>CM024689.1:12877984-14113937 GCA_014182735.1 Corymbia maculata
TTTGTGTTTTCTGAGATTAACTGTGATGCGTGGAAAACCTTCAGAATGTTTGATATTTGATCTTTGCAGGTATGTGATAACTCCTTACAATGAGTATCCTCCACTACTTGGCTTACTCTTGAAATTTCTCAATGGTGAGTTAGCATGGTCTACCAGGCATGAAGTTCTTAAGGAATATGAGTTGAAACTTCTTTTATGCCCTCTTATTTACTGTGATGTTTAAGTAATAATGCGATTGAAAGTTCTTAAGGTCCTTCATACCCTTGAAGTCTTTGGTGGTTCGTACTCTTATACTCTTCTGATGTTGAGTTTGGGTAAAATGATGAGAATCTTGTTGGATTAAAGCAGTTTGCAGTGTAATCTATTGTCCCATTTTATCTGTTCTATTTTCTCAATCTGCTATAGAATTAGTCTACCTTGTACATTAATGTTGAGAGAAGGAAGGATGGATGGAGGAATATTGGAATGCTTGCATGATGAAGAGGGAGTGGTCTTGAAGAGATCAGTGGTTCTAGAACTAATGAGTTAGTACTTGAATTTGTATTAAATTGTATAGTTATGATTTGAAAATTGAAGTTCTTTCTCATTTGGAACTTTGGGGTAGTAGGACTGTTCTTGCATTTAGTTATAAGTACTAAGCAAGTATCCACTTATTTGACTCTTCGAGTGAAGATCCTTTTGCTATTTTGATATATTGAAGCATTATCACCCATAGAGAGGGACACACTCTTTACTCTTAAACAAATGCAGGGACCTTGGATGAGCACGTGCATCTCCTTCTTCCAGCACTCATTCGATTGTTTAAAGAAGCCATTGGAACATCAAGTGAAACCAGCTGTTTTTGTTGAAGAGGCCAGGAGGCCTTGCTGGGGAAGACATGAAGTGTGAAAGATGTGCACGTATGGTATAGGAGAGCACTGAAGTCTAGTTGCGGTCTGGCAAGGAATGGATGAATATTTGTACGAGGAATAGGAGTTCATGAATCAAAGGCTTGTTGTGTACTACATATCATGCCTTGAGACTCATTATTTGTTTGTTCAATTGTATTAGAATCTTCCAATTTACTGGTATGGGTGTAATATATATGCCTTTCCTTCTTTACTTGGATGGCCCTAGTGTGTTGTTGATCTGGTTCCTAAGATATGAATAAATTACTTTATAACATAACTTACGATTTGATTTTGTCCTACCCTGTTCATTTTCTTCTGTGGTTTATCATGTGAAGCCTGTCTTTTGTGAATTTTTTTGGAATTCTAGAGTTTGCATGTCACTTTACAATATGAAATTAGCAAAAACCGTGGGTATTAAGGTCAAGATCAACTTTCGAAAAAACAGAATTAAAATCCGAATGTTTTTTAAATACAATTTTGTCATATGAAAATGGAAAAATCCAAAATTGAAATAGAACAAAACAATATGCACGATTTTCGTGAAGAAAGCTTCAAAAAATTCGGACCGCACAATTCAATATAAAATTAGCAAAAAAAGTGTTTAAAAACTGAATTAAAATCCGAGTGTTTTTCAAATATAATTTTATCGTATGGAAGTGGAAAAATCCCGAATTAAAATATGCTATAGAATAAAATAATACGCATGACTTTTGCGAAGAAAGTTTCAATAGATTCGGACCACGCGACTTAGTATAAGATTAGCAAAAACCATGGTTAAAAACCGAATTAAAATTTGAGTGTTTTTCAAATATAATTTTGTCATATGAAAGTGGAAAAATCCCGCATTAAAATTTGCTATAGAGCAAAATAATACGTAGGACTTTCGTGAAGAAAGTTTCAATAAATTCGGACCACACAATTCAGTACAAAAATAGCGAAAAAAGTGGTTGGAAAACTTAATTGAAACCGTGCGTGTTTTTCAAATATAATTTTGTCATATGAAAGTGGAAAAATCCCAAATTAAAATATGCTATAGAAAAAAATAATACACACAACTTTCGTGAAGAAAGCTTCAATAAATTCGGACCACACGATTTAGTATAAAATTAGCAAAAACCGTGGATATTAAGGGTAGGATCAGTTTTTGCAAAGCTGAACTAAAACCCAAGTGTTTTAATTCAACTTGCCAAATATTACAATGACAATTATTAACCTCGACGGCAAAACCCCACGTGGATAAAGAGTTAATTCAACTTGCCAAATATTAATAAAATACTACGTTAAATTGAAGTGATAATTTTGACAAGATGTATCCATTGGACATTAGATAAAGGAGAAAAAAAAAGAGCAACCTTCATTCAATTTTAGAGTTGAAATTGCCATTGGAGCACTGCAACAATTGAGTTATATAAATAAAATCATGATGAATTGTTCTTCCCAGCCAATCAGTAATTACATAAGCTGAAGGTCCGTATCTCACTTGACTAGCATAGATTTGGTGCGCAAAAGCACTAGTGGCAAGGCATTTAGGTGCATCCGAAATTTTCTCCCAAGTGCATGGGTCACTTCAGTAATTAATTTGTGATATGGTGCTTGTGTAATGGTCAAAAGACCCCATTATAAGAGTCACAATATGAAGCCATGCAGAGATAGCACACTTCACCACTCAAGGTCACTAAGAGAGCAAATTATATCTCATTGCTGTAAAATCTTCCATCAACCAATACTTTCTTTTTCCTATTCTTAAGTGGATGGAGAACAGCAAATGATTATGGATTTGGTGCCAACATCCATACTACTGAGATTCTTGCTGGCAACGTTTGCTGTGCAGCATAGCCATAAATGTTACCACAGAACACAAATAATAAATACTCAGGTCAAGCCACAGATTCCGACAACACTAGGTCCTGAAGCAACTTCATCACTCACATATGGTATTGTTTTCCTCACAGTTAACTTCATTGGAGTAGGCCCTTTGCCGACAAGTCATAGCAAACACTTAAAACATTCTGACCTTTACAACAATTATTTGGTCTGACTCATGTGCACAGACCTGCATTATCCCTAGAATGTACAATGAAAACTAAGATCTGAACTTTCACAGCTTCACCCTTTTCCATGTAGATGGCAGCATGGTGAGAGCCTGCTAATTTAGTAGAGTGAACTATCAATTGCTGCTGAAGCTATTAAGGTTGTCAAGATTCCACAACTATCTCACCCGGAGCATATTGTAAAGTGACATGCAGACTCTAGAATTCCATAAAAATTTACAAAAGACAAGCTTCACATGATAAATCACAGAGAAGAAAATGAACAGGGTAGGACAAAATCAAATCAGTAAGTTATGGTATAGAGTAATTTATTCATATCTTAGGGACCATATCAACAATACACTAGGGCCATCCAAGTGAAGAAGGAAATGCATATATATTTTTCAACAGTCTTACATTACGGTACACCCATACGAGTAAATTGGAAGATTCTAATGCAATTGAACAAACAAATAATGAGTCTCATGGCATGATATGTAGTACACTACAAGCCTTTGATTCATGAACTCTTATTCCTCGTACAAATATTTATCCATTCCTTGCCAAACGGCAACTAGACTTCAGTGCTCTCCTATGCCATACGTGCACATCTTTCACACTTCATGTCTTCTCCAACAAGGCCTCCTGGCCTCTTCAACAAAAACAACTGGTTTCACTTGACGTTCCAATGGCATCTTTGATGCCTAAACTCTCAAGGAAACTTAACTAGAGAAATCCACGAGGACATTGCAACTAAATTAAGAAGTACAACTGCTATCATGCTTAGTAGAAAAGCATCAGCTTGAGACTATAATTGGAGAACAAAACAGATAAATACCATTCCAACAGAAGACTATCAGGTGCCCAAAAGTACAACACATAAGTTCTTTCCTATGTGCAACGTCCTGTCTTCCCAAGGAGATGCTTAAAAAGAGTTGAACAATTGTGCAAAGGCAGGAATTCAATACAGTGAGGATAATAAATCTTCAGACTTGTAGATTATGATGTAGGCCAGATGTCCCAATACTATGGCAATGTCCAAGCACACCTACAAGTAAAGTATAAATTTGATCAATAACCTAAATATTGGACAATCCTATTATGTCACAACTAACCCATATGATCAATGAAAACATGCAAGTTAGAACTACTCACTACTTCACAAAAATTCTAAAACACATACTCAGGGTAAGGCCTTTCATGTCCAAAGTTCAAAAGTACTAGGTGTAGTGTTCAACTAGGATAAGAAAAAGGCATGTGAAGGTAATGGCAGGTGGCACCACTTCTTTTGCGTCATAAGATTTGATTCGAGCGATCCTGCCAGCTTTTGGATAATATGTAACCAGAAAAAAAAAGGATAGATTGTTGTCACCCTATCAAACAACAGCGGTTGGTGGAATATCGGTTCCTTGAATCATGGAAGGGAAAATTTGAGATTGAAAAATCAGATGTATAAACAACACTGCTACTTGGACATCTAAAACTACCGGTGACCTGTTCTAGGATGTGTCAATTCCATGGCAAGAACCTAGTACCGACCCTGGAGGTCTTAGTTACAATTGATCTGCAACTGGAAAGGACATGAGCAATGGAAAATAACATACAATATCTATGTTCCGATTTCCACAAAGGCTCTTCCCAGGAATTGGGCGACTCATTTCCAAGGAACCGAATCAATTACACTTGGCTGCTTTCAGGCCGGTTTCCAGTACTACTTAAGAACCAGTTTCTTTTGGTGGGGGGGGGTTGAAAATCAGGTCTTAAATATCATTGATGATCTTTTATAGCTGTTGTCAAGTAAACTCTTGTGAGCTTAGTGGTATTATGCACACACCTCATACTCGAGGTCACGGCTTCCAATCCCTCTTGGTTGCAACTTGCTATTATATTTTTTTCAAATAAGGTGAAAGACCGGTTCTGGATTGGTTCGATCCTAGAACCACCTTGGTTGGTCGATTTCAAGGTCCAACAGGTGGTTTTAGTATAAGAACCAGGAACCAAACCAGATAAAGGCCCAACTCCACAGCTTCATTATCGAGAAGTGGACCGATTTTTGGGAACTGACCTGGAACTGGGACTCAATCAGGATGGCTCTAACCAGTTCGTGGCTTGAACTGGACTTGTTGCGCACTACTAATCCAAACTCTGCAACTAACTTCACAAATATTAGATGATAAATAATAACATGTAGTCAACAGCGAGCCCGAATTGAAGTCGTAAAGCAATATGTAACTCTTTTATGTATCCATGAACCACCTAAAACTAAGCAATTCATCTCAACGCCTTTCCCTAATATTAAAAGATTATTATGAGCATCAAATGTTGAGCAACTTAACAATTTTAAATGAGTACTGGGATTTAAGGTCTTCTTATCCAGTGGATATACATCCTCTGTACCTCGCTTTATTTTAAATGTGATTAACCATGAAAGTTCTCTTATTATTATTACAATTGACCATTGAAGTTACTTGAAATGCGATAAAACAGGTAGCGAATTTTGGTTCTAGCAATTAAACATGAAGCCATAGATGATGTGAATGGAAGTAATTTAGATAGATCACTTTCTTGATTAAACTCGAAACTACTTCGCTGAAGGAAGAGATAAATCTGGAGAAGTATAAAAGAAGTTCGTTCAGGATATGATGAGAGCATAGACATGATGAGAGTAGATCTTCTACATACCGTGTCCATGATACATAATGATACTTTGTTAGGAAAGATAACCTAATCAATTGCGAAAAAAGCAGCGAATTAAATTCTAGAAGTTTAGAGGTCATCGATTTATTTGGAAAAATTAAATAAACGACAAACACAGCAATGTCAGATATCATAAGGAATTTAACGGCAAAGCTCAAATAGGGATTTTCTCGTAGATCTATACTCCCAGTCATTTGAACTCAAATTCACCTCGAACATCAGATTCATCCACTCCTTCAGCATAGAGCAACACCAACTCCCGGAAGGCTGCTTCCTAACAAAGACAATAGAAAATGACACATGATGAAAAGCTAGGTTAGGTGCTGATTTAAACCACAAAATAGTGCACATATTTGTCCATGCCAGAGATTTTAGAGGAACTCTTTTTTTGTTGAGGGGGAAGAAATCAGCTAAGTAGAAGAACAGAGTCTGGCTTTTTGCACAATTTGCCAATAAAACCAAAGGAAGTTCACAGCTGAACTTGCATTGAAAAATAGGGTGGAGTAGAAGTTACCAAAAAGTACATAGTGTGGTTTGGTTTGGCACACCATATTAATGTAGTTTGTTTTCGGTCCCAACTGAATGAAAAAGGGTTGTGCTCACCTCCACTATCAACAGTGCAATGTGCATCAACCGACAACTTAAACAAATAGATCAATGAACGTATAAAACATTAAAAGAGCAGCACATTCCATGAAGCTGAATACCTGAAGGGTAGATTGCGAGAGGAGAATGGAAACTCTGATCTTCAACACTTCCCAAACATTGTTTGCCCAAGATTTCTCCGCAACAGGCCTCCATACGTCACTAAGTGAGATGTTGGATATGGAGTTTGGCCTGGGTGAACATAAACAATTAATCTATTACGTTAAATAAAATACATTCTTGTATCGACATTTGATCATTAAAATATTGAAGGATTTAATCAAGGAAGGAGGAAACTGAAATTGAGTTCCCAAACCTTAAATAAGGTTCAGATTCGTCATGATCCTGTACAACTCAAATGGTGTCTCTGGCATTGGGAGCACATTCCATAAGCAATTTCCTTAAAAGCCTTCCACGAGGACCAGTTGATGATACGATGCCTTCATAACGTGTCACTGCCTTTTGAGCTGCAAGCCAGATAGGAGGCTCCTGTTTGGCTGCAATCCTACTTCAAATGTGCCATCAACCATCTCTGGAAAGTCTGAATTCTGCAAGCCAGAAGCTTCTAAACCCAATGCTTCAACTTCTTTGTAGAATCCTTGGTTTCTTCAGTTGAATAAGAACCTTTCAATTTCTGTTTAACCTAATAAAATTAAGCCATACTCTCAAAAGGGAGAAAAGATGATGCATTTATGGTAACGGCGGGCTATCTTCAGATATTGTCCTGTTTTTCTTTTCAACTGCTCAAAGTCGGGACATTTATACCTAGGCACTACAGCTTGACATCAGTAAAAAATGAATTTAACTTTTATCTCTTTCACATCTTGAAGTAGGTTCCTACAGAAGAGTTGCATTTCGTAGAATTTACATATCATTTCACATTTGTTAAATTGCAGAGCCAGAAGGGCAAGCCTCAGAGAACCTTAAGGTCTCTTTTGTTCAAAAAAAAAAAAAAAAAAATGCAAACTACGATCTTCTCTTTTCATGGAAACAATATGTTACGGAGTGTGCTTGTCACATACTAAGGAAATTTGATTTCATTGGAAACAAGGAAACTGCAGTCCATTTTGAGCTAAAGCTTGGACAATAGGCGCAATGGTTTTTTTTTTTTTTTTTTTTTTTTTTCAGCACAACAAAGTCTAAAAGAATATAGAACAGCAGAAGGACATAATTATCATTGTTCAAAACAGCTGTTTTCAACTCTTTCGTGGACTAACGGAAATCTTTTACAATGGATCATTTCAATGATAATGGCTTGAAAAACGTCGTTATCATCGTTTGAAACAGCTTCCATGGAGAGGTAACGAGTTCGTCCAGAAAAGGAAATCACATAAGTTCTACATTTAAACGGGTCCAAAAGGTTCCTATCAAAGTAGCCTTGCTCCTGAACTTCCATCTCCAAAATTCTCCTTCATATTCTGTCTAAGATGAGATTCATCTTTTGACATTTCCAACTTTCACTCTGTATTCTTGCTATCCAAAAGGTTTTATCAATATTTTTGTGCTGTACAGCTAGAAAAAAGAATTCCGAGATGAAAGCATATATATTGAAGTAAAGTAATGCAGCCTATGCTTATACCTGCAGGGATTCAGTAATAACGATATGTGTGTGCGTGTGTGGGAGGTACATGGGTGTAAAAACATGCTGCAGAGAAAGGAATGACCTCAATCACCCATGTCCCAAGCCTCCCCAGTGGTTTTGATATGGTAAAGAGAACTCCTTGTAGAAGTTCAGACCATATGTAATCCGATTTTTCAACCAACAGCAGTTGCATAAGGGCCAAACTCAACATTGTGATTTTCAGATCAAGACACGCGCATACGCTATCAAATTCTATCATATTCTACAGCAAAGAGCCAGATCACTAAATTGTCTTCCAACCAAGCAACTCCAACCAGTTTATGGCGAGTTCCCTCCAAACTTTGCCAGCCAAGACAACCCGTGACTGCACAAGCAACTTATCTATTCATCAATTCCTACTTCCAAAAATTCAGCAAACCCAAGAATTCGGTACACGAACCGCGCATTTATCACTGCTTGTTGGCCAAGAAGGAGTATATTTTGCTGCGGATTGACAGTCTCCTGAGGACTCAGTTTGATTTCTCAGGGAAAGGAATCCGACGACGCGAAGGAAAATTCGATACTGCTGTCGTTTCAATCGATCAAAACATAATCTTTCACAGAGAGAGACCAACCTTTCGAAGCTGTGAGAAGACGAGGACGTGAGGCGGGGCTCTTGGGAGAGATGATCGAGAGAATCGTGGAAGGGAGAGATGTGACGGCGAGGTCGTCGGAGGGACGCAATCGACCTTGGCCTTGGAAGCAGTCCGAGGCGAGGCAGAGAGGCCTCGGGACCCAGCTGCGACTCGGGAGGTGGAGGGGGCTCGGGACGCAATCGGACATGGCGAGGTGTGACGGCGAGTTGGACGGAGGGACGCAATCAATATTCGCGTTGGAAACAGTCGGAAGAGGAGGGGGCTCGGGACCCAGCAGCGATCGGCGGGGCTCTGTGGGAAGGCGACGTGCCAGAAGCAGATGACCGGTGAGGCTTTCAGGGAGGCGGAGGGACGCACGGAGAAAGAAACAGAGGAAGAAGAAGCGGAGGAAGCGTTGTCTGGGTCGGCAAAGAAAGAGAAAATGCCCTCTGAAAATTTAAGTGAGTAGAGGAAATTTTTAAATGGGAAATCAGCATTAATTGCCCTGTCCTTCTTTCGTCCTTCTTTCTGCTACCCAGCCGAGCCAGCAAGCCGAGAACCAGCCAAAGCTAAAATAAAAAAAGCCCTTTCTTCTTTCCAACGGCGGGTCCTACTATGAGACACTTGTCAAATATTCAGTGGTACATGCGCACCACGTCAGCGGATGACGTGGCGTGCTGATACCACTGAATATTTTCTCCGAGGCGAGGGAGAGGGCGAGGGCCAGGTCGATGGAGAGGCTATTTAGCTAGCATTTCATGGATGGCAGTCCTGAATATACAGAACCAGTAGAGATTGCTGAACACATTTCTACAAGGACATGGTTAAAGCTGACGGACTAAACTATGTAAACTTTTGTTTCATTCCTTGCATAAACTTTGGTGCGGATTAGTACAGCCACGACACTCTGACCTATGCTGCGAAGTAGAGAGACCATTTCATGGGAAATGCCACGCTTATGCAACGAATGCTAGGTAGATACGGTCAAATGTCAGTTCCATTATACACGGAGTTTTTCCTTCGCATATGTTTGAGAAACACAACAGGATCATCACTCTGCTCTAGGAAAACCAGCTAGAGAGCTAGGGAAATCTTGAAGGCACCAAAAATCATATGGATAAAAAGTACAGCTAGAAAAGTTGTTGGTCGGTTTTCGGAGCCATCCTATATGCGATGCTGACGTAATTAATCAAGAAGCTGTGGCCTCAACACAGTGCTCTGTATTTCTCCCATGCTTTGAGTTACCATCATTTCGCACTCACTGTTTGAACAGGCTCATGCCCTTAGGACTCAGAATGCACTGAACTTTGTGTCTTACATTTCCTAGTCCAATTCACGCAACAATGAAACCTAAAGGAGAAGCTACCCTGAAATTTCAACGCTGAGAATGTTTGGCTTAAGTTCAAGACCAAACACGATGACAAGATCCGCCAAACCAAGTCATTTATACACTGCTGTCAGCACAAAACATCACTCTTTTTTTTCAGCTCATAAACCCTTACAGATACAATAACATAAAAAACCATTTAGAACCATTTTATCCATGATCACATTACGCACCCCTCTTCTATCTATGACACTGATACAAAACAGAGTTCACTTCCATATCGCGGAAGCTTAGTCTACTTCCTCCATCTTGCTCTCCTCAGCAACATCCTCTTCCAAGGCGGGCATGTCAACATCATCACCAGAAGTCTCATCTTCATCAAACCCAGCTTCAGCATTCTGTGGATCCTCGCCGCGAAAGTGTTGGGATCATCAAGCCTGAACCCAGATGTTAAAAGAGCAGTCTCGAATAGCAACATCACCAAGTTCTTGGCTGACCTGTCATTCTTATCAGCCTCAGCTCTCTTTCTCGGCTCCTCCATGATGCCATTGTCAGGGTTGATCTCCATTGTCTTCTTGCTTGACATGTAAGAGCTCATGCTGTTGTCCCTCAGAGCCTGAGCCTTCATGATCCTCTCCATATTTGGGGTCCATCCATAATCTCCAGTCACCAAACAGTAGGGAGAATCCACAATTCTGTCCGATACCACCACTTTCTCAACTTTGTCTCCCAAAATGTCCATCGTCTTGCACAAGTTCTCAAAAGACTTCTTTTTCTCCTCCTTTTTCTTCTTCTCTTCCTCACTTTCATCTTCAAGTTTCAGCCCCTCTTTGGTTGCAGACACCAACTTCTTTCCATCATACTCCTTCAATTGTCCTACAGCATACTCATCAATTGCGTCCACCATGTAAAGCACCTCATAGCCCTTCTTCTTGAGCCGCTCCAAGAATGGAGAGTTCTCAACCATCTTCTTGCTTTCACCAGTGATGTAGTAGATATCCTTCTGCCCTTCCTTCATCCTGGTGACATAATCCTTTAAACTTGTCATTTCGTCCCCACTCTTTGTTGAGTGGTACCGGAGGAGGTCTGCAAGTTTAGCCCTGTTCTGGCTATCGTCATGTATACCCAATTTCAAATTCTTCGAGAACGCCTCATAGAACTTCTTGTAGTCCTCCTTATTCTCTGCAATCTCATTGAACATCTCAATGCACTTATTGGCAAGATTCTTCCTGATGACCTTCAGAATCTTGTTCTGTTGCAGCATCTCACGAAAAATGTTGAGGGGCAAGTCATCAGAATCAACAACTCCCCTCACAAATCCAAGATACTCCGGAATGAGCTCTTCACAGTTGTCCATAATGAAAACCCTCCTAACATAGAGCTTTATGTTGTTCATCTTCTTGCGAGTATCAAAGAGGTCGAACAGAGCATGTTTTGGGACGAACAGAATAGCCTTGAATTTGAGCTGCCCCTCAACAGAGAAGTGCTTCACGGCAAGATGCTCTTCCCAATCATTGGTCAAGCTCTTGTAGAAGGAAGCATACTCCTCCTTGGTGATCTCCTCTGGCTTTCGCAGCCAGATGGGTTTCTGTTTGTTGATGAGCTGCCACTCATGAGAAACCTCCTTAATCTTTTTCTTCTTGGACTTCTTTTGTTCCTTCTCCTCATCGACATCCTCAATATCTCCTTCCTCTTCCTTCTTGGGCTCATCGTCTTCATCATCACTGATCTCTTTCTCAGTTGTCTTCTCAGTCCATAGATAGATGGGGTAGCTAATGAATTCGGAGTGCTTCTTCACAAGGTCCTTAATCCTTCTTTCTTCCATGTACTCCAGCTGAGGAAAAGAGAGACGTGACGATGTTAGCACCACGTATCATAAAACAATGGCAAATTTCCTCTACCAATCCATAAAAGCAAACCCAAGGGAACTCACCTAGTCCTCCTTAAGGAAGAGGATGATCTTGGTCCCTTTGCCCAGTTGCTCCCCACTCACATCTCTCGTGACAGTGAAGGAACCACCAGCCTGGGACTCCCAGATATACTGCTCATCGCCATTGTGCTTAGTAGTCACGATGACTTTCTCAGCCACCAAGTAGGCAGAATAGAAACCGACACCAAATTAGCCAATCATGCTCACATCAGCTCCAGCCTGCAATGCCTCCATGAATTCTTTGGTTCCCGAACTTGCAATCGTACCCAAGTTGTTCACAAGATCTGTCCAATTCATCTTAAATGTTAATATCTATTGATAGTCTCAAAATTCATATGAACTGAACGTAACAACTACTGCTGTTGCATGGGAACAGAGCCAAAAGATGCAAAAAAAGAAGATTTATTAATCTCAGTAAACTAATTGCATTACCTGCTTTAGTCATGCCGATGCCACTGTCAATGATCGAAAGGGTCTTGTTGGCCTTGTCTGGTAACAGCCTAATAAACAGCTCAGGCTGCGCAGTGAGCTTGCTCTTATCCGTGAGGCTTTGGTATCTAATCTTGTCCAAGGCCTGAAGGACACAATCCCAACGCAGAGCACAATCAGTATATCATCCCCGGCATCACAATATCGCATTTTGATCACAATCATTTTTCGACAATGCTGAGGGCAGAGCCACTCAATTACTATAGATGACGCTCTTAGTCTTCACGAGACATCGAACGTCTAATTCAAGCAAACACAAATCCAGAATCGCAACTGCTCTGACTAAAAGCAACGTAGAGATCATCTTAAGTCTGCAAGCCATTTTACTAGTGCCGAAACAAAACCACGCTATATAGGCACACCAAACAGACAAGCCATTGAACAGCGCAAGTTGCACTGATGCCATCGCTCACCAAGTAACGCTGCCCATTTCCGGGGAGACGCGAATTTCGATTCCTCTCCACACGGCTATAACAGACAACATTCTAATTCCCTCAAGTTCATTGTGCGGACAGTACAGTGAGGAACACGCAAGCTAATAGTTCAACGAAAGAGAAAGAGAGGCGACGTACATCAGAGGAGTTGCTGATGAGCTCGCGGAGGAAGATCTCCTTGTTGCTATAGAAGGTGTTGATGATCAAGCTCAGGTGCTGGTTTATCTCTGCCTGGAACGTGAAGGTCTCTGCAACCAATCACATTGCCGTGAGCAAGCACGGTCGTTTGAAAAAGATGCAAAAAATGGTTGCTGATCACACATATAGAACAAATTCAATTTTCCTTGTTCTTTACAACCGATCACACTGCCGTGAGCTAGCACGGTTGTTTGGCGGGCAACGGCTGAGAGGGCAAGACATAGCGAGTCGAGAGAGACGACGGAGAGAATGCGCAGCGGCGTTGGGCGTGGTTTCGTTCCTCGAAGGACTCCTCCAACGAATTCTATAAATCATCAAAACCCTAAAATTAGAATCGACAGAAAAAATTGCACAATGTTAAAGTAAATGCGAAGAAAGTCGGTACCTTGGCGGAGGCGGAGGCGGAGGCGGAATTGCGAAGTCGACAGTGGCGGAGAGTGCGAGACAGAGCGAGTCGAGAGAGATGGGTTCGAAGATTCACAGGCGTTTGGCATCGTTTGGTCGTGGGGGCGGACCAGCCGGATGCGTCACCAACGGCGGCGGGGTTCGTTAGAAGTCGGGCGGTGGCGGAGAGTGCGAGACAGAGCGAGTCGAGAGAGACGGGTTCGAAGACGACGTCGTTTGGCTTGGTTTGGTCGTGGGGCGGACTAGGCGGATGCGGCACCAACGGCGGCGGGGTTCGTCAAACGGCTGGATCCGTCGTCGGTCGGAGAACGAAATCGGGCGGGGGAAGGGGAGAGTCAACCGAGAAGAACAGCATAAAAATAACTCTCCCTCCCTTTAATTTGAAATTAACTAAGAGGAGGGAGAGAGACGTAGGGGCCAGCTGCCCAATTGATTTGACTAGGCTGCAGCTGACTTGACTGGTACTGTTCAGAGGGGGAAGCAAATCGCTGAAACCGTCCTTCTGATCAAAAAACCACCCGCGAACAGTGGCATAAGGGCTGAATACCAGCGTGGGCCCGGACGACACGTGTCGCTCGATGAGTGGATCGATTTTGACGCTGGAATGTGATACCCAATATCGGAGTGGATTTTGACACGCTGGAATTCGAGTGATACCCAATATTTTCTCGAGGAGAGAGGGTTCGCTTTAAATTTCCCCCGCCCGTGTGTGGGCCCTTCACCTACGTGGACGCCACGTGTCGTCTTTTGAATGGTGAGCTGCACAACCCACGTGGACTATCTCACCTATCTAATATTTTCTCGTGCGAGAGAGTAGAGTATGTATTTTAAAATATTCATGCTAGGTTGTTGACTTTTCCTTTTTGTTGCCTCTCGGTTTGTTTCGTTTCTTTTCTCTTCTCGAGAGGACAACTCCGAAAGCGGTTCGGTCTGTGTTTGACAAGTTCTTGGGGGACGAGGGTGGGTTAAAAGATAAAAAAAAAAAAAACATACGACCAAGTCACGAACAAAAAGGTTAATATCAAAGAAAATCCTCACTCAAAATTATCATAAAAATCTCGAATTCATATATTCACAACAAGTTATTCATCATCGTAAGAAATAATTGACAATTTATGCAACATGAGGTCTGAAGTAAAAATTAAAAGGTGGGAAGCGCAAATCTTGGGAATCATTTTACTGATATTCGCAGTTTAATAATTGTTTTCTTAATTAAGACATCTATTATTAAGGCAGGTACGTTTCATTGTTCTGTTATGCGTATCCCCAAAATTTAGGGAAAAGAAAAATCAACATATACCTACGAATTTTAATATATTTAATCATCCTTGAAATATTCTCAACAAATTTACAAGGAGATTGAATATATTTGGACTTTTAATTCGAACCTTCGGGGTCCCCTAATTATCACATTTTCACGTTATCGAGAATACAGCAGTAATTCAAACAAATGTACCAAAAATATTCAACGGACATTGAAATTGAAAATAAAGTAAGCTCACGGGAAACTAACCGAAATTGAAAATAAGTTCAGGATTTCTTTTTAAAAAAAAAAAAGAAACAATCCATACTCAAATAAATTGTGTTGGCATAATTAAATATCGGACTGCAATTTTACTGAACAGTTTGAAAATTTTTTAGACAATTCTCATGAATGTCGCGTGACATAAAAAGTCGTGAAGGTCCAAAGAGTAAATACTCCCCGTAATTGGCTAGTTCAACCCCATCAGCTCCCACTGGACTTGCTCCGTTTAGGTGCCTCCTTTATAGGCCCTTGTGCTTAAGGTTTTGATAGAAAAAGAAATGCATATTTTCAAAGTTTAATTTGCACCTGAGAGGGTGTATTAAAATATTTAAATATTAAAATATACTTTCATCTAATAACTTAATTTTTAGAAAAATAATCAATTGGGCTGTCAAGGCCTAAACAACAAATACTCTCTTGCGTAATTGGTCAATTTTACTCTTGAAGAAGAGTGTTAGAATATTTAAATATTAAAAGTTAATACTTTGAAAAATTTTAAACTGATATATCCATGATAAATTTATTTCAAACTAGTTTTTTGACCACTAAAAACCTTAAATTGGTATATTTGTGATAATTATACCATCCGTTGAATTAGATTAATACCATAAAAAACTACAAAAGATATAACTATGTTAAGCGAAAAGTAAGATCCCAAATTAATACACCGGTTAATTATCACAATTCAACAATTTGATAGTAAAATTTAACGGAAACTAATATAAAGTAAATTTGTTATACATATATCATTTTATGGTAAATTTGTCAAAGGTATACACGTGTTTGGAGTATTTAATAGTGAAAAATTAGTTTGATGTAAATTTGTCATATGTGTATCGATTTAGAGTTCTTCAAGGTATTAATCCAATATTAAATCATTCATTTATCTAAAAGCTTAAAATTTTAGAATGGGCAATTTGCATGCGTCATATAATATAAGATCCCTTTTTCAAGTTATTGCTTGTAAATGAATAAGAAATGATTAGATAACAGTATTTGATCTGCTATAAGAATAATAGTTCATTCTGGATAATTAAAAACCAAACATCAAATAATTGAAAATTGTTATAGGGTTAATTTTTTTAAGAATTTATGACTCACAATAAATTATATAGCTAAGTCCACAAAGTAATCGAAGCTTTAAGTGGATGCGAACCAAAAGCGTCATGCATCAAGCAGATAAATCAAGCATTTTACTTGCACAATAAAAAACGCGTGATGTCATTAAAAAGGAATGTCATCAACCCAGTACGTGGAGCCACCCATGAAAGCAGAGCCGACCGTAGGAGATGGAGAAAATCAAACCCAACAAAATTAGGAAATTTTCACACCCTTGAAGCGGACCACAATACAAAAGAGGAAATCGTGAAGCAGATCATCTCGAAAATTGAAAAGACGAACGGTGACCAATCACAAGAGTCTAATCACGACTTTCGATTTTTATTTGACTTTATTACAATAGATTTTATTTATTTATCTATTCGCTCATCTATCATGATGTATCTATCGTTATTATTTTTCATATGATCATAAAAAGAGAGAGCAAATCTTAGAAGATATCTAAAGTATTCAAAACTAAATATGCAATGTCTCCTTTCGTGCGTAATTATTTTCTCTCGACTTAGATGCGATCCTAAGAAATGATAATAAGTTTTATTTGAGTTCCAAATTGGAAAAAAAAAAGTCCCACACTGCAAGGAAGATTGCATATCCAAACAAACATCAACGCCTCGTATATTTCGTTTGTAAAACAAAAAGTATCTGTAGAAATATACCTCCGGTATCAAATTCCTCAAATATACATGTTTTGTAAAATTCATTGTCTTTATATATAATCAACATTATTCCGGAAAATATATAAAATTTCCACAAATATCCATTCCAGAAGCTGAAAATTAGATTCCTACACCAATCCGAAAGCAGAATTCCTCCTGTAATCCTTCAGTCATGTCTCCACCCTCGAGAAAATATTCAGTGGTTTGCAAGTGCTACGTCATCGGCCGACGTGGTGCGCACTAACCAATCAGGTGTTGACACGCGTCCTGTGTGGGACCCGCTGGAAATTAGAAGGGCGGTTCTCAGCTAGCTCGGCTCCGCTTGGGTTGGTTGGCAAAAAAGGACGGGTAATAAATGCACACCTCCCGCTCAAAAAATATCCCTCTGAACCTCTTCTGCTCCTTGCTTGTGAATTAACCAAACAAGTGATAATCACAGGCGCTCCTTCAAATCCATTCTCCTCTCTTCGGATCTGTCCAACCGAACACAGTACTTGGTTTCCCTAGGAACATCATGAAGTGATGTAATCTTCATTGCAAAATGTAGCTTAATAGTCATTGAGGTTGGCTTAAATTGATTTGCACATTGGGTGCATGACTGCAGTGATTTGTGATCAAATATTCTTGTTGACGTGTTTTTGGCCAACAATTTGATGTTTACTGTGCATTTGCCTTAAAACTCAAACATGTTGGTGCTTGCCTTATAATAGGTTTAATTAACTTGAGTTTAACTAGATTTTTCATTCCCATTCTTTGAATATTTTCAAGTTGATAATCTGTCAAGAGTACTAAGAATCCAGCGGCTCATACATGATGAAAAGCAAAGATAGTGGATTTAATGTCTTGTAACCAAGACAACCTCAGCACATGGTAGATCCTTCTTAGCTCAAGAAGCTGTATATGGTATCAGGTGACAGTAAAAGTTGGATGCTGTACTGGATTGCTGATTTTTGCACTTATTGTTGCAAAATTCTGGCGCTTTCATTTGTTCAGGATACTTGTCTTATCAATGTCTGCAGGGATTCTAATAAACTGATTTTGTGGGGGTCATGTGCAATATTCAGTGCGGTTGTGGTGTTTCATATTTATGGGAAATAATCCAGCTTTTAATCCTAAGATAGTTTGTATTGTTGATTTGATTGTAATTTTTAGGATGGGCGAGCAATAGATCTTGATTAGCTTACCATACATACGGTAATTCTATTCTACTTTGACAAATGATTTTTCCAAAATTATAGAAATTCTTGTTGTCATTAGGAGGAACAATAAGGTTTTTATGTTTAAGGGTCAATTTCTACAACATCCACCTGCTTTTGGGAAATTACCAGAAGACCCCCTTGTTTTTGAAAAGTTGTGTAGCAGGCATCTCAATATCCATTATATTACTTGGATTAATAATGTATAAGCCTGTATTTTTTTTTCCCCAAATCTAGACAAAAAGTTCAGATCATAGGGGCATGATTCACATTCCAATCTTATTGTAGGTTAACAAATGCAGATGCTAAGAATCAACTTTGATTAAAAGGTACCGTACAAGTCATGGATCCAACAAATTTTAACAAGAGTGACAGAAGTAACCTTTTAATACGAAGGGGTTCTCCCTATAGCTTCTCCAAATATGAGGGGCATCAAAGTAATGTACCTGAAATTTTCTTTTGTTATTGTTCTTCGAAACTTCTTAGTAATCTAAATTTATTGGTGAGGATATGATCATTTACATTCAGCTTTTCTTAGCTGAGTTTCTAACTCGATTTACCTTTGCCATTCAAACATGAGATGTAGCTATAGCTGCTATTCATTACAATCGAAAATAGGAAAAAGATCTGTTTTGCCAGAAACCAAAATCCCCCACCCAAATCGATCGAGCCGGTCCCAAAATACGTAAAATAAACAGGAGGAGAGAGAAAAAAAATCAAGAACCACCTACGTCTCTCGCCAGAACCGCATCAGAGTCTCCACGCTCGGCCCCACGACCTGCCTCTTCCAAACATCCCGCTGCCGCCGCCTTCTTCCTCGGCCGCCAACGCCAGCCGGACCGCCTCCGTCGCATCTAGCCTCATCAGATTCCACCCGCACCCTTGCAGCAGTAGCAGCAGCTGGATCTTCTTACGCTGCCTATGGCCTTCCTCAGCCCGGTCATTGTGTGGAAACGTTTTCCGGTTTCACACCGCGTCGAGCGAGACATTCCACAAATGTCACAAGAGAACAAGAAATAAATAAATAAATATTATAATCGGGGAAGACAATAATATTAATAATTGAGCTCGAGTTGAATAATGGAGCAGAGCACACCCAATAAATGATTTTATTTATTTATTTTAATTTCGTGGTCGAGTCATTTTCTTCGCAATAACTCCAAAAGCTGGGAGGAGAGATTGCGAGCTAACGAACGCAGCTGCAACGTGGCCACGCATGATTGGCAGGCCACACGATGGCCGACACGTGGTGCTCGCTTTGAAAGAAGACCTAAAACCAATAAGTTTTTAGTTATCAAACTGGTATGATAAATTTAATGCAGGGCCATTACATATCCAAATAGGTACACTTATGACATGTTCACCATATGTCAGCTTCCATCAAATTTTACGGTGAAATTTCTAAATTGAATGACATATAGGAAAAACTCAATTAATATGATAAGTCCACTTGAAAATCTAAATCAATTTGAAGTAGACTTATTACGAGTATATCGATTTAAGGTATTTTGTGACCCAAAATTATTTTCAGGTGAATTTATTATAGATGTATTAGTTTGAGATTTTGGTGATGAAAAAAATTTAATTTAAAGTAAATTTATCTACAATTTTTCGTAACATTAATATAAGCAAGTATATTTTGAACATCCACGACTTTTGTTCAATTATTCACTCAGAAATTCAAAAGTACTTGACAATAAAGTTTTGAGAGAATAAAAGGAAAAAGAAGAAGAAGAAACGAGATGATGACAACGGTCGTCTTTAAACGCAAGAAAGATGGGAGGGAAAGGAAAGGGAAGGGAAGGGAAATGGTTGGGCATATTTATCTTGCGGAAAACACAATGATAAAGAAAAATATTGTTTTGAAAAATATTCCTAAAAGTTAATTTTTCTTATTTGGTGATATATTATTAAAAACACTTCGTGATGTTTGTATCTTGTTGGAAAATTATTTACCTTAGGCGAAAAGTCAAATTTTAAATAAATATTTATTTTCTTTATTTTTCTTCTATCCCACCTGCCTATCCACCTCACCCGTCGCTTCTTCCTCCTGTCTACAGCCACTGCCGCCATCTCCGATGACCTCACCTCCCTCTACACCGACTCCGTCCACCGAAGCTTGGCCGAGCTTGAAGCACAAGCGCGGATCGAAGACAAATCTAATCTTTTCGATTTGTCTGGTCTTCGGCGGTCAACACTTCCACGTGGCACTTGATGAGTGATCCGAGATCACACTGACTTGGCAGTCCAAAACCACATAATATTTTCTCAATACGTTTGGTCTCCAGCGCCCTCGGGTTAAAAGCCGAAGCTTGGGAGAGAGAGGAGCACGTACACGTCAATGGGAATAGCTCGAGACAAGAGTGTCGACGTCGCTCTCTCCCTAAAACACATCACACCGTCCCTCCCCAAAGCTTAAATCCCACCTCCTTCGCTCCTCTCTTCACTTCCCCCAAACAACCATCCAAAAACAATTAGGAGTGATCGGCTCCAATCGAACCGATCGGTCTAGATCAATTCCTGAACTGTCCACTAAAATCAACCACTTTCTCATGTTAAAAATATTCAGACAAGCCTTGAGCAAGCATTATCTCCACCTTTATCAAGCTTCGTACTTAGTCTTTGCCAGAATGCTGAAGACGATATGCTCATTGAGGCTGCCTGGCTTTGTTTTATAGACAATATTTCAAATGTTTTTTGAGTAATTGTTCAATGGGAGACTCTTGGAAACTTGGAGCATATGCTTGCGGGTTAAGGGAGGGGAGAGGGAGTGAGCAGCTTAGTCCCATATCAAGTATTTGAGCAAAGACTAACAAGCCGTTGATGTCTATAAATTGCGACGAACGAGCAATTGATTCTGTTTTCTCTCGGCCAAAATCCTTTGCTCTGTTAAAAATACAATAGCATTGCTAAAGGCCTTGAAATGACAGTTTAATTGTCACAAATATTCCAAATTACAATATATTTTTAAGTAATAAATAAAAAGTTTTGAAAATAAAAAGGACACAGGACCCGTCTAGTCGGTCCCATCTCGCCTCCTCCTCCGCAGCCGCCGCCGCCGCCGCGTCGTCAAGGTGGTCGTCCTTATCGGAGCTGCTGGGTGTGGCAAGTCCCGCCTCTCCATCGACCTTGCCTCCCACTTCCCTTCCGAGGTCATCAACGGTGACAAAACGCAAGTCTACTGGGGCCTCGACATTGCACACCAGCCAAGCGCCAAGCGCCGTGGCGTCCTCCACCACCTCCTTGGCTCCTTCGACCCAGACAACGACGAGACGACCCTGTTGTAGTTCCGCACCCTTGGCCACGCCGCCATCTCCGGAGTTGCCTCTCGTGGGAATCTCCCACTCCTCGTCAGCGGTTCCAACTCCTCCATCATCGAATCTCCTGGTGGAGTGGTTCGACCCGGAGGTAGACGTGTTTGGCGGGCTCGGCTCGCCGGCGAGCCCCAATCTAAGATACTACTGTTGCTTTCTGTTGGTTGATGTGTCGCTACCCGTCCTGGAGGAGTACCTGTCCAAGTGCGTGGACGAAATGCTCGACACGGGCTTGCGCTGGATTGACCCAGGGGTCGGACAGGGCTGAGGGAGGCCGTAGGCGTGCCCAAGTTCGATTGTTATTTCAAGAAGTAGTCGCCGCCGGGGGGTGGACCCGGACGACTCGTGGCAGTGGGAGGAGGGGAGGGAGCGGTTGGACGATCCGGTTCAAAGTACTCTCCTCCTTCTTCTTCTTTTCCATTGTCCCTCCTTTGTCTTTTTTATATTCGAATGGGGTCGGTCGACGCGTGGGCCGCTTGACTGTGCACAGCACGCGCGAGACCAAGGGCTTTGTCAGAGCCGTTCGGATGTCGCGCGTGCCCGGGAGTGAAAATTGTGTGACATTTTCAGTTGGTGCGCAGGACCGGGGGGGAGGGGAGTCCTCACTAGCTAATGCTAGGCGCTAACATTAGGGCAAATTATGCCTTTGAGGGGAAGAAAAGGAAGAAAGACGAGCTCCTGGCGCAGTGTAACATTTTCTCTCACACTTAGATCATGTCAAAGATTTAGTTGTAAGTTTATTGTTGTTGTCCCATTGTGCATGGTGAAGATTAAATTATCGGAATAATTTCAAATTTTTGCCATCACCCGATAAGCAACTTCACTTATGCGAAGAAGAAGAGGAGGAGGAAGATGATGATGAAGAAGAATAAATAAGCATGAATCATTTTAAATTTTTTTTTTGGGTGCGGAGAAGGAAGGGGTTTTGTTTTTGTTAATATTTTCGGACATGACAGTGCCACAGCTCGCGGTTATGCTCATGTCACTTATTTTCATTCCGTAGTTTATAAGAAGAAGATAATAATAATAATAATAAAGGAGAAATGTGAAAATGGAAAAATGGAATAGCCTTTCTTGAAGTAAGAATCGGATAGTAGTTTCTCTTGAGCCGGTCTTGGGGATTTTGTGTCTGGTTATGAGGGATCGGTCGACTTTTATTCGTCCTAATCATTTGCTTTGATTTCTTATTTGGACATTCTTGACATCCGGTTCAGAATCGGTTTATCTTAATAAAATTCATTTATTCTTTTACTTTTTTAACAAGGGAATAAATATTAAAATTTGTTGATACTTAATTTTTGGTGACCTTATCTAATAATTCATTAACTGCATAGAAAATTAGGAGTTAATTTTTAACCCCTAGCAAAAATGATTTTCATTAAAACACACGGCATATAGATATTA
Source organism: Corymbia maculata (assembly GCA_014182735.1). Lineage (NCBI taxonomy): Eukaryota > Viridiplantae > Streptophyta > Magnoliopsida > Myrtales > Myrtaceae > Corymbia > Corymbia maculata. Next base: position 12,900,440 of record CM024689.1, read on the forward strand.
GGAACATTTGCATTAGTAATGTTAAAATTTTTAAAAAAAGGATTAATCTTATTATTTTATATTTTTTGAATAAAAAGGGAAAGTAAGACCGGGTTGGGGGCAGCCAGCCCGGCCTTCTTTCTTTTTATTTCTTCCTCCTCTCTCCCATTTGGGCGTAGCCCATTTTCAATTTTTTTCCTTCTTTTGCTTTGTGCCCGGGCTGGCCCATCTCCCTTCATTTCAGCCTTCTTTCTCCCTCACGTCGGTCATGCCTCTGAAATAAAGGAGGGTACAGCTAGAGAATAGAGGATCGCGGGTAGAAGATCGCGAGGGGCAGCAACAGCGTGATCCGCGAGTCGGAATCAGACTGGTTGGCAAGCTGGTGGTGGCAGAAGCCATGCGCACTTGGCGGTTGCCTTTGAAAGGAGAGAAAGAGAAAGAGCTCAGGGGTGAGAAAGAGCTCAGGGGTCTTTAGCGAGAGGCCGAGATAGAAAGGTTAGGGAAAGGGAGAGAGACCGAGAGAGTTTGAGAGAGATACCTAGCCACAGAAAGGGAGAGATAACTCGGGAGAGATAGCTGGCCGATGCCGGAGGTTCGTCAGTTGCCATTCACCGTAGCCCTTCCCCTCGAACTAGATACGCCATCCCGAGCACAAATGCTCTGTTTTTTCAGGCGTCAGGCTGGAGCTCTTGGTCGACTGGTTTGCACGAGCTTTGATGCTGTCAATGTTGCCGAGTGTTCTAGTATGCCTCTTCAGAATTCTAGGCCTATGTTTGAGTCTCAATTGAATAAAAACCTCTCGTTTCCCTAATACACACCAATCGTTCATTCGTTGAAATGCCTGAACGAATTTTGAGTCTCCCTATTGTGTTATGATTGAGATTTGCTGTTGTTGCTAAAGCTTAATTGATCTTGAATGTTGCTTGTGCCTAGTATTGCTGCTGTTGTCATTTAAGCTCATGTTAAATGCGAATGTTTTGCTCCTCATTTGATCTCGAATGTTGTTTGTGCATAGTATGTTAACATTTTTGTTTTTCTACTTTTTTTTTTTCTTTTGTTCTCCAAAATAAATAAATAAATAAAATACAAAAATCTATTTGGTAATATTAGTTATCATTTATATTCCCCAGAGTAGAATACTGTTTTGGGTAATAGATCTGAAATAGAAACAAGAAGTGAAAAAAAGTAACTTCTTGATTCCGAGAACAATTTCTAGATTAAGTTTTTTCCTTTTTCCTTTTTTCCTTTTCTTCTTCTTCTTCCTCTTCTAACCGGTTGTTGTTGCCACCCCTTGGTCACTGGTTGTCGGCGTCAGCCATCGATTGCCACCGTCATTGGAAGAAGAACAAAGGAAAAAAAAAGAAAAGAATGAAAGAAAAGACTCATAAAATTATTAAAAATTTAAAAGAAATTTTATATCATAAAAAAATTTGTGGATTGTACCAAACACATTCATATTCTTTTTTTATTGCACGAATAAAAATTTTATGCATTTACCAAACATTTATCAAGTTTTGACACTTGTGTTGTATTTTTGTCGAAGAAGAAATGAGTTGTCTTGATCAATCCATTTTTTTAATTTGCATTATCAACATAGAGAGAGAAAAGAAGAAGAAATGAGCTTATTAATTTGCTTCTGGATTTGTTGCATGTGTTTAGATAAGATCTCGTGATGGTAGATCTGGGTGGCTTGATGGAATTAGCATGCGATAAGGTTCTTGGAAAGAATTTTAGGAAAATATAATGTACACGTCTCTGCTGCAGATACATGTTAAAAAATCAGGTTTTGTTTTCTAACAGCGGGCCCTATATGCCCCCAACCAGCACCTTGTTGTCTATCCAACCGAAAATTGAATGCCGTTGGCAATTGTTAGTATAACTTGTAAATTCATCTTGTTTTGTGCACTTCTGAAAAAAATTTGGACTTCCAAGCCACATGTGAAAATTATATAAAATTTCCATAGTAGCAAAAATATATGAGCCAAAAGAATTTGCATAATTGCATCATATTCGTTGTGAGTTTTTTTATGTGATTTTCTTATTTTAGGCTCAGGGGATGCAGAGAAAGGAGTACTCTGAAAGAGCAAATATTACTCAAAAGGAGTAATGAGGAGCTAACATACAGTGATGGTATAGTTTTATCCCTTGTGCTCGAAGCTATATGCATCAATGCTGTTTAATATGCTCCTAATGAATAGTAATATGTAATGCATAATTTGTATGTTCGAAGTTTATATTGACAAATATTGCGATGATTTTGGAGCATTGTTCTTGGAACATTCGCAGTATGTTATCTTGAATGCTATGGATGCGTCTTTTGATTTTCTTGGTATCCGTTTGTGTTCCTAATGGAACCTAAAGGCCATGAGCTCTTCATCATCTTTAGAGAAGTATTGTTGCCGAACTTCCCTTCGACATCCCTGGTAAAGAATCCCTGAAGATGACTTCCCTCTAAGTGCCACTGATATCTTCCTCGTCATTTGCGAGAAGGGATTTGTATCAATCTCCATCCTTTTATCCCCTTCCTCAAAAAATTTAATCTTCCCTTAGTGTATTGCTTCTTGGACTGCCTTTCTAAAGACATTGCAATAGTTAATGCTATGGCTCCAAGAATGATGCCACTTGTGATATCTTTTTTTGGTCATCTCCTTCTTTCTCAGTATAATTTGACCCTCGGTTAACCCTATTACTCCGTCCTTCACGAGAAGGTCGGAGATTTCAGCTGAACTTAGTCACATCAAACGAACACTTTTGAATGTCTTTAGCCCTTACCATCATTGAATCTTTCACCCTAGCGGGCTTTAGGGCTTGACAAACATAAGATTTGTCAAGAGTTATTTTAGCGACCGCAATCTCTACAACCTCTTCTTGGTCATTTTCCTCTTCTGAGTTTTTCATTAGGATTGTATATCACCACATTCTACTTGTAATCTTTGCATGGCTTTTTCTCTTCTCCTTCCACTTATTTTCAAATTGAGTCACTGTAGTGGTTAACGAAAACAAATCCATAAACTTTTGCTTGGCAAGCCAATCCTTTTAGTCGAACTAAAGCCCATTCTTAGCCATCTCAGCGACTTCCTTTTCTGGAAGGAAGAACAAGCATCGATTCCTCATTTTCTTAAATCAAGCGACATATTGATTAATAGTTTTATTATTATACGGCTTGACTGTCGCTAAATCCGGTAAATCACTTTGGGAATTGGACCATGAAATTGGGTATGAAATTTATTTTCCACCTCCTCCCAATTTCGAACCGAGTTTGCTGGGAGCCTAAAGTACCACATGAAGGCTGTCTGACGCAACTATAGATGAAAACAACCTTAGTCTGGTACCTTACAGCCCCTTGGATACTGAATATTGTCCACCCAATTGTGTGGTATGGTTTGCGATACATAGGCCTTGGCACACTTCCGTCCAAACCCATCCACCGCATCACCAAAGGCAGTTTGTTTTATCATGCGCTGTTCCCTCAAAGGGTCTTGCTCTTGTTACCTAGATTGAATTGCCCCTTTGGCGAAGGAGGAGGATGGGCTCCAAACTCCCTAGGCCCCCTTGTAGCCTATAAGGCTGGTATCCCGGAATAGGCATGAGAGATGATCCGATGGTTATCACATTTGCTATGGGAACAGTATTGCCCTCTGGTCGGTTTATATCCGGGACAAGTGGCTGCGGTGTTATTCCTTGCACATCAACCCCTGTTACCCAAGGATATACGATAACCCTTCCCGGATTGTTCCCATTTGTGTCCTGCATATGTCCAGGTGGATTCGTCGATCTGCTCGAGCCTAGTCGGTCTCCCTAAATACACTGATTCTGGTCATTTATGGCATCAAGCCTCTGCAATATCCTGATTGGTTGCGTCTGTCCCAGACCGCCAGAACTATTGAACTGGGCAAGAGCAATAGTCGATGTAGACCTCGAGACCGTCAGGCCTTCTTGGGCCATGCTTGATTGATTCGGTGATTCGAACCCTGATGCAAGTTCGCTTACCAAGTTTGCAAAGAATCGGGATAAGAACCTCATATAGATGATTGACCATGTGATTGGTCAAATCATGTTGCTCTTCAAACATCTTTTTCATAGTGGTTGAATTTGCAGCCAACACCCTTCTCTGTTCTTCAGTAAGATTCTTGGGGATATCCTCAGAAGTTACACCCATATTGGCATCATTGGCCGGGTCAGCATTCAGGTTGGACGTTTCAGATTGAGCAGGCCTCTTGCCTACGCGATGCACGAACGGATTGTCCTCAACGACGGCGATGCGATTTTCCCAATTCCTTGTTTTTGCCATCAATGCCTCCTCAAAATGGAACAAAGATGTTTCGCTGAGAAGGTTCTCGGTCGAAATATCTTTTACTGAAATATCTTTTACTAAAGGGTTAGATCTTTGGTTCTTTTGTGTATATCAGATCTTGTATTGTTTCGGAAAAGGAAGTTACAGATTCTATTCTAATGGCGATAGACAAAAAAATGTAAATGAAAGATAAATTTAATTTGACCGAGAGTAAATACAAGATAAAATAAAGAATAATAGTCGAAGAATGAAAGTGTTGGGTTTTTGTTCAATTGTCCAGTCTCTTACAATGATATTCTTTCGGCTATTTATAGCCAAGTATTGTGAATAACCGCTGTTTGATGATTAATATTTCAATTTGGAATCACCCGGGATATTTGGTAACTCGCCATTATTTGTATTCTCTTATCTGCGGGGCAGTTGATATCGAACACTTTCAAATTGCCTTCTTTCTTATCCTCCTACTCCCTATCGGTACCCAATATCGAATTATCGATACTTGTGATGGTGGCCTCCTCCATTCTCCTGTGAGCCAGCTTCATCTATCTTGACTTTATTTAGTGGGTCTTGTCACTTACCCGTAGGCCGTTGAGCCACTTTTTGGTATTAACACTTTCTCGCGGCTATTTATTTGTATAAGTTTTGTTGCTAATGATTGCTACTTCAGTAAAATATGTCTCAATTAAGGTTTACTAGAAAGAGGTCTAAATTGAGGCAATTTCAGTCTGCATCCCCATTCTTAAATGGTTTGATAGCCGTATGCATATCTCCCAATTCCATCTTTCAACTTTTGCAGGTGAATTCATTTTCATTATGATAAGACTCGTGTCCACATGTGTAAGTTCATCATATATATATATATATATATATATATATATATATATATATATATATATATATATAATTATGACTTCTCATCTTTGACTTGTGTTAAGTTTTTCAATTTTGACAAAAAAAAGAGAGATTCCCAGGCATTAACTCACATGATTGGTGGTTTGATTTAAGCTCAATGCGAGGGTGCTCAACGCAGTTATAACGGGGGTACATTTAATGCGCTACAGCTCCTGCACAAAGGCCAGACATTTGCAAATGGAAAATCAAGAGAGTTTATTTATCAGAATTAATACCAAATTGTAAATTGTTATTCTACAAGTCTATTCCAAATTATGGCCTAAAAAAAATTTCATGTCAATACCCCATAACACATTTATTCTAGATAAAAAAAATTCTGAAACTGGTACTACCAAGCTAATATACTCTATGTTAAATCATGGACGCTAATAGAGCATAAATTTGAGTATGGACTATTGGTCTTAAATTTTCCATGAGATGAAATTAATTTGGGATAGATTTATCATGTCATACCAGTTATGATTTTTAATGGCATTAACCTAATTTGTTATGGGTGCATGGCCCCAAAACAAAATATTATCTAAATGTTTATTAATCTAGAAAAGGGTGCACAAATTTGAAGTTGTGAATTGATACCCACCTAGTTAGCCAAGGAAAAGAACTAGTGCCCGATGCGGTTCGCTTAAATATCCATCTGCTCTAGATTTCGAAAAAACAAACACTCTTAATTGATTAATTGAACCTTATAATTACTACATTTTAGGATTCTGGCGCTTCATTAATGAAACATCCTCCACATCGAGTCTCTCCAAACCTAGCCAAAAAAGAAAGTTGACTGAACCCAAATCATAATTCAAGTCCTGTTCATGGCGCTGGTCCATGATTTCTCTTCCTCCTCATCCTCTGTCCCTTTCTTGAAAGTAGGTCTCAGCAAGTCACTCCTCCCTTCAATAAACTCCTAGCTTCCCGGGAGATAATGTGTCAGTAAAGAATTGGAATAAAAATAATTACAGGGATAAGAATGGGAATTGACTCCTAGCTTACTGTGCTTGGATTTACTTTGAAATGAATCTATATTTTTAGTTTTATATTCGTAAATTTTTGTAAACTAAGAAAATTACGTATTTACAAAATGCATTTTGCATTTTAAAATTTTCTTCTCATAAAAATTTCTGAAATGGCTATTGCACATTTAACAAAATTCATAAAAACAACCGTTTTGATAACGTAGGCATACTAGATGAGGTCAATTTTAGCAAATGCCACTAGAGATAGTATATCAAAGGGATATTAGCAATGTTGTAACATTAATTGTATAAGCAAATTAAGCTAAATCTGATTACTCTAAAAACATTTGACATCATCTAGTATCACAAAATTGTGTCACTAAGCTGATTAGAGAACCCGCTATGAAAATCAAGAGAGAAGAAGAAAGAGAGGAGAAGAGAAGAGAAGAGAAAAAGATTGTAAAGCCAAAAAGGGGCTCTAGGTTTCTGTGTGTCAGAAGCCTAACACCCATTGTGATATATTTATACTAATCATAAATTGTATATGACAATAATGCCCTTATTATGTAAAAGGAAATAAAGCTAAGAAAATAAAATAAAAAAATCTATAAAAGGAATAATCTATAAAAGGAATGTAACACTCCCCCTCAAGCTGGAGCATTTAGGTCACCCATGCCCAGCTTGGAACAGCAAAGCAACAAACGCGGGGACGAAACAGTGCTTTAGTGAACATATCAAAGCAAACCGATCTCTAGAGGCAACATAAGGAGTAGCAATCAACTTCTGCTTCATAGCATCACGAACAAAGTGACAATCAACTTCTATATGCTTAGTTCGCTCTTGAAAAATAGGATTCCCAGCAATATAAATAGCTACCTGATTATCACACATCATATCAATAGGTTGATTAATAGAAAATCCAAGCTCCTGGAGAAGAGACTTCAACCACAGTAATTCAGCCACAGTATGTGCCATAGCACAATATTCAGCCTTTGCACTAGACCTGGTAGTTTGTTTCTTACTTCTCCAAGTAACCAGATTACCACCAACAAATGTGCAATACCCAGTTGTAGACCGCCGGTCATACGTTGAACCAGCCCAATCAGCATCAGAATAGCCAATTAGAGTGGAAGAACTGTTCGGTTTATAAATCAATCCCTTACCAGGAGAGCTTTTTAGGTGGCGAAGGATGCGACAAACAGCATCCTAATGAGCCTTCTTGGGTGATTCCATAAACTGACTAACCACCCCAACAGCAAAAGAAATATCATGACGTGTAGCTATGAGATAAATTAGTTTCCCAACTAGACGTCGATATTGATGCTTGTTTTCAATATCATCTCCATCATCAACTCCAAACTTTTGATTTGGATCCATAGGAGTATCAATTGGCTTGGAAGCTAGTGTACCAGTCTCAGACAAAAGATCAAGAACATACTTTCGCTAAGACAAATTGATGCCTTTTTTACTTCTTAAAACTTCAATACCAAGAAAATATCTAAGAGCTCCAAAGTCTTTAATTTGAAAATGTTGTTGAAGAAAAGATTTAACCTCAGAAATGCCGGTTACATCACTGCTAGAAACAATGATATCATTCACATATACAACAAGAAGGACCACTCTTGACTCCTTCTTGCGAGCAAAAACAGAATGATTAGAATAACATTGGTGGAAACCACACTTAGATATCACCGTACTGAATTTTTCAAACCATGCTCTTGGAGACTGTTTCAACCCATAAATGGCCTTATGTAGTCGGCATACTTTATTACCATTCTCCCCCTGAGCAACAAATCCAGGAGATTGCTCCATATATACTTCTTCAGACAAATCACCATAAAGAAAAGCATTCTTGACATCCAATTGATATAATGGCCAATCAAAATTCACAGCAAGAGAAATAACTACGCGAACAGAATTTAGACGTGCTACAGGGGAAAATGTCTCAAAATAATCCACTCCATAAGTTTGAGTAAAACCTTTAGTGACAAGCTGAGCTTTAAGATGTTCAATTGAGCCATCCGGGTTGTACTTGATAGTGTACACCCAACGACACCTCACCACATCTTTTCCAAGAGGAAGATCAACCAAAGACCACGTTTGGCGAGACACTAGAGCTTCCATTTCTTCATCCATAGCTCTCTTCCACTTAAGGTGGGACAAGGCCTCAGTGGTAGAAGTAGGAATTGTGTGTGTATGTAATGATAGAGCGAAGTCATGTATTGGAGAAGGAAGATGTGAAAGAGACACATAACGCTCAATAGGGTAAGCAAAAAGGATTTTTGTGTACAAGAACGAGTACCTTTGCGAAGGGCAATCGGTAAATCGTTTGAACCAGGAGACAATGAGGGAGATTGAATGGAGGGCATGGAAGTGGTGGAGACTGGTGGTGCCGTGGACTGCTTTCGCTGGCGATAAACCCGCAAGTGAGGAGGTGCAGGAGAAGGACTAACAAAATCTAATGGTATATGTTGTGGGATAGGAGGATCGACTACAATGTCAGTTGAAAACTCTTTACCCTCAGCAGAATAATATGGTGTGCCCTCGAAAAAGGTAACATCAGCACTAACATATTGGGTACGAGTCGTAGGATCATAACATCGATATCCCTTTTGAGTATGTGAATATCCAAGAAACACACATTTAGTGGCACGAGGGGATAGTTTATCAGCGCCGGGACGTAGGTTATGGACAAAACAAATACACCCAAAGACACGAAGGGTAAGAGAAAATAACGGTTTATCAGGAAATAAAATACTTATTGGTGATTGATGATTTAGGACAGTGGAAGGCATGCGATTTATGAGGTAACAAGCAGTAAGAACAACATCACCCCAAAAAGATTTTGGAACATGCATATGAAACAAGAGTGAACGAGCAACTTCTAAAAGGTGACGGTTCTTTCTCTCGGCCACACCATTCTGCTGAGGAGTATAAGGACAACTTGTTTGATGTATAATGCCCAGATTTGAACAAAATAAAGAAATCGATTTTTGTGAATATTCTAGAGCATTATCTGTTCGCAAAATTTTAAGGGATGTATTAAATTGATTAGTAACCTCACGATGAAATAATTGAAAAACATGTAAAAATTCAGAATGGTCATGAAGCATGTAGAGCCATGTTAGACGAGAATAATCATCTACAAAAGTAACAAAATACTTAAAACCATTTCGACTAACAATACGGGAAGGTCCCCAAATATCCGAATGGACAAGTTCAAGTAAAGTAGATGCACGAGAATCACTACGACTGGGAAAAGAACTACGATGATGTTTCCCAAGTTCACAAGCTTCACACTCAAGAGTAGAAATTGATTTACATTCAGGAATTATTTGTTGTAACTTAAATAAAGATAAATGCCCTAAACGAGAATGCCATAATAGGGGAGTAACAGAACTAGCAGCTAAACTATTAGCGTCAACGGTGGAGACACCATCCAGATAGTGTCAATAGTGGAGACACCATCTAGATAGTAAAGTCCATCATGTTCATGCCCTCCACCAATCTTCTTATTTGTCTGAAGGTCCTGAAAGATGCAATAAGAGGGGTAAAACGTAATTGAACAACCAAGAGTTTTAGTTAACTGACTAACAGATAACAAATTCAAAGGAAGTTGGGAAACATGTAAAACAGAGGACAAAGACAAGGAAGATGTAAGTGGAACAACCCCTGATCCAATGACTTGAGTAGAGGAACCATTAGCTAAAATAATTTCAGATGAAGGACTAAAGTTATTGTGGGAAGAGAATAGGTTTTGCTTACCCGTCATATGATTAGAAGCTCCCGAGTCAATAACCCAAGAAGTGTGAGGAGACAAGGTAGAAAGAAGGGCTATGTTATCTGTATGTGCAAGAGTGGCAGTGGATGAAAAATTGGAAGCCTCTAGTTGTTGGACACGCTTGATGAGTTGTGTAACCATATCATCTCGAGCCGAGGACTCAGAAGAACTACCCCCAGTTGGGATAGATGGATTTGTGTTGCCAGAAAAGATATTTCCAGCACTTCCTTCAGACATAGCCGTATTTGCAGTAACTAATCACTGAGCCCACTCAGGCTTGCCATGCTTGGCCCAACAAGTGTCAACAATATGACCAGATTTGCCGCAATATATACACTGACGGCTATCTCGATCAGAACTTTGTCCACTACGTCCACCACCACGACCACGACCTCCCCCTACACCACGGCCTCTATTAGAAAATCCACCGCAACCACGACCACCACTACTAGCCACAAATGCTGAATTGTCTTTAGATGATGTAGAAGATAGAGGGACAATGCGCTGAATCCGACAAAATGCTTCATTCATAGAAGGAACTCTCTCTCCAATAAGAAGTTGACTTTTCACAGGCTGCAAGTCAGCATTCAAGCCGGATAAAATAGCCACTTGAAATTCAGCGCGTTGTGTCTTTAGTGTCTCAAGATTAGTAGTGATGGGCTAATAAAGATTGAGTTCTTCCCACATGCCTTTCAAAGCACTATAATACTCTCCAAGAGACTTTTCCCCTTGTTTAAAATTAAAGATTTTCTCATATAGTTCATAGATTCTAGACATATTTATGTCTTGTGAATAACTCTCCTTGAGATCATCCCACACTCCCTTAGCAGTTTTGTGGAACATGACATTAGCAGCAATAGATGGTTCCATGCTATTCCATAACCACACCAAAAGTGTATCATTCTCTCTCGTCCAACTACTATAATTGTCAGAGTTTTCAGCAAGAGGGTCTAAAGTAAGATAATTGAGTTTCCCTTTGGCATTAATATAGACTTTCACAGCTTGAGCCCATAACAAGTAATTGGAGGATCCATTTAATTTAATTGTGGTAATATGAACATTGAGATTGTCTATGGAAGACTTAGTGTCACTGGTAGAAGACTTAGTGTCACTCATGGTGATAATTTCAATACAAATATATATCTACCACAGATCAAAAGGGCTGAAACTTCAATGCAATGATTAAGACAGCAATACCAACATATAATCAGGTGCGATTGGCTTCATCAATTAAACAAAAGGATGCTGAAATCTCATAAATATAGACTGCTGTATAAAAGAAAATATCTGACCAGAAATCTCGATTCAATTAACCATAACTTCAATGGAAATTCAGCAATACCAATCAGCCACAATCGACGGAGTAGTCTGATTCTTGAATCCGCAGATCAGTAAGTGTTGTAACCCATAGTCATAAATAGAACCTGAAGAATCTGATTTCTACTGATCTTATATGTACGAGATTTTGTGAGAAAATAGATAAAAATTGCAGCTTTAGGTGGCTGCGCACTAGAGAAGGAAATGATTATTAGGAGACTCTCAAATCAGCAATTAGATCAAGGAATCAAGTAGTCAGAGCGCTCTGATACCATGTCACTAAGCTGATTAGAGAACCCGCTATGAAAATCAAGAGAGAAGAAGAAAGAGAGGAGAAGAGAAGAGAAGAGAAAAAGATTGTAAAGCCAAAAAGGGGCTCTAGATTTCTGTGTGTTAGAAGCCTAACACCTATTGTGATATATTTATACTAAACATAAATTGTATATGACAATAATGCCCTTATTATGTAAAAGGAAATAAAGCTAAGAAAATAAAATAAAAACTAATCTATAAAAGGAATAATCTATAAAAGGAATGTATAAAAGGAATAATCTATAAAAGGAATGTAACAGTCATCAAGTTGGAAGATATCATCAATCATCAATTTCCCTTAGGAGAAAAGTCTTCATCACAATGATTTTGACTTATGTGAATGATTTATTAAGTATGCTAAGCAAGAGCTCTTAGTTAGAAATGATTTCTCATATACTCTTGAGAAGATGACTATTTGATCCTATCCATTCATGTGGGAATTAAACCGATAACTTGATACATTTGAATTTTTAGTGTGGAGGGTTTTTAGAATCATTCATAATAAATACACATTGACCAATTGAAATGTCTTTTAAAAAGACCGTGTAATGTGGGCTTGGTTAAGGTTTCAACAAAGGTGCAATAAGTACACATTGGCCAAATTTAAGGATCATTGCATTACAGGCAACAGCTGACTTCATTGGCATTGGATTGAAAATTTCTGAGGCCTCCTCTATATGCCCACACTGGGTATAGCTCATCAGCATTGCTGTCCAGGACACCTCGTTCTTTTCTGGCATCACTTCGAAAAGCTTCCTAGCAATGTCCGCCTGATTATTCTGTGCATACCCAGTGATCATGGCCGTCCAGCAGACTACATTCCTATGCGGCATCTCATCAAAAATTTCCCTCGCTTCTGCGAGTCATCCTTCCTGACAGTACCCTCCGATCATATTAGTCCTAGCAACGACATCCTTGACAGGCATCATATCAAAGAGCCGATGGGCCTTATCAAGCCTACCATCTTGAATCAAGCCCCCCAACATCACAGTCCACGATACAAAATTCTTCTCAGGCATTTGCCAAAAAAGCAATTCTGCCGCGGATATCATCACCTCCTGCAGATACCCCCTCACAATCGCTGTCCACAAGACAACATTGCGCTGGGGCATCACGTCATATGCTTTTCAGGCTCCATCGATCATCCCATTTTTAACGTCACCAGAAACCAGCCCAGTCCACGAAAACGTGTTCCTCTCAGGCATTCTATCAAACAGCTTCCGCGCTTCATGGGCCCTGCTGTTCTGGAAGTACCCGGCGATGACCGCATTCCAGGACGCGATGGGCTTGTGAAGCATTTGATCGAACGCCGTCCGCGCATTGTCAATCTGTCCTAGGGGCGCGAGGCGGGCGATGTGGGAAGTGCCGGAGATCGCCGCACGGGTATAGAAAGCACCACGTGGGACCGTCACGAACTTCGTCCGCATATGAAATCTGCAAGGCGAAGTTCCAAGACTGTAAAAGGTCGGAACTTTTCCTCTCTCTTTCAGCTGATGCATGGTTTTTCCACTCACCAAAACATCAATTACCTTTTTCAGGTCTTAGTCCAAAATAATCTTTGGAAGTCGGGCAATTGCAGTCGTTTGTGTTCAGTACGAAACCTTCGCGAGTTTATAGAGCTCCATCCACACTCCGAAGGGGAAAACAGAACATGGGCCGATCTTTGATGGAGAGGGACCTTGAGGGTTGATTAGGCACGAAATGGCCTTTTGCTAGATGGACTTTCTTGAATTTTTGAACAGTGTAGGAGGATGATCGGTTCTTGGGTTGGGCCGGTGCCATCCCGGAATCAATTGATCCAGTTTCCAAGTTGAATTGATTTGATTTTGAGTTTTGGCAATTTCTTTTTTTTTTTAACTATTTAAAATAAAAGGAAATTTATTATTATTTTGTTTTAGTCCAATCCGAGCAATTTAATTCTACACTTGGAATTGAGGAACTGAACTGATTATTCCTAGTACCAAAATCTCTCATAACCAATGGGTTTGGTCTAGCTCTGTTTTTATGCACAGCCCTACGCTCTACTAGTGGAAGTATTTACTTCTTCATTATAGAAAAAAAGATTGTTACAAGACTTCGTTAGATTTATAGAAAATAAATCATTTGAAAAATATTTTTCTGAAAATGATCATTTCTATTGCATATAAAAATGAATGAACGAAAAATATTTTCACCTTGAACTAAAATATTTAAATGTAAATTATAGGCAATAATGAAAGTTTTTTTTTCATTGATTAATAATATCAAGCAATATAAATGATCAATTTTATGAAAATGTTTTTGAAATCCTTAGTTTTCTATAAAACAAATAATGGCAAATATTTTTTTTATCACTATAATAGAGTATGAGTTTTGAAAATTCACTTTTGTGCCACAAATTTTTAATAAACGTTGACTACAATGTTGGCAATTTTGACGGGTCATAATGCACTTGTGACGGATGTTTTTCAATGACACTCAAATTATGGATTGGAAGTCAGTGACACTTAAATGGACGATTTTTTTTAATATTCATAACATTTAAGCGAACATTTTTGTATTAGTAGCCATGGCTCTCAATTGATTGGGGAAAAATTTATTACACTCAAATGAATGTCTTACTCTTGGGAGAGTGCATCAGAAACAATGCAAAAAACTAATTTATCATCTAGTTCGTTTAAACCTTAGCTTTGGTTGTAGCTTAAGCTTAATTCATCGTATTAATAGTTCATATGAGTAAAGGGTATTTGATATTATCAACCTATTAATAAATTAGAGTCAAGATTATTGTGTATCATATACATTTTGAGGATAATTTTCGGGAAAGTGGAAGGCTTTCTAGGAACAATTGAAATTGAATCGAGAGACAAGTGAAAGATTTTGTTAGTGTACTCAGTGACAAGGCAAGTTTGAGAGAAATGATTAGCATAAGCAATTAAATTAAGCACGATAGGATTGCCAATAAATTGAATGCCTGTATTTGAAATCTATATTGACTACTAAATTTGATAGGTCCTACCATGAAACAAGCGGATCGCATTAGCTTGAATGGTTCCAACTCATTTATGTGAATGCATCCGAACCAACCAACAATGCCTCACTAAGAAAAGATTGCGTTAGAAAATAATTCTTTTTTCTCCCTAATAAGCAAATGAGTAATTTCATTGAAACAAAATAATTGAACATAAGAGCCTACAGACTAAATCCTACATTAATCCCAATTATATTCATGATGTAAAGGAGTTATAATTATGTCTAAGGATTATTTTCTTGTTGTCATTAGCATTATGACAGACCTATGCAAATGAAAGGCCAAAGTACTTTATTTTTGGGCAAATGAATATCATATAAAAGTGACATTGAGTAGAACATGAGAACTTGAGAAAGCTAGCCTTCAAAGATTAGAGGTCTAATTAAAGAGCTAAAGAGTACAAATTAAGAAATGGAAAATAGGCTTTATTCACACTGTCCCAATATTTTTAAAATGGAATAGTAAATGTGACATACAAAAGTATCCAGCCTGATGGCAATTAGGCCTACGTGAGATATAAATGTATCCAACCAGATGACAATTAGGCCTACACAAGTGAAAAAGAACTCTTTAAGCACATGTGTGGCAGTTTCTCTAACTTGATGAGTT
Source organism: Corymbia maculata (assembly GCA_014182735.1). NCBI lineage: Eukaryota > Viridiplantae > Streptophyta > Magnoliopsida > Myrtales > Myrtaceae > Corymbia > Corymbia maculata. The sequence goes on from CM024689.1 coordinate 12,915,601, forward strand.
ATCTGCTGCAAATGTTCAATGGAGGACATTAAAGCTCGCTTTGTTTCCTTGCCCTCACCTCAAAATGGAGTAGAGTGTGCAATGATCGACATAGTCCCTATCAATCGAAATTTCAAAGCAAACAAAGAAATATTAGTGACAATATGTAGAAAGTCCTCCTAATAAACTGTTCAACTGTGCGTTTCATATATCCTAACCAAAATAATGTCACTGTAAAATGGATACGTGTTCCAAAGTACAATTTCTCACGAAGGAGTGCCCAGCTCAGGAGTGTTGACATGAGGAACAACAAAAAACTAAAGACAGAGGAGTAGAGCGAGCCTTTAATATTGACACACCAAGAGAAAACGTAGAATATGAGCTCAAAATGCACAACATCCTAGGATTGAAAAACCATCAGCATAATCTTTGTGCAAGTCTATCTAGTGCCTAGGATAGGTAGTGCATAGAAAATTGCAATGAGATGCATCCCGGATCTCAGTGATCATGCGGCAACTTTGTGTTATGTAGCACAATAAGGATCAAACATTTGATGTTGACCATGAGATACATAAGAGTTGTAGTAGAGTGAGGAGTCGGAAGCGCTTCAAAAGTGATGGCAAGGTCTTAAGAAGGCGTGACTTTTGTGGGTGGAGCCTTTACCAGTCATCTTTGCATAGCTCCTACAGGGATGCAAAGAATTCAGTGACACTATTAATCGCATCTCCGTCATGTTGGTGAATTTGAAACTGCGATTAATAACAAATGTTGAAGTAAAAAATCAATCCCACATTCAAATCACTGGCGCAAATTCATAATTGGAAGTTACATATAAATTTCACATAGTGACATCAAGATTCCTTAAATAGGATGCCAAGAATAGATATTCGTAGAAAATATATTAGCTTACATGTTTTAGCAATCCTGCCATATGATACCAAGAATAGATATTTGTAGAAAAGAGAAATGCTTGGCTAAGGGCACCATCCCTCTTAAAAAAGAGACGGTGCCTTCCCTGCCAAGCAATTTCCCAAAGGTACCGGTTAAATTGCCTACTTGGTTTCCTTCGAAAATTTGGAAGGAAAATATCCCTTAATGGGATGATAGTGAGATTCCTTATAAGACAAAAATAAAATAAGGAAAGTGATTGACGTGAATAAAACCAATAAAATACCTATACCAATATCAAATTCATGATTTAAAATTATTCACACGATCACCAATTGAATGACCATGATCAAGAGTTCAAATCAAGATGACCTCAAGCTTCATGACTCGAAATGATCTATAAGATGCGACCTTCACAACTCGAACCCATGGTTGTTGTGAGCTCAAATTAAGCGGCTAGAGCAACGAGCTCAAATCTTTTAAAATATTTTTCCATACATATATAAATGTATGTATGTATATGATGCATTTTTATTTCTTTCAAGTTTTCAATGATACAATTATTCCATGACAACCATATCAAGGTAATGAAGTGACACTGTAGAAAAATCAAGTCCATGGCTAACCGTTTGGTAGAAGAAATAAACCTAAATTTTTTTTTTGAAAGTCCAATGTATCTATGTTATGTGTGCATAGTGGGTATTCATAATTTTTATTTATGAATTATTAAATATCATTTATTTCATTTTGGACAAAATTCCACCGTCTAAAATTTTTGTAGTCAATTACCTTGTAAATTCCCTTTTCTTGAATGATGTCATTAGATATGCTTCTTCAAATATTACACAAATGCAAAATCAAGATTTTCTGCTCCGATTGCCCATAGTAGACAAAATAAAATGGATGGCTCAGGTTGCACCGTTACTTGTCAAAAGCAATGGTGCCGTCATGCAAGCACGCTCCCAAATTCACCGACACAAATTCATAATTGGAAGTTACATATAAATTTCCCACAGTGACGTCAAGATTCCTTAAATAGGATGCAAAGAATTGATATGTATAGAATATTATCTTACCTGTTTTAGCCATCTTACCATATGATGCCACCTTATTTCTCTTTAAATAGTTTGTTCGACGATGCCTCTATATTCATATTTCAAAAGAAAAACACAGCTTACAAAGATGAACTCGTCAGTTAGATTTTTTGTGGCATTCGCGATCATTCCTACTCTCCTACAAGCTTGCATCGGAGATGTATACTTACCTGCAAAAACCCGTGTCCGAATTTTCAACAGTTTACCAGGAGGAGTGACGTTAACTGTTCATTGCCAATCCAAGGATGACGATCTCGGCTTTCATCAGATTCCTCCCAATGGCTCATGGGAATTTGTGTTCACGACCAATATTGAGGGTACCACCCTCTTCTTTTGCAACATGCAATGGTCCGATCAATCTCACTATTTTGATGTATATACTGAAAAAAGAGATTACGATCGATGTAATAATGTGTGTCCGTGGTATGTACGGCCTAGTGGTCCATGTTTTAATAACACTGATTGTGAAAACTGGAACTCCTAAAATTTCATAGAAAATATTTGTGCCTATTGGAAAAATATGATATTCTGCTATGGTTGAGATGCTATCGTAAGCTCCTCCTTTGGGTGAAATAAAGATTGTTATTGGATATCTTTTCATGGCGTAGATGTGTGAAGAAGTCCTTTCATGCCTTTATTTATAAACACAAGTCAACACTTGACGAGCATGTATGCAAAATTCATCAAGCTGACTGAACAATTAAGCCGTTAGTAAGAAAAATGGATAAACGTGGTTAAAAAATAAGAGAATTATTTTTAGTTTCTTCTTTTAATTGGGATATTACCAATTTATCAATCCACCAGAGAAAAGTGTGATTCTGCTCAACTACTTCACTTCCGCCTCTCCTGAAGGAGTCAAACTACTGGGAGAGTGCATCAGAAACAAGTTCAAGCATCATTGCGAATGTGAGCATTCCTCCGAAGCTGATCGAAATTGAAAATAACCTTGCGCCAATTCCTTCTGAATTAGCACGATTGCACGAATCAGCGGACATATGTCCCTGCGATGCCGTCTTCTACGAAATCAGAAAGTGCAAGTCCCCTTAGACAGATGACAATCAGAGTTGCGACCAATAATGTCAATGGCTTAGCATATAAATGAACCGATAGAACGACATCCACTCAATGTGCTACCTACTTGTTCAAAGACACTTCTTCCAAAGTTGTCTGATGATCTTGACCTCGGGACTTTGTCGATGCACTTGAATGACAAGATAGGAATATCATATTACGGGAGCGAGTGTATCAGAGCAATATTTTTTAATATTTTGTTGGGTTTTTCTTGATTCTATCTATAAACACTTCGAGATCTGCTGAATCCGATAAACTGCAAGTTGCCCTTGAAAGTCAAACCAAACTCCATTAAAAGGGCATTTTGATGGTAATTTCAACAGAGATTGAAACTAGCAAGGACATAATCATCCTTGATAACGATGAAAAATCCTTTGGATGAGAAGTTAGCTCAAAATTTGCTTGCTTACACAAGCTGCCAAGCAACAATTTGCCATGTTATTCTCCGGCCTCCAGCGACAAGAACTGCCCATTTTGGTCTGCAGTATGCTAACTAGTAACTATTCCATTCCCAATCCAATCCCGGTGGAAATAGTTGTTCGTACGCTTGAATCGAAAAATAATAGCTATAACCACGAAATCAAGTTTGTATCTTTCCAAAACAACCTTGCGAATTTTTAATATATACTTATATTTACAATAAATCAAAATTACAAAATAATTTTTTAATATTAATTATATTTAAATTTTAAATAAGAATATACTATTCAATTATCAATTAAAAGAGTTAATAAATTATAGAGAACATAATTGCAGTCAGCAATGCAAAAAGCTAATTTATCATCTATTTCATTCAGAGCTTAGCTTTACTCGTAGCTCAAGCTTAATTCATCGTATTAATAGGTTATCTGAGTAAAGGATATTTGATAATATCAACCTATTGATAAAGTAGAGTCACGACTTTTGTTTATCATATACATTTTGTGGATAATTTTCGGGAACGTGGAAGGCTTTCTAGGAACAATTGGAATTGAATCAAGAGACAAGTGAGGGATTTTGTTAGTGTACTCAGTGGCAAAGCAAGTTTGAGAGAAATGATTAGCATAAGCAATTAAATTAAGCATGATAGGATTGCCAATAAATTGAATGCATATATTTGAAATCTGTATTGACTACTAAATTTGATAGGTCCTACCATTTTCTTGTTGTCATTAGCATTATGACAGACCTATGCAAATGAAAGGCCAAAGGACTTTATTCTTGGGCAAATGAATATCGTATAAAAGTGACATCGAGTAGAATAGGAGAACTTGAGAAAGCTAGCCTTCAAGCTAGTCTATATAAGGAGGAATAAGGTGGCTTCATTTGGTAAGATTAGTTGTCCAAGCCCTAAGATGGTCACTTATTATGGCAATGCATAAGTAAATTAAGAAAAACATATGTATCTATATCTTTTATCAAATATATCGATATGTAATAAGGTGGCTTCATTTGGTAAGATGGTTAAAACATAGATGAGGTTAGGCATTCCAGGGCAAATATCATGACTGTGAAGGTCACAAACTATGCCCAAGTAGAAATACGAGGAATAAGGTGGCTTTAGTTGGTAAGTTGGCTAAAACATGTATGAGTATATATTTTAGCTATTCAAGTGCTAAGATGACAACTACGAAAGCTACTTACTATGGCAATGCAAAAATACATGGAGAACAAATCTATATCTTAATCTTGTATTACATATATCTATATTTGGCATCCTGTTTAGCGGATCTTGATGGCCGCCTCCATTGGTCATCGGTAATTGATTTTGCCGGTCAATGCCCTCTAGTTGCCAATGCCGCCACCAATTCAGTCATAACAATATACAAAAGTTCTAGTATTATCCTAACTTTGTAACACCAGTTTTTCAAAGCAATTGAGGGCTAATATTTTGTAAAAGTAGGCTCCATTTATTTTGTGAAAAATGAACAATTTGGAAAAAAATTCCATAAAAATGATCAGTTGTAACACATGAAATAATTAATCAATAAAAAATATTATTATTTTTTACATTGATTTATATCAATATTTTCATGGATAATAAAAATGCTTTTTATTAATTCATTTTTGTAAGCAATATAAGTGATAAAAATAATTTTCAAATTATTTATTTTTTGTGAAAAAAAGAAAAGAAGATTGTAACGAAACAGTAAAATTCCCTAGGAGAAAGATGGGCCGAAGATCAAGAGAACATGTGCTGTGAGGATGAAAAGGAGGAAAGACGTGCGATTTCTAATTTCGCTTTATGGACATGTGAGGCAACCCTCTGTCCAAACTTCTTTCCTTTTTATTTACGCAAATCCAGTAGCTTGTTTCTCTTGAAGGGAAAGTGTTGATTGAAATTACACGTCGCAAGCCGGCATTTCCTTCGGTGTCTTTCGCCCATGTCGGTTTTGCCCCCAATTCATACTCTTCGCTGACCTTCATTTTTCCTCTCCCATGGTGCTCATGAGCTCGGCATCTTTGTCAACTGCCCGAAACCCTAGGAGAGCCCTGGGCTTGTTTGCCAACGCAAGGAAGAACAAGAACAGCTTCATACGGTTCACCACTATGACCGGGAACCTTCTCCTTAGCCTCTGGTTGCTGGGCCAGAAGTACTGGATCCATGACCTCCTCAAGGACACTGCCGCTCTTGGGGAGGAGCGGGAGACGCTCACTGGTCACATGAGCAACATCAGACGTGAGGCGTCCTTGGGCTTCACCGGACTCTTGGTCTTGAGGCTTCGGCACCTCTTTGGAGATGAGGATTGAGATGGTGAGGTGAGTGATGTTAGCGCCATTGGATGATTTAATTTGCTTGCTTTTGTTGCTAAGGTCTGAATTGCTCTATGAAAAATGGGGACACATTTGTCTGATAGTTCTCAGCTTTGAGATGGAGTTGCTATTGGAATTAGGAGCCTTTAGATGCCATCTTCGATTGAGTTGTGTATTGGTGGGAAATCATTTGGCTTGCGGGCTTTGCATGGCTTTGTTTTGGCTCTTGGTTCTCAACATATGCTTCATTTTGGTTTCCATTTGATGTGCTTTGTGGTTGATCGATTGCAACGCCAATTTCTGTCTTTCTTGTAAATCCTCCTACAACCAAGCTTTTGTTCTTACTTTGAACATGCTGCGGTGTTTAAAAGCTTTTTGGAAGTCACCTTTCTTTAGCAAAAGAGGAACTTACTCATGCGAGTGAAATTGCTCGTGGGATAATAAGCATGTTGAACGGTTTCGCCTTTCCATGAACTATTCCAGTGTTGTGATATTTATCATTTGCAAGTTATCGTTCTCCTGAAAGTTTAGTATATGCAGTAGCTTCTCTATTGTTCCCACATATGTTTGGTTGGATTGTTATGGCTGTTTCACATATTCATCGGGTTTTTCCTTTACTATTTTGATTCTTGTATGATCTTATGCAAAATTCGACTGGGCGAATTTTGGTTTCCTGCAGGTCTAGAAACGCTACGAGTCTTCAAGTTAGTAATTTCGTTTTCTTCAGGTCTTGCATCTATATTTCAACTTTTTCTACATTTTTTAGGGTGGCAATATTTTTTAGAGTCTCTATTCAATTTATACTAAAAAGACAAAAATCACCAAGAAAGTGAGTTTTGAGATAAGAGAGACAAAAATTAGATAAGCTATTATAATAGTATAGATGAAAAAGAGGGTTTTCACTTTTTATTAAATATAAATTTTTTTTTTTGTCTTTTTACCTTATTATAGGCGAGATACTTTTACATGGAGCATGTAAAATGTTATAGGAATATATAAGAATACATTTATGATATTTGACAATGAATAAGATATTATAAGCTTGTCCTTTGGATGGAATTTACATAGTTGGTGGATATTTTTTTCATGGTGTTGAATATGTGAAGATGTCCTTACGTGCCTTCACTTGTTAACACTAGTTAAAACTTAACAAGCAATATTGATATATAAATTTCGTCAACAAGTCTATTAAAGGTTAAAACTCGAGACTTAGGTTGCTAATCGTGACAGGGCCCATTTCTCAGCCAAAAAGAGTCGTAATAGTGTCTTTCAAATTCCATATTATTTCGTTTGTATTGAGGTATCGTTTTCTTAATAAGTCAAAGGTTGACTTTTTATCAAATACTAGAAAGTCAACTCTTGATCAACATTTGATAAAATTGTGAAAAAATATCAATTCAATCTTTGCAAACATAATTAGACTTGAAATTCTTGATCAAGAGTTTACTCTTCAGTCAAATTGAGGACTTTGACCCTTGATCGAAAAAAATTCTAAAATTCACTAACCTAATTCCTTTTGTAGACATTTGAAAACGGACTATGACAATTTGACATATCTAGCCCAATTTCAAGAATTCGAGTTCAAGTGTGTTGGTCGATGTTTGAGCACGAGTTTAGGGCTATGGCTGATCCTTCATGGTAAGATCAATCGGCACAATTTAAATCCAATTAGGCCAAATAAATTCAATTCCAATCAATTTTGGCAAAACCGGGGTTATTTGTGAAATTTAACAAAAATGACGAATCGAGACCAAAGGGGTGGGCTGAATTAACCTAGTTGATCGGAATTTCAGAAAGTTCATGGAGAATTTGGAAACCTGAAAATATATAGAAATTTTCGGAAAAAATATTATATATATAATTCAAAAATATTAAAAATTAAAAAAATTCAAAAAAATTTCTCAAAAATCCCAAAAATTCCAAGTTTGCTTTAGAATTTCCTAAAAAGTTTTAAAATAATTCTTGGGCAATTTTCTCTTAAAAGATGTGGGAAAATTGTCAGTCTAATATTGTGTTTAAAATTGAACAAGCCCTTACGGCTCCACTTTAGAGTTTTAATTATCCTCGGATGCTATTGTCCTTGATTACACGCTCGCAATGCGATGATTATAATTCTCCCTTAGTTTAATTAGGACCGTCATTTGTTCATCTCTTAATGATGCTAGGCGTTTATTCTCTCCTGCAATTTATTTACCACTTCTCTCATGTTGCTGATTGTTATTTTGATGATTGTGCACCCATATAATCACCTTACATGTTAGTGGATAATTTTAGAATCAATCCAAACTGCCTGACAGTCTTTTTGAAATGATCAAGATTTGGTACCGAAAGTGTATTAATTGATTAATTAGTATAATCAAGTTCTCGACCTTAGATTCTCTAATTGCATAAAAAGTGAGACATACTCCCATGCCTTGTTTGGTTTCTAGCAGATCTCAATAGGTTAGTGGTGAGGTCCAAATGATGTTGAAATCTTGTTTCAGGTCGACTTGTGCTTCACGCCCCAGATATCGGATCCTTCCACACAAACGGGTGGGTCAGAAGCTGCGACGCGAGTTTATATCCCACGTGTATCTATTGTGCATTCACCATATGCACTCCACGTGTTTATAGCATGACAATGAGGAAAGGGTACTTTTGTTCTGAAATACACAGAAAACAGGTTATAACGGATGGGGAATGCAAATTGCCGCAATGGACACCACTTCAGGTTCATTGAATTTAGGTATGAGTGTATGAAATCTCACTACCTTGTTCAAGTACTTGTCGACCAATGATGACGATCCTCATGAATATAATATTTTAGAATCTCACCGAAGATCAAATCGGGTTTCAAGGTGGTATCCTATCGAAGAAAAATAAAAAAAGTCATATTTAACAAGTGATGTACCTCTGAATGAGTGCCTGTGTTCAAATGCTTATCACATCGCGTGCCCCGGAAAAACAGCTCTCCACCAGAAAATTGCTTACTCAAGCACACATTTAGAGTTACTTCCGAATCATCAATCTATATATTTTTTTCCATATTACTTTGTAGAAAAAGCTTCTATTGCCGCTATATATGAATTTGAGTAATACTACATAATTCATGATATATAGTATGTCATGTTATGTTTGCGTTATGATCCAAAAAAAAAAAAAAAATGTTACGTTTGTGGGAAGGGGATGGACGAGAGAGGGAGGGGGGGTTACCCGCAATCGCGACAGATGTAGGCTTGCTTGGAGGCAAGACGCATGGAGATGGAGGGCCTCGGCATTGGGGAGGAGGTCCAAGAATTATTACCAAACGTGCCATTCTTCAACATTTCCTTCATGTTTGTCTTCTTTTAAACTTATTCTCCATTATTATAATCTGAGCAAGCACTAGTCACATATTGGAGTAAAGAAGTGTTAGTTTCATTTGCTAATAAAGTTTGGCTTGTAATTTTGTTAATAGGAGTGATTATAATTGCTATTTTATACCACCCACCTGGGTGGCGCCGATGGCTCGAGCTCCCTTCCTCTTGCAAAAGGTCGGGGGTTCGAAACCCATGGTTGTCATAGGGTGACTTAATTGGTCGTCTGTGTGTGGTGGCTAGCACTTTCGGCCCCCAGGGTTTACTCCCCTAGCTATCGGCGGGGTGCGGGGTTCCCTGGGTTACCAAAAAAAAAAAAATTGCTATTTTATAGAAGAAATAAACCAAAAGGAAAAGATTAGATGAATTGTGAAAAATACCAAAACCTTGATGAAGATCTAGTAAATTTGGTAAAGTCCATCTAAATTGGCGTGGTTCTCAAGTAATTCAATTGAAATATATGAAGTTGTGGTACATATGCACTACTAGATACAATGTATGTTGCGATTCTACCTTTCTAAAACCCTATTTTCAGTACTATCAATTTTCATGATTCCTATTGTCCGGCACTTCAGTTGCTGAACGTTGTAAGCATTGCTCTCAGTTGTCAGGAACCCTTTATCGATATTTTGCCGGATAACCTTTTAAGTCAAGACAATATCATTTTCATTTTACTTTAACCAGTGAAAATGTTGCTTTTCGACATCCATCTAGGCGGATCAATTATGGCTGCTTCCTTTGACTTTATCGAGCATCTTTTTCTAGAGGGTCTCTTTCTTTCCTATGAAAAGCATAGACTTTTTGAAGGATCTGTATCCCCCTTCCTCCTCTCTCGAGTTTCAACGGACGTGTCATTACTCCTCATTAAAGATTTTCATGAACACCCAATGTCATGGGGGTATAAGCTTGGGAAAGCCCACGTCTAATGAGAGTCCTGAACCCACTTTTTGGATAATATCCCTAAACTTGTTTAGATGTTTCTTTTCCTCTCGGGACGGAAAACAATAGGTCGCGACAATAAATAATGTGAATTCCTCGGGCTTGAGCAGGATTAGTCCACCTTTTTTTGTTAACAGAGCAGGATTAATTCACTTGCTTATTGTCTGAAACTTACCTATCTATTAGAAAATGAATGAACTCCTATGCTGATCAAGTAAATGTGCCGTAATCTAGTAGCCTTAGATGTAATTTCTCGAATGTCGCGTATATGTGATTTTGGTAATGCGGTCTATTTGTTCACTTTTCCATTTTGTTTTGATTTCTCATGTTTTGCTGTCCGAGTACAATTTATTTACCTCGATTTCTGCTTAGCTTAATATTTAGTGAAATTTGTAATTAGGCAGATGGGATGCCTACTTAATTGTGCTATGATCTTATTTGAGGTGTCTTCCTACAAGTTGAAGGACTGAGGAAATCTGTGTTTGTTATCAGCAAGCGATCTCACCTGATGGTATAGCAAATTCATCCTTTTTTGGCAATATTGCCCGAGATGTCTGATATTATTATGCACATATGCTTTCTTTCAATATTAATATTTGAATTCCAAAGTCGGAATTTTTACATGGAATTCTTTAGAGATCTCTCTCATGTATGAATATAACGGTGCATCTCCACAGAAATCTACATGAACACTAATGATTCCTTTGCATATTGTGCCGGTTCATGATTGACTGCATTTGAAGCAGCCAATGATGACGACGATAGTTTCATAGAAAAGAAATAATAGTTCTTTCCAGATGATGAAAGTTTTCTTATTTGAGGTCGAGCCTCGCTAGTGGCTAGGCGAGCTCAGCCTCACCAGATTTGGGCGAGGCCGAGCCTCGCCGAGAGACTCGCCGGGCTGGGCGAGCCTCCGGCGAGCTTGCCAGTGGCCAGGCGAGCTCACCGGACCTCACCCAGCCACTCGTCGGCGCCGGCGACAGGGGCGGTGGGCGGCGATGGGTGGCAGTAGGATGAGAGAAGAAGAAGAAAAGAAAAGAGAAAGAGAAGAAAAAAGAAAGAAAGAAAGAAAAAAATTGATTGTTGAAGTTGTTCCCGGAAACAAGAAGCTACTTTTTTTTAATTTTTGATTCCGTTCCAAATATGTTCCCGGGAACAAAAATTTTAACAAACGGATGTCTGTTCCAAATCTACTCCCGGGAACAAAAGAACAGAAATTTTTACTGTTTGGCAAGTTACCATGCAGGCCCCTAGTATCCTAAGTTCTTGAGTTTATGATTAAGCACTGACTACGTACCACTCAAAGAGAAGTGTGAACACGGTGGTGGTGACGGTGGTGATAATTTGGCGGTAGGTAGCATGCACAAGAGGTTCCATGCCATTGTCCAAGGTCATCATTAATGTGAGGCCTATTAATAACAAAATCTTCACTAGCACCATCGCTAAGAGCACCATCACATTAGAGTACATCATTTCTTCTATCTTCTCTCTTGATCTCTAAGTTCTATTGAGCTTCTTCGACTGTGAAGGACAAGAAGAGAGACAAATTGTTGTAATGAGGAAAAGATAAATAAAACTTAACATCGTGAGAGTCATTGCTAGAAGAAGAAGGAGGAGGAAGAGGAGAAGAAGGAGAAGGAGAAGCAAGAGAAGGAGAAGGAGAAGAAGGAGAAGAAGAAGAAGGAGAAATGACATTCTGATGTGATGGCGCTCTTGGTGATGGTGCTAGTGCAGATTTTGTTATTAGAGATGGACCTCATGTCAAAGCTGGCCTTGGACCAAGGCATGGATCCTCTCATGCTTGCTACCTACTGCTAGATTACCGCCACTGTCGCCACCATCCCATTTGCACTTCTCTTTGAGTGGTCAATGCTTAATCATAATCTTAAGAACTTAGAGTACTAGCTTTATCAATTGAAGTAGTCAATTCTAAACATTGCAAACCTATTATATGTTGAATGAATCTTAGGGTTGACATTGTCCAAAAATTCCTCAGAGGTCTTTGGCAAATTGAATCCATGAAAAATACCCTTATACTGATTAACTATACTGTAGTCGAATTTTTGACTTTAAGGTTGTATAATATTCTTTATTATCGCCCATTGCATGAGGACAAGACCAAATATCACATTAGCTATTGTATTCCATATTTTTCTATGTTCCATCGCAGGGTAATTATTTCTCTATTTCTTGAACTTGTCTTTTTTGCAATTAATTATGTTGTAAGGATTGTACTGTCACCAAATTCCCAGTACCTAAAGAATCTTATATGGGCTCAATTGAATTGTATATGGCTTTTATCAATCAAGGCTTCTTTTATTTGGGCTTGAACATTTCAAGTAATGTGATCTCGAGCGCAATGGCAAATACACTTCCAACCCTCATATTTGTGCTCACCCTAATATTCAGGTATCCTACCATCCATATCCTAAGTCTATTTGTTTGGAATTATTAGGCAAAATACAATCAAGTTCTTCTTTTTTGACTATACTTTGTTTTTGTATAATTTGTTAAATAATTTTTGATAGGCAAGAATCATTTAACATCAAGACAAAAATTGGGGGAGGCAAAGTGATTGGCACGTTATTGTGCTTGGGCAGAGCGATGCTGGTCTCATTTTTGAAGGGGTGCACCATTGTCGGTAGTAACTCGCACTATCATTGGCGATTTACAAAGAACCTTTCGTCTCACCACCACAATCACTCCTTATTAGGACCTTTCCTCCTCTTTTGCGGTGTTTCTGGCTCGGTAGTTTGGCTAATTATACAAGTAAGTAAAACATTTAATTCTTTTGAGAGTTTGCTTTAATTTCCTAATAATTATTTTAACAAATTTAGGTGAAATTGAGCCGTATATTTAAAACTCCTTACATTACCACAATGCTGATCTCTCATGGTTAGCATAGAATGTATGATTATTGGTACAGCTTGTACACATAATCTTGCTGTTTGGTCACCAAAACACAAGATCTAGATAATTGTAGTTCTCTATGCGGTATGTATATCAGACATTGACTAAATTTTATCAAATAATAAAGTTGTTTTATTGTAGCTCTTTGAGCATTAGTAGTGTGGGAAATGTTTTGTAAAAAGATATTGTTGATCATCATTCAATTTCAAGGTATTATGTGTTCCGCGCTAGCATTGAGCATCACAACGTGATGTGTAAATAAAAAAAATGCACTGTACACCACTATCTTTAGCCTTTTGTTGCTCATCATATTAACCATCCAGAGCTAGTAGTCTTTTACGAGAAAATACGCATTGGAAAGTAAGTATCTGTTTCACTAAGATGTTAGTTTAGGTTTAGGATATTTGAAATGCAACATGTGCTATGTAACATGAAGTCATTCCATTTTTTTGGATGGCCATGATGCATTCATTAATCTTTTTTGTTTCCTTTGAAATTTCAGATTGGTGAGAATTGTGTTGGTCATTGCTGGGCTCTACGCTATTCTGTGGGCAAAGTGCAAAGAGAAAGAGTAGGCAAGAATTAGGGGGGAGATGGAAGGTGCCCAACCCTAGCTCCATATATGCCTTCTAGATTACCTTAGCTTTATCTGCACAATTGCTTTCACAATTTGGGATTTAACTATTCAATGTCTCTTTCTTACTCTAAGATTTGCCACAAACACTATTCTAGATATGCGTTTTTCTTTAGTGGGACCATTCCCTTCATGTCTTCTAGAGCATTTAACATGTCTGGGAAACTCCATGACTGATCATTTCACTAGGAGTTAAGGGTCATTTTATTGCAATTTTTGCTTTTGGAGCATGAAAACTTCGGCGCCACTTTGATGCTTATTTTTCGTCGTGCATCATTTAAAACCCTGAAATGAAGTTGTGAGGGCTTGTTTAATTTTAAGCACAATTTTAAGCTGATGATTTTCCCTCACCTTTTAAAAGAAAATTGTCCAAGAATGATTTTAAAGCTTGCTAGGGAACTCTAAAACAAACTTGGAATTTTTAGGATTTTTGAAAATTTTCTTATTTTTTGGAATTTATAATATTTTAATATTTTCGATTTTTTTTTTCTGAAAATTTTTATAAATTTTCAGGTTTCTGAATTTCCCATTAATTTTCTGAAATTTCGAATCTTTAATGACATTTTTAAATATTTTAAATATTTTAAATATTTTTAAATATTTTTAATATAGAACTCTAATACATTGGATATCGAATTTTTGCTTCTTCTTCCTGTTAAGAAAGTATGTTTATAAGATGATATTCCAACAAAAATATAATTAATTAGCATAAATTTTATGTGTGCTAATCCCTTGATTAGGGCTTGCTGAAAATTACTTAGGATGCTCATTGTTCACGGGTTTTAAACTGCCCTGATAGTTTCTCGAGCCACCATCAGAATCCCTCTGATACTACGCATGAGATTTGGCTTTTTTAAAAGAGATACAGGAAACTTTGCTTTTCTATCAAAAATCCATTAAAATATCTTAAAAAGATTAGGTTTCTCCTACCATGATTGTTACATTTCAGTTTTTCCTTGTAAGCTGTCGTGGTCCGAATCCTTCACTAACCGGCATTGCATGTGTGCATACTGTTCTGGGCAAAACTGTGCAGAGAAGATGGAAAGTTTCCTTGGAAGAACATTTTACCAGTGGGGGATATGACATTAAAGAAGGGATGTCAAAACTTGATGCCAGGATGAAGCTGCTTGAGTTAAAGTTGGATAATGCAGTAGTTTGGACTTCTTCATGTTCTTGTAGACCTCATTCTACTTTCGTTATATAAATTCAGTCTCTTTGACATTTATTTAACAGCTGATCTACCTCAGGGGAACTCTAAAGCAAACAGGATATTTTATATGTCCGTGCGACAAGAAGTGCTTGTAGATGTCACGTCAACCCTAGCAAACTACACCCAAACCCAGAAAGGGTGGAATTGCGTAATAATTGAGAAACCATTTGGTTTTGTTGCACCATCTTCTAATCAGCTGTCACAGTTTCTTCTTTCCAAGTTTGAGGAGTATCAAATATACAGGTACTGGTTACATTCATCTTTAATTGCATATATATGTGCATGTATTCTTTAAGAGTGAGAATGCAAGGAAAAGGTTTTACTATTATGAACTTTAATTTGTCTATGTTGCTTTAGAATCGATCATCTCTTAGGAAGGAACTTCATTGAGAATCTTACAGTTTGAAGGTTCTCCAATCTAGTTTTTGAGCCGCTCTGGAGCTGAAAATACATATGTCATGTACAGCTAATGTATCGTTTCCTCCCTTTACTTCAAACGTTGAAATTTAACATGCCGTTGAATGACTTTGCAGGTCATCTAATCTGAAGGTTCAGTTGTGGCGGCCAGATAGTAGGTAATGGTCATTGTACGTTAGACTTGGATATGTAGTTCCCTAATAACTATTACCCTTATGCAGGTACTTTGAGGGTTATGGGATCATCTGCGACATTGTACAGTTATGTCCTTCAGACAATAGCATTGTTTGCCATGGAACCCCAATAAGTCTTGATGGTGAGGATATATGAAATGAAAAGGTACATTGGCAGATTCGCATGCTATCCACCCAATAAGAGGTGTCGTTACATGCTGATTTAGGATTTTTTTCTTGTCCTGGTCAAGGTCTTGCGATTAATACGGAGCTGAGAGCCTAGTGATGTGTTTCTTGGTCGATGTAAAGCTACTTCAAGGAACGATGTTGATCTTAATATGAATAGTTTCATGCCAACATTCTTTGCTGCCGCACTTTTTATTGATAATTCAAGATGGGACGGCTGCCCTTCATGGTTAGGACTGGCATGGGAATGATCAAGCACAGGTCAGACTCATTCATTATTGCTTTGCAGAGATTGACATTCCTTTTGACACTGTAAAGTTAGATGCGACGCTCCATTGCATTAAGGTTTGCCAACTTTGCTTATTTTGTGTTCTGTAATGTAAGTCCATCATTCTACACCTCGGTGATGTATTTGCTTCGACGATCTGTGTTATGCAGGGTGGAGATATGCATCCAGCTCTATCATGTTCCTGGAAACATCTATCGGGAATGTCTGGGCATAATGTAGACTTCGCTGCTAATGAGCTGACACTGACTTACCCGATGAGGCCATCCTACTCAAAGTGAACAATAAGATGCCTGGGCTAGGATTGCACTTAGATGCATCTGAACTCAACTTATTATACAAGGACAAGTAAGGCCTGGATACAATATCTCTCCACGTTCACGCCGTTCTAATTCACTTCATGCTGTGATGGTTTTGGCATGGATCGTCTTAGGTATAACGTGGAGGCACCCGACTCATACGAGCATCTCCTCCTCGACGTCATAGATGGAGACAGCCATCTGTTCATGAGGAGCGACGAGCTCGCGGCCGAGTGGAACATACTCAATCCAGTTCTCCAAGAGATCGACAGGAAGAGCATCGCTCCGGGGTGTACAAATTGGACGGCCGAGGTCCTACGGGAGCTTACTATCTTTGGGCCAAACACGGGGTTCCGTGGGCCGACGACTAGCGGGCTTATCCATCGCTCTCTTGTCGATGCATATGAGCAGTAATTGCAAGTGTTCGGACGGAGGGATGAACAACAACACCGCAAAACATATCGAAACAGCGGATGAGTTCAATGAAATTTCAACCATTCAAAAAAATTCTTTGCAGCCCTCATTTTGTTCATGGTCCGATCGTCTTTCATTGTCCAACAACCGTAGCAAACCGCACCAGTCGACCAAGAACGTAAACAAGAGAACGAGAACAAACAAAGAAACAAACAAACGTGAACCCTGCATAAGATGCGGGCTTCGGTAAAAAACGAACAGGCGTCCACGCGTGCGTAGGTAATAAATGATGCTGGCTTGACCCGAAGTAAGGGAAGCGCAAGCGCGCAGGCCAAAGAGGCCGGTCGAGTCAACGGTGCGGCTGTATGTTGTCAGGTGGCGACGTTACGTCATTGTAGGGCCGCTTACGTTTCACGGGCAGTGACGGAAAGAAGAGAACTTTCTTGCCATTTGCAATGGGCGGTAGCGAATTTACCATGACACTCGTTTTCCACGTGTCGACAGTCGATTTGCCACGGTCATATTCGTTCTTTCACAAATCTTTGATCCGAGCCCTATAGTAAGGAGCCAAGCTCTCTCGCCGTGCGCATTCCATGGCTGCATCGCAGTGAAGGTGAGAGAAGCGATGGACGGTGGCGAGAGGAAGAGCAGGAAGGTCGGGAGTGAAGAGGGAGGCTGAAACAGGGGCGGCAATGGCCTAGAGGAGGAGGAGGCGGAGGAGGAGGAGATGGAGAGGTTCTTCGCCTTGATACGGCACGAAGGACATACTCCAGAGCTTGGCGAGAGAGTCTCGCGAGAGGGTGAGGATGGAAGAGGCGGAGCGGGTGAGAAAGGAGGCGGTGGCCTGGACCCTGAGGTTCTGGCAAAGATTTCGAGGGGGCCGACAAGTTTCCGAGCGGGAGCATTCCTGGAGTTCAAGCAAGGCCTTCTAACTCCAAAGGAGGAGGAAGAGATGGGAAGGCAAAACGAGAGAAGCCGAACGAAGAGGAACCTCAAAAAGAAAAGAAGACAATGTCTTGGATCTCAAGCTTTCCCTTAGTCAATTCAGTGAGACTTTGCTTTGAGATCACAGCTTGGTATTGAACAAGTTCGAATCTTTGCTTATCGTTGAACCACAATTTCGACCAAAAAAGAAAAATCCCAGTATTGTAAGGCTCATTGATTGATTTTAATGTAACGTGGACGAATATGTAGCCACACAGCTCAATTATGCTCCGGTCTTGTTTCTGAGTTCAATTCGCGCCCTTTTTCTAAATTTTTTATGGGACTTCTGTCAACAGTAGTAACAATAATTGAAGATGGTTATATTGATATCGATCCTACTAGGAACGGCGAAATGGAAACGAGGTGTATGGCAAAAGAAAAGGAAGAGGTATCCAATGGAATTCTTTCTATATTTTTTTCTTTTTGGTCGGTGTGAATTATTTCAAGATTTATGATTCTGTGCAAGAACTATATTTCAATTTGGCCTCTCTGTATGTTAGGCAAGTTTTGGGTCCATTGAGAATCCAAGGCATTTATTCTGATTTGACTTGTCGAGCGGGTGGGGTCGAAATGGATTATAAATGCATCCCATTAAATTCTCCAACATAATTCATATTGATTCATTTTTGGGGGTTAATATACTGTTGGTGTCAAAATTTTCGTCGAGTATTCACTTTAGCGCAATTTTTTTTTTCATTTACGTAAGTGTTATAATTTTGAAAATCGATCATTTGAATACTACTTCTGATTTTTCTATTGGAAAAGTTAATGTGATCGCTAATGGACAATATATTTAATTTTTTTAATATATTTTAATATTTTTAGTATTAATTTTTGAAATTTTTATTTTTTAAGGTCAGCGAGGGTCCCCTTGTTGATCGTTGAATCCTTGCCCAAATTGGGCAAGAGCTGCCTCGCCCTTAGTTGCAAAGGCTTGAGGCAAGGTCGTTGGGGGCACCACTAGTCGTTGGCAAGGCCTCAATGGCCATTGCCACCTTTGGGAGACCACAGGCAATGCCATCCAAAGCCTGCGAGGTCATGGGGGCCCTCATCTATAGCCGAGGCCTCGATAGCCTCACTCGGGGTGCTTGTGATGAGAGTGAGGCGACCTTTGCCTAGATTTGGCTATAAAGGCCTTGGACAAGGCCATGATAACCCTTGCCAACAACCCATGGCCTTCGTGGCCAAGGGCGAAGTGGCCCTCACAGTCTGAGCTAGGGTTCCTGACCCTCCCTAGAGAAAAAAAGAAAAAAGAAAAAAGAAAAAAGAAAAAATATTAAAATATTTTCCGCTAATAACCATGTTAGCATTCCGAGGCCACGTTAAATTTTCCGATGGATAAATCGGAAGTGACATTTAAGTAATCAATTTTTCAAAATTGTAGCACTCAAATAAGTGAAAAAAAGAAGTTTTGATATCAAAATGAGCGTCGTATAAAAGTTTTGGTATCAACAATGTACTTAAAGGTGAGCATAGTCCTAATTGGGTTGGTCTCCTCCCAATCATGAGACCAACCCACATAGTATTAGTCTTCAATTTTTTGGATTGAGGACTGACTCTATTAAGCTTGGGACCAAGGACTAGACCAACCCAATAGGTTCAGTCCGATTCCAAGGTTAACCGAGGATCAACCAATATATTTTTTTTTTTTGTTTCATTTTTGGTATTCATTGAAAAAGTAAACCTACTATCTCAAATTACATATCAATTGATAATGCGTATTAAATAAATACCCATACATATTCAACAAATTGAAGATAAGACAACAATAGAAATTTTACACTTGTTAAAAGTAAAAAACCGTAAAAACGATTGAAACTGCCCATAGAGTTGCGAGGTGAGCATTATTTACAAGCAAATAGGGTTTTTGATTAGAGCTTTATTTCCTTATGATTTACTCGGCAACGAGTGAGGTTAGAGCAATGAGCATCACGAGCAAGGCGAGCATTGAGTGGTGAGCGACCAAAGGCGAGTGTTGAAAAATGAGCGGGGCAAAGTTGCTTACAAGCGAAGTTGTTTTTTTCGATTTTACTTAGCAAATTGAAAACTAAGAGGTTAAAGAAGAAAAAAGAGAACAAGAGTACTAGAGAAGAAAGATGCTATTTAAGTTAGGGCTCTCTTTAAAATAGATAAAAATTATTATAATATATATAGTCAGAGTCGATTCGAGTTGGAATCCAAAACTCCAAGGATTGAGGATCAATTCACACAGTGTTAATTCAAAGATGCAAGATTCAAATGATAATAATAATGATAACAATAATAATAATCAAAGTAAAGACGTCTAGAACAGATTGATTGGACTCCACTATGCCCACATATTGTGTCATGGTTAGTTTCGATGAAGTGATTAGGAAGGAAAGGAAGAAATTTCCATAATTATAAGAGAAGAGAAAATGATGCGATTTGAAAAGGTCAATTTATATCGATGTCCAGATGAGGAAAAAAAGAGGATGAGATTACATTACAACATAAGTACCTTCTTAAGAATTTGTAAATTGATAAAAAGCAAAGTTATTATAAGTGAGGAAGAAGAATTTGATTAAGTGATAAATAAATCCCTCCATATCCCTCCATAGAGATCTCAAGTACCAATGCATCGTTGTCTATCATTTTCCCTTCCCGGTCATCCCTCTTGGTCTGTTCCCCTCCGTCCAAACACGATCGAGCTTTTCAGAATCCCACCTCTTTCCCCTACCTAATCCTTACCTAATGCAGATAATGGAAGACAGTACTGGTTGAGTGTGCGCCACTGCTTTATCCAATCATGTACAGTGTCACGGCCTCAAAATTATCTTCCTAATAATTATGGGTAATGGAGAGAGATCCGTGTGAAAAGGGGAAGGGCAGGCATTGTAGCCGAAAGGAGAACAGTCAAGGAGAATAAACCAAGTGAAGCTCGATGCAAAAAAAGCAGCGGGATTGTCAGAATGACGCAAAAGTCATGGCATCAGAAGGGCCACCCACCATTGATGCTTGCTGTGATAACGGAGGACAAGCGGATACTAGTTGGTTCATGTCAAAACATTGCTCAGGGGACACATTGGACATGACACCCCAGAACGAGGGTTGCCCTTAAGATATTTTTTGAATCTGAATGTGGCTGCAAACACATTGGCTTCTATAGAGGGGAGGGCGGAATCATTAGACACTCATTCGATCACCGACGTGTACATAGAACCAATTGCACTGCACGAATTAGGCGAAGCAAAACCTGTAACTTTGTTTTCAGAGCGCTGTGGGGATTCGACTCTATCTGTAAGGTCTTATTGTTAGCCCAATCCAAGAAATGAGTCTATGCAATCTATGCTCTCATGTGTTCTGGACTATGCAATAAAAAAATCCAATACAAAAGACAAATGACTATGCAACATAAGGCATTTTAAACATTGAGGTAAGTTTTCACCACACTAAAGCAAGCAGAATCCATCATGTCTGTTTCTCAAATATTAAGAGAAAAAGAAGAAGAAGATGTGAACATTTCTTTAACCTGTAGTTCTAGGTTTAACCATTGATGATGCATCCACAAAAAAATAAATTCCTAGATTAAGGTCGATCATGAAGTCGCGCCTACTGCAATTATCTCGAGCATCCAACGTTTTGCATAGCCTTCAAAGTACCATTGTTATACACAAATAGTGTTATAGCAAATAAGGTAGAAGTCATGGCCAACTAATAGAAAAAACTCAGCAACTCTACTATAGCAAATAAGGTAGAATTTACAGCCAACTAATAGAAAAAACTCAACAACTCTGGCATTAAGAAATGGATAACATAGGTAAATTCTTTGGCACTTTGATCACTCCAAGGCAAGACTGAAACAAAGATCAGGAAGGTCAGAGTCCACTCACTGCAAGCGGCAGAAGTTGTGGCATCTTCCAAGACCATCAAGCTCGAATCGATAGCATCACATAGCAAAGAAGGAAAGTTAATTTTAGTGGAGGGAAAATGAATGAAGTTGATTGGTCACGTAGGTTAGGACAAATGCACAATACCAAATGGTACAGCATGAATGCTGCCTGATCTCCAAAATTCCATGAGGCGAACCAACCAACTTTTGACCAGCTACTCTAATATTTCGAAGATTGTTGCAACTGATACTTCCATAACATCAGAGTGGCTGGTGCATCAGCAAGGGTAATAAGATGAGAGTAGTAAGCCTTAAATACTAGAAAGACACGGGAGGTGTCGATGTTAGGTTTGTGGGGCAAAACCACCAATGCCAAAGTAGCACCAGAGCAGACAGTGCAAACTCTAGCTTTCCCAATTTGAATACCCTTGGCTGGTGATAAAGTTTATTTGCTTAAAGCTTAGACAACTACTATGAGACCTTGATTCCACAGTTGTTTGCCTAGTTTCCTTCTGTTGGTTGAGGCCGGTATATTTCTCCAATCAATTCATGCATCTAGCCAATTCAGCTTCAAATTTTTCTTGTCACCGCAAGGAAGCAATCCGCAGAGAACAGAGGAGATATAGGTGGTATATTTCCGCTATACATGTATCATTAAGCATAATTATGCATTGATTCATGCATTTCTAGTAAGATTTGAAATTAAAGAATCTGCACACATTAGGCAAGATTCCCGTGCCACAAAAACTGCCTCAGACATTGTGCGAAAAAAGAAGTTGGTACAGGCCAATCAAATTATATCCCTTCTTCTTTTTAGAGAGTCCATAAATAAAGTTTAATTTTGTACCCACCCAAGTCTTATGATTCTGCCAATAGGGTATAGACACACATATCTAGAAATTGGCACCTGGCATGCTCAAATTTCAGAGCAAAGAAGGATTGCCTCATCTCATCTTCAGTTGAATGAGCCAGGATACCTAGAAAACTTTAGGTCGGGTATCATTCTCTCCTAGAGTCATCACCAATAGTCCCTGCAGGAAGAGGAGCCATCCTTGAAATGGTGGAATCTGTTAGCATCCCACAAGATTATCTCTCTTCCGGTGACTTTTGCAATCAATTTGATTGCAGAATGATAGTCACCACAAGCTCGAAGATTCTTCATTACTCAAATAAGCATCCCTTCTGGTATCTTCAAAAGCCCTAAAGCTACAGCAAGTTTTTCACTGTGATACTTTAAGCTATGCACTTTTCTTCCTCATCAATGTCATGAAGCACAAAGCTCCCATCTGGAGAATAACCTGCTTGTCTCAACAACACACCCAATTTCTCCAGCATTCTCAAGATACCATGTTCAGGATCGCTCCTACAGTTGCCTCCAGTAAACATATGTACTTTCTTTTCTACTTCAATCCAGCTACAGCCAGGTGACTTGCTTACACTCCTTGACCTCATTTTTCTCCTTAAATCTGCAACATCAGTCCACTTACCTTTTGATGCATAAATATATGATAACGAGATGTAAGGTCCAGCATTCTCAGGCTCCAGTTCTAAAAGTTTCTTCACTGCAACTTCTGCTAAATCCAAGTTCATATATGTCCAGCATGCACCTAGCAAAGCGCCTGAAACTACAGCATCAGCTTCCACTGGCATCCTCCTTATTAGAATCATGGCCTCATTTAACCTGCCAGCCTGGCCAAGCAAATCAACCATGCAGGCATAATGTTCAGTCTGGGGCTCCACTACATATCTGCTCTTCATTAAATCAAAGATCTCTAGCCCTTCATTTACCTTCCCAGTGTAGCTACATGCTGAGAGAACTCCCACGAAGTTAACTTCATCTGGTGGAGTCATTGAAGAGTACATCTCTTGAAATACTCTCAGAGCCTCTTCTCCTAAACCATGTTGTGCATAACCAGTAATAACAAAATTCCACATGACCACATCCTTAACACTAAACTGATCAAACACCAGTTTTGCTCTTACAAGGTTTCCACACTTAATATACATTGTGATGAGAACTGAGGTAAAATACACATCAATGTCAAAGTGGGACCTAATCAACTGGCCGTGAACCTGTCTGCCTTGATCAAGGCATGCCAGGCACTCTCATCATATCAAATACCTGCCTTGCTTTAACTACCTCCCCACACTGGCCAAATTTAAGGATCATTGCATTACAGGCAACAACTGACTTCATTGGCATTGGATTGAAAATTTCCGAGGCCTCCTCTATATGCCCACACTGGGTATAGCCCATCAGCATTGCTGTCCAGGACACCTCGTTCTTTTCTGGCATCACTTCGAAAAGCTTCCTAGCAATGTCCACCTGATTATTCTGTGCATACCCAGTGATCATGGCCATCCAGCAGACTACATTCCTATGCGGCATCTCATCAAAAATTTCCCTCGCTTCTTCGAGTCATCCTTCCTGACAATACCCTCCGATCATATTAGTCTTAGCAACGACATCCTTGACAGGCATCATATCAAAGAGCCGATAGGCCTTATCAAGCCTACTATCTTGAATCAAGCCCCCCAACATCACAGTCCACGATACAAAATTCTTCTCAGGCATTTGCCAAAAAAGCAATTCCACCGCGGATATCATCCCCTCCTGCAGATAACCCCTCACCATCGCTGTCCACGAGACAACATTGCGCTGGGGCATCACGTCATATGCTTTTCTGGTTCCATCGATCATCCCATTCTTAACGTCACCAGAAACCAACCCAGTCCACGAAACCGTGTTCCTCTCAGGCATTCTATCAAACAGCTTCCGCGCTTCATGGGCCCTGCTGTTCTGGAAGTACCCGGCGATGACCGCGTTCCAGGACGCGATGGGCTTGTGAAGCATTTGGTCGAACGCCGTCCGCGCATTGTCAATCTGTCCTAGGGGCGCGAGGCGGGCGATGTGGGAAGTGCTGGAGATCGCCGCATGGGTATAGAAAGCACCACGTGGGACCGTCACGAACTTCGTCCGCATATGAAATCTGCAAGGCGAAGTTCCAAGACTGTAAAAGGTCGGAACTTTCCTCTCTCTTTCAGCTGATGCATGGTTTTTCCACTCACCAAAACATCAATTACCTTTTTCAGGTCTTAGTCCAAAATAGTCTTTGGAAGTCGGGCAATTGCAGTCGTTTGTGTTCAGTACGAAACCTTCGCGAGTTTATAAAGCTCCATCCACACTCCGAAGGGGAAAACAGAACATGGGCCGATCTTTGATGGAGAGGGACCTTGAGGGTTGATTAGGCACGAAATGGCCTTTTGCTAGATGGACTATCTTGAATTTTTAATAGTGTAGGAGGATGGTCGGTTCTTAAGTTGGGCCGATGCCATCCCAGAATCAATTGATCCAATTTCCAAGTTGAATTGGTTTGATCTCGAGTTTTAACAAGTTGCTTTTCTTTTACTCTTTAAAATAAAAGGATTTATTATTATTATTTTGTTTTAGTCCGATTCGAGCAGTTCAATTCTCAACTTGGAACTGAGGAACCAAACTGATTAGTCCTAGTACCAAAATCTCTCGTAGCCCATGGGTTTGGTCCAGCTCTGTTTCTATGCACAGCCCTACGCTCTACTAGTGGAAGTATTTACTTCTTCATTATAGAAAAAAAAGATTGTTATACGACTTCGTTAGATTTACAAAAAATAAATCATTTGAAAAATATTTTTCTGAAAACGATCATTTGTATTGCATATAAAAATGAATGAACAAAAAATACTTTCATTGTGAACTAAAATATTTAAATATAAATTATAGGCAATTATGAAAGTATTTTTCATTGATTAATAATATCAAGCGATATAAATGATCAATTTTATGAAAATGTTTTCAAAATCATTAGTTTTCTACAAAACAAATAGTGGCAAATATATATTTTTTATCACTATAATGGGATGAGTGCTAAAAATTCACTTTTGTGCTACAAATTTTTAATAAACATTGACTACAATCTTGGCAATTTTGATGGGTCATAATGCACGTGTGATGAATGTTTTTCAATGATGCTCAAATTATTGATTAGAAGTTAGTGACACTTAAATGGACAAATTTTTTTAATATTCATAACATTTAAGCAAGCATTTTTGTATTAGTAGTCATGGCTCTCAATTGATTGGGGAAAAATTATTACACTCAAATGAACGTCTTACTCTTAAGAGAGTGCATCAAAAACAATGCAAAAACTAGTTTATCATCTAGTTCATTTAGAGCTTAGCTTTACTCATAGCTCAAGCTTAATTCATCGTATTTATAGGTCATCTGAGTAAAGGGTATTTGATAATATCAACCTATTGATAAATTAGAGTCACAATTATTGTGTATCATATACATTGTGTGGATAATTTTCGGGAACGTGGAAGGCTTTCTAGGAATAATTGAAATTGAATCAAGAGACAAGTGAGAGATTTTGTTAGTGTACTCAATGCCAAGGCAAGTTTGAGAAATGATTAGCATAAGCAATTAAATTAAGCATGATAGGATTGTCAATAAATTGAATGCATGTATTTGAAATCTGTATTGACTACTAAATTTGATAGGTCCTACCATGAAACAAGCATATTGCATTAGCTTGAGCTCATTTATGTGAATGCATCCGAACCAACCAATAATGCCTCACTAAGAAAAGATTGCATTAGAAAATAATTAATTTTTCTCCCTAATAAGCAAATGAGTAATTTCATTGAAACCAAATAGTTGGACATAAGAGCCTACAGACTAAATCCTACATTAATCCCAATTATATTCATGATGTAAAGGAGTTATAATTATGTAAAATGATTAATTTCTTGTTGTCATTAGCATTATGACAGACCTATGCAAATGAAAGGCCAAAGTACTTTATTGTTGGGCAAATGAATATCATATAAAAGTGACATTGAGTAGAATAGGAGAACTTGAGAAAGCTAGCCTTCAACTCGTGGACCGTGATATTCAAGATAGCAAAGAAAGGAAAGCAGAAGCCCAAAAAGGCCTGATGACAACACATAAGGTAAAACTAAAGAAAACCTATTAGACTTGAAAGGCCATAAAGCCCAATATCACGATAAGCCCATTTTGTAGCCCTGCCAGCAGCAAAGCCCACAAGCCTAACATCGTAAAGCAATTCTTGTGCGTAGTAGTAGATAGTCGGATCACATAGTCATTAGAATCATGCGAGGCCAATCGATCCCATCATCAATTGATGAGACCTTATAAGGCAGAGCACAAAGCATCTTTGATGCTGAGGTACACATGTGCATCGATAGTGGAATTGATATGTACATAATGGAAAAAAAGATTGGATTTAGTGAGACTCCTTGTAGTCTTTTGTTGACCCTTGATTTAGGTCATGGTGCGCCTGTATTTTACTTTATGAATTTTAATAAACAACGTCAAATTATATTGAGAGATTAGAGGTTTAAGCAAAGAGCTAAAGAGTACAAATTAAGAAATGGAAAATAGGCTTTATTCACATTGTCCCAATATTTTTTAAATGGAATAGTAAACATGACGTACAAAAGTATCCAACCTGCTAACAACTAGGCCTATGTGAGATATAAATGTATCCAACCTAATGACAATTAGGCCTACACAAGTGAAAAAGAACTCTTTAAGCACATGTGCAGTAGTTTCTCTAACTTGATGAGTTATATGTTGCAAATGTTCAATGGAGAGCAACATTGAAGCTCGCTTTTTTCCTCTCCCTCACGTCAAAATGGAGTAGAGCATGCAATGATCAACATAGTCCCCATCAATCGAAATTTCAAAGCAAACAGAGAATTTTTAGTGACAATCCGTAGAAAGTCCTCCCCATAAACTATTCAACTGTGCGTTTCATATATCCTAACTAACCTAATGTCACCGTAAAATGGATGTGTTCTGATGTATAATTTCTCATGAAGGAGTGCCCAACTCAAGAGCATCGACATGAGGAACAACAAAAGACTGAAAATAGAGAAGTAGAGCGAGCCTTTAATATTGACACACCAAGAGAAAACGTAGAATATGAGCACAAAATGCACAACATCCTAGAATTGAAAAACCATTAGCATAATCTTTGTGCAAAACACTTCCCAAATTATTGTTGCCTGAAGAGCCACAATACAGGCACTGCACCAATTGCCAAAGTCTATTTAGTGTCTAAGATAGGTAGTGCATAGAAAATTGCAATGAGATGGACCCTGGATCTCAATGATCATGTATCAACTTTGTGTTATGTAGCACAATAAGGATCAACCATTCGATGCTGGCAATGAGATACATAAGAGTTATAGTAGAGTGAGGAGCTATAAGCGCTACACAAGCGATGGCAAGGTCTTAAGAAGGTGTGACTTTTGTGGGTGGAGCCTTTACCAGTCATCTTTGCATAGGTCTAATAGGTATGCAAAGAATTCAGTGACGCTATTAATTGCATATTCGTCATGTTGGTGAATTTAAAACTGCGATTAATAACAAATGTTGAAAAAAAAAAAAATCAATCCCACATTCCAATTCACCAGTGCAAATTCATAATTGGAGGTTACATATAAATTTCCCATAGTGACATCAAGATTCCTTAAATAGGATGCCAATAATAGATATTCGTATTCGTAGAAAAGATATTATCTTACCTGTTTACCAAGAATAGATATTTGTAGAAAAGAGAAATGCTTGGCTAACAGCACCATCCCTCTTAAATAGGATGCCAAGAATTGATATGTGGAGAATGATATCTTGCTTGTTTTAGCCATCTCCCCATATGATGCCACCTTATTTCTCCTTATATAGTTTGCTCAATGATGCCTCTATATTCATATTTCAAAAGAAAAATACAACTTATAAAGATGAACTCATCAATTAGACTTTTTGTGGCATTCACGATCATTCCTACTCTCCTACAAGCTTGCATCGGAGATGTATACTTACCTGCAAAAACCCGTGTTCGAATTTTCAACAGTTTACCTGGAGAAGTGACGTTAACTGTTCATTGCAAATCCAAGGATGATGATCTCGGCTTTCATCAGATTCCTCCCAATGGCTCATGGGAATTTGTGTTCACGACCAATATTGAGGGTACCACCCTCTTCTTTTGCAGCATGCAATGGTCTGATCAATTTCACTATTTTGATGTATATACGAGAAAAGAGATTATGACCGATGTAATAATGTGTGTCCATGGTATGTACGGCCTAGTGGTCCATGTTTTAACAACACTGATTGTGAAAACTGGAACTCCTAAAATTTCCTAGAAAAATTTTGTGCCTATTGGAAAAATACGATATTCTGCTATGGTTGAGATGCTATTGTAAGCTCCTCCTTTGGGTGAAATAAAGATTGTTAGTGGATATCTTTTCATGGCGTAGATGTGTGAAGAAGTCCTTTTATGCTTTTATTTATAAACACAAGTTAACACTTGACGAGCATGTATGCAAAATTCATCAAGCTGACTGAATAATTAAGCCGTTAGTAAGAAAAATGGATAAACGTGGTTAAAAAATAAGAGAATTATTTTTAGTTTCTTCTTTTAATTGGGATATTACCAATTTATCAATCCACCAGAGAAAAGTGTGATTCTGCTCAACTACTTCACTTCCGCCTCTCCTGAAGGAGTCAAACTCCTAGGAGAGTGCATCAGAAACAAGTTCAAGCATCATTGCGATTGTGAGCATTACTCCAAAGCTGATCGAAATTGAAAATAACCTTGCACCAATTCCTTCTGAATTAGCACGATTGCACGAATTAGTGGACATATGTCCCTGCGATGCCGTCTTCTAAGAAACCAGAAAGTGCAAGTCCCATTAGACAGATGACAATCAGAGTTGCGACCAATAATGTCAATGGCTTAGCATATGAATGAACCGATAGACCGACATCCACTCAATGTGCTACCTGCTTGTTCAAAGACACTTCTTCCAAAGTTTTGTCTGATGATCTTGACCTCGGGACTTTGTCGATGCACTTGAATGACAAGATAGGAATATCATATTACGGGAGCGAGTGTATCAGAGCAATATTTTTTAATATTTTGTTGGGTTTTTCTTGATTCTATCTATAAACACTTCGAGATCTGCTGAATCCGATAAACTGCAAGCTTATAATCTGTCGAAGAACTTGCCCCTGAAAGTCGAACCAAACTCCATTAAAGGGGCATTTTGATGGTAATTTCAACAGAGATTGAAACTAGCAAGGACATAATCATCCTTGATAACGATGAAAAATCCTTTGGATGAGAAGTTAGCTCAAAATTTGCTTGCTTACACAAGCTGCCAAGCAACAATTTGCCATGTTATTCTCCGGCCTCCAGCGACAAGAACTGCCCATTTTGGTCTGCAGTATGCTAACTAGTAACTATTCCATTCCCAATCCAATCCCGGTGGAAATAGTTGTTTTTTTTTTTTTGATGACCGAGGTGTCCGGGCCAGCTTGCGCGCACCTCGACTATTCCTCGGGGGGGACTAGCACAGCAACCCACCGCCATGGCCCCCCACTTAAATCACAGGTGCTTCCCCGGGGAATCGAACCCAAGACCTCAACGAAGTCCAAGTTCGCCCTAACCAGCTGGGCTACCTATGGGTGGGTAATAGTTGTTCGTACGCTTGAATCGAAAAATAATAGCTATAACCACGAAATCAAGTTTGTATCTTTCCAAAACAACCTTGCGAATTTTTAATATATACTTATATTTACAATAAATCAAAATTACAAAATAATTTTTTAATATTAATTATATTTAAATTATAAATAAGAATATACTATTCAATTATCAATTAAAAGAGTTAATTGAAGTCAGCAATGCAAAAAGCTAATTTATCATCTAGTTCATTTAGAGCTTAGCTTTACTCATAGCTCAAGCTTAATTCATCGTATTAATAGGTTATCTGAGTAAAGGATATTTGATAATATCAACCTATTGATAAATTAGAGTCACAACTTTTGTTTATCATATACATTTCGTGGATAATTTTCGGGAACATGGAAGGCTTTCTAGGAACAATTGGAATTGAATCAAGAGACAAGTGAGGGATTTTGTTAGTGTACTCAGTGGCAAAGCAAGTTTGAGAGAAATGATTAGCATAAGCAATTAAATTAAGCACGATAGGATTGCCAATAAATTGAATGCATGTATTTGAAATCTGTAGTGACTACTAAATTTGATAGGTCCTACCATGAAACAAGCATACTGCATTAGCTTGAATGGTTCGAGCTCATTTATGTGAATACATCCGAACCAACCAATAATGCCTCACTAAGAAAAGATTGCGTTAGAAAATAATTCTTTTTTTTCCCCTAATAAGCAAATGAGTAATTTCATTGAAACCAAATAATTGGACGTAAGAGCCTATAGACTCCTACAGACTAAATCCTACATTAATCCCAATTATATTCATGAAGGAGTTATAATTATGTAAAATGATTATTTTCTTGTTGTCATTAGCATTATGACAGACCTATGCAAATGAAAGGCCAAAGGACTTTATTCTTGGGCAAATGAATATTGTATAAAAGTGACATCGAGTAGAACAGGAGAACTTGAGAAAACTAGCCTTCAGCTCGTGGACTGTGATATTCAAGATAACAAAGAAAGGAAACTAAAAGCCGAAAAAGGCCCGATGACAACACATAAGGTAAAACTAAAGAAAACCTATAAGACTTGAAAGGCCATAAAGCCCACTATCACTGTAAGCCTATTTTGTAGCCCTGCCAATGGCAAAGCCCACAAGCCTAACATCATAAAGCAATTCTAGTGTCTACTAGTAGATGGTCGGATCACGTAGTTCATTAGAATCATGCAAGGCCAATCGATTCCATCATCGATTGATGAGACCTTATAAGGCAGAGCACAAAGCACCCTTAATGCCGAGGTACACATGTGCATTGGCAGTGGAATTGATATGTATGTAATGGAAAAAAAAAGATCAGATTTTGTGAGACTTCTTGTAGTCTTTTGTTGACCCCGATTTCGGTCACAAAGTGCGCCTGTCTTTTACTTTATGAATTTTAATAAACAACATCAAATTATATCGAGAGATTAGAGGTCTAGGCAAAGAGCTAAAGAGTACAAATTAAGAAGTGGAAAATAGGCTTTATTCACACTGTCCCAATATTTTTAAAATGGAATAGTAAAAAACGTGACATACAAAAGTATCCAACCTGATGACAATTAGGCCTACACATGTGAAAAGAACTCTCTAAGCACATGTGCGGTAGTTTCTCTAACTTGATGAGTTATCTGCTGCAAATGTTCAGTGGAGGACATTAAAGCTCGCTTTGTTTCCTCACCCTCGCCTCAAAATGGAGTAGAGCGTGCAATGATCAACATAGTCCCTATCAATCGAAATTTCAAAGCAAAAAATCACAATTTCTACAGCTATGGAAGGGAGATTTTGATGGACAAAAACCAAGATGGATTCTTATTGAATGATAGATAAAATCGCAATTTGATGTTAACTTTACAAACCTTTCTTAGAAATTGTAAATCTCAATTACAGTAATTGTGAACTTTGTTTTTTCAATTAAGTTCCCAAGTACTTTTTGACTTATGAAATCTCATTTTAGTTACTTAAAAATATTTTTTGTTATTCCTTAAACTATCAATTTTTTTATTATTATCTCTTACCGAAAAAGGATTATCATATTTTTTTTTTCCAACTTTAATCTATCTTCTTATTAAGGGCTTCAATAGTCGATTAGTGCTGTCAATTGCGCATATATGATTGTTAAGTGTTGACAAGTGAAGCACAAAAAAAATAACTTCACACATCAACACCATGAAAAGATATCCACCAACTTTATTAATTTTGTCTAGAGGAGGAGCTTACCGTATCATATTCATAGGCAAAAAAACAAATAGATACAAATTGGAATAAGCTCAAATTTCTCTTGAAAATTTTAGGAGTTCCATTTTTCACACATGGTCCTCTCAAGACAAGGACCAGTAGGTAATACAAACCATTGGCACTTGTCATAACATCGCAAGTCATCTCTTTCCTCAATATATATGTCAAAATAGTGAAATTGACCAGGCCATTGGAAGCTACAAGAGTAGTGGGTGTTGAGAAAACTCCTAGTTTTGATGCTAACAAAACAACTTATGAATGATTTATCAATCTCTTGAAAGAAAAGGACACAGAATGACATTAGGTTTTAAAGTCTGCTAGTTGCAGAAGATAAAGCATGAGATGTCTAAGAGTCGACCGTATCGACGGAAAGACTCATCCAGATCGAGATTTTAAGTCCGAATGTATCGATCGAGATTTAAGTCGACCGAGATTTAAGTCGAAGACTAAGATTTAAGTCTGAACAAACCAGACTGAGATTTTAGGTCTGAATGAACCAGACTGAAAATCTGGGCATATTCAGAACATGAGATCATCAGACCTAAGATGAACCTACAGGATAAGATCACCAACGGTCAAGTATTTCACTTACTTTATTTATATTGATTATGTTGTATCAAAGTGATTGGCAGGATCAATCAACGGACAACTTCCAAAGAAGAATAGAACACTTATGGAAGCCCGGATTCGATTGTATGGGCGAACAGAATCAAAGGGGATCCAATCTACCTCCAACGGTCAAAAAGACTTGCCTTATAAAGTCTGTCCAGGAAAGGGAAGACAAAACTCTCAAGGAAAGAGCCAACGGTCGAGTGTGGCTTGGAGAGTATATAAGGATAGGATGAGACCTAGGAAAATAGAGTGGATGAACATTATTCCAAAGCTGATTCAGTTCTTCAATTGTTGTTCATAGTGCACATTTGAGTGATCTAGGTGCTTTACAGAAAGAGAGTGACTTAGTGAGACAAATCACCGAGTACTAGCATTCGAGAGTGTGTAATCACCGTTGATCATATAGTGAAACACAGCCGATTGGCTGGTCGACCGGAGAGTGGACGTAGGCTTGTCTAAAGCCGAACCACTATAAACTGAGTTTGCAATCTTCTCTACTCTCTCTATTTAATTTCAGTTTATAGATTGCAAAAGATTGTTATTGCTTGCGCATAAAATTCCTATACACCTATTCACCCCCCCTCTAGGTGTTAATACTAGTTACAACAATTGGTATCAGAGCCACGTGCTCGAGATCTTGAAGTGTTTATTACTTCTGAGTTAAAGATACTCTATGGCTAGTATTCTTGCACCAGGTTTAATTGAGGGGCAGAGCAACACTCGTCCACCATACTTCGATGGCAAGGATTACAATATCGGAAGAATAAAATGAAGGCTTTTCTCGGTCGAAAGATCCACTTTGGAATGGGATGTGGTTAATAGGGGAATTGAGCCCACTGATAATGCCAGAAAGACGTCAAAGAGTACCGATGGAAAGGAACCAGAACCATCAGCCACTCTCTCTCCAGAAGAAATAACAAAGAGACAAACCATTGATGCAAAGGCTATCTACTCTCTATATTGTGCTTTATCACCTAATGAATATAATCGTATATCTTCTTGTGATACAAAGCAAAGGAAGTATGGGACAGACTACATGTGACATATGAAGGAACCGATCGAGTCAAAGAAACCAAAGTAAACATATTACTTGGTCAATACGAATCCTTTAAGATGAAGCATGGAGAATCCATAGGAGATATGTTCAGTCGTTTTACAGAAATTGTAAACGGATTAGCATATCAAGGACAGCCTGTTCCTGGACCAATGAAGGTCAACAAACTTTTGAGAGGACTGTCAAAAGAATGGAACAATGTGAAGACATCTATAAAAGAAACTTTGCGAATTTCACCTCTAACTGTTGATGAGCTCGTTGGCACCCTACAGTCTTATGAGGCAGAACAAGTGAATGAAGAAGTGGAATCCAGAGGTAAAAAATCCCTTGCTCTTAGGTCTAACTCGATTCGATGATACTGATTCGAGGAAGAAGCGGACGACGAGGAACTTGCACCGCTGATCAAAAAGGTAAAGAAATTAAACAGAAAAGGCGGGAAGTTCAACAACGGGAAACAAATCGAGACAATCTAGGCAACGCAAAACTGATGACGAGGATGATTATACCAAGGATGTAATCTGCTTTGAGTGTAAGAAAAATGGACATATTAAACGAGAATTGTCCCAAACTCAAAAAGAACAAAGGAAAATTTGAGAAGTACAAGAAGGCTCTCAAAGCTGAAACATGGAGTGACACGAAGTTGAGGATAGTGAAGATGAATATGGAAACATCCGTCTAATGGCACACTCGGACTCGGACTCAAAAACCGATTCGACACGGACTCGAGACGAGAGAGATCGAGGTAAATCATTCTGAGATTCCTATAGAAGTTTCACATTATATAAATGAGCTTTGTTCTAATGTAAAATCTACTTTGAAAAGGATTTCCAAATTAAAAAAGGAAAATTACAAGTTGAATCAACAGAACGCTTCCTTGAAAAGAAAAATGGATGATTTCAAAAAGGAATTCTTGGAAATTAAGGAAAATCGAGAGTTTCTTTTAAATGAGAATGAATCTATTAAAAAGGAACTTTTGGAAACTAATGAAAATCGAAACTCTTTACAAAAGGAGAATGATACTTTCAAAAAGGAATTCTTAGATATTACCACAAAATTTTCCAAAGGATCAAAAACTCTACAGCATATACTTTCCATTCAAATTCCTTATTATGATAAGTCTGGACTAGGTTTTTATAAGGAAAATGATTCCCTTATTGATTTTCCCAAAGTCAAGGAAAGAATAAGACAAAGACCTCCTCGACAAGCTTATAGAAATCATTTCAAAAACAATTTTGTAAGACCTTTTGGTAGAAACAATCTCAAATGTTCTAAGCGTGGAGAAAGAGAACACTTTGAGAACAAATGTCCTAAAGTCGGAGACCTGTTCAAAGGAAATGGATAGAAAAAGCTTATACTACTAACTTCAATGGACCCAAGAAAATTTGGGTACCAAAGAAAAAATGAGTGTTTGTAAACATTGCAGGTAAGTTTCAAATGTAAGAAGAAATGGTATTTGGATAGTGGATGTTCAAGACATATGACGGGAAATTCAAAGATGTTCATAAGATACGACAGAATCAAGGGAGGAACAGTTTCGTTTGGAGGGAACACCAAAGGAAACATTATAGGACTGGGAACTGTCAAGATCGGAAACCTGATCATCAACAACGTTTCTCTAGTCAAGGGTTTAAACTATAATCTTCTGAGCATCAGCCAGTTGTGTGATGCTGGTTTCAAAATAAACTCAAAGAAAACCTATGTTGGAACAAGCAATGACTCTTCACAAACTTTTACCGGACGAAGACATGGGAACATTTATCTTCGGATATAAATGAAGATACTGCAAAATGCCTATTAACAGTCCAAGATGAAGCAGATATATGGCACCGCAAACTTGGGCATGTCAGCATGAAACAAATCTCCAAACTTGCTAGCAAAAAGCTTGTTCGTGGTTTGCCTTCACTAAGTTACAAGAAAACTGAGCTTTGCTCTGCATGTACACTGGGAAAATAGGTTAGAAGCTCTTTCAAATCTATAAAGCAAATTTCCACTAATCGTGTGTTATAGCTTCTTCACATGGACTTATTTGGACCAACTAGAACCCAAAGCATTGGAGGTAAGAAATACTGTCTTGTGATAGTTGATGACTACTCTCGATACACATGGGTATATTTTCTAGCAAATAAAGGAGATACCTTCTCATATTTCTCAACATTTGCCAAGAGGATTCAAAATGAAAAAGGTTACTCTATTTCTAGTATCAAAACAAATCATGGGGGAGAATTTGAAAATCAAGACTTCTCAAATTTTTGTGACAAAAATGGCATACAGCATACATTTTCCTCTCCATACACTCCAGAACAAAATGGAGTTGTGGAAAGAAAGAATAGGTCATTGCAGGAAATGGTCAGAACATTGCTTATAGAAAGCAAGGTGGCAACTCGATTTTGGGCAGAAGCAATTTCTACTTCCTGCCATATTATTAACAGAGTATTTCTTAGACCAATTCTTGAGAAAACCCCTTATGAGATTTTCAAAGAAAGAAAACCTATTGTTTCCTATTTTCGAATCTTTGGTTGTCCATGCTATATCCTTAAAAATGTTAATCATCAACCTAGTAAGTTTGAAGAAAGATCGATGAAGGTATGTTTCGGGCTATTCAAACTCGAGTAAAGCATACGAGTGTTCAACAAGAATACTCGGACGGTGGAAGAATCCATGAACGTAAAGTTTCGGAGAAAGAAGTCTCAAAACAAAGCAGTCCAATAAATGAAGAATCAGAATCAAATGCAGCTATTGAAAGATCTGGTCTCAACAAAGGAGCAGAATCTTCCCAGGAAATAGTCAAAGAAGCAACTCATGAAGAACGACTATCTCAGCTTGATACTCCTGCATCAGCAGAAGATTCTGATAATAATGAAGTTCCAAACAGAAACTGGAAGCATAAGTCCAGTCATCCCAGGGAGCTCGTAATTGGAAATATCTACGAAGGGATTCAAACCAGATCAAGAAACAAAAAGGACACAGGTATTGTTGCACTGATTTCTGAAATTGAACCCAAAGGAATTGATAAAGCATTGGAAAATGAAAGCTGGATAGAAGCGATGCAAGAAGAGCTTCAACAGTTTAAGAGAAATGATGTGTGGGAGTTGGTACCCAAACCAAAAGGACGAACTAGTCATAGGAACCAAATGGATATTCAGAAACAAAGTTAATGAACTTGGGAAAGTCACCGAAACAAGGCAAGGCTCGTGGCTAAAGGTTATTCTCAATCGAAGGAATAGACTATGATGAAACCTATGCTCCGGTTGCAAGACTAGAAGCAATCGACTATTACTTGCTTATGCTTGTTATCAAAATTTCAAGCTATATCAAATGGACGTGAAAAGTGCTTTTTCGAATGGGTTTATCAAAGAAGAAGTATATGTAGAACAACCCCCTGGATTCGAGGAAACAAGAAAGCCTGACCATGTATACAAATTAAAGAAGGCACTTTATGGTCTGAAACAGGCTCCTCGAGCTTGGTATGAACGATTGAACAAGTTTCTACTAGATAACAAATTCAGAAAAGGTATGGTAGATACAACCTTATTCATTAAGAAGGAAGGTAAAGATATTCTGTTGGTACAAATCTATGTAGATGACATTATTTTTGGTTCATCTAATGAGCACTTGTGCAAGAACTTCTCAAAGTCTATGCAGGAAGAATTTGAAATGAGCATGATGGGAGAACTGACATTCTTCCTAGGACTTCAAGTTAATCAAACGAATCGTGGAACTTTTATTCATCAAGAGAAGTACGCCAAAGACTTGATTAAAAAATTTGGAATGGAGAACTGCAAGAGGACAGAAACTCCAATGGCAACTTCCATCAAACTTGATCAGGATGAAAAAGGGAAGAAGGTTGATCAGAAGAATTATAGAAGCATGATCGGTTCTCTTCTCTACCTTACTGCATCTAGACCAGATATCCTATATAGTGTTTGTCTTTGTGCGAGGTTTCAAGTAGATCCTAAAGAATCACATCTTTCTGCTGTTAAATGCATAATTAAGTATATAGCCACTTACCCAAACTTAGGGCTATGGTATCCAAAGGAAACAGATTTTACTCTTCTTGGCTACTCAGATGCAGATTTAGCAGGATGCAAAGTAGACAGAAAGAGTACTTCAGGAACATGCCAACTTCTGGGAAGAATGCTAGTTTCATGGTTTTCCAAAAAGCAAAAATACGTGGCTTTATCAAGCTGCGAAGCGAGAATACGTAGCACTTGGAAACCTGTTGTTCTCAGATTTTGTGGATGAGACAACAACTAAGAGACTATGGCAAGGAAGAATGCTGCACAGAAATAAGGTGTGATAATACGAGCGCCATAAATCTCACCAAGAATCCAATTTTACATTCCAGGGCAAAGCACATTGAGATCAAACATCACTTTATAAGAGACCATGTGCAAAAGGGAGATATATATGTGGAATTCATTGATTCTAAGAATCAATTAGCATATATCTTCACAAAGCCGCTGGACAAAGGTACATTCGATTCAATATGTGGGTGTTTAAACATCATTAACCCTTTCTTATAAATTCTGTGAGAATAGGAAAAAATCTGACAGTGGAAATCGTCGAGTGATTGAAAAAGGAAATAATAATATGGTGTATTATTTCCTTATGAAAATCTGGTATTTATTTGAGTAAGTTTTTTGATTCGAATATTTGATTTGCATATATTATGGCATATTTCTATGATAATTGAATATTCTTGTTAAATTTAGAATAACTGCTATTTTTAAATTATTTTCGACTATTCACTTGTTCTCCTAACAAAGGTATAAAATCACCCAAAGGTCGAGTCTTTTCCTCACCACTCTTGAACGTCTCGTTTACAAACCCTAACCGAGAAAAACTCTTTCTAAAACAATCTTCGTCCAAAACCAACCCTCTCCGAACAATGGCATCGAGATCCTCCATATCCAGATCAAGATCTCCATCACCTAGAAGAAGATCAAACGAGTCGCTGGAAGAGGAGGAAGAAGAATCGAGGAAGGGATAGACACATTTTGACTCGACACGAGACGTTCGAAGAAACTCAAGGACAATCTCCTAGAGTTTCTCCTCAAAGAAATCAAGCAGATTATGAGGAATCTCCAAGAACTCATCGCTCAGAATCGGAAGAAAGGACTGTCGCACGTAGAGGTACGTCTGGATTAACTCTACCGACACCTACTGAAAATCCTCATGTAATTATGAGGAGGTATGAGAAGTTAGTTCGGAGAAACGTCAGGGAAGATGTCAAACTGTTTTTCTTGAGGCTGAATGGGTTTGCAAATGAATTCCGTCTCATTCAGGCAGTACAGGCCGTCGAATCAACATCTACTCGTAAAGAACGAGTGAGTGATACAGGGAGAAGTAAAGATAAGGTGAAAGAAGATGATGAAACAATCTACATAAATTTTGAAGTAAGAATGGGAATTGCTGTTGTAGTCCAGAACACAACTGGAAAATTATTTCGCTCCAAAGAACACAAGACTTTCTTTAACAAATGTTGGAAAGAGGAGTCATGAATCATAGGATTGTTGATTTTGATTATCCGGATGTTGCCGACGTAAATCTGCGAGAAAGCTTTGAGAGATTGCAAATGGACAAATTCGCACCGATTCTCGCGCGTTTATCCTGAACTAACAGCATATTTTTACTCGAATTTGACATTTCTATCTCCAGATAGAATGCAGTTCAGTGTGAATGATAGGTTTTATGAGGTTAGTTCAGATACTCTTGCTGACATTATAAATGTTGAGAGAGGTGCATTCAGGTCAATAGATGTCCCTTATGAAACAGTCTGTAAGTTTCTCACAAAATCTATAAGGGCCACTATAACTTATCCTCTTTTAATGTCTGCAAGAACTATTCTGCACAAAATCATCATCAGCTGCATTCGTCCAAAAGCATCATCCAAGATTGATGTGTCTAAATTTGAGGCAAAACTGATGTGGGCAATTGAAAGAGGAGTATTGTTCTCACTACCTCACACAATCATTTTGCATATGTATCGTACAGTCTCAAAGGGAAAGGGACAGCTACCTTATGGAGCTTTAGTCACAAGAATCTTTAATCATCTCAAGATAGATATTCCCAGAAGATTCAGTACTAAAACTCTTCCAACAATGATCATAGACATGAAAATGATCAACAAGATGAGACTGAAGGATGTTGCTGAGACATGGAGACGAAAAGAAAAGGAACTAGCTATATTAGAGACAGCAAAAAGAAAAGGCAAAGAATCGCTTTACGATGGGCCAAGTTCTAAAAGGAGAAGACAACTCCTACTGATAGATGAAGAAGATGAAGAAGAAAGCATCTCTGCAATTTTAGCAAATATGCATCAACATTCTTAGAGAATGTCTGAACAAGAGGAACATGCAGAACACATTCTTCACAGAGAAAAAGAGAAGGATGCAGGATATGAAGAAATGGATGAGCCAAAAGAAGCTGAAGAAACAGACGCAGAAGAAGAACAAGATGAAGAAGGAGATAAGAACAGAGAAAAAGAGGGGCAACAAGAACAGAATGAAGCATCAACTCAGGGGGAGCATCATCATGAAAATATTAATATTTCATTTCCTGTAGCTTCATCTGGAAATGCTGATTATCAAAAGATCTTCGAACTTTTAACAGAGATCAGGGATCGACAGGTACAGATGGAAACCTCCTTCAATAACAGACTGGAAACCCTTGAGAAGATAGTCAATCAGTGTATTGACATGATTGAGAAGTCTGCATCAGATATGGAGGATTTCACCCTTGTTCGGACCCCAAACAAGAAAACCTCTTAAAAAGATCTTTTTCAACTGCTATTTTTTTGAAGTTGACAAAAAGGGGGAATAGATATGGTTTTTTTGTGCTCGACTGGTTCTAGATATATTTTGCTCGACTTAACCATATTTGCTTAACTCAGCTCTTTGATTGACTTTCGATGGATTTATCA
Source organism: Corymbia maculata (assembly GCA_014182735.1). Classification (NCBI taxonomy): domain Eukaryota; kingdom Viridiplantae; phylum Streptophyta; class Magnoliopsida; order Myrtales; family Myrtaceae; genus Corymbia; species Corymbia maculata. The sequence goes on from CM024689.1 coordinate 12,956,388, forward strand.
TTGTGCTGTTGATACCATGATAGTTGGATGACAGATGGTTTTATCATTATGATAATGCATGATAAATGACTGATGATATTCTCTTATTGAAATCATGACCGACAAAGTACGTATCTTGTTAAGCTGTAATTATGTTATGCAGGGTTGATATGAGCTATACTTATAAGTTGGGCAGGATAGTTGGAAACAGGTCTATTTAACCATATTTTGCAGGGACATGAAGCCATATGTTTAAGATGTTTTGTCACCATCAAAAAGGAGGAGATTGTTGAGAAAACTCCTAGTTTTGATGCTAACAAAACAGCTTATGAATGATTTATTAATCTCTTGAAAGAAAATGACACATAATGACATTAGGTTTTAAAGTTTGCTAGTTGCAGAAGATAAAGCATGAAATATCTAAGAGTCTGACCGTATCAGACGGAAAGACTCATCCAGACTGAGATTTTAAGTCTGAATGTATCAGACTGAGATTTAAGTCTGACCGTACCAGACTAAGATTTAAGTCCGAACAAACCCATCGAGATTTTAGGTCTGAATGAACCAGACTGAAAATCTGGGCATATTCAAAACATGAGATCATCAGACCTAAGATGAACCTATAGGATAAGATCACCAACGGTCAAGTATTTCACTTACTTTATTTATATTGATTATGTTGTATCAAAGTGATTGGCAGGATCAATCAACGGACAACTTCCAAAGAAGAATAGAACACTTATGGAAGCCCGGATTCGATTATATGGGCGAACGTAATCAAAGGGGATCCAATCTACCTCCAACGGTCAAAAAGACTTGCCTTATAAAGTCTGTCTAGGAAAGGGAAGACGAAACTCTCAAGGAAAGAGCCAACGGTCGAGTGTGGCTTGGAGAGTATATAAGGATAGGATGAGACCTAGGAAAATAGAGTGGATGAACATTATTCCAAAGCTGATTCAGTTCTTCAATTGTTGTTCATAGTGCACATTTGAGTGATCTAGGTGCTTTACGAAAGAGAGTGACTTAGTGAGACAAATCACCGAGTACTAGCACTCGAGAGTGTGTAATCACCGTTGATCATATAGTGAAACACAGCCGATTGGCTGGTCGACCGGAGAGTGGACGTAGGCTTGTCTAAAGCCGAACCACTATAAACTGAGTTTGCAATCTTCTCTACTCTCTCTATTTAATTTCAGTTTATAGATTGCAAAAGATTGTTATTGCTTGCGCATAAAATTCCTATACACCTATTCACCCCCCCTCTAGGTGTTAATACCAGTTACAACAGTGGGCACCACGGGGCCTAAAATGAAATTCCCACATGCCACTAGGAGTAATCTATTGGAAGCCGAGATCAACACCCCTGTTGGATTTGCAATTAACGGTTAGCGTTACTCCTCCTGGTAAGGTGTTGTAGATTTGGACACGGGTTTTTCCGGAGCAAGCTTGTAGGAGGGTTGCAATGATTAGGAACGTCGTAAAATGTCTAATGGACGAATTCATATTTGTAACCTTTGTTTTTCTCTTGAAATAAAAATATAGGGATTTGCGGACCGGTCTATATAAGGAGGAATAAAGTGGCTTCATTTAGTAACATTAGTTGTTCAAGCGCTAAGATGGCCACTTATTATGGCAATGCATAAGTAAATTAAGAAAAACATCAATATTTATATCTTTTATCAAATATATCGATATGTAATAAGGTCGCTTCATTTGGTAAGAAGGTTAAAACATGGATGAGGTTAGGTATTCCAGCGCTAATATCACGACTGTGAAGGTCACAAACTATACCAAAGCAGAAATACGTGGACAAAAGATCTGTATCTATATCTTGTATTAGATATATCTATATGTAATAAGGTGGCTTTACTTGGTAAGTTGGCTAAAACATGTATGGGTATATATTTTAGCTATTCGAGCGCTAAGATGACAACTACAAAAGCTACTTACTATGGCAATGCAAAAATACATGGAGAACAAATCTATATCTTAATCTTGTATTACATATATCTATATTTGGCATCCTGTTTAGCGGATCTTGATGGCCGCCTCCATTGGTCGTCAGTAATTGATGTTGCCGGTCAATGCCCGCTAGTTGCCAATGCCGCCACCAATTAGGTCATAAGAATTTACAAAAGTTCTAGTATCATCCTAACTTTGTAACACCGGTTTTTCAAAGCAATTGAGGACTAATAATTTGTAAAAGTAGGCTCCATTTATTTTTTCGAAAATGAATGATTTGGAAAAAAATTCCATAAAAATGATCAGTCGTAACACATGAAATAATTAATCAATAAAAAATATTATTTTTTTTACACTAATTTATATCAATATTTTCATGGATAATAAAAATACTTTTTATTAATTCATTTTTGTAAGCGATATAAGTGATAAAAATATTTTTCAAATTATTCATCTTTTGTAAAAAGAAAAGAAAAGAAGATTGTAACGAAACAGTAAAATTCCCTAGGAGAAAGATGGGCCGAAGATCAAGAGAACTTGTGCGGTCAGGATGAAAAGGAGGAAAGACGTGCGATTTCTAATTTCGCTTTATGGACATGTGAGGCAACCCTCTGTCCAAACTTCTTTCCTTTTTATTTACGCAAATCCAGTAGCTTGTTTCTCTGAAGGGAAAGTGGTGATTGAAATTACATGTCGCAAGCCGGCATTTCCTTCGGTGTTTTTCGCCCACGTCGGTTTTGCCCCAAATCATACTCTTTGCTGACCTTCATTTTTCCTCTCCCATGGTGCTCATGAGCTCGGCAACTTCGTCAACTGCCTGAAACCCTAGGGGAGCCCTGGGCTTGTTTGCCAACGCAAGGAAGCACAAGAACAGCTTCATATGGTTTGCCATTATGACCGGGAACCTCCTCCTTAGCCTCCGGTAGCTGCGTAAGAAATGCGGATCCATGACCTCCTCAAGGACACCCCAACTCTTGGGGAGGAGTGGGAGCTGCTCACCGATCACATGAGTAACATCAGACGTAAGGCATCCCTAGGCTTCATTGGACTCTTGGTCTTGAGGCTTTGTCTCCTATTTGGAGATGAGGATTGAGATGGTGAGGCGACTGTTTTTAGCACCATTGGATGATTTGGTTTGCTTGCTTTTGTTGCTAAGGTCTGAATTGCTCTATGAAAAATGGGGACACATTTGTCTGATAATTCTCAACTTTGAGATGGAGTTGCTATTGGAATTAGGAGCCTTTAGATGACATCTTCGATTGAGTTGTGTATTGGTGGGAAATCATTTGGCTTGCGGGCTTTGCATGGCTTTGTTTTGGCTCTTGGTTCTTGACATATGCTTCATTTTGGTTTCCATTTGATGTGCTTTGTGGTTGATCGATTGCAACGCCAATTTCTGTCTTTCTTGTAAATCCTCCAACAAGCAAGCTTTTTTTCTTACTTTGAACATGCTGCGGTGTTTAAAAGCTTCTTGGGAGTCATCTTTCTATAGCAAATGAGGAAATTACTCATGCGAGTGAAATTGCTCGTGGGATAATAAGCATGTTGAACAGTTTCTTCTTTCCATGAACTATTCCAGTGTTGTGATATTTATCATTTGCAAAGTTATCGTTCTCCTGAAAGTTTAGTATATGCAGTTGCTTCTCTATTGTTCCCACAGATGTTTGGTTGGATTGTTATGGCTGTTTCACATCTTCATTGGGTTTTTCCTTTACTGTTTTGATTCGTGTCAGATCTTATGCAAAATTCGATTGGGTGAATTTTGGTTTCCTGTAGGTCTAGAAACGCTACGAGTCTTCAAGTTAGTAATTTCGTTTTCTTCAGGTCTTGCATCTATATTTCAACTTTTTCTACATTTTTTAGGGTGGCACTATTTCTATACCCTATACGAGTAGATCTATTCAATTTATACTAAAAAGACAAAAATCACAAAGAAAGTGAGTTTTGAGATGAGAGACAAAAATTAGATAAGCTATTATAATAGTAACGATGAAAAAGAGGCTTTTCACTTTTTATAAATATAAAAAAACTTTGTCTTTTTACCTTACTATAGGCGAGATACTTTTACATGGAGCATGTAAAATGTTATAGGAATATATAAGAATACATTGAAAAGTTTCTTTAATAACACTAAAAAAAACAATGAAATGCTTAATATGGCAACTGGATTCTATATAGGAAAAAGAAAAAGTAGAAAAAAGAAGGAATGGGGCCATCGCTTTGCATTTGAATGATTGGTAACTATTTTGTCTTTTTAGTATAAATCGAATGTGTTTGGACATAAATATCCCTAATCGGCCGAAATTTCTTGCTGACTAGCGAGACTAGGCCCTTATTTGAAATGGCTATAATTAGGCCTTTATTAGAAACAAAGTCTTCTTTATATCCTTATTTCAGAAAATAAGGACACTTTGAGCCCTTACTTAGAATTTTTGCCTAAAAATTAGATAAAGTTACTCATATAAAAGGTGGCAATAGCCCTATCCAATCTTAACAAATGAAGCCACCTTATTCCTTTTTAAATTGATTAGTCCAATGTGCCTAAATATTCATATGTCAAAAGAAAAACAAAAGTTACAAGTATGAACTCATCCATTAGACTTTTTGTAGTATTCATAATTATTCCTACCCTCCTACAAGCTTGCTCCGGAAAAAACCATGTCAGAATCCCAAACGACTTACTTAGAGCAGCAACATTCATTGATCACAGCATGTTTGGTGATGACAATCTTGGCGTTCATCATATCACTCCTAGTGGCTCATGGGAATTTCATTTCAATCCCAACTTTTGGGGTACCGCCCTTTTCTTTTTTAAGATGCAATGGCCTGGTCAATTTCACTATGTTGATATATATAATGATGAAAGAGATGGCAATCGATGTGATGATATGTCTCATTGATTTGTATAGCCTACTAGTCCATGTCTTTATCGACTTTATTGTGAAAAATGGAAATCATAAAATATCCTAGGGAAATTTATGCCAATACTGATTTGTACCAATATGATATTTGGCAATGAATCAAATATTATAAGCTTCTCCTTTGGATGGAATTACCATAGTTGGTGGATATTTTTTTCATGGTGTTGAATGTGTGAAGATGTCCTTGTGTGCCTTCACTTGTTAACTCTAGTTAAAACTTAACAAGCAATATTGATATATAAATTTTGTCAACAAGTCTGATAAAGGTAAAAACTCAAGACTTAGGTTGCTAATTGTGACAGGGCCCATTTCTTAGCCAAAAAGAGTCGTAATAGTGCCTTTCAAATTCCATATTATTTCGTTTGTACTAAGGTATCGTTTTCTTAATAAGTCAAAGGTTGACTTTTTATCAAATACTAGAAAGTCAACACTTGATCAACATTTCATAAAATTGTGAAAAAAAAAGTCAATTCAATCTTTGCAAAGATAATTAGACTTGAAATTCTTGATCAAGAGTTTACTCTTCAGTCAAATTGAGGATTTTGACCCTTGATTGAAAAAAATTCTAAAACTCACTAACCTAATCCCTTTTGTAGACATTTGAAAACCGACTATGACAATTTGACATATCTAGCCCAATTTCAAGAATTCGAGTTCAAGTGTGTTGGTCGATGTTTGAGCATGAGTTTAGGGCTATGGCCGATCCTTCACAATAAGATCAATCGGCACAATTTAAATCCAATTAGGCCAAATAAATTCAATTCAAATATCAATTTTGGTAAAATTTGGGTTATTTGTGAAATTTAACAAGAATGACGAATCGAGACCAAAGGGGTGGGCCGAGTTAACCTAGTTGATCGAACCTAGTTTAGCCTAGGCTGAACCAATTAAAATGGCCAAGCTCATAATGAAATTGAGAGGAAAATAAGACAATCGGGAGGCCTAGGGTCATCCAAGTTCAACCCAATTTGACCAGGGTTGTCCCGCCCAATTGGCAAATCAATTCAGCCCATCCAACCAACTAAGCCATCGGCCAACCCCATCTCCTTGAGAATTACCAAATTACCATCATCCTCAATTACAATGATAAAATTCCTCATCATCAATCCTTAATAGCACTAATCCTAGCATTCCATTTCCCTTTAAATCCTAACAATCTAATGTGCTAGGTCACCCATCCTTGGTCCATGTGATATCGAATGAACCAATCAAATTAATCCTTAGCCATTAGGGATCTAATCTGGACCACAGGATCAAAAATGTGCCTCGAAGGGCTAAGAATTGAAGGAAGTTTAAAATTCCCTCCGACTTCCTTCAAAAGGAAAGCTTGCCGGAAACAAGCATGAAGAGGGCGGCCTCATAGAGGAAGGAGAAAAGAGCTCTCCACTAACTCTCTCGCTCTCTACGTCATTCAACTCTCCAACTTTTTCCTTTGCCTCTTTTTGCGTAGCTAACAAGAAAATGCTAGCTAGCAGGTTTCCTTTTCTTATGGATTCATCGACGGATCTATCTCTTTGTTCAATTGTTTCACGAACCGCTTCTAGATTTTGTTATGTGGTGGTGCAATCTTTCACATGGGAGCGAATTGTTTGTCCGAGGATGTCATCAAAGGACGATGAACAGTGACATTGATAAGTTGTTGAATGTTTGTTGAGGCGAAAGATATGAGCTTTTGGCGCTCTTGGGACGGGAATGGCTAATAATGATTGTTAGTGGGTTTCCACATATTTTGGAAAAAAATTGCGCTTCCATTGATACTGGATGATTCTGAATAGATATGCAAATGGTTCTTTCTTGTTTGATCTTCAGGCTAGGATTGTACGTGTTCTGTTAAATAGTTAAATGGGTTAGAATTGAAGAGGAAAAGGAATCATGATAAAACAGTTCATCAATTTTGTCATTTGGCCTCCCAAGTACTTTGTCGTTCTTGTTGTCTCTGCCATCTTTTTGTCAATCTTATCATTACTTCGTGGACTCTAGCATGTAACTTAGTTTTGTTGATGCGATGGAACTAGGGGTTAAGTTCCCATTTAATGTTGTTTAGCTGTGTCAAATGTTTTAAAGTGGCGAAGCTATGGTTCATTTGTATTGACCACGTGTTACTCTTCATGGAACCCCTCTCATCAAAATATTGCAGTACGTGGTCTAAGAAACTCATAACGGTTTCCATCTCTTTTTGTCTACAAGTTGAGAGTAGCATCTTTTGGGTTTGTCTCAAAAGAAAATTTTCTTATGGCAGTTTTTCTGTTAGAATCAATGGCTTGTGTGCGCTTGTTCTTTTTAATGGATAGAATTTGAAAACATGTTGATGGTTAATGTGCCTTCTCTGTTACCTGACATACTGCTCTATGTACAGGGCAGAGTACAACCCTGACCAATACAAGTGGGAAAAGGATTTTACTCTAGTAGGCAGGTCATACAAAAGGAAAGATTTAGAGGCAAGTATTGACAGCAATACCAACAAAATAATAATTGTTGTATTCGGTTTCGCCACAATTTAATGTACATTTTTCGATGGTTTCTGATATTTTATGTCATGAAGCTTCTATTTTAACTTACCAACAAAAGAGGCCATACTCTGAAGTGTAGTCAGTATGATCCTTCATCTTTCCCAGGGGAAACACCTCTTCCTTGTGTTATTTACTGCGATGAACAGGTATAAAATGTCATAAAATTTGAAATGAATTTCTTTTTCCTAAGAGAAAATTAGTACTTAGTTTGCCTCTTGAGTTGTGGAGGACTAGATGTCTTGTTCATGCACCCTCTTCTTGCTTACTTTTAAATCGGCTCATCTTCTGTGCCATGGCTTTTATTTACTAGGATTATTAAGGGAGGTAAAGATTCATTCTTTTTCCAGGGAAACAACCTTGATGTCTGTTTAGATTGGTTGGAAATCCATATGATCTTTTTTAGAGATTGGCATATAAAATCTGAGTGTCTTACTCTAGTAAATAATGCAATGGATGTAGGAAGATGCAAATGAAGCTGTTGTTATTCTGCTTCCATCAAATATCACCGTTTTCACGCTCGATTTTTCTGGATTTGGCTTATCCAATGGTGAATTTGTCAGCCTAGGTTGGCACAAGGTATGTATACATGGGATCACAAGTTATATTCACATAGACAACATAAAAGAAGCATATATATTTTCAGCTTAACAATGAAGACATTTTGTAAAGGCAGGAACTTTATCCATGCTTAAGCTTGATTTTTCTAGATTTGGCTTGTGAGATGGTGAATTTGTCATCCTGGGTTGGCACAGGATATGGTTCATTTGTATTGACCATTGTTTTAATATGGCAATTATAGTTTGATGTCTATATTGATCGACTTTCCTTATTAACAAATAGGGGTTGAGTTAAGAGAAAAGGAGTACAAAAAGGAAAATAAGAAGAAAGGAACATTCGATCTCTCCAGAGGAGGATCATATAATTTCTATTGCCAAAGAAGAAAGGAACATTCGATCTCTCTAGTGGAGGATCATATAATTTCTCTCTAGGCTTAAAGGCTATCATGGTTTCTAAAATTGCCTTTCTTTTGATCACTGGATTTTGCTGAAGCCGGGCTTGCTTTCTTTTGATGCTGATTTCTTCGCTGATTGATCAGTACATGAAGTTAAATGAGGACGTCCACCTGTTTTTCTCCCTCTGAAAGTATATTCTTAAATGAATTCTAAATCCTTCATTTTGCTCTTATCATTTCCTTTATATTTATTTTTACATTGTATCTTACTGTGTTACTATTCATGGAACCCCTCTTATCAAAATTTTGCAATATGTTGGTCTTAGAAACTCATTAAGGTTTCCATCTCTTCTTGTCTACAAGTTGAGAGTAGCGTCTTTTGGGTTTGTCTCAAAAGAAAAAGCTCTTATGGCTGTTTTTTTGTTAGAATCAATAGCTTGTTGTGCTTGTTCTTTTTTAATGGACAGAATTTGAAAAAACATGTTGATGGTTATGTGCCCTCTCTGTTACCGGACATAACACTATGTACAATGCAGAGTACAACCCTGACCAATACAAGTGGGAAAAATATTTTACTCTCGTAAGCAGGTCATACAAAAGACAAGATATGGAGACAAGTATGGACAACAAGTATTGTTGACATCTAAATTTCGTCAACAAGTATGATAAAGGTGAAAACTTGAGACTTATGCTTTTGATTGTGACAGGGCCGTTTCAAAAGAGTCATGATAGTGTCTTTCAAGTTCCATTTTATTTGCTTAGTACTAAGGTACCGATTTTTTAATAAGTCGAAGGTTGACTTTTTTTATCAAATACTAGAAAGCCAACTCTTGATCAACATTTCATAAAATTGTGAAAATAATAATAAAAAATGGGAATAATACCACCAAAAACCCCAAACTTTACTTGTTGTAACACATTTACCCTAAAAAAACTTTTTTTTTGTAACACCAAAATCCCCAAACTTTTCTCCATGTGACACCCTAAAAAAAAAAAATTTGTGACACAAAAAATCCCAAACTTTGCCTTGTGTCACATTTACCCAAAAGTTTTATTTTGAAGGGTATTTTTGTCTTTTATTTTTTATTGTTTCTTTTATGCCTTTTTTTTCCTCCTCCACTGCTGTCGAAGGAGCCGCCGGCGTTAGCCCTTGCCCGACTCAGGCGAGGGCTGCCCTCCCTAAATCCGGCGTCAATCAAGGGCTGCCCTTTCCTAGGCAGGCGAGGCCAGCCCTCGATTGATGCCGGCGAGAGTAGCCCCCGCCTGGGCCCGGGCGAGGGTTGCCCTCACCGTTGCCTTGGCCTTAGTAGGTGAGGGCAACCCTCACTGGGCGGCGAGCTCGCCCGCCCAAGCGAGGGTGGCTTGTGATCGATGCCGGCAAGGGCGGCCCTCAATCGAAGTTGGCAAGGACGGCCCTTGCCGAATTTAGCGAGGGTTGCCCTCGTCTGCTAGGGCCTGGGTGACGGCAAGGGCCACCCTCGCTCGACCCAAGGGAGGGCGGCCCCCAAGCCAACCCTTGCTATGGCCTTGCTCACCCAAGCGAGGGTGACCCCCAGGCCAACCCTCACCCTAGCCTCACCCGCCTAGGTGAGGGCGTCCCTCGATTGATGCCCGAAGGGCGGCCCCCACCGAAACGGGGAGGGCGGCCCTCGCCTAAGTCGCAAGGGCTAACGTCGGCAGTTCCTCCGATGATGGTGAAGAAGGAAAAAAAAAAAAAAAAAAAAGGGAAGAAAGAAAAAGGAAAAACAGGAAAAAGGGAAGAAAAAGTAAAAAGTAAAAGACGAAAATGCCCTTTAGAATAAAAGTTTGAGATAAATGTGTTACACAGAGCAAAGTTTGGAATTTTTTATATTACAAAAAAAAGTTAAGGGTAAATGTGTCACATGAAACAAAGTTTGGGGTTTTTTGTGTCACAAAAAAAAGTTTAGGGTAAATGTGTCACACGAAGTAAAATTTGAGGTTTTTTGTGGTATTCTCCCTAAAAAATATCAATTTTATCTTTGCAAACATAATAAGACTTGTAATTCTTGATCAAGAGTTTACTCCTTAGTCAAATTGAGGCCTTTGACCCTTGATCGAATAAAATTCTAAAATTCACTAACCCGATTCCTTTTGTAAACATTTGATAACGGACCGTGACAATTTGACATATCTAGCCCAATTTCAAGAATTCGAGTTCAAGTACATTGGTTGATGTTCGAGCACAAGTTTAGGGCTAGTGCTAATCCTTCATGATAAGATCAATTAGTGCAATTTAAATCCAATTAGGCCAAATAAATTCAATTCCACTATCAATTTTGGCAAAATAGCAGTTATTTGTGAAATTTAATAAAAATGACTATTGACACTCGAATTTGTGTTTTTTTTTAAATGCCTATTTATTTGCATATATAAATATTTATTAATTCATAGAAAAGATAAAAAATATTGTAAAAAAAAAATTCGAAAAAAAAAAAAAAAATCAGGCTGGGCCGGCATAATCCGGCCCACTCTTTTCTTACAAAGTTTCGGCCCTAATACAATCTCTCCTTGGGCCTTTTCTTTTTTTTTCTTTTCAGCCCGTTTCCTTTTATTTCTTCCCTCGGCTTATTTTAGCTCATAATTTCGAAGCCCACATGAGCAGTTTAAGCCCAAGAAAGAAAAACACAACAGCAATAGACATTGAGAAGCCCAGCCCATCTTCCTACTATTTTCTTTTCATTTGAGCCCATCACTTTGCCTATTTTGATTTTTCCTTTCTCTACCCATACATACATACATACAGAGACACCACACGCACACAGGCAGACGAAAAAAAAAACAGACAGAAGAACAGGCAGACGAAAAAAAAGAAAAAAAGGACGACGCTGTTCGAACGCAACCCCCACCGCGGCGACGTCGGCCGCGTGACGCCAGCAAGGGAATTCCCTTCCCTTGCTGCACTGTCACGCGGCGTGGGGGAATGAGGATTTTCGGTTAAGGAAAGCGGAGAGAGGAGCTCGAAGGAGGTTTTGGAGAGGAAGAAGAGGGCGACGGGGCAGAAGAAAGAAACGCAAGAAAAAAAGGGCAGAAGCTGGTTTCTGCAGTTTGGAGAGAAGAAAAAAAAAACGCAGGAGGAGAGTGAGCTGCTCGAGCGAGGTTCTTCAGAGAAGAATCCGGAGATCCGAGCGAGGGGGGCTGGAGAGAGCTTGAGAACCTGCGCAGAAGGGCATGGAGAAAAAAAAAAGAGGAAGAAAAGCGAGCAAGATCGGAGGCGAGAACGGAGAGTGACAGGGGAGACCAGAAGGAGAGAGAAGGGGTGAAAGAGGGTGATGATTTTCGGAAAACAAAAAGAAACGGCTGAAGAAAAACGCAGGGGAGAGGTTGGCTGGTTTTCTAGGTTTTCGGAGGAAGAAAAGGCAGCAAGAAAACCAGAGAAGGAAGGAGCGGAAGAAAAAAGAAGGCGAAAGAAATGTCTCTTGGTTGATGCGGGATAAACTCGACACCAAAGTGTGGGTTCACCGACATGCCATATTACTCCTAGCTAATCGCCCGAAAGCTGCTCGATGAAATGTTTCTTAGGAGTATTTAAGAAATGGCTTCTGTTTTTGTTCGAATCCGAAGGTGCTTGCTATAAACTTGATATTCATGGATGATAAATTCTCTGCGTTGCACTTTGTTTGATATAAACCGTGTCTATTTCATTGAACGGGATGAGTGGCCACTGCGATGGAAGACATCGAGAGCGATCTTGTTTTATTTCCATGGTAAGTGGAGGTGTTCGGCAGTGATGGCCCGCTGACGGTCGGTTAGGTTGGTCGCCAATGTTGGACCGAATGAGATTCCCAGGTGTGCATCGTGCGGTCAATATTGGGCCCGTCCGTAGAGGAAGTTCAGTGAAGAAAATGCGGAAGGGGGCTTTGGGCGTGAAAACGCCACTAAGAAAAACCGCAGGAAAAACCCAGAAATTTGAGGGACGTTCGGGAAGTTGACGATGGTGCATGGGGGGAAGAAAAACCTGCAGCAAGGAAAAAGACAAAAAGAAAGATTAAAAATAAAACAAAAGAAAACAAAAAAAGTCAAAGAAGGGGCCGAAAAGGCAGGAGGGGACCGGGCCGTGATGTTTCGAGTGGCCCAATCTGGGTTTGGGCCATTTTTTTTAGAAATTGGAAATGGGCTATCTTCATTTTTTTTTATTTTTGGGCCATTTTAAAAAAATACGACGGGGCCATTCGGCCAGCCCGGCCTGGACCATTAAGGCAGGGTTGATTTAGTAGGGTCGGGTCTCGACCCAGTCCGAATCATTTTTTTAAGGGAAAATTTCAAAAAAGGATCCGAAATAAACCTATTTTCTCAAATAATAATCCAAAGTGGCTGTTGTCTCAAATTAAGACCTGAAGTAGCCAAACCAATCTCAAATAAGGATCTCAAATCGCTAGCAAGCCAAATGTTTGCCGGCCGGCAAGTGTGTGGCATTTCTGGTAGCCGAAATAAAGGTAATTTTGTCAAAAAAATATCGATAGAAATTAAAAACCCTAAAAACAAAACTCTCAAACTCTTCACGTTCTCACATTTTCTTCTTATGCTCTTCATCTTCTCCATTCTTTGTTCTCTCTCACTTGAAGCACCCAAATTTTCTATTAATGGAGCATGAATTGAAGCACAACAAAAAACCCATACCTTCATTTTTTCATGTTTTCTTCCTTTCTTTTTTTGTCTTCATTCTTTTCCAATAAAAAAGATGAATCTCGAGTAAAGCCACATCTTTGTTATTCAGACACTCGTATATAACACGAGATTCTCGATTCTTCATCATATTTTCCCAATTGAGAGACAGAGAACACCTCAATGTCGAGGACCCATGTCACGCCCCAACTCTCGAGCTCGCGGCAACCCCTTCTCTTGGTCGATTGAAAGCGACGTCCCAGGACCCGTCGACGACCATTCATTTTATCTTTGATTATGCGCAAGCGGAAGATGAACCATCCGAGACAAACATACAATCAAACGGGGATAGAGGGATGAATGGCCAAAACAACAAAGAACTATTCATTTATTCAAATTCTTTGGATTAACCAACGGATGATCGTTTCCGAATTACAAGCCCGACAAAAAGGGCCGATCCATCCTCTAAGTGAAACCAAAAAGAACTAGGCTAATCCAACCGTACACAAAGAACCCTCGGGTTCAACACCACGGTCACTCGGACCCATCGGACTCAAGCTCCGTCAAGTCGATCACTGGAGAAGCAGGGACAGGATTCTCCACTGCGGGTACGCCATTCTAAGGACTTGAAAATGTTTACCATGACGGGTTGAGATAAAATCTCAGCGAGTTCTTCCCCCTAAGCCCCGGTTAGTACGCCAACTCAACCCGGGGTATCTCTCCAGAACCACCCCTCACTCAACCCAACAACCCACAACCAGCAAATAGCAAGGCCGGACAAATGCACGGGGCAACCAACATAGCAATATTCGATTCGCATGCAACCTTACCTGGTATGCCATACCTTGCACGTTCAATCTCATACAATGTAAGCAAGGCACATGGCCGTTAGATGACATGATTCATCAATCACATGTGAGTCGCGCCACAAGCGATCTCACCTGGCCATTACCACATCCTGCACGACTGTCAACTCATGCGTGCGAACCACAAATCATCACGACATTAAGAGCATGCGAATAATCAGAGCATCTCACACAACTCTCTCATGTCTCACACTCACACATGCTCCGATTATTAACGCCCCCTCCTGGGTCAACGGCACAACCTTATAGTTGGCGGTTCTCGGCTAAACCAGCTTCGTCCTCTTTACCTCGAGGCACGGCGACGTCAGGGGTCATCCCTTCCCTCTGATGGCATTCCCGAATGAGCACAGGACCCGCCCACTACCGCAGTCCCCAAGAATCGACGGGAACATAGGACCCGCCCACTACCGTAGTCCCGTCACATGTCCCCCGTTAGGCATCTGATCGAAGTCAGGCGACCAAACGGCCACGGCACAACCTCATAAGGATTGGCGGTCTTCCGGCAACGCCGGGGTCCCTCTTTTAATGTGATCATGCAATACATCATCAAGCAATTCATTCTTGTCTTTGCTTTTTACTTGGTCGTGAATGCAACATCGCTCATGCTCATGCGACATGCCATTTCTGAAAACCCACGCAATATGTCATGCGATCTCACTCGACAATTCCAAAATCCGAAATCCAACCAACACTCGATCACGCATTTCATCATCAATCATGAGTATAATTAACAATCAGCACTTCAATTAATCATAACAATCAATAGCACATCAAATTCAGACAAAAATTAGTTTCCGGATGAACAGTCTTGTGAACGATGAATCGTGAACAGTGATCGTGAACAGTAATTATGAACAACGGTGATTTTTCCGAAATTCAATTAATTAAAAATTTAATCCGGAAATTAAAAAAACATTAATTAAAACAATTAATCAACCAATTTAAGCAAATCATGCTTAATTAATCACATAAACACAATTAATCCCAAATTAAGCACAATTAAGCCTAATAAGCAAAATTAAGCTAATCTAATCTTAACCATCTATCTAACCACTTATCTTAGGGCTAATACAACTTAAGTAAACCCCTTAAACCAAGATTAACATTAACTAACCAACCCTAAGCAAGTTTAGGCACTAAATAGGGATTAGGAGCTAAACTCACCCGTTAAGCGGGCCGGCGACATGGACGTGGCGGCGGTGACGAACCCGACACCCGGGGACCTCACTCACGACGATCCAAGGCGGTCCTAGGCTGAGAACAGCAGCAAAAAACTCGAAATCCCTCTGCAACTCTGAAAAACTGACTGCACAGGAGGAAAGTTGCTGACCAGAGTTGAACGGGCTGCCCGGAGCTCCGGCGAGCGGCAGGCCAGCGACCAACGGCACCTGGGGGTCGAGGGGGAACCACTTGTGGCTGGGATGGGCGGGGATTGGGTTGGAAAGGGAGGAAAATGGCCGAAACAGCAAAACAGAACAGCAGCAGGCGGTCAGAAAACGGTCAGGCCGGCGGTGGCTTTCGGCCGGAATACGGGTTGACCGGCAGCTCCTTCCGGCAATCGGCCGATGCTATTTGAACGGAATTTCTCTTCTGAACACAACGGCGGGTGGCACGAGACGAGATTCCAACGGGAAGGAAATGAACAACTCAGATTTCGGTGAAAGGTCAAACTGAAAAACAGAAGAAAGGAAGGAAAACCAGGGGAGAGAGGTGTGCGGTTTTGGAGAAGATGAAGAGGAGAGAGAGAGTGAAGTGAAGGCTGAAGGATAAGCCTTATTAAGGCCATCAATGCTTGCCCCACTTGCCAAACAATGACCTCATCTTCTCTCTCTTCCTTTTTGACTTTTCTTCAAAATATCCAAGGGCATTTTGGTCATTTCCACCTTGCACATTTCCCAATCTGTCCTTGGGCTGAAAATGAAGGGCGGGCCTAGGAAACGGGCTGAAAAATGAATAGGAATGGGTTCGGAAATTTATTGGGCTCGAATCGGCTCGGTTTAGACACCGGGCTTAGAAGGGTAAAGGGTCGGTTTGGCCCAATGGGCTCACTTGCTTGCCTCAGGCCCTCCATGGTGGCTGTCCCACTTTGGGCATGAGGCCCACACTATTCTTGCCCGGCCCACATTCTTGTAGGCTTGTTTTCTTGGTCCGAAAATCATTTTTTCAAATACTCGGCTCAACCCAAGCGGTGTCGATCGTCTAAGAAGCATCGTCCAAAAGTCCTTCTCGAACATTCCCGAAAATTCGAAGTCTAATATTGGATTCTCATGCCATGTCAATTTCGCCCGAATGCCATTTTGTACGCTCGGGCGACGACGGGTGGCTTCGAGGATTCACGCGTAACCGACTCGTGCCAATTCACGTTCAAGACTTCTCGACACATGGACGTCCTTGACTATATGAAATTGCGAAGGATCAATTATTATTTCTAAGTACACGATTACCAAGGATCGACATAGGGCTGTTCGCGGGTTCGATAACAGTAGACGGAATCACCCGTCGTCCCATTATGTTCTGTCCGCGAATCGACTTCTAGTCGTCCCTGAAATTGGCCTGCATATCTACAGGATCGTCTTTACGCAAGTCTCATGGTCGAGTCGTTTTCTCAGGTCAAGTTCTTTAGTCGCACGAGTTCTGTCCTCATTAGCATTTCCCCTCAAGGTCAGTATCTCAGGAGTGATCAGTTCCGAGTGAGATCAACCAACAATGCATTGATGAAATTAACGCTCGTTCCTCCCTAAAAGGACTTGAATTTCAAGATGTTACAACCCATATCTCAGGCACAATTCGAATCCACTTCCACGGAAAGAGAGAGAGAGAGGGGGATGTTGGCACGTTCGTTTGGAACTTAGGGAGTTAAGGATCTTGCTCTATTAACAAAGAATTTGGGTTCTTCGAGCAAGAGGGGACAAGGAACCTAGAAGATAAAGAGTAGAATAAGAAGAACGTGAAGTGTTTGGGTTTTTTTTCTTATGATTTGTTAATTTCTATCAATTTCTTTTGACAAGATTGAATAAGCACCAAAAATGCCACATGCTCACTACCCGGCGGACATTTGGCTAGCTAGCAATTTGAGATCCTTATTTGAGATTAATTTAGCCACTTGAGATCCTCATTTGAGACAACAACCACTTTAGGTCCTTATTTGAGAAAATAGGTTTACTTTGGATCTTTTTTGAGATTTTCCCTTTTTTAATTAAAAAAATTAGAAAATTAGAAAATCTTTAAAATCTAAATTTTTTTCGAAAATCATCAAAAATTAAAAAATAAATTTTTTTATTTCAGAAATTTTTTGAGTTTATTTTATTTTAATTTTTCTTTCTTTTTTTGAACATTCAAAAATTCCAAAAAATTAGAAAAATTAGGAAATTCCAAAAACATTGATAAATGTTTTTTTTTAATTTTCAGAAAATTCAAAAAATATCAAAAATTTTGAAAGCTTGTTTTGTTTAATTTCGGGAAATTCGAAAATATTAAAAAATATTTAAAATATAAAAAATTCATAAAAAAAAAAAAATCAGAAAAAATGCAAAAATTCCTAAAAAAGGAAAACATCCAATTGAATAAGCCTTTAGAGTTCTACAATAGGTTTTTATTTTATATTACATTCCCATGACTTGTTTTGTCATGATTTTTGGATGCTATTTCTTTACTGTAGAACGGTTAGGATAAATCTTAGTTTCCTCGAATACATTGCCAATATCTCATTAATACACGATTAAGTTAGGTATCGAAAGGGCGTTAGTCGCGTGACTAACGTAATCAAGTCCCCGACCCTAAATTTTCTAGTTACATAAAAAGTGAGGCACGCTCCCATGTCTCACTTAGTTCTTAGTCGATCCCAATAAATTAGTGACGACTCCTTGCTTGAAAATTTTTGCAAATACCCAACGTCGCGCATGGTATGGGCTTGGGAGAAACCGAGTTAATTAAAGGCCGTTGTCCCAAAATTAACAATACCGCTAAACCTATTTTCAACAAATTTAGGTTGCAACAATGACAAATTGGGACCAATGGGGTAGGCCGAGTCAACTTAGTTGACCCTACTTGATTTGGCTTGGGCCGAACTAATTCAAATGGCCAAGCTCATAATGAAATTTAGAGGAAAATAAGATAATCGGGAGGTCTAGGGTCCTCCAAGCTCAATCCGATTTGACCAAAGGTTGACCTAGCCCAATTGATGAATCAATTCAGTCTATCTAGCCAACTAAGCCCATCAGCTAGCTCCATCTCCCCAAGAATTACAAAATTACCATCATCCTCAATTACAATGATAAAATTCTATGTCATCAATCCTTAATAGCACCAATCCTAGCCTTCCATTTCCCTTTAAATCCTAACCATCTAATGTGCCAAGTCATCCATCCTTAATCCATATGATATCAAATGAACAAATCAAATTAATCCTTGGCCATTAGGGATCTAACTTGGACCATAGGATAAAAAATGTGCCTCTAAGGGCTAAGAATTGAAGCGAGTTTAAAATCCCCTCCGATTCCTTCCAAAGGAAAGCTTGTCCGAACCAAGCATGGAGAGGGCGGCAGGTTTTTCTCATCGAGGAAGGAGAAACTCTCTCGCTCTCTCCCTCTCTACCTCCTTCAACTCTCCAACTCTTTCTCGAGAATCCAGAAGATCTCTCTCAAAATTCCTCTCTTAACACTGTCGGCAACCTCGACACCTGAAATTCCTCGCAAGCTACTCCTCGTCTCCTCCACCTTCGGATCCATCTCCCCCATACCATGAGGTTCAATCAAAGCTTGGATTTATGGCTCCAAGCTATGCATCGCTTGAGCGAAGTGACGAGAATGAAAGGTAAGTCCTCTCACTGCGAAAGCAAAGTTCTTCCTGTCTGGTTTTCATGTTCAACTCAGATCAACAGTACTGATTCTCCATCTTTCTTGTATTTCCAGTATCGTTGTCATCTCTTCCAGAGGTCCTCTACATCAATGTCGGAAATCGAAGAACCAGCAACTTTAGAATTCCACTGGCTAAGGCTTTGGGCCGAATCAAAGCTCTATTTTTTTTAGTTATGGCATTAAGAGTTCTGTTTATTTCTCTCATTTTTTTCTCATGACATTTTTTATGATTTATTTGTTTATTTATTCTTATTCATGTTTGATTTATCAACAAAAAGAATTTCCCATGACACGGTGATTGGAGGCATAAATGGATTGACGGATTTCCTAAACTTCTAGGTTCGAAATTAGTCTCCAACGGATTCATTTTTTTTAACCAAAAAAGAAAAAAGAGGAAGCGAAAAACCGGTTTTACTCGAGAACGGTTCAGGATTCTACCAAGACGAACAATCTATGTTCGCATGTTTCTTTTACACGAACAAGAGAGCACATCATATGCGTCTAAGAAAATAAAAGAGATGTTTTAATTGGAGAGAGAATATGTTTGCAGACTTAGCTTTGGAAATAAATTCAAATGGCGATAAAAGGAAAGGAATTTGAGCTTGATTTTGAAATAGGAGGTATTTCTTGTTTGGAGGTGGTTGGAATCAATCATTATGGTCGCAAGAATGAAAATTGGGGCGTAAAGCTTGAACGTGAATATTGCCATCAATAGGTTCATTTCATAAGTTGCATATATATATATATAAGTATATTGTTTTTTTTTTTTTTTTTGATATGTTCACTAGAAGTCCTAAAACTTGTCGCGAAAGTGCAATTAAATCCTAAAACTTGTCAAATTGATGCAATCGAGTCCTAAAGTTAACACCGTTAAATTCACTAACGGAAAAAGCTGATGTGGCATTTTTAAATTATTTTTTAATGCCACATTAGCATTTTTAATTGTTATTTTATTCAATCTTATTTTAATTAGATTAAAAAATTGGAAAAAAACCTAAATATTTATTTAAAAAAACTATAAAAAAAAATAAAGAGAGAAGGGCAGGAGCTTTAGCCGCTACCACCACCCATTGCCGGAAGGGCCAACACCGATGGCCCTAGGCGAGGGTGGTTGACTCTTGCTCGGCTCGAGGTGAGGGCGGCCAACCCTCACTCGGCCTTAGGTGAGGGCACCTAGATCTAGGCACGCCGGGCCTCATGAGGGGTTGGCGACCATCGCCCGCCCAATGTGAGGCCTTGCAGGCCCCAAGCAAGGGCCGACAACCGTTGCCAAGCTCGGGCGAGCCTCGTTAGGGGCTTGGCAACGATCGTTGGCTCTCGCTTGGGGCTGGCGAGGCCTCGCCGGGGGAGGGGGGTGGCAATGGTTGCCGACCTCTTGTGAGGCCCAGCATGACGAGGGTGGTCAACCCTCACTCGGCCCTAGGTGAGAGCACCCAGATCTGGGCACACCGGGCCTCATAGGAGGCTGACAACCATCGCTCGGCCCAAGGTGTTGGCACCTAGATCTAGGCACACAGGGCCTCACGAGGGGCCGACAACCATTGCCCACCCTAGGTGAGGCCTCCCAAGCCCTAAGTAAGAGCCAACAACCATCACTAGAGCCTCGTTCCATCGCCAGGCCCTCTAACGAGGCTCTAAGGACTTGGCGATGGTCATCGACTCTTGCTTAGGGCCTGTAAGGCCTCGCCCAAGGCAAGCGATGGTTGCCGGCCCCTTGTGAGGCCCAGCGTGCCTAGATCTAGGTGTTCTCACGCTCAGTACAAGGGTCGCCGGTCGTCACCTAGGGTCGACGAGGACTCCCCCTCATTGGGCGATGGTTGCTAATCCCCCATGGGGGCCAGCCTTAGGCCTTCTAACGTGGGTGGCGGCGACAGCTGAAGAGCCAAAAACGCCCCACCATTCTTTCTCTTCTTTTTTTTCCAGTTTTTTTTTAAATAAAATTTTAGTTTTTTATAATCTAATTTAAAAATAATTGAATAAAAATATAAAAAAATGCCATGTGGAAAATAAAAAATACTTAAAAACTGCCAAGTGGAAAATAAAAAATAATTAAAATGCAACGTCATCATTTTTCGCTAGTCAAATTGACAGTGTTAATTTTAGGACTCAATTGTACATATTTGATAAGTTTTAGGATTTGATACACTTTTTGTAAATTTTAGGATTCAATTGTATTTTTGTGACAAGTTTTAGAACTTATAATGAACAGATCTCTTTTGAGTAACATGATAAGGGTGTGCAAAGAAACTAGGAATCGCTTGGACCACCCCAAACCGGACTAGATTAGATTGGAATCGGCATTCCCCAAAGGGACTGGTCCGGTTCTCAATTCTAAGTATAGAACTATCCACCTAGGCTAGACCGGTAATATATATATATATATAGATAGATAAATTTTAAGGAAAAAATGAAAACCTTGAAATCCCTAATTTGAAACTCTACACTCATTGACTGAGGACTTGTCTTGTCTCACTCTAACCTTGTTTGAGTTGTCTCTCTATTTCTCACTCATGACCTTGACTTTTAAGCTCAACAGCCATCAACTCATGGCCGTGACTCTTAACTTTCAATATAAGCACAATTATTTTACTGATTTTGCAATTAAGAATAGGGAAGTTCTTTTTTCTACTTTACTTTGACTTGTTGGAAAACATTGCACTAAGTGTGTAAAGCTTAGTGGGACTAGTTCCATGAGCCCACTTGAGAACTGATTGGATCGGTTGGGTAGATCCATGGAATTAACAAACGGTTCTCGGTTCCAATTTTTCAAAATTGGTCCTTAGTGAGTGGTTTCCGATTTTAGGGTGAGAATCATCCACTCGAACCATGCTCACCCGTATAACACAGTATTTCTATTATTTAGTTGCATGAATCCTGAGACCTTTTTAGGTTACCGAGAATAAACAAGTCAAATGAAAATCAGATCCCAATATTGACATGGAGCCATGCACCTATGGACAACTTCCTATGAGAAGAAAAAGTGAAGTGGTAAATGCATTTTACAAGTAATATGCTTAGCTTTTTAATAATCTACAAATATAAAAAGTCCAAAATATAATAAACACAAATTTATAGATGGATGATTCGCTATTTGCATATGTTAATTCTCTCTATATGGGTAAGGGAGAATCTTAACAAATTGGAATAGTTCAACACCATCATTAATGGACATGCTTGTCCCTGGGAATTGGGGGCACTACGTAAAATGTGGGAAAAGTTACATGAAAGTGTACCGAACTGAATACACGTTGAAAGAAGATTAATGGGGTTATCATTAGTATAATCCGATTATTTTTCTCTTCACTTTTGGAGAATAAATGAAGATGGTGGGGGCTCAAGAAACCTCTTCCACCTTAGTTTATCACTTTGTTCGCCTCTGTATTTTCTCTTCCCTCTCTCCCTCATTCACATTTGGAGAATACGTGAAGATGATAGTTCTTATTCCTCACTCGTGTTATTCCTATTTTTTCCCCCTAAAAAATTTCAGTCTCATCTTTTCCTTTCTTCTTTCCTAGAACAAAACTCGGACGTGAGATTTCGATCTCTAGGAAAATCAGGGGAAGGCAAAAGAAGAGGTGGCTCGTTGAGCCCTACTTTCTAGGACGGGACAGATGGACGGAGGTTGGTTCGGTGAACTTTGTTTTCTAGCCAGGTTTTGAGAGGGCCGATGAGGAAGATGTTTCATTAATGCCACAACAGAATCCCAAATGTAGTAATTACAAGGTTCAATTACTTGATCAAGAGTATTTTGTTTTTTCGAAATCTAGAGCAGATGGATGTTTAAGCAACCGTGTAGGTTATTGGTCCTTTGCTTTGGCCAACCAAGGTAGGTATCGGTTCAAAACTTCTTATTGTTTGCATTCTCTCCTGGATTAGTGAACATTTGCAAAATACCTTCATATTTTTTTCTTGCACGCATGAAATAAGGTCAACAGCATTAAAAACTCGAACCAATGGCTTATGACATGTACAAAAGATTCCAAACTGGTATCATGTGACGCACTTATGCTAAACTAATTTTCGTTAGTACGAAAAATTCAAAAATGAGACCCAAACCCAAATCTACTATCTATCATAAGTTTAGGATCGAATGTTGAGGGTGGGCCGGGTATATACCGATTTGAAATATTATGAAACAAGAATTAGTTTGGAGGAAATGTGTTAAGGGGTACTAGTTTGACCTTTTTTGTGAGATGGAAATTGATTTTTTTGGTAAAGGGTCATGAAAGTGGCGGTTTAAGGGTATTAATCCTAATAAATGAGCTCTTGATATTTTATTTCCAAATATCTAGTCCATATAGGAGTTGTCTGCATTGAGCTAAATAGATCACTAATCATGTGAGTTAATGCCCGAGAACCAGATTAACGTCATAATTGCAAAACTTAAATGCAAGTCAAAGATGGAAAGACATGGGTCCAGCACGTGTTGCAAACGAAATGAATAGCCGATTCACAAAAATTTCGCTCCGGGAGAGATCACCACGAACCCACTATTTTTCATGAATAAACAACGTTCTTATCATCCGACTATCTAAGCTACGTGCGATGACGATGCACGCATGGAAATGGCACGAGGAAAAGCGAAATTCTGGGGCCTCTCCTCGTTTTCGCCATACCTTACTACGCACTCAAGCTTTGTTTGGTGTCTCTCGAAGGCTTGAAAATGGGAGGGACCTGAGGGAGAGAGAAGGAGAAAGACGGAAAAAAATGGAAAAAGAGTGAGGGCGCTCACAATGATTAACAAATTGTCAAAAGATGTAATGGACTATTATTGGGAGCATGATACAGTGAATGCGATGATGCGATCATGCATGGCCAAATTGTTTGGAGGTCTAATTACGTTCAATCCATCGTATGACTTAGTGAATCGATTTTCCGTGGTACCGAGCATTAAAATAACAAAAGAAATTACAACTGAAAGGCACAACAGCTTTTAGTAGGTTACAGTGGCTGTCCTTGATACATGCATGCGCCCAAGTGTTGCAAGTCATCTCTCTCTCTCTCTCTCGCACACTTTCAATTTATCACGGAACCATCTCTCTTTTTTTCTCCCTGAAACCCGAAAAAGAGTTGCAACTTTCCGTTGCATTTGCATCACTCTGTCCCTCTGCCTCCCCTTTATATTGAAGCTCTCTCTCTCTCTCTCTCTCTCTCTGTGGAATCTGTCCAAAGAAGAATAGAGAAAACCCAAAGAGACAAAAGGCAATGGCAGATTTCGTGCCCTTCCTGGCCATGGTGATTGTGCACATGGGTTATGCGGGAATGATGATCACATCGAAGCTGGCCATGGACAGTGGGATGAACCCTTTCGTGCTCGTCACCTACTACCAGATCTTCACCAACCTCGTCACTATCCCTTTCACTCTTCTCCTAGAGAGGTATCTCGAAACAACTCCATCAAGAAAAGCTCTAGTTTTGATCTTTCAATTCTTACAGCTTCTTTCGTGATGAAAAGATAAATAAAAATTCTTGGTTCGTGAGGAAGATGATGTCCTTCTCGATCGTTTCTTACACGCACGCAAGCATTGTCATCTAGGATGATTCACTCAACTTCAGCGATAATTTCTTGAGTGCTCATTAAGGTCATGCGTGTAGCATGTGCTCTGTTCAGGGTTGCCAAGACTAATGAAAAGAGTTGCCCATTCTCTAGGGAGAGAGCTTCTAGCTTCTACTCAAACTGATCAAGGCATGTAGTTTGTGCTTTGTCTATTGACCTCCAAAAAATGTTTGAAAGGTTGATTGTGTTCTTGCAGTCGAATGAGTGATTGAGATATTTTCTATAAAAATGTTAGAACACATGCAAGGTATATAGATGCACCAACATTTCTAGCTTGTTCCTAAAGCTCTGAAATATAAAGATCACAATAAGGTCTTTACTACCCATCCAAAAACTTGGAGCTTTTTTCTTAGGCAGACTATTAATTCTACTTACGAAAATAGAAAAAACTTTTCGCATATGATTCATGTTAGTAGAGTATCTTTTGAAAGCTTTTAGTTAACCAAAATTATATCGTCAGTTGCAAGATTAAAAAAAAGGTAATGATAACAATAATAATAATCAAAGTAAAAAAAAAGTTGCATCTTTCAATGGAGTGATTAGGAAGGAAAGGGAGAAATTTCAATACTTAGAAGAGAACAAGACGGAACTTCAAAGGGTCAATTTATACCAATGTCCAGATACCGACGAGGGAAAAGAAAGGATGAGATGTCATCATGACAGAAGTATCTTTGAAGAATTTGTATATCGATTTAAGGCAAAGTTCCAAGTGAGAAAGAAGAATCTGTTTAAGTGATAAATAAATCCCTCCAAATGCCTCTGTAGAGAGATTTAAAGTACCATTGCCTCGTCGTCTATCATTTTCCCTTCCCGGTCATCTCTCTCGGTCTATTCCCCTCCGTCCAAGGACCATCGAGCTTTCCAGAATCCCATCTCTTTCCCCTTCCTAATCCTTACCTAATGTAGATGATGGGAAAACGGTCCTGGTTGAGTGTACGCCATTGCTTTTTCGAGTCATGCATAGGGTCACGGCCTCAAAATATCTCCTTAATAATTATGGGTAATGGAGCGAGATCCGTGTGAAAAGGGTGAGGGCAAGCATTGTAGCCGAAAGGAGAGAGGTCAAGGAGAAGAAACCAACCAAGTGAAGCTCGATCCAAAAAAGAAGCAGGCCTGATAGAATGACGCAGAAGTCATGACATTAGAGGGGCCCCCCACCATTGATGCTTGTTCTGATAACTGAGAACAAGCGAATGCTAGTTGGTTCATGTCAAAACATTGCTCAGGGGACACGTTGGACATGACACCTTATAACGAGGGTTCCACTTCAGATATATTTTGAATCTGAATGTGGTTGCAAACACATTGGCTTCTGTAGAGGGGAGGGTGAAATCATGAGATGGACTCGTTCAATCACTGACATGTAAATGGAACCAATCGCATCGCACGAAATAGGCAAAGCAAAGCCTATAACTTTGTGTTTGGAGCCCTGTGGGGATTCGACTCTATTTGTGAGGTATTATTGTTAACCTGGTCCATGAAATGAGTCTCTGCAATGTATCCTCTCATGTGTTCTGGACTAAGCGATAAACAATCCAACGCAAAAGACGAATGACTATGCAACAAAAGGCATTTTAAACATTGAGGTAAGTTTTCACCACACTAAAGCAAGCAGAATCCATCATGTCTGTTTCTCAGATATCCAGAGAAAAAATAAAAGTTGTGAACATTTCTTTAAACTGTAGTTCCAGGTTTAACCATCGATGATGCATCAAAAAAAAACAATTCCTAGATTAAGGTCAATCATGAAATCACGCCCACTGAAATTATCTTGAGCACCCAACGTTTTGCATTGCCTTCAAAGTACCCTTGTTATACACAATTAGTGCTATAGCAAATAAGTTGGAAGTTATAGCCAACTAACAGAAAAAAACTCAACAACTCTGACATTAAGAAATGGATAACATAGGTAAATTCTTCGGCACTTTGATCACTCCAAGGCAAGACTGAAACAAAGATCAGGAAGGTCAGAGTCCACTCACTGCAGCGGCAGAAGATACGGCATCTTCCAAGACCATCAAGTTCGAATTGGTAGCATTGCCTAGAAAAGAAGGAAAGTCAATTTTAGTGAAGAGTAAAAACAAATGAAGTTGATATTTACCAAACGAATGAAGTTGATCAGTCACGTGTGTTAGAACAAACGCAGAATACCAAGTGATACAGCAATAATGCTGCCTGACCTCCATAATTCCATGAGGTGAACCAACCAACTTTTGACCAGTTACTCTGATATTTTGAAGATTGTTGCAACTGATACTTCCATAACATCCCAGTGGCTGGTGCATCAGCAAGTGTAATATGATGAGAGTAGCAAGACTTAAGACTAGAAAGACGTGGGAGGTGTCAATGTTAGGTTTCTGGAGCAAAACCACCAATGCCAAAGTAGCACCAGAGCAGACAGCGCAAACTCTAGCTTTCCCAATTTGAATACCCTTTGCTGGTGATAAAAGTTTATTTACTTAAAGCTTAGACACCCAATATGAGACCTTGATTCCCAAAGTTGTTCGCCTTTGTTCCTTCTGTTGGTTGAGGCTGCTATATTTCTCCAATCGATATTCATGCATCTGGCCAATTCAGCGTCAAATTTTTCATGTCACTGCAAGGAAGCAGTTCACAGTGAATAGAGGATACATAGGTGGTATAATTTCCACTATATATGTATAATTAAGCATAATTATGCATTGAATCATGCATTTCTACGTAAGATTTGAAATAAAAGAAGCACACATTAGGCAAGATTCTTCTGCCACAAAAATTGCCTCAGACATTGTGCCAAAAAAGTTGTATAGGTCAATCAATTTATATTCCAACTTCTTTTTTAGAGAGTCCATAAATAAAGTTCAATTTGGTACCCAACCAAGTCTTATGATTCTGCCAATAGGGTATAGACACACATACCTAGAAATTTGGCACCTCGCATGCTCAAATTTCAGAGCAAAGAAGGATTGCCTCATCTCATCTTCAGTTGAATCAGCCAGGACCCCTAGAAAACTTTAGGTTGGGTATCATTCTCTCCTAGCAGCATCAACATTAAGAGTCACCAATAGTCCCTACAGGAACAGAAGCCATCCTTGAAATGGTGGAATCTGTTAGCATCCCGCAAGATTATCTCTCTTCTGGTGACTTTTGCAATCAATTTGATTGCAGAATGACAGTCACCACAAACTCGAAGATTCTTCATTACTCGGATAGGCATGCCTTCTGGTATCTTCAAAAGCCCAAAAGCTACAGCAAGTTTTTCACTGTGATACCTTAAGCTATGCACTTTTTCTTCCTCATCGATGTCATGAAGCACAAAGCTCCCATCTGGAGAATAACCCGCTTGTCTCAACAACACACCCAATTTCTCCAGCATTCTCAAGATACCGACATGTTCGGGATGGCTCCTACAGTTGCCTCCAGTAAACATATGTACGTGCTTTTCTACTTCAATCCAGCTACAGCCAGGTGACTTGCTTACACTCCTTGACCTCATTTTTCTCCTTAAATCTGCAACATCATTCCACTTACCTTTTGATGCATAAATATTTGATAGCAAGATGTAAGGTCCAGCATTCTCAGGCTCCAGTTCTAAAAGTTTCTTTGCTGCAACTTCTGCTAAATCCAAGTTCATATATGTCCTGCATGCCCCTAGCAAAGCACCCCAAACTACAGCATCGGCTTCCACTGGCATCCCCCTTATTAGATTCATGGCCTCATTTAACCTGCCAGCCCGGCCAAGCAAATCAACCGTGAAGGCATAATGTTCAGTCTGGGGCTCCACTAGATATTTGCTCTTCCACTAGATATTTGCTCTTCATTGACTCAAAGATCTTTAGCCCTTCATTTACCTTCCCAGTGTAGCTAGATGCTGAGAGAACTCCCACAAAGGTAACTTCATCTGGTGGAGCCATTGAAGAGCCCATCTCTTGAAATACTCACAAAGCCTCTTCTCCTAAACCATGCTGTGCATAACCAGTAATGATAGAATTCCACATGACCACATCCTTAACACCAAACCGATCAAACACCAGTTTTGCTCTTACAAGGTTTCCACACTTAATATACATTGTGATGAGAACTGAGGTAACATACACATCAAAGTCAAAGTGGGACCTGATCAACTGGGCGTGAACCTGTCTGCCTTGATCAAGGCATGCCAAGCTGGCACAAACAGATAGGATACTAATCAAGGAAGGAAAGCTGGGTCTGACCCCCTCTCTCTGCATCGTAGCAAACAAGTCCAACGCTTCCAATTCAAACCCTTTCCTCTCATAAACCTTAACCATTGCACTCCATGTTCCACCATCCTTCTCTCTCATCAAATCAAATACCTGCCTTGCTTTAACTACCTCCCCACACTGGCCAAATCCAAGGATCATTGCATTACAGGCAACAACTGACTTCACTGGCATCGCATTGAAAATTTCCGAGGCCTCCTCTATCTGCCCACACTGGGTATAGCCCATCAGCATTGCTGTCCAGGACACCTCATTCTTTTCTGGCATCACTTCGAAAAGCTTCCTAGCAATGTCCACCTGATTATTCTGTGCATACCCAGTGATCATGGCCATCCAGCAGACTACATTCCTATGCGGCATCTCATCAAAAATTTCCCTCGCTTTGTCGAGTCGTCCTTCCTGACAGTACCCTCCAATCATATTAGTCCTAGCAAAAACATCCTTGACAGGCATCATATCAAAGAGTCGACGAGCCTCGTCAATCCTACCATCTTGAATCAAGCCCCCCAACATCACAGTCCACGACACAACATTCTTCTCGGGCATTTGCCAAAAAAGCAATTCTGCCGCGGATATCATCCTCTCCTGCACATACCCCCTCACCATCGCCGTTCATGAGACAACATTGCGCTCGGGCATCCCATCAAATGCTTTCCTGGCTTCATCGATCATCCCATTCTTAACGTAACCAGAAACCAACCCATTCCACGAAACCGTGTTCCTCTCAGGCATTCTATCAAACAGCTGCCGCGCTTCATGGGGCCTGCTGTTCTGGAAATACCCGGCGATGACCGCGTTCCAGGACGCGTTGGGCTTGTGAAGCATTTGGTCGAACACCCTCCGCGCATTTTCAATCTGTCCTAGACGCGCGAGGCGGGCGATGTGGGAAGTGCCGGAGATCGCTGCATGGGTACAGAAAGCACGACGTGGGCCCGTTACGAAGTTCGTCCGCATATGAAATCGGTAAGGCGAAGTTCCGAGACTGCAAAAGGTCGGGAACTTTTTCTTCTCTCTTTCAGCTGATGCGTGGTCTTTCCACTTACCTAAGCATCAATAACCTTAAATTTCAGGTCTTGGTCCGAAATAATCCTTTGGAGTCGGGCAATTGCAGTCGTTTCTGTTTAGTACGAGAAATCATGGGCCGATCTTATGATGGAGGGGGACTTTGAGGGTTGAGTAGGCACGAAATGGCTTTTTGCTAGATGGAATTTCTTGAATTTTTCAACAATCCAGTCGGGTTGGGCCGGTGCCATCCTAGAATCGGTTGGTCTAGTTCCCGGGTTGAATTAGTTCGATTTTGGATTTTGGCAATTTCCTTTCTTTACTCTTTAAAAAAAAAAAAAATTTTGATTTGGTCCAAGTGATTCAATTTTGTACTTAGAATCAAGAATTGAATTGATATTTCCCGGTTCCACAACCCTCGAAACTGGTAGATTTGATTCGGTATTGTTCGTGTGCATACACCTACTTTGTACAGGTGGAAACATTTACTTTCTCTTAATAAAAAAAAAAAAGAACACCATAAGGCTCCATTTGATTTATTGAAAATGAATAATTTTAAAAATATTTTTTTAAATAATAACTTTTATTACATGTAAAGATAAATAAACG
The DNA here is from genome assembly GCA_014182735.1 of Corymbia maculata. NCBI lineage: Eukaryota > Viridiplantae > Streptophyta > Magnoliopsida > Myrtales > Myrtaceae > Corymbia > Corymbia maculata. Next base: position 12,986,445 of record CM024689.1, read on the forward strand.
AAGAATATTTTTATCATCAGATATCTAGATATAAATTACAGGTATTAATGAAAATATTTTTCATTTATTAATAATTATGAGCAATATAAATAATCAGTTTTTTTTTTTTTAAAATAATTATTTTTTTCTTTACCAAAAATAAAAATAAATAATCAGTTTTATGAAAATATTTTTCAAATCTTACTATTTTCTGTGAAGCAAATAGATACACACTCATTAAGTGCCATAAATATTTTTTCAATCACTATAATGGTATGAGCTCTAAAAATTCACTTTTGTTTCACAAATTCTTAAAAAACGTTGACTACAACGTTGGCAATTTTGACGTGTTTGTGACTAATGTTTTTCATTGACACTCAAATGATTAATTGAAAGTCATAATACCCAAGTGAATTTGAAAAAAATTCAAATTTATAATATTTAAGTGAACATTTTGTTTCAGTAATGTGGTCCTCAATTGATTGGGAAAAAAATTTTGACTCTCAAATGAACTTTCCTATTAAAGTTATCATACTATGTGATATCCCTTATCCCCTGACGAAGCAAGTCTCCAAAGAGATTATGCCAATGGAAATGAACGTGAAATCTCGTATTTTTTTGGGAGCTAAATCGCAATTCGCTAATTGGATAAGTGAAGAACTGAAATGTACAGCTCTCCTTGACGTTCAGTTGTACCTGTGAAGCCTGTAATTCTTGACGTTGAGGCAAGCAGCTTCCTCTAAAATTAATGTACGTGTGCCACTGAACAAACGCGAACCTGATTACACCTTTACCCCCATCATTTTGTGAACGACATTACAGTCACACTACTACACCGGAAAAGAGACATTCGATTCAAAACAGTACAAAATTACAACACCCATTTCTAGGACAGCAAAAACCATGGACAAGCACAACATGAGAACCCTGCTGGACAGAGCCAACTCTCGACCGACATATTCCTTCGGCCATGCATCTTAACCATCCATATGCTGTCCCGTGCTCCAACTCCTTCCAGTTCGCCACTTGAAAGATGGTTTAGTGGCTCGCCGCCCGGTTTAGCAGCTTTAGCAAGGAACTAAATCTGTCTTATCACTGATCAGTCACACGATCAACTTAATTCCTCCTTTAAATGTCGTTACAGGCATCTCATAGCTATGAGGTGAAGAAACGCTATGATAAAGCACATGGAAACGTGGTGTGCACTCAAATGTGCTTCACCCGAACATGTCGTCCTTGGCAAAAAAAAAATTTAATGGAGTTCGTGGCGTTGAATAAGATGTGGACAATATTTTTGAGGCTATGATGGAGTTAGCAGCTTCTGTGTAGTGAATGCCATCCCAACTGATGTATTGAGATCCATTACTGCAGGCCTCACAGCCTGGTGTACCACAAGTGACCCTGATATTATAGTTATAAGGAGGTCCTCCATTACCACAGCAAGTCATTAGTGGACTCAAGAAACCTGCAGAGTGGTATAAGTGGTCATTGCCTCCTGAAAATGATTGCTAGACTCACATTCAAAATGCCTTGCTGATGGTATGATCTTATCAGATTTGAACCAAAAGAAGGATTAGGTAGAACCAGCTACATGCAGTGCTGGAATGAGCAATTACAGTCATTGTGCTAATGTACTGCTTCTAAAATTTTCAGAAAATTCTCAACAGCTTTTCAAATGATTCAATAGAAAAGAGATGGGCGACACTAACAAGCTTACCATATTTAGAGGCATTAGCAATGAGATCATATTTGATGGCATAGATGTCAACGTGTGTGATAGTAGCATCAACCAGCTCAGATCTCATCTCTTGGCATAATTTGAGTAGTCCTTGATTGAAAATTCTGGCAGCAGAATTATAACTTGAGAGACACCCATTTTCATCCAGATCCTTCTTCTCAACTAATGAAAGCTTTTGAGGGAGACAACCCAATGGTCCAGTATTATGTACCCAAAAGTTTCTCGCACCTTGGTCATATAGAGTCTGCATAAATTGTTGAATACAGATACTGATAAAAGCATTCTGGGCACCATTTTGAAAAAATATGAGAAAGCTTCTGCTTTCTATAATTAGAAATCTATAGATGATACGTGGCCATTCCCTTCAAAAGGAAATGTCCAGGTAGCAAGATATATACCAATGCCAGTATGAGTCACACCAGAGGTGGGGATCAAAATTTCAGGCAGCATTTGCTACGCTTACCCAATTGAATAAAAACTAACAACAGAGAAAAGAAACTTAAAAATATTATTATTATCTATCCACTTAGGAGCATGAACTCACCTTAATAGCAGCCCTAATTTCTGCAATGATAGATGGAACCCTTTCTATCACCTTCGAATAGGTGAGATTTGTGGAAAATGAATCTGCGAGGTCGTTCTGCCCAATGTCAATCATGTAAAGTGCTTTGCTAAATTCATCACCGCTCACAGGAACTTCTGAACCTACAGATGATTTAATCATACATTGTCAGCATTCTTTTTGAACAAATATTCTTTAATTTTCTTTTCTGAACTTTTGTTTATTGAGGGAGGGAGCAGCAGTGCTACTGACACCGAAAAAGAGTACCACTTTCTTCTGCAAAGGTTAGCTAATCTATCAAGGGAACCATTGAATCAATGAGTGTATTAAAAAATTCACACCTGCAGATGCCAGTTCAGTGATGCGTCCTTTGAAATGGAGAAATTGCATGACCTGAATGTTCAGCGAAAAAGGAACATATTTAGGGAGTGTTGACGAGCCTACAACTGCAAAGTTTGCTCCATTTGTGAACTTGGACCCAGCCAGCGAGTCAAGGTAAGGATTCAGAAAACTAGCATTCAAACTTTGGCCTGCAAGATTAGACATATTGGCCAACAAAAGAATTTTCAACCCCTACTCTGCATGATAGTTGAATACAACGAGAATAAAAAGAAATTGCACATGACTTTGTCACTTATAAAGTTCATCTTTTTAGATAGCTTATACAACCTATTAAATATACCAGTCGTTTCTTATCAAGTTATCATCTGACCAAATGTATTACTGCTTCCCTTAAACACAAACAACTTCAATGTTTGGAAAGCTGAACTTTAATGGCAAGCTAGGAACTATGCCAAGCAAACTCTTATTATGTCAATCCCTAAACACGCTCTCTTCTCTATTCCCTAGTCCCTTTTTGTCAAGACTATCTCCAAACCATTTCTGATGAATATGCAAAACATGCGACCTCCCTGCTAGGAGAATCCATGACTAAAGCAATTACCTTCATGTCCTTTAAAACCCGATTTCTTTAAGTGTATTAAAATGAAACCTGAGGAGCACCATTTGCCAAAATTGAGATGATACGGATTGCATATGCACAGGGTACTCTGTTTCATTAGCCATCTTGGAGGCGATCGTTTTTCAATATGTTAAAAACAACTCTAAGGAAATTCAAACCAGTGTCAATACTTGAAATCTCAAAATTTAGCTATTTAGTTGAAGTAAAAACAAGGGCCAAAAAAAAAAAAAAAAAAAAAACCGATGAGGTCAAAACAGAGTCATAGCTTAATACCTGATACCATTACCATCAGAATACCTTTTACAAATAATCTTGCAATCTGTTTTTTTACAAATTACTGCTCATGAGAAAGACCCGGAGATTTAGATTAGTTACTTAGCCAGACTTGTATGCAGCTCCTGATGATTACATCAACTAATTAACCACATTAGCGTCTAATACGCAGTGATTAGAAAGTTTTACGCATGATCGACAGAGGTCTCCTCGTCAAAATCGCAAAAAATGGGCCCCCCTCTCACCCCTGTCGCCATTGTCTGACTAGTAAAATAGTACAATGCCGACAAAAACCATCCTCTCAAATCCCAATTGAATAATGAAAAACGACAACTTTCCCTGTTAATATTATACAATATCACCAGATTCCCACGTTAACCATTCACACCAGACTCCGTGGACGATCCTCAATCAATTCGCTCCACCGACAAAGAACGATAACATCGGCAGATTCACGATCCCGGAGGCGAACACTGTTGTCGCTGATTCTAATCCAGAACACGCGCTCAAGCAGCGAGATTTTCGACATACCGCACAGCAGAATGAGGTCCTAACCACCGGAATTCCAGCTAAAAACAATCAAACTAAACTACCAAGTACCAACTGGCAAGTGACTACTCAGTGATCCGCGAAGGAGAAAAGCCTTAGAAATGCAGGGGACGCTTACAGAGGAAGTCGATCACCAGCCGCCCGTCGCACAGCCTGCCGGTCGACCGGCCGAAGAAGGAGCGGCCGTTCGGGGGGTTGACCGGGAAGCCGAGGCCGGCGGCGAGCCCGCCGGTGTCGGAGTTGGAGTCGCCAAAGTTGAAGATGACCCGCCGGTTCCCGTCGCAGCCGGAGGCGGCGAAGCGGAGCGCAGAGAGTGAAGCGAGGAGGCAGAAGAAGAGAGGTGAAGTAGACATAGTGAGAAACGACGAGAACATGAATCGAGCCGGATTTGCTTAGTAGTTGGAGTTTTCGGGGGCGTGTTTGGCTACAGGCGCAAGCTAGTTCGGGATACGGATAGTCCTATCCCGAGAAAAGGAAACGTGTCTCCTCTCGTCGCGAATGTTAGATATGACTAGGGGTGATTGGTTCCCTTCCGATCCCGGTTCCACCTAGAACTGGGAACTAGACTGAGAAGATTGGTTCTCAAAATTGGAAATCGGGAACCGGACCACTTTGTCTAAGGATTGGGAATCAAACCAGACCATTGGTCCCGGTCTGGTTCGGGCCGATCCTTCGATCCCGATCCAGGCCGGTCCAACTAGACTAGACACACTTTCCATTGAAATGGCCATGCTCCAAACCCACTTGTCTATTTCATAAAATATTTAGTTCAAATTTATTTTATATTTATGTGTTTAAAAAATAATGTAATACATTTTCGAAATTATTAGACATTTTCAAAAATAAAAATATATTTTTTTTATAAAAATCAGTCCGGGCTGATCTGGTTCCCCTTATGAACCGGGAACTGGACCAATCTCTTTGGGAATTGGACCTAACCGACCGGCTCGGTCTGGTCCAGGGTTGGGCGGTCCAACATGCTTAGCCCTAGTTATGACTAGATAGGGACAAGGATGAAACCCCCTCTCTAAGACAATAGTATTAACTAGTTGACCATAACTACCGCAATGACGATTGCTTGCTTGTATTACAGCACGAGAGCCGGAGCGTATAGAAATTGGGTCATAGCCACTATATTAAAGGAGCTGGGCTCTCTCTCCCTCAACATTTCACGACTACACTGCAGCGAAAGAAAGAGGATCCATGGATGATGGGGAGAGGAGGAGCAGGAAGGTTGAGAGTGAAGAGGGAGGTCGAGATGGGAATGGTGACGGCTTGGGTGAGGAGGAAAAGTTACGGAGCATGAGAGACGTGCTCCAGAGCATTGCGAGAGAGTCCTGTGAGAGGGTGAGGATGGACGAGGAGGAGCGGGCGAAGAAGGAGGCGGCGGCCTGGACCCCGAGGTTCTGGCCGGAAGATTTTGAGGAACGCGACAATTTTCCAAGCGGGAGCATTCCTGGAGTTCAATCAGGACCTTTCAACTCCGAAGAAGAAGATGGGAAAACAAAATGAGGGAAGCAAAAAGAAGACAATGACTTGGATCTCAAGCTTTCCCTCTAGTCAATTCAATGAGAGTTGGCTTTGAGATCACAGCTTGGTAATTTGAACAAGTTCTAATCTTTGCTTATTCAATCCCGGTTTTTCGACCAAGAAACCAAAAAAAAAAAATGCAATATTATAAGGTTCATTGATTGATTGATTTCATGTAATGTGAATGAATCATGATATGATTTCCATATGCTCCGATTCTTGTTTCTATTTTCGATTTGTGTATTTTTTAAGGAACCTATGTGGATAATAGCAACAACAATTGAAGATGGTTATGTTGATATCAACCCTACTAAAAATAGTGACATGAAAACAATATGTATGGCAAGAGAAAGGGAAGTGGTATACAATGGAATTATTTCTAGATTTTTGAGGCTGCGGAAGAGATATACTTCAACTTGGCCTTTGTATGTTGGCCAAATTTTGGGTCCATCGAGAATCCAAGGCCTTTATTCGTTTATTTGTATTTGATTTAACTTGTTGGGTAAGTGGGGTCGGATTTGGATGGATTATAAATATATCCAATTAAATTCTCCAATTTAACTCCTATTGATTCATTTTTATATTTAGCAATTTATACTGATCGAGACATGACCTAAACCCAATTTGATTGAGGCTCAATTTTTCCTCTTAAATATGAAGAAAAGCATACCGATAATTAGATAATGCTTGACTAGTTTCCACGTAACAATTTCGCTCAAAGAAAAGTTATCCACATCAAGATTAGAAGATTAGGAGAATCCAAAAAACTTGTATCTCCACTCTTGGGGACAATATCTCTATCATTTTATTACTTATCCAACCTTTTGCGTTGAGTCAGGTATTGTTGGCACTAATTTTGATATAATGCATGATTTATTTGTAATAAATTAAAACAATATTTTACTCCCTAAGTTCTCACAATATAAATCTTCTCTGAAAGTAAAGTACATGGACCGCTTATTTGCAAATCAATCAAAACTTTGGTGGACCGAACCTACAAATTTTCATTGGTCTCGATGTGGATTTGGACACAGGCAAAATATATAGATGCACTACATCTCTAGCTTGTTCCTAAAGCCTCGAAACATAAAGAGCATAGAAAGGTCTATGCAAAAACCTAGACCTTTTTTTCTTAGGTAGATTGTTACTTCTAGGGAGAAGTGCACTATTAGTGTCACGTATGATGCTTACTTTAGTACTATAACTTTTCGCCAGCACACTTAAGCGCTAAAATCGGAGAAAATGATCATTTAAGTGCCATTGCCGATCTACTTAATCGGAAATTCTACGTGGTTTTTTTATTAATATTTTTAGCAGATGTGGCTTGCCGGAACACAAGGATACTGAACAACATCGTTTAACCAATTTTTGAAGAATCATCTAAGTGTCAAATTTTTTGAAAAATGATTTTTTTAGTGTCAAGATTTTCAAAAAATGATTCAACATGATTCCAGCTTCCTCGGTGATTCTTGCCTCCTCAGCGATCGCTTTCTCCATGATTCCTACCTCCTCAATGATCGCTTCCTCGGCGATTCTTGCCTCCTCATGTGATCAATTTATCAAGGGTGATGACTAGCATTTGCCTGGAGCTAGAAGTAATGCTGTGTTGGATATTTAGAGTCCCATAAGTGTGACATTACATCTGAACAACTTATAGAAAATGTGCATCTCACATGTAACTTTCGTGCATTTTACATGTTACTTTGTGAGATGTTCATAGTCCCCAAGTTTGTGGATGGTTGCATCCATGTGTGTCAAAAGGGGTCATTCCACAATAAATTATCACGATTAAAGGTAAGTTCAAGAGATGGAAGCATACTTACCCGTTGATGGAATATAGAAAAATATGGAATAGGATCGCTAATGTGATGTTTGGTCTTGTACTCCTGCAATGGACAATAATAGAGAATATTATTGCCCATTGTCCCTTCCAAATAGTTTCTCCATATCCCTCCATAAAAGTTTAAAGTACCAATGTCTCATCTATCATTGTCCCTTCCAAATAGTTTCTCTCGGTCTATTCCCCTCCGTCCAAACAAGATTGTGCTTTCAAAACCCCATCTCTTTTTTTTCCTAATCCTATGGTCAATTTTGATGTTGTTATGAGCATAATGGGTAACTCCTTTTTTTAATTGTTCTGCATTCCCTTTGTTTCTCGCAACTAATGCTACCCTATAGTGATTTTTGTCCTTTCAAGTGCCACCTACCTATGACAAAAGTATGCTTGTACCTAGGTGTATCTAGGCTTGCTACAAACTATGAAGCTTTAGATTTTGAAATCAAGCTCTATAGCACACCCTAATGAAGAAAATATGGGTCATATAAATGCCTAGAGATGAAGTCTAGCATGAAGTTGGTCTAAATATTCTGAGTAAATAATATAGGGGTCTAACATTCCTTGATTCTAAAGTTTCTTATGTGATCAATTTATCAAGGGTGATGACTAGCATCTGCCTAAAGCTAGAAGTAATGCTGTGTTAGATATTTGGAGTATAGATTAAGCTAAAACCATTTACAAGGCATATACAGAGCTAGGGTTGGGTGCCTTCCATCTCCCCCGTGATTCTAGCTTCCTCTGTCGTTTTGGCTTCCTTAGGGATTCTCACCTCTTTGGTGATTCTTGCTTCTTCTGTGATTATTGCCTCCTCATTAATCATTTCCTCCATAATTCCAGCTTCCTCGGCGATTCTTGCCTCCTCAATAATCGCTTCCTCCATGATGCTTGCCTCTTTAGTGATTGCTTCCTCCATGATTCTTGCCTCCTTAGTGATCGTTGCCTCCTCATGTGATCAATTTATCAAGTATGATGACTAGTATCTTCCTGGAGCTAGAAGTAATGTTGTGTTAGATATTTAGAGTCCTATAAGTGTGACATTACATCTGAACAACTTATATGAAAATGTGCATTTCACGTGCGACTTTCATGCATTTTATGTGCCACTTTGTGAGATGCTCATAGTCCCCAAGTTTGTGGATAGTTGCATCAATGTGTGTCAAAAGAGGCCATTCCATGATAAATCATCACGATTAAAGGCAAGTTCGAGAGATTGAAGCATACTTATCTTTTGATGGAATATAGAAAAATATGGAATATGATCGCTAATATGATATTTGGTTTTCTACTCCTACAATGGGCAATAATAGAGAATATTATTGCCCATTATCCCTTCTAAATAGTTCCTCTCGGTCTGTTCCCCTCCGTCCAAATAAGATTGTGCTTTCACAACCCCATCTCTTTTTCTTCCTAATCCTATGGTGAATTTTGATGTTGTTATGAGCATAATGGGTAGCTTCTTTTTTTAATTGTTCTGTATTCCCTTTGTTTCTCGCAACTAATGCTAACCTATAGTGATTTTTGCCCCTTCAAGTGCCACCTACCTATGATAAAAGTATGCTTGTACCTAGGTGTACCTAGGCTTGCTACAAACTATGAAGCTTTAGATTTTGAAATCAAGCTTTGTAGTACACCCTAATGAAGAAAATATGGGTCATATAAATGCTTGGAGATGAAGTCTAGCATGAAGTTGGTCCTTTAAATATTCTGAGTAAATAATATAGGGGTTTGACATTCCTTGATTCTAAAGTTTCTCATGTGATCAATTTATCAAGAGTGATAACTAGCATCTGCCTGGAGCTAAAAGTAATGCTGTGTTAGATATTTAGAGTACAGATCAAGCTAAAACCATCTAAAAGGCATATATAGAGCTAGGGTTGGGTGCCTTCCATCTCCTCCGTGTTTTGGCTTCCTCGGGGATTCTCGCCTTTTTGGTGATTCTTGCTTCCTCAGTGATTATTGCCAGAGTCTATTTAGTGTCTAGGATAGGTAGTGCATAGAAAATTGCGATGAGATGGATCCCGGATTTCAGTGATCATGCAGCAACTTTGTGTTATGTAGCACAATAAAGATCAAACATTCGATGCTGGCCATGACATACATAAGAGTTGTAGTAGAGTGAGGAGCTAGAAGTGCTACAAAAGCGATGGCAAGGTCTTAAGAAGGTGTGACTTTTGTGGGTGGAGCCTTTACCAGTCATCTTTGCTTAGCTCCAATAGGTATGCAAAGAATTCAGTGACGCTATTAATCGCATATCCATCATGTTTGTGAATTCGAAATTGCAATTAATAACAAATGTTGAAGAAAAAAATCAATCCCACATTCAAATCATCGGTGCAAATTCATAATTGGAAGTTACATATAAATTTCCCATAGTGACATCAAGATTCCTTAAATAGGATGCCAAGAATAGATATTTGTAGAAAAGGTATTATCTTACCTGTTTTAGCAATCCTGCCATATGATACCAAGAATAGATATTTGTATAAAAGAGAAATGCTTGGCTAAGGGCGCCATCCCTCTTAAAAAAGAGACGGTGCCTTCTCTGCCAAGCAATTTCCGAAAGGTACTGATTAAATTGCCTACCTGGTTTCCTTCGAAAATTTGGAAGGAAAATATCCCTTAATGGGATGATAGTGAGATTCCTTATATGACAAAAATAAAATAAGGAAAGTGATTGACGTGAATAAAACCAATAAAATACTTATAACAATATCAAATTCATGATTTAAAATTATTTGCACGATCACCAATTGAATGACCATGATCAAGAGCTCAAATCAAGCAATCATGACCTCGAGCTTCATGACTTGAACCCATGGTTGCCGTCAGCTCAAATTAAGCAGCTAGAGCAACGAGCTCAAATCTTTTAAAATATTTTTCCATATATATATAATGCATTTTTATTTCTTTCAAGTTTTTAATGATACAATTATTCCATGACAACCATATCAAGGTAATGAAGTGACACTGTAGAAAAATGAAGTCCATGGCTAACTGTTTGGTAGAAGAAATAAACCTAATTTTTTTTTTGAAAGTCCAATGTATCTATGTTATGTGTGCATAGTGGGTATTCATAATTCGTTATTTATGAATTCTTAAATATCATTTATTTTATTTTAGACAAAATTCCACCGTCTAAAATTTGTAGTCAATTACCTCGTAAATTTCCTTTTCTTGAATGATGTCATTAGATATGCTTCTTCAATTATTACACAAATGCAAAATCAAGATTTTTTGCTCCGATTGCCCATAGTAGACAAAATAAAATGGATGGCTCAGGTTGCACCGTTACTTGTCAAAAGCAATGGTGCCGTCATGCCAGCACACTCCAAATTCACAGACACAAATTCATAATTGGAAGTTACATATAAATTCCCCACGGTGACATCAAGATTCCTTAAATAGGATGCAAAGAATTGATATGTATAGAATATTATCTCACCTGTTTTAGCCATCTTACCATATGATGCCACGTTATTTCTCCTTAAATAGTTTGTTCAACAGTGCCTCTATATTCATATTTCAAAAGAAATGTATAGCTTACAAAGATGAACTTGTCAGTTAGACTTTTTGTGGCATTCACGATCATTCCTACTCTCCTACAAGCTTGCATCGGAGATGTATACTTATCTGCAAAAACCCGTGTCCGAATTTTCAACAGTTTACTTGAAGAAGTGACGTTAACTGTCCATTGCAAATCCAAGGACGACGATCTCGGCTTTCATCAGATTCCCCACAATGGCTCATAGGAATTCCAGTTCACTACCAATTTTCATGGCATAGATCTGTGAAGAAGTCCTTTTATGCCTTTATTTATAAACACAATTTAACACTTGGAAAGATTGGTGGCAAGCGTTAATTGGTCAACACCCATAGGGGGAAAGAAATAATTTTTCTTTCCAACTTGCAAGGACAAAATCGCAATTTCTACGGCTATGGAAGGGAGATATTGATGGACAAAAACCAAGATGGATTCTTATCGAATGATGGATAAAATCGCAATTTGATGTAAACTTTACAAACCTTTCTTAGAAATTACAAATCTCAATTATAGTGATTATGAACTTTGTTTTTTCAATTAAGTTCCCAAGTACTTTTTGAGTTATGAAATCTCATTTTAGTTACTTAAAAATATTTATTGTTATTCCTTAAACTATCAATTTTATTATTATTATCTCTGATCGAAAAAGGATTATCACCACCCCATGTGGTGGCTCCGCTGGCTTTGGGCTTTACCCCTCTACTGAAGGGGAGGAGTTCAAATTCCAGCGGAGTCATTTGTGGACTTACCCTGGTGGCACGTGCTTGGTGGTCGCACGTATTGCCCCCAGGGTTTACTTTCCAGCTACCGGTCGTGCGGGGGTTCCCTAGGTTACCAAAAAAAAAGGATTATCATATTTTTTTTTCCAACTTCAATCTATCTCCTTATTAAGGGCTTCAATAGTCGGTTAGTGCTGTCAATTGCACATATATGCTTGTAAAAATAACTTCACACATCAACACCAAGAAAAGATATCCACCAACTTTATTAATTTCATCCAGAGGAGGAGCTTACCCTATCATATTCATAGGCATAAACAAATAAATACAAATTGGAATAAGCTCAAATTTCTCTTGGAAATTTTAGGAGTTCCATTTTTCACACATGGTCCTCTCAAGACAAGGACCAGTAGGTAATACAAACCATTGGCACTTGTCATAACATCGCGGGTCATCTCTTTCCTCAATATATATGTCAAAATAGTGAAATTGACCAGGCCATTGGAAGCTACAAGAGTAGCGGGCACCACGGGGCCTGAAATGAAATTCCCACATCCCACTAGGAGTAATCTTTTGGAAGCCGAGATCGACACCCTTGTTGGATTTGCAATTAACGGTTAGCGTTACTCCTCCTGGTAAGGTGTTGTAGATTTGGACATGGGTTTCTCCAGAGCAAGCTTGTAGGAGGGTTGCAATGATCAGGAACACCGCAAAATGTCTAATGGACGAATTCATATTTGTAACCTTTGTTTTTCTTTTGAAATAAAAATATAGGGATTTGCGGACCAGTCTATATAAGGAGGAATAAGGTGGCTTCAATTGGTAATAGTTGTCCAAGCGCTAAGATGGCCACTTATTATGGCAATGCATAAGTAAATTAAGAAAAACATATGTATCTATATCTTTTATCAAATACATCGATATGTAATAAGGTGGCTTCATTTGGTAAGATGGTTAAAACATGGATGAGGTTAGGCATTCCAGCACATATATCACAACTGTGAAGGTCACAAACTATGCCAAAGCATAAATACGAGGAATAAGGTGGCTTTAGTTGGTAAGTTGGCTAAAACATGTATGAGTATATATTTTAGCTATTCAAGCGCTAAGATGACAACTATGAAAGCTACTTACTATGGCAATGCAAAAATACATGGAGAACAAATCTATATCTTAATCTTGTATTACATATATCTATATTTGGCATCCTGTTTAGCGGATCTTGATGGCCGCCTCCATTGGTCGTCGGTAATTGATGTTGCCGGTCAATGCCCTCTAGTTGCCAATGCCACCACCAATTTAGTCATAACAATATACAAAAGTTCTAGTATTATCCTAACTTTGTAACACCAATTTTTCAAAGCAATTGAGGGCTAATATTTTGTAAAAGTAGGCTCCATTTATTTTATGAAAATGAATAATTTGGAAAAAAATTCCATAAAAATGATAAGCTATAACACATGAAATAATTAATCAATAAAAGTTATTATTATTTTTTACACTGATTTATATCAATATTTTCATGGATAATAAAAATATTTTGTATTAATTCATTTTTGTAAGCGATATAAGTGATACAAATATTTTTCAAATTATTTATTTTTCGTGAAAAGAAAAGAAAAGAAAAGAAGATTGTAACGAAATAGTAAAATTCCCTAGGAGAAAGATGGGCCAAAGATCAGGAGAACATGTGCGGTGAGGATGAAAAGGAGGAAAGACGTGCGATTTCTAATTTTGCTTTATGGACATGTGAGGCAACCCTCTGTCCAAACTTCTTTCCTTTTTATTTACGCAAATCCAGTAGCTTGTTTCTCTTGAAGGGAAAGTGGTGATTGAAATTACACGTCACAAGCCGGCATTTCCTTCGGTGTTTTTCGCCCACGCCGGTTTTGCCCCCAATTCATACTCTTCGTTGACCTTCATTTTTCCTCTCCCATGGTGCTCATGAGCTCGGCAACTTCGTCAACTGCCTGAAACCCTAGGGGAGCCATGGGCTTGTTTGCCAACGCAAGGAAGCACAAGAACAGCTTCATACGGTTTGCCATTATGACCGGGAACCTCCTCCTTAGCCTCCGGTAGCTGCGCCAGAAGTACTGGATCCATGACCTCCTCAAGAACACCCCAACTCTTGGGGAGGAGCGGGAGTTGCTCGCCGATCACATGAGTAACGTCAGACGTGAGGCGTTCCTAGGCTTCATTGGACTCTTGGTCTTGAGGCTTTGTCTCCTATTTGGAGATGAGGATTGAGATGGTGCGGCGACTGTTTTTAGCGCCATTGGATGATTTGGTTTGCTTGCTTTTGTTGCTAAGGTCTGAATTGCTCTATGAAAAATGGGGACACATTTGTCTGATAATTCTCAGCTTTGAGATGGAGTTGCTATTGGATTAGGAGCCTTTAAATGCCATCTTCGATTGAGTTGTGTATTGGTGGGAAATCATTTGGCTTGCGGGCTTTGCATGGCTTTGTTTTGGCTCTTGGTTCTCGACATATGCTTCATTTTGGTTTCCATTTGATGTGCTTTGTGGTTGATCAATTGCAACGCCAATTTCCGTCTTTCTTGTAAATCCTCCAACAAGCAAGCTTTTTTTCTTACTTTGAACATGCTGCGGTGTTTAAAAGCTTCTTGGGAGTCATCTTTCTATAGCAAATGAGGAAATTACTCATGCGAGTGAAATTGCTCGTGGGATAATAAGCATGTTGAACGGTTTCACCTTTCCATGAACTATTCCAGTGTTGTGATATTTATCATTTGCAAAGTTACCGTTCTCCTAAAAGTTTAGTATATGCAGTTGCTTCTCTATTGTTCCCACAGATGTTTGGTTGGATTATTATGGCTGTTTCACATCTTCATCGGGTTTTTCCTTTACTGTTTTGATTCATGTCTGATCTTATGCAAAATTCGATAGGGCGAATTTTGGTTTCCTGCAGGTCTAGAAACGCTACGAGTCTTCAAGTTAGTAATTTCGTTTCTTCAGGTCTTGCATCTATATTTCAACTTTTTCTACATTTTTTAGGGTGGCACTATTTCTATACCCTATACGAGTAGATCTATTCAATTTATACTAAAAAGACAAAAATCACCAAGAAAGTGAGTTTTGAGATAAGAGAGACAAATTAGATAAGCTATTATAATAGTAACGATGAAAAAGAGGCTTTTCACTTTTTATTAAATATAAAAAAAAAAACTTTGTCTTTTTACCTTACTATAGGTGAGATACTTTTACATGGAGCATGTAAAATGTTATAGGAATATATAAGAATACATTGAAAAGTTTCTTTAATAACACTAAAAGAAAACAATGAAATGCTTAATATGGCAACTAGATTCTATATAAGAAAAAGAAAAAGTAGAAAAAAGAAGGAATGGGGCCATCGCTTTGCATTTGAATGATTGGGAACTATTTTGTCTTTTTAGTATAAATCGAATGTGTTTGGACATAAATATCCCTAATCGGCCGAAATTTCTTGCTGACTAGCGAGACTAGGCCCTTATTTGAAATGGCTATAATTAGGCATTTATTAGAAACAACGTCTACTTCATATCCTTATTTCAGAAAATAAGGGCACTTCGAGCCCTTACTTAGAATTTTTGCCTAAAAATTAGATAAATTTACTCATATAAAAGGTGGCAATAGCCCTTTCCAATTTTAACAAATGAAGCCACCTTATTCCTTTTTAAATTGATTAGTCCAATGTGCCTAAATATTCATATGTCAAAAGAAAAATAAAAGTTACAAGTATGAACTCATCCATTAGACTTTTTGTAGTATTCATAATCATTCCTACCCTCCTACAAGCTTGCTCCGGAAAAAACCATGTCAGAATCTTGAACGACTTACTTAGAGCAGCAACATTCACTAATCACAGCATGTTTGGTGATGACAATCTTGGCGTTCATCAGATCACTCCTAGTGTCTTATGGGAATTTCATTTCAATCCCAACTTTTGGGGTACCGCCCTTTTCTTTTTTAAGATGCAATGGCCTGGTCAATTTCACTATGTTGATATATATAATGATGAAAGAGATGGTAATCGATGTGACGATATGTCTCATTGATTTGTATAGCCTACTAGTCCATGTCTTTATCGACTTTATAGTGAAAAATGGAAATCATAAAATATCCTAGCGAAATTTATGCCAATACTGATTTGTATCAATATGATATTTGGCAATGAATCATATATTATAAGCTTCTCCTTTGGATGGAATTACCATAGTTGGTGGATATATTTTTCATGGTGTTGAATGTGTGAAGATGTCCTTGTGTGCCTTCACTTGTTAACTCTAGTTAAAACTTAACAAGCAATATTGATATATAAATTTTGTCAACAAGTCTGATAAAGGTAAAAACTCGAGACTTAGGTTGCTAATCGTGACAGGGCCCATTTCTCAGCCAAAAAGAGTCGTAATAGTGCCTTTCAAATTCCATATTATTTCATTTGTACTAAGGTATCGTTTTCTTAATAAGTCAAAGGTTGACTTTTTATCAAATACTAGAAAGTCAACACTTGATCAACATTTCATAAAATTGTGAAAAAAAAATCAATTCAATCTTTGCAAACATAATTAGACTTGAAATTCTTGATCAAGAGTTTACTCTTCAGTCAAATTGAGGACTTTGACCCTTGATTGAAAAAAATTCTAAAACTCACTAACCTAATTCCTTTTGTAGACATTTGAAAACCGACTATGACAATTTGACATATCTAACCCAATTTCAAGAATTCGAGTTCAAGTGTGTTGGTCGATGTTTGAGCATGAGTTTAGGGCTATGGCCAATCCTTCACAGTAAGATCAATCGGCACAATTTATATCCAATTAGGCCAAATAAATTCAATTCAAATATCAATTTTGGTAAAATCAGGGTTATTTGTGAAATTTAACAAAAATGACGAATCGAGACCAAAGGGGTGGGCTGAGTTAACCTAGTTGATTGAACCTAGTTTAGCCTAGGCTGAACCAATTAAAATGGCCAAGCTCATAATGAAATTTAGAGGAAAATAAGACAATCGGGAGGCCTAGGGTCATCCAAGTTCAACCCAATTTGACCAGGGTTGTCCCGCTCAATTGGCAAATCAATTCAGCCCATCCAACCAACTAAGCCATCGGCCAGCCCCATCTTCTTGAGAATTACCAAATTACCATCATCCTCAATTACAATGATAAAATTCCTCATCATCAATCCTTAATAGCACTAATCCTAGCCTTCCATTTCCCTTTAAATCCTAACAATCTAATGTGCTAGGTCACCCATCCTTGGTCCATGTGATATCAAATGAACCAATCAAATTAATCCTTAGCCATTGGGGATCTAATCTGGACCACAGGATAAAAAATGTGCCTCGAAGGGCTAAGAATTGAAGGAAGTTTAAAATTCCCTCCGACTTCCTTCAAAAGGAAAGCTTGCCCAAAACAAGCATGAAGAGGGCGGCCTCATGGAGGAAGGAGAAAAGAGCTCTCCACTAACTCTCTTGCTCTCTCCCTCTCTACGTCATTCAACTCTCCAACTTTTTCCTTTGCCTCTTTTTGTGTAGCTAACAGGAAAATGCTCGCTAGCAGGTTTCCTTTTCTTATGGATTCATCGACGGATCCATCTCTCTGTTCAATTGTTTCACGAACCGCTTCTAGATTTTGTTATTTGGTGGTGCAATATTTCACATGGGAGCGAATTGTTTGTCCGAGGATGTCGTCAAAGGACGATGAACAGTGACACTGGTCAGTTGTTGAATGTTTGTTGAGGCGAAAGATATGAGCTTTTGGCGCTCTTGGGACAGGAATGGCTAATAATGATTGTTAGTGGGTTTCCACATATTTTGGAAAAAAATTGCGCTTCCATTGATACTGGATGATTCAGACTAGATATGCAAATGGTTCTTTCTTGTTTGATCTTCAGGCTAGGATTGTACGTGTTCTGTTAAATAGTTAAATGGGTTAGAATTGAAGAGGAAAAGGAATCATGATAAAACAGTTCATCAATTTTGTCATTTGGCCTCCCAAGTACTTTGTCGTTCTTGTTGTCTCTGCCATCTTTTTGTCAATCTTATCATTACTTCGTGGACTCTAGCATGTAACTTAGTTTTGTTGATGCGATGGAACTAGGGGGTTAAGTTCCCATTTAATGTTGTTTAGCTGTGTCAAATGTTATAAAGTGGCGAAGCTATGGTTCATTTGTATTGACCACGTGTTACTCTTCACGGAACCCCTCTCATCAAAAATATTGCAGTACGTGGTCTAAGAAACTCATAACGGTTTCCATCTCTTCTTGTCTACAAGTTGAGAGTAGCATCTTTTGGGTTTGTCTCAAAAGAAAATTTTCTTATAGCAGTTTTTCTGTTAGAATCAATGGCTTGTGTGCGCTTGTTCTTTTTAATGGATAGAATTTGAAAACATGTTGACGGTTAACATGCCTTCTCTGTTACCTGACATACCGCTCTATGTACAGGGCAGAGCACAACCCTGACCAATACAAGTGGGAAAAGGATTTTACTCTAGTAGGCAGGTCATACAAAAGGCAAGATTTGGAGGCAAGTATTGACAACAATACCAACAAAGTAATAATTGTTTTATTCGGTTTTGCCACAATTTAATGTACATTTTTCGATGGTTTCTGATATTTTATGTCATGAAGCTTCTATTTTAGCTTACCAACAAAAGAGGCCATACTCTGAAGTGTAGTCAGTACGCTCCTTCATCTTTCCCAGGGGAAACACCTCTTGTGTTATTTACTGCGATGAACAGGTATAAAATGTCATAAAATTTGAAATGAATTTCTTTTTCCTAAGAGAAAATTAGTACTTAGTTTGCCTCTTGAGTTGTGGAGGACTAGATGTCTTGTTCATGCACCCTCTTCTTGCTTACTTTTAAATCGGCTCGTCTTTTGTGCCATGGCTTTTATTTACTAGGATTATTAAGGGAGGTAAAGATTCATTCTTTTTCCAGGGAAACAACCTTGATGTCTATTTAGATTGGTTGGAAATCCATATGATCTTTTTTAGAGATCGGCATGTAAAATCTGAGTGTCTTACTCTAGTAAATAATGCAATGGATGTAGGAAGATGCAAATGAAGCTGTTGTTATTCTGCTTCCATCAAATATCACCGTTTTCACGCTCGATTTTTCTGGATTTGGCTTATCCAATGTTGAATTTGTCAGCCTGTGTTGGCACAAGGTATGTATACATGGGATCACAAGTTATATTCACCTAGACAACATAAAAGAAGCATATATTTTCAGCTTAACAATGAAGACATTTTGTAAAGGCAGGAACTTTATCCATGCTTAAGCTTGATTTTTCTAGATTTGGCTTATCATATGGTGAATTTGTCATTCTGGGTTGGCACGAGATATAGTTCATTTGTATTGACCATTGTTTTAATATGGCAATTATAGTTTGATGTCTATACTGATCGACTTTCCTTATTAACAAATAGGGGTTGAGTTAAGAGAAAAGGAGTACAAAAAGGATAATAAGAAGAAAGGAACATTCGATCTCTCTAGAGGAGGATCATATAATTTCTATTGCCAAAGAAGAAAGGAACATTCGATCTCTCTAGTGGAGGATCATATAATTTCTCTCTAGGCTTAAAGGCTATCATGGTTTCTAACATTGCCTTTCTTTTGATCACTGGATTTTGTTGAAGCCAGGCTTGCTTTCTTTTGATGCTGATTTCTTCGCTGATTGATCAGTACATGAAGTTAAATGAGGACATCCACCTGTTTTTCTCCCTCTGAAAGTATATTCTTAAATGAATTCTAAATCCTTCATTTTACTCTTATCATTTCCTTTATATTTATCTTTACATTGGATCTTACTGTGTTGCTATTCATGGAACCCCTCTTATCAAAATTTTGCAATCTGTGGTCTTAGAAACTCATTAAGGTTTCCATCTCTTCTTGTCTACAAGTTGAGAGTAGTGTCTTTTGGGTTTGTCTCAAAAGAAAAAGCTCTTATGGCTGTTTTTTTTGTTAGAGTCAATAGCTTGTTGTGCTTGTTCTTTTTTAATGGACAGAATTTGAAAATACATGTTGATGGTTATGTGCCCTCTCTGTTACCTGACATAACACTATGTACAATGCAGAGTACAACCCTGATTAATACAAGTGGGAAAAATATTTTACTCTAGTAAGCAGGTCATACAAAAGACAAGATATGGAGACAAGTATGGACAATGAGTACTTTTTGACATCTAAATTTCGTCGACAAGTCTGATAAAGGTGAAAACTTGAGACTTAGGTTTTTGATTGTGACAGGACCGTTTCTAGACAAAAAAAGTCATGATAGTGTCTTTCAAGTTCCATTGTATTTGCTTAGTACTAAGGTACTGTTTTTTTAATAAGTTGAAGGTTGACTTTTTTTATCAAATACTAGAAAGCCAACTCTTGATCAACATTTCATAAAATTGTGAAAATAGTAATAAAAAATAGGGATAATACCACAAAAAACCCCCAAACTTTACTTGTTGTAACACATTTACTCTGAACTTTTTTTTGTGACACCAAAATTCCCAAACTTTTCTCCATGTGACACATTTACCCTAAACTTCTATTTTTGTGACACAAAAAACCGCAAATTTTGCCTTGTGTGAATATTTACCCCAAAATTTTATTTTGAAGGGTATTTTTGTCTTTTATTTTTTATTGTTTCTTTTATGCCCTTTTTTTTTTCCTCCTCCACTACTATCGAAGGAGCCGTCGGTGTCAGCCCTTGCTCAACTCAGGCGAGGGCTGCCCTCCCTAAATTCAACGTCAGTCAAGGGTCACCATCGCTTGGGCGGGCAAGGCTAGCCCTTGATTGATGCCGGCAAGGACAACCCTCGCCAAATCTGGCAAGGGTTGCCCTTGCCGTCGCCCTGGCCCTAGCAAGTGAGGGCAACCCTCGTCAGATCTAGTAGGGGCCACCCTTGCTTGGGCAGGCGAGCTCACCCGCCCAAGCAAGGGTGGCCTGTAATCGATGCCGGTGAGGGCGGCCCTCAATCAAAGTTGGCAAGGATGGCCCTTGCCGAATTTAGCGAGGGTTGCCCTCGCCTGCTAGGGCCTGGGTGACGGCAAGGGCCACCCTCGCTCGACCCAAGGGAGGGCGGCCCCTAAGCCAACCCTCGCCATGGCCTCGCTCACCCAAGCGAGGGTGACCCCCAGGCCAACCCTCGCCCTAGCCTCACCCGCCTAGGTGAGGCGGCCCTCGGCCCGATGCCGCAAGGGCGGCCCCACCGAATCTAGGGAGGGCAGCCCTCGCCTAAGTCAGGCAAGGGCTGACGTCGGCAATTGCTCCGATGATGGTGAAGAAGGAAAAAAAAAAAAAGGGAAGAAAGAAAAAGGAAAAACAGGAAAAAGAAGAAAAAGTAAAAAGTAAAAGACGAAAATGCCCTTTAGAATAAAAGTTTGAGATAAATGTGTTACACAGAGCAAAGTTTGGAATTTTTTATATTACAAAAAAAATTTAAGGGTAAATGCGTCACATGGGGCAAAGTTTGGGGTTTTTTGTGTCACAAAAAAAAGTTTAGGGTAAATGTATCACACGGAATAAAATTTGGGGTTTTTCGTAGTATTCTCCCTAAAAAATATCAATTTTATCTTTGCAAACATAATAAGACTTGTAATTCTTGATCAAGAGTTTACTCCTCAGTCAAATTGAGGACTTTGACCCTTGATCGAATAAAATTCTAAAATTCACTAACCCGATTCCTTTTGTAAATATTTGATAACGGACCGTGACAATTTGACATATTTAGCCCAATTTCAAGAATTCGAATTCAAGTACATTGGTTGATGTTCAAGCACAAGTTTAGGGCTATTGCTAATCCTTCACAATAAGATCAATTAGTGCAATTTAAATCCAATTAGGCCAAATAAATTCAATTCCGCTTATCAATTTTGGCAAAATCGCAATTATTTGTGAAATTTAATAAAAATGACTATTGACACCCGAATTTTTGTTTATTTTGTTTTAAATGCCTATTTATTTGCATATATAAATATTTATTAATTCATAGAAAAGATAAAAAAAAGTTGTAAAAAAAATTCGAAAAAAAATGAGGCTGGGCCGGCATAATCCGGCCCACTCCTTTTTTACAAAGTTTCGGCCCTAATACAATCTCTCCTTGGGCCTTTTCTGTTTTTTCTTTTCTTTTCAGCCCGTTTCCTTTTATTTCTTCCCTCGGCTTATTTTAGCTCATAATTTCGAAGCCCACATGAGCAGTTTAAGCCCAAGAAAGAAAAATAGAACAGCAACAGACATTGAGAAGCCCAGCCCATCACTTTGCCTATTTTGATTTTTCTACCCATACATAAATACAGAGACGCCACACGGACACAGGGACAGAAAAAAAAAGAAAAAAAGGACGACACCGTTCGAACGCAACCCCCACCGCGGCGACGTCGGCCGCGTGACGCCAGCAAGGGAATCTTCCCTTGCTGCGCTGTCACGCGGCGTGGGGGGAATGAGGATTTTCGGTTAAGGAAAGCGGAGAGAGGAGCTCGAAGGAGGGCTGGCTGAAGGGTGGATGGTTTTCTGGTTTTGGAGAGGAAGAAGAGGGCGACGGGGCAGAAGGAAGAAACGCAAGAAAAAAGGGCTGAAGCTGGTTTCTGCAGTTTGGAGAGAAGAAAAAAAAAAACGCTGGAGGAGAGTGAGCTGCTCGAGGGAGGGGGCCTGGAGAGAGCTTGAGAACCTGTGCGCAGAAGGGCATGGAGCAAAGAAAAAAAAGAAGGAAGAAAAGCGAGCAAGATCGGAAAAGGTTGTTGTTCTGGGTTTTTAGGGGGGGTGTTTTCTGGTTTTCGGAGGCGAGACCAGAAGGAGAGAGAAGGGGTGAAAGAGGGTGACGATTTTCGGAAAACAAAAAGAAACGGCTGAAGAAAAAAGCAGGGGAGAGGTTGGCTGGTTTTCTAGGTTTTCGGAGGAAGAAAAGGCAGCAAGAAAACCAGAGAAGGAAGGAGCGGAAGAAAAAGAAGAAAAAAAAAAAAAAACAGAGGCAGCGGGAGAGAAACGCAGAAAAAAGAAGAGATCTGGTTTTGGCTTGCGACCACGTCTGGTTTACTAGTTTTTCGTGAAAGACTGAGCAGAAGGGGAAGGAAAACCGGAAAACCAAGGCCTGAGAGACAAAGGATCGGGAAAAAAGGAAGAGGAGGCTAACTGGTTTATGGGTTTTTGGAGGAAAACGGAAGCTGGTTTAAAAAAAAAAAAAAAAAAAACGCAGAGGAAACAACAGCAAGAAAAAGAGCGAGAGAGATCCGAGAGCGCTGAAATGAGAACCAGGAGTGAGAGGACCTCTCCGGCGACCACTACGCCCGAGGCTTGACCGGCGGCGCAATGTTTCCTTTCCTCGACACATCCTTCCAGGTCAGTTCCCTTCTTTGCTTTCTCTAGTCTCGAAATCGTTTCGACCCAAGGATCCCGGCTTGGAGGCATTGTGAGGCGACCGGACTAACTCCGATATGTAGAGCTCGCCCTCTGTTCGCCGTTGCCGAGTTGGGTAGGGCTACCTCCGGCGAGCAAACTCGTCTTCTCTTCCGCCCTTAGTCGCTCTGTTTCGGCCTTGTCATTGGGCACGCCGAGCCAGAGCTTGTGGCCCTACGGCTCACGCGAGCCCCGGCCGACCTCTTTGTATGGTTGGATTTCATGAGTCCCGGCGCGCGTCCTCCATCGATTCATCCGTTCTTCAGTAAATGCGCTCCAAATGCTCGATATAATGCCTCAGTCTGTGTTGTTGTAAAAATGAGACCAAAGTTTGGTTTATTTCTGTGAAAGCATGTCATGATCTGTTTAACATGTTTTCATTGACTTGAAATGTCTCTCGGTGGATGCGGGATAATTTCAATAGGGGTAGGCTGAATATTCTTTGAGTGGGCTTGGGCTAGGTGATTGGGCTGATTTTTGTAAAAAAACTTGGAGATTATGAGCATTTCACGAAGTGACACGTAAAATGCATGAAAGTCGCACGTGAGATGCACATTTTCATATAAGTAATTGAAAATATTTTATTCTTTTGTTTCTATAATTGGGCTGGAAGAGTAAAAGAATGGGCTGAACTATGCCAGCCCACTCGACAATTTTTTTTTTTTTTTTTTTTTTTTTAATTAATTAATTTTTGTTAATCTTTTCTATGAATTAATAAGTATTTATAGATGCAAAGAAAATGGGCATTTAAAACAGAATAGACCAAAAAATCGGGTGTCAACAAACTTAAGAACAACAAACCTGCGAGACAGCTTGAATTTAAAAGCCAGTCCTTCATAAAAGTTCACCAAAAAATCCTCTCCACAAGTCACAATAGACATAGTTGCACACAGATCTACCAGCATCATTAGAAATCATGAGAGAAGTCTGCATGGAGTAGAATAATAAAGAGAGAGACATTCCTTTTTTAATGACATCACGTGTTTCTTATTGTGCAAGTAAAATGCTTGATTTATCTGCTTGATGCATGACGTTTTTGGTTTGCATCCACTTAAAGCTTCGATTACTTTGTGGACTTAGCTATATAATTTATTGTGAGTCACAAATTCTTTAAAAAATTAACTTTACAACAATTTTGAATTATTTGACGTTTGGTTTTTTATTATCCAGAACGAACTATTATTCTTATAGCATATTAAATATTGTTATCTAATCATTTCTTATTCATTTACAAGCAATAACTTGAAAAAGGGATCTTATATTATATGACGCATGCAAATTGCCCATTCTAAAATTTTAAGCTTTTAGATGAAGGAATGATTTAATATTGGATTGATACCTTGAAGAACTCTAAATCGATACACATATGACAAATTTACATCAAACTAATTTTTCACTATCAAAAACTCCAAACACGTGTATATCTTTGACAAATTTACCATAAACTGGTATGTGTATAATAAATTTACTTTTTATTGTTTCCGTTAAATTTTACTATCAAATTGTTGAATTGTGATAATTAACTGGTGTATCAATTTGGAATCTTATTTTTCGCTTGACATAGTTATATCTTTTGTAGTTTTTTATGGTATTAATCTAATTTAATGGATGGTATAATTGTCATAAATATACCAATTTAAGGTTTTTATTGGTCAAAAAATTAGTTTGAAATAAATTTATCATGGATATATCAGTTTAAAATTTTTCAAAGTATTAACCTTTTAATATTTAAATATTCTAACACTCTCCTTCAAGAGTAAAATTGGCCAATTACGCAAGAGAGTATTTGTTGTTTAGGCCTTGACAGCCCAATTGATTATTTTTCTAAAAATTTAAGTTATTAGATGAAAGTATATGTTGATTTTTCTTTTCCCTAAATTTTGGGGATACACATAACAGAACAATGAAACGTACCTGCCTTAATAATAGATGTAATCTAAGTTTGAAACTGCACTTTTATCTACCTTACATAAAGTGAACTTTCAAAAAGATTTTCACTTGAAACTCGGGCTACTGTGTGACCATGTCTATTATGATCAAATTACTCTCCTTTTAATTGGTAAACAGTTCACCTTAATGCGATCAAAAAGTTTAAGCTCTCCGTCTCTTTCTAAGGTTTGACGCCTCCGCCTCCGCCTTCGCCATGCCCTCCGGCTGAATATTCTTTGAGTGGGCTTGGGCTAGGTGATTGGGCTGATTTTTGTAAAAAAACTTGGGGATTATGAGCATTTCACGAAGTGACACATAAAATGCACGAAAGTCACACGTGAAATGCACATTTTCATATAAATAATTGAAAATATTTTCTTCTTTTGTTTTTATAATTGGGTTGGAAGAGTAAAAGAATGGGCTGGACTATGCCAGCCCACTCGACAATTTTTTTTAAAATTTTTTTAATTAATTAATTTTTGTTAATCTTTTCTATGAATTAATAAGTATTTATAGATGCAAAGAAAATGGGCATTTAAAACAGAATAGACCAAAAAATCGGGTGTCAACAAACTTAAGAACAACAAACCTGCGAGACGTTGAATTTAAAAGCCAGTCCTTCATAAAAGTTCACCAAAAAATCCTCTCCACAAGTCACAATAGACATAGTTGCACACAGATCTACCAGCATCATCAGAAATCATGAGAGAAGTCTGCATGGAGTAGAATAATAAAGAGAGAGACATTCCTTTTTTAATGACATCACGCGTTTCTTATTGTGCAAGTAAAATGCTTGATTTATCTGCTTGATGCATGACGTTTTTGGTTCGCATCCACTTAAAGCTTCGATTACTTTATGGACTTAGCTATATAATTTATTGTGAGTCACAAATTCTTTAAAAAATTAACTTTACAACAATTTTGAATTGTTTGACGTTTGGTTTTTTATTATCCAGAACGAACTATTATTCTTATAGCAGATTAAATATTGTTATCTAATCATTTCTTATTCATTTACAAGTAATAACTTGAAAAAGGGATCTTATATTATATGACGCATGCAAATTGCCCATTCTAAAATTTTAAGCTTTTAGATGAAGGAATGATTTAATATTGGATTGATACCTTGAAGAACTCTAAATTGATACACATATGAAAAATTTACATCAAACTAATTTTTCACTATCAAAAACTCCAAACACGTGTATACCTTTGACAAATTTACCATAAACTGGTATGTGTATAATAAATTTACTTTTTATTAGTTTCCATTAAATTTTACTATCAAATTGTTGAATTGTGATAATTAACTAGTGTATCAATTTGGAATCTTATTTTTCCCTTGACATAGTTATATCTTTTGTAGTTTTTTATGGTATTAATCTAATTTAATGGATGGTATAATTGTCACAAATATACCAATTTAAGGTTTTTAGTGGTCAAAAAATTAGTTTGAAATAAATTTATCATGGATATATCAGTTTAAAATTTTTCAAAGTATTAACCTTTTAATATCTAAATATTCTAACACTCTCCTTCAAGAGTAAAATTGGCCAATTACGCAAGAGAGTATTTGTTGTTTAGGCCTTAACAGCCCAATTGATTATTTTTCTAAAAATTTAAGTTATTAGATGAAAGTATATGTTGATTTTTCTTTTCCCTAAATTTTGGGGATACGCATAACATAACAATGAAACGTACCTGCCTTAATAATAGATGTAATCTAAGTTTGAAACTGCACTTTTATCTACCTTACATAAAGTGAACTTTCAAAAAGATTTTCACTTGAAACTCGGGCTACTTGTGTGACCATGTCTATTATGATCAAATTACTCTCCTTTTAGTTGGGAAACAGTTCACCTTAATGTGATCAAAAAGTTTAAGCTCTCCTGTCTCTTTCTAAGGTCCACCGCCTCCGCCTCCGCCACGCCCTTCGGCTGAATATTCTTTGAGTGGGTTTGGGCTAGGTGATTGGGCTGATTTTTGTAAAAAAACTTGGGGATTATGAGCATTTCACGAAGTGACATGTAAAATACACAAAAGTCACACGTGAGATGCACATTTTCATATAAATAATTGAAAATATTTTCTTCTTTTGTTTCTATAATTGGGCTGGAAGAGTACAAGAATGGGCTGGACTATGCCAGCCCACTCGACAAATTTTTTTTTTAAATTTCTTTTTTTTAATTAATTAATTTTTGTTAATCTTTTCTATGAATTAATAAGTATTTATAGATGTAAATAAAATGGGCATTTAAAACAGAATAGACCAAAAAATCGGGTGTCAACAAACTTGCGAGACAGCTTGAATTTAAAAGGCAATCCTTCATAAAAGTTCACCAAAAAATCCTCTCCACAAGTCACAATAGACATAGTTGCACACAGATCTACCAGCATCATCAGAAATCATGAGAGAAGTATGCATGGAGTAGAATAATAAAGAGAGAGATGGGCTCCAACTGTAATGACAGGTTGACAATTGGAGTTCCGGTCTCGGCGAACTGTTCCCCTCCCCCCTTCCTTCAGAATTGATCACATCCCCAACCTATATAGCTCTCTTCATCCACACTTTCGGTCACTTAATAAAAATAATAATCTAACACTGTCGGCTCACGACATGCTTCGGGTCCTTATCGTTCGGGTCGGATCGGGTCAGGTCAGGAGCTTGATGTGGGGCCGGTCAAGAGCCGGCAAGGCCTAGCGCAAGGGGTCGCCAGCCAGCCAGCCAAACAGCCCCCGGTCCGGTCGATGATGATATCCGTACGATCTCTTGTGAAAGAGAAGTTCGAAAGCATTGTGAGAAAGATCAACGGCACATCGAAAGCGAAACTCGCGACTCAGTTTTTCCTGATTCCCCAATTTTGTCGTTGGAGTGACCCGGCACATGCGCGTTGTAATCTCTCCCAGCAGCTGGATCTTCTTACGCTGCCTATGGCCTTCCTCATCCCTGGCGGCGGGTACTTCTCGAAATAACGGTCGAACTCGCGCACGCCTATGGCCTTCCTCAGCCCGGTCCGTGCCGGTCCGGCCAGGGTCGTAGTATCCGGCGAGCTCCTCGAACGCGCCCATGTCGAGCATTTTGTCCACGCGCTTCGGCAGGTTCTGCTCCAGGTCGGCCAGCGACTCGTCGACCCACAGAAAGCAACAGTCGTACCTCAGCTCGGTTCTCGCCAGCGAGCTGAGCCCGCCGAACACGTCTGCTGTCTGGTCGAACCGCTTTGCCAAGAGAGCGTGGATGAAGGAGTTGGAACCGCCGACGAGGATGGGGACTTTACCGTGGGAGGCAACGCGGGAGATGGCATCGTGGCCGAGGCGGCAGAACTGCGACGGCATCATCTCGCCGTCGTTCGGGTCGAAGGACCCAAGGAGGTGGGGAGCAGACGCCGCGGCGCTCGGCTGGGGTGATCTTGTTGGTGGTTATGTCGAGGCCCCTGTAGACTTGTGTTTTATCAAAGTTGATGACCTTGGCGGAAGGGAAGCCCGAGGCGAGGGAGAGGGCGAGGGCCAGGTCGATGGAGAGGCGGGACTTGCCGCACCCGGTGGCACCCATGATGACGACCACCTTGGTGCGGCGGCGGCGGTGGAGGAGGCCATTGGGAAACAACGGATGGGCTGGTGGTGGGCGGAGCTCTTGGGGCGGTGGTGGTTGTTGGGGGAAGTGCAGAGAGGAGGGAAGGAGAAGAGGGTTTTTAAGCTTGGGGGAGGGAGAGGGTGACGGGTTTGTTGACGATGGTGCATGGGGGGAAGAAAAACCTGCAGCAAGGAAAAAGACAAAGGCAGAAAAAGACAAAAAGAAAGATTAAAAGTAAAACAAAAAAAAGTCAAAGAAGGGGCCGGAAAGGCAGGAGGGGGCCGGGCCGTGATGTTTCGAGTGGGCCCAATCTGGGTTTGGGCCATTTTTTTTAGAAATTGGAAATGGGCTATCTTCATTTTTTTTAAAATTTTTGGGCCATTTTAAAAAAATACGACCAGGCCGTTCGGCCAGCCCGGTCACCAGCCCGGCCCAGACCATTAGGGTCAAGGTCGGTTTAGTAGGTCTGGGTCGTCCGAATCATTTTTTTAAAGGAAAATTTCAAAAAAGGATCCGAAATGAGTCTATTTTCTTAAATAAGAATCCAAAGTGGCCGTTGTCTCAAATTAAGACCTGAAGTAGCCAAATCAATCTCAAATAAGGATATCAAACGCTGGCTAGCCAAATATTTGCCGATTGGCAAGTGTGTGGCATTTCTAGTAGCCGAAATAAGGGTAATTTTGTCAAAAAAATATCGATAGAAATTAAAAACCCTAAAAACAAAACTCTCAAACTCTTCACGTTCTCACATTTTCTTCTTATGCTCTTCATCTTCTCCGTTCTTTATCCTCTCTCGCTTGGAGCACCCAAATTTTCTATTAATGGAGCATTAATTGAAGCACAACAAAAAACCCATACCTTCATTTTTTCACGTTTTCTTTCTTTCTTTTTTTGTCTTCATTTTTTTCCAATGAAGAAGATGAATCTCGAGTAAAGCCACATCTTCGTTATTTAGACATTCGTATATAACACGAGATTCTCGATTCTTCATTATCTTTTCCCAATGGAGAGACGAAGAACACCTCGATATCGAGGACCCACATCTCGAGCACAATTCGAATCCACTTCCACGGAGAGAGAGAAAGAGAGGGGGGTGCTGGCACGTTCGTTTGGAACTGAGGGAGTTAGGAATCTTGCTCTATTAACAAATAATTTGGGTTCTTCGAGTAAGAGGGGACAAGGAACCTAGAAGATAAAGAGTAGAAGAAGAAGAACGTGAAGTGTTTGGGGTTTTTTTCTTATGATTTGTTAATTTCTATCAATTTATTTTGACAAGATTGAATAAGCATCAAAAATGCCACACGCTCACTGGCCAGCGGACATTTGGCTGGCTAGCAATTTAAGGTCCTTATTTGAGATTGGTTTAGCCACTTGGTCTCCTCATTTAAGACAACAACCACTTTAAGTTCTTATTTGAAAAATAGGCTTACTTTGGATCCTTTTTTGAAAATTTCCCTTTTTTTAATTAAAAATTCAGAAAATCTAAAAATCTTAAAAATTTTCGAAAATCATCAAAAATTAAAAAATAATTTTTTTTATTTCAGAAAATTTTTGAGTTTATTTTATATTAATTTTTCTTTCTTTTTTTGAATATTCAAAAATTCCAAAAAATTAGAAAAATTAGGAAATTCCAAAAACATTGATAATTTTTTTTAATTTTCAGAAAATTCAAAAAATATCAAAAATTTTGAAAGCTTGTTTTGTTTAATTTCTGAAAATTCGAAAATATTAAAAAATATTAAAAATATAAAAAATTCATAAAAAACCAAAAAAATCAGAAAAAATGCAAAAATTCCTAAAAAAGGAAAACATTCAATTGAATAAGCCTTTAGAGTTCTACAATAGGTTTTTATTTTATATTACATTCCCGTGCCTTGTTTTGTCATGATTTTTGGATGTTATTTCTTTACTGTAGAACGGTTAGGATAAACCTTAGTTTCCTCGAATACATTGCCAAGATCTCATTAATACACGATTAAGTTAGGTATCGAAAGGGCGTTAGTCGCGTGACTAACGTAATCAAGTCCCCGACCCTAGATTCTCTGGTTACATAAAAAGTGAGGCACGCTCCCATGCCTCACTTGGTTCTTAGTCGATCCAAATAAATTAGTGGCGACTCCTTGCTTGAAAATTTTGTTAAATACCCAACGTCGCTCGGGGTATGAGCTTGGGAGAGTTCGAGTTAATTAAAGGCCGTCGACCCGAAATTAACAATACCCCTAAACCTATTTTCAACAAATTTAGGTTGCAACAATGACAAATTGGGACCAATGGGGTAGGCCGAGTCAACTTAGTTGACCCTACTCAATTTGGCCTAGGCCAAACTAATTCAAATGGCCAAGCTCATAATGCAATTTAGAGGAAAATAAGACAATCGGGAGGTCTAGGGTCATCCAAGGTCAATCCGATTTGACCAAGGTTGACCTAGCCCAATTGAAGAATCAATTTAGTTTATTAAACCAATTAAGCTCATCGGCTAGCCTCATCTCCCCAAGAATTACAAAATTACCATCATCCTCAATTACAATGATAAAATTCTATGTCATCAATCCTTAATAGCACCAATCCTAGCCTTCCATTTCCCTTTAAATCCTAACCATCTAATGTGCCAAGTCATCCATCCTCAATCCATGTGATATCAAATGAACAAATCAAATTAATCCTTGGCCATTAGGGATCTAACTTGGACCATAGGATCAAAAATGTGCCTCAAAGACCTAAAAATTGAAGCGAGTTTAAAATCCCCTCCGATTCCTTCCAAAGGAAAGCTTGTCCGAACCAAGCATGGAGAGGGCGGCAGGTTTTTCTCATCGAGGAAGGAGAAACTCTCTCGCTCTCTCCCTCTCTACCTCCTTCAACTCTCCAACTCTTTCTCGAGAATCCAGAAGATCTCTCTCAAAATTCCTCTCTTAACACTGTCGGCAACCTCGACACCTGAAATTCCTCGCAAGCTACTCCTCGTCTCCTCCACCATCGGATCCATCTCCCCCATACCATGAGGTTCAATCAAAGCTTGGATTTACGGCTCCAAGCTATGCATCATTTGAGCGAAGCGACGAGAATGAAAGGTAAGTCCTCTCACTGCGAAAGCAAAGTTCTTCCTGTCTGGTTTTCATCTTCAACTCAGATTAACAGTACTGATTCTCCATTTTTCTTGTATTTCTAGTATCGTTGTCATCTCTTCCAGAGGTCCTCTACATCAATGCCGGAAATCGAAGAACCAGCAACTTCAGAATTCCACTGGCTAAGGCTTTGGGCCAAATCAAAGCTCTATTTTTTTTAGTTATGGCATTAAGAGTTCTGTTTATTTCTCTCATTTTTTTTCTCATGACATTTTTTATGATTTATTTGTTTATTTATTCTTATTCATGTTTGATTTATCAACAAGAAGAATTTCCCATGACACGGTGATTTGAGGCATCAATGGATTGATGGATTTCCTAAACTTCTAGGTTCGAAATTAGTCTCCAACGGATTCATTTTTTTTTAACCAAAAAAGGAAAAAGAGGAAGCTAAAAACCGGTTTTACTCGAGAACGGTTCAGGATTCTACCAAGACGAACAATCTATGTTCGCATGTTTCTTTTACACGAACAAGAGAGCACATCATGTGCGTCTAAGAAAAGAAAAGAGATGTTTTAATTGGAGAGAGAATATGTTTGCAGACTTAGCTTTGGAAATAAATTCAAATGGCGATAAAAGGAAAGGAATTTGAGCTTGATTTTGAAATAGGAGGTATTTCTTGTTTGGAGGTGGTTGGAATCAATCATTATGGTCGCAAGAATGAAAATTGGGGCGTAAAGCTTGAACGTGAATATTGCCATCAATAGGTTCATTTCATATGTTGCATATATATATATAAGTGTAATGTCTTTTTTTTTTTTTTTTTGGATACGTTCACTAGAAGTCTTAAAACTTGTTGCGAAATTGCAATTAAATCCTAAAATTTGCAAAAAGTGCAATCAAATCCTAAAATTTATCAAATTGGTGCAATCGAGTCATAAAGTTAACATCATTAAATTTACTAATGAAAAAAGCCGGCATTTTTGGCATTTTTAATTGTTATTTTATTCAATCTTATTTTAATTAGATTAAAAAATTGGAAAAAAAAAACCTAAAATTTTATTTAAAAAAACTAAAGAAAAATAGAGAGAGAGAAGGGCAGGGGCTTTAGCCGCTGCCGCCACCCATTGTCGGAAGGGCCAACGTTGATGGCCCTAGGCGAGGGTGGCTGACCCTCACTCAGCCCGAGGTGATTGCATCTATAAATACTTATTAATTCATAGAAAAGATTAACAAAATTTTATTAATTTAAAAAAAATAGAAATTTCAAAAAAAATAAAAAGTTGTCGAGTGGGCTAGCATAGTCCAGCCCATTCTTTTACTCTTCCAGCCCAATTATAGAAACAAAAGAAGAAAATATTTTTAATTACTTATATGAAAATGTGCATCTCACATGCGACTTTTGTGCATTTTACGTGTCACTTCGTGAAATGCTCATAATCCCCAAGTTTGTGGATGGTTGCATCCATGTGTGTCAAAAGAGGCCCTTCCACAATAAATCATCACGATTAAAGACAAGTTCAAGAGATAGAAGCATACTTACCCATTGATGGAACATAGAAAAATATGGAATAGAATCGCTAATGTGATGTTTGGTCTTGTCCTCAATGGGCAATAATAGAGAATATTATATAACCTTGAAGTCAAAATTCGACTACAGCATAATTATTCAAAATTACTAGGTATACTCACTGCTTCCCTTAAACACAAACAACTTCAATGTTTGGAAAGCTGAACTTTAATGGCAAGCTAGGAACTATGCCAAGCAAACTCTTATTATGTCAATCCCTAAACACGTTCTCTTCTCTATTCCCTGGCCCTTTTCGTCAAGACTATCTCCAAACCATTTCTGATGGATATGCAAAACATGCGACCACCTCCCTGCTAGGAGAATCCATGACTAAAGCAATTACCTTCATGTCCTTTTAAAACCCGATTTCTTTAAGTGTATTAAAATGAAACCTGAGGAGCACCATTTGCCAAAATTGAGATGACATGGATTGCCTATGCACAGGGTACTGTTTCATTAGCCATCTTGGAGGCGATCGTTTTCAATATGTTAAAAACAACTCTAAGGAAATTCAAACCAGTGTCAATACTTGAAATCTCAAACATTTAGCTATTTAGTTGAAGTAAAAACAATGTCCAAAAAAACAAAAACCGATGAGGTCAAAACAGAGTCATAGCTTAATACCTGATACCATACGCAGTGATTAGAAAGTTTTACACATGACCGACAGAGGTCTCCTCGTCAACATCGCAAAAAGTGGCGATTCCTGCCTCCTCGGTGATCGCTTCTTCCGTGATTCCTGCCTCAAAAGTGCAGATTCCTACCTCCTCGGCGACCGCTTCCTCCCCGATTCCTGCCTCCTCGGGGATCGCTTCCTCCCCGATTCCTGCCTCCTCGGCGATAGCTTCCTCCCTGATTCCTGCCTCCTCGGCGATCGCTTCCTCCCTGATTCCCGCCTCCTCGGCAATCACTTCCTCCCTAATTCCTGCCTCCTCGGGGATCGCTGCCTCCGTGATTTCTACCTCCTCAGCGATCGCTTCCTCCATAATTCTCGCCTCCTCGGCGATTCTTGCCTGCTCAGTCATTTTTGCCTGCTCTTTGACCATTGCCCACAAAAGGGCATAGAAACTAGCAATGACTAGCACCATCCCCATCAATCCGGAATTTCAAAGGAAAAAAAAGTTTAATCAATGCATTATGACCATCCTAAAAAATGAAACGACCTCATGTTACATAAAATTGATCTTCTCCAGCATTAAGATTTCATTGATCCATAACATAGCTAAATATCTAAAGTCCAGCACAGAGATAATCGCTATTCTTCATAGTTTCTGCTTTTAATTAAGTGGCAGCTATATTAAAAGCCTGCTGACTAAAGGCAGCAAATCACACAGACACACATGCGCAGGCAATAAAAAAGAGGGAATGTATCATTTTCTTAGATGTCTGCTCCTCTCAGCCGCAGTCACTTTGCCTCTCTTCATAATGTTACATTTTAGATATTTCGATAAAGAAAACCAAAAAAACCAATCCGAGCCAAACTAAGTATTTGGTTTGGGTTATATTTGATTTAGGGTACAAGTCAGTTCAAAGCTAATGCATAAAACATGAACCAAACCGTTGACGCCCCTAATGCATTATCTCATTACATATTCAATTACATAGCACCTAATATCCTAAACCTAAACTAACATTGTAGTGAAACAAATACTTACTTTCCAACGCGTATTCTCTCGTGAAAGATTATCCAGCTCTAGATAGTTGACAAAATGAGCAACAAAGGGCTGAAAGAAGCGGTGTACAGTGCGCCTTTTTTATTCACACACCACGTTATGATGCTCAATACTAGCGCAGAACATACAATACCCTGAAATTGAAATTGAATGATGATCAACATCTGCTAATGCTCAAAGAATCACAATAAAATAACTCCATTATTTGGCTCGCTGTTTTTCGAAAAGAGCAAAAAGGTTGCAGCTGTTTACTTTAGAGTTCATGCTTGTTTCAGCCTTTCATGACTCTGGTCATTGTTTAGGCCTGCTATAACAAATTGACAACTACATGGATATAGAGGAGTAGAGAAGTTTGCAGCACAGTGTCTTGTAAATTATACACTTTACGTGACCATGATTCTCCTCCAATGTTTGTTCATTCTTAGTGATTTGCATCAATTGTAAGGGTTGCATGTTTTAATACGAAACCCGTAGTGTTTTCTTGAGGATCCAGAGCAACTAGTCCGAGTGAAGAGAATAGTTTGTTTGACTGTCAATGCCTGCTTTCGCTACTACTACTGCCTAGGGTTGGATGATTAGTCTCAAATGGATTGCCACATAACGGGCAGATTAAATTAAAACCATACTAGTGATAAAATTGCAAGTAGACCTGACCAAAATCTACATAAGCAAGGATATCCACTGATTTTAGCTGTAGTATGGTACCCAAAATTACTAGGTATACTCATTGCTGTTTTTTCTCAAAATACTATGTAAAGGGTAACTTAGATCGTATAATTAAATATCGCTTAGGTTGTATAATGTCTGGTATACATACCGCATAGAAAACTGCGATTATCTGGATAATGTGTTGATTTTTTAGCGACCAAGCGGCAACATTGTGTGTAGAAGCTGCACCAATGATCCCACATTCGATGCTAGCCATGAGAGACATCAGCATCGTGGTAGTGTAAGGAACCTTAAATATACGGCTCAATTTCGCCTAAATTTGTTAAAATAAGTATTAGGAAATTAAAGCAAACTCTTGAAAAAATGATATAAAAAATAACCATTAAAACAAAAAGACTGAAATGTTTCACTTACTTGTATAATTAGCCAAGCTGCCGAGCCAGCAACACTGCAAAGGAGGAGGAAAGGCCCTAATATGGTGTGATTGTGGTGGTGGAATGAAAGGTTCTTTGCAAACCGCCAATGAAAGTGTGACTTAATATCGCTAATGGTTCGCCCCTTCGAAAATGAGAGCAGCATCGCTCCGCCCATGCACAATGACGTGTCAATTAGTTTGACTCGCCCAATTTTTGTCTTGGTGTCGAATGATTCTTGCCTATCGAAAATTATTTAACAAATTATACAAAAACAGAGTATAGTCAGAAAAAAAGAACTTGATTATATTTTGCCTAATAATTCCGAACAAATAGACTAAGGATATGGATGGTAGGATACCTGAATATTATGGCGAACACAAATGTGAGGGCTGGAAGTGTAGTTGCCATTCCGCTAGCAATCACATTAGTTGAAATGTTCAAGTCCAAATAAAATAAGGATTGACTGATGAAAGCCCTGCACAATCAATTGAGCTCACATATGATTCTTTAGGTGGTGGGAGTTTTGGTGACAATACAACATAATTAATTACAAAAAAGACAAGTTCAAAAGATAGAAGAATAATTACCCTGTGATGGAACATAGAAAAATATGGAATAAAATAACTGATGTAATGTTTGTTATTATCCTCCTGCAATGGGCAATAATAGAGAATATTATATAACCTTGAAGTCAAAAATTCGACTATAGTATAGTTAATCAGTATAAAGATATTCTTCATGCATTCAATTTGCCAAAGGCCTCTAAGGGATTTTTGGACAATGTTAGCCTTAAGATTCATTCAACATATAATAGGTTTGTAATGTTTAGAATTGATTGCTTCAATTGGTAAAACTAGTACTTTAAGTTCTTGAGATTATGATTAAGCACTAACTACTACGTATCACTCAAAGATAAGTGCAAACGGGATGGTGGCGATAGTGGCAGTAATCTGGCGATAGGTAGCAAGCATAAGAGGGTGCATGTCTTGGTCCAAGGCCAGCTTTGACGTGAGGCTCATCTCTAATAACAAAAACTGCACCAGCACCATCGCCAAGAATGCCATCACATCAGAGCACGCCATTTCTTCTATCTTCTCTCTCGATCTCTAAGTTATGTTGATCTTTTTCAACTGTGAGGGACAAGAAGAGACACAAATGTTGTAATGAAGCGAAGATAAATAAAACTTCAAACAATACAAAATGTGAGAAGCTTTCCACCCACAGTCTATACTTTAGTATTAACTAAATTTTTCCTTGTAGGGCACGCGCAGCTAGTAAAACAAGGCTTAATCAGTTAAAAAAGAGGAGCTAGCGGTTAAATTACATTGTGAGAGTCATCGCCAAAAATCTAAGAAGACCATCACCAACAAATCCTATTTGATCACAATACATAACTTTATCACTCTAACGGACCTCAATGACAAGCTAAACTTGCAGCCAAGAACAACTGAATCCATAGCTGAAACTTAATCACTTGAACTAAAAGGGAAACATAGAACTTCAAAGACCATTTCCGTAGAGCACCTCTTCGATTGATCCCTTTTCGAACTAAATTCATGCAGTTGGGTGCTTGCATTCTATTAGTCATTTCAAAGATTTGATTATCTAAGGCAGAGAAATCAAGATAAAATAGAGAATTGAAGTCAACTACGCAGTAGAATTAACAAAGATCACAATTTCCACCAAGATTTACCTTGTGTTTTTTACTAAAGGATTAGATTTATCAACCGATGTATAAAATTACAAACTTCTATTTGTGTAACTTACCAACATTTCTCAGTTAAGATAGCAACTCTAGTGTCTATACTTTTGCAGGCATCATTATCGAAGTCCTGCACAACATCTAATGCCACAACAAAGATGCTAATGACTAATGAGGTCTACCAACCTTCCAAATGAAAAGGCCTTCCATCTTCGAAGTATTTTCAGGCCAGTTCGATTAGCAAGGAAAGTGACAAAATTAACAATTTTCTGAATTTTCTGAATTTTTATGCATTTTTATGATTTCTTAATCATTTTGATTTTTTTAGAATTTTTTTTATATTCAGGGATGGGTTTGGATCGGGTTTATCCACTTCGAATCGTTGACCCGACCTTATAGCGGATCCAGCTCGAATCAAATTACAAATAGGATTTAAAATACTTTTAAAAATATTCTGTGAATTTTTTTATTGATTTTTCATTCTTCTCCATTTTTTTATTCTTTATTCTTTTCACTTCTTTTTCTCTTCTTATCGTCATCACAGCAACGCCACTACCCGCCAATGACCAGCGTCAACTAACTCTGGCCACTCACTCTCGTGTCTACAAACTTATCAAACAAAACCTTACCGAACTGGCATTTCTAAAACCAGCAACCACCAAGCATAAACATTAAAATGAGGAGAAATATTCAAACTCGTGCGACCTCAAACTGCTGGCTCGCGAGTGGGGTTTAGGTTTCCGAGAAAGTGGTTTCCGGCATGGGGGATGGGGCACACATGACCGACTCAGACAAGGATTTTTCCACCAAATCACATAGAAACGTAGAAAAAACATGAAAAGGCAGACATGCTTTAACAATACGCGAACAAGCGAGCATCCAACTAAACTTCTAACGTTTCATTCACGCATTTTTCGAACACATGGTGTGTGAAGCTTGGCCATGGCTTCCTATTCGACTCAGATGGAACTTTTGGTCAGGCAGAGGGGAGAGAAAGAGAGAGAAAAAGATGTAAAAACAAAGGAAAAAAGAAGAGAATGAAGAGAGAGGCGAGAGGGTGTCAGAGGAGTCTATCGTGGCCCAATATTTTCTCAGAGGAAAAGGCAACAAAATCTTCACCAACGTGAATGATTCCCATTGATGATATTGGTTTTTCAAATTGTAGGAAACGTGTAGTAATTTCAACAGGGTATCGTACTCCATATCCTAGGTATTAATCATTATTATGGGACAGGGAAGCCCCTATCGACAACATCACACCATTTTTGCACCATTTTATGCATCACAATTGATCCGACCTATATCGATCCATTTAACCCGTTTTAACCCATTTTCATGCAATGTAAATTTGATAACTCATACCCAACCCAATCCATAGCCGATACATATTAATATTTAACTTAATTTAAGAAAATTTACTCCAACTTATTTAGTCCATTTTAAACTTTTCACATATAAATTATTTGAATAAAAATTTCACATCAAATTTATAAAGTAAATTAAATAATAAAAAATTATTAAATAAAAATATGTGGATACCTCTAAATTGAAATAGTTTTTGGAAAATAATTTTTTTAAAACGATTTTTTAATTATTTTTTAAAAATTGAATTTTTTTATTTTTTCTATTTTATTCTTTCTTTCTTTTTCTTTTTATTTTTTCTTTTCCCTTTCTTTTCTCTTTTCTTTCTTCTTCCTTCTTCTTCCCCCTTTTCCTCTACTGGTGCTGCCCGACGACGACTTGCCAAGATGGAGGCCAGTGAGCCCGAACTCGACCAAGGCCGACAAACTTGAGGCTCCGCCGAGGTCACTAGCAATGGTTAAGCTCGGGCTCGCCTGGATTTGGTGAGCCGCGAACTTTGTTGTAGCTAGCGAGTTTGGAGCCCGCCTACCCAGATCCGAGCGAGCCGTAGCTCAGCCAAGGCCGGTAACCTTGCGGCTCGCTTGTCTAGATCCAGGCCGAGCTCTTGCCAGTGAGCTTAGGGCTCGCCAGTCGAAGCTCTATCGCGGCTTGCCTGCCCAAATCTAGGCTGAGCTCCAATTAGCGATGGCAAGCTTGGGATCGGCAATAGTGATGGCAGAATCGGCAACGGAGGTCGAGAATGCATAGAGGAGGGGATGAAAGATGAGAGATAGTGAGTCTACCTAATAACTTACTCAATTCATATTTGACTCATATTTAACTTTCACTTGACTCATATTTGACCCATATTTAACTCTCACTTAACCCATATTTGATCAATATTTAACTTTCACTTGACCCATATTTGACCAATTTAACAAAAAAATGAATCATAATATGGGTTTATAACCCATATTGACACCTCTAGTAATTAGTGTCTATGACCAAAAAAGCAAGCATCTTGAGAAGGCGAGTACATTTTGACCCAACGACAATGGGCAGTGTCCACGCCGAACATCTATCATCGACAAGCGACGTAGGATGACACCCAACAGCCAGGGTGCTAGTGCCGCATCGCAATTTTTTTTTTTTTTGGGTTCTGGAATATTAAGTTGCAAGCATCATGTTCAGTAGGTTGAAGTTGGCTGGGGGAAGAAGACAACACTAGGCTCCGTTCGTTTCACGAGAAAATAACTTCCAAGAAAATATTTTCCGGATTTTCCGATATTCGTTTCATGGAAAATAAATTCATTGGGGAAAACATTTTCCATGAAGAAAAAAAAGTCTTCTAAAGTGAGGGAAAATGTTTTTCACTTTTTCAAGTTAGGGAAAACATTTTCCACATTTACTCTCTCCTATCTCACACCCTTTATTAGTCTTCACTTCTTTCTTTTATTTTTTTAAATCAATTTTTTTATTTTTTCATAAATTCGAATTTTTTGTTATTTTTTAATAAAATTGATTTTTTTATTTCTTTTTCTTTTTCTCTCTTTCTTTTTGTTGTTTTTCATTTCCGGCTTATCATTGGCCATGGCAACAGCTGACGACCTACGACAAGCGAGCCGATCTGGCCTCCCCAAATGGTGGCGAGGCTCGGACCTCCCAAATCGACAACGCTCAAGGCCTGAGCCTTGCAGACAATGGCGAGGCTCAAGCCTCTCCTTGCAGACGGTGGTGAGGCTCGAGCCTCACTGGTGAGCTAATTGGGCAAGCTCGAGGCGTGGCCGACCGCTGGCCGGCGATCGGCCAAGGAAGGAGAAAACACAAAATAATAAAATAATAAAAAATCTATTGAAAAGAGTTTATAAAGTAAAATATTTTTCCAAGCGAACAACGGAAAATATTCTCCACTTCAAAATCAAGTTTTACTTGAATATCGGAAAATAATTACATTTTCCTGGAAAATAGCATTATGAAAAATATTTGCCAGATCTCCGGCATCCTAGAAGCTCAAGCTACTCGTGCAGAATTCCGATTTTACTGGAGGTGTAAACAAACTCGCCTAACACATTTATTCTTCGCAGATGATGTCTTCATCTTTAGTGAAGGTAGAGTCGCTTTGGTTACCTGCATGAAGGAAGGCCTTGACATGTACTCCCGTTGGAGTGGACTCATTCCTAACAACAACAAAAGTGAAGTCTTCATTTCGGGTGGATCGGAGACTACACGGGATCAAATCTTGCAAACTCTGAACTTTAGAATGGGAACTCTTCTAGTTAGATACTTGGGCGTCCCAATTATCACTGCAAGACTAAGCAAAACGGACTGCAATGCCCTGGTATGTTTACTTATGGCAAGAGTTCAATCGTGGACGCATAGATTTCTTTCTTTTGCGGGTAGACTGCAATTGATTAAGTCAGTCCTTCATGCTATACAAGTATATTGGGCTTCTATTTTTTGGCTCCCGTCTTCTATTACTACTAAGATAGAGCAAATTTCCCGGCAATTCTTGTGGAAAGGCCCGGGCCTTGGTGTGGGAGGCGCTAAAGTGTCTTAGGATGATGTGTGTCTCCCAAGCAAGAGGGAGGCCTAGGCATTAGGAAGATTCGAGACAATAATAAAGCTGCCATGATAAAACACATATGGAGTTTTTTCACGGATAAAGAGTCCCTTTGGTGCAAGTGGGTGCATTCAAATCACCTCAAAAGGGTGAACTTCTGGATGGCCAATGCCCCAACCTACTGCTCTTGGGCATGGCGTAAGTTGCTTAGTATGCGGGAAGAAGTTCGACCTTATTTTATATGGAAAATTGGAGATGAACAATCCACATCTCTTTGGTTTGATCCTTGGTTGCACATTGGCCTACTTAATTCATACTTTTCTAACAACCAAATCTACCGATCGCCCCTTCGAAGGGAAGCGGTGGTGGCGGACGTATTCTCTATTGATGGCCGCACCACACGGGAAAAATTATTGAGTCTTCAGGTTACGCTTCCTAATCTATCAAGCACCCTCGATTCTTTTCAATGGAAAATGCATACCTCGGGCCGGTTTTCTATTGCATTTGCATGGGCTACAATTAGGTTGAGAGCTTCCTCGGTCCCATGGGCAGCATTTATATGGGACAAGGTGATGGCCCCTCGTCATCAATTTCTTCTTTGGCTCATCTCCCGAAGACGACTCCCGACCCAAGTACTCCTCATGTCTTATGGTAGACTATCAGAGGGCCGGTGTGCCTTTTGCAAAGTGAGACCTGATTCCATTGACCATTTATTTTTTGAATGTCACGTTCCCAAGTCTCTTGCTACTTTTTGGGCGGCAAAATGCAACCTCCCTTGGCCCAACCGACCTTGGGTTCAAAATATCCAGTGGCTTAGCAATTCTCTACCTGGCCATGGCTTTTATGTAGACATTGTCAAGTTCTCTTTTGGTGCATTGTGTTATGCTATATGGAAATTCAGGAATGATCTCATTTTCCGCACCACCAACCTCTTTGTGCCATCTATACAAAGACACCTCATCAAGGCGGTCCAAGACAAAGCGTTGGCCTTCAAAAAGGTTGCTAGTACTGCAACGAACAGAAATATTCAACGTAGTTGGGATATTGATCCTACAATTTTTGAGTAATCCTTGTAAAGGGTTACATTTCTAGCTTTGTGATGTATTATGTATATTTGCTGTGAACCCAGGCGCCCCCCCCCCTAGTGGCATGTTGGCCCTTTGGGTGGCGAGGGTGCTGAGTTTTTCACCCCTTGTACATTCTTGGCCATCTATCTCATATATAATGCTTATCTTTACCAAAAAAAAAAAAATGCCAGAAAAATAACATTTTCTGTGAAACAAACGGAGCCTAAGTTGCTATGGCTTTAATTAATACACAATTAAGTTAGGTACCAAAAGATTATATGATTAACGTAACTAAGTTCCCGAATTTAGAATCTTTGGTTACGGAAATAGTAGGGAATGCTCCCGTATCTTACTAGATTTCTAATTAACCTTAAAAAAGTTAGTGGCAACTCATTTGTTTGAATTTACATGTGCTAAACTAATTAAAATATTGAATACCCAACGTCACGTAGGGTAGGGGTGTCAATGGGTCGAGTTGGGTCGAGTCAGGTCTTGATGTTACCTAACCCGACCTGACCCAAAAGACATAAAACATGAAGAAAAAAAAAATTAGTCGGGTCGGGTCGGGTTGAGTCGGGTTTTGGGTTTCAGGTTGTTGACGAGGAGCACACGTACTGAAACGTTGGTCCCAAGCACGTTTGCGACCAACATAGAGTGACATACCAGACGAATGGTTTGGAGCATGATGTCCTGGGCATGCAACAAGCCAAAACAATTGGCGAAATGTGGGATAAATCAAACTGTAAACATGTAAAGAGACTCTTGAAGGGGAAACCAAATTGTATGCTGCCAAGAAATGCAAAAATGCCAAAGCGTCCAATCTCCTCACAGGTTTATCCGACAATTTCACTTTTCATTCTCTCGCCAACTTCATTGCTCCTTCCTCAACTTGATGTGTTATTAAAGGCAAAATTCTCAT
Organism: Corymbia maculata; assembly: GCA_014182735.1. Lineage (NCBI taxonomy): Eukaryota > Viridiplantae > Streptophyta > Magnoliopsida > Myrtales > Myrtaceae > Corymbia > Corymbia maculata. The sequence goes on from CM024689.1 coordinate 13,030,004, forward strand.
CAACTGCTCTAACAGGACAATTTAACTCCTCACTACCTCCGTCTCGAAATGGCTCATAACTTAAACCAACAATTCCCATAAAACAAACCTTTTTATCGGAGCTCACGCTAATGAACCTGTTGTCATCCGGAGAAAATCTCATGCGGTTGACAAAGTTAGAATGATCCCTACAGAAATTGAAAGCAATCATGCATCAATAAGTATCAATTCAACTCTAGAATGCCCTCAAAACCTAGAAAAGGAAAAAAAAAGTCTAGAATGCTCATGTAATTCATTGTTAGATCCAACTGTGCATTATACCAACAAAAGGCATAAGCAACAATAAATTTATACCTGATCTTGAGGAAATAAGTTTTAGTCAAAATTTACCTATACTCAACCAGTACAGAAAATTCAACCAATACAAAGGACTAGAGTTTACTACACAAGTACAAATGTATGACCACAATGAGGCGCTACTATAGAATTTCTAAGATCAATTTAAATCTAATCAAGCAAGACATCACCCAGATGACCTAAGAACAACAAACCTGCAAGACAGCTGGAATTTAAAAGGCAGTCCTTCATAAAAGTTCACCAAAAAAATCCTCTCCACAAATAACAATAGACATAGTTGCACGCAAACCTACCAGCATCATCAGAAATCATGACGTCATAGCCCTTCTTTGACAAGGCCTTTGCTATATCCTGAATGGGTAGAGAAGTCTGCATGGAGTAGAATAATAAAAAACATCCCATGTCAAATACATGACATTAAATGATCTAAGTATTCACGCAGTAGGAACAAAGAAGCCCAATTTCTCAGCTTTAGAGAGTAGCAACCATGGCAGTGTGAGTAGAAAAATGAAAAAGAATACTAGAAAAGAATCATCACAAGGTCCAAATGATCCACAATCGTCAGCAATACATCTGACAAGAAGAATTCTCTCCATTCAACAGAGAAAACTCCAATTCAAACTTGAGGGCAAGTTCTGTTGGACTAAGTGTCGTGACCTAATTTTTTTGAAAATAGGTTTAGGGGTATTGTTAATTTTGAGCCGACGGACCTTCATTAACTCAAGCTCTCCCAAGCCCATACCCCACGCAACGTTAGGATATTCACAAAATTTTTCAAATAGGGAGTCGCCACTAGTTTATTGAGATCGACTAGGAACCGAGCGAGATATGGGAGCGTGTCTTGCTTTTTACGCAACTAGAGGATCTAGGGTCGGGGACTTGATTACGTTAGTCATGCGACTAACGCCCTTTTGGTACCTAACATGATTGTATATTAATGAGATCATGGCTATATATCCGAGAATTCTAAGGTATGTCATAATTGTTCTAAGGTAAAGAAATAATGTCTAAAAATTGCGACAAAATAAGGTGCAAGAGTATAACATAAAATAAAAACCTGTTGTAGAGCCCTAAAGGCTTATTCGGTTTAGGTCTTTTTTCTTTTTAGGAATTTCTGATTTTTTTTTTTGCAATTTTCTGATTTTTCTGAATGTTTTTGAATTTTTTTTTTGAATTTTTTGAATTTTTTAATATTTTCCGAATTTTCCGAAATTAAACAAAACAAGTTTTCAAGATTTTTGAAATTTTTTTGCTTTTCTGAATTTTATTAATTTTTTTTGGAATTTTCTAATTTTTTCTATTTTTTTGGAATTTTGGACTATTTGAAAAAAGAAAGAAAGAAAGAAAAAATAAAATAAAAATAAAATAAACTTTTAAAACCTTTCTGAAAATTAAAGAATAACATTTTTTATTTTTAATGATTTGCCGAAATTTTTTTTTTTTTAAATATTTTTAAGACCATTTGAATTTTCTGAAAATTTTTTGATTTGTTTTTTAGAATTTTTTAATTTTTAATTTATTAAAAGGTGATTTGGACTGGGTCGGGTGACCCGGCCCTACTAAACCGGCCCGGCCCCTATTAGGCCGGGCTAGAGCAACGACTGGGCTGGCCGAACGGCCCGGTCGAAAATCTTTTAAAATGGCCCATGATTAAAAGAAATTAAAAGAGCCCATCTCCAATTCTAAGTTTAGCCCAAATCTAGTTTAGGCCCATTCGAAAAAATAAATTCAGCCCAGCCCTCCTTCTATTCATACTTTCGGCCCGGCCCTTTTATTTTATTTTATTTATTCCTTCTGCTGGTCTTCTTCTTCGCAGGAGCAAGGCGTGCCGGGGGCTCGCCGGAACCATACGCGACTCCACCCACGCCGCCGCCGGGGGCAAGCTTGAAGGGCGGAAAAGGGGGATTTGGAAAACTAAAGTTTAATTATCAATGTCTGACTTTCATTCCCTTCCTTTCACCGACATCTAGCATATTACAGCACCAGCCCTTATTCTGCAAAAACAGAAGTGGGCATCTCTTTCTTAATGTTGAATCTTCCCCATAGGGAAAAACGATATCCTTCTCCTCATCCTCATGCCTTTTTTTGCTATACTGAAGATAGAAGCACGAGCGAACCCTTCCTAGGATGCATCCGTTCGTCGACCAGCGGGAGAATCCGCCCCCAAGTGGTAGCCAAGCTCACTTCGCGCCAAACAAACCACCTATCTCGTTGCTATGTCACCCAGTAACTTAACGAAGTTGGAAAACCAACACTGCAAATGCAAGCTTGGGGGCTTTGCGAGCTATGGGCTTCACTCGACAGGAAAATTAAAGGGGGGAGAACCAACCTGTTCACCTTGAGGAAGACGCCGGGATGCCGTCGGAAAAGCTCGGACACTGCTCCTCCTGTGTTTCTATTTTTTTTTTCTTTCCGTTTTCTTCTGTCTCTCTTTTCTCGTTTCTGGTTCTCTCCTTCTCCGTGCGTGCGTAGCCGTTCTCCTCCTCCTCTCAGCTGCTGTCTTGTTGCTTCTCACGCCGGATGCATTTTTCATTGAAACAATTTTATAAGTCAGACGGACGAGTCAAGTGATTTTTATCTAGGAAGGATCTCACCACAATTCTTCTTGATTCATTTTCCTATAAGAAAGCCATGGGGATTCCTTTCTTGCTTTTTGAGAGTTGGTTTGAATTAAGACTCGTCACCATTTTTGTATCAACTAACCGCTTTAATGGACATTTGTCTTAATTTCGATGCTATTTCTGTTAATAAAATATTTACCCTTTTTCTTTTCGGGCTTTTACGGATGGATTTTTCAATTATCCGCATCTTTTGCATAGGGAAAGAGGTAATTACATGAGTTCAAACTCAAACTTCAGCTTCTTGCTCAATTAGATATAACTTCAACATCAATTAATTGTTTTTTTTCATTTTTATTTTTAATGGAGTGGATAAGAATGTAACTAAATTTGTGCTTATTCCATATCCTCATTTAAATAGACAAAGGGTTTCATGGGAAAGTTTATAGGAGTGGAATCGTCCATTTTACTATCTATGTTATCAACCTTCCATGCATGCGGGTAGAGTATATATTTTAAAATATTCATGCTAGGTTGTTGACTTTTGGATTGCCTTTTAAATTCAAGCTGTCTCGCAGGTTTGTTGTTCTTAGGTTTGTTGACACCTGATTTTTTGGTCTATTTTGTTTTAAATGCCCATTTTCTTTGCATCTATAAATACTTATTAATTCATAGAAAAGATTAACAAAAATTAATTAATTTAAAAAAAATAGAAATTTCAAAAAAAAAAATTTGTCGAGTGGGCTGGCATAGTCCAACCCATTCTTTTACTCTTCCAGCCCAATTATAGAAACAAAAGAAGAAAATATTTTCAATTACTTATATGAAAATGTGCATCTCACGTGCGACTTTCGTGCATTTTACGTGTCACTTCGTGAAATACACATAATCCTCAAGTTTGTGGATGGTTGCATCCATGTGTGTCAAAAGGGGCCCTTCTACAATAAATCATCACGATTAAAGACAAATTCAAGAGACGGAAGCATCCATGTGTGTCAATTTCATTTCAAAAAAGACTTTTGTCAGATAGTTTGTATTGATTTTAAACTTAACTACTAACATGTGAGGTGATCATGCGGGTGCGCAATAATCAAAATAACAATAAACAATTAAAGAAAGCATTAAATAAATTACAGGCGAAAAAAAAAACTTAGCATTAAAGGATAAATAAATGACAATCCTAATTAAACTAAGGGAGGAAATCATAATCATCGCATTCTAAGCGTGCATTCAAGGGAAATTGTATTCAAGGACAATTAAAATCCTAAAGTAAAGCCGTAAGGGCTTATTCAATTTTAAGCACAATCTTAGACCGATGATTTTCCGACACTTTTTAAGAGAAAATTGTCCAAGAATTATTTTAGAGTTTTTTAGGGAACTCTAAATCAAACTTGGAAAATTTCTGGAATTTTTGAAAATTTTCCTTTTTTTTTTTTTGGAATTTTTAATATTTTAATATTTTCGATTTAAAAAAATATTTTTTTCCGAAAATTTTATAAATTTTCAGGTTTCTGAATTTTCCATGAAATTTCTGGAATTTCGAATTTTTTAATGATTTTTTAAATATTATATATTTTTTTATATTTCTGAAATTTTGAATTTTTTGAATTAATTTAATACTTTTAATGAAAAATAATTCGGACCGGGTCAAAAGACCCGGCCCTACTAAACTGACCCGGACCCTACTGGTCCTGGTTGGTTAAAAAATGAGCCGGCCCTAAATCCACGAGATAGGCCCACGAAAAATTCCTTTTTTTACTAAAATAACGGCCCATTTCTAATTTCTGCTCTCGGCCTAGCTATCTCAGCCCGCTACGAACCCAGCCCGGCGTACACAAGCCCAAGATGAAGCCCACCTTCCTATTTTTTGGCCTTTTTTGTTTTTCCCTTTTTTTCTTATTTTTTTTTTTCTCTGCTGGTCTTCTTCCTCCTGCTTTTGCATGCACGCCCGACGTCTTCTTCATGCACGAGGACCCTGCAACTCCGTTCCGCCGAGCCGACGCCGACGCCACCGCGAGTCCTCACCGGGCCTTGGGGTCGTCACTAGGCCATCGTCTGTCGTCGGTCGTTCGGTCCGACTGACGCCGAGCGCTGCCGGTGTTTCCGAAGGTCGCCGGAGAAGGTGATGAACCGAGACACTAAGGACGGTCTCAGCCAAACTAAGCCGAAAATTCGCTGACCGACCGAACAGATGCCACTGGGACATCCTCACGAGGTCAGACCGGTAATGGTGACTTAGTTTCTACCAAACGAATTGAAATCGGCGCCGGGCCTCACTCGGGCATTTCGTCGAACAGTTGACGGGCACTACCAAATTCAACGGTTTCTGGCTTAACCGAGCCTTGAACATGCTTGAGGGGGCTCAAACACAATATGCAAGGTGTGCGGGAACGACTTGGAAGGGCGGCGAGGGCCTGAACTTGCGCGAGCCGGTCGGCCGCGAGCTCCGGCCCAGTATTCTCCAAAAATAAGACAACCGAGGTTCAGGGAGGCCTACCTCGTTCGGGGACGACCTGCGGCGGACGACGGCGGCGGACGGGCCTCCGGAAAAGGCTGGATGCTCCTCGAGTCTTCCTTCTTCCTCCGGTTCGCTCTCTCTCACCCTCAAAACTTTCTCACTCTCTCAGTCTCGGGCCTGCGCCCTCCCTTCTGTCTCTCTCCCTCTGATTTTTTTATTTGCAGCTTCCCCTTTGACTCGCTCTTCTTGATGCTGAACTTCCACGCCTTGGCCGCCTCCTCTAGTCTCGAAATCAGGCTGGATGGAAATGTGTTCTCCTTGCCTCACGCGTTCGCTCGCCTCGGAGCCAAACGGCGAACTTCGGAGGATCCGGTTGCTCTTCTCGCCTTCGAACTCTCTCCCTTCTCCAGTCTCTCCTTCTCGAGCTCCTTTTTTTCATTCCCTCGTCCCCCCGTTTTTCTCTCGGTCTGTCCCCTTCTCCCTTTTGCTCAGTCACATTTTTTTCCGTTTTCTCCTCTCCTTTTTTCCCTGTTCTTTTTTTTTTTCTTCTGTCTTTGCCGACCTAACCTCGCTCTTCTGACTTGCAGATCGCTCCCTCCCGAGCTGCCATGCTGCAACTTGCTTCCATTTTTTATTTCCCTTCTGCAGGTAGCCGTTGCCGCACGAGAAGAGGGGAGGAAGAAGAGAAAACCAAGCGGGCCGGGCCAGGAAAGAAGAGAAAAGGAAAAGCAGGCCAGGCCCGCCCGGGGAAAGGAAAGAAGAAGAGAAAGGGGCCGGGCAGGCCCAGCCTTGGCCCGGACCCACAATTTTTTTTAAATTTTTTTATTTTTCTTGATAAATTTTAAAACTAGTGATGCAAGTGCTTCTAATGTCTATGTGCGATGCGATTTTAATGAAATTTTTTTTTTGTTGAGGGGTTAGAAATTAATCCCTAATTTTCTAATGCAATTAATAAATACTTAAACAAATCACCAAAATTTAGGTGTCAACATTATGTACTTACAAAATGCATTTTGCATTTTAAAATTTTCTTCTCATAAAAAATTTCTGAAATAGTTACTATACATTTAACAAAATTCATAAAAACGACCATTTTGATAACGCAGACATACTAAATGAGGTCAATTTTAGCAAATGTTGATAGAGATAGTATCAAAGGGATATCAGCAATGTTGTAGCATTAATTGCATAAGCAAATCAAGTTAAATCTGATTACTCTAAAAACATTTGACATCATCTAGTATCACAAAATTGTCATCAAGTTGGAAGATATCATCAATCATCAATTTCCCTTAGGAGAAAAGTCTTCATCATAATGATTTTGACTTATGTGAATGGTTTATTAAGTATGCTAAGCAAGAGCTCTTAGTCAGAAAGGGTTTCTCATATACTCTTGAGAATATGATTATTTGATCCTATCCATTCATGTGGGAATTAAACCGATGACTTGATACATTTGTCTTTCTAGTTTGGAGGGTTTTTAGAATCATTCATAATATATACACATTGACCAGTCAAAATGGTCTTTTAGAAAGACCATAATGTAGGCTTGGTTAAGGTTTCAACAAAGGTGCAATAAGTACACATTGACCAATTTAAAATGTCTTTTAGAATGACCATAATGTGGGCTTGGTTAAGGGTTCAACAAAGGATAAGCATCCTTGGCCATGACATGAATTAATTATTGATTGGCACTTTCGCTAGGTTTACAAGTCAAGAAACCTTTAGAAGAGATAATGATAACCTTCCCTCCCCACTTCTTCGAGCGATAGTTTCTTTGGGAAGTCCTTATTTCCATTTTGATCCATGTACCACTTGCGAATGAATCCCTTGTCTTTCAACGACATAGCTTTTTTTTTTGGCTCAACTCTCAAAGTGTTTAAAAGATGTGTTTGAAGGGTTGCCCTTCCTTATCCTAAGCATTCATTGCTCTACTTGATTAACATCTTAGTTTCATTTTGTCGAGATCATCTAAGTAGATTAATCTCAATGGGGAATCTTGATGCAAAATGAGTGATCCACTAAGTGGGCAAATAATTTTGGTGTAGAGAAGATTTTCAAAAACTTTGTGGAAAATTTGTTTCCTCAATTTCCATTTTTGTGCTTGTTTCTAGGAAAATGCTGAAGGTTCTTTCTAGTGATGGAAATTCTCCATTTGTTTTCCATTTGATTTTCGGAAGAAGCGTACTTACCTACAATGGGGTGACTTGGTAACCTTGTAAAGAATAAAATAGAATGTGTTAGTGCAAGAATCTTTAGAGATTGAAAGATTGGAAATGATACATCGTTACCCTTTAATTGCATTTATCCTTCGGGCACTAACATCACCCTCTTAGTTATTTGGCAGCGCCATATTATCCTTCACTTGCATTTGTGTTTAAGTGTTTGATGTTTTCCTATCAAAGGAAAAGAAAATCATATCAGAAACAATATCAAAATGAGTAATTAGAATCAATACAATTTACCCTTCGGGCATTTTTGTTCTCTGGGTATCGACATTTCCTATTAAGAATGACAATGAAGTGTGTTAGGAAGATATTATAAAGGGTGAATTGGAATGGATACAAAATTTCCCTTCACCTGCTTTCTTTTGTCTTGACTTTTCAGTGTTTTCAAAAAAATAAAAAAATGCACAAAGGATATATGCATGCCATACACAAATCATTTGAAGTGACTAGGATTGCTTGAAAAATGGCCATGTCGCCCTGATTTTATCCATGAAAAGTGTTTGTTTATTGTATACGACACTATACAAAGTTCAAGTCTTTTTCTTTTCAAATGTTCTTTTTAAAGAGGCATCTAATCAATAGAAAGTTTGAAAAACTTAAAGGTGAATCATTAAATGTCTTTTTCAAGTTTGCATTCTAATGGGCCATTAGGATGTTATCAAATTCACTAATCCTAAGTAACTATTGGAGATGAAAGGAAATGAGTACTCCCTGTTTCGACATTTGAGGGCATTGTTCCTTAGATGCTTTGCCCCATCTATCACCTACGAAGAAAAGGATTTGGCATGTTGTTTTTACACTCGATCAGAAATCATTTAGGAATGATATACATCCTTAACACCAAAATGGACGGTTGGGCCTCAGCATGCTTTCATGGTTAAAGGTGCTGCTCCCATGGTCAATTTGTGCATTTTCCTACAAGAGATGAGACGTGTTACACACATTCCAAAATTTAATTGGACTAATTTTGGAACAATGCACCCTTTTTATGCTCAATTGGTAGGCTTTGTTTCATTATGCTTTACGGGTGTGAAGTACTATGCTTTGGGTGACTAGTCTTAGTTATTGCCCTCTAAGAAGAGGAAATGAAACGTCTTATCTCCATGCTTAATTGGGCTCTATTTAGGAATGATGCATCTTTTTGTGATGAATTTAACGATTTTATCATAGCATGCTTCATTGTTAGGGAAGGAGAGGTTTTGTTCCTAAGTCAAATGCTACTCCATCATGCTTTGTTTGATGGGCATTTGTTTTGTTTGAGCCTATCCTTATTAATGCACTCTCCATCTCGTCACCTTTCACTATTCCCTGTGAGAATGAATGGCCAATGTTAGAGTATGAATGAATTGTTTTAACTAGGAACAAAAACAGCCTTTTCTTCTAGAGAGTGCGCAGTTTCGGACTAGGTTGTCCTCCTCATGTAATGTCGTTGCTTGCCAGAGATTTGCCTCACGAAACTCTGCACGAATGAAAAGACAAGTCATTCTTAAAATAAATCAAATTTAATTGGAACGGTTACCATCTTTTATTTGATTCTCCAATGACAAGTGCCTCCATGGTTAATGAAATAATCGTCTCCATGCAGGATAGATGCCAAGAAGTTGTTATAGGCGCAAAAATTGCAACTGCTAACGCCTTTGCCGTTCCAAATGTACTTCATCTTCTAGTTTCTTAGATTAGATCTTTATGGATATGCGTCCCCATACGTGGACCCTTCGACGAGTTTCCCATGCATTATAAATGTCCGCAACCAACGAAGTGTATATGACGCCAAAGAATCTCCACATGTTTCTCCTTGGCGAAATTGGGCTGGTGCCCGCAATTATGCTGCGACTCAAGTGTCAAGAGCTTATACTTTTGTCCTTTAAAAGGTATGACTACCAATCTTGAACCCTCCTTTCTACCTGATTAACAACAAAAAAATGGATGAACAAGTCAGTTGTTACACAAGATCCATATTGGAACAATTACAACCTTACCATCTTAAAGCATCATCGTGTGGATTAACCTGTGAAAGTAACTACGTGAAGAGATAAAATCTTATACAAGTTACTCTTGAAACTAATTTTCAAAACATTTTGAAGCTAAGACATAAAAGCTCAACCCCAAACGAACGGCAATTTTTATGAAATTGAATTTCATTACTTAAAAATTTGAGATCCATTCATCCTTTTCTTCAAAACAAAAGAGTTCTGCATCTTGTATAATTTACAAAAACATTGGTTGGGTTCACAGTGAGAACCCAAAACAGAAAACACGATTCTTAATAAGAATGAAGACAATGGTAAAACACAATCTTGTGTGAATGAGCGTAAAAATCAATTCTTGTCCCAGCTTCAAAGTCCACTTATTTGTATGGTCAAGCATGAAAAATGTTTAAGGGTGACTGTCATTCGCATCTTGCAAGCAGAAGACAATGTCAATATGTGAATGAGAAAATGATCTCTCAATGAGGCCACCCTTTATAACAAAATCGAGGCAACGGTACATGCCCCCTTGTCCCTATTACAAGATTTTGGTTTTCACAAGATTTTATCATTAAAGAATGCATTGTTAAAGGTTGTTCCATGGCTATCAATCAAATGTCCACTTTATTCCCAAAAATTTCAGATGCAAAATGTGGGATTAATTTTGAAAGGTTGATTTGTGCCTTCACTCTTGCAAAAATGTGGTGATTTTTATTTTGAGAAATCTATATACAAAATGTGATTTGAATTTCAATCCCATAATGTGAGAAAGAAAGAATTTGATTGAAAATGTTATCTCGATTTTTGTGCCCCAAAATAACTCTTGGCTTGAAAGAATTTTTATACAAAATGTGATTTGAAGCCCATAATTGAAAACTTAGATAAAACATTGAGATACGGACCCCGAGAGTGCCATAACTTGGCACGAAGGGACACTTAAGTGCCAAAACTTACAAACGGTACACTTAAGTGCCAAAATCGGAGTAAAATGGATCACTTAAGTGCCAACGGCAAGAAAATCTGGCCAAAATGCTGACGTGGCCTTTTTCTGGCGATTTGGGGTTGAAAGGGCGTCGCTTTTGTTGCTAATGTGGCGAAGTAAACTCAAAACGGCATGGTTTGGGTGCTGATGTGACCATTGCACCCAAAACGATGTCGTTTTGACTAAATATTTATTTTTTAAAATAAATATTAATTAAATAATATTAAAAGAGCAAAAAAAAAAAAATTAAAATAAAGGGGAAGGGGAGCAGCTGTTACCACCGCCACATTGCCGGTGGGGCGGTGGCGACGGACGGCGAGGGTCGCCAAACGCCGAGAGAGGGCGGTGACCCTCGCCTTGGCACCGACGGCCTTGCCTAGCGCTGTTGGAAACTCAGTGCGAGGTTCAGAGATCTAGTCGCTCGACCTCTCCGGGGAAACAACGTCAGCAGTGGCACTGGGTTGAGCAACCAACGCCACACACGGTAGTGGGACTCGGTTGAGCAGCAGCAGTGTTTGGGCATTCTGCTGCCTTTTGCTCCTCTCTCCTTCGCGGCTCCTTTGCCGCATTTTTCTCTTTTTGCGCCAAAGCCAAAAGACCAGCCTCCTAAAAACCTAGAACAACCCCCTCTTCTGGTCTTGCTGTCTCCGATTTTTTTTAGTTTTCTTCTCTGCCCAGTCACTCTTTATTGCTCGCATTTCTCTGGTTTTTCCTCTGCTCCAGCCACTCGAGCTCCCTCTCTCTTTTAGATCTCGTACTTGTCATTGGCTGCCCTTCGTTCTGCATTTTTCTTCTGTAAAACCAGAAAACCCCACTCCTCAAGCTTCCTGCTCCACCCCTGTTCGCCTAGTCTTCTTTCATCGAAAATCCTCATTCCCCCACTGAGTTTCCAGCGGCGCTAGGCGAGGTCGTCGGCGCCGAGGCGAGGGCCAGCGACCCTCGCCCAGATTTGGGAGAGGGTCGCCACCTTCTCCTGGTGTTTGGCAAGGGCTGAACGGCCCTTGCTGCCGTCAGCGAGGGTCGTCGACTCGCGCCCAGCGGCGGCGACGGACTGCTCACCCTTTTTTTTTTTTAATTTTCTCTTTTAATATTATTTAATTAATATTATTAAAATATAAATATTAGTCAAAACGGCATCGTTTTGGATGCGGTGGCCACATCAGCACCCAAACGACACCATTTTGGGTTTACTTCGCCACATCATCAACAAAAATGATGCCGTTTTGACCCCAAATTGTCGGAAAAAGGCCACGTTAGCATTTTGACCGGATTTTCTCGCTATTGGCACTTAAGTGATCCCTTTTGCTTCGATTTTGACACTTAAGTGTACCGTTTATAAGTTTTGGCACTAAAGTGTCCCTTAATGTCAAGTTATGGCACTCCCGCTGTACTTATGCCATAAAACATTTGTTTTGTAGGGTCAGATGAGAGGTGTTTGAAATTTTTGTTCAAGGTTCACTATCAAGAGTGATTACCCAAAATTTTCAATTATTAGCCTAGATCACCTAAGGCATCAGATTCATTTCCACATGAAAGTTCCAATCAAAAGTGAACAAGTACAATGAAAAATCATTACAATAGGTGATGATTTTCTTTTTCTTTTTTCTTTTTAATCATATAGACATGTGGATGAACTTGTGAGGTTTTGATGCCTAACAGATAGGATACTCGATAGGGTCAAGGCTCCCATCTCAATAAAATAGTAAGCCTTTCCCAATATCATCAACTGCGGGTGGGTCAGACTTTTTTTGCGGAATTGAGAATGATTGTCCCACTAGCGTGAACTGCATATGGTCCGATCGATCCTCGACACCTCCTAAGTGTTTCTTGCAGGTGTAGCCGGGGTTTTAGTGCAAATTGTGTGTGGAAATGTGTGGTGCTAAATCATGTATAAAAGAATGCACAACAGTTTACACCCAAATAGCACTTCCATTTCATCCATATAATCATTTATTCGTTTCACTAACCTACAAAACAAACATGTCAGCAAACACTTCACCCCTTATGACTCAATCCTACAATAACATTTAACACTTAAGTTAGGGGCGTTTCTTGCCTTCACGAATGCATTGCCATAAAACCACATTAGATAACATACAATCAAGTTCCTCAAGTTCCTAGTGGAGTCACCAAGTTGTCATGATCTAACTCCTTTGTGGGGAAGAGAGTATAGGTTTAGGGGTATTATCAACTTCAGGCCAATGGCCTTCCATTGACTTAGGCTCTCCTCAGCTTATATCTCGCGTGATGTCAGGCATTCAAAATTTTAATTGATTAGGCATATGCAAATTTAATGAACGAGTCACCACGAGCCTTGTTTTGTTCAATTAGAAACCAAAGATATATGAAAATATCTTATTATTTATGCAACTAGAGATTATAAACTTGAGAACTTGATTATGTTAGCCCTAAGACTAAAGCCCTTTTGGTAACTAACTTGACCATGCTAACTAATGCCTTAGCAACCTATCAAGAACTTAAAGGTTTTGTCCTATCCATTCTAAAACAAAGAAAATAACATCCAAAGTAATAAAAAGAACAACCAACTATAATCATAAAAAAAAAACACACACAAGCATCTTAAAATGTTCTCTAAAAATAAAAAGACAATTTGAAACAGAAAATGCCATTGTAAAGCCTTAAAGGCTTGTCCAATTTTGAGTTTCAATTTCTTTAGGAAATTTCCAATTTTATGATTTTTTTGAATTTTTTTATAAATTTTCCGATTTTTCAATTTTTGATGGATTTGCCCTCGGCTAGCAAGTTTGTATGGTTGTCATTAGAATTTTTTTTTTTTTTTGATCGAAAGTTTGTCACTAGAAGTTGATTTGTGAAGATATTGGAAAAATATAGCTGAGGAATTTTCTCGAACATGAGAACTGAGTATCTATTCGTGGTGCTTTTAGGCTCGAAAAGATTTTCCTGCATGCAATTTTCATCGGCATCATAACATATATGAAGATGCTACAAGTCTCGACAAAAGAGTTTGTGGTATGAAACTGTGGATACTCCAGAGGTTAAACCTTTAGCCGGGACCTGCAAAAATTGGTACAGTTAACAAATTTGGAGGTATTAAAAATCAAGAAAAATATCGAGGTGAAGATCCTTCTCAGTCAGTCTTGACACCTGAAGAATTATCAACATTAAAATTGCATGATGGTAAGCTGTAATGCTCCGTAAATTCTATATTTCTAGCATATGGATTGTTTGGATATATTATCCTAGAACTACTGTCAAGATTTACTCCTTTCATGGTTTGAACTACTGCATCAAAGTTGAACTTCTTGTGTTACCTTTAAAGATTGTTGAGTATGTAACTCACAGATTACACTAGCAGCTCGGTATAGCTTACAGCTCAAGGGTTCTTCTTTACAATATGTTCAGCCTCCTGACAAGAGCATGGCCGCTTCGGGAAAATCCATTTCCCTCTTGCAACGAGCGCCTTTCTGCAGTTTCTCTGTAAAGCGTGATAGAGAATCATCGCTCTGCATTGCAGTTATAGGAGCTACCGGTGAGCTGGCAAAGAGAAAATTTTTCCCAGCTCTATTCGCTCTATACTATAGTGGCTTCTTCCAGAGATAAACTGCTGTTTGAGAGATCGGTGTACATAAGTCAGTATCTATCATGATGAAAATCCAAATGGCTTATGTTGGAGATAGTCTGATATGTATCCTGTCAACTCTTCTTATTGGGGAGAGCTCTGCTTTTGAGTCGGACATGTATCCTGTCAACTCTTCTTGGTGGGAAGAGCTTTGCTTTTGTCCTCTGTCTGTTCATATTTTTTGGCGTCAGTAACAGGTGGATCTTTGTTCATTCCCTAGTTATTCTACCTGTTTCAAGTCTCTGATTTTGTATGTCAATTATTCTTCAGCTATTTATTACATATTGGCTGACACACAAAAGACAAATCACAAAGATGTTCTTGGTAATTAAATAAAAGCGAGATTCCTCTAACTGTTCAAATGGATAGTTGGCTGCTTTAACTAGGCCACCTTATTAAATAGTAGGGATCTTTAAGAATCTTTCATGAGCAGAGTTGGATAAATTTGTAACCAAAGTTCTTTTGCTTTTGTGCATACAAAACGTCTATATTGTTGGTTATTCAAGAAAGAATTCGACAGATGAAGACCTGAGATCAATGATATCTTCAACTTTGACTTGTTGAATTGATCATTGTCGCGACCTACTTTTTTCCGTCTCGAGGGGGAAAAGAAATCTATAAATATAGATAGGTTTAGGGGTATTGTCCGAAGGGTGGGTCAAGAACCCTTAATTTGAGCCAAGGCCCGCACAGTTTTAAAATGCATATATACAGTTAAAGAACCCAAGTGTTATAAACTAGCGCAGGACTTCCTCCCTAAGCAATGTGGGACAAGATACATGCCCCTCTCTACGCATGTCCAGGGACTTCGCCCTGCACACTGCCACTTGGGCTGTCACAATCTCCCCCCCTTCGGGCGCATTGTCCTCGCTGGGCACAGGACCCACCTCCATGGCCATCTTGTGGCCCCACATGCGGTTGGGAGTTGGCTTTGATATCATTTGTAAGGACTCGGGCTCCAACTGTACATATATTGTCCACTTTGAGCCAATGCCCACACGGCTTTAAAACGCATATATACAATTAAAGAATCCAAGTGCTTATAAACTTGCCCAGGACTCCTTCCCTAGGTGATGTGGGACAAGAGACGCACCCCTCCCTACGCATGTCTAGGGACTCCGCCCCACGTATTGCCGCCTGGGCCGTCACATGTAGGGCAATAGAAAGAAATTCTATTTTCACTTTGATTCATGTACCACTTGCGAATGAATCCCTTATCCTTAAATGACGCAGCATTTTTTTTTTCGCTCGATTCTCAAAATGTTTAAAGGTCGTATTGGAGATGGGTTGCCTTTTCTTATCCTAAGTGCTTCTCGCTTGGCATGATTAACATCTCAATTTCAATTGGTCAAAATCATTTAAGTAGATTAATCTCCATGGGGAATTTTGATTTAAAATGAGTGATCCACCAAGTGGATAGATAATTTTGAGATAAAAAAAATGTTCAAGGACTTTGTGGGAAAAAAATTTCAATTTCCATTTTTTATATTTGTTTTCTAGGAAAATGCCAAAGATTTTTTTTGAGATGGAAATTGTCAATTCATTTTCCTTCTAACTTTGAGAAGAAAGGTACTTACCTACTACAAGGTGACATAACAACCCTGTAAACAATATGAAAGAATGTGTTTGTGTAAGAACCTTGATGGAATTAAAAATTGGAAACGATACATCATTACCCCTCACTCGCATTTATCCTTTAAGTGCTAACATCACTCTTTTGGATATTTGGCAACTCCAGATTGCTCTTTGCTTGCATTCATCTTTACATGTCCAATGTTTCTCTTCACATGCTTTTGTTCATCGGGCATTAACATACCCTATCAAGAATGACAACGAAGCGTGTTGGGAAAAGATTACCAAGGGTAAATAGGATCAATGCAAGAGTACCCTTCATTGACTTTCTTATGTAAAATTTTTTTTCCGACATCTTCAAAAAGAAATACACGCAAAGAATGTATGCCTAACATGCGTAAAACGAGTCATCTAAGTGACCAGGATTGCTTGAAAACAATTGGTCATGTGGTCCCAATTTCACTCATGGAAAGCATTTATTTATTTTATACAACATTCCATAATGTTCAAGTTTTTTTCAATGAGGTATCTAATCAACAGGAAGTTTGAAAAACTAAGAAATGAGTCATTAAATGTGTTTTTCAAATTTGCCTTTTAATTGACCATTCCGATGTCATTGGATTCACTTATCATAAGTGAGTGTCAAAGATGAAAAGAGAGGGGTACTCCTTGTTTGGACATTCGAGGGCATCGTTTGTTGGATACTTTGTCCCGTCTATCGCGTCAAAATGGACGATTGAACTTCAACATCTTTGATGGAAGGCATTGCTCCCATAGTCAGTGTGTGCTTTTTTCTGCAGTAGATAGACATGTTACTTGTGTTTCTAAATTGAATTGGACTAATTAAGGAATGATACTCTTTTTTATATTGAATCCATTGACTCTCTTTCATCTTGCTTCACAAGGGAGAATCACAATGTTTTGAATGACTTGCCCATCATTGCCTCATTGGTGAGAGATGTTGTCCCTTTGATGGACTCTTCTTCAACATTGGTTGCTCTATCACGCTGGCCTAGTGGACTACCATTCATCGGTCAAATGTCCCAAAAGAAGTGAACATTCCCAAACTTAGCAATCTTCGGAGCAGTAAAACCAAACATATCATCCTTGTGCAAATTCTCTATTCATACAACTGCAACAAATGGTCCCGACAATCTCTCATCTTGTGCTCCGGTAGATCAGTGGGTGGGATTTTTTTTCTTATCTCATTTTGGGTAATGTTTCAAAAGAGTATCGGATTTATGCTGAACAACATTCTTCCAAGTAGAGGAGGAATCAACAGATTGCAAGTGAAAGATAGCATGGAAGTCTTGGAAGTCAACATGTCCAAATCCTCAATTGCTCCTAATCTAGAATCATCTCCTCTACTTTGGAACTCTAGGAAAATGTCTTTTAGGATAATCAAGTTGAAACTTAC
This sequence comes from Corymbia maculata, assembly GCA_014182735.1. Taxonomy (NCBI): domain Eukaryota; kingdom Viridiplantae; phylum Streptophyta; class Magnoliopsida; order Myrtales; family Myrtaceae; genus Corymbia; species Corymbia maculata. The sequence goes on from CM024689.1 coordinate 13,047,123, forward strand.
AAATACTTGTATCTCCCTTTATGCATTTCCACTGACGATCACGCATGTTGTGTTCATCTCGAATTCCGAGGGTCTATGTTTTTGTCCTTTAGAGGAGGGTAATGGACAACCTCAAATGACCCTTCATTTTACCATATCAAAGTATCGTTTTGCTGGTCAACCTACGAAGGTGGTTAAGAGAATTGATAAAATCTCATGCGAGTTCTTCTAGAAACTCATTTTTTGAAACATTTTCAAGTTAAAGGCATAAAAGCTTGACTTTGAAAGTTTGTCTAAAACGCTTCAATTTTTATTTTTATTTTTTGGTCTTTTATGATGATTTTCATGAAATCCATGTGAGTTGCATGATTTTAAAAAGTGTTAGTTGAGCCTACAATTGAAACCCAAAATGGAAAACATGGTTCTTAATGAGAATGAGAACAATGATTAAATACAAGAAAATCTTAAATAGATGAGTGTAAAAATCAATCCTCATCTGAGTTTGAAAGTCCACTTATTTGTATGATCAAACATATGCCAAAGAGTCAATGTTACTTGCATCCTGCAAGAAGGAAACAATGTCAGTATGTGAATGAGAAAATGATTTTTCAATGATATCACCTCTTACAATGAAATTGAGACGACGGCACATGCCCCATGGTCCCTATTGTAGGATTTTGGTATTTTGCCAAGATTTTATTATAAGAGAAGAAATCATTAAAAAATCAATCCGCGATTATCAATCAAATGTACACTCTATTCCCAAAAGTTTCATAGGCAAAATGTGGAATTAATTTTGAAAGTCTGATTTGTGCTTTCACTCTTATGAAAATGAGGTGATTTTATTATGAGAAATTTATACAAAAATGTGATTTGACTTTTTAATCCCAAAATGTGAGAAGGAAATAATTTGATTAAAATGTGATTTCAATTTTTTTGTTGTGCCCCAAAACATAATCATGAATTGGAAGAACTTTTTGATGAGATATGATTATAAGCCCATGATTGGAAATTTTAACAAAATCATCCATTGTGCAAGTGCAGATCAAAGATGTTTGAAATTGATACTCAATGTTCACTTATGAAGAGTAATTGCCGATTTTTCCAATTAGAAGTCTATGGCACCAGGGGCATTCAATTGATCTCCGCGAATTTCAAAACTGAAAATTTCAGTAAAAGAATGAACAAGTAAAAGAAGAAATCATACTCACAATGGGTGATGATTTTTCTCTCTTTTGTTTTCTTGTTTTCAATTACATAGACATGCACATGAGATATGACTCGATTTCTACTCTAGATAGCTCAAAATGGAGCCACATGATTACCGGACTGAGCCGACATGATTGTAGCTTGGTCAGGATTCCCATGACTCCGGCCTGGTCAAAGAGCCAACTCATGTCGCAGGATAGTAGACTGGGGTAGGAACTCGTGACACGAGAAGGAAATTTTGTAATTGAGGTGGGCGACTCATACTATAAGGTTGTAGTCAGAGTGTCATCTATCTCAACACCATCCTAAGTGATCCTGTGTGGCCCAAGTCCGATGGTAGGTTGTGTGTGCTAGGATGTAGTGTAATGCAAATGATACATGCACAACAATTTATAAGCAAATAACACTTCGTACATAAAAAATAAACCATGCATTCCTACACCTCCTTGCAAGACAAATGTGAACACACCCTTCCCCTTATACCTCCCATTATGCAAAAACATATAACATATTTAATGTTAGGGGCATACCTTGGATCCTCGTTGTCAAACAAAAATGTTTTTGAACGAGATTAATTTTGGCCGAAGTCCTCTAAGGCTTAAACCAAGTCCCTAGTGGAGTTGCCAAGCTATCGTGACCTACTTTTTTCCGTCCCGAGGGGAAAAAGAAATCTATAAATATAGATAGGTTTACGGATATTGTCCAAAGGGGTGGGTCGAGAACCCTTAATTAGACGTGGGCTCTCCCAAGCTCGTACCTCTCGTGATATTGGGTATTCATGAAAATCTTCTGATGAGTTTAGCCACTAGCCTATTAGGGTCAACTAGAAACCAAGTGAGGGATGGGAGTGTGCCTCACTTTCTATACAACCAGAGAATCTAGAATCGGTGACTTGATTAAACTAATTGATCAATTAATGCCCTTTCGGTATCTAATCTTGTTCATTTAAAAAAAAAGACTTTTGTCATACAGTTTGGATTGATTTTAGACTTAACTACTAACATGTGAGGTGATCATGCGGGTGTGCAAATCATCAAAATAACAATCAGCAATTAAAGAAAACATTAAATAAATTGTAAGAGAAGATAAACACCTAACATTAAGAGAAAAATAAACAATAATCCTAATTAAACTAAGGGGAAACCATAATTATCACATCATAAGTGTGCAATCAAGAGCAATTGTGTCCGAGAATAATTAAAATCCTAAAATGAAGTCGTGAGAGCTTGTTTAATTTTAAGCACAATCTTAAGCCGATAATTTTCCTACGCCTTTTAAAAAGAAAATTGTCCAAGAATTATTTTAAACCTTTTTAGAGAACTCTAAAAAAAACTTGGAATTTTTGGGATTTTTGAAAATTTTTTTTTTTTTTGGAAATTTTAATATTTTAATATTTTCGATTTTTTAAAAAAATATTTACTTTTTTTCAGACAATTTTTATAAATTTTCAAGTTTCTGAATTTCCCATGAATTTTCTGAAATTTCGAATTTTTAATGAATTTTTAATATTTTTAATATGGAACTCTAATACATTGCATATTGAATTTCTGCTTCTTCTTCCTATCAAGAAAGTATGTTTATAGGATGATATTCCTGACAAAAATATAATTAATTAGCATAAATTTTATGTGTGCTGATCCCTTGATTAGAGCTTGCTAAAAATTACTTAGAATGCTCATTGTTCACAGGTTTTAAATTGTCTTGATAGTTTCTTGAGCCACCATCAGAATCCCTCTGATACTACCTGTGAGATATAACTTTTTTTAAAAGAGATACAGGAAACTTTGCTTTCCTATCACAATCAGGGTTGCAAATCCATTAAAATATCTTAAAAAGATTAGGTTTCTCCTACCATGATTGTTACATATCAGTTTTTCCTTGTAAGCTGTCATGGTCTGAATCCTTCACTAACCGGCATTGCATGTGTGCATACCTTGTTCTAGGCAAAACCGTGCGAGAGAAGATGGAAAGTTTCCTTGGAAGAACATTTTACCAATGGGGGATATGACAATAAAGAAGGGATGTCAAAACTTGATGCCATGATGAAGCTGCTTGAGTTAAAGTTGGATAATTTAGTAGTTTGGACTTCTTCATGTTCTTATAGACCTCATTCTACTTTCGTTATATAAATTCAATCTCTGACATTTATTTAACAGCTGATCTACCTCAGGGCAACTCTAAAGCAAACAGGATATTTTATCTGTCCGTGCGACAAGAAGGGCTTGTAGATGTCACGTCAACCCTTGCAAACTACACCCAAACCCAGAAAGGCTAGAATCGCTTAATAATTGAGAAACCATTTGGTTTTGATGCACCATCTTCTAATCAGCTGTCACAGTTTCTTCTTTCCAAGTTTGAGGAGTATCAAATATACAGGTACTGATTACATTCATCTTCTATTGCATATATATGTGCATGTATTCCTTAAGAGTGAGAATGCAAGGAAAATGTTTTACTGTTATGAACATTAATTTGTCTATGTTGCTTTAGAATCGATCATCTCTTAGGAAGGAACTTCATTGAGAATCTTACAGTTTGAAGGTTCTCCAATCTAGTTTTTGAGCCGCTCTGGAGCTGAAGATACATATGTCATGTACAGGTAATGAATAGTTTCCTCCCTTTACTTCAAACGTTGAAATTTAACATGCCACTGAATGACTTTGCAAGTCATCTAATCTGAAGATTCAGTTGTGGTGGCAAGATAGTACGTAATGGTCATTGTATGTTAGACTTGGATATGTAGTTCCCTAATAACTATCACCCTTATCCAGGTACTTTGAGGGTTATGGGATAATCTGCGACATTGTACAATTATATCCTTCAGACAATAGCATTGTTTGCCATGGAACCCCCAGTAAGTCTTGATGGTGAGGATATATGAAATGAAAAGGCATATTGGTAGATTCACATGCTATCCACCCAATAAGAGATGTCTTTACTTACTGATTTAGGATTTTTTTCTTGTCCTGGTCAAGGTCCTGCGATCAATACAGAGCTGAGAGCCTATTGATGTGATTCTTGGTCGATACAAAGCTACTTCTGGGGATGATGTTGATCTTAATAAGAATAGTTTCATGCCAACATTCTTTGTTGCCGCACTTTTTATTGATAATTCAAGATGGGACGGCTGCCCTTCATGGTTAGGACTGGCATGGGAATGATCAAGCACATGTTAGACTCATTCATTATTGCTTTGCAGAGATTTGACATTCCTTTCGACACTACTGTAAAGTTAGATGCGACACTCCATTGCATTAAGGTTTGCCAACTTTGCTTATTTTGTGTTCTGTAATGTAAGTCCATCATTCTACACCTCGGTGATGTATTTGCTTCGACGATCTGAGTTATGCAGTGTGGAGATATGCATACAGCTCCATCATGTTCCTGGAAACATCTATCGGGAATGTCCAGGGCAAAATTAGACTTCGCTGCTAATGAGCTGACACTACGTGACTTACCCGATGAGGCCATCCTACTCAAAGTGAACAATAAGATGCCGGGCTAGGATTGCACTTAGATGCATCTAAACTCAACTTATTATACAAGGACAAATAAGTCTTGGATACAATATCTCTCCACGTTCACACCGTTCCAATTCACTTCATGCTGTGATGGTTTTGGCATGGATCGTGTTAGGTATAACGTGGAGGCACCCGACACATACGAGTATCTCCTCCTCGGCGTCATAGATGGAGACAGCCATCTGTTCATGAGGAGCGACGAGCTCACGGCCGAGTGGAACATACTCAATCCAGTTCTCCAAGAGATCGACAGGAAGAGCATCGCTCCGGGGGTGTACGAATTGGGCGACCGAGGTCCCACGGGAGCTTACTATCTTTGGGCCAAATGGTATCAGAGCAATCCAGGTTCTTCGTTCTTGTATTGCGACTTTTAACTAGATGGCTGGAAAAGGTTCAACCGTTCGATTTGATATTGAATGATTCACTGGGAAGAATAATTTTACACTATGGCGGAGAAGGATGAAGGATCTGTTGATTCAACAACGTTTATCAAAGGTTCTTCTGGGAAGATCGAACAAGCCGGACACTATCACTGATGATGATTGGGCCGACATGGAGGAGGGGGCATGCAGTGCAATCCGATTGAACCTATTGGATGAGGCCCTTCAATATGTAGCAGAAATCAAATCTGCTACGAAGGTATGGCTCAAACTCAAAAGCAATTACATGACGAAATCTCTTACGAACAAGTTGTTCTTGAAGAAAAGATTGTATTCACTTCAGATGAGTGAAGGAGGAGATCTATTGGAACACCTCAACGTGTTCAATTAGATGATTAGTGAACTTACAAGCTTGGAGGTAAGGTTTGAGGATAAAGACATAGCACTTCTACTACTGGCATCATTGCTCGATTCATTTGACCACTTGGTGATTACGCTCATTTATGGCAAGGAAACCCTAGCAATCGGAGAGGTGACTACTACCCTAATTTCAAATGACACTTGAAAAATGGCAAGTAGTTCAAAATCTTCGGGAGTGGGACTCTTTGCAAAGGAGAAAAGCAATCAAGGAAGAGGAAGATCAATGGATCGAGGATCGAGCAATAGGGGTCGATCAAAATCCAAGGGAAAGTTCAAAGGAAGATGCTATGGGTGCAATCAGGAAAGGCATACCAAGAGATTATGTCCAAATAAGAATGGGAAAAAGAAGGAGCTCAGGTGAGGCAAGTGTAGCCGACAACATTAAGACCAATGATGGGTACGTCTTGTCCATATCGTCGGGGAATGACACCTTTGAAGATTCGTGGATCCTGGACTCTAGATGCACTTATCATATGTGTCCTCATTGAGAAGCCTTCGATGGGTACAAGGTATATGATGGTGGTTCAATTCTCATGGGGAATGATACTTCGTGCAAGACTGTGGGAGTTGGAACCGTGAAAATCAAGATGTTTGATGGCATGATTAGAACCTTGGCAAACGTGCGTCATGTTCCAGGTCTTAGAGCGATTCAACATGGGTAAAGCTAAACCGGTTAGTACACCCTTAGCAAATCACTTCAAATTATATGAGAAATGCCTTGTTTCACATGAGGAAGTTGTAAAGATATCTCGAGTACCCTATGCCAGTGCAATAGGGAGCCTCATGTATGCTATGGTTTGTAGTAGACCAGATTTAGCTCATGCGGTGAGTCTCGTCAGTCGATACATGAGCAATCCGGGTAAGGAGCATTGGGAAGCTGTTAAGTGGATCTTTCGTTATTTGGCTAGAACTGTTGGAATGGGTTTAATGTTCAGTTCCAAGGGAGGATTGATCGATTTAGCAGGTTATGTTGATTCAGACTTCGCTAGTGATTTGAATAAGCGAAGGTCCATAATGGGATATGTCTTTACTCTTGGCGGTGGAGCTATTTTGTGGAAGGCAATGCTTCAACCTAATGTAGCATTGTTTACAATTGAAGCTGAGTATATGATAGTAACTAAGGCTGCAAAGGAGGGAATATGGCTGACTGGTTTGCTCATAGAGTTGGGTATAAAGCAAGAAAGTGCTACATTATGTTGCGATAGCCAAAGCGCAATATGTCTTGCGAATAATCGAGTGTTCCATTCCAAAATGAAACACATTGAAGTTCGGTACCACAAAATTCGAGAATTTGTGGAGAATGGTAGCATTGCTTTGAAGAAAATCCATACTAAAGATAATCTTGCAGATATGCTCACGAAGACGGTTACTACGCGGTTCAAGTCCTGAGAAGTTCAAGTCACTCATTGAAGTTGATGGAGGCCGCATTGATTTCTCTCACTCATTGAAGTTGATGGAGGCCGCACCGATCCAGGTGCAGGCGTACCTTTGCGAAGGTGCGGTGGAGTGAGAGATATATTCGTTTTCTTGGTTCAAGTGAAGCTTGTGGTTTATTCAAGCCAAAGGTGGAGATTTGCTGATGTTCTCTTGAATTCCACAAATTCAATCGATTGGAAATTCGAAATTAAAAGTCAATCGGGAAATCTAGGAAGGCTTGAAGATTACAAACTATTTGTTTCCAAATATATTTTCTAAATTTGGACCTATCTATAAGAGGTTTTCATGAGAAATAGTTCCGATTCAATATAACTAGGATATATCATGATATCTCTAATATAGAGGGGATAATTACTGAAGATATTATTAGTAAGTTTTAAATTTGATAATATCTTTGGAGTGGAATTCTTTTCCTATTTGGATTAGGAAAGTGGGGATCTGAACATCTATTTATTTCAGCATTGTACCTTATACTTGGTGATACGCTCAAATAAGAAACCGTTTCTCTCTCTCCTGTGGACGTAGGCGGACTTTCGCTGAACCACGTAAATCTCCATGTTTTTTATTATTCTTATTTCTTGTCTCATCTAGTTAGGGTGTTCTTCCGCATAACACCAAACACAGGGTTCTGTGGGGCCGATGACTAGCGGCTCATCCATGCTCTCTTGTCGATGCATATGAGCAGTAATTGCAAGTGTTCGGACGGTGGGATGGACAACAACACCGCAAAACATATCGGGACAGCGGATGAGTTCAATGAAATTTCAACCATTCAAAAAAATTCTTTGCAGCCCTCGTTTTGTTCATGGTCCGATCGTCTTTCATTGTCCAACAACCGTAGCAAACCGCACCAATCGACCAAGAACGTAAACAAGAGAATGAGAACGAACAAACAAACAAACAAACATGAACCCTGCATAAGATGCAGGCTTCGGTAATAAACGAACAGGCGTCCACGCGTGCGTAGGTAATAAATGATGTTGGCTTGACTCGAAGTGATTGGAGGGAAGCGCAAGCGCGCTGGCCAAAGAGGCCGGTCAAGTCAATGGTGCGGCTGTATGTTGTTAGGTGGCGACGTTACATCGTTGCAAGGCCGCTTACGTTTCACGGGTAGTGACGGAAAGTTGAGAACTTTCTTGCCATTTGCAATGGGCGGTAGCGAATTTACCATGACACCCTCGTTTTCCACGAGTCGACAGTCAACTTGCCATGGTCATATTCGTTCTTTCACAAATCTTTTATCCGAGCCCTATAGTAAGGAGCCAAGCTCTCTCGCCGTGCGCATTCCATGGCTGCATCGCAGTGAAGGTGAGAGAAGCGATGGACAGTGGCGAGAGGAAGAGGAGGAAGGTCGGGAGCGAAAAGGGAGGCCAAGACAGGGGCGGCAATGGCCCAGAGGAGGAGGAGGAGATGGAGAGGTTCTTCGCCTTGATACAGAGCACGAAGGACATGCTCCAGAGCTTGGTGAGAGAGTCCCACGAGAGGGTGAGGATGGAAGAGGCGGAGCGGGTGAGAAAGGAGGCGGTGGCCTGGACCCTAAGGTTCTGGCAAAGATTTCGAGGGGGCCGACAAGTTTCCCAGCGGGAGCGCTCTTGGAGTTCAAGCAGGGCCTTCTAACTCCAAAGAAGAAGGAGGAGATGGGAAGGAAAAATGAGAGAAGCCAAAAGAAGAGGAAACTCTAAAAGAAAAGAAGACAATGCCTTGGATCTCAAGCTTTCCCTTAGTCAATTCAATGAGACTTTGCTTTGAGATCATATTCCAATTTTGACGTGGATGACTTTTTCTTTCAGTCAAATTGTTACATGGAAACTAGTAAGATGTTATCCAACTGTTGATATACTATTTTTCATATTTAAGAGGAAAACTTGTTAAGAATTGGAGCCCTAACTAAGTTTGGTTTGGACTGTGTTCGGGTCAATATGAATCACTGAAATTATTTCATATGAAAATGAAGGGGTAAGTACACTTATGGGTGAGCATCAATCTAGGGTCAACCCTGAATTGACCTTGGACCGGACCAATCCTACCAATCCTAATCCGGTATCTAGAGGGATTAAGTTAATCCTAGTCCTAGGATCTTTGGACCAATACTATGTGGGTTGGTCCTCAGTGGATTAGTCCTCAGTCTTGGGAGTTTTGGATGATCCAACCTAGATCAACTATGACTATAAATATTAATATATATGTATATATTATAGTATATATTATATATATAATATTTTTTTTATCTATTTTAAAGAGTAAGGCCTAACTTAAATGGTATCCTCCTCCTCCGATACTCTTATTCTCTTTTTTCTTCTTTAACCTCTTAGTTTTCAATTTGCCAAGTAAAATCAAAAGAAATAATTTCGTTCGTAAGCAACCTTGCCCCACTCATTGTTCAACACTCACGCTACTCGCCTTTGGTCGCTCGCCACTCAATGTTTGCCCTGCTTGTGATGCTCACTGCTCAATGCTCATGCCACTCACCTCTTTCTGCTAACCTTACTCGTTACAAAGTAAATCATAAGGAAATAAAGCTCCAATCAGAAACCCTTTTTGCTTGTAAGTAATGCTTGCCTCATGACTCTATGAGCAGTTTTAATTGTTTTTATGGTTTCTTACTTTTAGCAAGTGTAAAGTTTATGTTGTTGCATTATTTTTCAATTTGTTAAATATGTATGGGTATTTATATTTTAGTTGCTTAATATGCATTATCAATGGATATGTAATTTGAAATAATATGTTTACTTTTTCAATGAATACCAAAAATGAAACCAAAAAAATATATCAGTTGATCCTAGGTTGACTTTAGAATCTAACTGAACTTATTGGGTCGGTCTAGTCTTGGTCCTAGGCTTAATAAGGTCGGTTCTTGATCCCAAAAATTGAGGACCAATATTATGCGGCACAGTTGGGAGGGAACCAACCCAACCCGAACTACGCTCACCTTTTATACGACACTTATTTTGATGTCAAAACCTTTTTTTCATTTACTTGAATACCACAACTTTGAAAAATCGATCACTTAAGTGGCATTTCTGATTTACCCACCGAAAAAGCAACATGGCTGTTGAAATGCTAACATGATCACCGGTGAATAATATTTTAATATTTTAATAATAATTTTTTTTTTGAATTTTTTGTTTTTCTTTTTTTCACTAGGGAGGGTTAGGAACCCTAGCTCAAATTATGCAAGGGCCGCTTCACCCTTGGCCACAAAGGCCATGGGTCGTTGGCAAGGGTCGTCAGCATAGGTCGTCACGGCCTTGCCTAGGGCCTTTATAGCCAAATATGGGTGAGGGTCACCTCACTCTCATCGCAGGCACCTCAAGTGAGGCCATCAAGGCCTCGGCTGTAGGTGAGAGCCCCCATGACCTTGCGGGCTCTAGGTGGCATTGCCCACAGTCGCCCAAAGGTGGCAATGGCCATCAAGGCCTCGCCAACAGTTGGTGGTGCCCTCGACAACCTTGTCTCAAGCCTTTGCAACTAAGGGCTAGGCAACTCTCACCCAATTTGGGCAAGGATTCTGCGATCGGCAAGGGTCACCAAAGTGACCCTCATTGACCCTAAAAAATAAAAAGTTCAAAAAATAATACTAAAAATATTTAAATATATTTAAAAATAAATATTTTGTACACTAATGATCACATTAACTTTTCCAGTAGACAAATCAAAAGTAGTATTCAAGTGATCAGTTTTTCAAAGTTGTAGCACTTGAGTAAATGAGATAAAATCTCAGCACTAAAGTGAATACTTAATAAAAGTTTTGACACTATTGATATACTTATCACGAAAATGAATCGATATGAATTAAATTGGAGAATTTAACGGGATGCATTTATTCCATTCTGCACCCACCCGCTCGACAAGTCAAATCATAATAAATGCCTTGGATTATCAATGGACCCAAAATTTGCCTGATGTACGGAGAGGCCAAATAGAAATATAGTTCTTGCACAACATCATAAATCTTGAAATAATTCACACCGACCAAAAAGAAAAAAATGTAGAAAGAATTCCATTGTATACCTCTTCCTTTTCTTTTGCCATACACCTCGTTTCCATTTCGCCGTTCTTAGTAGGATTGATATCAATATAGCCATCTTCCATTGTTGTTACTACTATTGACAAAGATTCCATAATTTTTTTTTAAAAGGGGCGCGAATTGAACTCAGAAACAAGACCAGAGAATGATTGAGCTGTGTGGCTATAGATTCGTCCACATTACATTAAAATCAATCAACGAGCCTTACAATACTGGGATTTTTTTTTTTTTTTTTTTTTTTTTTTTGGTCGAAATTGCAGTTTGACGAATAAGCAAAGATTTGAACTTGTGTGAAAAGGGAAAGGGCAGGCATTATAGCCGAAAGGAGAACAGTCAAGGAGAATAAACCAAGTGAAGCTCGATGCAAAAAAGCAGCAGGACTGTCAGAATGACGCAGAAATCATGGCATCAGAAGGGCCACCCACCATTGATGCTTGCTGTGATAACGGAGGACAAGCGGATACTAGTTGGTTTGCTCAGGGAACACGTTGAATACTAGTTGGTTCGTGTCAAACCCCAGAACGAGGGTTGCCCTTAAGATATAATTTGAATCTGAATGTGGCTGCAAACACATTGGCTTCTGTAGAGGGGAGGGCAGAATCATTAGACAAACTCGTTCTATCACCGGCATGTAAATAGAACCAATTGCATTGCACGAATTAGGCGAAGCAAAACCTGTAACTTTGTTTTCAGAGCACTGTGGGGATTCGACTCTATCTATAAGGTCTTATTGTTAGCTCAGTCCATGAAATGAGTCTATGCAATCTATGCTCTCATGTGTTTGGACTATGCGATAAAAAATCCAATGCAAAAGATGAATGACTATGCAACAGAAGGCATTTTAAACATTGAGGTAAGTTTTCACCACACTAAAGCAAGCAGAATCCATCATGTCTGTTTCTCAAATATTAAAAGAAAAAAAGAAGATGATGTGAACATTTCTTTAACCTGAAGTTCTAGGTTTAACCATTGATGATGCATCCACAAAAAAAAAAATTCCTAGATTAAGGTCGATCATGAAGTCGCACCTACTGCAATTATCTTGAGCATCCAACGTTTTGCATAGCCTTCAAAGTACTGTTGTTATACACAAATAGTGTTATAGCAAATAAGGTAGAAGTCATGGCCAACTAATAGAAAAAACTCAGCAACTCTGCTATGGCAAATAAGGTAGAATTTATAGCTAACTAATAGAAAAAACTCAACAACTCCAGGTAAATTCTTCAGCACTTTGATCACTCCAAGGCAAGACTGAAACAAAGATCAGGAAGGTCAGAGTCCACTCACTGCAAGCGGCAGAAGATGTGGCATCTTCCAAGACCACAAAGGTTGAATCGGTAGCATCACCTAGCAAAGAAGGAAAGTTAATTTTAGTAAAGAGGGAAAATGAACGAAGTTGATCGGTCACGTTTGTTAGAACAAATGCACCAAATGGTACAGCATGAATGCTGACTGATCTCCAAAATTCCATGAGCCGAACCAACCAACTTTTGACCGGCTACTCTAATATTTCGAAGATTGTTGCAACTGATACTTCCATAGCATCACAGTGGCTGGTGCATCAGCAAGTGAAATAAGATGAGAGTAGTAAGCCTTAAAGACTAGAAAGACATGGGACGTGTCAATGTTGGGTTTCTGGGGTAAAACCACCAATGCCAAAGTAGCACCAGAGCAGACAGTGCATACTCTAGCTTTCCCAATTTGAATACCCTTTCCTGGTGATAAAGTTTATTTGCTTAAAGCTTAGACAACCAATACGAGACCTTGATTCCACAGTCGTTTGCCTTGTTTCCTTCTGTTGGTTGAGGCGGTATATTTCTCCAATCAATTCATGCATCTAGCCAATTCAGCTCCAAATTTTTCATGTCACTGCAAGGAAGCAGTTCACAGTGAACAGAGGAGATATAGGTGGCATATTTCCTCTATATATGTATCATTAAGCATAGTTATGCATTGATTCATGCATTTCTAGAAAGATTTGAAATTAAAGAATCTGTACACATTAGGGAAGATTCCCGTGCCACAAAAACTGCCTCAGACATTGTGTGAAAAAAGGAGTTGGTACAGGTCAATACAGGTCAATCAATTTATATCCCAACTTCTTTTTTAGAGTGTCCATAAATAAAGTTTAATTTTGTACCCATCCAAGTCTTATGATTCTGCCAATAGGGTATAGACACACATATCTAGAAATCGGCACCTGGCATGCTCAAATTTCAGAGCAAAGAAGGATTGCCTCATCTCATCTTCAGTTGAATGAGCCAGAATACCTAGAAAACTTTAGGTCAGGTATCATTCTCTCCTAGCAGCGTCAACATTAAGAGTCATCACCGATAGTCCCTGCAGGAACAGGAGCCATCCTTGAAATGGTAGAATCTGTTAGCATCCCCCAAGATTATCTCTCTTCTGGTGACTTTTGCAATCAATTTGATCGCGGAATGACAGTCGCCACAAACTCGAAGATTCTTCATTACTCAGATAGGCATCCCTTCTGGTATCTTCAAAAGCCCAAAAGCTACAGCAAGTTTTTCACTGTGATACTTTAAGCTATGCAATTTTTCTTCCCCATTGATGTCATGAAGCACAAAGCTCCCATCTGGAGAATAACCTGCTTGGCTCAACAACACACCCAATTTCTCCAGCATTCTCAAAATACCAACATGTTCAGAATGGCTCCTACAGTCGCCTCCAGTAAACATATGTACTTTCTTTTCTACTTCAATCCAGCTACAGCCAGGTGACTTGCTTACACTCAACCTCATTTTTCTCCTTATATCTGCAACATCAGTCCACTTACCTTTTGATGCATAAATATTTGATAACAAGACGTAAGGTCCAGCATTCTCAGGCTCTAGTTCTAAAAGTTTCTTGCTGCAACTTCTGCTAAATCCAAGTTCATATATGTCCCGCATGCCCCTAGCAAAGCACCCCAAACTACAGCATCAGCTTCCACTGGCATCCTTCTTATTAGATTCATGGCCTCATTTAACCTGCCAGCCTGGCCAAGCAAATCAACCATGCAGGCATAATGTTCAGTCTGGGGCTCCTCTAGATATTTGCTCTTCATTGAATCAAAGATCTCTAGCCCTTCATTTACCTTCCCAGCGTAGCTACATGCTGAGAGAACTCCCACAAAGGTAACTTCATCTGGTGGAGTCATTGAAGAGCACATCTCTTGAAATACTCTCAGAGCCTCTTCTCCTAAACCATGTTGTGCATTGAAGTCAACTGCGCAATAGAATCAACAAAGATCACAATTTCCACCGGGATTTACCTTATTTTTTTTACTAAAGGATTAGATTTACCAACCGATATATAAAGTTACAAACTTTTATTTGTGTAACTTACCAACATTTCTTCAATTAAGATAGCAACTATAGTGTCTATACTTTTGCAAGCATCATTATCAGAGTCCTACACAACATCTAATGCCACAACAAAGATGCTAATGACTAATGAGGTCTACCAACCTTCCAAATGGAAAGGCGTTCCATCTTTGAAGTATTTTCAGGCCAGTTCGATCAGCAAGGAAAGTGACAAAATTAATGATTTTCTGAATTTTCCAAATTTTTATGAATTTTTATGATTTCTTAATGATTTTGATAATTGTTTTTTATATTCGGGGACGGGTTTGGATCGTGTTTATCCACTTCAAATCGTTGGCCCGACCTTCTAGCTAGATCCGACCTGAGTCGAACTACAAATAGGATTTAAAATATTTTTACAAATATTCTGTGAATTTTTTTTATTGATTTCATTCTTCTCCATTTTTTTATTCTTTACTCTTTTTTCTTCTTTTTCTCTTCTGATTGTCGTCACAGCAACACCACTACCTGCCAATGACCGGCGTCAACTAACTCTGGCCGCTCACTCTAGTGACCACAAACTTATCAAACAAAACCTTACCGAACCGACATTTCTAAAACCAGCAACCACCAAGCATAAACATTAAAATGAGGAGAAATATTCTAACTCGTGTGACCTCGAACTGTTGGCTCGCGAGTGGGGGCTAGGTTTCCGACAAAGTGGTTTCCGGCATGGGCGATGGGGCACACATGACCGACTCAGACAAGGATTTTTCCACCAAATCACATAGAAATATAGAAAAAACATGAAAAGGCAGACGTGCTTTAACAATACGCGAACAAGCGAGCATCAGACTAAACTTCTAATGTTTCATTCACGCATTTCTGAAATTTCGAATTTTTAATGATTTTTTAATATTTTTAATATGGAACTCTAATACACTGCATATCGAATTTTTGCTTCTTCTTCCTGTTAAGAAAGTATGTTTATAGGATGATATTCCTGACAAAAATATAATTAATTAGCATAAATTTTATGTGATGATCCCTTGATTAGAGCTTGCTAAAAATTACTTAGGATGCTCATTGTTCACAGGTTTTAAACTGTCCTGATAGTTTCTTGAGCCACCATCATAATCCCTCTAATACTACACGTGAGATTTGACTTTTTTTAAAAGAGATACATGAAACTTTGCTTTTCCATCACAATTAGGGCTGCAAATCCATTAAAATATCTTTAAAAGATTAGGTTTCTCCTACCATGATTGTTACATTTCAGTTTTTCCTTGTAAGCTGTCGTGGTCCGAATCCTTCACTAACCGGCATTGCGTGTGTGCATACTGTTCTAGGCAAAATTGTGCAGAGAATATGGAAAGTTTGCTTGGAAGAACATTTTACCAATGGGGGATATGACAATAAAGAAGGGATGTCAAAACTTGATGCCAGGATGAAGCTGCTTGAGTTAAAGTTGGATAATGCAGTAGTTTGGACTTCATGTTCTTATAGACCTCATTATACTTTCATTATATAAATTCAGTCTCTTTGACATTTATTTAACAGCTGATCTACCTCAGGGGAACTCTAAAGCAAACAGGATATTTTACCTGTCCGTGCGACAAGAAGTGCTTGTAGATGTCACGTCAACCCTTGCAAACTACACCCAAACCCAGAAAGGCTGGAATCGCGTAATAATTGAGAAACCATTTGGTTTTGATGCACCATCTTCTAATCAGCTGTCACAGTTTCTTCTTTCCAAGTTTGAGTAACAAATATACAGGTACCGATTACATTCATCTTCTATTGCATATATATTTGCATGTATTCCTTAGAGTGAGAATGCAAGGAAAAGGTTATACTATTATGAACTTTAATCTGTCTTGTTGCTTTAGAATTGATCATCTCTTAGGAAGGAACTTCATTGAGAATCTTACAGTTTGAAGGTTCTCCAATCTAGTTTTTGAGCCACTCTGGAGCTGAAAATACATACGTCATGTACAGGTAATGTATAGTTTCCTCCCTTTACTTCAAACGTTGAAATTTAACATGCCGTTTGAATGACTTTGCAGGTCATCTAATCTGAAGATTCGGTTGTTGCGGGAAGCTAGTACATAATGGTCATTGAACATTAGACTTGGATATGTAGTTCCCTAATAACTATCACCCTTATGTAGGTACTTTGAGGGTTACGGGATCATCTGCGACATTGTACAGTTATATCCTTCAGACAATAGCATTGTTTGCCATGGAACCCCCAGTAAGTCTTGATGGTGAGGATATATGAAATGAAAGGTACATTGGCAGATTCGCATGCTATCCACCCAATAAGAGGTGTCTTTACATGCTGATTTAGGATTTTTTTTCTTATCCTGGTCAAGGTCCTGCAATCAATATGGAGCTGAGAGCCTAGTGATGTGATTCTTGGTCAATATAAAGCTACTTCTGGGAACGATGTTGATCTTAATATGAATAGTTTCATGCCAACATTCTTTGCTGCCGCACTTTTTATTGATAATTCAAGATGGGACGGCTGCCCTTCATGGTTAGGACTAGCATGGGAATGATCAAGCACAGGTCAGACTCATTCATTATTGCTTTGCAGAGATTGACATTCCTTTTGATGCTGTAAAGTTAGATGCGACACTCCATTGCATTAAGGTTTGCCAACTTTGCTTATTTTGTGTTCTGTAATGTAAGTCCATCATTCTACACCTCGGTGATGTATTTGCTTGGACGATCAGTGTTATGCAGGGTGGAGATATGCAGACAGCTCCATCATGTTCCTGGAAACATCTATCGGGAATGTCCGGGGCATAATGTAGACTTTGCTACTAATGAGCTGACACTACGCGACTTACCCGATGAGGCCATCCTACTCAAAGTGAACAATAAGATGCCTGGGCTAGGATTGCACTTAGATGCATCTGAACTCAACTTATTATACAAGGACAAGTAAGTCCTGGATACAATATCTCTCCACGTTCACACCGTTCTAATTCACTTCATGCTGTGATGGTTTTGGCATGGATCGTGTTAGGTATAACGTGGAGGCACCCGACTCATACGAGCATCTCCTCCTCGACGTCATAGATGGAGACAGCCATCTGTTCATGAGGAGCGACAAGCTCGCGGCCGAGTGGAACATACTCAATCCAGTTCTCCAAGAGATCGATAGGAAAGAGCATCGCTCCGGGGGTGTACGAATTGGGCGGCCAAGGTCCTAGGGGAGTTTACTATCTTTGGGCCAAACACGGGTCCGTGGGCCGACGACTAGCGGGCTTATCCATCGCTCTCTTGTCGATGCATATGAGCAGTAATTGCAAGTGTTCGGACGGTGGGATGAACAACAACACCGCAAAACATATCGAAACAGCGGATGAGTTCAATGAAATTTCAACCATTCAAAAAAATTCTTTGCAGCCCTCGTTTTGTTCATGGTCCGATCGTCTTTCATTGTTCAACAACCGTAGCAAACCGCACCAATCGACCAAAGAACGTAAACAAGAGAACGAGAACAAACAAACAAACAAACGTGAACCCTGCATAAGATGCGGGCTTCGGTAAAAAACGAACAGGCATCCACGCGTGCGTAGGTAATAAATGATGCTGGCTTGACCCGAAGTAAGGGAAGCGCAAGCGCGCAGGCGAAAGAGGCCGGTTGAGTCAACGGTGCGGCTGTATGTTGTCAGGTGGCGACGTTACGTCGTTGTAGGGCCGCTTACGTTTCACGGGCAGTGATGGAAAGTCGAGAACTTTCTTGCCATTTGCAATGGGCGGTAGTGAATTTACCATGACACTCTCGTTTTCCACGAGTCGACAGTCGATTTGCCACGGTCATATTCGTTCTTTCACAAATCTTTGATCCGAGCCCTATAGTAAGGAGCCGAGCTCTCTCGCCGTGCACATTCCATGGCTGCATCGCAGTGAAGGTGAGAGAAGCGATGGACGGTGGCGAGAGGAAGAGCAGGAAGGTCGGGAGTGAAGAGGGAGGCTGAAACAGGGGCGGCAATGGCCTAGAGGAGGAGGAGGAGGAGGAGGAGGAGATGGAGAGGTTCTTCGCCTTGATACGGCACGAAGGACATACTCCAGAGCTTGGCGAGAGAGTCCCGCGAGAGGGTGAGGATGGAAGAGGCGGAGCGGGTGAGAAAGGAGGTGGTGGCTTGGACCCTGAGGTTCTAGCAAAGATTTCGAGGGGGCCGACAAGTTTCCGAGCGGGAGCGTTCCTGGAGTTCAAGCAGGGCCTTCTAACTCCAAAGGAGGAGGAAGAGATGGGAAGGCAAAACGAGAGAAGCCGAACGAAGAGGAACCTCAAAAAGAAAAGAAGACAATGTCTTGGATCTCAAGCTTTCCCTTAGTCAATTCAGTGAGACTTTGCTTTGAGATCACAGCTTGGTATTGAACAAGTTCGAATCTTTGCTTATCGTTGAACCGCAATTTCGACCAAAAAAGAAAAATCCAGTATGGTAAGGCTCATTGATTGATTTTAATGTAACGTGGACGAATATGTAGCCACACAGCTCAATTATGCTCCGGTCTTGTTTCTGAGTTCAATTCGCGCCCTTTTTCTAAATTTTTTATGGGACTTCTGTCAACAGTAGTAACAATAATTGAAGATGGTTATATTGATATCGATCCCACTAGGAACGGCGAAATGGAAACGAGGTGTATGGCAAAAGAAAAGGTAGAGGTATCCAATGGAATTCTTTCTATATTTTTTTCTTTTTGGTCGGTGTGAATTATTTCAAGATTTATGATTCTGTGCAAGAACTATATTTCAATTTGGCCTCTCTGTATGTCAGGCAAGTTTTGGGTCCATTGAGAATCCAAGGCATTTATTCTGATTTGACTTGTCGGGTGGGGTCGAAATGGATTATAAATGCATCCCATTAAATTCTCCAACATAATTCATATTGATTCATTTTTGGGGGTTAATATATTGTTCGTGTCAAAATTTTCGTCGAGTATTCACTTTAGCACAAAATTTTTTTTTCATTTACGTAAGTGTTATAATTTTGAAAATCGATCATTTGAATACTACTTCTGATTTTTCTATTGGAAAAGTTAATGTGATCGCTAATGGACAATATATTTAGTATTATTTTTTGAAATTTTTATTTTTTAAGGTCAGCGAGGGTCCCCTCGTTGATCGTGGAATCCTTGCCCAAATTGGGCAAGAGCTGCCTCGCCCTCAGCTGCAAAGGCTTGAGGCAAGGTCGTTGGGGGCACCACTAGTCGTTGGCAAGGCCTCGATGGCCATTGCCACCTTTGGGAGACCATAGGCAACGCCATCCAGAGCCTGCGAGGTCATGGGGGCCCTCATCTATAGCCGAGGCCTTGACAGCCTCACTCGGGGTGCTTGTGATGAGAGTGAGGCGACCTTTGCCTAGATTTGGCTATAAAGGCCTTGGACAAGGCCATGATAACCCTTGCCAACAACCCATGGCCTTTGTGGCCAAGGGCGAAGCGGCCCTCACATAGTCTAAGCTAGGGTTCTTGACCCTCCCTAGAGAAAAAAAAGAAAAACAAAAAAAGAAAAAAGAAAAAATATTAAAATATTTTCCGCTAATAACCATGTTAGCATTCCGAGGCCATGTTAGCTTTTCCGATGGATAAATCGGAAGTGACATTTAAGTAATCGATTTTTCAAAATTGTAGCATTCAAATAAGTGAAAAAAAAAAGTTTTGATATCAAAATGAGCGTCGTATAAAAGTTTTGGTATCAACAATGTACTTAAAGGTGAGCATAGTCCTAGTTGGGTTGGTCTCCTCCCAATCGTGAGACCAACCCGCATAGTATTAGTCTTCAATTTTTTGGATTGAGGATTGACTATATTAAGCTTGGGACCAAGGACTAGACCAACCCAATAGGTTCAGTCCGATTCCAAGGTTAACCGAGGATCAACCAATATTTTTTTTTTTGTTTCATTTTTGGTATTCATTGAAAAAGTAAACCTACTATTTCAAATTACATATCAATTGATAATGCATATTAAATAAATACCCATACATATTCAACAAATTGAAGATAAGACAACAATAGAAATTTTACACTTGTTAAAAGCAAAAAACCGTAAAAACGATTGAAACTGCTCATAGAGTTGTGAGGTGAGCATTATTTACAAGCAAATAGGGTTTTTGATTATAACTTTATTTCCTTATGATTTACTCGGCAACGAGTGAGGTTAGAGCAATGAGCATCACGAGCAAGGCGAGCATTGAGTGGTGAGCGACCAAAGGCGAGTGTTGAAAAACGAGCGGGGCAAAGTTGCTTACAAGCAAAGTTGTTTTTTTCGATTTTACTTGGCAAATTGAAAACTAAGAGGTTAAAGAAGAAAAAAGAGAACAAGAGTACTAGAGAAGGAAGATGCTATTTAAGTTAGGGCTCTCTTTAAAATAGATAAAAATTATTATAATATATATAGTCAGAGTCGATTCGAGTTGGAATCCAAAACTCCAAGGATTGAGGATCAATTCACATAGTGTTAATCCAAAGATGCAAGATTCAAATGATAATAATAATGATAACAATAATAATAATCAAAGTAAAGACGTCCAGAACAGATTGATTGGACTCCACTATGCCCACATATTGTGTCATGGTTAGTTTCGATGAAGTGATTAGGAAGGAAAGGAAGAAATTTCCATAATTATAAGAGAAGAGAAAATGATGCAATTTGAAAAGGTCAATTTATATCGATGTCCAGATAACTACGAGAGAAAAAAAGAGGATGAGATTACATTACAACATAAGTACCTTCTTAAGAATTTGTAAATTGATAAAAAGCAAAGTTATTATAAGTGAGGAAGAAGAATTTGATTAAGTGATAAATAAATCCCTCCATATCCCTCCATAGAGATCTCAAGTACCAATGCATCGTTGTCTATCATTTTCCCTTCCCGGTCATCCCTCTTGGTCTGTTCCCCTCCGTCCAAACACGATCGAGCTTTTCAGAATCCCACCTCTTTCCCCTACCTAATCCTTACCTAATGCAGATAATGGAAGACAGTACTGGTTGAGTGTGCGCCACTGCTTTATCCAATCATGTACAGTGTCACGGCCTCAAAATTATCTTCCTAATAATAATGGGTAATGGAGAGAGATCCGTGTGAAAAGGGAAAGGGCAGGCATTGTAGCCGAAAGGAGAACAGTCAAGGAGAATAAACCAAGTGAAGCTCGATGCAAAAAAGCAGCGGGATTGTCAGAATGACGCAGAAGTCATGGCATCAGAAGGGCCACCCACCATTGATGCTTGCTGTGATAACGGATGACAAGCGGATACTAGTTGGTTCATGTCAAAACATTGCTCAGGGGACACATTGGACATGACACCCCAGAACGAGGGTTGCCCTTAAGATATTTTTTGAATCTGAATGTGGCTGCAAACACATTGGCTTCTATAGAGGGGAGGGCGGAATCATTAGACAGACTCATTCGATCACCAACGTGTACATAGAACCAATTGCATTGCACGAATTAGGCGAAGCAAAACCTGTAACTTTGTTTTCAGAGCGCTGTGGGGATTCGACTCTATCTGTAAGGTCTTATTGTTAGCCCAATCCAAGAAATGAGTCTATGCAATCTATGCTCTCATGTGTTCTGGACTATGCAATAAAAAATCCAATGCAAAAGACAAATGACTATGCAACATAAGGCATTTTAAACATTGAGGTAAGTTTTCACCACACTAAAGCAAGCAGAATCCATCATGTCTGTTTCTCAAATATTAAGAGAAAAAAGAAGAAGAAGATGTGAACATTTCTTTAACCTGTAGTTCTAGGTTTAACCATTGATGATGCATCCACAAAAAAATAAATTCCTAGATTAAGGTCGATCATGAAGTCGCGCCTACTGCAATTATCTCGAGCATCCAACGTTTTGCATAGCCTTCAAAGTACCATTGTTATACACAAATAGTGTTATAGCAAATAAGGTAGAAGTCATGGCCAACTAATAGAAAAACTCAGCAACTCTACTATAGCAAATAAGGTAGAATTTATAGCCAACTAATAGAAAAAACTCAACAACTCTGGCATTAAGAAATGGATAACATAGGTAAATTCTTTGGCACTTTGATCACACCAAGGCAAGACTGAAACAAAGATCAGGAAGGTCAGAGTCCACTCACTGCAAGCGGCAGAAGTTGTGGCATCTTCCAAGACCATCAAGCTCGAATCGATAGCATCACATAGCAAAGAAGAAAAGTTAATTTTTGTGGAGGGAAAATGAATGAAGTTGATTGGTCACGTAGGTTAGGACAAATGCACAATACCAAATGGTACAGCATGAATGCTGCCTGATCTCCAAAATTCCATGAGGCGAACCAACCAACTTTTGACCAGCTACTCTAATATTTCGAAGATTGTTGCAACTGATACTTCCATAACATCACAGTGGCTGGTGCATCAGCAAGGGTAATAAGATGAGAGTAGTAAGCCTTAAATACTAGAAAGACACGGGAGGTGTCGATGTTAGGTTTGTGGGGCAAAACCACCAATGCCAAAGTAGCACCAGAGCAGACAGTGCAAACTCTAGCTTTCCCAATTTGAATACCCTTGGCTGGTGATAAAGTTTATTTGCTTAAAGCTTAGACAACTACTATGAGACCTTGATTCCACAGTTGTTTGCCTAGTTTCCTTCTGTTGGTTGAGGCCGGTATATTTCTCCAATCAATTCATGCATCTAGCCAATTCAGCTTCAAATTTTTCATGTCACCGCAAGGAAGCAATCCGCAGAGAACAGAGGAGATATAGGTGGTATATTTCCGCTATACATGTATCATTAAGCATAATTATGCATTGATTCATGCATTTCTAGTAAGATTTGAAATTAAAGAATCTGCACACATTAGGCAAGATTCCCGTGCCACAAAAACTGCCTCAGACATTGTGCGAAAAAAGAAGTTGGTACAGGTCAATCAAATTATATCCCTTCTTCTTTTTTAGAGAGTCCATAAATAAAGTTTAATTTTGTACCCACCCAAGTCTTATGATTCTGCCAATAGGGTATAGACACACATATCTAGAAATTGGCACCTGGCATGCTCAAATTTCAGAGCAAAGAAGGATTGCCTCATCTCATCTTCAGTTGAATGAGCCAGGATACCTAGAAAACTTTAGGTCGGGTATCATTCTCTCCTAGAGTCATCACCAATAGTCCCTGCAGGAACAGGAGCCATCCTTGAAATGGTGGAATCTGTTAGCATCCCACAAGATTATCTCTCTTCCGGTGACTTTTGCAATCAATTTGATTGCAGAATGATAGTCACCACAAGCTCGAAGATTCTTCATTACTCAAATAAGCATCCCTTCTGGTATCTTCAAAAGCCCAAAAGCTACAGCAAGTTTTTCACTGTGATACTTTAAGCTATGCACTTTTCTTCCTCATCAATGTCATGAAGCACAAAGCTCCCATCTGGAGAATAACCTGCTTGTCTCAACAACACACCCAATTTCTCCAGCATTCTCAAGATACCATGTTCAGGATGGCTCCTACAGTTGCCTCCAGTAAACATATGTACTTTCTTTTCTACTTCAATCCAGCTACAGCCAGGTGACTTGCTTACACTCCTTGACCTCATTTTTCTCCTTAAATCTGCAACATCAGTCCACTTACCTTTTGATGCATAAATATATGATAACGAGATGTAAGGTCCAGCATTCTCAGGCTCCAGTTCTAAAAGTTTCTTCACTGCAACTTCTGCTAAATCCAAGTTCATATATGTCCAGCATGCACCTAGCAAAGCACCCGAAACTACAGCATCAGCTTCCACTGGCATCCTCCTTATTAGAATCATGGCCTCATTTAACCTGCCAGCCTGGCCAAGCAAATCAACCATGCAGGCATAATGTTCATTCTGGGGCTCCGCTACATATCTGCTCTTCATTAAATCAAAGATCTCTAGCCCTTCATTTACCTTCCCAGTGTAGCTACATGCTGAGAGAACTCCCACGAAGTTAACTTCATCTGGTGGAGTCATTGAAGAGCACATCTCTTGAAATACTCTCAGAGCCTCTTCTCCTAAACCATGTTGTGCATAACCAGTAATAATAAAATTCCACATGACCACATCCTTAACACTAAACTGATCAAACACCAGTTTTGCTCTTACAAGGTTTCCACACTTAATATACATTGTGATGAGAACTGAGGTAAAATACACATCAATGTCAAAGTGGGACCTAATCAACTGGCCGTGAACCTGTCTGCCTTGATCAAGGCATGCCAAGCTGGCACTCTCATCATATCAAATACCTGCCTTGCTTTAACTACCTCCCCACACTGGCCAAATTTAAGGATCATTGCATTACAGGCAACAACTGACTTCATTGGCATTGGATTGAAAATTTCTGAGGCCTCTATATGCCCACACTGGGTATAGCCCATCAGCATTGCTGTCCAGGACACCTCGTTCTTTTCTGGCATCACTTCGAAAAGCTTCCTAGCAATGTCCACCTGATTATTCTGTGCATACCCAGTGATCATGGCCTCCAGCAGACTACATTCCTATGCGGCATCTCATCAAAAATTTCCCTCGCTTCTTCGAGTCATCCTTCCTGACAGTACCCTCCGATCATATTAGTCTTAGCAACGACATCCTTGACAGACATCATATCAAAGAGCCGATGGGCTTTATCAAGCCTACTATCTTGAATCAAGCCCCCCAACATCACAGTCCACGATACAAAATTCTTCTCAGGCATTTGCCAAAAAGCAATTCCACCGCGGATATCATCCCCTCCTGCAGATAACCCCTCACCATCGCTGTCCACGAGACAACATTGCGCTGGGGCATCACGTCATATGCTTTTCTGGTTCCATCGATCATCCCATTCTTAACGTCACCAGAAACCAACCCAGTCCACAAAACCGTGTTCCTCTCAGGCATTCTATCAAACAGCTTCCGCGCTTCATGGGCCCTGCTGTTCTGGAAGTACCCGGCGATGACCGCGTTCCAGGACGCGATGGGCTTGTGAAGCATTTGGTCGAACGCCGTCCGCGCATTGTCAATCTGTCCTAGGGGCGCGAGGCGGGCGATGTGGGAAGTGCCGGAGATCGCCGCATGGGTATAGAAAGCACCACGTGGGACCGTCACGAACTTCGTCCGCATATGAAATCTGCAAGGCGAAGTTCCAAGACTGTAAAAGGTCAGAACTTTTCCTCTCTCTTTCAGCTGATGCATGGTTTTTCCACTCACCAAAACATCAATTACCTTTTTCAGGTCTTAGTCCAAAATAGTCTTTGGAAGTCGGGCAATTGCAGTCGTTTGTGTTCAGTACGAAACCTTCGCGAGTTTATAAAGCTCCATCCACACTTCGAAGGGGAAAACAGAACATGGGCCAATCTTTGATGGAGAGGGACCTTGAGGGTTGATTAGGCACGAAATGGCCTTTTGCTAGATGGACTATCTTGAATTTTTGAACAGTGTAGGAGGATGATCGGTTCTTGGGTTGGGCCGATGCCATCCCAGAATCAATTGATGCAGTTTCCAAATTGAATTGGTTTGATCTCGAGTTTTAACAAGTTCCTTTTTTTTACTCTTTAAAATAAAAGGATTTTTTGTTATTATTTTGTTTTAGTCCAATCTCGAGCAGTTCAATTCTGCACCTAGAACGAGGAATCGAACGATTATTCCTAGTACCAAAATCTTTCATAGCCCATGGGTTTGGTCTGGCTCTATTTCTATGCACAGCCCTACGCTCTACTAGTGGAAATATTTACTTCTTCATTATAGAAAAAAAAGATTGTTATACGACTTTGTTAGATTTACAAAAAATAAATCATTTGAAAAATATTTTTCTGAAAACGATAATTTGTATTGCATATAAAAATGAATGAACGAAAAATACTTTCATCATGAACTAAAATATTTAAATATAAATTATAGGCAATTATGAAAGTATTTTTCATTGATTAATAATATCAAGCGATATAAATGATCAATTTTACAAAAATGTTTTCGAAATCATTAGTTTTCTACAAAACAAATAGTGGCAAATATATTTTTTTATCACTATAATGGTATGAGTGCTAAAAATTCACTTTTGTGCTACAAATTTTTAATAAACATTGACTACAATGTTGGCAATTTTGATGGGTCATAATGCACATGTGATGAATGTTTTTCAATGATGCTCAAATTATTGATTAGAAGTTAGTGACACTTAAATGGACAAATTTTTTTACTATTCATAACATTTAAGTGAACATTTTTGTATTAGTAGTCATGGCTCTCAATTGATTGGGGAAAAAATTATTACACTAAAATAAGCGTCTTACTCTTGAGAGAGTGCATCAAAAACAATGCAAAAAACTAGTTTATCATCTAGTTCATTTAGAGCTTAGCTTTACTCATAGCTCAAGCTTAATTCATCGTATTAATAGGTCATCTAAGTAAAGGGGGTTTGATAATATCAATCATCTTTGCATAGGTCTAATAGGTATGCAAAGAATTCAGTGATGCTATTAATTGCATATTCGTCATGTTGGTGAATTTGAAACCGCGATTAATAACAAATGTTGAAAAAAAAAAAATCAATCCCACATTCAAATTCACCAATGCAAATTCATAATTGGAAGTTACATATAAATTTCCCATAGTGACATCAAGATTCCTTAAATAGGATGCCAAGAATAGATATTCATATTTGTAGAAAAGATATTATCTTACCTGTTTACCAAGAATAGATATTTGTAGAAAAGAGAAATGCTTGGCTAATAGCACAGTCCCTCTTAAATAGGATGCCAAGAATTGATATGTGGAGAATGATATCTTACCTGTTTTAGCCATCTCCCCATATGATGCCACCTTATTTCTCCTTATATAGTTTGTTCAATGATGCCTCTATATTCATATTTCAAAAGAAAAATACAATTTATAAAGATGAACTTATCAATTAGACTTTTTGTGGCATTCATGAACTTATCAATTAGACTTTTTGTGGCATTCACGATCATTCTTACTCTCCTACAAGCTTGCATCGGAGATGTATACTTACCTGCAAAAACCCGTGTTCAAATTTTCAACAGTTTACCTAGAGAAGTGACGTTAACTGTTCATTGCAAATCCAAGGATGACGATCTCGGTTTTCATCAGATTCCTCCCAATGGCTCACGGGAATTTCATTTCAAGGCCAATTTTGTGGGTTCCACCCTCTTCTTTTGTAGCATGCAATGGTCTGATCAATTTCACTATTTTGATATATATATTGAGAGAAGAGATTATGACCGATGTAAGAATGTGTGTCCATGGTATGTACAGCCTAGTGGTCCATGTTTTAACAACACTGATTGTGAAAACTGGAACTCCTAAAATTTCCTAGAAAAATTTTGTGCCTATTGGAAAAATACAATATTCTGCTATGGTTGAGATGCTATTGTAAGCTCCTCCTTTGGGTGAAATAAAGATTGTTAGTGGATATCTTTTCATGGCGTAGATGTGTGAAGAAGTCCTTTTATGCTTTTATTTATAAACACAAGTTAACACTTGACGAGCATGTATGCAAAATTCATCAAGCTGACTGAATAATTAAGCCGTTATTAAGAAAAATGGATAAACGTGGTTAAAAAATAAGAGAATTCTTTTTAGTTTCTTCTTTTAATTGGGATATTACCAATTTATCAATCCACCAGAGAAAAGTGTGATTCTGCTCAACTACTTCACTTCCGCCTGTCCTGAAGGAGTCAAACTCCTGGGAGAGTGCATCAGAAACAAGTTCAAGCATCATTGCGATTGTGAGCATTACTCCAAAGCTGATCGAAATTGAAAATAGCCTTGCACCAATTCCTTCTGAATTAGCACGATTGCACGAATCAGTGGACATGTGTCCCTGCGATGCCGTCTTCTATGAAACCAGAAAGTGCAAGTCCCCTTAGACAGACGACAATCAGAGTTGCGACCAATAATGTCAATGGCTTAGCATATGAATGAACCGATAGACCGACATCCACTCAATGTGCTACCTGCTTGTTCAAAGACACTTCTTCCAAAGTTTTGTCTGATGATCTTGACCTCGGGACTTTGTCGATGCACTTGAATGACAAGATAGGAATATCATATTACGGGAGCGAGTGTATCAGAGCAATATTTTTCAAAATTTTGTTGGGTTTTTCTTGATTCTATCTATAAACACTTCGACCTGCTGAATCCAATAAACTGCAAGCTTATAATCTGTCAAAGAACTTGCCCCTGAAAGTCGAACCAAAGTCCATTAAAGAGGCATTTTTTTTGGTAATTTCAACAGAGATTGAAACTAGCAAGTACATAATCATCTTTGATAAAGATGAAAAATCCTTTGGATGAGAAGTTAGCTCAAAATTTGCTTGCTTACACAAGATACCAAGCAACAATTGGCCATGTTATGCTCCCCTTTCCGGCCCAGCCCGTCCCCTCCTTTCCTCTTCTCCCTCACGCAGAGCAACTCTCTGCAAGAAGGAAAGAAAGTTGAAGTACAGGCGGCAGAAGATCGGGGGAAGCATTCCTCTTCTCCCTCACGCAGAGCAACTCTCTGCAAGAAGGAAAGAAAGTTGAAGTACAGGCGGCAGAAGATCGGGGGAAGCAGCTCCAGTGTGTCCACAGGTCAGGAGGTCAGGCCGGTCGACAGGCTGGCAAGGCAGGAGTCAGGCACGCCTGTCGTTGGCAATAATAAGGGTCGGACAGAGAGAGCTCGGGAGGAGGACAGAAAAAAAAACTGATACCGAGAGAGGGAGAAGGAGAAACCGGAGAGGAAACGAGTGAAAAGGCTTCGAGAGAGAGAGCATGAGCGAGTGTGTGAGCAAAACCAGAGAGAGAGAGAGAGAGAGAGAGAGAGAGAGAGAGAGAGAGAGAGTAAGCTGAGTCAATAAGTACGTACAATAAAACTTGTGAGAGATTGAGCGAGTGTGAGAGCTTGTAACGCTAGTATAGTATCAAGAATCAACAACCTTGAGTTCATAAGTATGTACAATAAAATTTGTTTTGAAAAAAATTGTTGCTTACCACCGAGAGGGTATATGTCACAATAAGTGACCTTCAACGTCAAGAACCTATATGGATTTTCACCATGTGTTCCCTGAAGAAGAAACACTATACAGATGATAAGAGATCTAAGAACCCTGCAAGTGCAATCTCTCATCTTCTCTTGTCACTGATCCCTTTTCCTTTGCTCCGAGTGAATCCATTTGGACTTCGAAAGATGAGACTCTGTGTCTTTTCGAACAATGTCTGCAAGTTTTTTGAGGTCAAACTGTTTTCAGCTATGATATCGTTCGAGTCTAAGTGAACCTTGCTGGAGTACATTAGCCAGGCCTCTCTCTATCTCTCTCCCTCCATTTCGCTCTCCCTTCTCTATTTATTTATTTGTGCACTTTATCTAGGAAAAATGACACAATAAGTGTTATAACTTTCGTATGACACTCACTTTGAAAAAAAAAAGAGATTGTTTAAGTGTCAACTCTGATTTAGAATGCCGAAAATTCAACATGGCAACATTTTACCAATATCCATGTCAAAGTGTGTGTGTGACTGAGGTGAAGGAGTGAGTGCCATGTGTGTGCGCATGTGCGCATGTGGAGATGAAAACCATCAAATGGTTTAAAACTAAATTGGGTGAATAGAAACTGTTATGATTGAATTAACCACCATATAATAGGTTAGGACTTTTTGGGCAATTATCCCAACTATGCAAGGTCATCCCTTAATTTTATTTGTTCGAGGGGAGGGGGAGAATGAAAATCATCAAATGGTTTAAAACTAAATTGGCTAAATTGAAACTGTTATAATTGAATTAGCCGCCATACAATGGGTTAAGACTTTTTGGACAATTATCCCAACCATCCAATGTCATCCTTTGATTTTTATTCATTCAATATGGTCCTATTCTTAAATATTCAATTTAGTTCCTAAAATGTTAATTTATTCAATCTAATCCCCAATTTATGAAATTAGTCATTTGGTAGTATTCACAAGCTTAATAAGTACACTACTAGTCATTATGCAATCGGCTTTTGTTCACATTTTCCGTGATTTTTGTGTTGAATAGAAGAGAATTGCTGGGAATCAAATCGAAAGGTGAAAGTGATCAGGACACTTGTTTAAGTGAGTGGAGCGATGCTACTCTCGTTTTACCATGGACGCAACATAGGAATCGGTAATTCGGGCATTCATGGGACGCATGCAGAGAAAATGATAGACAAACGCCCCCTCCAACAAAAAGCTTCTTCTGACCTTTCCTTCTCTTTGCTAGCTCTGCTGCCCGAGCTTTGTGTTTCATCTTCCAACTGACACATTCATTTCAATGCAATTCTGGGTCTCATCCCTTTTGCCATTTTAGCAAAGCTGTTTGGTCGCTTGAATGTTTCTAGAAGGAAATGCAAGCCACAGAGAACAAGATGAAGAAGAAGCCAAAATTAAAGAAAAGTTCACAACTGAAAGCCATGATATCACTTAATTTTCACAATCTGGCAACCTTGTCCCGTGCATGCCGCAATACATCCCTCTTTCCGTCTCTCTCCGTCTTTCATTTACTGTGGAACCATCACTTTCTGTTGCATTTTGCATCTCTCTCTCTTCTTCGTATCGAAGGTCTCTCTCACGTCTCTCTTTCCATCTCTCTCTGATCTTTGGAATCAGTCCAGAGAAGATCGGTATAACTCGCGAGAGAGACAGAGAGAGATAATATAAAACAAATGGCAACTTTTGATGTGATGTCATTCTTGACCATGGTGATTGTGCAAGTGGGATTCGCAGGATTGAGCTTCATATCGAAGCTGGCCATGGACGACGGAATAAACCATATTGTGCTCGTCACCTATCACCAGATCATTGCCACCGTTGCCACCGCCCTGTCACTCTTCTCTTGGAGATGTATACAATTAAAATTACCAAGCGACTTCATTCTGATGATCTTCAATGCAAATGGCTTCTCTACGGGGAAGGAAAAGTACTCGGATGTTTGCGAAAAATGTTGTTCTTTTTATTCCTTTTTTACATGACTGCGTCTTGCATTGCTTTTTGGGTGATGATGGTGAGTCAACTTTGGCTATTACGATTAGGGTTCAGTCGTCTCGCATGCTTCTTCGTTCACAAGAACTATCATGTCTTGTGAGACTAGGCATGCTCTCTGGATTGTGCTTGTTGTAAACTAGTATTAACACCTAGAGGGGGGTGAATAGGTGTAGAGGAATTTTATACGCAAGCAATAACAATCTTTTGCAATCTACAAACAGAAATTAAATAGAGAGAGTAGAGAAGATTGCAAACACAATTTATAGTGGTTCGGCTTTAGACAAGCCTACATCTACTTTCCAGGCGATCAGTCAATAGGCTAGATTTTATTATATGATCAAAGGTGATTACACACTTTTGAGTGTTAGCACTCGGTGATGATGAGTCACTCTTCTTGGTCACTAGGATCACTTAATTATGCACTTTTTCAAACAACTAATGAAGAATTGAATCGGCCTTGGAATATATTTATCATCTTTAGTCTCCTAGATCTCATCCTATCTTTATATACTCTCCAAGCCACACTCGACCGTTGGCCCTTTTCTTGAGAATTTCGTCTTCCATTTCCTGGACAGACTTTATAAGGTAGTTCTTTTTGACCGTTGGAGGTAGATTGGATCCCCTTGGATTCTGTTCACCCATATAATTAGAATCCGAGCTTCCATAAGTGTTTCATTCTTCTTTGGAAGTTGTCCATTGATTGATCATGCCAATCAGTTTGATACAATAGAATCAATATAAATAAAGTAAGTGAAATACTTAACCGTTGGTGATTTGATTCTATAGTTCCATTTTGAGTCTGACAGACTTATGTTTTGAGTCTGTTTAAGTTTTCCGTCTGGTACGGATAGACTCAAAATCTGCGTCTCTTCAAGTCTTTCTTCTAGTACGGACAGGTTCAGAAACTGCATTTTTTCAAGTCTTCCGTCTGGTACGGACAGACTCAAAAGCTACGTCTCTTTGGATCTGCCAGACTGAAGTTCTGCGTTTGGTACGGTCAAACTCAAAGACACTTTACGCTTTTCCTTCTACCACTAGCATACTCAGAAACATACGTTAATAGCCTTTGATTTATTTTGTTATCTTCAAAATATTATAAGGGATTTTCCTAACAGTGTTTGAGCAGAAGTGTGTCTTTCTGGTTCAAGCCTTCCTTGGCGATTTTGGACTTTGAATAGTTCTCTCCAATATTGGAGTGGTTTGTACCACACAAAAATCTCCAAGAGGTGTTTCTGACATAGATGAAAGCTTTGAGTGAGGTCAAAACCCTAGGCAAAGCAAAGCCGGAGGCTGTAGTATGAGGCCATTTAAGGTGTAGTGAAGGAGTTACAGACTTTTTATTTTAAGTTGGTCTTATTTTATTTTTATTCTAACATGTTCAGACTTTTATCATATCTTCTTATAGGACGTGGGAGTTGAAACTCTATTAAAACTAATCTGTCCTCATATTAACTCTCAAGATGGTGAAGATTTGAATCCCCACTTCTAGGGTGATTATTGAAATAAACTCCAATGGTTTTTTTTTTCCGCTTGGCCAAGATTAGTTACTAGTTGAAACGGCTAATTGAGGTGGCCATGCATAGGTGCCACGTCAAATCGCACTTCAGGGGAGAAGTTGGGGTGGAGTCGCACTAGAAGTAACGTGGGACAAAAACAATTATGATGCAAAAATTTAAGAAAAAAATATCTTTTCTTTTGTCTATTAAAAGACATTCTAGATTTCTTATACCTGAAAACAAATAATCTAAAATTGAAATGATTATAGATTTCCTAGATTTGACAACTAATATACCAATTGAAACCACCTAACCTTGGGAAAATTTTGCTTACCACTTATGCGTAAGTGGTTTGTCTTGACCAATTGGACGAACTTACCCGAACCAATCTCTAAATTTTTCTCCTTTCTTCCATTTTTGGGCTTAGGCAATCTATCTATTTTTCAAAAACAGGTTTTCTAAAAAAATGGCGTTCACTTCCTCGAGTTTCATTTTAAATTTGTTGTGTAGCATCCTTAAGAAATGAAATAAAGCTGTGCATATATTTGAGGAAAAATGCACTAGCAAAGTTTTGTTTTTTTTGGTAAAGTAAGTATTTATATAAATTCCAACCAATTAAGCTGTATAAGAGAGAGATACAAGGCACCATCTTGCACTCAAAAGACAAATGTCACTTGAGTGGAAGGGAGCCAAATATATGATAAGGGGAAACTAGATACAAGCTACAACAAAAGGACCCGCCCAGGGCCGACGGATACAATGCAAAAGGCTAAAAAGCAGCAAGATGCAGAAGCTAAGCACGAGCTGCCACCTATGAACTCCACCGAGTGTCTACTTGATCCATCTCAAAAATAGCCGAGTCAATTCCCCAGCACCGTTGGAGCCTCTTGTTTCTGGGGTTGTCATCAACATGATTGAAAGTAGAAGCTTTATTTTTGACAGCCCTTATAATATGTTGTTTCATTGAGGGAATGAAGAGGGGTTGGCCACGAAACAATATATTGTTTCTGGTCTTCCATAATACATAGCAAAGAACTCCAAAGGAGAAACGAACTATCTCTTTATAGAAGCCAGTACCTAAACAGAGATCTGATGCACTAGCAAAGTTAATATCTAGAAAAATAGAAAAATTGAAGAATTTCTCCTGGATCAGATGCATGTGTATATTTTAGGTTTCTTTCCTTAAGCAAAAGAGTTATGAACGTAGCAATATGGCTTTGCCATTGAATTAGTACTATCAGGAGAGACCAATTCAGGTATTTTCATTACATTAGAAGTTTCTCTTCTTTGGAAAATTAAATACATGAGTGTCCTTATAATGATTATCATACCATAGTCGAATTTTGACTTCAAGGTTATTTATTATTCCTGATTATTGTCCATCGCAGGAAGACAAGACCGACGATTATAGTGCCAATCCTGGTTTATATTTTTTTGAGTTCGCTTACTAGGTAAGTAAGCTTCCATCTCTTGATCTTGCATTGATTTGGAATTAATTATGTTGTTGCCATTCTATTCTCAGTCATGTGCTAGGAGTCACTAGTTCGACCTCATCCGTCAATTTTTTTTTTTTTGATACCCAGGGAACCCCGTACAGCCGGTAGCCGGCGGGTAAACCCTGGAGCGACACTAGCGGAGGACCCACCACCCCGACGTCGCGCTTAAGATCCCGTGCGGCCAGCGAGATTTTCATCTGTCAATTCTTATATCATCAGAAACACAAATGCAAATCCAGAAAAAAATAATGGGTTGATGCATGTTCTCTGTACCTTAGGAATCAAAAGGAAAAAAAAATAGATTCTTTTGGAATTGAAAGTTCAACTAAATTGTGCAGGGCTTTCATGAACCAATTTTTCTTTTCATCGACCTGAACAATTCGAGTCCCATGATCGCAGGAGCAATGACCAACACCCTCCCAGCCGTGACGTTTCTATTCGCCCTCCTCTTCAAGTATTGTCTATTTTCATCCTTAATCTATTTGTTGGAACCCGTTCAAAACTACTAAGCAAAATGCAATCACATAATCAATAAATGTTTTTGTATAGACAAGAAGCGTTCGGTATCAAGACCAAGGCAGGGCAAGCGAAAGTGATTGGAGCACTCCTATGCGTGGGTGGAGCAATGTTGCTCTCGTTTTACCATGGGCACATCATTGCAGGGAGTAACTCTGGCATTCATTGGAACTTTGCAGTGAAAATGACAGAAACGCTCAACCTACAAAAGCCACTCCATCTTGGGACCTTTTCTTCTCTTTTGTAGCGTTTGTAGCGCGGCACTTTAGTTCATCATCCAAGTAAGCGAAACATTTCCTTTTTTTCTCCTTTTACAAATTTTCTCTTTATCTCTCTTATGGGAGACAAACTTATGTTAAAGAGGAAGTTTGAGCATTCACTTGAATCTCCTGATGCTTGTTTTGTAACAAATTTAGGCAAAGTTGAGTGTCAAATTTCGAGCTCCTTACACTATCACAACGCTAATGTGTCTTATGACTAGCATTGAATGTTTGATCGTTGGTACTCCTACTAAATGCAACATTATTGAATGGTCATTGAGATCCAGGATCTGGCTCATCACAGTTCTCTATGTGGTATGTGTCCTAGACATTTAATGAACTTCAACAAATAGTAGAATGACCAGCTCTCTATGCATCAATAGTATGGGACATGTTTTGTGCAAAGGTAATCTGATGGTTTTTCAATTTCAGGTATGTGTGTTCTGCACTCGCATTCTCCATCATGTCCTGGTGTGTCCATAGAAAATGCCCACTCTATACCTCCGTCTTTAGCCCTTTGATGTTCGTCATGTCGACCCTCTTAAGCTTGTCACTCCTTTGCGAGAAATTATATGTCAGAACGTACGTATCCGTTTTATATAATAATATTAGATTAAGATATATGAAATGTGGAGTTGTACGCTTTTTGAGGACTATCTACAAATCGGTAATAGTGCATTCACTGAGATTTCTTTATTTCCTTTCGGATGTCAGATTGGTAGGGGCTATGTTCATCATTGTTGGGCTCTACTCTGTTTTGTGGGGCAAGGGCAAGGAAGCAGAGCAAGCAAGAATCGCGGACGAGATGGAAGCAGCGAGCAAGTACTGCGAGAAGAGAGCCTCGGAGTTACAGCTTCATCCTCACATGAACGAGAAAGTCGGCAAGATCCAAACTGATGTTCATGAATTGCTTAACTAACGATCCGATCCGATTCGACTTCTTGGGTCAGGTATTCCCCATATTCCCTGCGATTGGACATCTTGACACCTCAAGAATCACAACTCCTAGCATAATTGGAGAGCAATCCTTCATTAAAAGTCATTTGCTTGAAGGACACCCATTTGAAATCTCATCTCTTTGCGTAATTAGTTCGGCCCGAGCATCATATGAAATTGTATTACATTTTGTTTGTAGGATGAATTTATCAAGTGAAAGTCTCTTGAAAAATCATATAAATTTACGATAAGTATAGGACCCCTAATGATTGCTCTCTCTAAATCTCAAAGCGCAACATTGACTCGGTTAGAGGAAACCATCAAATCAGCGGTCACATGTTGACGATGATACTACCCTCGTGGTCATCTTAATCATTTGTGAAATTGGGATGGTTGATTTTAAGATGAATAAGTTCTAGATAGAAAATGCAAAACATGCTCCATCAAATTCAATTCCCTTACAAATCATCATGGAACAGAATTGGCCGGCTCCTTTAGGATTGACCCTGAACTAGGCCTAACTTCAAGTAATATTATTATTAATTTTGGAAAATATGTCATGTGAACAATACGTAGCAAAACGGCTAAAGGGTTGATGGATTTTCTAATTTTTCAGATTTGAAGACCATCTTCAACATATATGTCATTTCATCATATAAAGAGAAAAAAAGATATTAAAAGAAATAAGCTAAATATCGTTTACACCCGAGAAAGGCCAATTACCAGGGAGAATGGTTCGCCATTCTACCCAAGATGTTTCTCCATGGATTTTCTTCCTTCTTAATTGAACGCTAATTTTAGTTTCATGCTTAGCCATAAATTCAAATGTGTTTGTCCTAAATAGAGAAGTTCAATTAAATGTTTGAATAATATATATATACACACATGTGCATGAACCTTATAAATATGGGTGTGGAAGGGACCTATCCAGACCACTCGGAGCCAGATCGGACTGGCCTAAACTGGTGGTTTTTAAGGGAAAAAGTCTGGCTCTTGGACTGGTAATATTGTGCATTCGCATTTTTGGTATTTAATCACAAAAAACATACCATTTTGCATCAAATTTGGTAGAGATGATGTCAAATATGGGAATTGAGATGGGCACAAGATAATGATTGACCAAGAATCAATAGAAATTTAGTGATGGATAAACTTGCACGAGCAATGTGTGGCTGGAGATTTGATTGCATTCGATTATCTACACATGTTAGAAAAAGTGCAACAAATATGGTTAAAAGTTATTTGAATGGAGAGAATTTTGAGGAAAGAATCATGAAAGCGCTGGTGAGATATTTGAATGGAAAGAATTTCAATAGATGGATTTGGGAACAAAACGATAGGAAAGATTGGTGGCAAGCGTTAATTGGTCAACACCCATAGAGGGGAAGAAAGAATTTTTCTTTCCAACTTGCAAGAACAAAATCGCAATTTCTACAGCAATGGAAGGGAGATTTTGATGGACAAAAATCAAGATAGATTCTTATCGAATGATGGATAAAATCGCAATTGATGTTAACTTTACAAACCTTTCTTAGAAATTACAAATCTCGAACTTTGTTTTTTCAATTGAGTTCCCAATTACTTCTTGAGTTATGAAATCTCATTTTAGTTACTTAAAAATATTTATTGTTATTCCTTAAACTATAAAAAAAAAATTATTATCTTTGACCGAAAAAGGATTATCATATTTTTTTTCCAACTTCAAATCTATCTTCTTATTAAGGGCCTCAATAGTCGGTTAATGCTGTCAATTGCACATATATGATTGTTAAGTGTTGACAAGTGAGGCACAAAAAAAAAAAAAAAAAAAAAAACTTCACACATCAACACCATGAAAAGATATCCACCAACTTTATTAATTTCATCCAGAGGAGGAGCTTACCGTATCATATTCATAGGCAAAAAACAAATAGATACAAATTGGAATAAGCTCAAATTTCTCTTGGAAATTTTAGGAGTTCCATTTTTTACACATGGCCCTCTCAAGACAAGGAC
Source organism: Corymbia maculata (assembly GCA_014182735.1). NCBI lineage: Eukaryota > Viridiplantae > Streptophyta > Magnoliopsida > Myrtales > Myrtaceae > Corymbia > Corymbia maculata. The sequence continues at coordinate 13,085,079 of CM024689.1, forward strand.
CAGTAGGTAATACAAACCACTGGCACTTGTCATAACATAGCGGGTCATCTCTTTCCTCAATATATATGTCAAAATAGTGAAATTGACCAGGCCATTGGAAGCTACAAGAGTAGTGGGCACCACGGGGCCTGAAATGAAATTCCCACATGTCATTAGGAGTAATCTGTTGGAAGCCGAGATCGACACCCCTGTTGGATTTGCAATTAACGGTTAGCGTTACTCCTCCTGGTAAGGTGTTGTAGATTTCAACATGGGTTTCTCCGGAGCAAGCTTGTAGGAGGGTTGCAATGATCAGGAACACCGCAAAATGTCTAATGGACGAATTCATATTTGTAATCTTTGTTTTTCTTTTGAAATAAAAACATAGGGATTTGCAGACCAATCTATATAAGGAGGAATAAGGTGGCTTCATTTGGTAAGATAAGCTGTCCAAGCGCTAAGATGGCCACTTATTATGGCAATGCATAAATAAATTAAGAAAAACATATGTATCTATATCTTTTATTAAATATATTGATATGTAATAAGGTGGCTTAATTTGGTAAGATGGTTAAAACATGGATGAGGTTAAGAATGGGATTCACAAGGAATAATATAATCAATTTAATAGGATAGAAAGTGTCAGAGGAAAAAGGGGTGGAAATAGCGCAATCCATTTTTTTTATAGTAATACACCATACATAGGAGGTGTAAAAGTAATTTTCCAGAAATGGCGAAATTGACTATTTGATTTGATTTTTAATGAGAGAGTGAATAATTAAAACCTTATGTATCGTGGGGTACCTGTTTTGTGTTTGTAATGATAATAATCTTTAGGAAAGCCGACCTCGTGGAAGATGATGTTTCTAAGTTTCTACTCTTTGGAAAGAGAGCAATTAGGGTTTTACAATTCGGCTAAATCGTGTACCTTTTCAAATGAATATGATGATATATTCTTGAATGCTTTTTCGCATAGGGGGATCTTCTTCCTTTTCTCCCTTTTTAAAGACATTTTATATTCGATAAAAAAAAACGAAATTTTATATTATTTTTTATAGTAAATACACCTTACACTGGCGGTGTAAAAGAAATTTTCCACAAATAGCAAAATCGACTATTTGATTTGAGAGAGCAGATAATAAAACCTTCAAATTAAGAGTAGACACACCGAATATGTAAAATTTAATTTACACTATTGGCATATTCGATAGTTTTTCGATTTTTAAGAATCAAAAGATTCTAAAGATTTCGGGGATTTCTTTCTCTCTTTTTTTCTTTTTTCTGCTATTTCTTTTTTCTACAAATATGAACTCATCTATTAGACTTTTTGTAGTGTTCATGATCATTCCTGCCCTCCTACAAGCTTGCTTCAATAAACGCATCTCCAAATCTTCAATAGCTTACCCAAAGGAGTAATGCTGACTGTTCGTTGCAAATCCTACGGTGATTATCTCAATGTTCAGCAGATCCCTCCCAGTGGAATGTAGAATTTCATTTCCAGCCCAATTGGTGGGCTACATTCCTTTCTTTTGCAGCATGCAATGCCCTAGTCAATTTCACTATTCTGATATACATGTTGATGAAAGAGAAATTGAGTGAGATGTAATGATATGTGTCATTGGTCTGTGCAGCCTACGGGTCCGTGTCTTTATTAGATTTTTTTTTTTTTTGGAAAAATAGAACTACAAAAATATCCTATGAAAATTTGTGCTTATATATGTTTGTACTAATTTGATATTTGGTTATCAACAACATAGTATAATCTCCTCCTTTGGATGAAACTAAAATAGTCGGTGGATATCTTGCCATGGTATTGATGTGCGAAGATGTCCTTTTGTGCCTTACTTGTTAACACTAGTTAACACTTAACAAGCATCGTTGACACTTGAATTTTTGCTGACAAGTTCGATAAAGGTAAAAACTCAAGACTTAGGTATTTGATTGCAACATGACCCATTTCCCAACCCCAAAGAGTCATTTAAGTATCTTTCAAGTTCCATTTTAATGCATGCTTGTGTCTATGTGATTGAAGTCCCCCTTTGCTTCATTGATTGTAAGTGTATTTCTCTTACCTTGTAGAATCTTAAGGATTTCACTTGAAGTTTCATTATGTACTTTCCTATTGTAATACATGGTAATCAATTAAAATACCTTCCTTAATCTATATGCAATGGAACAATTGGATCTTCAAGTCATCTCCATCCCCAAGAAAGCGCTTTTCAAGCGAGAAAGGGGAAATTGGATGAAGCATGTATTGAAGACACTCGTTTGTCCCTAGTAAACAAACAGCTTCATTGAAGAAACGTTTGTTCCATTGGAAAAGTCATGGAAAAACTTTATACATCATGTTTCATGTTTTTTAAATGTAAATTGATTATATAGGTTTTTGTCGAGAAGAAGTGTTTTCACAATAAATGATCAAACTTGTTATTAATGGAACATCGCTTACCGTTTTATGAGTAAAGACGATTGATTGATTACCATGTATTAATTCCTTCGATTTTGTTTCCTCTTACGAATGGATTTTGGCAAGAGCCTAATTCTATGAGGCTAGGCTCTTGGAAGGATCCCCTTGTGTTTATTTCATTATAAGAGACAATATAATCGAAGGAATGGATTTCTTTCCTTTCAGTATGCTAATATTTTTTCATTTTGTTTTCATTCTCGTCAAAATACACAGAATGACCTATGGAGTGATTCTTCAAAATGGCTAAAATTTAACCGTTCCAATGATAAGATTCTCATTGAAATTAATGTTTTCATCAATCCTCTTGTAATTAGGACAAGAAGAGTCGATTTTGGACAATCCCCTGAAGGACATCGACCTTTTTTGGAGCTACACCATCATTAAGGACATAAAAGGGTGTGTTCATTCCAAGTTAAAGTAACTTATTTATAAACTAACACGTTAATGCGTTCTTGCATATGGTGGCAAATAGTAGCCATTAGGAAGAAATGAACATGCACAACAATACAGAAACGATGCATCCCCTCTAGGGTGTAGGGATAATGTAGATGGATTAAAGTTCACTAGGCGGATCTAATGTAGCACCAACTTGGGGGACCTTCAAATGAAACACGAAGGAACACTAACAAGACTCGGGGGCATGAAGTGTCAAAGTCCCTCAAATCCATGAAAAATGATGTATTTCATTCCTAAATTTAATTCACCTTAGCATAGAAATGACACATTCTTTCCTTTCATATAGGATATATTTGAAAACAAAGTCCGACACAAGAGTGGCACAGCAACTTGCCTCAAAATTGTCCGGCTAAATGCAAAGTGCATTTGATCAAGAAGGCAATACCCCCACTAAGAAAGCACTGAATTTAAGTCTGGAGTCAGACAACTTAAATGTGATAAGAGTAGTGATAGATCAAGAAAAGGCTTCATCGGAAAAGGATGCTATTATCAATACTTAGATTTGGCCCAATTTGAGAATCTCAATCTAGCCCATTTGTCCAAGAGAAGCAAATAATGTAGCAGACTAGAAAGCTAAAGCCCATAGAGGTAATTATCTTCCCTAGAGACTAGCTTATTAATCCTCCTAGTACCTCATTGTTTCCGAGGTCTGTGCTTTTTGTTATGACAAAATTAGGTGAAGTAATGAAGCTCAGGTATCGTTTCTTTAATAAATAAATAAATAACGTGGACACTATAGACCGTAGGGGCAACCCTCCCACTCCCACGATATATTCGAGGGAAGTCATTCCAAATTTTAAAAGTAGGGAGGTTTCTGTTTCTATCCCGTGCGAATAAATCGTTTGTTAATTCGTTTCCTTCTTTTGAATTCAAATAGTAAGTAAAAGCTCTACGACACCTCGAATCTTAAGCCGTTGATCCGAGGTAATCTAGGGTGTAATGCGGCTTTATTTTCCCGCATTCAATAAAAGCATGCATTAGTTTTATTAAGGACGTGCAAGGATCCCAAATCTTTCTCATCTATCTTAGGAAAAAATAGAAAAAGAAGATTGATATGATAGGATTTGATGATGATATGCACAACAAAAGTAAAAATTTAAAATTAAATGATAATACTAAAAAAATTGTATATGTTAAATTATTTCTAGATACTAGTCAACAATTTATCCATAAATTTGATCGACATCTTAGAAAAGAACAATATTTCATGGAAGTTTATCTTTTTGGCAAAACTAATGTATATTAAGTTAAATCTATTTTGCTAACTAAATCCTACACAGTATCTAGAAAACTAAGAAAAAGATTGACGTAGATAAATTTGGGGTCATCACTTTAAATTACAATGGAATGATTAAAGGCAATTTTATATTTCTTGATAAAAATTGGATATATTTATTCATATAAAATGTGGAAATAACCCTATCTAATCTTACCAAATGAAGCCACCTTATTGCTCCTTAAATTGATTGGTCCATTGTGCCTCTATATTCATATTTCGAAAGAAAAATAAAGGTTACAATTATGAACTTGTCCATTAGACTTTTTGTGGCATTCATGATCATTCCTACACTCCTACAAGCTTGCTCCGGAAAAAACCATGTCAAAATCTTGAACGACATACTCATAGGAGTAACGCTCACTGTTCACTGCAAATCTAGTGATGACAATCTTGGCGTTCATCATATCACTCCCAAAGGCTCATGGAAATTTCAATTCAATCCCAACTTTTGGGTACCACCCTTTTCTTTTGCAACATGCAATGGCCTAATCAATTTCACTATGTTGATTTATATGATGATGAAAGAGATGCCAATCAATGTGACGATATGTGTCATTGGTTTGTACAACTTACTAGTCCATGTCTTTATCAGCTTTATTGTGAAAAATATAAATCATAAAATTTCCTAGGGAGACTTATGCCAATACCATTTTGTATGGCAATGAAAAAGACATTATAAGCTTCTCCTTAGGATGGAATTAACATAGTAGGTGGATATTTTTTCATGGTGTTGAATGTGTGAAGAAGTCCTTTTGTGCCTTTACTTGTTAATACTAGTTATCACTTAACAAGCATTATTGATGCCTAAATTTCATCAATAAGTCTAATAAAAATTTTAAAAAAACTTGAGATTTAAGTTTATGATCATGATAGGGCCCGTTTCTCGGCCAAAAAGAGTCATGGTAGTGTCTGCCGAATTCCATTTTATTTCCATCGTGCTAAGGTATCGTTTTCTTGATAAGTCAAAAGTTGACTTTTTTACCCAAAACTATAAAGTCAACTCTTGATCAACATTTCATTAAATTGTGAAAATAATAAAAATATATCATTTCTATCTTTGCCAACATAATTAGACTTGTAATTCTTGATCGAGAGTTTACTCTTCAGTCAAACTGAGGACTTTGACCCTTGATTGAAAAAAAAATTAAAACTCACTAACCCGATTCCTTTTGTAGACATTTGACAAGGGACTACGACAATTTGACATATCTAGCCCAATTTCAAGAATTCGAGTTCAAGTGTGTTGATTGATGTTCAAGCACAAGTTTAGGGCTATGGCCGATCCTTCACGATAAGATCAATCAGTGCAATTTAAATCCATTTAGGCCAAATAAATTCAATTCCAATATCAATTTTGGCAAAATCGAACTTATTTGCAAAATTTTAACAAAAATGATGAATCGGGACAACAGGGTAGGCCGAGTCAACCTAGTTGACCTGACTCAGTGGGTCGAATCAATTGAAATGGCCAAGCTCATAATGAAATTTAGAGGGAAAAGAGACAATCCGAAGGCCTTGGGTCATCCTAGGTCCACCCAATTTGACCAGCATTGACCTAGTCCAATTGGTGAATCAATTCCACCCATCCAGCCAAATAAGCCTATTGGCCAGCCCCATCTCACCAAGAATTACAAAATTACCATTATCCTCAATTACGATGATAAAATTCCATGTCATCAATCCTTAATAGCATTAATCCTAGACTTCCATTTCCCTTTAAATCCTGAACATCTAATGTGCCAAGTCACCCATCCTTCATCCATGTGATATCAAATGAACAAATCAAATTAATCCTTAGCCATTAGGGATCTCATTTGGACATAGGATCAAAAATGTGCCTGAAAGGGCTAAGAATTGAAGGAAGTTTAAAATTCCCTCATATTTCCTTTTAAAGGAAAGCTTGGCCGAACCAAGCATGGAAAGTGCGGCAGGTTTTTCTCACGGAGGAAGGAGAAAAGAGATCTCCACCAACTCTCTCGCTCTCTCCCTCTCTACCTCATTCAACTCTCCAGCTCTTTCTCGAGAATCCAGAAGATCTCTCGCAAAATTCCTCTCTTAACTCTGTCGGCAACCTCGACTCCCGAAATTCCTCGCAAGCTACTCCTCGTCTCCTCCACCTTCGGATCCATCTCCCCCATACCATGAGGTTCAACCAAAGCTTGGATTTATGGCTCCAAGCTATGCATCGCTTTGAGCAAAGCGACGAGAATGAAAGGTAAGTCCTTTCACTGCGAAAGCAAAGTACTTCCTGTCTGGTTTTCATGCTCAATTCAGATCAACAGTACTGATTCTCCATCTTTTTTGTATCCAGTATCGTTGTCATCTCTTCCAGAGGTCCTCTACATCAATGCTGGAAATCGAAGAACCAGCTACTTCAGAATTCCACTGGCTAAAGCTTTGGGCCGAATCAAAGCTCTATTTTTTTAGTTACAGCATTAGGAGTTCTGTTTATTGCTCTCATTTTTTTCTCATCACATTTTTTTTATGATTTATTTATGCATTCATTCTTATTCATGTTTGATTTTTCAACAAAAGAATTTCCCATGACACGGTGATTTGAGGCATTAATGGATTGATGGATTTCCTAAACTTCTAGGTTCGAGATTAATCACCAACGGATTCGTTTTTTTTAACCAAAAAAGGAAAAAGAGGAAGCCAAAAACCGGTTTTACTCGAGAACGGTTCAGGATTCTACCCAAGACGAACAATCTATGTTCGCATTTTTCTTTTACACGAACAAGAAAGCACATCATGTGCGTCTAAGAAAAAGAAAGAGATGTTTTAATTGGAGAGAGAATATGTTTGCAGACTTAGCTTTGGAAATAAATTCAAATAGCGATAAAAGGAAAGGAATTTAAGCTTGATTTTGAAGTAGGAGGTATTTCTTGTTTGGAGGTGGTTGGAATTAATTATTATGGTCGTAAGAATGAAAATTGAGGCGTAAAGCTTGAACGTGAAAATTGCCATCAATAGGTTCATTTCATATGTTGTATGTAAATAAGTAAATTGTCTAATTATTTTTCTATTTTTTTAGTAACATGATAGGAGTGTGCAAAGAAACTGGGGATTGCCTGGACCACCCCAAACCTTACTGGACTAGACCGGAACCAACGGCCCCTAAGGGGACTAGTCCAATTTCCAGTTCTAGGTATAGAACTGTCCACTTGGACTAAACCGGTAATATATATAATTTTTAAGAAAAATGAAAACCTTAAGATTGCTAATCTGAAGCTCTACACTCATTGACTGAATACTTGTCTCGTCTCATTCTCACCTTATATGAGCCGTCTCTCTATCTCTCACTCACAGCCTCGACTCTTTACTTTTAATATAAGCATAATCTTTCTACTGATTATGCAATTAAGAATAGGGAAATTCTTTTCTTTGCTTTACTTTGACTTGCCGGAAAATGATGCACAGAGTGTGTGAAGCTTAGTGGGACAAGTTCTATGAACCCACTTGAAAATCGATCGAACCGGACCAAGCAGTCCGGCTCTTGGGTGAATCTATGCAATTAACGAACGATTCTCGGTTCTAATTTTTCAAAACTGGTCCTCTGTGGGTGGTTCCCGATTGTAGGGTGGGAATCGTCCACTCAAACCATGCTCACCCCTTTAACACAGTACTTCAATTGTTTAGTTGCATGAATCCTAAGGCCTTTTTAGGTTACTAAGAATAAACAAGTCAAATGAAAAGGAGATCCCAATATTGACATATAGCCATGTGTCACGGGTTGGTTGATTCACACAGATCACTCACATCCATGCAACCTTAAGAATGATCTCAAGTCAATCTTTTACTCACTCACTTGAACAAAATGATCGTTTGAGACTAAAGGAGCGTGTCACTTCTAATCAAGCCTGTACAAATGGGGTGAGGGTCCCCTACTTATACAAGGGCCGAACTGATTCGATCCATCGATCCCTTCATTGATCCGACGGTCATATTTGAATCAATACAAATCATTAAAAAGCTACAGGAGGGTCTAGGACATGAGACAGCTCTAAGATCGCCTACCATGGTCAAATGCATGACCGGGCCTTTGAAACTCACAAGATCTTCTGACCACAAGAGGACGAGCAGATAGGACTAGCTACTAAAACCGAACGGTTGTTAGGCTCAAGGGAGGGACTCAGCCAAGCCTTGGACAGGCACGGGCCTAATTCGAGACTCGTTTGGGGCTTGTCAATCTCTTGGGCCATGTCATTCTCCCCCACCTAATTCAGCAACATCCTCGTCGCATCTTCGGCATAGAACGCATCAATGTACTTCTTGAATTGCCAAAGAGGCTTAGAGGGTTCCCAACTCGCTTCACTCTCCGGAAGACCTTTCCATCGAACCATGTACTCCCATCTAAGCGCGCAATACTTTTTTTGTATGATTCAGTCAACTAGAATACATTCAACATCATGATCAGAGGAGGTTTTCACCTTAAGGGGTGCTCGCTGGGACTCTCCCTAGCTCGGAGCTTCTTCATCTGCACGGTAAGGTTTGCGTATACTCATGTGGAACACCGGGTGCAACTTGAGTTTTGACAGTAGGTCCAACTTGTACGCCACTTTCCCAACCTATTAGATCACACGAAAGAGGCCTTCGTAGCAACGGATCAAGCCCTCATGCATGTCCTAGTATCGGAAGACTGCATACAACTTGGCTAGCACTAGATCCTCGACCTGGAATTCTATATGCTGCTGCTTCTTGTCAACCCATTTATTTGCCCGCTTAGTGCTAAGAGTGCCTGCTCTTGCCATTCTTTTACAAACTTGTACGCGGAAGGATTACTCCCCTTGTAGCCTAAGGCAACTACACTTAAAGTGAGCAATTGCTGCCCCGTGACAATCTCAAACAGGCTCTGGTTTGTAGACTTGTTCCGCTGCAAGTTGAATGAGAACTAGGCCACATCGATCAGCCTCACCCAATTTACTTGCGTTGCACTCATGTAGTGTCGGAGGTAGATTTCAAGGAGCAAGTTTACCCTCTCTATCTGTCCATTAGTCTAAAGATGTAAGCTCATGGAAAAGTTGAGGTTCATCCTTAGCAACTTGAAGAGATTGGTCCAAAACAACTCGGTAAATCTAGGATTGTGATCGCTCATAATCATTTGTGGGATGCTTCAATACTTAATGACATGCTTAGCGAATAACTTAGCCACCTCCTCGGCTGGGCAATTTTTGGTTGCAGGCACGAACATCGCATACTGGGAAAATCTATCCACCATGACCATGAGCATCCAATAACTTTCAAACTTAAGTAGATTCACAATGAAGTCCATGGATATGCTCTCCCACAAACGTTCTAGCATAGGAAGTGGCTCAATGAGCCTCGACGGTAGTTGTTGTTCAATCTTGTCTTGCTGACATACAAGACACATCTTCACGTACGCTTCGACATCATCCCACATATGCAGCCAATAGTACTGATCTTCAACAAACACCATGGGGTGATGGATTCCCGAATGTCCCGCCCATTTGGAATCATGACACTCCTGAAGCACTTCCTTCCGTAGCTTCCCGTGGAGTGGCACATAAAGTCTCCGCCCCTTGGTGTAGAGAAGGTCATCCTCACACCAAAACCTTCTTGTTTTGCTCTCTTGAATGTACTCGAGGAGTTATTGCGGTGTCCAATCATATTGGAGCCCCTCCTTAATGCGATCAATCAAGGGGCAGCTAGGATGACTTACCATGCTAGCCAGCTCCATCTTTCTGCTTAAGGCATCAACTACCGAGTTGGCCCTTCCCGTCTTGTATTCCAACACGTAGTCAAACTTAGCAAGGAAGTCTTGCCAACGAGCTTGTTTCATGTTCAGCTTCCGTTGGGTCTGGAAATAACTCATGGCCACATTATCTATCCGCACAACGAACTTCAACCCCAACAGATAATGCCTCCATGTTCAAAGGCAATGCGCAACTGCAGTCATTCCTTTCTCTTGGATGATATACCGCCATTCGATGTTGTTTACTTATGAGACTCATAAGCCATCGAGTGTCTTTCTTACATAAGAACACAACCTATTGCAAAATTAGAGGCATCAATTTCTATCTTCTACAGTTTGGAATGGTAGGGTAATGCTAAGATAGGTTCCTCGATCATGGCCCATTTCAGCTGGTCGAATGCTACTTGACACCGATCCATCCATTCTTGACATTTCTTTCTCTAGCATATCTATGAGGGGCACGGTGATGATTGAATAACTTTGAATGAACCGCTTATAGTAATTCGTCAAATTAAAGAACAATTTCGACTCTGTTACTTTGGTCAGTGATTCTCATTCAAAAATAGCACAGACTTTGGCTGCGTCTATTCGCACTTGTCCACCCCTGACAATGTGCTTGAGGAAAGGAGCTTCCTCCTGCACAAAGGAGCACTTCTCCCGCTTCACATACAGATCATTCTCCCGTAGGACTTGGAAGACCTATTTCAAGTGCTCAACATATTCCTTGAGTGTCCGACTATACACCACGATATCATCAAGAGAGACTACCACAAACCAATCAAAGAATGGGTAAAGTACATTTTTCATTAAAGCACAAAATGTTGCAGGTGTGTTGGTTAAGCCGAACGACATGATAAGGAGCTCATACAATCCATAGCAAGTCACGCACACGATCTTCAGCCCGTCCCTTTCGGCAATCTAAACTTGGTAGTATCCCAATTGAAGATTGAGCTTGGAGAACTGTCGAGCTTCCCTGAGCTAATCGAATAGGTTTGCAATGAGTGGGATCGGGTACTTGTTTTTTATAGTGCGATTTTTCAAAGCCCTATAGTCAATGCACACCTGAAGAGACCCATCATGCTTCTTCTAGAACAAAATAAGGGCATCGAATGAAGCATTAGACGGCCAAATGTATTCCACATTGAGCAATTCTTTAAGCTATCTTCTTATCTCTTCCAATTCGGGTGGGGCCATGCGGTAAGGCACCATGGCCGGGGATCGAGCATCAGGCACTAGCTTAATTCAATGGTCCACCCTCTTTCGAGGTGGTAGTTTCTTGGACAGCTTAGGTAACATCACATCTTAGAACGAGTCGAGGACCTGGACCACCTCAGTTGGGATGTCTTCCTCTTTGCCTTTCACATCATTGACCTTTAGTGTTGCTAAGAATGTCACTTCACTTTTACGTGCCTCTTTGGAGAGCTGCATGGCAAAGAGCATTTTCCAATCGCATCCCAACTCACGATGGATCGGCACCATGCATTGGCACCGCTTGTCTAAGATGCATGTGCAATCCACAAAGGGCATCACACCCACATTTATACAATCAAAGAATCCTAAACCAAGCACAAAATCATAATCATCAAGGGGGATTACGTCAATGTTTTCCCTACTTGTCCAAGGATCAAAGCGAATCTCCACGTCCCTAGCCATGCTGCTAGTCGGGACTTCCTTTAAGTTCACTATTTTGAGCCAACCGGCTTCTCCTTCGACCCAAAGATTTAGCTTCTTTGCAACCTCTTGAGAAATGAAGAGATCAAATGCTCTAGTGTCCACGAACACGTTGATTGTGGTACCTTCAATTTTTACATCTATGAACATCATCCCCTTCAATTCTTTGGCCTTCTTGGCCTTGATGGAGCTTAGGATCCACAATGATCTTAGCCACGCCTCCTCTCACGGCTCGTCCTCCCGACATAAGGTCACCAACTTACCCTTCTTAGGACAATCCTGAGCTATATGTGGCTCATAATAGAAGAAGCATTTGTACGTGCAGTTATTGCATTGTCTCTAGCCACTCAACTCTAGTTGGGCCTTAGGTGGTGCCACTAGGGGTTTTCCTCCATTCGAGTGCCAGTATCTGTTCCAATCTTCCTCACTAGTAGACCTTTCCCTCGGCTTGAAGCCGAGCTTAGCTGTGGACGCCGTCTTTGGCTCTTCTAAGGACTCAGCCACAGTTGTGGCCATTGTGAGATCTCTCATGTTGTACCATTTGAGCTCTTGCTTAACCCACGATTTGAGGCCACTCATGAATTGATAGTAGGCTTCCGTATCATTCATGGACGAAATCTGGAGCAGTAGCTCCAAGAATCGCTTCACAAAATCTCAAACAATGCCTTGCTATTCGAGAAGCTTGAGCTCATCACAAGTTTCCTCCTCAGCATATGCAGGGTAGTAGTTTTGCCAAAATTCCTTAACAAACTTGGCTCATGTAGTGATAGGGTCGCCATTCCTATCGTTGGACCTACGATGCCACCAAATTAAGGCATTCTAGCTCAAGTACATCATTATTGTATTCACCCGAGTTGTGTCATTGTTCATGCCCATGACCTAGAAATACCGCTCCATGTACTATAGGGAGTTGTCCATGTCTCGAGCCATCCACGAGCTTTTGAACTCTTTTGGCTTGGGGGTGTCTATACGTGGATGTATAGTGATTGCCTCGTTCACACATGCAACTTCTACCTCGGCGAGCTTCCCCTTGAGCTTGCTAATCTCAATGCGCATAGCTACTACCGCAGCTTCCCAACTCTGGTCTTGTTGTTGCGACTCTCAGACCAATAACTCCAGCAGCTCGTTGTGGAGTTCTCCCATGCCGCCTTTGAGTTCTTACATCTCAACCAAGAACCCCTTTCGATCGACTTCCACTCCATCAACAATTTGGTTCAAGTCGTTCACCAACCCGCGAACGTCCAAGACGTTCTCTTGTAGGATCATCATGCGACACTCCCAATCTCCCGTTGACTCCCTCAAACAAGATGCAACACGGCTATGCCTAGTTTGGACGCCGACCCACTCAATCGTCCTTCCACAATCCTCACCCTAGGCATTCACAACACTAAAACGTGGATTGGCCATTGCACTTGATGAAGGCATGAACAAAAACATGAATGAGGCACGAACGAAGGCACAAGCAAGGCTCTGATATCACTTGTCATGGGTTGGTCAATTCACATTGATCACTCAAGCCTATGTGGCCTTAGGCATGACCCCCAAGTCAACCTTTCACTCACTCACTAAAACAAAAGGATCGTTCAAGAGTAAAGGAGCATGTATTCACTTTTGATCAAGCCTGTACAAGTGGGGTAAAGGTCTCCTATTTATACAAGGGCCGGACTTATCCGATTTGTAGATCTCCTCATCGATCCAACAGTCATGTTTGAATCAATACAATCATTATAAGGCTACAGGAGGGTCTAGGACGTGGGATAGTTCAAGGATCGCCTGCCATGGTCAGCTGCACGGCCATGCTTTGGAAACTCGCAAGATCTTTTGACCACAAGAGAACGAACAGATAGGACAAGCTACTGGAATCAAACGGTTGCTTGGCTCAAGGGAGGGACTTAGCTAGGCCTTGGTCAGGCACAGGCCTGATTCGAGACTCGTTCAGGGCTCGTCAATCTCTTGGGTCGTGTCACATGCACCTATGGACAACTTCCTATGAGAAGAAAAAGTGAAGTGGTAAATGCATTTTACAAATAAGTAATATGCTTAGCTTTTTAATAATCTACAAATATAAAAAGTCCAAAATATAATAAACACGAATTTATTGATGGATGATTCTCTATTTGCATATGCTCTCTACATGGGTAAGAGAGAATCTCACCAAATTAGAAAAGTTCAACACCATCATCCACGGACATGCTGTCCCTGGGAATTGGGGGCACTGCGTAAAATGTGGGTAAAGTTACATGAAAGTGTACTGAACTAAATAAACCTTGATAGAATATTAATGGGGTTATCATTAGTATAATCCGATTATTTTTCTCCACTTTTGGAGAATAAATGAAGATGACTGGGCTGAAGAGACCTCTTCCACCCTAGTTTATCACTTTGTACGCCTCTGTATTTTCTCTTCCCTCTCTCCTTCATTCACATTTGAAGAATACGTGAAGATGATAGTTCTTATTCCTCACTCCTGTTATTCCCATTTTTCACCCTAAAAAAAATTTCAGTCTCATCGTTTCCTTTCATCTTTCCTAGAACAAAACTCGGACGTGAGATTTCGATCTCTAGGAAAATCAGGGGAAGGCAAAAGGGGAGGCGGCTCGTTGAGCCCTACTTTCTAGGACGGGACAGATGGATGGAGGTTGGTTCGGTGAACTTTGTTTTCTAGCCAGGTTTTGAGAGGACCGATGAGGAAGATGTTTCATTAATGCCTCAACAGAATCCCAAATGTAGTAATTACAAGGTTCAATTACTTGATCAAGAGTATTTTGTTTTTTCAAAATCTAGAGCAGATGGATGTATAAGCAACCGTGTAGGGTATTGGTCCTTTTCTTTGGCCAACCAAGGTAGGTAGCGGTTCAGAACTTCTTATTGTTTGCATTCTCTCCTAGATTAGTGAACATTTGCAAAATACCTTCATTTTTTTTTTCTTGCAAGCATAAAATATGGTCAATAGCATTAAAAACTCGAACCAATGCCCTATGACACGTACAAAAGATTCCAAACTGGTATCCCATGATGCATTTATGCTAAATTAATTTTCGTTAGTACGAAAAATTCCAAAATGAGACCTTGACCCAAATCTACTATCTATCATAAGTTTAGGTTCGAGCGTCCAAAGTGGGCCAGGTATACCAATTTGAAATATTATGAGACGAGAATTAGTTTGGAGGAAATGTGTTAAGGGGTACTAGTTTGACCTTTTTTGTGAGATGGAAATTGATTTTTGGTAAAGGGTCATGAAAGTGCCTGTTTAAGGGTATTAATCCTAATAAATGAGCTCTTGATATTTTATTTCCAAATATCTAGTCCATATAGGAGTTGTCTGCATTAAGCTAAATAGATCACTAATCATCTGAGTTAATGCCCGAGAACCAGATTTATGTCATAATTGCAAAAATTAATGCAAGTCAAAGATGGAAAGACACGGGTCCAGCACTTGTTGCAAACGAAATCAATGGCCGATTCACATAAATTTCGCTCCGGGAGAGATCACCACGAACCCACCATTTTTCATGAATAAATAAGATTCTTATCATCGGCGTATCTAAGCTACGTGCAATGACGATGCACGCATGGAAATGGCACGAGGAAAAGCGAAATTCTGGGGCCCCTCCTCGTTTTCACCATACCTTGCTTCGCACTCAAGCTTTGTTTGGTGTTTCTCGAAGGCTTGAAAATGGGAGGGGCCAGAGAGAAATAGAGAAGGAGAAAGCCAAAAAAAATAAAAAAAGTGTGAGGACGCTCATGATGATTAATGAATTGTCAAAAGATGTAACGAACTATTATTGGGAGCATGATATGATGAATGGGATGATGTGATGATGCATTATTATGGCCAAATTGTTTGGAGGTCTAATTACGTTCAATCAACATCGTATGACTTAGCGAATCAATTTTCCGTGATTCCGAGCATTAATATAACAAAGGAAATTATAACTGAAAGGCACAATAGCTTTTAGTAGGTTACAGTGGCTGCCCTTGATACATGCATGCGCCCAAGTGTTGCAAGTCATCTCTCTCTCTCTCTCTCTCTCTCTCTCGCGCGCACTTTCAATTTATCACGGAACCATCTCTCTCTTTTTTTCTCCCTGAAACCCGAAAAAGAGTTGCAACTTTCCGTTGCATTTGCACCACTCTGTCCCTCTGCCTCCCCTTTATATTGAAGCTCTCTCTTGCATCTCTCCGCAACCTCTCTCTCTCTCTGGAATCTGTCCAAAGAAGAATAGAGAAAACCCAAAGAGACAAAGGCAATGGCAGATTTCGTGCCCTTCCTGGCCATGGTGATTGTGCACATGGGTTATGCGGGAATGATGATCACATCGAAGCTGGGCACGGACAGTGGGATGAACCCTTTCGTGTTTGTCACCTACTGCCAGATCTTCGCCAACCTTGCCACCATCCCTTTCCTTCTTCTCCTAGAGAGGTATCTCGAAACAACTCCATCAAGAAAAGCTCTAGTTTTGATCTTTCAATTCTTACAGCTTCTTTCGCGATGCCGTCTTCTATGAAACCAGAAAGTGCAAGTCCCCTTAGACAGATGACAATCAGAGTTGCGACCAATAATGTCAATGGCTTAGCATATGAATGAACCGATAGAACGACATCCACTCAATGTGCTACCTGCTTGTTCAAAGACACTTCTTCCAAAGTTTTGTCTGATGATCTTGACCTCGGGACTTTGTCGATGCACTTGAATGACAAGATAGGAATATCATATTACGGGAGCGAGTGTATCAGAGCAATATTTTTAAATATTTTGTTGGGTTTTTCTTGATTCTATCTATAAACACTTCGAGATCTGCTGAATCCGATGAACTGCAAGTTTATAATCTGTCGAAGAACTTGCCCCTGAAAGTCGAACCAAACTCCATTAAAGGGGCATTTTGATGGTAATTTCAACAGAGATTGAAACTAGCGAGGACATAATCATCCTTGATAACGATGAAAAATCCTTTGGATGAGAAGTTAGCTCAAAATTTGCTTGCTTACACAAGCTGCCAAGCAACAATTTGCCATGTTATTCTCTGGCCTCCAGCGACAAGAACTGCCCATTTTGGTCTGCAGTATGCTAACTAGTAACTATTCCATTCCCAATCCAATCCCGGTGGAAATAGTTGTTCGTACGCTTGAATCGAAAAATAATAGCTATAACCACGAAATCAAGTTTGTATCTTTCCAAAACAACCTTGCGAATTTTTAATATATACTTATATTTACAATAAATCAAAATTACAAAATAATTTTTTAATATTAATTATATTTAAATTATAAATAAGAATATACTATTCAATTATCAATTAAAAGAGTTAATAAATTATAGAGAACATAATTGCAGTCAGCAATGCAAAAAGCTAATTTATCAGCTATTTCATTTAGAGCTTAGCTTTACTCGTAGCTCAAGCTTAATTCATCGTATTAATAGGTTATCTGAGTAAAGGATATTTGATAATATCAACCTATTTATAAATTAGAGTCACGACTTTTGTTTATCATATACATTTTGTGGATAATTTTCGGGAACGTGGAAGGCTTTCTAGGAACAATTGGAATTGAATCAAGAGACAAGTGAGGGATTTTGTTAGTGTACTCAGTGGCAAAGCAAGTTTGAGAGAAATGATTAGCATAAGCAATTAAATTAAGCATGATAGGATTGCCAATAAATTGAATGCATGTATTTGAAATCTGTATTGACTACTAAATTTGATAGGTCCTACCATGAAACAAGCGGATTGCATTAGCTTGAATGGTTCGAGCTCATTTATGTGAATGCATCCGAACCAACCAATAATGCCTCACTAAGAAAAGATTGCGTTAGAAAATAATTCTTTTTTTTCCCTAATAAGCAAATGAGTAATTTCATTGAAACCAAATAATTGGATATAAGAGCCTACAGACTAAATTCTACATTAATCCCAATTATATTCATGATGTAAAGGAGTTTTAATTATGTAAAAGGATTATTTTCTTGTTGTCATTAGCATTATGATAGACCTATGCAAATGAAAGGCCAAAGTACTTTGTTGTTGGGCAAATGAATATCATATAAAAGTGACATTGAGTAGAGCAGGAGAACTTGAGAAAGCTAGCCTTCAACTTGTGGACTGTAATATTCAAAGATAACAAAGAAAGGAAACTAGAAGCCCAAAAAGGCCCGATGACAACACATGAGGTAAAATTAAAGAAAACCTATTAGACTTGAAAGGCCATAAAGCCCAATATCATTGGAAGCCCATTTTGTAGCCTTGCCAGTGGCAAAGCCCACAAGCCTAACATCATAAAGCAATTTTGGTGTGTACTAGTAGATGGTCAGATCACATAGTTCATTAGAATCACGCGAGGCCAATCGATTCCATCATCAATTGATGAGAGCTTATAAGGCAGAGCACAAAGCACCTTTGATGCTGAGGTACACATGTGCATCGGCAGTGGAATTGATATGTATGTAATGGAAAAAAATATCGGATTTAGTGAGACTTCTTGTAGTCTTTTGTTGACCCCTGATTTTGGTCACGATGTGCCTGTCTTTTACTTTATGAATTTTAATAAACAACATCAAATTATATTGAGAGATTAGAGGTCTAGGCAAAGAGCTAAAGAGTACAAATTAAGAAGTGGAAAATAGGCTTTATTCACACTATCCCAATATTTTTAAAATGAAATAGTAAACATGACATACAAAAGTATCCAACCTGATGACAATTAGGCCTACACACGTGAAAAGAGCTCTTTAAGCACATGTGCAGCAGTTTCTCTAACTTGATGAGTTATCTACTACAAATGTTCAATGGAGGCAATTAAAGCTCGCTTTGTTTCCTCGACCTCTCCTCAAAATGGAGTAGAGCGTGCAATGATCAACATAGTCCCCATCAATCGAAATTTCAAAGCAAACAAAGAACTTATAGTGACAATCTGTATAAAGTCTTGATAAACTGTTCAATTGTGCATTTCATATATCCTAACTAAGTAACCAACCTAATGTCACTGTAAAATGGATACGTGTTCCGACGTATAATTTATCACGAAGGAGTGCCCAGCTCAGGAGTGTTGACATGAGGAACAACAAAAAACTGAAGACAGAGAAATAGAGTGAGCCTTTAATATTGACACACCAAGAGAAAACGTAGAATATGAGCTCAAAATGCACTACATCCTAGGATTGAAAAACCATCAGCATAATCTTTGTGCAAAACACTTCCCAAACTATTGATGCCTAAAGAGCCACAATATGACCACTCCACCAATTGCCAGAGTCTATTTAGTGTCTAGGATAGGTAGTGCATAGAAAATTGCAATGAGATGGATCCCGGATTTCAGTGATCATATAGCAACTTTGTGTTACGTAGCACAATAAGGATCAAACATTTGATGCTGGCCATGAGATACGTAAGAGTTGTAGTAGAGTGAGGAGCTAGAAGTGCTACAAAAGCGATGGCAAGGTCTTAAGAAGGCGTGACTTTCGTGGGTGGAGCCTTTACCGGTCATCTTTGCTTAGCTCCAATAGATATGCAAAGAATTAAGTGATGCTATTAATTGCATATCCGTCATGTTGGTGAATTCGAAACTGCGATTAATAACAAATGTTGAAGAAAAAAATCAATCCCACATTCAAATCACCGGCGCAAATTCATAATTTGAAGTTACATATAAATTTCCCATAGTGACATCAAGATTCCTTAAATAGGATGCCAAGAATAGATATTCGTAGAAAAGGTATTATCTTACCTGTTTTAGCGATCCTGCCGTATGATACCAAGAATAGATATTTGTATAAAAGAGAAATGCTTGGCTAAGGGCACCGTCCCTCTTAAAAAAGAGACGGTGCCTTCCCTGCCAAGCAATTTCGCAAAGGTATCGGTTAAATTGCCTACCCGGTTTCCTTTGAAAATTTGGAAGGAAAATATCCCTTAATGGGATGATAGTGAGATTCCTTATATGACAAAAATAAAATAAAGAAAGTGATTGACGTGAATAAAGCCAATAAAATATCTATAATAATATCAAATTCATGATTTAAAATTATTTGCACAATCACCAATTGAATGACCATGACCAAGAGCTCAAATCAAGTAATCATGACCTCGAGCTTCATGACTCGAAAAGATCTATAAGATGCGAGCTTCAAGACTCGAACCCATGGTTGTTGTGAGCTCAAATTAAGCAACTAGAGCAACGAGCTCAAATCTTTTAAAATATTTTTCCATATATATATATGATGCATTTTATTTCTTTCAAGTTTTTAATGATACAATTATTCCATGACAACCATATCAAGGTAATGAAGTGACACTGTTGAAAAATGAAGTCCATGGCTAACCATTTGGTAGAAGAAATAAACCTAATTTTTTTTTTTTGAAAGTCCAATGTATCTATGTTATGTGTGCATAGTAGGTATTCATAATTCGTTATTTATGAATTCTTAAATATCATTTATTTTATTTTAGATAAAATTCCACCGTCTAAAATTTGTAGTAAATTACCTCATAAATTTCCTTTTTTTGAATGATGTCATTAGATATGCTTCTTCAAATATTACACAAATGCAAAATCAAGATTTTCTACTCCGATTGCCCATAGTAGACAAAATAAAATGGATGGCCCAGGTTGCAACGTTACTTGTCAAAAGCAACGGTGCCGTCATGCAAGCCCGCTCCCAAATTCACCGACGCAAATTCGTAATTGGAAGTTACATATAAATTTCCCATAGTGACATCAAGATTCCTTAAATAGGATGCAAAGAATTGATATGTATAGAATATTATCTCACCTGTTTTAGCCATCTTACCATATGATGCCACGTTATTTCTCCTTAAATAGTTTGTTCAATGATGCCTCTATATTCATATTTCAAAAGAAATGTACAGCTTACAAAGATGAACTTATCAGTTAAACTTTTTGTGGCATTCACGATCATTCCTACTCTCCTACAAGCTTGCATCGGAGATGTATACTTACCTGCAAAAACCCGTGCCCAAATTTTCAATAGTTTACCTAGAGAAGTGACATTAGCTATTCATTGCAAATCCAAGGACGATGATCTCGCTTTCATCAGATTCCCCACAATGGCTCATGGGAATTTCAGTTCACTACCAATTTTCATGGCGTAGATGTGTGAAGAAGTTCTTTTATGCCTTTATTTATAAACACAATTTAACACTTGGAAAGATTGGTGGCAAGCATTAATTGGTCAACACCCATAGGGGAAAAGAAATAATTTTTCTTTCCAACTTGCAAGGACAAAATCGCAATTTCTACAACTATGGAAGGGAGATTTTGATGGACAAAAACCAAGATGGATTCTAATCGAATGATGGATAAAATCGCAATTTGATGTTAACTTTACAAACCTTTCTTAGAAATTACAAATCTCAATTACAGTGATTATGAACTTTATTTTTTCAATTAAGTTCCCAAGTACTTTTTGAGTTATGAAATCTCATTTTAGCTACTTAAAAATATTTATTGTTATTCCTTAAACTATCAATTTTTTTTTTATTATCTCTGACCGAAAAAAGACTATTAAATTTTTTTCCAACTTCAATCTATCTTCTTATTAAGGGCTTCAATAGTCGGTTAGTGCTGTCAATTGTGCATATATGCTTGTTAAGTGTTTACAAGTGAGGCGCAAAAAAAAAACTTCACACATCAACACCAAGAAAAGATATCCACCAACTTTATTAATTTCATCTAGAAGAGGAGCTTACCCTATCATATTCATAAGCACAAACAAATAGATACAAAATGGAACAAGCTCAAATTTCTCTTGGAAATTTTAGGAGTTCCATTTTTCACACATGGTCCTCTCAAGACAAGGACCAGTAGGTAATATAAACCATTGGCACTTGTCATAACATAGCGGGTCATCTCTTTCCTCAATATATATGTCAAAATAGTGAAATTGACCAGGCCATTGGAAGCTACAAGAGTAGCGAGCACCACGGGGCCTGAAATGAAATTCCCACATGTCACTAGGAGTAATTTGTTGGAAGCCGAGATCGACACCCCTGTTGGATTTGCAATTAACGGTTAGCGTTACTCCTCCTAGTAAGGTGTTGTAGATTTCGACATGGGTTTCTCCGGAGCAAGCTTGTAGGAGGGTTGTAATGATCAGGAACACCGCAAAATGTCTAATGGACGAATTCATATTTGTAACCTTTGTTTTTCTTTTGAAATAAAAACATAGGGATTTGCAGACCAATCTATATAAGGAGGAATAAGGTGGCTTCATTTGGTAAGATAAATTGTCCAAGCGCTAAGATGGCCACTTATTATGGCAGTGCATAAGTAAATTAAGAAAAACATCTGTATCTATATTTTTTATTAAATATATTGATATGTAATAAGGTGGCTTAATTTGGTAGATGGTTAAAACATGGTTGAGGTTAAGAATGGGACTCACAAGGAATAATATAATCAATTTAATAGGATAGAAAGTGTTAGAGGAAAAAGGGGTGGAAATAGTGCAATCCATTTTTTATAGTAACTACACCATACATGGGAGGTGTAAAAGTAATTTTCCAGAAACGGCGAAATTGACTATTTGATTTGATTTTTAATGAGAGAGTGAATAATTAAAACCTTATGTATCGTGGGGTACCTGTTTTGTGTTTGTAATGATATTAATCTTTAGGAAAGCCGACCTCGTGGAAGATGATGTTTCAAAGTTTCTACACTTTGGAAAGAGAGCAATTAGGGTTTTACAATTCGGCTAAATCGTATACCTTTTCAAATGAATAAGACGATATATTCTTGAATGCTTTTTCGCATAGGGGGATCTTCTTCCTTTTCTCCCTTTTTAACGACATTTTATATTCGATAAAAAAAACGAAATTTTATATTATTTTTTATAGTAAATACACCTTACACTGGCGGTGTAAAAGAAATTTTCCACAAATAGCGAAATCGACTATTTGATTTGAGAGAGTGGATAATAAAACCTTCAAATTAAGAGTAGACACACCGAATATGTAAAATTTAATTTACACTATTGGCATATTCGATAGTTTTTCGATTTTTAAGAATCAAAAGATTCTAAAGATTTCAGGGATTTCTTTCTCTTTCTTTCTTTTTTGTGCTATTTCTTTTATTTTGAACAATTAGATTTGATTAACTTATATCATCTGACACCGTGATTACAAATTTTAACACAATTAAAATTTAAAAATTTGCATTATCCTTCTTCTTGTAATTTGGGACAACATCAAGGGGGCTTTTGGATGAATTCTCTTTAATGACACGTCAAACCCCAACCCTAAAAATAAACTAATAAACATGATTTTTTGTCGACAAATTAAATATGAATGCTAGGATAAGGAAGAAATTTACATACCTCAATACAAGCACATTAATTCCCTAACATTTACAAAGTATTTATTAAAAGTGTTATGCTTAAACTAACATGAGTTCTATAAATAACTTTAGATAAAACTTTTAAGATATCTTTTATTAAAATGAAAATAAACTACATGCAATGCATGTAATGCAAACTTATTCTAAATGCGATGACGTAGAAAATGACATGATGGTATACATTTACATGGCCTAATTCTAGTGAAGGGAAAAAATTAATATGCAACCATATATTAAATAACCCTAAAGATGTAGTCACTAAATGATATGCAAGCAATGACATGGCACATGAAATGGCATGCGATGATGTGGTATGGTGATATGGCATACATGATGACACAATTTGGTGACATGGCATATGATAATAACGTGATATGTATGATGCAATCAAATCTATATGAAATGCACGTGGTATTTTGGTAATTTTCTTATTATAATTCGGAATAAATAAATGCCATTATTTAAACAAACAATCTTTTCTAGAGTAGGAATCTAGTTTATCATAAGATGATGTTTATGGTATTTTGTTTTATTAAATTCGTAATTAAAAATTACTAAAATCAACTATAAAGATTAATATATTATCTAATTAAAACTAGAAAATCAACTAAGTCAAATCCTAATTCAAATCAGAAATCTATCCTAACCTTCTAGAATCTATCTAAATATGTATCCTACCCAAAGCTATCCTAACTTAGCAACGAAACCTTCTTTAAAATTTACCGTGCAAGATTATCCAGAAAAATCCATCCTAATCTAATTTTTGATTTTTGATTTTTTTTTATTTAAGGAAACAATCAAAGAAAGATAACATTCATTGCAAACAAAAATCAGAAATATAAGCATTAGATATTTTAATCTATTCAAATTTGGAGATAAATGAAATTGACAATCATATCCTAGGATTTTCCATGCGGTCGTGAATTGTATCTTGGCCATGAAATCAAACTGTTAACAATATGCGGGAAAAGTATCAAAAAAATCCTAAAACTATTGCATTTGTGACAATTTAATTATAAACATTTTAATGGTGCCAATTTAGTCCTAAACCTTCTTACTTAGTATCAATTCAATGCTAAACCTTTTAAATGGTGTCAATTCAGTCCTAAACCTTTTGAACTAGTATTAATTTAGTCCTAAAACTTTTTATTTGGTATCAATTCAGTCATTTCGGCTAATTTTGGTGAAGTATTGGATTGGCGCCAAGTCAAAAGGTTTATGATTAAATTAGCATTAGTTCAAAAGATTTAGGACTAAATCATCATAAAAAGATTTATGACTGAATTGACACTAAATCAAAAAGTTTAGTAGTAAATTAGTATCAATATAATAGGTTTATGATTTTTCGAACACTTTCTTCACAATATGCATGTTGTCGAATTAGGAAATGTGGTCAAATTAGGAAATCATCCTACGTGGATATGCCTAGCACCTCAAGATATGCATTACATTACAATATGTTCATTTTAGGCAACAATATCCAAGATAATCAAATTGGATAATATCTTACCTAATTTGAAGATTATTGTTTCCAAATCGGATCGACAAACGGCAAGGACTCGGAGTGGTGCTCGGCAAGGATGGCAAACCTTATGAAATCTAACTTTTGACAACTAGATCTTACATAGAAATAGAAAAGTAAAAAAAAGAAGGAAATTAAATAAGTATGGGTTACCCCTTTAAATTGCGATCGAATAATGGAATAATTTTGTTTTTTTGGTAAAAATTGAGTGGATTTAGCCACATGAGGGGTGGAAACAGTTGTCACCTAAAATTAAAGGGAATATAAAAAAAATATAAGGTAATATGGTAATTCTTAACCCACATCAAAAAAGAAGAAAAATAAAAGGATAATAAAAAAAAATCTGTCATCATTTTCTCTCGTATAATTAATATACGCATAATATATTATGCTTCATTTGGAGTTGATCTTGTATAAAAATTCTTATCCCAATTTTATAAAGAAAAATTTTTAATGGTAATATAGGAATTCTTATCCCAGAGTCAAATGTTATGTGGTTATGGTAAGTTGGCGACATATGATATCCTTCATTCTTCATCCTTATATAGCTCAAAGATGTTGATATTGGAGCAAAGATATCCAACAATGATGAATTCATCGGCTAAGCTCATATTTATCAATTTTATATTGCTAACTACTTGCCTAGGAAATGTTTGGTGCAAGGTACATGTTGTGATCCAGAATGATTTGCCGGCTGGAACTACTCTATCAGTTCATTGCAAATCCAAGCAAGACGATCTTGGAGTGCAACACATAACAAGTAGTTGGGAATTCTCATTCAAACCCAACTTCTGGGGGCGATGTTGTTCTTTTGTAGCTTTTCATGGCCAGGGCAATTTCATTGGTTTGATATATATGACCAAGACAGGGATGAGGGAGATTGCAACGAGTGTATTTGGAGGATCCGGTCCGATCGTCCTTGTAGATTTGATGGGCCCACCGGAGTGTATGATATTTGTTACCCATGGAAGCTTCCTTCACAATTAGGAAGGAAAGTGAAAGACGATGTTCTGAACTTATATGAGTACAATTTAAATGAAATAAGAGTCAAATTTCTTATAATTTAAAGAAATATAGATTCATAAGTGTGTGTTTTTCTTCTAATGTCCTCATCATTTCGATTTTGATTGACATCTCTTCTTTTTATAGTGTTGTCTTTTTGTACTGTGTCATTGTATCATTCGTTATCACTATCAAAATGTTTCAATGTAAACTACTTCTATTTTTATAAAAAGGTTAATGTGTGTCAAGTCATGTCGGCAACCCTAGCGTAGTATCAAGACTCAACAACCTTGAGTTGAGTTCATAAGTAAGTACAATAAAATTTGTTTTGAAAAAAATTGTTGCTTAACACCGAGAGGGTATATGTCACCATAAGTGACCTTCAACGTCAAGAACCTATATGGATTTTCACCATGTGTTCCCTGAAGAAGAAACAGTATACAGATGATAAGAGATCTAAGAAACCTCCAAGTGCAATCTCTCATCTTCTCTTGTCACTGATCCCTTTTCCTTGGCTCCGAGTGAATGCTTCTGGACTTCGAAAGAGGAGACTGTGTGTGACTTCTCGAACAATGTCGGCAAGTTTTTTGAGGTCAAACTGTTTTCAGCTATGATATTGTTCGAGTTTGAGTGAACCTTGCTGAAGAAAATTAGCCGGGCCTCTCTCTATCGCTCTCCCTCCATTTTGCCCTCCCTTCTCTATTTATTTATTTGTGTACTTTATTTAGGGAAAATGACACAAGAATAGTCATAATTTTCATATAATACTCACTTGAGTGCCAAACTTCTTAATGAATCACTTAAGTACTACTTAAAAAATGATTATTTAAGTGCCGACTCTAATTTGGAATGAAAATCCAACATGACATATTTTACCAATTTCCATGACCAACATGACTTATTGGCATGCCCAGTCTACATTAATAGCCTTAAGCAACATCATTTGCAAGTTTGCCCCAAATTTAACCCTAAATTAGACAAATCAAACAACCCCATCTCTTCCTCAAAAACCTAATTTGGACCGAGGCAATTTGGAGAAAAAATTAAAGCCGAATCTTGCGATGCTAATTGAGGAGGACCCACATTCCAAAATCCATGGCTTTTCGTTTGAGATGTTCTTCTTTTTCTTCTAAGTTAGTTAAATCTAGAAGAACAGGGATCGGAGAGAGACGGAGACTAAGCCCCTATTTTTTGTCTTTTTCTGTTTTGCCTTTCTGTCTACAGATGCAATCTTTGGCTCCTATTGGTCCTTGCTCTGGTTCTCTTTGCCATTTCTTTTCGTCTCATTTGATTATTTAATCTTGGCATGGCCAAGCTCAGCTTCTGCGGGTATGGGAAAGGCGCGTGCGTGTGTGAGAAGGAAAGGAAAAAGAAACCATAGATATGATTTTTAGTATAACCAAACTTTTGTGCATGTTTTCTCGGTAGCAAACAATGGTGGCTTTTGGTGGTGGTAATGATGAGTCTATGTTGGCGTCACGTCTTTTCCGCGACTGAGAGTATCGGCACAGGTGGTGAGCTTGCCGACCAAAGAGGATAGCCTCGCGTCCAAGCTTGTTGCTTTAAGCCAAGAGTTCACATTCCGGGGCTGAGTAAAAAAAATTAAAGGACAACGCTAGCTAGGACATCTTAAACATACATTTACACGTAAACTAACACATTACAAGCCATATCCGGGCTAATAATGAACCATAGAATGAGGTAATCGGCTCACGACGTCGACAAGGGCGAGGTGAGCGACCATACATTGACTTTCGAATATTGTTTGGGCAAGGAATCCTCGGCGAATGAGGTAAAATGAAAAAAGGGAGTTCCCACATTGGACAGGCAAGACGAGGTTGTTGTACGGAAGAACACCCTAACTAGATGAGAAAAGAAAACAAGAATAATCAAGAACACAGAAATTTACGTGGCTCAACGAAAAATCTTGCCTATGTCCACGGGAGAGAGACGATTTCTTATTGAGCGCATCACCAAGTACAAAGTACAATGCTAAAATATATAGATCTTTAGATTCCCCACTTTCCTAATCCAAATAGGAAAGAATTAGATCCCCACTTTCCTAATCCAAATAAGAAAGGAATTACACCCTAAAAATATTACCTAATCTGAAACTTACTAATAATATCTTTAGTGATTATCCCTATATATTAGAGATATCATGATATATCTAGTTACATTAAATCATGATTATTTCCCATGAAAACCTCTTATAGATAGGTCTATATCTAGGAAATATATTAGGAAACAAATAGTCTGCAATCTTCAAGCCTTCCTAGATTTGCCGATTGACTTTTTAATTTTGAATTTCCAATCGATCGAATTTGTGGAATTCAAGACAATATCAACAAATCTCCACCTTTGGCTTGAATAAACCACAAGCCTCCACTTGAACCAAGAAACGAATATATCTCTCCCTCCACCGTACCTTTGCAAAGATACGCCCGCACTTGGATTGGTGTGTCCTTCATCAACTTCAATGATGAGTGAGAGAAATCAAGTCCCGCAAGACTTGAACTTCTCTATAGTAACCATCTTTGTAACAACTCCATTTCCTCCATCATTGCGGTCATCGACTTTTCTTTGTGATCACTTTTCAAAACTTCATGGTAGGAGCTTGGATCGCTAGAGCCTACGGTAAGAGCATAAGCAACCATATCCTCAAAACCGTACCTCTCCGGTGCTTTGAGAGTGTGCCTTCCTCAACCCGTTGCAATGGTATGAGAAACTTCTACTGTTTCTTTGACTTCCGGAGCTTCATCAGATGACTCGCCATTCTCTACAAATTCTCTAGTTTCAAGCTCCACCTTAATGATAGATTTATCACTCTCCTCTTCAACAGCCATATGTGGCACATAGCTTGACTTCAACATTGCAGATTCATCGAACATAACATCCCTACTTGTTAGAACTTTCTTCTCACTTGGATCCCATAATTTGTAGCCTTTCACTCCTTTCTCGTAATCGAGAAATATGCATTGTTTGATTTTGGATCCAATTTCAAGTGTTTCGAACTCTGCACATGTACAAAAGCAAAACAACCGAATATTCTTAAATAAAAATAATCGACAATTTTATCAGTTCATACCTCTTCGGGAATTTTGCATCTAATTGCAGTTGATGGAGACCGATTCACAAGATAACATGCCATGCAACCCAAAACTCCTTGCTTAGTCCCGCATGTAGCCTCATGCTTCGAGCTCTCTCTAATAAGGTCCGGTTCATCCTTTCTGCTATGCCATTTTGTTGGGGCGTATCCAGAACTGTGAAGTGATGTTTAATCCCTTCATTCTTACAAAGCTCCATGAATTGTGTCAATTTGTACTCTCCTCCATTGTTCGATCTCAAGTACTTAACCTTCTTCCTCGTTGAAGTCTCAACTTCAGCTTTCCATTCTTTGAACTTTTCAAAGACTTCACTTTTGTGTCACATGAAGTAGACCCAAAATTAACGAGAGAAGTCGTCAATGAATGTCACAAAGTATTCCTTCCCTCTTTTTGACTTTACCGGTGAAGGACCCCATACATCCGTGTGTACATACTCGAGCACGCCTTTGCTTGTATGAGTTGCAATATTGAACCGTACTCCGCATTGTTTTCCAAGCACACAAAATTTGCAAAAATCTAATTTGCATGTTTTCATATCTTGGAGTGCATTTCTCTTGTGAAGCTCCATCAATCCTCTTTCTCCCATATACCCAAGACACATATGCCATAGATTGGTGTTATCTATCTCCGTGCTAGCATCCATGGACACAGATGCTCCACCTTGCACTATGGTTCCTATAAGTCAATATAGGTTACCGTGCCTCTGTCCCTTAAGAACAACTAGAGCTCCCTTAATCACCTTCAAGACTCCACCTTGAGCCGTGTACTTGCATCCATTAGATTCAAGTGCTCCCAATGAGATCAAATTCTTCCTTAAACCTGGAACATGGCGCACGTCTGCCAAGGTTCTAATCATGCCATCAAACATCTTGATTTTCACGGTTCCAACTCCCACAGTTTTGCACGAGGTTTCATTCCCCATGAGAACTGAACCACCATCATATACCTTATACTCATCAAAGGCTTCTCGATGAGGACACATATGATAAGTGCATCTGGAGTCCAAGATCCACGAATCTTCAAAGGTGTTCTTCCTCGACGATATGGACAAGACGTCCCCATCATTGGTCTCAATGTTGTCGGCTACACTTGCCTCATCCGAGCTCTTCTTCTTTTTCTTGTTCTTATTTTGATAGAATCTCTTGGTATACCCTTCCTGATTACACCCGTAGCATCTTCCTTTGAACTTTCCCTTGGATTTTGATCAACCCCTACTACTTGATCCTCGATCCATTGATTTTCCTCTTCCTTGATTGCTTTTCTCCTTTGCAAAGAGTCCCATTCTCGAAGATTTTGAACTACTTGCCCTTTTTTGGGTGTCGTTTGAAATTATGGCAGCAGTCACCTCTCCGATCTCCAGAGTTCCCTTGCCATAAAGGAGCATAGTTACCAAGTGGTCAAACGAATTGAGCAACGATGACGGTAGTAGAAGCGCTATGTCTTCATCCTCAAACTTTACCTCCAAGCTTGTAAGTTCATTAATCATCTAATTGAACACATTGAGGTGTTCCAACAGATCTCCCTCTTCACTCATCTGAAGTGAATACAATCTCTTTTTCAAGAACAACTTGTTCGTAAGAGATTTCGTCATGTAAATGCTTTCGAGTTTGAGCCATACTTCCGAAGCATATTTGATTTCTGCTACATATTGAAGGGCCTCATCTGATAGATTCAATTGGATTGCGTTGTACGCCTTCTCCTCCATGTCGACCCAGTCATCATCAGTGATGGTGTCCGACTTGTTCGATCTTCCAAGAAGAACCTTTGATAAACCTTGTTGAATCAACAAATCATTCATCCTTCTCCGCCATAGTGTGAAATTATTCTTCCTAGTGAATCGTTCAATATCAAATCGAACGATTGAACATTTTCCAACCATCTAGTTAGAAGTCACAATACAAGAATGGAGAACCTGGATTGCTCTGATACCAATTGTTGTGCGGAAGAACACTTTAACTAGATGATAAAAGAAAACAAGAATAATCAAGAACACGGAGATTTATGTGGTTTGGCGAAAAATCCCGCCTACGTCCACGGAAGAGAGAGACGATTTCTTATTGAGCGCATCACCAAGTACAAGGTACAATACTAAAATATATAGATCTTCAGGTCTCCACTTTTCTAATCCAAATAGGAAAGAAATTCCACCCTAAAGATATTACTTAATTTGAAACTTACTAATAATATCTTCAGTGATTATCCCCTATATATTAAATATATCATGATATATCCCAATTACATTGAATCGAGACTATTTCCCATGAAAACCACTTATAGATAGGTCCAAATCTAGGAAATATATTAGGAAACAAATAATCTGCAATCTTCAAGCTTTCCTAGATTTCCCGATCAACTTTTTAATTTCGAATTTCCAATCAATCGAATTTGTGCAATTCAAGACAATATCAACAAATAATTGGTATTAGAGCAATCCAGGTTCTCTATTCCTATATTGTGACTTATAACCTGTTGTTGGGGATGTGTAGCAGAAATTCGATACCTTTGCTTGGGAGATCTCTAAGGGGAAAGCCAAAATCCAAGCCCATCAATATATCCAATTGGACTCATCTCAACTCAAAAACTTAAGTTAGTGAGTTATGGGCTAACTAGGATATATTAATTACTTTACACCACATCAATTCTCCGATGTGGGACTGCTTTTCTAACACAACTCACACGTGTATCTTAACAATCTCCCCCTCACGTGTGAGCTCCAGTGTTAGGTTTACTCCCTCTTAAATCGGATATCCTTTTGGCCCAACATCATCCTGGCTCACGTTGTTATACCACAATGCCTACTTGCCCAGGAACCATAACCATTGGCTCTAATACCAGTTGTTATGGACGTACAACAGAAATACCAGTTGTTGGGGACGTATGACAGAAATCCAATACCTTTACCTGGGAGATCTCTAAAGGGGAAGCCCAAGTCCAAGCCCATCAATATATCCAATTGGACCCATCTCAACTCAAAAGCTTAAGCTAGTGAGTTATGGGCTAACTAGGATATATTAATTGCTCTACACCATATCAATTCTCCGATGTGGGACCACTTTTCTAACACAACTCACATGTGTATCCTAACAGAGGTGTCACCTTCTCAAGAACAAGCTTGAGGACTTGCTACCTTGAGGGAATGAGAAACAGCCGGGAATGATATGGGGGAAATGAGAGTGAGGGAGTCCAGATGAGTGAGGGCAAACGTGAGAGTGAGAGAGGAAAGTGTACCGAGAGTGAGGTGAGCGAGTGAGTGCAATGTGCACACACGCATGGGGGATGAAAACTGTCAAATGATTTAAAATTAAATTAGGAAAATTGAAACTGTTTTAATTGAATTAGCCGATGTACAATAGGTTAGGACTTTTTGGGCAATTATCCAAACTATGCAATGTTATTCCTCGATTTTATTCGTTCAATGGGGGGAAGAACGAAAATTGTCAAATGGTTTAAAACTAAATTGGCTAAATTGAAACAGTTATGATTGAATTAGCCGCCATGCAATAAGTGAAGACTTTTTTGACAATGATTTTTATTCATTCATTGCGGTCCTTAAATTATTCCTAAATGTTCAATTTAGTTCCTAAACTTTTAATTTGTTCAATCTAATTCCCTAATTTATGAAATTAGTCATTTGATACTATTCACAAGTTTAATATGTACACTACTAGTCATTATGCAATTGGCTTTTGTTCACATTTTCCGTGATTTTTGTGTTGAATAGAAGAGAATTGTTTGGAATCAAATCAAAGGCAAAGGTGATCGAGACGCTTATTTAAGTGAGTGGGGTGATGCTAGTCTCGTTCTACCATGGACGCAACATAGGAATCCATAACTTTGGCCTATATTGGACGCATGCAGAGAAAATGATAGACAAACACCCCCTCCAACAAAAAGCAACTTTTTCTTCTGATCTTTCCTTCTCTTTGCTAGGTCTTCTATCGAGGCTTTGTGTTTCATCTCCCAAGTGACACCTGAGGGAGTTAGTACAGACACTTAGAGGGGGATGAATAGGTGTAAATAAACTTTTATACTAAATCGATCAACACAAAATTTGGATGTAACAAATGCAGAATTTAAAGTTAAAGTCCATTTGGATGAGATAGACTTTCAATATTTGCAATCAAAAATTAAAAGAGTAAGGGAAGAGAAGATTGCAAACAGTATTATAGTGGTTTGACTTTTGTCAAGCTTACGTCCACTCTCCCACACTATTAGCCAATAGGCTGAACTCCACTATGTGATCAACAAATAATTACAAGCTCTTGAGTGCAAATACTTAGTGGTACAATCTCACACTAAGTCACTCATTTTTGCAATTCACTCTAGATCACTCTATTTTTGCATTTTGTGAGACAATTGGATACTAGGACAAAATCAGACTTTGGAATTTTTAATTTGCTCTTTCTTTTGCTGACCGTATATCCTCCTTAAATACCCTTCAAGCCAAAACTAGCCGTTGGCTATCACTATGAAGGATTATCTTCCATCTTCCTTTCTTGGACATATTTAATTTAGAAGGATTTCCTAACCGTTAAAAACATATTAAATCCCTTCAGATTTTGGTCGCATATACAAGCAGAATCTCAGTTTCTATAAGTTTTCTATCCTTATTTGAAAATTGTCTCGATGATTGATTTTGTCAATCAATTGATTAGCAAAATCAATATAAATATGGTAAGTGAAATTCATAGCCGTTATAGGTCCTGCCCTATCTTCATTCTGGATCTTTGACAAAGTGAGATAATGTGTCTACTTCTGGCTTAATATAGAATCCTCTGTAACGAATAGACTTTATTGAATACAGAAGTCTTCTTCCACAATATGTACCAGAATATTGCTTGAATAAGACTTAGAAAATTTTATTAGCATCAAAACTAGAAATTTTATCAACAAGACCTGCATTTCAAATGAAATTTTGGGTCTCATCCCTTTTGCCATTTTAGCAAAGCTGTTTGGTCGCTTGAATGCTTCTAGAAGCAAATGCAAGCCATAGAGAACAAGATGAAGAAGAAGCCAAAACGAAAGAAAAGATCACAACTAAAAGCCATGATATCACATAAATTTTCACAAGCTGGCAACCTTGTCCCATGCATGCCGACAGGTGTTGCAATACATCCCTCTTTCCATCTCTCTCCTTCTTTCATTTACTGTGGAACCATCACTTTCTGTTGCATTTTGCATCTCTCTCTCTCTCTTCTTCGTATGAAAGGTCTCTCTCACGTCTCTCTTTCCACCTCTCCCTCTGATCTCTAGAATCAGTCCAGGGAGGATCGATATAGCTCGCAAGAGAGACAGAGAGAGATAAAATAAAAGAAATGGCAACTTTTGATGTGATGTCATTCTTGGCCATGGTGATTGTGCAAGTGGGATTCGCAGGAATGAGCTTCATATCGAAGCTGGCCATGGACGATGGAATAAACCCTTCTGTGCTAGTCACCTATCGCCAGATCATCGCCACCATTGCCACTGCCCCTGTCGCTCTTCTCTTGGAGAGGTATACAATTCAAATTACCGAGCGACTCCATTCTGATGATCTTCAACGCAAATGGCTTCTCTACGGGGAAGGAAAAGGACTCGCATGTATGCGAAAAATGTTGTTCTTTTTATTCCTTTTTTACATGACTGCGTCTTGCATTGCTTTTCGGGTGATGATGGTGACTCAAAGTGGGTCATTACAGTTAGGGTTCATTCGTGACGCGTGCTTCTTCGTTCACAAGAACTATCATGTGATGTGAGACTAGGCATGCTCTATGGATTGTGTTTTCACTTCTGCTCAAACTTGATCGAAAACATAGATAAGAGCTTTGAGTGAGGTCAAAACACTAGGCAAAGCGAAGCCAGAGGCTGTAGTATGAGGCCATTTAAGGTGCAGTGAAGGAGTTTTGGACTGTTTATTTTAGGCTGATCCTAATCTGTACCTATTCCAATCATTTTTATCCGTCCTCTTTACAGGACGCAAGAGTCAAAATCCACTTATCCTAATATTTTGAGAAATATCTTGAGAAAATAGGTATTTAAACCCCCACATCTCCCTCCTCCTCGTATGAAAAGGATGAAAAGATGCTCACTGAGCAAACTTCAGTGATTTTTTCTTCATTTGGTCAGATTAGTGACTAGTTGAAACGGCTAATTGAGGTCGTTTGGTCAAGATTACTGACCAGTTGAAACGGCTAATTGAGGTGGCCATGCATGGGTGCCACGTCAAATCGCACTTCAGGGGAGAAGTTGGGGTGGACTCGCGCTCTAAGTAACGTGGGGCCAAAACAATTACGATGCAAAAATTCAAGAAAAAAATCTTTTCTTTTGTCTATTGAAAAAAAAAGACATTCTAGATTTCTTATACTTGAAAAAAATAATCTAAAAATTGAAATGATTATAGATTTCCTAGATTTGACAAGTACCATACCAATTGAAACCACCTAACCCTGTGAAAATTTTGCTTACCACTTATGCGTAAGTGGTTTGTCTTGGCCAATTGGACAAACTTACCTGAACCAAATCTCTAAATTTTTCTCCATTCTTCTATTTTTGGGCTTAGGCAATCTATCTATTTTTCAAAAAAAAAATTCTAAAAAAATGGCGTTCACTTCCTCGAGTTTCATTTTAAATTTGTCGTGTAGCATCCTTCAGAAATGAAATAAAGCTGTGCATATATTTGAGGAAAAATGCGCTAGCAAAGTTAATATCTGGAAAAATAGAAAAATTGAAGAATTTCTCCTGGATGATGCTTGTGTATATTTTAGGGTTCTTTTCTTAAGCAAAACAGTTATGAAAGTAGCAGTATGGCTTTGCCGTAGAATTAGTACTATCAGGAGAGACCAATTCAGGAATTTTCATTACATTAGAAGTTTCTCTTTTTTGGAAAATTAAATACATGAGTATCCTTATAATGATTATCATACCAGTCGTATTTTGACTTCAAGGTTATTTATTATTCCTGATTATTGTCCATCGCAGGAAGACAAGACCGAAGATTACAGTGCCAATCCTGGTCTATATTTTTTTAAGTTCGCTTACTGGGTAAGTAAGCTTCCATCTCTTGATCTTGCATTGATTTGGAATTAATTATGTTGTTGCCATTCTATTTATCAGTCCTGTGCTAGGAGTCCCTAGTTCGACCTCATCCGTCAATTCTTATATCATCAGAAACAC
The DNA here is from genome assembly GCA_014182735.1 of Corymbia maculata. NCBI lineage: Eukaryota > Viridiplantae > Streptophyta > Magnoliopsida > Myrtales > Myrtaceae > Corymbia > Corymbia maculata. The sequence goes on from CM024689.1 coordinate 13,120,773, forward strand.
AAATGCAAATCCAGAAAAAATAATGGGTTGATGCATGTAAAAAGTATGCTCTTCTCTGTACCTTAGGAATCAAAAGGGAAAAAAAAGATTTTCTTGGAATTGAAAGTTCAACTAAATTGTGCAGGGCTTTCATGAACCAATTTTTCTTTTTCATCGGGTTGAACAATTCGAGTCCCACAGTCGCAGGAGCAATGACCAATACCCTCCCAGCCGTGACATTTCTATTTGCCCTCCTCTTCAAGTACTGTATATTTTCATCCTTAATCTATTTGTTCGAACCATTCAAAACTACTTAGCAAAATGCAATCACATAATCAATAAATGTTTTTGGATAGACAAGAATCGTTCAGTATCAAGACCAAGGCAGGGCGAGCAAAAGTGATTGGAACACTCCTATGCGTGGGTGGAGCAATGTTGCTCTCGTTTTACCATGGGCACATCATTGCAGGGAGTAACTCTGGCATTCATTGGAACTATGCAGAGAAAATGACAAATAAACGCTCAACCTACAAAAGCCACTCCATCTTGGGACCTTTTCTTCTCTTTTGTAGCGTTTGTAGCGCGGCACTTTGGTTCATCATCCAAGTAAGCGAAACATTTCCTTTTTTTCTCCTTTTACAAATTTTCTCTTTATCTCTCTTATGGGAGACAAACTTATCTCAAAGAGGAAGTTTGAGCATTCACTTGAATCTCCTGATGCTTGTTTTGTAACAAATTTAGGCAAAGTTGAGTGTCAAATTTCCAGCTCCTTACACTATCACAATGCTAATGTGTCTCATGGCTAGCATTCAATGTTTGATCGTTGGTGTTGCTACTGAATGCAATACTATTGCATGGTCTTTGAGATCCAGGATCCGGCTCATCGCAGTTCTCTATGTGGTATGTGTCCTAGGCATTTAATGAACTTCAACAAATTGTAGAATGACCAGCTCTTTGTTCATCAATAGTATGGGACATGTTTTGTGCAAAGGTAATTTGATGGCTTTTTTTCAATTTCAGGGTATTGTGTGTTCTGCACTCGCATTCTCCATTATGTCCTGGTGTGTCCATAAAAAAGGCCCACTCTATACCTCTGTCTTTAGCCCTTTGATGTTTGTCATGTTGACCCTCTTGAGCTGGGCACTCCTTCGCGAGAAACTATATGTCGGAACGTATGTATTCGTTTTATATAATAATGTTAGAATGTATTCGTTTTATATAATAATGTTAGATTAAGATATATGAAATGTGAAATTGTACACTTTTTGAGGACTATCTACAAATTGATAATAGTGCATTCACCGAGATTTTTTTGTTTCCTTTGGAATGTCAGATTGGTAGGGGCTTTGTTCATCATTGTCGGGCTCTACTCTGTTTTGTGGGGCAAGGGCAAGGAAGCAGAGCAAGCAAGAATCCCTGACGAGATGGAAGCAGCGAGCAAGCACTGCGAGAAGGGAGACTCGGAGTTACAGCTTCATCCTCACACGAACGATGAAAGTCGGCAAGATCCAAACTGATGTTCATGAATTGCTTAAATAACGATCTGATCCGATTCGACTTCTTGGATCGGGTATTCCCAATATTCCATGCGATTGGACATCTTGACACATCAAGAATCACAACTCCTGGCATAATTGGAGAGCAGTCCTTCATTAAAAGTCATTTGCTTGAAGGACACCCATTTGAGATCTCATCTCTTTGCGTGATTAGTTGGGCCCAAGCATCATATGAAATTGTATTACATTTTTTTTGTAGCATGAATTTATCAGGTGAAAGTCTCTGAAAAAATCATATAAATTAACTATAAGTATAGGACCCCTAATGACTGCTCTGTCTGAATCTCAAAAGCGCAACACTGACTCAGTCAGAGGAATCCATCAAATCAGCGGTCACATGTTGACAATGATACTACCATCGTGGTCATCTTAATCATCTGTGAAGTTGGGATGGTTGATTTTAGGATGAATAAATTCCAGATAAAAAAATGAAACATGCTCTGTCAAAATCATTCCCTTACAAATCATCATGGAACCGAATTGGCCGGCTGCTTTAGGATCGATCCTGAACTAGGCCCAACTTCAAGTAATATTATTAATTTTGGAAAATATGTCATGTGAACAATATGTAGCAAAATGGTTAAGAGGTTGATGGATTTTCTAATTTTTCAGATATGAAGACCATCTTCAACATAGGGGTTGGGACACCAGGAATGCTATTACTTTCATGCGGCGCTCACTTTGATGCCAAAACTTTTTTTTTGCTCACTTGAGTGCCACATCGGAGTAAAATCGATCACTTGAGTGCCACATCGCCGGAAAAGCTGACGTGGCCGTCGGAATGCTGACGTGGCAAGCTGGAAAACATTATTTTAATATTTTAATTAATTTTTTTGATTTTTGTATTTTTTTTTTTTTTAAGGCCGGAGGGCCACCGTTGACCCTCGCCGGCCGCCGAACTCTCGCCTAAATTGGGCGAGGGCCCCCTCACCGTCGGCCACGAAGGCCTTGGGTGAGGCCGGCAAGGCCATCAAAGGCCCTAGGTGAGGTCGGCGAGGCCATTGACGGCCTCACCCGCGGCGGCGACGACGAAGACCAGGTGGCCCTTGCCCAGATCTGGCCCTGGGCAAGGCCGCAATGGCCATCGGCAACCACGGGGAGGTCGCAATGGCCTCACCCAAGGCCTTTGTGGCCAATGGCAAGGGCCCTCTTGCCCAATTTGGGCGGGTTCCACGGCCAGCGAGAGTCAACGGTGGCCCTCGCCGGCCTTAAAAAAAAATCAAAAAAATCAAAACAAAATAATTAAAATATTAAAATAATGTTTTCTCGGCTGCCACGTCAACATTCCGGCAGTCACGTCAGCTTTTCCGACGATGTGGCACTCAAGTGATCGATTTTACTCCGATGTGACACTCAAGTGAGCGAAAAAAAAAGTTTTGGCACCAAAGTGAGCGCCGTACGAAAGTAATGATACTCCTAGTGTACTTATGCCCTTCAACATATATGTCATTTCCTTATATAAAGAGAAAAAAGATATAAAAAAAAGAAGCTAAATATCGGTTCCACCCGAGAAAGGCCAATTACCAGGCAAAATGGTTGGCGATTGTACCCAAGATGTTTCTCCATGCATTTTTCTTCCTTCCTAATTGAACGCTAATTTTAGTTTCATGCTTAGCGATAAATTCAAATGTGTTTGTCCTAAATAGAGAAGTTCAACTAAATGTTTGAATAATATATATATATATATATATATATATGTATATATAAACCTTATAAGTATGGGTGTGCAAGGGAACCACCCGGACTGCTTGGAACTAGACCGGACTGGCCCCGTACCGATGGTTCCTAAGGGAAATGGTCTGATTCCCAGACCAGTAATATTGTGCATCCGTATTTTTGGTATTTCATCACACAAAGCATACAATTTTGCATCAAATTTGGCAGTGATAATGTCAAATATGGGAATTGAGATGGGCACAAGATAAGGATTGACCGAGAATCAATACAAATTCAGCAATGGACAAACTTGAACAAGCAATGGGTGGCTGGAGATTTGATTGCGTTCGATTATCTACACAAGTTAGAAAAACACCAACAAATATGGTCAAAAGTTATTTGAATGGAGAGAATTTTGAGGAAAGAGTCATGAATGGGTTGGTGAGATATTTGAATGGAAAGAATTTCAATAGATGGATTTGGGAACAATTTTGAAAGGAAAGATTGGTGGCAAGCGTTAATTGGTCAACACCAATAAAGGGAAAGAAATAATTTTTCTTTCCAACTTGCAAGAACAAAATTGCAATTGTTGCAGCCATGGAAGGGAGATTTTGATGGACAAAAATCAAGATGGAAAGTTCTTATCGAATTATGGACAAAATTGCAATTCATGTTAACTTTACAAACCTTTCTTAGAAATTACAAATCTCAATTACAGTGATTATAAACTTTCTTTTCAATTAAGTTCCTAAATACTTTTGAGTTATGAACTCTCATTTTAGTTACTTATGAATATTTATTTGTTATTCCTTAAACTATCAACATTTTTTTTTTCTCTGACCAAAAAGGATTCTCCTATTTTATTTCCCAACTTCAATCTATCTTCTTATCAACGGCTTGAATAGTCGGTTAGTGTTGTCAATTGTGCATATATGCTTGTTAAGTGTTACAAGTGAGGCACAAAAAAGATATCTTCACATATCAACACCATGAAAAGATATCCACCAACTTTATTAATTTCATCCAAAGGAGGAGATTAGCGTGTCATATTCATAGGCAAATATCAAATAGATTCAAATTGAAATAAGCTCAAATTTCTCTAGGAAATTTTAAGAGTTTCATTTTTCACACATGGTCCTCTCAAGACAAGGACTAGTAGGTAATACAAACCACTGACACTTGTCATAACATCACTCATAATCTCTTTCCTCAAGATATACGTCAAAATAGTGAAATTGACCAAGCCATTGGAAGCTACAAAAGTAGAGGGCACCACGGGGGCTGAAATGAAATTCCCACGTGCCACCAGGAGTAATATGTTGGAAGCCGAGATCAACACCCTTGTTGGATTTGCCATTAACGGTTAGCATTACTCCTCAAGCTGTTGTAGATTTGGACATGGGTTTCTCCAGAGCAAGCTTGTAGGAGGGCTGCCATGATCAAGAACACCACAAAATGTCTAATCGATGAATTCATATTTGTAACCTTTCTTTTTCTTTTGAAATATGAATATAGAGATACGTAGACCAGTCTATTTAAGGAGGAATAAGGTAGCTTCATTTGATAAGATTAGCTATTCAAGTGCTAAGTTGGCCACTTATTATGGCAATGCACAAACAAATTAATAAAACATCGATGTCTATATTGTATCAAATATATCGATATGTAAAAAGGTGGCTTCATTTGGTAAGATGGTTAAAACATGTTTTCTTTACAAGCACTAATATCACAACAATGAAGGTCACAATCTACGGCAATGCAAATATATATGGACAAAAGATCTAGATCTCAAATATATCCATATGTAATAAGATGGCTTCACTTAGTAAGTTGGCTAAAACATGTGTGAGGATATATTTTAGCTATTCAAGTGCTAAGATGACAACCATGAAAGCCACTTACTATGGCAATGCAGAAATACATGGAGAAAAGATCTATATCTTAATCTTGTATTACATATATCTATATTTGGCATCCTGTTTAGCGGATCTTGATGGCCGCCTCCATTGCCGTTCAATGCCCTCTAGTTGCCAATGCTGCCACCAGTTTAGTCATATAATATACAAAAGTTCTAGTATTATCCTAACTTTATAACATAGGTTTTTCAAAGCACATAAGGGCTAATATTTTGTAAAAGTAGGCTTCATTTGTTATATAGAAAATGAATGATTTGAAAAAAATTTACTAAAAATGATCGGTTATATCACCTGGAAACAATTAATCAATGAAAATGTTATTATTTTTTACAATGATTTATATCAAATATTTTTGTGAATAATGAAAATATTTTTTTATTAATTCATTTTTGTAAACCATACAAGTGATGAAAAATTATTTTTAAATCATTTATTTTTCATGGAAAAAAGATTGGAATGAAATGAGACCGTAAAATTCTCAAGGGAAAGATGGGCCGAAGATCAAGAGAACGTGTGTGGGCAGGGTGAAAAGGAGGAAAGATGTGCAAAATATTTCTAATTTCACTTTATGGAAATGTGAGACAACCCTCTATCCAACCTTCTTTGTTTTTTATTTACACAAAGCCAGTAGCTTGTTTTTCTTGAAGTGACAGTGGTGATCGAGAAATTACACGTCGCAAGCCGGCATTTCCTTCGGTGTCTTCACCCGTGCCGGTTTTGCCCCAAATTCATACTCTTTGCCGACCTTCATTTTTCCTCTCCCATGGTGCTCATGAGCTCGGCATCTTCGTCAACTGCCCGAAACCCTAGGAGAGCCCTGGGCTTGTTTGCCAACGCGAGGAAGCACAAGAGCAGATTCATAAAGTTCGCTGCCATGACCGAGAACCTCCTCCTGAGCCTCCGGTCGCTGGGCCAGAAGTAATGGATCCTTGACCTCCTCGAGGACTCCTCTGCCTTCAGGGAGGAGCGGGAGACGCTTGCCGATCGTATGAGCAACATCAGACGTGAGGTGACACTGGGCTTCACCGGACTCTTGGTCTTGAGGCTTCGGCTCCTCTCTGGAGACGAGGATTGAGATGGTGAGTGAGTGATGGTTAAAACATGTATGCTATTCAAGCGCTAATTATGTTAAGAATTATATTTTTTTCCTTATTATTGGCAATCTATTTTTACACAAAGCATGTAAGACATTATAGAACTATCTAGTTATACACTAAAATTATTATGCTCGATAAGACATATTGATATCTTTGCATAAATACTTTATAGATGAAATTAATTTTTGTTAATTCAAAATAATGAGATTGCACTATCATTTAAATAAAATTCTCATTTTATTCAATTTTTTTATCTGATTAAATTCCATCTTTAAAGTTTCATGTTGGAGAATGTAATTGTGATTTTATTTTGGAAAATCTTCTAAGAATTTTTTTCTTTTGCTTTATCAGATCATCCCATTATATAAGAAGACTAGTAAGAGAGGATTTGATCATGATATGCACAACAAAAATGAAAACTTTTAAACAAATTATTATGCTAAGAAATCGTCTATGTTAAATTATTTCTAGATTTTGCTCAAAAATTTATCCATTAAATTTGATTGACAACATAGAAAAGAACAAAATCATTAAAACTTAAAAAAATAAAGTAGATAATTTGGAGCCACCACTTTAAATCACAATGGAATGATTAAGGGCAAATTTATCTTTTTTGGTAAAAATTGGGGGAACTTAGTCATATAAGAGATGGAAATAGCCCCGACCAATCTTACCAAATTAAGCCACCTCATAAGTCCTCAATTTGATTGGTTCACCGTGCCTCTGTATTCATATTTCAATAGAAAAACAAAGGTTACAAATATGAACTCATCTATTAGACTTTTTGTAGTGTTCGTACAAGCTTGCTTCGATAAAACCCATCTCCAAATCTTCAATAGCTTACCCGAAGGAGTAATGCTCACTGTTCCTTGCAAATCCTACGGTGATTATCTCAATGTTTAGCAGATCCTCCCAGTGGAATGTGGAATTTCATTTCCAGCCCAATTGGTGGGCTACAATCCTTTCTTTTGCAGCATGCAATGCCCTAGTCAATTTCACTATTCTGATATACACGTTGATGAAAGAGATATTGAGTGATGTAATGATATGTGTCATTGTCTGTGTAGCTTGCGGGTCCATGTCTTTATTAGATTTTTTTTTTGAAAAACAGAACTCCAAAAATTTCCTATGAAAATTTGTGCTTATATATGTTTGTACTAATTTGATATTTGGTTATTAACAACATAGTATAATCTCCTCCTTTGGATGAAACTAAAATAGTTGGTGGATATCTTGCCATGGTATTGATGTGTGAAGATGTCCTTTTGTGCCTTTACTTGTTAATGCTAGTTGACTCCCAATCTCTTGTTGACTCCCTCAAACGGGATGCAACACGGCTATGCCTAGTTTGGACACCAACCCGCTCGATTGTCCTTCCACGATCCTCACCCTGGGCATTCACGACGTTGGAATGTGGATCGGCCATTGCGCTTGATGAAGGCATGAACAAAGACATGAATGAGGCACGAACAAAGGCACAAGCGAGGCTCTGATACCACTTGTCATGGGTCGGTCAATTCACACCAATCACTCACGCCCATGTGGCCTTAGGAATGACCCCCAAGTCATCCTTTCACTCACTCACTAAAACAGAAGGATCGTTTGAGAGTAAAGGAGCATGTATTCACTTCTAATCAAGCCTGTACAAGTGGGGTGAGGATCTTCTATTTATACAATGGCTAGACTGATCCGATTTGTAGATCCCCTCATCGATCCAACAGTCATGTTTAAATCAATACAATCATTATAAGGCTACAGGAAGGTCTAGGACGTGAGACAGTTCAAGGATCGTCTACCATGGTTAGTTGCACGACTAGGCTTTGGAAACTCGCAAGATCTTCTGACCACAAGAGAACAAGCGGATAGGACAAGCTACTAGAATCAAACGGTTGCTTGGCTCAAGGGAGTGACTCGGCCGGGCCTTGGATGGGCATGGGCCTGATTTGAGACTCGTTCGAGGCTCGTCAATCTCTTGAGCCATGTCACATGCACCTATGGACAACTTCCTATGAGAAGAAAAAGTGAAGTGGTAAATGCATTTTACAAGTAAGTAATATGCTTAGCTTTTTAATAATCTACAAATATAAAAAGTCCAAAATATAATAAACACGAATTTATAGATGGATGATTCCCTATTTGCACATGTTGATGCTCTACATGGGTAAGAGAGAATCTTACCAAATTGGAAAAGTTCAACACCATCATCCACGGACATGCTTGTCCCTGGGAATTGGGGGCACTGCGTAAAATGTGGGGAAAGTTACATGAAAGTGTACTGAACTAAATAAACCTTGATAGAATATTAATGGGGTTATCATTAGTATAATCCGATTATTTTTCTCTTCACTTTTGGAGAATAAATGAAGATGGTGGGGCTCAAGAGACCTCTTCCACCTTAGTTTATCACTTTGTACGCCTCTGTATTTTCTCTTCCCTCTCTTCCTCATTCACATTTGGAGAATACGTGAAGATGATAGTTCTTATTCCTCACTCGCGTTATTTTTATTTTTCCCCCTAAAAAAATTTCAGTCTCATCGTTTCCTTTCTTCTTTCCTAGGACAAAAGTCGGTGGTGAGATTTCGATCTCCAGGAAAATCAGGGGAAGGCAAAGTGGAGGCGGCTGGTTGAGCCCTACTTTCTAGGACGGGACAGATGGATGGAGGTTGGTTCGTTGAACTTTGTTTTCTAGCCAGGTTTTAAGAGGGCCGATGAGGAAGATGTTTCATTAATGCCGCAACAGAATCCCAAATATAGTAATTAGAAGGTTCAATTACTTGATCAAGAGTATTTTGTTTTTTCGAAATCTAGAGCAGATGGATGTTTAAGCAACCGTGTAGGTTATTGGTCCTTTTCTTTGGCCAACCAAGGTAGGTATCGGTTCAAAACTTCTTATTGTTTGCATTCTCTCCTGGATTAGTGAACATTTACAGAATACCTTCATATTTTTTTCTTGCACGCATGAAATAAAGGTCAACAGCATTAAAAACTTGAACCAATGGCCTATGACATGTACAAAAGATTCCAAACCGGTATCATGTGACGCACTTATGCTAAACTAATTTTTGTCGGTGCGAAAAATTAAAAAATGAGACCCTAACCTAAATCTACTATCTATCATAAGTTTAGTATCAAATGTCGATGGTGGGCCAGGTATACCAATTTGAAATATTATGAGACAAGAATTAGTTTGGAGGAAATGTGTTAAGCGGTACTAGTTTGACCTTTTTTGTGAGATGGAAATTGATTTTTTTGGTAAAGGGTCATGAAAGTGCCGGTTTAAGGGTATTAATCCTAATAAATGAGCTCTTGATATTTTATTTCCAAATATCTAGTCCATAGAGGAGTTGTCGTCTGCATTGAGCTAAATAGATCACTAATCATGTGAGTTAATGCCCGAGAACCAGATTAACGTCATAATTGCAAAACTTAAATGCAAGTCAAAGATGGAAAGACACGGGTCCAGCACGTGTTGCAAACGAAATGAATGGCCGATTCACAAAAATTTCGCTCCGGGAGAGATCACCACGAACCCACTATTTTTCATGAATAAATAACATTCTTATCATCCGCCTATCTAAGCTACGTGCAATGACGATACACGCATGGAAATGGCACGAGGAAAAGCGAAATTCTGGGGCCTCTCCTCGTTTTCGCCATACCTTACTACGCACTCAAGCTTTGTTTGGTGTTTCTCGAAGGCTTGAAAATGGGAGGGGCCAGAGGAGAGAGAAGGAGAAAGACGGAAAAAAAGGAAAAGAGTGAGGGCGCTCACAATGATTAACAAATTCGATACATGTCCAAAGATGTAATGGACTATTATTGGGAGCATGATATGATCGATCGATGATGCGATGATGCATTATTATGGCCAAATCATTTGGAGGTCTCATTACATTCGATCGATCGTATGATTAGCATATCGATTTTTCATGGTACCAAGGTTGATATAACTAAGGAAATTGCAACTGAAGGGCACAATAGCTTTTAGTGGGTTACAGTGGCTGTCCCTGATCCATGCATGCGCCCAAGTGTCGCAAGTCATCTCTCTCTCTCTCTTTCGCACTTTCAATTTATCACGGAACCATCTCTCTTTTCTCTCCCCGAAACCTGAAAAAGAGTTGCAGCTTTCCGTTGCATTTGCATCACCCTCTCCCTCTGCCTCCCCTTTATATTGAAGCTCTCTCGCTTGCATCTCTCCACAACCTCTCTCTCTCTCTCTCTCTCCCTCTCTCTCTCTCTCTCTCTCGCTCTCCCCGTGGAATCTGTCCAAAGAAGAACAGAGAAAACCCAAAGAAGACGAAGGCAATGGCAGAGTTCGTACCATTCCTGGCCATGGTGATCGTTCAAGTGGGTTACGCGGGAATGATGATCACATCGAAGCTGGCCATGGACAGTGGGATGAACCCTTTCGTGCTCGTCACCTACCGCCAGATCTTCGCCAGCCTCGCCACCATCCCTTTCGCTCTTCTCCTAGAGAGGTATTTCGAGACAACTCCATCAAGAAAAGCTCTAGTTTTGATCTTTCAATTCTTACAGCTTCTTTCAAGATGAAAAGATAAAATAAAAATTATTGGCTCGTGAGGAAGATGATGTCCTTCTTGATCGTTTCTTACACGAACGCAAGCATTGTCAGCTAGGATGATTCGCTCAACTTCAGCAATAATTTCTTGAGTGCTCATTAAGGTCATGCATGTAGCATGTGTTCTGTTCAGGGTTGCCAAGACTAATGAAAAGCGTCGCATATTCTCTAGGAAGAAAGCTTCTAGCTTCTACTCAAACTGATCAAGGCACGTAGATTGTGCTTTGTGTTCTTGCAGTCGAATGAGTGTCGAGATAAAATAAATAAAATAAAATAAAAGTGCTTGTCCTTTAAACTGATGACGGCATGGTTGTTTGCCAAAAATAATGAAATAATAATAATAATAATATAAATGACTAAAACAATTTTTTTTTTTAAATGGTAGCGATGAAGAAGGAATAGAGAGGCCTTTACCAAAAGAAAAAAAGAAGGAATAGAGAGAAATTTTAAGTTAATTTAAATAAATCTGCAAATATTTAAGTAGACTCCTCATTTTTCCTCTCACTGGATTGGCGCAAGCTGTACAGCTTAAGTGAGGCCGGTGCCCCAAGTTAATTAAAGGCTTAATTACAGGTTCCGATGAAACGGCTTGAATAAATTGGGCCTGCATGGCTGCCACGTCACCTCCCAGTTCACGAGGAAATTCTTGTCTAGACCTGCATTAATGCTATACAGGACAAAATCAATACGTATGCTGTTGTTGACAATACTTCTCTCGTATAATAACTATAGATTTCTGACAATTGGGAAAAGATAACCCCATGTCGAAATTTAAAAAGCGATATATCAATCGAAACCATTGACGTTTGTAAGAATTTCGTTACCATTTGTCGAAATGAGTTTTCTTGACAATCGAGAAAACGAGGGTAAGTCTCCAAAATTTCCCATTCGATGATCTCAATGCTCTACCATCATTAAAAGGATGAAGAATAATCGTGGCTTGGCAAATTGAATGAATGATTTGAGGGGTACTTACATTAATGATGGTGCATTGCAGGAAGACAAGACCCAAAATCACTGTCCCGATTTTAATTCAGATCTTTCTATGTTCTATCACCGGGTGAGTAAGCTGTCTCTTGAGTCTTTGATCTCGCATTGATACTTATTTAGAGTTAATCACGACCTGGAATTCCACAAAACGTGTATAGGGCGTTCATGAATCAAGTGTTCTATTTCGTCGGCCTGAACAATTCCATGCCCACGATCGCGTGCGCACTGGGCAATACCCTCCCGGCCATGACATTCCTATTTGCACTGATCTTCAGGTGCTTCTGATAGTGCTACTTCGTCCCATCCCTTCTTGTTTTGTTTACTTCAATAACAATATTCATTTTTTGCCCTTAAATTAGTTTTTCGAATGCTGCATCTGGAACTACTAGTCAATATGTGATCTGTATTCGACAATCTGTTCATGTTGTTCCATGGTTTGTTTATAGACAAGAATCGCTTGGAATCAAGTCGAAGGCGGGGCAAGCAAAAGTGATCGGGACACTCGTTTGCGTGGGTGGAGCGATGCTAATTTCTTTTTACCATGGACCCTACATCGGAATCAGCAACTTGAGGATTCATTGGACATATGCAGATAAAATGACGGACAAATACCCCGCCAACAAAAGCAACTTCTTGTTGGGACCTTTCCTTCTCTTCTCCAGCAATGCTGCCTGGGCGCTGTGGTTCATCATCCAAGTAAGGGAAACATTTATTTCACTTCCATCATCGATTTATTCGTTGCAGTCTTAGTTCATGAATGGAACTAATTCATGTCCAAAGCCACTAGAACAAGTGTTGCACTTCGCTTATCAAAAATCAATTCAAGTGTTGAGCATTGTCATCTAAGAGGAAGTTTGAGAGTTCAATTTTCTTATGTGTTTTGGGGTGCATACAGGCGAAGCTGAGTACTAAGTTTCCAGCACCTTACACTACCACAACATTAATGAGTCTCATGGCCAGCATCGAGTGTGCAGTGGTCAGTGCAGCTATTGAACATCGTGTCGCTGCATGGTCGTTGAGATCTGGCATCCGATTAATCTCAGCTATCTATGCGGTAAAGTGTTGAGGATAGTGTAGTGCTATTGCTTAGCTTTTATGCAACAATTATTTATTAAGAAATTTTGTGCACAAAAAGTGATGCTAATTTGAATTTAAATTCAGGGTTGCATATGTTCGGCCCTGGCATTTTGTGTTATGTCCTGGTGCATAGAAAGAAAAGGTCCTTTGTACACTGCAGTCTTCAGCCCTTTGTTGCTAGTAATCACAGCCATCCTAAGCTGGGCACTTCTTCAAGAGAAATTGACTGTCGGAATGTATGTATTCGACAGTGCTATGGTTTCGGCTTTTGCAGTCCATTTAATGCTAGAACTGTCTACAAAATTGCAACGAAGTGAGTTCTTCATTTCTTCGTTTCTTTTGATTTCAGATTGGTGGGGTCTACATTGATCATTGCTGGGCTCTACTCTGTCCTATGGGGAAAGGATAAGGAGGCAAAACAAGCAAAGATTGCTGAGGAAATGGAAGCAGCAGTGAGGTGTAGAGAGAAAGAAGACTTGGAGTTGCAGCATCGGGCACATAGAAATGGCAGCACCGTTCAACATGATCACAATTGAGCATTATCCATAAAAGAAGATCATCCAATTTTTTCCTGTTTTTCTGGTCGAAGAAGACCATGCAATTTGACTTTCTCGTTTGTGTATCGACGAAGTTTTGCATCTGATCACGTTTGTGCATCTCCTGCTTCTTTTAGGTTCCGAGTCTCTGTCAAAGCTTAACTCTTATGCAAACCCAAGGAGCTTTATCTATGTACCTTGCATTAAGAAATAGCACACTATAAAATTTATGGAAAAATCGACTCTAGTTTCTGCGATGTGCTTTTCTCTTCAAACACCCCCTTGAAGCTCTTCCATTTCTGATAACTCTCATGATCAATGACAATAGCCCCCTGCCAAGTCTTACAGATCACGTAGATCCAAAGTCGTTTGGCAAGTAAATGCCAATCAAGATTGCATCAGACTGAACAGCAGAGGAGACTTCACGGAGCAGAGGAATCAAAACAAAACACCTTTCCAAATGCAGAATCAAACTTTTATTTAGTTTTCAGCAATAGACAAGATGATACAACTCATCCCCTAGTTGCCAAATTAGCACTAGTCGAATATGAAAAGGTTTGGTACAACTTGCAAAGCCCATCATATGAAAAAATACAGCTAACAAATGAAAAGAATAAGACACCGAAATATCTCCAAATAAAATAGCAAATTGCTTCTGAATACTTTCTTCAGCCAAAAAGGGAAAACATTACTGAATACTTTCCCCCCTTTGGATGGTTTTTTTCTAGATTATCGAATCTGCAGATGAAGTAAAGGCAAGATTAATGAAAACTCTGAAGTTAACCTTCCATCAATGAAGGAATTATTATGCTTTGAAAATTTTGACGACATCTGTGTTTGACTACTGTCTGAGAACTCTGTTTGAGCTGAAGAAGCTACTTTCCTTGCCAGCAATGGTAGAGTGCAACCTTCCACCAGCCCAACCGTTATTCAACGGCCGTGCAGCAATGAAAGCCGGATCACCAGTGACCCGGCTTCCATCAATTTGCTGTTCATACTCAGGGAGACCTTTTGCCCTCCTCTCTTTCCTTCTCTGCCGTTCCTCATCTCTTTCTCTCCTCAGCCAACTCTCAACCGTCCTCTGCAAAGATAGTTGTCATGATAGATCAAACATCTATGCTGACCAAGTTTAAAAAAAAAAAACATGAAATTGCTCTGAAAGGAAAAGTTACCATCAGAGACAGTTTGCTCATCTCCTTAACCTTTTCAATCGGCATTGCTGACTGCAACTTTCCATGAGCCACATACACCTGAGTAAACAGAGCAATAAATTTGCTTTGACACAGAATATGCAATACAAACTTTTATAGTTTACCCCAGCACTGGTATCGAGAAAGAGAAATTGATGAACTTAAGTGGAGAAGTAGATAAGTACATACAATATGTGTAGGCCAATCATCTAGGCCATCAAATATATGAGTGGCATAGATAATTGTCGAACCTCTCTGTTCACATTCCTTTCTGAGAAACTTCAAAAGATCAGCCCTTGCTAACACATCCAGGTCCACTGTTATCTCATCAAGAAGAAGCACCTACTTTTGGAAGGATGTGATTCATAAGTACCCAAAAGGCCACAACTTGCAAAAATAAACAACAAGAACTTCCAAAATCCAGAACTGTAATAGCAGTGCATCATCATTAAACATAAAGAACAATTTGGGCTCTGCGCTTCTATGAATTAAAAGGTGCAGGCACCTTGAATGGCTTGAGGAGTCCCATACAGATTTGCACTCGCCTTCTCTGTCCATCAGAAACCTTATGCATTCTCCAGGATAAATCAATGTCTAGCACCTAAACGATCAACTAACCAAGTTATCTACTTTCTCTTAAATAATAAAAATCATAGCATACATACTGTTTGCACAAGCTTTATTAACGTCCAGCATATAAATTTGGTATAAACTTTAAAATTCAGCATTTCTTTTTTGTGAAAATAGAATCTGTTTTTGAATCATTTTCTGTCCTTAAAGTTATTGTTTCACCTTGATTAGCTCAGCTCTTCTTTGTGGATCTATACCTGCCACCCCGAATAACATTTTCTCAGCAGAGACATCCATCTGTATAGGAACTTCAAAGCCCGCAAAAGCAACTTCTCGTCTCCACTGCGGAATAAAAAAGGCATAAAAGGAAACAAGGAATGATTATATCAGGAATTGTATAGTTTACTGGAGAAGGAAAATAATCACATCAGAATTTATCTCTCCCTCTAATCACCACTCGCAGAATGCAAAGCTGTAGCTTACAACTGAGCATAAAAGGCAGAAGAGAACAGATGTTACAATCGAAAGCAACAACTTTTCAGAGTCTCCATCAGCGCAAATGCAGTATCACAACGAAGTGTGCGGTCCAACAAAAAAGATCAGGAGAGGAGAGAACCCACCTCTCCTCCAAGGTAACAAAGGTCCCCAGAAGATGTCAATGCCGTGTCATGGAATGCCGATCTCCCGAGCACGCGGACCATGTGAGGCTCCACCATATGCTTCCCTCCCAGTATCTTCAGTATAGTAGTCTTACCTGTTCAAGCATCACCCACCGACAAACGATGCAGTAAGGAATTTCACAGAAACGACTAAAAGCAGATCTCTCAAGATTCATGTTTACAAGCACTGCTTCAAATGAGAATGTCTAGTGGTTCTTGGATTCTTTACATTACTATTCTCGAATGAGAAACCGCATGTGCCCATCATCGAATTTTGCCAAATTATACATTCTCTCCCAATTACCATTTCAATACCCCTGCCCCAATCTTCCAGCGTCCCAACGAATATCGATTAACATTTTCTCATGAGAATTCGTTCATTCTCCCCGACTTGATGAACAAACCCAATTTTCATCTGAAATCAAATCACTATCTCCAGCTAGCGAAATTCGAACAATCCAACCACCAAACTCAAATTCAACATGAAAAAAAAGCTTCCCCAACAAGCCAATTCAACAGGGGAACCGAGACCCACGTCTTCCACGAGCTGAGATCGCCATACACTCTGTCCACTACCAAACACAGAGACACCCAGAACAGAGATTTTGCAGAAGAAGACGTGTTTCGAGCTGAAACGAACCTGCGCCGTTGGAGCCGACGAGGAGACAGCGGTCGCCGGCATCGATGTTGAGCGAGAAGTCGTCGATGAGGGGTTTGGACCCGGGCGGAGGGTGGCCGTCGATCCCCGGGTACGTGAAACTGAGGCCGTTGATTTCCACGATCGGCGCCATTCTCTCCTCCGTTTCAACAACCCCCGCCGGGGTCGGCCAGGACGGTTTTAAATGGGGCGTCTTGTGGAGTTAGGTGTGTCGGAGCGGAGGTGACGTGGCACAGGGTCGGTCACTAATAAAAAGTTATAGCTAGAGAGACCAAGAGTCATAGATCGATTTTGATTCGCGGATTCTGAAGATCAGAGTTCTAGTATGTGATTGCACACCGAGTGAAAAAAAAAAACATAATCCTGAAACCCTCAAAAATTGAATCCATTAAATAATTAGAAAAATAAAAAACAAAAGGCCACTCACGTGGCACAAGGTCCGTCGCTAATAAAACATTATAGCTAAAGAGACTAGGGTTAGAGTAAACATCCTTACAACCTTTAAGAATTAAATCAGCTGATGCTTAGAAAATAAAAAATTTGGCTGCTTACATGGCACATCGGTCACTAATAATAATTATAGCTAGAGGGGAGTGGGGTTATGGACCAGTTTTGATTTACAAATTCTAATGAATGAGTTTTAGTATGTGATTGCACACTCACTGAGACAGCATTCTTAAAACCCTTAGAAATTGAATTTTGTTTTTTTTTTTTTTGGGTAAAGTTAGAAATTGAATTTTGTTGATCGACTCATTATCTAATAGTTTTTTTTTTCGGTTTTTTGTATACACGCAACATGGAATAGTCGTGTCCCATCTCCTATAGACATGTTGAATTGCACATGAGTTCCAATGATCTATTGAAATTGAAGTAATATTAAGTTGAAAAGACTTTCGACCAAAAGAAAAAACATCATTATAAAAAAGTTGATTGGCGTAAAAGAGCCAAAATTGAATTGACTATTTCAAAAGAAAATTTTACTTTTTTTTTTTCCACCGATATATAAAACATTACTTGAATTTTAAAACATTGTGGATAAATTATATATGAATTTTAGTGTCAAAATTTGTAAAAGCTGAGTAAAACTTGTATGTTTCGAATAAAGGGGTTGAGGATAATGGGATGCAAGACTTTTTAAAAAGTCAAAAACCAAAAGTCGTGAAAAGGTTTATTACTATTTTAGAAAATTCAGAGATCAAAATATTTATTATAAATTATTCCTAATATTATTATTCGTACTATTATTAAAAAGGTTTAAGGCCACAAAAATATTAAATTATGTCCATTGTGACATATTTATCCTAATATTTTTTTATAACATTAAAAACCAAAAACTTATACTTACATGACGTATTTACCCCAAACTTATACAGTGTGACCCAAACTTCTTCTTATGGCTCCAAAATCTCCAAACTTATATACATGTGATATATTTATCCATAACACCACACAAAAAAAAGTTTAAGGTAAATGTATCGCATAAGTATAAGGTTGGAATTTTTAGTGTAAAAAAAAACTCTCTTTGTTAAATGTAACACATGTATAGATTTGAGATTTTTACTATCACAAAAAATAATTTAAAGTAGATGTGTCATAAATGGCAAAATTTAGAGTTTTTTTTGTGGCTTTTCCCTATTAACAATGGGTCCCATGACATTTTGGGTGATTTAGGATATTAAAATTTAGAGATTGTATGGGCTTTGGCTTTATGAGGACGGATGTTGATGGATGGCGTGAAATAAATTCATCAATGAGAAAGCACCTAAAAGTCACAAAAAAGGCCTAATTTCATGAAAAAAAATAAAAGCACAAACTTTTGATCTAGTTTCAAATGCAGCCCGAATTTTATTTATCTAAAAGAAAAGGTCAACTTTCATCCATATCCCAAATCTTGCGCCCATTAATATTCATTCCACAATCACCGTTAAATGTTTGATGGGGCATGTTCATGCCACCAATATATCCACTTCAGTAAGCCCATGTGGATTTTAAGGCAAAACTGCACCGAGGTCTTCACTTCTTCATCATCTCATACACGGTTTATGCAATAGGGGGAGAGTTGTAGGGTGTCATTTCTTCATCGTGTATGCGCGGGAATCTTCAGTTCGTCCGAACATATCATGTTCGCTCACTCATTCTCTACCGTAGGTTCACTCACCCCCGTCTCCATACGAAACCATGAGCTCCATGGATCTGTGCTTGCTGAAGGGTCGAAGTGGACAAAGCAATGGAGCCAATGAACAAAAGCTATTACTCTTCTTCCTCCCATGCTAGTGGATACATTGAACAGAAGTAATTTAAATCACTTGCAGACAAAGCCTATGGTGACCGTGATTTGATATGTCCAATTCACAAATGCGATTAAAAACAAATGTTCCCTAGAGTTCGTGATTACCGGCACGAATACCTGAAGATGGAATGATTGGCTTTGCCAACTGAAGACAAACATTTATCCCGCATTTCATGTCATCAACAAAAATTCAAAATTGGAAATTGCAATTGAATTTGCCATGGTGACATCAAGATCCGTTAATGGTATGCCTAGTATGGTTATATGTGTATAGAAATAGATATAGATTTTTTCTCGTTACATTACTTTATTGTCATAGTAAGTGGCCTTCAAATTTGTTGTCTTACTATATTACCAAATGAAGCCATCATATTCCTCTTCTAATTGATTGGTCCACCGTGCCTCTGCATGCATTTTTCAAAAGAAAAAAAAAAAGAGTACAAACATGACCATGTCCCTTATACCTTTTGGGGTATTCGTGATCATTGCTGCCCTCCTGCTAACTTATTCCGGAGATTTATGTATAGCTGGAAAAGTCCATGTCCAAATCTTAAATGACTTATTCAGAGGAGCAACACTAACTATTCAATTGCAAATCTAAGGATGACGATATCGGCTTTCACCAAATCCCTCCTAAAGGCATGTGGGAATTTCGTTTCGAACCCAATTTTTAGGGCAACAACACCCCTCTCCTTTTGCAACTTCCAAAGGCCTGATCAATTTCACTATTATGTTAAATTTGTTAAGGATAGAGATGTAGATCGTTGTCGTGGTTTGTGTCAGTGGCATGTAAAGACTATTGGTCTGTGTCTTAACGATATAAGTTGTGATCTATGGGACTCCTAAAATCTCTTGGGGAAATTTGTGCCTACAACAATTCATAACAATCTCATTTTTGGCTTTGAATAAGATGCTATAAGCTCCTCTTAGGGTGAGCTTAAAATACTTGGTGGATATCTTTCATTGTGTTGAGGTGTGAAGATATCCTTCACTTGTTAACACTTAACAAGCATATATGCACAATTGATCACACTGACCAAACCCTAAATCGCTAGTTCTATGAAATTCCCAGATCTCCAGTGAGGAGATAGGAATCAGATCCAAGTAAGGAGATCGCAGGAGCAACATTGTGGACTAGAATCGTCGAAGGAGGCAGTGTTGGTCGAGGTTCGAGCACTTCGGCAATGGTGACAAGAAACGGGGGGAAAGAGTAAACGAGAGGAATTGCTCTAGGAGAGAGCTCTCTATGCGTGTAGATGTGTTCTACTTTGTGCCATGGTGATTGAGGATGGTCGATGAGCAGCGGCCACCGGTGGTAGGAGTTGGTGCTACCAAGAGGGGATGAAGATGGAGAAGCCTCTGGAATTCGATTATCTAAGAGAGATTTTTGTGGCCGTTCAAAATTTTCTTTCTGCTATGAACATATGAGAGCTGTTGTGGCTGACAATGGTGGATTGATGGTGGCTACTGGCAGACTGAGAGTGACGGAGTAGGAAACTGATGGTGGATTGATGTTGTTTTTGCTCTAGGGTGTCGTGCAATGTCGATGTCGTTTCGCATGTCATGAATTGGGTTTTTAATAGAATATGCTGACTCATATTAAAGAAGATGAGGTCAGTGCTTGTTGGAAAGAAGGTACAAAGAAAAGATGAGGAGCGACGACGCGAGAACAGTTTGAGAATGATAAATCAAAAGGGAAAGAATCAAAGTGATTGTAGTGGAGAATCTTCTACATATTGGACATGAAGATAACACGTCAAGTAGAGTATCAACAAGTTGGTCATTTGGAAATCTTTTATGATTTGTCTTTTATTTAATTTTCATGTAAATGAAATTGTTATCTTTTATGTTTGACCTTCACCACCTTATTGATACGTTGCTTGATGTATTATCTTCATGTGATTTGTAAAAAGTTCAACGCTGCAACCATATTAATTTCTTTCCTTTTGATTTGTAATCTCAACAGGATGGGTGGCACATCAAGAACTTACATTAAGACTTGTTTGAGCGAAAAAGAAAGAAAGATTTGTTGAGACATGAATTACATTCCAGTTGTGTAATTTTCATAGCAGTGCCTATTTTATCATAGTCATTATGACAACTACAATCAATGAAAAGTGAGAATTAAGTTAGATATGCACAATGTGGGGTGGGATCAAATTGCATCACTGTAAGCAAAACAAAGCTTGACTGTTAAATGATTAATCTTGGACTTCAAACATGATTACGACATGAATCTAGTTTGGCAGTTAGTTCAAACATGATGTCGTAATCATGTTTGAAGCAAAACAAATCTCGCTAAAACAAATTTTCATGGCGAGGGCTCCGCAGCTAGGGGTGATCGGGTCGGGGTGGGTAGGGCCAGGACACCTGACTCACCCGACCCGTTATAACCTAGGATTCTCTTTCCGGACCCTATACCCTACCTGTTTTTATTGGACCTTGTTTTGGACCCAACCCCTTTTTTCGGTCCGGGAACGGGGTCAACCCTGTTTTCATTGGAACCTGTTTTGCAACCATTCAATATTCTATACGGCTTCGAATTTTATATTAATTAGCGAAAAAACAACAACGTAATTCTCCTAACATTATAAGACAAAGCAAAAATCCTAAGAATGCATAAGCATTAGCAACAAATATGGATATAATATTAGTCTCATTCCCACAAATACTTTTAATATGACCTAATGTGCTTACTTATGTGTATGCAACGGGGTTCTTATTAAAATGACATCTTTCTTGAGTTGAATTGAGAATTAGTGCTACAATAATTAGTAGCATTTGTCCTGCGACTATAGTAATAGTTGAAAGTGGGACCAGTAAAAAAGAAAAATAATTTATGAGAACAGTTCTTTTTAACAATTCTTTCAAAACAATTATCTCTTAACTTGATTTAGAGAGAATCTTTCCTTTTTAAACATTTCTTTGAAGCCAGAGATTCAAAAGCATTATACAGAGAGACGATTTTTTTTTGTTTTAATAGGGTAAAAACCGGTTCCAAAACCGGTCCGGTTCTGGGTGGGTCTTTGCTTGGACCCTATTCCCGGACCGGTTTCAACCGGTTCCCAAAAATTGGAACTGTGCCGGACCGGTTTAACGGGAACCGGTTCCCGACCCTGTTTTTCGGGTGGTTCGGTCCGGGTTCCGGGTAAACCCGGTCCGGTTGCACACCCCTATCCGCAGCCCTCGCCCAATGGCTGGCAAGCCTCGCTAGCCATGGTAGGGGAAGAAGAAGATGTTACAGGAAGAAGAAAACAATCAAATAGGAAGAAAATAAAATAAAAAATTCAATAAAAAAATTATTTAAAAATTGCCACAGTAGTGCCAGTCAACGTCCACTTCAACACCAACGGGTCAAATTTGACTAAATGAATTGAATTGACACAATTATAAAATGTTTAGAACTAAATTGGCAAAAAAAAAATTATGACTAAATTGACATAATTATAATAAATTTAGAACTTTTTTAATAATTCTCCCTATTTGTCATCTTAACGCTTGAATAGGTATAAGACACTTCTCATACACGTTTGGGCAGTGATATTTTCACTCCCTATATGACCAATTTCACCCTATTTACATTAAAAAAAGACAAATTAGCCCCAATCATTCAATTACTAAGTGACAGCGCATTCCTTTGTTTCTCTTTTTGGTTTTACTAATTATATATAGGATCCAGTGATTAATAATTTCTTTTCTTTTCTTTTTAGTGTATTAATGAACTTTTTTAGTATATTCTTATATATTCCTTATAATGTTTTACATAATCCATGTAAAAGTACCTCACCAATAGTAAGGGAAAAAGATAAATTCTCTGATTTAGTATAAAACTTAAAAGTCTCTTTCTCATTGTTATTCCTATAATAACTTATCTTCTCTGTCTCTCTTATTTCTATTAGTCTCTCATATCTAAAAATCTCACTTTATAAGTGTACTTTTATTTTTTAAATTTCTTTAGTCTAAAATATATATCAAGTCTCTTAACAAACTATACTAAAGAATATATATTTTTCCTTACTATTGACAAAATATTTTTATACAAAGCATGTGATATCTAGGAATACACAATGTTAAAAAGACCTATACTTCTTGGAAATTTCTCTTTTAGACAAAACCGATTTTTATGGGAGTAAAATAAAACAACACATACATCATAATTTTATCTTTTTGGTAAGTAAATCCTCCATGATATCATGAGAACTAGAAAGTTTGGGGCCACCCCCTTTAAATTGCGATTGAATGATCAAGGGAAATTTTATCTTTTTCGTAAATTAGTTGGACTGAATCGGCACTATCCCACATTACCAGATTAAGCCACCTTATTCCTCCTTAAATTGATTGATCCGCCATGCCTTTTTTATTCATTTTTCAAAAGAAAACAAAGGTTACAGATATGAACTCGTCCATTAGACTTTTTGTGGCATTCACGATCATTTCTACCCTCCTACAATCTTGTTCGGGGAGTTTTCCTTGGGTATCTAAAAGAGTGCATGTCCAAATCTTCAATACACTCCCTGATGGAGTAACTCTCACCGTTCATTGCAAATCCAGAGACGATGATCTTGGCGTTCAACAGATCCCTCCCAATGGCATGTGGCAATTTTCTTTTAGGACCAGTGTGATGGGTACCACCCTCTTCTTTTGCAACTTCCAGTGGCCCGGCCAATCGCATTATTTTGATATATATATTCAGAAAAGAGATCTCTATGAATGTGGTAGATGGTGTGTGTGGTATGTACAACCTACTGGTCCGTGTCTTTATCAAACGGATTGCCGCCAATGGAACTCCTAAAATTTCCTAGCGAAATTTGTGCCTATATTTTTGTACCAATCTGATATTTGGCAATGAATAAGATATTTTAAGCTCCTCCTTTGAATGAAATTAAACTAAAGCTCCGTTCGTTTCACGGAAAATATTATTTTCCAAGAAAATATTTTCCAATAAACTATTTTCCAGGAAAAAGTAATTATTTTCCGGTGTGAAAATTTTTTTCCCAACTTGAAAAGTGGAAAACATTTTCCCTCACTTTAAAAGATTTTTTTTCCTTCATGGAAAATGTTTTTCCCAATGAATTTATTTTTCGTGAAATGAACGTCGGAAAATCCGGAAAACATTTTCCGGAAAGTTATTTTTCGTGAAACGAACGAAGCCTAAATGGTGAATATCTTTTCAATGGTGTTGATGTGTGAAAATGTCCTTTTGTGCCTTCACTTGTTAACGCTAGTTTACACTTAACAAGCATTAACAAGAAACTAAGAATATTATGGATTCCCCTGCCGTCTCAAGGAGGAAATGATGAAACAAGGGGCAAATGAGGTTGATGGTGCCAAACCCTCACATGGTGTCAATTAAAATCAAGCCAAATGAGGAAATGATGATATTCCAAGGCGCCTCACAAGGAAGCAAATGAGGTTGATGGTGCCAAACCCTCACATGGTGTCAATTATCAGAAGGTTGCTCAACGAGCCACCAAATGACACATAGTTAATGAACCGTGGTTCACGTGTACGCTCCAAATTCATAGAGTCAATTTAACGATGTCGATAACTCAAAGCTTTTTATATTATGAGAATAAGAAATATCACTTCACCCACTAAAAATCAGAATATTTGTCAATTTAACGATGTCGATAACTCAGAGCATATCACTTCACCCACTATCAGAATATTGCAAAGGCCGGAGTGCTCCTAACCAAGATCAAAATAATGCTAATAATAAAAAATTGGTTCGTCTAAACAATGGGAATAATCAAAGTAATGTTGGTTAGCACTGTCAAAATGGAGTCCACAATTTGGTAAACCAAAATGGCTGACAAAACTGACTTATGCCAAATTTTGATAATATAGGCCAATTGGTTTACCGTGCCACACAGTGGGGCTAATATACCTTATATGCCTATGTTGCGACCCTCCTTTAGGTTTCTTCTTGGATGAAATGGGAAGAAGAAGAGTTTAGGGTTATTGCCTAAAGGCAGACCAATGGCCCTCAATTAGGTGTGAACTGTCCAAACCATGCCTCAAGTTGATTTTACTTTAAGTCTTGATTTACCCCAAGATTCTAGGAGTTGCCAATAGATTTTTGGAATTGGATAGAACCATATGAGACACGGGAGTTTAGATTTGTTTTCTTCATAACTAGAGATTTTCTAAGTTTGGGGACTTGATTACGCTTATCATTTAATTAGCACCCTTTTGGTACCTCTAATTTGATTGGTGTGTTCATCTAAGTGATCAAACATTCTTTGTTATCAATTATAAATCCTATTTCAAGTTCATGCTATATTGTTTAAGGAATTCATATTGGACCGAGGCTTATCAGAACCATTCTAAAAAAGAAAATAACAAACAATGGATTGAAAGTGGTAAAAATAAACACCCAAATATTGAATATGCAACCACTAGGGTTTGCCTTATTGACCACCCCTCCTCATGAGAAGAGAGAGAGTAGTAGGGGGTTTGAATCTCCACATTTTCAAAAGGGTTAGGATGAGGGCAATTTAGCTTCAAGTATGAATTTTAACTCCCACGCTCTGCAAGAAAATAGATGGTGAGAGTTAAAGTAGGAGTAGGGTATGATCGAAAAAAAATGAAAATGCCAAAAATAAAGTACGATAAATAAAACCCAGTACATGTCGGGCAAATAATATACATGGCCTTACCATAGAGCCTTGTAGAGCCCTAGGAAAGAATCCCCAATGAGTTATGTGAGAATTTAAATATGCATGAAATTACCCTAAAATTCAAATTCAAATGGATTACTTATGACAATGATTATTCTAATCCATAAAACACCTAAACAGCACTAAATCAGGAAAATGACTTAGAAAATTTAGAAAGTTTCCAAAATGTTATTTCTGTCCTAATTTAACACTATCCTACAATTTTTTTAGATAAAATTTCAGATTTTTTGTTTTTATATTATTTTAATTTATTTTTTTGGAATAAAATATGTTTAATTCATTAAACTGAACTATGATTAAATGAACATGGACCAACTCAAAACCTGAAGATTATATTAATCAAGCTCAAATCGACCTTTTCAACATTGAAACTTGGTTTGGGTATTTCGTCAAATAGCTAGGGTGCACTAGATTACCCAGACCAGTTTGTCCGAGCCATGTTCATGGCCTTCAATCTCAACCTGAAGATCATCTTAAGTAGAAACAAAGAAACAATTCCATACAACTACACACCGAGCGAAGAAAACACTCAATAACAGATCACAAAACTCACGAAATCGTGCTTAAAATCCCCTCCAAAGTCACGGGTCTGACTGTTTCCGTAAGTCTCGGTTTAAACCCAGAAGAGCCAGACCGTGAACCGCTGAAATTCACGTCCTTATATCTGGTACATTAAATATTTTGAGAAAAATCCACTTGATCCAAATGAAAGTATGTAAGATATCTTTTAAAATGTAATAATAATCACCTAACACCAACACCAAACCAACCTATAGCTTACACGACTTACAGTAAAGAGGAACACGCTAAAACCCAGCAAACAATCCTTGCTCCTCGCCCATTTTTCATTCATTTTCACATAAATTTTATATTAAATGGCCCATTAAACCGAGCCCGTGTCTCTATAACCCAAGCCCAACCACTTTTTTGCTTTCTTCTTCGTCAGCTAGTGCAAGTGAGCGAAAAAGGAAGAAAAGAGAGGGCTCGGAACCAAATTCTGTAAGTCTTGCGTTCGAGTTATGCATGGTAGATAATACACGTAATGGAAAAATATGAATATCCGTTATAAATGAGTTTCTTCGTTAGTGCATAGGAGTCAATGTAGGTTTTGCTAAACCGGAACAATACCAAAAATGTCCTTAAACACTTTGAAAGAAGGGTGAAGGAAAAATATTTTGAAAGCTAGTATAGTAAGAAGGCCACATGTTTGACATCGATGACAATACCAAAAAATTCCCACGGAAAAGAGCATTATCATCGACGTGTTTGAGATATTTCTTATAAGTGTGCCCAAAAATGGGCTATGCAATAAGCATGTAGTAGAGTGATCAACATTGGTCCCCAAGGAAAAATGAAATAGTTTGTCGACGAAGACCACAAGCTGATTACAAACCCAAGAGGCCCAGATTCAAGTCCCAATCAAAGTAATTAAACTGAATTGCTATATCAATACCTACCTCCTTCTTCATAGAAATAATATGGTGAGACCATTGCCAAATTTGATGTCAAAGATGAGGCTCCTCTTTCAAATCCTACACTCCATCAATAGTTTGTTGATAGTGTTATATATCTCACTGCTACTTAACTTGACATTGCCTATGTTGTCCACATTGTTAGTTAGCATGTGACCATGCCTCACACAACAAATTTTACTATAGTGCTTCAAATTCTTCACTACATCAATGAAATGTTATTTCATGGCCCTTTTATTTGTCTCAATTGACCTTGGAATTGACAGATTATTCCGATACTAACTAGGATAGTAACCCTCAAGATTGTCGCTCCACTATAGGCTACTGTTTCTTTTGGGCACTTCACTTATCTCTAGTATAGCAAGATACAAACTATTGTTGCTTGCACTAGAAAAGAAGCATAATATTGAGCTCTTGCCGATACAACATCAAAGATACTATGGTTGCAATGGCTACTATAAGACATGAGAGTGTGTCAACACCATGGAACAATCATTTATAGCGACAACCAAAATGCTATCCAAATAGCATAT
Organism: Corymbia maculata; assembly: GCA_014182735.1. Lineage (NCBI taxonomy): Eukaryota > Viridiplantae > Streptophyta > Magnoliopsida > Myrtales > Myrtaceae > Corymbia > Corymbia maculata. Next base: position 13,148,211 of record CM024689.1, read on the forward strand.
AACGATGTTTTCCATGAACGAACCAAGCCATTGAAATAAACTTTCATTGCAATTTCATATTCTTCGTGATATTATTAGACTTGTCTCTACTTCATCCGCTAAATAAACTGCTGATATCTTTATAAATATAAATTTGTTTGAGTGTTTTCTAGATCTTTTCTCCAAACTCAAGTTGATTTCTTTAAGAGATTTATCTTCATTTATTCTGATTTGATGTAATTGATATTTCGTTATTTTTAGATACTTAACCTTTAAAGCCTACATATAAGCTCATGTATTCTTCGTTAACAATCTATGGAATAATACATTTTTCTACCACTAAAATTCTCAACTGAAAATATTTATAATTTTGTTGCCCGTTGACATATAGCCACTCACCTATTGACAACTTTTTGTGAGAAGAAAAGTTTAATATGCTAAATGCATTTTGCAAAAAAGTAATTTTCTTAGTTTATAATAATTTCCAAATATAAAACTGATAATATAGATTCATTTCAAAGTAAACCCAAGCACAGTAAGCCAGGAATCAATTCCCATTCTTATTCCTATAATTATTTTTATTCCAATTTTTCACTGAGAGGTTACCTTTGGGGAATTTAGGAGTTTGTTGAAGGGAGAAGTGACTTGTCGAGCCCTACCTCCAAGAAGGGGACACATGGACAAGGAGAGAGAGAAATCATGAACCAGAACCATTAATGGGACTTGAATTGTGATTTGGGTCCGGTCAACTTTGTTTTTGGCCAGGTTTCGAGAGACTCGATGTGGAGGATGTTTCATTGATGAAGTGGCAGAACCCCAAAATGTGGTAATTATAAGGGTTCAGTCAACTTTGTTTTTTGGCCAGGTTTCGAGAGACTCAACGTGGAGGATGTTTCATTGATGAAGTGCCGGAACCACAAAATGTGGTAATTATAAGGGCTCAGTCAACTTTGCTTTTTGGTCTGGTTTCGAGATACTCGATGTGGAGGATGTTTCATTAATAAGCGCCAGAACCCCAAAATGTGGTAATTATAAGGTTTGATTAATTTTTTTTTCCAATCCTACTTTACTCCCATTCTAATTCTCAATCTCATATTTTTACTCTATCTTTTTACATGATGTGAGAGTCAAAATTCACTTTTGAAACTAAATCATTTTTATCACAACCCTTTTGAGAATGTGAAATTCAAACTCCTCACTTCCCTTTTTCATGTGGGAAAGATAGCCATTAGGCCAAACCCTAATGGTTTGTTCGATTTAATCAATTAAGAGTTTTTTTTTTTTTTGAAATCTAGAGCAAATGGATATTTAAGTGAACCTCGAAGGGTATTTGTTCTTTTCCTTGGCCAACCAGGTAAGCGTCAGTTCAAAACTTCAAATTTATGCACCCACTTTTGGATTAGTAAACATTTAGAAAATATTCTTTTTGGGGCCATGCACACATAACTAAATCAGGTTTAATGCTGTTAAAAATCATAAACTTGTATGACATGATATTTATCTCAAACTAATTTTTATCTCACAAAAAATTTCAAACCAATGACCCTAATTCAAATCTATGCTCTATTAACAGTCTACAATCTAACATGAAGAGTACATTAGCTTGGTAGTACTGGTTTGAGATTTTTTTTTTGGAATAAATGTGTTATAGAGTATCGATTTGAGAATTTTTATAAGTGATATTTTTAAAAAAAAATTGTCACCAGGATATTAATTTAGAATATGGTGTTAATTTTGCTAAATAAACTTTTCCGCTTTCCCAGGTGCTGTAGGGCATTAAATGTACCCCCATTACAGCTGCATTGAGCTTAAATCAAACCACCATTCACGTGAGTTAATGCCTGGGAACCTCATTTTCTCGTCATAATTGAAAATCTTAATACAAGACAAAGATGCAAAGTCATGATTAATCTTTTTTTGTATATTTAATGAACTTATACATGTTGACACGAGTCCAACGCTTGTAGCAAACGTTAAAATGAGGAACAAATTCACATGAATTTTGCTCTGAGAAAGATCGTCACAAACCCACTATTTTTCACGAGATAAAAGCCACATACAATGACGATGCACCCATGGCAATGGCACGAGAAAAAGCAAACTTTTGTGTCTCTCCTTGTTTTTGCCATATTTTGCTGCGCAATCAAGCCTTGTTTGCTTGCTTGAAGGCTTGTATACGAGAGAGAGAGAGAGAGAGAGAGAGAGAGAGAGAGAGAGAGAGAGAGAGAGAGAGAGAGAGAGAGAGAGAGAGAGAGAGAATGCCAAAAGACAAAATATAAAGTAGCAAGCGTGCTAAGATTAAGGAAACCGACATATATATTATTAATGTGGTGGTGGTGTTGTTGAGAATATGACATAACGGAATGAAAGATGTGACAATCTACTATTATTAGAATCGACTTGTTTGAAATGAAAGGCTAATTGCAATCGCTGATATGACTTGGTATTACCAGTTTTTCGGGCTTTCGGATGTTAGGAAAGCAAGAGGATTATAACTTAAAGGCGCAATAACTTGTAGGAGGTTATAGTGGCAGCCCTTGTCCCATGCATGCGCCCAAGTGTTGCAAGCCATCTTCCTTGAGCCGTCTCTCTCGCTCTGTCTCATCATTTATTACGGACCCGTCTGTTTTAACCCCCATGAAACTCAAAAGGAGCTAGCTTTCTGTTGCACTTGCATCTCTCTCTCTCTTCCTCTCCTTTAAATTGAAGCTCTCTCTCTCGCATTTCTCCGCATCACCTCTCTCAGTAGAATCTGTCCAAATAAGATCAGCATTTAAGCTAAGAAGGAGAGAGGGAGAGAAAAGAAATGGCAAATGTAGATTTCATGCCGTTCTTGGCCATGGTCATTGTTCAACTGGGCTTCGCAGGAATGAACATTACGTCAAAGCTGGCCATGGATAGTGGCATGAACCCTTTTGTGCTCGTCACCTATCGCCAGATCTTTGCCACCCTTGCCACCATCCCTTTTGCTCTTATCTTGGAAAGGTATCGAAAACAACTTCACCAAGAGAACTCTTTCTTTATTAATCTTCAATGCATGTCTTTTGTGAAAAAGGATCACTAAATCTTCGGCTTGTGTGGAAAATGATGCTCTTCTTAATCTCTTTCTACATGCAATCATGCATTGTTAGCTAGGTTCAAATGATGATGATCAAGTTAACTTCAGTGACAATTCTCGAGTGTTCATTTAGCCATGCATGTGTTCTGTTTTGGATCACAAAGACTAATGTAAGCATCACACGAGCTCTAGGGAGAGAGCTCGTAACTTCTACCCGAGAATTGATCAATGCATACAGATTCTATTATCTCTGTTCCACACAAAAAAAAAAAGGTTGATTGTGCTTTTGTAGTTGAATAAGTGTTGAGATCAAGAAAAAAAACGTTTGTCTTTCCAAAAGAAGAAGCTAATGGTAGCGAAGAACAAGGAAGAGGGAGAAAATTTAGGTCAATCCAAAAGGATCTGAAGATATATTTAATTACACTTCTCCTTTTTTTTACCTCTCACTGGATTGGTGTGATCTGTAGAGCTTGACTGATAGAGTTTGACGAGCTCTTAATTACTGACCTGTTGAAACGGTTTGATTAGGTCGACCTGCATGGCTGCCACGTCACCCCCCACTTTACGAGGAAACTTTTGTCCTCACGTGCATGATGCATGACAAGACAAAATCAATTGTGATGCGAAAAATGGTGCAAAAATTGAGTGCTGTTGTCGCCAGAAATTCTCTCTCACATGACGATGATTGATTTCTAAGATTTGAAAGATGATACCCACTTGGAATTACTTTAAGTTTCCTATAATTTGAAAAACCAATATTATCAATTGGAACCATTCACGCAGGTGAAGATTTTGTTACCTCTTGCCAAAAGGAGTCTTCTTAAAAATTGAAAGATGAGTGCAAGTGTTTCATGTCCAAGGTTTTTGATTTAGTATAATTCTCTAACACCATTTTATAAAATAATCGAAGAGTAATCGTGACTTGGCTAATTAAATGAATGATTCCAAGAATATTCACATTCTTGATGATCTATTACAGGAAGACAAGACCCAAAATCACAATACCAGTTCTGTTTCAAATCTTTCTATGTTCTCTCACTGGGTAAGTAAACCATCTCTGAAATTTTGATTTTGCATTTGTACTTATATGAAGTTATGTGGTCGTTGCATTATTGCACTAGGACTCCCTCTCTACCAATATTTATCGTCATGATACGAATGCATAAAAATCATAGTTCATGAGCTGTGGTTCCACAAAAAATGTGCAGGGCTTTCATGAATCAAGTTTTCTATTTCGTCGGGTTGAACAATGCCTCGCCCACGATCGCATGCGCGCTGACCAATATCCTCCCGGCCGTGACGTTCTTGTTTGCACTGATCTTCAGGTGCATCTAATAGCGCTACTTCATCCCATACATTCTTGTTTATTTATCTCAACAACCATAGTCGTCTTTTTCCTTAAGTTTTGTTCGAATGCTGCATTTATAACTACTAGTTGATATGCAATAGCTCTTTACAATCTGTTCACATTTTCTGTGATTTGTCTTGGATAGACAAGAATCGCTTGGAATCAAGTCGAAGGCAGGGCAGGCAAAAGTAATTGGGACTCTTGTTTGCGTGGGCGGAGCGATGCTCCTCTCGTTTTACCATGGACGCAAGATCGGAATCGGTAACTCGGCGATCCACTGGAAATATGCAGAGAAAATGACAGACAAACACCCTACCGAGAAAAGCAACTTCTTGGGACCTTTTTTTATCTTTGCTAGCACTGCTGCCTGGGCATTATGGTTCATCATTCAAGTAAGTAAAACATTCATTTCGCTTCTGCCTATGATTTATATTTTGTGATTGCTCCGTTAATTCATATAAAGAACTAATTCAAGTCCAAATGTGCTGAAACAAGTGTTGCATACTTATCAGAAATCGACTCGTGTATTGAGCATTGTCATTGAAGAGAGAGTTTAAGAGTTCACTTTCTTAATGTTTTTCTCGTGTGCATTCAGGCGAAACTGAGTATTAAGTTCCCAGCTCCTTACACTACCACGACATTGATGTGTCTCATGGCCACCATCGAGTGTGCAGTCGTCGGAGTAGCTATCGAACATCATGTCGCCGCATGGTCGCTAAGATCTGGAATCCGACTTATCTCGGCTGTTTATGCGGTACAGTGTCATGGACATTGAATGAACTTTAGCAAAAAATGGAGGGATCTCGTTTAGCTTTTGTGCAACCATGGTTTATTAGGAAATTTTGATGACAAAAATAATGCTGATTGTAATTTTAAATTCAGGGTTTCGTATGTTCGGCTCTGGCATTCTGCATTATGACCTGGTGCGTCGAAAGAAAGGGTCCTCTCTACACCTCAGTCTTCAGCCCTCTGATGCTCATCCTCACAGCAATCCTAAGTTGGGCACTTCTTCGTGAGACATTGTTTGTCGGAACGTATGTCTTCCACGATGTCACTATACAATATCCTACGATTTTAGAGCTGTCTACAAATTGCAATCAAGCATTCACTTAGATTACTTCTATTCTTTCGATTTCAGATTGGTGGGGTCTACATTGATTATTGCTGGACTCTACTCTGTCCTGTGGGGAAAGGATAAGGAGGCAAGGCAAGCAAACATCACTGAGGGAATGGAAGCAGTAGTGAAGAACAGAGAGAAAGAAGATTTGGAGTTGCAGTTTCAGGCACATGGAAATGGCGGCAATGGTCGACATGATCCCAATTGAGTATTTCACATACAAGAAGACGGTCCAAGTCGACTTCTCAATTGGGTATCAACAAAGTTTTGATGCTGTTTCGCTAGTTCTCAGGCATCTGATCATGTTTATCTATCTTCTGCGTCTTTTAGGTTTCCAGTCTCTGTTGAGCTTAGCTCTGATGCAAATGCAAGGACCTCAATCTGTACATCGTGCATCAATAAATGGCACTCTATTAAATTATGGAAGAATCAACTCTAGTTGCTGCGATGTGCTCCACTTCTAAAACCGCTCAAAGCTCTTCCTTTCTGATTCATGATAAATGACGATCACTCACTGCCATGTCTTACCGGTCAGGCAGGTCCAAATTCATTTGGCATGTAATGCCACTCAGGCTTGCATCCGACCGAACAGAAGACAGGACACTTACAGAGCAGAGCAATCAGAATCAAGATACGGTTACGTCAGGAGATGCATAGTTTACTAGAGAAGGAAAATAATCACATTAGAATTAATATCTCGTTCTGATCACCAATCACGGAACGGGGAGCTGCACCATACAACTTCTCATAAAAAGCAGAAGAGAACAGATGTTGCAATCGAAAGCAACAATTTTTCACGGTCATCTGCAGCTCAAATGCAGCATCACAGCGAAACTGCAGTCCAACATCAAGATGAAATCATACCGAAATCTGAACACGTCAACCGCCAAACTGAAATTCAATATGATTAAACAGCTTCACCGACAAGCCAATTGAACAGGCATCTTCCACTAGCTGACATCGGCATGTGCTTATCCACTACTAATGCAGAGACACTCAAAACAAGAATGGGCAGCTGCGGAAGATGGGTTTGAACGAACCTGCGCCCATAAGTCCGACGAGGAGTCAGTGATCACTGGAATCAAGGGTGAGACAGAAGTCGTAGATGAGAAGTTTGGGCCCAGGCGGAGGATGGCCATCGATCCCGTGTACGTGAAACTGAGGCCGCTGATGTCCACGGTGGTCGGCCACATTTTCTCCTCCATAACCACCGCCACCCCCGAGTCGGCGAACGCTTTATAATGGGGGGGCGTTGCTCTCGGACAAGACTAGCTGCTGTTCGAAATCTTTGGCGGCTTACGTGGCTAACTTGACTTTTTGCTGACTCAAAAGTGCCAGATGTCGGCATTTATAGATCGCCGGAGAATGCGGTTTAAGACTAATCGCACGCTGACCAAAGTACCCCTTAAGTAATAGCTAGGGATAATCGATTCCCGGTGAAATTTGATTTTAAGTTAGAATCAAGAGCTAGGTTGAGAGGAATGGTGCCCAAATTTGGAAATCAAAGATTAGATGTTTGATTCTAGAATTGGGAACCGGATCGGATCGTCGGTTCTGATCCACTCTAATAGAACCGGCCACTTTTTTATCTCATTAAAGAGTGGCCGTGCACAATAAGAGAAGGAGGGAGATTTTAAGATATTAACAAAAGTAATAATAAGTAAAGAGTTATTGTATCGTAAGTTATGGTAACATTGGACAAAATAATATTTAATTCATATTTTATTAACTTTTTTGAAAAAAAAAAAGAGAGAGGCATATGTAGTCCATTTTGCAAGAGGGAACTGAACTAACACTCCTAAAATTTGGACCAAGCCAACTGGTCTTGGCTAGCCTAGGCAATTCTTGATTGAGGCAGTCCATTTTGCATATCCTTAATAATAGTCGAGTCTACCTTCCTATGACTTTATACATGGGAAATTACTATCGGCATCAGCAATTTTAGCTTATCGGTATCGACAATTGAATACTATGTCTTATTTGTCATCCAAAGAAAAGGTTGTCATCGTTCAAACTATTTCCATCGAAGGCATTAGAGCACACGAGTTCTATTGGATGCAAATTAGAGTTGTCATTGCAACAAATTATAGCTAGAGGGATTAGGTTTATAGATCGATTTTGATTCGCAAACTCCGAAAAATGAGTAATAGTATGTGATTGCACACTTAGTGAAAAAGCACCCCTAAGACCCTAAGAAATTGAACTCATTGATGATCGGCTCATTAATCAATGGTTTTTCCTTTTTTGATTCACGCAAAAGCTTTTTCTTTTCCCTCCATTTTCGCTTAACCGGAGGTTCCACCATGGCCCGGGAAGGAAGAATAGTCGGGCGTAAAATGAGCCAAAATCGTATGGACTATTTTCAAATAAAATTAATACTTTTTCCCTTTCCCAACAAAATAGCAAACAACACTCGAATTTTAAAACATTATGAAAAGAAAAAAGTTATACACGTGTCTAAATTTATGTGATGAGAAAAATTTGTGTTTCAAATAAATCAAGGTCAGGTTTAATTAGCCGTAAGATTTTTTAAAAAGGCAAAAAGAAAAGGTCATGAATTGTAACTATGTCGGAAAAATGGACAAAAATACTTTTTAACTATAATAGTCACTTTAACTTTAAAAAGGATCATTTGTTGGATTATAGGAAATATAAAATCTTATCAAAAAAATTTAAAATTTATTATATGGATATTAATAAATTTTTAAATTTTTTAAATTTTTGTTAATTTAGTCTTAAAATTTTAATAATTTATCAATATAGTCCATTCGTCTAATTTTAATTGATATTGATTATTTTTAATTGTTTTAAACAAATTTAAATTATTTATTTTATTTATTTTTTCTTTTCTTTTGTTTTTAGTAGCGGCCAACGAGGTTGTCAGAGCTCAGCGACCATGCTTTGTGGGTTCTTTTCTTCTTCGGGAGAAGACACACTCAACGTCATTATCTTGGAGTGAGACGCGACCTCTTTTTTGTATCTTCTAGATCAAATAGGCATTTCTTTATCTGGCTTTTGCACTGTTTTTGGCATAATGGCTTCTTTCATTACACATGTAGCATTTGTCAGATTTTCTGCATATCCTCGAATGATCTCTTGATAAGCCTTCTTCTTGAACGTCCCATTCAACGTTTTAAAGGGAACCTTTTGAAATGCTTTCGCTTCTTGCAATTATCCCTTTCTTGCAATTATCCCTACAAAGGGATCATTACAAGCACCTTTTTTGGAACTCTTGACTTTTAATTCTGGCCTTTGAGAAGCTCTGTCAAGCTCTTTATTTTTTCTGAGATAATTTCTGAACTCTTTTCTTCAGATTCATAGATCTTCATGAGCAAGAAGGATTTTTTGTTGGTATTCTCCAAAATTGGCTTCTACTACCCTTTCTGCTTATTATTGAGAGATCTCTCCACTGCTTGGCCTACTTCTTTCGGAATAGAAAAAGGGGAAACTGACTTCATATTCCAATCGGCCCCAAGAGCATAAAAAGCTTGATCATTTCCTGGAAGTGCCTATCAAGATACCTATGACGTAGAGAGCAACATCTTTCACAATGCTCTCTTCTTTTGAGTTCCAACTGGTGTAAAACCCGAATGACTTGATTAAAATTTGGTTGCAGTAAGAACCGCATTTGATTTTGATCAGGAACAGGCTTCCACCAGTTTTTAAGACTACCGGTAAATTTACTCAAGAATTCAACAAGAATATCATACCAGCTTTCAACAACAGGAGCCTTGCTATTAAGCAAGCATGAAACTCTTGCAGTCTTTCTGGCCATTTTGGGTAAAGAACATCATCTAAGGTGACTCGTGAAGGTTTCCTACTTCAGGGTAAGATAAATTTGAATCCGCCTCCACTTCTGGGTGATCGGCCATCATGATTGCTGGTGCAATAGAATCAGGTTCTGATTCTGAGGATAGGGACTCGTGGAAGAAGTTGGATCATTTTTAGAATTAAATGAGTCAGAATTAGAATGCATGGAATGGATTGCGGCAATGACTGGCAGATTCTGGTGGTACTGCTCTCTCAAAAAGGTTTCTAAAGGATTTGAAACCATATGAGAGGGAGGATGTTATTCAGATGATTCCCCTTGTTTTGGCCTTTTTTCTTCTCTGATCTCCTTCCCTTTTTCCATTTCTCAAATTCAATTTCTGAGAGAAAGAATGTCATTTTTCTCAGGTCTTGGTGCTTATACAAGGATTGTTGCTAAGGTTGAAGATCCCAGAGGAGATATTTCTTGATGTAATCTGGTTTGGAAGAAAGACTTTATTATCTTGGAGTAGTTTAGTTTGCCTTTTCAGCTTCTCTATTTCTGTAGTCTGGTCTTCTAGATAGTGATGTGGGGCCAGTCCAGTCTCCATCTAATGAAGTTTCTTTAGCAATGTGTCAAGTATTTTATTAGTCACTAACCCCATTTGATGAACAATCAACATGATCCAATCGTGTTAGACAGTTGTGGGCTTACTGTCAATAGACTTGAGGACATTAATATGTGCCAGAGTACTTTCAGACTGCCAATGTAACACTAGCAGCAGTCCTCTTTTGCCTTCCTTGTTCATCAACCTTTGTGGGATTTGGAATTTTAGGTAAATGCTGAAACCTCTGTTTTGCATCTGTAAATTCTTCTAATGCTGGGAAGGGAACATTAGAGTTGGGTATTTTCCAGAGCTGGGAAGTCTGACTGAAAATTTGTAGATATTTGGAAGCATAGGAGGAGGTTGGGGGTTTAGAGCACAGCTAAACTGAGGTCGCATAACTGGCAATTCCCAAGGGCAGGCATTTTTCTTAACCCATCTGAGTATGGGTTTGGGTGCAACAACTTACCTTGGTGAGAAGGGTTTTTTCTTGGGAGGTGATGGTGGAGGAGAAGGTGGTTGACATGGCTCTGGAGCAACGGGGTTTAGCTCTTTTCTTGTGCCTTGAAGGCCTGTCATCTTCTTCTTCTGAAGGATCTGTACAAAGGGAACAGCAATCCAGATCCCAAAAACAGTGTCCAGTCTGAGGATTTTTGTAATAATGGATTGGTCAGCCTTCATTATCAAAGGATTCTATCAAGGCCATTGGGTCAGAATCACCATCCTCAACAGGATTATTAGCAGCACAAGGTTGTATCATAAAGAAAGTAGAGAATATAGGAAAGGAAGCCTCTTCCTTTTCCATACTAACTCTGATGATTAGAGTTCCATGTTTCTTCTTTGTGAACTGAGACAATATCATTTTGACTGGCCTAGAATTCCGGTGGAGCTTCTCATAATTAGTTAGCCAAGTTGAAAAAGAAGCAGGAAGGAAAAACATTGGCACAAATTGCGACCGAGCCTTTTCATTCTTCAGCATTTGTATTTCTGTCTCTCTAATCCCGACTCATAGACCTCGAATACTATTGTATGCTCATGGGTTTAGAGTCTACTCAATCCTAAAGGACTCGTGTTTTGCTCTTTTTCATCTTCAGCCAAAAATGGTTTCTAAACGTATTGTTTTTTAGTTCGATTGACGGCTGCAAGATTGCAACATTCGAATTTTCTTCTTCTCTGCTGACTTTGCTTGACGAAAAACTTTTCAGTTGACGATCATGAAGTCAAGGAGGCCTTGGAAAAAAGCATGGTGTAGAGCAGAAAGAAAGAGAAATCTGTCTAGCTCAGAAGAAGAAGACTCTTTCCAAGGATCATGTTGTGGGTGGGGGAACCTGCCTCTTTTCAGTATTGTCCCTTGGCCAAAGTCAAGGTTGTAGGAGTCAGCAAGGCTTCCACCAGGCTGAACTCCGGTTTCCACTCAAGCACACTCTTTTCTTAACTTCTGGAAACATATGCTGCATGCGTTTTGGCATGTCCATAGTTTTGTATCTTGAAGAAGGGCTTCTAGAGGAACTGAGGAAATATAGTATCTATTGCAACCCAAAAAATTGAACTAATGGAAATTTCATATGCACTATAAGTCTATGACATCTGCAGATGTGACGTATGAATCACCAAATACGTCTTGAAATGTCCAAGTGGTTCTTTTAAGAGGTTTGGCTTCAGATCTCCCTGCATGAAAGGGGTTGTTCTTCTTATACAATTTATGAGGGACAACAGGTCTTTGGCTGCAAATTCACTTCCAGTGAAGTGCTATTGTCCAAAAACCAGATATTCATTCGCTTGTGATGCCAATCATAAATCACTATGTATAGATACTGGAGGAAAGTATCAATCCCATTTTCTGCATCATGCAAAATAGAAAAGCTAATGGTTTTCTCTCTTCTTTTCCTGTTCACAAATGGGAATATCTTCTTTCTCCAGGAGTCAAACTCGGGCTAATGAGCAGCAGATGTACCTGAGAATAAGGAAAAGCTTCAGATGTCATCAACTTTTGTTCGTTATTTGGAGAGAGAGAGACAGAGAGGGATAGAGAGAGGGAGTGGCACTGTTTCGAATGTGAGCGAGAAGTTTCCTGGTGCAACAGTCTTGTGTGTTGTATGGAGGACAGCAGACCCCATATACGCTAATAATGAAGTTTATGTTGATCTCGTGGAAGAAATGGATGCGGTCATAAGTAGGTATGTTGCTGAAATCCTTTTAATGAGGTCGTTAAGGATTTATATCTCTTTCCTTAAAGCTGGCTTCCGCTCTCTTTCCTTTTTCTTCTTGCTTTGATGATTTGATGGTGCATTTCTGCGATAGCTGCATATTTCACGTCTTCACCCGGATGACACTAACAGATACTCTCTCATACGTCGCCTCTGGATGGTACATTTGTTTAATGCCAGTTTTATAGTTAATTTCAAGTAAACTCTCACCACTCTGGTCTTCCAGATTCAACCCTTTCATTAGCAAAATCCCTGTGTTCTGGATGGCGCCATATTTCATCCATGTGTAAGTTATCGAACATGGAAGTCTCATCACATTCTTTCTTTTGTCCCTCCTTATGGACAACTTCGGCTCATGAATCATAGGTGTGAAAATATGTGTTCACTTCCGGAAGTGTCATCAATTTCGTTTGATTTTTGTGGTGTCTTAGCTTGTACATATAAGCTTTTAAGTTAACAACGGTCAAACCAGGAACCGGGTCTTTTTAATAGATTGACTTCAGAAAGGAGGCAGTGGTTTAGAATGGAGACTGGGGAAAAATTTTGAGCTGTCCTTTGATTGTCCATGCCTCTGGTTAGTTAAAGTTTACAGCTACTTGGCTTATACAGAGACTGAAAGCCACAGCTGACTTCATACGCTGGGACATGCTGTTTAAGCCTGTCAGTTGGCGTATGGAATGATCCAGGGAAGACAATTGAATCGAACGGTATGCAATTTCAATTGCCTCCTGCATTTCATCAGTTGATTTGAACTCAAATTATGGGACACTGAACATCCCTTTGAAATAAGGTACTTGGTGGTTGATTGTTTGTAATGTTCTAGGCCAATTGGACGGATTCCTGTAGATAAAGCCCCTTCATTGACGGGAACATTAGTACTTTATAACTGCCCTTACCTAGGTTTCTGAGCTCTTACTCGAGCAGAAAGTTAAGAAGTGAGGCCATGATGTGCATCAATTCACCGTGAGGGTCTCTATTTGGAGGCAGTCCTACACAAAGAAATTGAGGGATTGTGGAGGAACCCCTTTTTGTTGTTCTTCAGTGATCCCAACACAGCTTCTGTCTAAACATTCTGGGAGACGCTGTAACTGATTAATGATGTAGTTCTTGATTCTGCAGAGCGATTCAGGTTCAGGAGTCTTTTACCTTCAGTATGTAATTTCGCATTATCATTCCACAGCCGATTCTTTGTGTCTAGTCCCCTCTGAATAGGGTCTGTTTCTTTGTAAGCTTTCGGTTCTTCAAGCATATCAAATAAAACAGAGCAAAACTGAGTATCAAAGACAAACTTCAAGGAAAAACTTTGCAATATTACTGCAAGTTGACTCGAAATCCATGGCTCAAACTGAGACTGCAGCTGCAAAATTGTTTTGCGGAAGGAGAAAACAGAGCCTAAAGCCGTAAAAACCGGGATGTTACATTTCAACATTCAATTCAACTAATTAAAATTAACTGGTCACCGTGTTTACTCTGAAAGAGTCCATGACCTGGCGAAGATCATTCTCTTCTTCCAGGAAGACATTTTCTGGTGTTTGTAGTCTCAACTCATACAGCCTGTTGTTGTCAACTCCAAGAACTGAAAGGTACCTTCGATCCCATTCCAAACGAACCACTCGATCTTGGGGCATAACTGCCAATTCATTATTGCTGGCATATGACTTTATGTTCACCTGAAACGAAAGTTGACTCCTTCAACTACTTACATTGAAACCAGAAACCAGTGCTCGAGAGGGACAGAAAAGTGCACATGGCGGATATCTCCCTACTTTGAAATGAAGGGAATCGAGTAACAGCTATATAGACTTACCTCTACTTGATAGTACATTTTTCCATCATCGGCAATTCTCGAAGAAGTGGAAATGACATTGGACTCACGCCTGACTCCTAGTCTGGTTGACATGAATTCTGTCAAGTACTGCTTGAGTACTTTTTTTCCAGCTTCTTCTGGTGGACCCAGGTCTTCAACACTCTTATACCTGGATGATGAAGGAGATGAAAACTCCACCGAGATATTTTCATCTAGAACATAAGGGTCTCTGAAGAATATGTCAGCCCCAGCACCTCGAACTTGTACCCAATTCTGAGGATACTTGAAAGAGTAACCATCAAAAGTATCAATGTACTCTCTGAACCCAACAGACGGCTGTGCAAATGCAGTGTCACCCAAACCAACTCGTGAGAAGATACAACTTGATAAGATCAAGGTCATCACCCTCCTCCTTGGAACTGCATAAGCTTTAGTCTGACTATACATTAGAAGATTTTCAAATCAAAGTATATGATACAAGTTTTAGTCAACTTGCAAGTAGGATGTATGCCATCTCACAATTGCAAATGAAAACTTAAAGTAGAAGTCATAAACAACATCAAAGCCTTCCGCATCAAGATTTGATTTAACAAATTCAAAGTCCTTTTGTCTCCTTCCAAATGCAGGATATGCCCCAAAGTTAACCATCAGATGAGAAAAGGCTCAGCACAAATCACCCAGTCACAGAATTTCATCGAATAAAGTATGTGCAAAATTAGCTACGCCCAATGCAGTTACCTTAGAAGAAAAATCAGCATGATCTTTGTCCAACTCACCGGGCAATTGTTGAATGATGGGGGCTTCAACTCTGGTAAACAAAGTAACCTGCCAAAATAGCAAGGTAGGCATGATTTGCACTGCATTGGTCTCGAAAACAGCAAGGCACCATGGAAGATTGACATCAGGAAATGAGGGAAAGAGATGGGATGTAAGTTACCGATACCTGATGACCAACTTTGCCGAGTAATCTCGACAAAAACAGGCTGATGAAATGGGTGCCTCCCATTATTACGATCTTCTTGGTGCTCGATGCGGTGACATGCAACGCTCCTTTCGGCTGCCACACCTTCCTCTTATACTATAAACAACCTATAATCAGCTATTTATACGGCTGATGAAACAAATCATTCATTTCTCATGCACATTTCTTTTGAACAACTGATAAACGTCTGAGCCTCAGTTTCAACTTCAACCAAGAGTACAGGGCTATACGACTCTGTTCTTGCAGAGTTTGTCACTCGACTCTGTTCTTGCCGAGTTTGTCACTTTCTTTGCATAGGAAAATATCACGAATTATGGGAAAGGAAACAACCCCAGCAGGTTAATCTATACTCTAATTGATATAGAGACGATAAAATGACCCACCTTCTGGTCCGTAACAGTATGTATGCTAGTAATCATTAGTGAACACAGCCTAAAACCAACATCAAAGTTGATTAGAGCAATCGCCCAGTAAACAAAAATGCCAAGTTTTAAGAGAGAGAGAGAGAGAGAGTGAGGACCTGAATGCAAGCATGGAGTCTGGTGCCACTGAAGTCGGAGAAAGAAGAAGGGAGGAGAGAGAGGGAAGAAGGTGGATGGTGTTGATGCTGCACTGCCGCCAACTTCGCCATGACTCGTCCTCGCTCTGCCCCTCCCTCCAGTTCAACTAGCAATGGCTTTCTCTGGTTTCTGTCCAGTTGGGATAAGACAGCTACCCACCCCAGCCTCACATTCTTCTTCTTCATTTTCGTCTTTGTTTTTCATTTTTGTTTATTCATTTTGGGTGCCCTTGAATGCCTCCTGCTAATTTGTGTCCTACCAAACTAAATTCTAAAATGATAACTCTTTAAAGATCATGATTAGTTTGAATGGAGGAAAAAGTTATGGCTAACCTCAAATTAATCACATGAAATCATGTCATAGGCACATGAGTATTGCAATTCGAATAGTTTTATAATGTTACTAATTTATAGGTTTACCTTCCTTGTCATTTTTGCGTATTTTTAAGTATTAAAAATTTGATATTTGCTAGGTTTAAAGTCGTATAGCAATTATATCTCAATCACATGGTTGAACCGTCTTATCCACCAGTACAAGATAATAACTTTCCTAATTTGAATAGCTTAGTTGTCTGATTGTTTGGTAGAATTTCATGTAATTTGAGTTTGCTCAGACTCGAGACAATGACTACTCTTTAAAGGCAATTGCCACTGGGCGCGAGGTTTCCCTTTAACTGTGTTTGTGATCTGCGACTGTCTTGATGGTCGAACCGATGAAGCGAGATTGTGCTTGGCTATGAGCGGGTACGCCACGATCCATGAGTGCCAAAAAACTACTTATCGACCTCCCATTGCCGGCCAATACCAAAGATAGTGCTGAACTCACTTAGGCGGGGTCCGAAACTGCATTATCCAACCAACCCACCATTCTTGCCGACGGACCCATCAGTTTTTATCCACGGATTTGATCAAGACGTACTTCGAGAGTGGATTAGTGAATGAAGCTCGCGTCCTGTTCGACCAAATGCCTCACAGGGATTTGGTTGCTTGGACGGCCATGATTGCTGGCTATACTTCCTGGAGTTAACATGACGAAGCATCGCTGTGTTCTCTGAGATGGTTCGGAATGAGAAGGAGCCAAATGAGTTTCCTTCATCCAGTGTCTTGATGGATTGTGAAGGTATGAAAAGTCATTCGCATGGAATGCAAGTTCAAGGCTGGGCAATCCAGCTTGGCTTGGATGTTTCTTTGCATGTTGAAAATGCACTTCTTGACTTGTACGCTATGTGCTGCGTTAGCATGGTTGATGCCTGCATGGTTTTTTGCAATTTTTATGGAAAGACTGAGGGATCTTGGACTATGTTGCTCCCTGGGTTTACCCACCAAGGTGATGGCTATAGTGGACTTAACATGTTTCGCCAAATGTTATTGGTATGTACCTGTCATGAATTCAACTAAGGCCTTGCATTCACTTTGCTTTAGATGAAGATGGTTCAATAGTTTCAAGCATAATGTGGTCATTTACGATGCCTGCAGTACATTTTCCTATCAATTGGTCTCAACATGAAGTAAATTTTCACATTGTTTATGCACTTTATGTGGAATCAGGAAGGAGCTGAAATGAACCCATTTAGCTTCTCAATTGCAGTTTGAGCTTGTGCCTCAATTGGGTCACAGAACTTTGGCCTCCAACTTTATGCATAAATTATCAAACACGGGTTCAACTCCAACCTTCCTGTCATGAACTCCATATTAGATGTGTACTGCAGGTGTTGTTGCTTATCTGAGGCAAGTTTCCATGAAATGCATGAGAAAGATGAAATCACGTGGAACACCTTGATAGCTGGATATGAAAGATCAGATTCCTGTGAGGTCCTTCTTATGTTCTCTAAAGTGGAGTCCCTGAGGTTTCAACCGACCTTCTTCACATTTACAAGTGTTATAGCGGCCTGCAGTAATTTAGCACTTATGAAGTGTGGACGACAGATTCATGGAGTAATCATTCAGAGAGGACTTGAGGGTAGCATTGTGCTTGCTAATGCACTTATTGATATGCATACCAAGTGTGGAAGCATAAATGATTCACACAGAATATGTCCAATTCTGTCTCACATGAACTTGCTCTCTTGGACATCTATGATGGTTGGATATGGCGCTCATGGAGAGGCCATTATATTGTTCAATGACATGATCAGATCAGGATTAAGACTGGATATATTTTATTATGGCAGTTCTGAGTGCTTGCAGCCAGGAAGGTCTTGTAAATGAAGGGTTGAGGTACTTTACATTAATGGGTGAATATAATGTTACCCCAAGCCAGGAGATTTATGGGCGTGGTGGATTTGCTTGGCCATTCAAGGAGAGTGGAGGAGGCTAACCAACTGATGGAGAATATGCCATTACGACCTGATGAGTCTGTGGGGCGCCCTTCTTGGAGCTTTAGAGCACGCGGACTTGAGAAGTTAG
Organism: Corymbia maculata; assembly: GCA_014182735.1. Taxonomy (NCBI): domain Eukaryota; kingdom Viridiplantae; phylum Streptophyta; class Magnoliopsida; order Myrtales; family Myrtaceae; genus Corymbia; species Corymbia maculata. The sequence goes on from CM024689.1 coordinate 13,166,026, forward strand.
GAAAATTGGTAGCTCGGAGGGTTCTAGACTCGAGACTGAGGTTGGCCAGGACCTACATGACACTAGCAAACATTTATGCGGCTGAAGGTATATGGGAGGAGTTTCCCTGAGTTAGGAAGTTAATGAGGGGAATGGGTAGCAAGAAAGAGATTGGGAGTAGTTGAATTGAGGTTGGAAACCAGATTATTAGTCTCGTTGCTGGATATAAAATGGTTTCTAGGGTGCATGAAATTGTCAAATTGCTAATTTGGGACATGAAAAAACGCAGGCAGGTTATGTACCCGACCTAAATAATAAAGACACGCCTAGCAAAAGATAGGAAAAAAAGAAGATAGTGCGGACAGAAGCAGAAAGTACAGCCTTAGTATCACAGAGACTAGCGACCGTCCATCTGCGTCCGCAATTTTTGCAAATTTGCCTGGAGCTGTCCAGGCATTTGTCGACAATGCAGTTTAGAGTTTTGCAAAGAGCTCAAGATGGTCAATATAGATAAGTATTTGGCATTATACTGTTGAGGTGATTTTAGTCAATCAAAGCTTCAATTTTTGCAATGCTTCAGATCTGCCTACATTTTATCTACTTCAGCTAAATTGTTCAGTGAATTCAACCTGTAACCTGTAACCTGATAATGAACTAGTTCGAAAGAAGCTGTGCAGTTCAGGCTCCAATATTTTTCATTCATAAGCGAGATGAATAAGAGTGGCCTTTTGATCTTGCGTACTGTGGCACCTCATGACAAAACTGTTTCTATTGACACCTCTACTTAGCTGGTGTAATCTTTCTCAATAAAATCTTCCCTCGAGTTTACACCGTCCGGCATCTCTGTATTCTAAGTTGAAGAGTCTAGCATCAGTAGAGAACCGATCTGGTTACGGCCGTGAAAGATCCCGATATGGCCTGGAAGAACAGGATCAGGATGCGGTGGACATAGTCGGCCATCTGCTGGATTTCAACCAGTGAAACTCATCCCAGGCTCAAAAGCTCATATCGTCTCTACTCTTCTCAATCGTTTTGTCTATTTTCCCCTTGAACCCGAAAAGCCAAGCTGCCTCAGTATTGACTGCAGCAAAATCAGAATGGGAAATGGCTTGTGGCATCGTTTTCTGTACGTGCCGTGCCTCGAGAGTGAGCAAAATCAGGATACGATATGTTGCCGAAATAAACACTGGAATTCGATGGAAAGAACATGTCGTTAATCCGCTGAAGATATCATATGCTTTTGGTCAGAAAAACTCCTACTAAACAAAGCCGACCCCCTGCTCGAGTACTGAGGGTCCGAACGTTTTGAATTGAATTGAATGTTGAATGAGCTTAGTTGAAGTTGAAGTCGAAATAGGATCGCATATTATATGGGAATGTGTTTGCCAGATGATTGGGATTACATGTCAAATGTGAGCTGCACGATGATTGAATTCATGGGTTAAATTGAACATGCAAGCTAACTAATCTGTGAAATTTCATGCTGATTAAATCGTATCACTGAATGATTTTACATGTTGATATATATTTGCACGAAAGATTGCAATCACATGCTGAATGAAAATTACACTTTTTTACACTTGATCATTGGTTGAATTACATGGTCTTGCTAGTGTAGCTCATCCTACTCTAGGAAAAGGAAGACCTTAGGTCATAGACTCTTAAGGGAAAATTGTCCAAAAAGTCTTAAAATTATATTCGGTAGCCAATTCGATTTTAAACTTTTCAATTTTATCAATTTAATTATAAACATTTGAATGATCTCCATATGTAATCCATCGAGTTAATTTTAATTGAAAAATGACAATTGTTTGGTGTAGTCAGTGTCGGTCGATTTACGTGGTACAGACGGTTCTAATGTTATCAATTTTTGTAATTTTTCTGAATTTTTTCTTTTCTTCCTTTCTCTTATTTTCTTTTTTTCCTTCATTAGATTTCCAACAAGCAAGGTTGCTAGAGCCTCAACTACAGCCCGACAAGGGGTGTGACTACAATGCCCTTGCCTAGATTTGGCGAGGGTGTCATGACCTTCACTCTTTGTTGACCATCGCTGAAGAAACAAGAAAATAAAAAAAATTCAGAAAATAAAAAGAATTAAAAAGTTATCTACATCAATGTCACTTATCCTACATAGGAAAATCAACATCGACTGAATTGCAATTTCCAGCCCAAACTAATCATGAATTTTGGTCAATTTGGTCAAAACTTGCTAATATTAGAACCTTGACAAAAAAAAAAAAATAGCCAAACGAAATATATTGGAACTTTTACAAAAAAAAAAAAAAAAAAAGGAACTATATCGGAACATTACCGAAAGGCTGAAAATTAAAATGGCATAATGGGAAAGTTTATAATCGAATTAATCAATATATAATAAATTTAGTACTTCCCGATTAATTCTCCTTAGACTCGAGGGCAGTTTTTTTACTAAGCGTGCGAATAGAATGGGATGCATGTGCGCATTTCATTTCTGTATGATATTTGAAATGTCAAATTAAATTGCATGGTGTATTATATTCCAAAGTATAAATCTCCACGGTGAACATTGCAAGAGACAAAGTCAAGTCCCCCCTCCATGGTATCTTGTGGATGTACAAGTACATTTTCTTCTGTGGATATTTCACATCACTTATCACACATGATGTAGCCGATTTTACGCGAAATCATGTGCATGATTACTCTCTCATTCTTGTAAAGCTAGTTTTACCACTTATTACGTTTTACTAAATATGCATAATTTGGCTAACTTAATATTTTAGAAACTTTTCTCTTATTTTGTCAAATATATTTTTCCCATTTACTGTGTGAATTGTATTACTTATTGCCAAGAGAATTTCTGCTAAACTTTCACTCTATCTTGAAGAAAAAAATCTTAAATTTTCGTCTGAAAAAGAAAATATTGACTTCATCAAAAGCTTAATGCCTGCTAAACTTTCACTCTATCTTGAAAAAAAAAAAAATCTTAAATTTTCGTCTGAAAAAGAAAAGATTCACTTCATCAAAGCTTAATGCACTTAATGTGCAAAAATCATAATAATCATTGGTGACTTTCCTTTTAAAACTTTTACTTTTCCTCCAAAAAACTCTGAAGTCCGTATTTAAAAAAAGAAAAGACCCCCTTCATTAAGATTTACCGTGTTATGCAAAAGTAGACTTTTAATATAACAAACTAGATTTGGAAGCCAAATTAAATTCGAAAATCGAGCAACCAAGCGTACCCTAGAGAGGTACCATTTGACTATACCCTTTTCTTTCACCACTTTTTCCAAATAATCCTCACACATTTCATCTAAACTCTCACCAGAAGTGCTCCAACAAGATCAATTCCAATCAAAAATTGAGGGAATGCTGTAATAATGCCATCACCTTCTGATTATTATTTACTCTTGTAAAAGCTTGAAAAGAAAATGGAAATTTCACACATTGCATAAACTTATTTTCACCATATGATTATAACAACAAGAGAAACCTCCATGAATTAACATTCTCTCTCTTTCTCTCTGTCTCTGTGCCTGTCTCTCGTATCAACACGGTTGCTTCCTCTTCGTGGCTTGCTTGTTGTTGTGCATCCACACTTTGAACACCTGTCTCTTCACCCCCACCTCTTCACAGAACTTCACTACCTCATCTTCATCCCCCTTCTGCATCTTCCACCCCAGCTTCTCCGCAAACTCCATCATCTTCTCCTTCTGCTCCTCGCTGAATTTCGTCCTGAACCTCTTCTTTGGCGATTGATGCATCTGCACCACCACCATCTCCTCTTGTCGCCGCCATGCTCCTCCGTCGCTGTCACAGCGCTGGAACACCCCGAGGTCCTCGCTCGAGCTCTCCGCCTCCCCACCCCCGCCAAACGCCACCATCAGCGGCTGTGCCGGCCCTGGCGAGAAGCCCTGGTGGTGTTGGCGGCTCTGGTGGAGGAGGTGGGGGATCGAATTGGCTGCATGCCTGATTTGACCATAATTGAGGCCGTTTTCGTTATGATGATACTGGAAACTGGCCATGTAGCCCGTCTCACTGCCACCATGGGCGATGAACTCCTTCCGGTGGAAGTTGCGGTGGCAACCGCAGGCGGCGCATCTGAAGAACTCCGGCGTGCCCTCGTCCCCGCTTGGCATGAACTCACCACAACCGTCAACGACGTGGCCACCGATGCTTACTGCGTGGTTCTTGAGGCACTCGCGATATCGGAAATTGGCCACCGGCAGAGGCATCGCTTGGGTGGAAGTCCTAACTTTGGGGAATTCAGCTGAAGTTGAACTTGAAGTGGGTATTGATGGCTGAAGGAGATGATCAATTCTGGGTTTTGGTTGATCTAGGGTTTGAGGTGAGATGACATGGTTTTGGCAACGATCTATCTTTCTGTCTCCACTGGGTGGATTTGGGTCGTCATACATCAAAGAATTGGGGATTTCTGCTTGATCTTCTTCGCTTCTTGGCTCCATCTTGGGACCTGATTTGCTTATCTCCCAAATAGGTTTTTCCACCCCTTCAATATTTGGAGTTTAAGAGTAACCCTAATTTTCTCAACCCTAATCTAAAACATCCCATCAAAAAGAGGAGACTTAAGCCAAAGGGACAATCACTAGTGAAGTTGAAATTGTCATCTGATTTGGACGTTTCTTGGGTGCTAAACCCACCAACCCATTTTGCCGTTTTCACTGAAGCTGGGTCTCAATTCAACTTTTCCCCCCAAGACAAGCAGGAGATTGAGCCCTTTGATTAGACATGCATAATGAAAACTGATTAAAAGCAATTGAATAATTAATCACTGTTTCTTCTTTTGGATTCTCATATGAAGAGAAGGACTTTCTTGAAATTGGAGGAGCTAAAACAATCTGACTTACCTGTGGATTTGAAACGAAGGGAAGTTGCTGACCGAAGCCAATTATGATCACATTAAGCAAAATGATTAACCGGAGGTCTCTATCTTAAAAGTCTGATAAACCAGCAGGAATTAAACTGGGAAAAGAGGGACTCCGTCGTGTTGCTGCCGACACACCGTGAGAGGCCCCGGAAACACCGCCATAAAGAGAAACGCGAAATCTCCGTCCGTAGGAGGAGGGCATCATCGACTTCTGAAAAAGATGGAAGAATTTCTCGTTGCAAGAATTGGAAAAATGCCCATGTCATGTCAAACCCATCTCTTTCAAAGCCTGCAAGAAGATTGGCCCCATCTATTCTCTTTCTTGGGATTCTCTGTCTTCTCTGCAAACCCCAAAAAAAAATTCGAAACCTGGGAGGAGGGAGGAGTGGAGAGAGAGAAGCAGTGTTTGGTTTGGGTTGAGATTCGGCTTATTTGCCAGAATTAATCTTGCTGTGACGGTGAACCCCCTCAAAATCCTGTGCTTAAACGCCTTTTCTTCTGTGAGTTTGGAGAGAGATGCCAAGGAAAGAGACGGGATGAGAAAGGCTCCACATGAGGGTTTATTTAAGACAGAATGTTGGTGTCCACGAAGCTATGATTTTCCTTTTGTCTTCATGATTTCTAGGGTCAGAGAGAGAAGGACAAAACTAAAGTGAAAAGAGTTGCGGGTCCGCTGGACACAGTCGTCGTCCTTTATCTCTTGTCGGATTCTCTCTCTCTCTTGGAGGAGTGCTACAGTTACTGTAAATTTCAAATGCCCTTCCTACCATGCCGTTTCTCTCTGCAATTTCTAAGCTTTTATTTTTTATTTTTACTTTCTCTCTCTAAATCTAAACGCTTGTATGTAGAGAGTTATTTGGTCCAAGTCTCTCTTTTTTTCTTCCATCGCTGTTGGTGATAAAAAGGAATATCATTTTGTAAGTAGTTGGAAAAAAATCTTATGTTGAGAAGAAGATAAGTTCACGTTCATTTCCTAGGAATCTGCTTTTGTGTAAATTGAATTCGAGTATAAATTCCAGACGCAATCGTTGACTAATTATCGCATGTCAAGTCATATGCTTACTTTCTTTCCGAAATGAAAAAAATTATTCATAGGATGATTGACTAGAGTGAAAAATAAACATCACATTTTCATAACACAGAATAGTTTTTATTCTTCGGTGCTCATCTCATAATATCTTGAAATATACACTGGTAAAGATTAGTCGGAATCGATACTAAATTGGGGGATAAATTACTGACTTTTGTTAAAGAAAAAAGGTCTTAGCTAGCCTTTTCCTAAGAATATTATCATTAGGGCAAGGGTAGCGTCGTGAAAAATGTGCATGTAGGTTTCTATTTCCCTCCCCGAGAGGTCCTTTACATGACATAAAAGGAAACATGGCACTCTTTCCAAATATATGCACTGTTCTTCTTCTGACCTTATCCTTCTTTTTTTTAAACGCTTGATCAAATTTAGAACCACAGGGGTCTTGAATCTCGATATAGACTATGATTATCTGATTACACGAGCAACTTCCACGTTCCCTAGTAAATATATTTTAAGTTATCTAAAAGAGTCGTGTTGAGCAGGTGGGAACAATTTCCGAGCGATGGACCGATATAAATTAAAGGACCAAAAGATAGATTATTGCTATAAATAAGGACGAGATGATCTCTTCGAAGCAACGCGCTGTGGGATTTGGGATTACGTGGCCAGAGCCTAACCAAGTTCTTGATGTGCATGTCGGTCGTTGATTAGTATTTGATTAAATTAAAGCAATTGTCCTCGAAGATAGGGTTCGATACATGCAAGTTGATCTATTACGAAGGTGGATTTATTCCGAGTGTGCACTTTAAAAAAAAATTAAAGAGATGTCGGTGGTAGGAAAAAGGGCCTAGAGATTAGTAGAATATTGTCTCCGCATTTCCTTTTTGGGAATATCTTCCACGCACCGTCGATGTACAAAATAGGCCAACTTAGCCACATTTTCTAATCGTGTGAAAATGTGGTTAAATGGGTCCGACTTATGGATGAATCCGTACATCGTCGATGTGTGGAAGATTTTCCCCGTCCATCTAAACATAGCGGACCATCGAGCAAGTTGCCGATGGATTGAATATGCATCTACTAAGATCAACTTTTTCATCAGGTACTCATTTGACCATATTTGGTCTAGACCCTAAAATCTTAAGGCAAGACTGTGCAAAGTTTACTAGTGACACAATTCACTTTATCAAATAGTGTATTCTCTATTTAGCATGTGTAGCAATGTGACTAATGCATCAAGTACGGGTCAATGGTTTAATTTCTCCAAATAGCAATAGGGATATGCAAAATAGACCACCCAAACCGAGAACTGCTCGGATTAGGCCAAATTGAACTAGCCAGTTTGGTCTAATCTCTAACAGTGTTGTTCCAATTTCTTAGCTCTTGACCATCCAGTTCCCAATTCCAAAGAGAAATCGAATTGACTACATATATATTTTTATTTATTCAAAAAAATTAGTAAAATGTGAATCAAACACTTTTCGTTTAGTGGCACCACAAGCTATAGTATAGTAACTCTCCACTCATTGTTATTTTTGTTTATATCTTAAGATTTATCACTCTTTTTCATTGTGCACAAACACTCTTAAATGGGTTTGTTGTACAATAAAATGTATAAATTTGGTCTCTTACCCCTTCTGTTTTGTACTTGGATTATTGTTGTTCTGTTTATCGTAGAAAATATATGAGCACATAGTTAGGTTCCTTTACTCATATTTTTTTTCTTCTAAAAATGTGATGAGGAACACAATTCCAATTTCAAAACAGATGGCATCAAGTGGGAAAAAAAGTGATCGGTTTCATTGGACCAAATTGAATCGGGAACTAATCACCCCTAAGTAGTAATGTAAATGATGCTTGAAATAGCATCTCCAAAATAAGAATAACATAGAAAAAAGAAAACCCACTACCCAATTTGAATACTTAGGTTTAATTTTCTTCATATTTATACTCCAACTATTTGGCACGTAATTATAATTTTTTTAGATTCTCCGATTAATTAAATAAGAAATGAATTTATTTAATCAAGTGAAATATTCTTTAAGCTCAATCATCATACATGGACATAAAAAAAAAAAATCAGATAATTCTATTGAACATCTTAATTTGGTGATTCAAACTTGGTTTGGAGAAAGTTAAATTACAACCAAATTGAAGGCATATTTGTTTGAGCAAAAGAATTTTCAACAAATTAATTTCATAAGTTTTCAATGGTTTGATTTGCTGAAATGATTAATCAATGGAAGACCATTTATGTCGAAGGAAATATGCAAATTTAAAGTTAGAAAAATAAATATCCTAACTCGAGAAAACACTTTCTTGAAAACAATATTTTTGTTTCATTTTGAAATTTTCTTGAAAATAAGCACTCCCTAAAAGTTTTGTTTTAGGGCCGTTTGAGGGTCCGAGACCACCGCATGATGGAGAGCATAAAGTGAGATCGGGACAAGATCTTAGTGGCCCCCCACCCAAACCAGTCCTTCCGAGCCAAGTTTTGGCATATTGTTTGAGGGAAATGATTTTCATTCCCACTTCCCAACTCTGTTGAAGAACAGTTCCCCCAAATGATGTTAGACTTAGTCACGTGTGCATTGATGGTGTAATAATTAGAATTCATTAGCCACATGTGGCTAGATCTGACCACCTTTTGTGGAAGCTAATATTCCGAACGATCGACATTTCTAATGATTGATTGGATGGACTATCACATATGCTTCAATCTCTATCTACATGTCTACAAGTTCTCTGTGTCCATAGAGGCGTTTATGTATCAATGCATGCGCTATCGAGGGAGTTGTATAGAGCCTAGCACGTTCAAATCGGAGTTCATTTCAAGCGTTACTTTTGCAGAACCAAGACCATACGCTACTCGCTTGTGGGCATGTATATCTTCGGTGAATGGATGGCAATGGGCAATGTACGACTTTGAGAACAAATGGGCTCGATCCGCATCGTAGCGGGAGTACCGAATGGAAAGGATGCCTATGACAGTAGACAGCTTAACAGAGAAAGATAAAGTTACACTTGAGTACCTTTATAAAGAAGGAAGCGGTTGGTGTGTTGAATCTGAAGTGGATTGAGAAGACTATATTATAGGCTCGTGCTCAGCTTCATCATTTGAAAAATTCATTACAAATTTCCCTATTCAAGTCACATCTGAAAACCGAGATTTATCTGATAACTAATGCCTCAAAAGGAAGTAAAGACCAACATCGGAAATTATCCTCAAAACGAATTCAAGAATATGCATAGCAGCTTCATTAAGCCAGAACACCCGGGTCACAAGATTTTAGACACAACCAAGAGATTCCCCCGTTAGCTCTCCCAAGCACCGAAGGGACTTCGGATAATGGCTAGCTGATGATTCACTAGTCACTAGATGAGCATAAGATTGAGACCAAACCAATCTGAGAACCAACCGGAATGCAATGTCCAAACTTCCCCAGAAACATTGTGAAATGTCTGCTGACGAGCCCTCACAGTCATGGCCACACAAAAATGTCTACTACATCAGCATAACATCGGAACCAGTACCTTAGGCGGTACCAGCCAGAAAAATAGAAACCAGGAATGACGTTATGCTAATCAAGTAAGTCTACACTGAACATGTTCTTTGGGCTTTGTTAATTCTTTTTATCCCCCAAATCAAGCTTTCTGCGTTTTCCTTTCTAGAAATGGCTAACTAGAACACTGTTATCAACTATTTGAGGTAGCAACTCCCAGTTTCATCATTAACACTAGCTGCAGTTCGCTCACTTATGATCAGCAAATGGACCTTATTAACAATCTTTGACAGGTTACAAGTGCACTATCTATACGTGTGTAAGATATTTCCAAAAGTCATTATCATATCTCCAAGACAAAATCTCATGTATTTTTCAAAATAAACACCTCATTCAGTACTCCACAAATGAGGAAAAAACCATCTCGACTGTTGCAGCTTGTGAGCTAAAGGAAGCACAAGAATTTGGTTGCTGCTAATTCCTATTCCAACGAAATGCAAAGTATACTGAATGAGACCTGCAGGAAAACCAAATTACAAGCTTCAAGCCTGACTCATAATATTTATATGCCTAAGTTTTCAGAAGTCAGGATTTGTTAAATTCAACTAATCACCAGCCAAATTTTGCATGAGATTGGACGAGAATTAAACAGTAATGAAAAAGCATGATGAAGATGTGAAACAGCCATAGCAATCCAACAAAACTTCCATGGGAACAATAGAGAAACAACTGCAAATACTAGACCTTCAGGGGAACAACAAATTGCAAATGATAAACATCACAACATTTTGAACAGTTCATGAAAAGGCGAAACCATCCAACATGCTTTTCCCAAAAGCAATTTCACTCAAATGAGTAAATTTCCTTTTGCCAAAGAAAGACAACTTCCTCGGGTAAGCTTTAAAACACTGCAGCCTATTCGAAATAAGAAAGAAGCATACTTGTTGGAGGATCTACAAGATCTAGATAACTGCAGAATGTCCTCTCACTGTCGCATTCTCGTTTTCAACCAGAACATAAAAGAAATTCCTAAATCTCAGTAAAAGGTATAGCTATAATGTAAAACATTAGCGTACTACTAATCATGGTGATTATTGCAATTCTGAAAATCCCTTTTTCCATCACGAATTGTCTAAAACATCTGATTGGAACACTGACAAACTCCCCTCAGATCAGGACCCGTGAGGCTTCGGTACATCTCGTTACATCAACACTCGCAATAGAATGCCTGACTAACAACTTGCATCTTGTCATCTATCCCTCAAAAGGAGATCAAATTGGTGCTGCAATTGATCAATTACAATGCACATCAAATGGGAGCTAAAGTGAAGCATCTTGAAAACCCAAGAACCAAAACAACCCAAGCAATTTCCCACCAGTGCACAACTCAGCCGAACACACCCATCTCGGCACTCCTAATTCCAATCGCAACTCCATCTCAAAGCCGAAAATCATCAGACAAATTTTTCACAGAGCAATTCAAGGCCTTGCAACGAAAAGCGAGCAAACCGAACCACCCAGCGGCACTAACATCACTTGACTCACCGCGTCATTCCTCGTCTCCGAAGAGGAGCCAGAGACGCGAGGCCAGGAGCCCGGTGGAGTCCAGCGACGCCTCCCGCCTGAGGTCGCGCTTGATGGTGCCCATGCGGTCGGCGAGCGACTCCCGCTACTCCCTGAGGACGGAGGTGTTCTCGAGGAGGTCGTGGATGCGGTACTTCTGGCCCAGCGACCGGAGGCTCAGGAGGAGGATCCCGGTCATGGCGGCGAACTGTATGAAGCTGTTCTTGTGCTTCCTCGCGTTGGCGAACAGCCCCAGGGCCCTCCCCTCCTAGGGTTTCGGGCGGTGGAAGAAGATGCTGAGCTCGAGAGCGCCATGGGAACGGAGGCCGGAGGAGAAGAATGTAAATTGTAATATCATCCCCAAAAAAATTATATATATTTAGTTTAGTCTATAAATTTTTGATTTATTTACTGTAGTCTCTAGATTTTTTTGTATGTTATCAATTTAATCCATAAACGATATAAAAATGTTATATGAAATCTTTCATTAATTCAAATTTAGGGATAATATTGAACATTAGTCTAAATATTGAATTGATGATCATGTATTAAAATTTTAAAGATCAAGTTGAATAAATTAAAGTTTAGGGATGATATTATACATTAGATTAAAATTTAAGAATCGCATTGAACGAATTAAAAGTTCGACTTTGCACATTAAAGATAAAGTTCAAAAGGCATTTATGTCTTAACCCCAAATGGATAATATTCATCATGTTTTGCTTAATGTTTTGGCAAAATATGGATGAAAACTAGTGATTAAAAGAAATACCATAATACCTCAAAATCAAGCACGAGCAACTCAGCCACAAAAACAAGAAATGACATATACTGATAATCCTGCCCAATCCTCTCAAGACCCATGAGGTGGACCCCTCTCTCAAGACCCTTATGAACACGGACCTCCAACATTATTTCTTGGACTCGATCCTAGCACTTTTTCTTATTATGCTCAAATATCATACTAGCCTTAGCAAATGATGCTTGAAAGGACCCAAAAAAAGTGTCCTCATCTAGGATGCATGAACCTGAAAGCAGATCTTCTGTGCATGACCAATTGCTATAAGAAAGACACTTTGTCCACAGCTCTGACAGCTCAGATTATGTAATTCTGGTTAAAGATAAGCTTGTAATAAAAGTTACTACAGCAACAATCATTGTAGCAATAGTACTATAACAACTGTTCAAAATCATTATTCATGTCATCAATAATTCGTGAAAGTCGCAAAATCCTTGATGATCCGAGCTCTGAGGTTTAGGACTTCGTAAAGTTTGTTTGTTTACTCTAAAAAATGCCTATAAAAGATAAGAGTTTGTAACGTTGACCGGTAGAGTCCCCGGAAGTAAAGTGTGTGCTTTTATTACTCTCAATCTCCAGCCTAGAAGGATCCTCTAAGAAAAGCAATTCGGCCAATTATAAATGTTGTCATCCTAGTATACTGAGTGTCTCTATATTATGAACTAAATCTCCGGGTAGTATTGCAACTATAAGGCAGTCCCTTAAGGGCTTTTGAACATAAGGTTCACCTATCATGAGATAGCATACCTACTGCAAGCTAACCTGGTTTTCCCTGGTTCTTAGTATTGATCCTCTCATTAGAATCATCAATTGATTATTTCGTGCGCATATGGCATGTATGTGACACGTATGGGTTGTGTTGCTCATCACTATTTCGCAAGCTTGCCATTGACAGTAAGGTGTTGGACTGTCATTTTTGTAGCACACATTCAATTAATCCACGGGTGACCAATTCTGATATTGAGTCTGTGGTAAAAAAAAAACCATGATCTAAAAGTTCCGGGCAAGAGGGAAACATATCTCCAAGAAGAATGCACAGATCTGCAGAAAAAACAGCAAAAGGCGATGCCTCGATTGACAACATGAAGGAAAAATAGAAGAACATCCATGGTGGTTCATTTGGAACCACTGGTCTTGAATGCCCACCTAAAGGCGACTCTCCACGATCAAAATGTACATTGGAAGCTCATGTAAGATTAAGAAGATTCGTAACATCCGTGTATATTTCCAGTCAACCTGGAGCATCTTTAGATCCAAGCCTTTTTGACTCGAGAGGAAGGTGACGTTGCTGGATCAAAGTCGTTTTCATCTTCTTGTTCCTTCTCCTCTCTACTAGCATTGTGAGTTCGTGATCTTGTATCAAAAGTTGCGTAGGATGCATTGAAACAGTACAAATGGAATTCTACAGATCTTAATCTTCTCAACAGACTAATCAATGACATTTTCATTTTCTTCAGCACAGTACCACTGCTCTCTTAGCGCATAAACTTCGCCCATCAGCTGGTGCATGACCTCTCCAAAGTTCTGTCCATAGCGCATACGGAAGTTTCTTTTCCAGCGATTCATGTCACCTAGCTTTGTTTAATATCAGCTCTCGCAGGGAAACATTGTTGAGAACTACACTGTGCACGGACCGGTAGGTCGTTGCTATCGCACACAAATGGAGAATGCCAAACGCGACTTCCTTCTCTGGTTTTCCTTGCCACCTTCTGGTGAACTTGATTTGATTTTTGTGGCTGAAGAGTACGAGTTAATTATCTTTATAGGCCCTCTTTTTTTATATAATTGATTAAAGCTGAGGCCTTATTAATGAATCATCAGCGGTGAACTTCTAGTAAGTCGCAATTTGTTTTCCAAGATTTCACATTACTATCACAGCTTAAGGCCGTCTCACTCAAACTCTCATGGCGAGTTCAGTACCGGACTCGCACATTCAATCCCTTTCCTGGAATAGACTACATGATCATGCATAACCTTGATGGAATATGTCGAAATGGATAATTTTGCTGTGCAAGAATCGCATCACGTCATCATCACAAATATAAATGCTTTGAGATGCACCGCAGCAGTTACACATTAAACCGATGGTGACAACATCGCGATTCAGATACAAGTCTTCTGGGCAAGAAAATCTAGCTACTCAGTTCAATAGAATACCAAAACATAAGCACACGCACCTTGACGATAAGCTGGGCATGGATAGCCACAAATTTAAACATTGGACCCCAAAAATGGATCTAAAGGTATTGACTAAATCCCCTTAGTAGTAGTTAGTATGAAAGGAAGCTCATCCGATTCATCTCTCCAAAGCAGCATCTGAATATGGAAACAATTCCTTACTACAATAATAAGAAGTCAAGCTAAGTTCAATTACAGATCCTGGCTGCTTAATCAAAGGCCGCTAGACAGCAAATCAGTTTTGCCTTACCAGTATATGATGGGGGATTGAATGGGCTGCACGTCCGATTCGACCATTACTTAGGCTGTTTTAGTTATGATGATTATGCTGGAAATCGGACATGTAGTCTGGCTTGCCACCACCGTGGGCAACAGTCTCCTTTGCCGCGTGGTTCTTGAGGCACTCACAGTATCAGAAATTGGCCACCGGTGGAGACATCGCTTGTGTCGAAGTCCTGATTTTGGGGAATTCGGCTGAAGGTGGACTTGAAGTGGGAATGGACAGTTGAAGTAGATGATCAATTCTGGGTTTTGGTTGATCTAGGGTTCAAAGTGAGACGACATGGTTTTGGCCATGGTCTATCTTTCTCTCTACATAGAGTGAATCTGGGTCATCATACAACAAAGTGATAATTTCTGCTTGATCTTCTTCGCTTCTTGGCTCCGTCTCGGGACCTGATTTGCTTATCTCCCCAATAGGTCCCCCCACAAACCCCTTCCAATATCTGGAATTTAGGAGTAACCCTAATTTTCTCAACCCTAACCTAAAACATCACATCAAAGAGGAGACTTAAACCAAAGGGACAATCACTAGTGAAGTTGAAATTTCCATCTGATTTGGACGTTTCTTTGGCGCTAAACCCACCAACCCACTTTGCCGTTTTCACTGAAGCTGGGTCTCAATTCCACTATTCCCCCAAGAAGTAAGCAGCAGATTAAGCCCTTGATTAGACATGCATAATGAAACCTGACAAAAAGCAAGTGTGAACAATTAATCACTGTTTCGCTTTCATTTTTCTTCTCTGGGGTTCTCATATGAAGAAAAGGACATTCTTGAAATTGGAGAAGCTAAACAGTCTGACCTACCTGTGGATTTGAGGCAAAGGGAAGTTGCTGACCGAAGCCAACAATGATCACGCTAAGCAAATTGATTAACCGGAGGTCTCTGTCTTAAAAGTCTGAAAACCAGCAAGAATTAAACTGGGAAAAGAAGGGGGACTCAGTCCTGTTACTGCCGAGACACCACGAGGGCCCGGCAACACCGCCATAAAGAGAAACGTGAAATCTCCGTCCGTGGGAGTACGGCATCATCGAATTCTGAAAAAGATGGAAGAATTTCTCATTGCAAGAATTGGGAAAATGCCCATGTCATGTCGAATTCATCTCTTTCAAAGCCTGCAAGAAGATCGGCCCCATCTTCTTTCTTTCTTGGGATTCTTTGTCTTCTCTGCAAACCCACATAAAAAGTGAAACCTGGGAGAAGAGAGAGTGTTTGGTTCGGGTTGAGATTCGATTTATCTGCCAGAGATAATCTTCGTGACTGCAAACCCCTCAGAATCCTCTGCTTAAACCCTTTTTTCTGTGAGTCTGGAGAGATGTGCGAAGGCAAGAGACCGTATGAGAAAGGCTACACGAGGGTTTTATTTAAGACTGAATGTTGGAATCCATGAAGCCATGATTCTCCTTTTGTGTTCATATGATCCTTATTTTCTTAGGGTCAGAGAGAGAGAGAAAGAGAAGGACAAAACTAAAGTAAAAAGAGTTTGAGGTCCCCGGACACGGTGGTCGTACTTGATCTCTTGTCGGATTTCTCTCTGCTGGAGGAGTGCTACAGTTACTGTAGTTCCAGATGCCCTTCCGCCTTGCTGGTTGTCTCTCTGCAATTTCCATGGTTTTATTTTGCTTTCGTTTTCTAAATCTAAACCCGCTACCCGAACTGAATATTTAGGTATAATTTTCTTCATAGAGTTTTCCTCCAACTATTTGGCACGAAATTATAGTTCCTTCAAATTCTCCAATTAATCAAAATAAGAAACAAACTCATTTTCTCAAATAAAATATTCTTTAAGTCCAATCATCGTACATTGACCACATAAATAAATCAGACAATTATACAAAACATCTTAATTTGATGATTTGAATTTGGCTTGGAGAAAGTTAAATTGGAACCAGGTTGATGGTGTTTACTTGAGTGAAAGAGTTTTTCAATGAATTAGTTTCCTAAACTTTCATTTGTTTAGTCGACAAAAAACCATTTACGATCCAAAGAAAATAGGCAAACTTAAAGTTAGAAAAATAAATTTCCAAACTTAGAAAGAAGAAAACATTTTCTTGAAAAATTATTTTTATTTCATCTTGAAATTTTTTCCAAAATAAACACATTGTGAAATTGTTTGGTTTTAAATAGAGGTGGCAAAATAGGTCTAGGTTTGCTTTAAATTTTAAAAACAAGCTTAAGTATGTCATAAATTGATTGCATAAGAGCTTAATAGATTTTAAATGGGTTATAAATGGATTGTGTAACAAGTTTTAATGAATCACAAACATGTCATTTTTTATTTTTTTTAAATTTTTCGATTTTTATTTTTTTTATTTTTTGAATTTTTTATTTTTCTTTCCCTTTTTCCTTTTTCTTTTTCCTCCATTGGTGGCTGGCCACAAGCAAGGGATGAGCTCACTACCCTCTAGTGTTGGCAAGACTCAAGCTCACTGATTTGGTGAGGCTTCAGCTCCATTGATCTAGCAAAAATTGAGCTCACCAATTTGGCGAGGCCGAAGCCTCGCAAACCTTTGGCTAGACTTGAACTTGCCGACCTCAAATGAGCTCAAGCTCACCGATTTGGCAAGGCTCATCTCTAGCAAGGCTCAAGCTCACTTGTAGTCAATCCCTAGCCGTCACCATGGCCAATGAGGAAGGATATAGAAAAAGAAAAAGAAAGAAAAGAACAAATAAAATAAAAATAAAGAATAATTAAAAATTAAAAATTTGATTTTTCAAATAAAATAAATTCCGAAAAAATTGAATAAAATAAGAGACCGCAGTTACCTTGGGTCTTTTTTCATTTTTTCATTTTACAATTTTCGTTTTATCTACTTACACCTTCATATTTTGTTAATTTACTGTTTTAATTTGATATAAAATGTTATTCAAGTAACATATTAATATTAATAGCTTAAAATGAGTTAAATGAGTTGGTATTTATTTTAATAGTTTAGGTTAAGTATGTATGTATTTTAGTAATATGAGTTAGGTTGAGATGGATTGGGTCAGGATCAAGATCAGGGTCCGGGGGATGGATATAGGTCGTAAAAATTGTATTGTACGAAGATGTAATAAAATGAGTTAAATAGATGATCGTGGATTCAACTTTTTTTTGACCCGTTTCGAACTCACCCTGGCCCAACTCACCTATTGGACATTCCCTATTTTTAAGGCTGTTTGAGGATCCGAGACCACCGCATGATGGAGACTGTAAAGCGAGATCAGGATAAGATATCAGTGGCCCCCCACCCCAGTCAGTCCTTCCGAAGAAAAGTTTTGGCGGGGCATTTGAGGGAAATGATTTTCCATTCCACTTCCAACTCTGCTGAATAGCAGTTTCCCCGAGTGATGTTAGACTTAGTCCCGTCTGCATTTGATCCTGTAATAATTATAATTCATTATAGCACATGTGGCTAGATCTGACCATCTTTTGTGGATGTCAATATTCCAAACGATTGACATTTCTAATGATTGATTGGATGGATTATCACATATGCTTCAATCTCTATCTACATGTCTGCAAGTACTCCCATAGGATGAGAGGCAAATGGTGATAGAGGCATTTAAGTCGCTCAAAGACAACAATCGAGATATGCTTATAGAGCCGAGCACATCAAAACTGAAGTTCATTTCTAGCTTTACTTTCGTGGAACCAAGACCATGCGCTCCTCGTTTGTGGGCTTGTACATCACCAGTGAATGGGTGGCGATGGGCCATGGACAACTTCGAGAATAAATGGGTTCAATCCACATCGTATCAGGAGTACCGAATGAAAGGATGCATAAGACTGTTGGCCGCTCAACAGAGGAAGATAAAGTTATACTTGAGTACTATTATAAAGAAGGAAGCGGTTAGCGTGTTAAATCTGAAGTGGAATAAGAAAACTATATTAGAAGCTCGTGATCCCCTTCATCATTTGAACAATTCATTAAAAACTTCCCTATTCTAGTTAGGTCCAAAGACCGAGATTCATCTGATAACTAATGCCTCAAAAGGAAGTAAAGACCAACATGGGAAATTATCCTCAAAAGGAATTCAAGAATGTGCCGAGCAGCTTCATTGAGACAGAACACCCGGGTTACAAAAATCATTTTAGACACAACCAAGAAGAGATTCCTGTTAGCTCTCCCAACCACCAAAGGGACTTCGGACACTGGCTAACTGATGATTCACTAGTTACTAGATGAACATGAGACTGAGACCAAACCAATCTGAGAACCAACTGGAATGCAATATCCAAACTTCCTACGAAACATTTGTGAACTGTCTGCTGCAAGCCCTCACAGTCACAGCCACATAAAACTGTCTACTACATCGGCATAATCATTACCATAGGCGAAACTGGCCAGAAAAATAGAAACCAGCAATGACAATTTGCTAATCAAGTAAGTCTACACTAAACATGTTCTTTTGGGCTTTCTCGATTCTTTTTCTCCCCCAAAACAAAGCTTTCTACCATTTCCTTTCTCGAAATGGCTAATTAAAACACTGATATCAGTAATTTGAGGTATCAACTCCCAGTTCCATCATCAACACTAGCTGCAGTTCACTCACTGATGATTAACAAATGAACCTTATTAACAATCTTCGACAGTTTATGAGTACACTATCTCTACCCATATCAGATGTTTCCAAAAGTCATTATCGTATCTCCGAGACAGATCCACATGTTTTTTTAAAAGTGAACACCTCATTCAGTACTCTGCAAATGAGAAAGAAACCATCTTGACTGTTGCAGCTTGTGAGCCAAAAGAACCACAAGAATTTAGTTGCTGCTGATACCTCTTCCTATGAAATGCAAGGCATGCTGAATGAGACCTGCAGGAAAACCAAACAACAAGCTTCAAGCCTGACTCATAATGTTTCTATGCCTAAGTTTTCAGGAGTCAGGATTTATAATATTCAACTTCTGACCAGTTGAATTTTGCGTGAGATAGGCTGAGAATCAAAATAGTAATGGAAAAAAGCCAATGAAAGTGTAAAACAGCCATAGCAATCCAACCAAACTTCTATGGGAACAATGGAGAAGCAACTGCAAATACTAAACGTTCAGGGGAAAACCGAACTGCAAATGATAAACATCAAAACATCAGAACAATTCATGGAAAGGCAAAACCATTCAACATGCTTATCCTACAAGCAATTTCACTTGCATGAGCAGATTTCTCTTTTGCTAAAGAAAGACAACTTCCCAGATTAAGCTTTAAAACACTGCAGCATGTTCAAAATAAGAATGAAGCTTGCTTGTTGGACAATTTACAAGATGTGAATGACTGCAGAACACCCTCTCACCATTGCATTCTAATTTTGAACCAAAACATGAAAGAAATTCCTAAATCTCAATAAAAATAATAGCTTTATAAAACAATTGGTTTCTATTAATCATGGTGATAATGCACTTCGAAAATCCATTTTGCCATCACAGTGTCTAAACATCTGATTGAAACACTGACAAACTCCCCTTTTATCGGGACCATGAGGAAGGCTTACGCACTCTGTTCACTTCGAGTTACATCAAACATTTGCAATAGAACGGTGCGACTTCTGATTGCTTATCCTACACTGTCATCTATCCCTCAATAGAAGATCAAATTGGTGCTGCAATTGATCAGCCACAAGGCACATCAAATGGAAACCGAAATGAAGCATCTTGAAAACCCAAGAGCCAAAACAACCTCAGCAAAAAACCAAACAATTTCCCTCCAATGCACAACTCAGCCCAATACACCCATCTCAACACTGCTAATTCGAATCGCAACTCCATCTCAAAGCCGAAGATTATCAGACAAATGCATCCCCATTATTCACAGAGCAATTCAAACCCTAGCTACAGAGGCAAGCAAACCAAACTAACATCGCTCGACTCACCGCATCATTCCTCGTCTCCAAAGAGGAGCCGAAGCCGCGAGGCCAGGAACCCGGTGGAGTCCAGCGACGCCTCCCGCCTGAGGTCGCGCTTGATGGTGCCCATGCGGTCGGCGAGCGACTCCCGCTCCTCCCTGAGGGCGGAGGTGTCCTCGAGGAGGTCGTGGATGCGGTACTTCTGGCCCAGCGACCGGAGGCTCAGGAGGAGGATCCCGGTCATGGCGGCGAACTGTATGAAGCTGTGCTTGTGCTTCCTCGCGTTGGCGAAGAGCCCCAGGGATCTCCTAGGGTTTTGGGCGGTGGAAGAAGACGCCGAGCTCGAGAGCGCCATGGGAGAGGCGGAATTCGGAGGTCGGAGAAGAATGAGTGTAAATCGGAGCGGCGGCGACACCGGGTGAAATTGGCTGTTTGCGACGGTCTGATTTTGGCTGAAGTGTCGAGGGGACCGGGTCGGACCGGACGCCAATCACGAAAACGATATAAATGATCCTGAAGTTTTAATTTACTCGACATAAGTCATGAATTTTTTGCACATATTTAACTTTGTTCTTAAATTTTCAATTTACTTGATATAGTTCATGACAATTTAATCATTAATATTTATATGAAAATTTTCTATGTAACATTTTTATTTATTCAAATTTAAGGACGATATTAAACATTTTTATATAGTTTGATGGGCATGTTCAATTACCTCGAAATGTTGACGAGAACTGTTTATTATGTATTCCCATTATGAATAATGATGTTGTAGGAAATGATGAAATATAAACTTTTGAAAGAGTAAAACTTCCTTGTTGAATATTTATGGGATTGGAGTTGCCTTACTCAAGCAAAAGAACAAAAGAAGCAAGAATAATGATGTAAGTAATCAATTTGTTTTCTTTTTTTTCTTATTCTTTGTTATTTAAGGATAAGTATATTATGAGTATCATAACTTTTAAACGGCAATCACTTAAATGTCATAACCTTTTTTTCATTTATTTGAATATCATGTTAGTGTAAAATTGATCATTTGAATGTTATTTCTATTATATCGTTCTACGTATAGTTTTTATTAATTTTCTTTTTTGATGTGAAAATTTTAAAAATAAAGAAAATTTTGTCTAATATGACAAAAGTATAACAAGTTTCGCTCTTTTTTGCTATTTTCTTAAAATCTTTCACAATTTGACAACATTTTTTTAACTCTCTCTCTTTCCCTTCCTTAAACAAGGCCGTTTTCATAAAAGATTGGGCTCGTATTAAAAGTTGAGAGTCAATGGGCATTGAGCTTGAGAGTCGAAACCGTGAGCAAGAAATAGTTTGACAACTCAGACAAGGTGAGAGCGAGACGAGACAGACGAGCACACAATCAATGGATATTGGGCTTCAGATTAGGGATTTTAGAATTTTCATCTTTCTTATATTTATTTTTGGTCGGGATTTTTTTCTTAAAAATTCATATATATTACTAGTCCGATTCGAGTGGACAGGCGGGGTGGTTCCTAGTTACTTAGAACCAGAAACCAGTTCGGTACTCACTAGTTCTAGATGAGTAGTTCCCGAATTCAGTCCACTCGGTACCCACCAATTCTAGATGAGTAGTTCCCGAATTCGGTCCACTCCGATTCCTGATGGCTCTATGGGCGGTACCCAAATTCGATAGTCCGATTCTGGATGGCTCTCGGTTCTTTTACACACATATTAACAAGTAAAGGCACAAAAGGATATCTTTCACACATCAACACCATGAAAAGACATCCACCGACCAATTTAATTTCACTCAAAAGAGGAGCTCAAAGCAACTTATTCATAGCCAAATGTCAGATTTTTACGAGTAGTATAGGCTAAATATCCCTGGGATATTTAGGAGTTCCAATTGTCACAGAGTGTCTTCTGAAGACACGGACCTGTAGGCTGCACATACCACTGGCACAAAGTACGACAACGATAGAAATCTCTTTTCTCAACATATATATCATAATAGTGAAATTGATCAGACCACTTGAAGCTGCAAAAGAAGAGGGTGGTTCCCCAAAAGTTGCCCTTGAAACGAAACTCCCACATGCCATTAGTAGGGATTTCCTGGAAGCCGAGATCGTCGTCCTTGGATTTGCAATGAACGGTCAGGGGTACTCCTCCGGGTAAATTGTTGAAGATTTGGACAGAGACTCTTTCAGATATCCATATAGCATCGGAACAATCTTGCAGGAGGGCAGCAATGGTCATGAATACCACAAAAGGCAAAAGAGACGATTTCATATTTGCAACCTTCGTTTTCCTTTCGAAATATGCATACAGAGGCATAATGGACCAATCAATTTAAGAAGAATAAGGGGGCTTAATTTGGTAAGATGGCTAAATCACAAAGGAGGATCATATTTTGGCTACTCAATTACTAAGATGACAAAAGTGAAGGGCGTTTACAATGGCAATATAGTGAAGTATGGATAATGGTTGGCATTTTATGTAGGAAATCTTGCTGGCACTACAGAAAATTCATTTTTAACTAGCAATCATTAATTTATGTTGGCGATTTGTTGTCTTCTATCCATGTTAATAACCACACATTCAAATTCACCAACATAAATTTATTATTCGACGTTTCAACGGGTTTGCCGACATCAAAATTCTCCAAATAAGACGCCCAATACAGATATATGTAAAACATGATCTCGATGCAGGGTTTTTTTCTCCATGCAATTCTGCATTGACATAGTATGTGGTCTTTACATTTCTCGTGTTAGCCCTTGAATAGCTAGTGTATGCTCATCAACATGTTTTAGTCATCTTAGGAAATGAAGCTATCTTTGTCCTCTCTAAGCAGATTACACATATGTAGTTTGATGTATATTAAATGTAATCCTTACAAGAGCATTGTTCAAAAAGTGCTGAATTTATTGCACTTTTGCCAATTGAGTTCTAGATATTTCAATTTTGCTAATTGAATCCTAAACCTGTTTCACATTTTGTTAATTGAATCTATCATACCAATTTTGGTCGAAAATTACTTAAGTGGACACCCTTTGTCATACATGGTACAACTAGTGTTGACGTAGATATTTAATAATATTTAAAAAAATTAATTTTCTTTTAAATTTTTACTTTGCTTTTTTAATATTTTTTTCCCTCTGCCAGCAAAGTCCACTGGTGACCAAAGTAATCTGTTTATAGCATCATCGTCGATCAGTTGGTCATTCGGGAAGAGAGCACGTTTATAGCTACGTGTTGTACTCTTGTTGTTTTCTTTTATTTTGAAACTTTCTAGTTTGCTCTATGTTTAATTTTGGCAAGTCAATGAAATTTTATTTTAACCCAAAAAAGAGAGTATAATTATATGTTTGAACGATGGAAAAGGTTTCATTAAAATTCTCACTTTATACATAAGGATATTTCTAGATTTGATTGCGATGTCCCATTATTTGGATTAGATTTAATTAAGACAATACGGAATACATTTTAAACGCAGCGTACTAATATGCTAATAATATTAAAGATTTGATTGCGATGTCCCATTATTTGGATCACACGCAGAAGTTTGCTGACACCGTCTATAGACTGCACGCCAGCTCTGGTCCACTCGGTCAACCATACAAATTGGGTAGAAAATTATGCTGTGCGGTTCAATTGGTAATGTGAATTGTGATTTCTAAATACTTCATACAGAACCGTTGCTCTACTTATAGGCCGATTGCGTGTGTTTTTTCCCCTTAGTCGTTGGTCCACGGGTAGAAAATATAGCCATCACTCAACGTACATTTTATTTTAAACTAAAAATAACAATTCAAAAATTAATTAAGGAAGATTAGCAAAAGACACTTATTCCAATAAGGACGAATAAATACAAGTACAATCTTCAAATTTTGGAATAGCTTACACATACAAGTGCTCCGGTAACGATTAAAAACAAATTATAGTCAAGAAAATGCCTAATTTTTCGGTATATTCAGAGCTGTGTCCCTCACCATGATTCAAATGATAAAGTGTGATCATTATCCTCTTCTTTGCGTTGGGCATGTTCATCATGTTAATTTTTTTTCTAAATCGGTGATGCCTATAAATAGTCATTTTTACATTATTGGTAGTCAAGCTATACCTATGGTCGGTCTTTCGTTATCCATCGACTAGACCTTGTGGCGAGTACGTCACAAGTAACTGTGGAAAGAATCGGGGAACAAGAGGCTCTACTTTACCACCACTTTAAGGGACGGATTGGTCCATATTTTCAGCAAAACATGGTAGGGTCCGCATCTCTATCTTTGATGCATCTAGATGGCTAAAAGTCAACTATCATAGTCAGTTCATTGAATCAAAACTCACGGCATTCATTGCTCACCATCTATCATGTGCGATCTCTAAATTAGTAATAAAGTGAGTTTAGGCTGGCGTAATGAATCATTTGCAGACATTTGTTACGTTTCATCATTTAGTCACCCCTGTGCAAAGGGACACCAGAAGTGACTTAAAAAGAACAGGATCCAAAATAGAGAACCTATTCAAATTAGAAAACCTATTTAATCCAAAATAACCTTGCATTGAATTTCCTTTATGGACTCAAACTCATTATATAATTTAAGCACAATCATTCCATTCAAACTCGAAACATCATTTCAGACTTCGATCAATAGATTTAAATTCGATATATAATTTAATTCACTTTCGTCATCCCTCCCTCCCTCTCGTCATGCATGATAAATATCTCGCTAGTTTTGGTTGGTTAGAAAAAGGCAGAGCCAACACCCCCAAAGTTCGTTGTCAACTACATCCTGATTCCGTTTGTAGATGAAGATGAAGGGCCAGCAAAAGCTACCCGGATATTCTTCTTTTTGTGAAGCAATAAAAAGATTGGTTTAATTGTAACATCAATAAAAAGATTGGGCTCGTATTAAAAGTTGAGAGTCGATGGGCATTGAGCTTGAGAGTGAAACCGTGAGCGAGAAATAGTTTGACAACTCAAACGAGGTGAGAGTGAGATGAGACAGACGAGCACACGGTCAATGGATATTGGGCTTTAGATTAGGGATTTTAGAATTTTCATTTTTCTTATATTTATTTTTGGTCGGAATTTTTTTCTTAAAAAGTCATATATAGGAGTTCATTGATGGATAATACCGCACATATGTTGCACGTATATTGCACGTATAGTCCACGTTGCAATTTTTAGATAGTTCTAGCGCAAATGGATTACGAAAATGCGTAACACCATTGAATATGTATTTGCGATTATGTTTCTTTTGAAATGAAACTCAATAGTTTGATTTTTATTTTGTGCCTTCCAATTTCTACAGAAACACCAGCTTGTCTATTCTAAAATTTTCATTTGATTTTAATTCAAATTGATTGAATGGTATGAGATTGCTTATATTCTTGATGGTAAATTACAAGAACACAAGTCCGCATATCACATGGCTGATTTTGCTTCACATATTTGCATGTTCCATCACTGGGTAAATTCTCTCTGTGAGTTGGTACCGGTTTGGAATTAGATGCGGTAGCCATATTGTTCAAACTAGTGATTCTTTGCCAATAATGGTCCTAATGCATCAAAATCATGCTCCTAAACTTCAAATTCCTTTGAAAATTTGCAGGGCGTTCATGAACCAAGTCTTTTATTTTGTTGGTTTGAAAAATTTGACACCCGCCATTGCGGATGCACTCAACAATTTGCTTTCCACCATGACATTTCTCTTTGCAATGATCTTCAGGTCACTGGTGGCCCCGGCCCACCAACGGCCGGTCACTGGTTGTTGGCTGCTGCCCCCGATCACCGTCGCCCCCACCGCCGCCGGTCGTCGCCCCCGCTCGCCGGTCGTCGCTACCATCGAGGAAGAAAGAAATAAAAAAAATTTGTCAATACCAAACACATTTCTATTCTTTTTTTATTCTGAGAACAAGAAATTTTTGTAGTTATCAAACGCCCCATTTTACTCAGAAATTGTTCTAGGGAGTAGAAATAGAAAAGAACTATTTCTCAAAAGAAACTGTTTCCCAGAAGTAGAAATATTACCAAACGCACCCTATGCTTGTAGATATCGCTACCACTATGAACGGATGACATTACCCTAAAAAATATCATCAAGATTAGTAAGAGAACATTTCTTATTAATAAACTAATGGATTACCCTTTTGACAATAAATAAATAAATAAATATCGGATTGCCCTTTTGACAATAAATAAATAAATATCGGATTGCCTTTCAAATTTACTAAAAGATAAAATTACCCTTACTTATCTCAAAAGACTTTCTGTCACCCCAAGGCTTCTTCCACTGCCCTCTAAAGAAAACTCTTTTTTTTTTTTTTTTTTTAAGTTTCTGTTCTTTTGATCTCATCCTCCATTGTCCCAAAGGTCATCTGTTTAGAATTTTTAATGTATTTAACTCCGTCATATTGTTGTTTTAAAAATATCTATTAAAAAATTGTGTAATGATGACATGAAAAATAAATAAAATTAACCTATTAAATTCACAATAAAATGAAGGTCAAGTAGTTAAAACATACGGAGTATAACATAATGGCATATTAAAGTTTTAATTGAATCAAATGCATTCATTAAAATTAATAGATAATTCTCTTCACTCTTATACGTGCTTTTGGAATAATTGTTTCATAGTAAAACAAAGGGTTAACACCACGAAAAATCCTAAACATGTACACTTGTAACAAATTTAATTCAAATGACCACAAAAACCCAAAAGCTGATACATTTATGACAAATTTACCTCATATTATATTTTGATCTCCAAAAAAACCTCAAATTGATACATTTGTAACAGTATATCATCCATTAAATTGGATTAATACTACAAAACTTGTACAATTATAAGAAATGAAGAGTAAAAGGCAAGAAATAAGCTTAAATCAAGAACAGGCTCCACATTTGACCCTAGTCTTCATTGCATAGAACTCTCGATGGTTCCTCTAAGGGATAATATGGTAAATTCAAAATGATAGGATGTCCGCGGTCAGGTATAGAGTGGAAAAACCGCGGGCATTTATTTTTCAACCGAAATTGCCCCATCTTCATTTCCACCTTCTGTAACTGTTCTTACGTGAGCACTCTTCATCTTCTTCTTTACACCTACTAGGATTGCAGCTTCTCCCTATGTAATGCTTGAAATTCACAACAAGACGAAAAGTTCCAAATTTTACACGTTGCTCTTCCCGAGTGATCCGTGCACTAAATCGACAGATACTCCTAAACTCATCTCAATCAAATCGACATTGAAAGAGGTCGAAAATTGCTCTTCTCGGGTCACACACGACCCTTGCAACCCCAGGCGACTCTCGATTGAGGTTGTGCGACCTCAACAAGAGCCATTTGTACCAAATCTAGCTTGGTAGCGATCTATCGGCTACTGAGCCTTTCGCCAATTTTGAGATTTGCAATAGATTTTTACATAGCATGAGTTTTTCAAACACATTTTAAATCAAGGTTACTTCACAATGCACTTTTAAATTACAATTTATATTGCACTACTTGCATTTCGACAAATGCCCTTTCATAGAGAAAATGTTGAATGGTTCCAAACTGCCACTTCAGTTGCTAAGGTGGCGTGTGTTTGTTACTTATGTCCAATGATAAGATAACATTTGTCAGCTGAGTTGGAATGAAAAAATAAAAAGACCAAATTGTCCCCTCCTTCCTCCTCCATCCTTCCAGTAGCAGCAGCAATGTGTCCTGGCCATGGCCACGGTCATCTTCATCAGTGTCCTCGTCCATGACCCTCGTCATCATCGTCGGAGTCCCTTCTCCATGGCCGAACGAGCCGTCTTGCTCATGGCCCGGCTCCAAATCTAGCCGAACTCCCAAATCGAGCAGCCCCTTCCGGCATTGCTCGATGCCGACAACCTTTGACGGACATGGCCGTCGTCATCTTCGTTGACGTCCATCATCCATGACCCTTGTCCGTGGCCGAACGAGCCATCGTCGCTCGCAGCCCGTCTCCAGATCTGGCGCTCCTCGACGTCGACGACGGCCATAGCCTTTTCAATCAAATTATCAATTAGTTCTAGTGGCCAACTCTTATTTGAGTTATTTTTCAATATTTATTAGTTTTTTTTTTTTTAAACTTTAGTAACTATTCTCTTGAGAAATTACCAAGCACACTTAGTAAGATTTGTTATAACTTCTCATCGATTAAGTTACTAAATTTTATTTGAGTTAGCTACCCATTTTTATCTAGTTTTTTTTTCCCCTCAAATTACCAACTTGTCTTATCTCAAACAAAAAACAAACTTGCATGTACTACTTTTTGCTTCACTTTTTTACCAAAAGATTAAATTAGCCAGACGATGTATTTAATTACAAACCTTTTTTGTGTGACTTATCAACTTTTCTTGAAGCATCTTTGTTTGGATTGCCGCATCTTGAAAAGTTGTCGCTTATGACTGAACATACTCATCTCAATCAATGCTGGCTGTGTGGCAATATCCGGCAAAGAAGGTTTGCGTTTGTTGTAGGGAAGAATTGAATAGGGGAGGGGAGAGGTGTCTTCCTAGGTGTTTCAAGGTATTCCATTAAGTAAATCAAGTTATCGAGTAGAACTCGAAGCGCAACCCAGAACCCACCATTTTTTTCCCGTCTCTCTCCGAAACCAATCCAAAGCAGCGGAGAAAAGAAACCAATCCAAAGCAAGGGAGAAAAGCTTGAGAGAAGCGAGGATAATGGCCAATTTCCTTCCCTTCATCACCATGCTTATTGTCCAGCTTGGATTTGCTAGTATGAACATCACATCCAAGCTGGCTCTGGACAGTGGTATGAGCCCATTTGTGCTCGTGACGTACCGCCAAATTTTCGTTGCCGCTGCCACTGTCCCGCTCGCTGAATGCCATATGTAAAAAGTCTTGTATTGGTAAGAGATAGGAGAACTACGGCTCTATATTCGTAGTTAGTACCATTAAGATCATACAACAGGAAAGATAGAAAGAGGGAAGATCATTTGCATTTGTATCTGTGATGGGTGGTGGGCTTTTAGTGGGCCTTACTGATTGGCCCGAATACAACGTCAAGGAGGGGGGTCCAACGAATACAACGGTATCTGTGATGGGTGGTGGGCTTTTAGTGGATGATAGAAAATCTAAAAATTGCAACATGGTCTGTACGTGCAATATACGTGCAACATACGTGCAACATACGTGCAACATACGTGCAACATATGTGCAATATTATCGATCAATGATTTCACAATGTATTATGGTCATTTTACTTGTTTATGTACTTTAACAACAATATTCATTTTTTTCCATATCGTTGGCATGTTGTATTTAGAAGTACTGGTTAATATACAATCGGTTTAGGTAGAAAATCCCGAGTGATCTATTTTAGGCAATAAATTCCAACTAAGCATACATCCAATTAAACCTCGAGTGATTGATATTAATTTTAGGTCCGTGGTAAAAAGAAAGTAACTATTCTCTTGAGAAATTACCAAGCACACTTAGTAAGATTTGTTATAACTTCTCATCGATTAAGTTACTAAATTTTATTTGAGTTAGCTACCCATTTTTATCTAGTTTTTTTCCCCTCAAATTACCAACTTGTCTTATCTCAGACAAAAAACAAACTTGCATGTACTACTTTTTGCTTCACTTTTTTACCAAAAGATTAAATTAGCCAGACGATGTATTTAATTACAAACCTTTTTTGTGTGACTTATCAACTTTTCTTGAAGCATCTTTGTTTGGATTGCCGCGTCTTGAAGAGTTGTCGCTTACGACTGAACATACTCATCTCAATCAATGCTGGCTGTGTGGCAATATCCGGCAAAGAAGGTTTGCGTTTGTTGTAGGGAAGAATTGAATAGGGGAGGGGAGAGGTGTCTTCCTAGGTGTTTCAAGGTATTCCATTAAGTAAATCAAGTTATCAAGTAGAACTCGAAGTGCAACCCAGAACCCACCATTTTTTTCCCGTCTCTCTCCAAAACCAGTCCAAAGCAGCGGAGAAAAGAAACCAATCCAAAGCAGGGGAGAAAAGCTCGAGAGAAGTGAGGATAATGGCCAATTTCCTTCCCTTCATCGCCATGCTTATTGTCCAACTTGGATTTGCCAGTATGAACATTACATCCAAGCTGGCTCTGGACAGTGATATGAGCCCATTTGTGCTCGTGACGTACCGCCAAATTTTCGCCACAGCTGCCACCATCCCGCTCGCTGAATGCCATATGTAAAAAGTCCTGTATTGATAAGAGATAGGAGAACTACGGCTCTATATTCGTAGTTAGTACCATTAAGATCATACAACAGGAAAGATAGGGAAGATCATTTGGAAGATCATTTGCATTTGTATCTGTGATGGGTGGTGGGCTTTTAGTGGATGATAGAAAATCTAAAAATTGCAACGTGGTCTGAACGTGCAATATACGTGCAACATACGTGCAACATATGTGCAATATTATCGATCAATGATTTCACAATGCATCCGAACCAATGTCGTGTTCCTCTAAACTTCTAAGCAAAACGTTTCTCCATTCTATAACTTATTTTCTCAACTACCAAACAAACAATCATTAGCCATTGGCGAAAAAAAAAGCATCTCAACCAGAGAAAAATCAAAATTTTAAGGAGACATTTTTAACAAACAAGTATCTTTACTTAAGCCCCAAAGTTTCCATGAGATTTCTGCATTTTCCTCAACGACCCAACAAACCATCAGACGGAACGGAAACTCACGACTCTTTCTCAGCACTGCGACGACCCACCTGGAAGACCGTCGAAGGAGACCCAGCAGCTGAATCGGAGCGCGCTTTTCAGACGATTTGCGACATGGGGCCCGCTTGGAAGGCAAGGAGGAGGAGGAGAAGGAGGAGGAGGGCCGGAGCTTCTGAGAGAGGTCGACGATGCCGAGCGTCCGCACCCTCTCGAGGTTCTCTTTGATCCGCTCCTCTCTGCACTGCTTGTAGAGGGAGATCTTCTTGGACTCGGCTCGGTCGTTGACGCGCGAGGTGGGGCTCGAAATGGGTTCTCGGGTTCTCGCTGTCTTCGTCATTCTCCGCATCTTTCCGGCTTCTTGGGCACGGAGATCTGGGTTTTGAAGGCCAACGGTCGAGTTTCTCAGAGGATGTGAGCGTGGGGTTTTGAACCGGACATCCCTCCTGCCCCAGTCCGTCGACGAAGCACATTTATTATGGCCTTAATGTGCATCGTCGGCAACGGCGGGGGAAGGGCGGAGCAGCAATGAGCGCCGAAAGAGAAAATTTGGGATTCAAAATTTCAAAACCTTCGTCCAAGAGAAATAAAAATTCGAAACCTGGGAGGAGGGAGGAGGAGAGAGAAGCAGTGTTTGGTTAGACATGCATAATGAAACCTGATTAAAAGCAAGTGAATAATTAATCACTGTTTCTTCATTTGGATTCTCATATGAAGCGGACTTTCTTGAAATTGGAGGAGCTAAAACAATCTGACTTACCTGTGGATTTGAAGCAAAGGGAAGTTGCTGACCGAAGCCTATTATGATCACATTAAGCAAAATGATTAACCGGAGGTCTTTATCTTAAAAGTCTGATAAACCAGCAGGAATTAAACTGGGAAAAGAGGGACTCCGTCGTGTTGCTGCCGACACACCGTGAGAGGCCCCAGAAACACCGCCATAAAGAGAAACGCGATATCTCCGTCCGTGGGAGGAGGGCATCAGCGACTTCTGAAAAAGATGGAAGAATTTCTCGTTGCAAGAATTGGGAAAATGCCCATGTCATGTCAAACCCATCTCTTTCAAAGCCTGCAAGAAGATTGGCGCCATCTACTCTCTTTCTTGGGATTCTTTGTCTTCTCTGCAAACCCGAAAAAAAATTCGAAACCTGGGAGGAGGGAGGAGGGAGGAGTGGAGAGAGAGAAGCAGTGTTTGGTTTGGGTTGAGATTCGGCTTATTTGCCAGAATTAATCTTGCTGTGACGGCGAACCCCCTCAAAATCCTGTGCTTAATCTTCTGTGAGTTTGGAGAGAGATGCCAAGGAAAGAGACGGGATGAGAAAGGCTCCACATGAGGGTTCTGTATGAAGCAACGGCCTATAAGTAGAGCACCGGTTCTGTATGAAGCATTCAGAAATCACAATTCACATTACCAATTGAATCGCACAGCATAATTTTCTACCCAATTTGTATGGTTGACCGAGTGGACCAGAGCTGGTGTGCAGTCTGTAGACGGTGTCAGCAAACTTCTGCGTGTGATCCAAATAATGGGACATCGCAATCAAATCTTTAATATTATTAGCATATTAGTACGCTGCGTTTAAAATGTATTCCGTATTGTCTTAATTATCTTAAAAATATTATTAGAAATTTATATGGATTTATACAATGGAAATTTTCCTAATACGCAAGCTAGATTGAAG
Organism: Corymbia maculata; assembly: GCA_014182735.1. Classification (NCBI taxonomy): domain Eukaryota; kingdom Viridiplantae; phylum Streptophyta; class Magnoliopsida; order Myrtales; family Myrtaceae; genus Corymbia; species Corymbia maculata. The sequence goes on from CM024689.1 coordinate 13,198,380, forward strand.
TGGAATTTTTTATACATCAAATGTCTATGTAGGTCACTAAAATTTAGGTGTCGATGTTATTATTTGCAATTTTTGTTGGATATCGCAACGCAGAATTTTGTGTTTCCCAATTCTATCTACTATGGCTCGAATCTTACCTATCCCTTGACTGCGTAAAAAATATAGAAATGGCCGGACGAGAAAAAGAATGATTCAAAAAGTTATATTCGTCTGACCACCATTCGGTGGATCACTGGTTTGCTGGCTTTGCTGGGGTTGTTTTGGCTCTTGGGTTTTCAAGATGCTTCATTTCGGTTTCCATTTGATGTGCCTTGTGGCTGATCAATTGCAGCACCAATTTGATCTTTCAATTGAGGATGGATGACAGTGTAGGATAAGCAATCAGAAGTCGCACTGTTCTATTGCAAATGTTTGATGTAACACGAAGTGAACAGAGTGCGTAAGCCTTCCTCATGGTCCCGATACAAGGGGAGTTTGTCAGTGTTTCAATTAGATGTTTAGATACTGTGATGCCAAACTTCAATAACCATTTGTGTTATTATGAAGATCGCACGTATGTTGCACGTATATTGCACGTGTAGACCACATTGCAATTTTTAGATAGTTCTAGCGCAAATGGATTATGAAAATGCGTAACACCATCGAAATGAGTGTTCCAATCACTTTTGCCTTGCCCGCATTGGACTTGATTGCAATCAATTCTTGCCTGTAAACAAATCAAAGAAAATGTGAGTGAATAGACTATTTAAACCTATTATCTATTGAACTCTACTTCCAAATACACCATCTGAACGATAAGGTAAAAAAATGAATACTATTTTTGAAGTACATAAACAAGTCTTAATATAGCACCTGAAGATCACTGCAAAGAGAAATGTCATGGCGGGAAGCAAATTGCTAAGTGCATCCGCAATGGCGGGTGTCGAATTTTTCAGTCCAACAAAATAAAAGACTTGGTTCATGAACGCCCTGCAAATTTTCAAAGGAACTTGAAGTTTAGGAGCATGATTTTGATGTATTAGGACAAATATTGGCAAAGAGTCACTAGTTTGAACAATATGGCTACCACATCTAATTCCAAACCGGTACTAACTCAAAGAGAGAACTTACCTAGTGATGGAACATGCAAATATGTGAAGCATAATCGGTTATGTGATATGGGGTCTTGTGTTCCTGTAATTTACCATCAAGAATATAAGCAATCTCGTACCATTCAATCAATTTGAATTAAAATCAAATGAAAATTTTAGAATTGACAAGCCGGTGTTTTTGTAGAAATTGGCAAGCACAAAATAAAAATCAAACTATTGAGTTTCATTTCAAAAGAAAAATAATCTCAAATACATATTCAATGGTGTTACACATTTTCGTAATTCATTTGCACCAGTGACCGGCAACTGACGTGCAACAAACGTGCAACAACGTTGGTTGGCGGCCGTCGGTCGCCGGTCACTAGCAGCCCCCGCCCACCGATGGCCGGTCGCTGCCCTCGGTCGTTGTCCGCCCCCCACCGCCGCCGGTCACCACCCCCACCGGTCGCGCCGCCGGTCGCCGATTGTCGCCATTGCTGCCGATCGCCGGTCACCAACCGCAAGGCGAAGGACGACGACTGGCGGTCGGCCGGTGGTGAGCGGGTGGGGGCAACCGGCGACAAGTGGTAGAGATCGGCGGCCGGCGGTGGCGACGGGTGGGTGGCCGCGTGTTATAAGCAATGAGAAGTCCCTAAGAAATAGTTTTTAGAAATTGTTTCCAAAAATAAGAAACTACTTTTTTCTACTTCTCATTTTTACTCCAAATCTATTTCCAAGAACAACTTTCTATTCCCGGGAATAGAAAAATCAATTGGCATTACCAAACATTTATGTTCTTTTTCTATTCCAGGGAACAAAAAAACAGAAAAATAGAAAAATTGGATAGATTCCAAACAGACCCATATTTGCAATGGAAAAAATGCAGGACGTGTGTGGCCAAAAAGGAAAAAAGATATCTTTCAGAGATGAATGTGCCGCAATTGGGATGGTATGTGGGAGTTTCGTTTCAAGGGCAACTTTTGGGGAACCACCCTCTTCTTTTGCAGCTTCTAGTGGTCTGATCAATTTCACTATTATGATATATATGTTGAGAAAAGAGATTTCTATCGTTGCCATACTTTGTGCCAATGGTATGTGCAGCCTACAGGTCCGTGTCTTCAGAAGACACTTTGTGACAATTGGAACTCCTAAATATCCTTAGCCTATACTACTTGTAAAAATCAGACATTTGGCTATGAATAAATTGCTTTGAGCTCCCCTTTTGAGTGAAATTAAATTGGTCGGTGGATGTCTTTTCATGGTGTTGATGTGTGAAGATATCCTTTTGTGCCTTTACTTGTTAATATGTGTGTAAAAGAACCGAGAGTTGTTCAGAATCGGACTATCGAATTTGGGAACCGCCCACGGAGCCATCAGGAATCGGAGTGGACCAAATTCAGGAACTACTCATCTAGAATTGGTGGGTACCGGGTGGACCAAATTCAGGAACGACTCATCTAGAACTAGTGGGTATCGGGCTGGTTCCTGGTTCTAAGTATGGAACCACCTGCCTGTCCACTCGAATCGGACTAGTAATATATATTAATTTTTAAGAAAAAAATTCCGACCAAAAATAAATATAAGAAAAATGAAAATCCTAAAATCCCTAATTTGAAGCCCAATATCCATTGACTGTGTGCTCATCTGTCTCATCTTGCTCTCACCTCGTCTGAGTTGTCAAACTATTTCTTGCTCACAGTCTCGACTCTCAACTTTTAATACGAGCCCAATCTTTTTATTGATGTTGCAATTAAGAATGGGAAGTTCTTTGTTTTTTGCTTTACTTTGGGTTGTTGGAATACATTGAGCACATGAGGCTTGGTGGGATTGGTTCAATAGACCCACCAACAAGTGGTGGTTTATGGTTCTAGTGTGTGACCCGCCCACTTGGACTATACTCACCCCTACTTATTAACAAGCATATATGCACAATCGAATACACTAATTGAATGTTTAAGCCAATTATAAGATGATTGATTAAAGATGGTGAAAAATAGGGAAAATGACTCAAATAATCCCCTCAATGTAGAATGTCATCCCTAAAATTTAATTTGATCAATGTAGTCTCTAGCTTTGGTCCAAATCTTTGTTTTCTTTGAATTTTTAATTTGTTTACTGTGATCCCTTATTTTTGATCCAATGTTCAATGTGGTTTATGCACTTTTAAACATTTTTAGATTACAATAAATATTTATCAATAGTCTAGAGACCACATTTAACACATCAAAAATTCTGTGACGACATTGAACATCAGATTAAAGTTTAAAGACCACATTAAACAAGGCAACATCACATTTGACCAATTTGATCTTTCAATTGAGGGATGGATGACAGTGTAGGATAAGCAATCAGAAGTCGCACCGTTCTATTGCAAATGTTTGATGTAACGCGAAGTGACCAGAGTGCATAAGCCTTCCTCATGGTCCCAATACGAGGGGAGTTTGTCAGTGTTTCAATCAGATGTTTAGACACTGTGATGCCAAACTTCAATAACCATTTGTGTTGTTATCTCTAAAAAATAAAAGAATTCTTTTTCTTCAAAGATAAGAAAAGTTGATAATTTCAAGAAAATCAAATAAACATTGGTAATTGACTAAAATGATATTTGGGGTGGTAGCTATAGATCCACAAAAAAGAGTTGAGCTTATTAAGGTGAAACAATGACTTTCAGGACAGAAAATGATTCAAAAACAGGTTTTATTTAAAAAAAGAAAACTCTGCTGAATTTTAAAGTACATGACAAATGTACGTGCTGGACATCAATAAGGCTTATGCAAGAAAGTAGTATGCTGTGATTTTTATTATTTACGAGAAAGTAGATGACTTGGTCATTTGATTGTTTAGGTACTAGACATTGATTTTATCCTGGAGAATGCATAGGGTTTCTGATGGACAGAGAAGGCGAGTGCAAATCTGTATGGGACTCCTCAAGCATTCAAGGTGCCTGCAACTGTAGATTTATGCAAGCATGTAGTTATTGCCGTTGACGTGAACAGCAAGTTTATCAATAGAAAGAACACTGAAGGAAGAAAACACTACTTCGATTTTGCCAAAACTTATGTTGTACATATGTTACACGTATATTGCACGCATGTTGTACGTATGTTGCACGTATATTGCACGTATGTTGTACGTATGTTGCACGTATATTGCACGTACAGACCACGTTGCAATTTTTAGATTTTCTATCACCCACTAAAAGCCCACCACCCATCACAGATACAAATGCAAATGATCTTCCCTCTTTCTATCTTTCCTGTTGTATGATCTCAATGGTACTAACTACGAATATGGAGCCGTAGTTCTCCATCTCTTACCAATTCAAGACAACAAAGGCGTGAAGACTGCAGTGTAGAGTGGACCCTTCTTTTCTATGCACCAAGATGTAATGCAGAATGCCATCGCAGAACATATGCAGCCCTGAATTGAAATTCCAATTTGCATTACATTTGCGCCAGATTTTTTTAATAAATCAGTTGAATAAAAGACACAACATCGTACCGCATAAAGAGCTGAGACAAGCCGGATCGTGGACCTCAATGACCATGCTGTGAGGTGGTGCTCAACGGCTATCCCAATGACTGCACACTCGACGCTAGCCATGAGGGACACCAATGCTGTTGTAGTGTAAGGGGCTAGGAACTTAGCGTTCAATTTTGCCTGAGTGCACCACAAAGCACACTTCATCAAATTTAACTCAACAATTGAAAAAAATGACTCGATGATGGAATTCAAAAAATGTTAAACTCACTTGAAGTATGAACCATACTGCCCAAGCAGCTGTGCTCACAAAGAGGAGAACAGGTCCTAGTACGTTGCCGTTGGCGGTGGAGTTTTGGGCCGTCAGTTTTGTGGCATACATCCAATTAAATCCTGAGTGACCAATATTGATATCGGGTCCATGGTAAAAACCAAGTAGCATGGCTCCGCCCACACAAATGAGTGTTCCCATCACTTTGGCCTTACCCGCATTGGATTTGATTGCAATTGATTCTTGCCTGTAAATGAATCGAAGAAAAATGTGGGTGAACAAACTGTTTAAAAAAGAACACTGTTATTAAAGTACGTAAACAAGTCTCGATACAGCACCTGAAAATCACTGCAAAGAAAAATGTCATCGCGGGAAGCAGATTGCTGAGTGCAACCGCGATGGTAGGCGTCGATTTCTTTAGACCAACAAAAAAGAATACCTGGTTCATGAACGCCCTGCAAATTTTTAAAGAAACTTGAAATTTGGGAGCATGATTTTGAGACAGATATTGACAAAGAGTTACCACATCTAATTCCAAACCGGTACCAACTCAAAAAGAGAACTTACCGGTGATGGAACATGCAAAAATGTGAACCAGAATCGGCCATGTGATTTTGGGTCTTGTTTTCCTGTAATTTACCATCAAGAATGTAAGTAATCTCGTACTATTTAATCAATTTGAATTAAAATCAAATGAAATTAGGATATGTAGATACAATCGGAATCAAATAAATAAATTCAATTGCATGACGCAATCAAAACAGCGAACTAGCAATAAAATTCTAAAAATTCGAATTTTTTGTTATTTTTTAATAAAATCGATTTTTTATTTTCTTTTTCTTTTTCTTTCTCTATCTTTGTTTCTGCTGGTTTTATTTTTCGGCTGGTCGCCGGCCACGGCAACGACCAGCGACCGGCGACCGGCAATAGGCCATGGAAGGAGATAACACAAAAAGAAAAAGAAAAAAAGAAATTAATAATCAATTTTAAAAATAATAAATAACGATTTTTAAAAATAAAATAATAAAAAAATATTGAAAAGTGCTTATAAAGTAAAATATTTTTCCAAGCGAACAGCGGAAAATATTTTCCACTTAAAACTCCGAACACTGGAAAATAATTAGGTTTTCCTAAAAAATATTTTTTAGAAAAATAACATTTTCTGTGAAACGAATAAAGCTTTTATGAATCTAAAAATAAAAATAAACATATCCAATAAGATAAAAAAAAAAAAAAAAAGGCAATTTGGATAAACGGCCTCTTCTCGCTTATGTTATCCAATTTTTTTTAACCAAAAAAAAAATTATACTTATAGAAATTTACCTCTCTCGAAGGAGAGCGAGCGGGGCGATGGCAGCTGCGGCGAAAACTTGGCGGTACGTCACCAGGACAAGTGGGCTCATACCACTGTCGAGAGCCAGCTTGGATGTGATGTTCATGCCAGCAAATCCTAGCTGGACAATAAGCATGGCGATGAAGGGAATGAAATTGGCCATTCTTCTCATTCTCTCGAGCTGTATGCGCGGATGAGCAAGCACTGAATGAATGTCGTGAAAGCAACGTCGATGAAACGATATCGAGATGACAGACGGAGACTTTTTTATACTAACATCTCTTTAATTGCGATGGAAATCCTCCTATGTGTTCCTTAGAACCTCGTGTAAATGGCTAGTTCGAACTTTAAAGTCGCACAACCACCCTTTCTACAAATGTTCTCGCCAGCTGTATGCGCGGATGAGCAAGCACTGAATGAATGTCGTGAAAGCAACGTCGATGAAACGATATCGAGATGACAGACGGAGCGTGCGGTCTCACGCTGTAAACCCGTGCAATATACGTGCAATATACGTGCAACATACGTACAACATACGTGCCCAAGAAGCAGGAAATCCGAACACATGTAGTTATTGCCGTTGATGTAAACAGCAAGTTTATCAATAGAAAGAACACTGAAGGAAGAAAACACTACTTCGATTTTGCCAAAACTTATGTTGTACGTATGTTACACGTATATTGCACGTATGTTGTACGTGTGTTGCACGTATATTGCACGTGAGACCGCACGCTCCGTCTGTCATCTCGATATCGTTTCATCGACATTGCTTTCACGACATTCATTCAGTGCTTGCTCATCCGCGCATACAGCTGGCGAGAACATTTATACAAAGGGTGGTTGTGCGACTTTAAAGTTCAAACTAGCCATTTACACGAGGTTCTAAGGAACACATAGGAGGATTTCCATCGCAATTAAAGAAATGTTAGTATAAAAAAGGGCCTAGAGATTGATGAAGCTCCATATTAGTGCCGGCAGTGTCGATGAATTGATGCGTTTGCTGATGCAATGAATACAAAGCTATCTTACCCTGAAAATCAATCTATGCCCTCTTTGGATCTAGTATGGGACCAGTCCATCCACGAATCACATACAAAACTAGAGGTCGTCTTGTTTTAATATAAGCTATAACAATCCGATCATTTTATGCTAGCTAAACCTCCAAATGGAATACTTTAAAAAGACCATAAAGAGGTGACTATTTATGAGTGGACATCGATTTATAAATCACTTAATATAGCATCACAAGTTATCAAGTAGAACTCGAAGCACAACCCAGAACCCACCATTTTTACGTATCCTAATTTTTTTCCCATCTCTCTCTGAATTAAATGTATTCGTTATATTATTCAAACTACAAGTGACTCTACGCCAATATCTATCCCAATACATCAAAATCATGCTCCTAAATTGCAAATTCTTCTGAAATTTTGTAGGGTGTTCATGAATTAGATCTTCTATTTTATCGATTTAAAAAATTCCATGCTCACTATCTCATGTACATTGAGCAAATTACTCCCGGCCATGACATTTCTCTTTGTAGTGATCTTTAGGTGCGCCATCAGTACTTGTTTGTGTACTTCAACAACAGTGTTCGTTTTTTCCTTATCATTCGGATGTTGCTTTTGGAAGTAGAGTTCAATAGGAAGTTGGTTTTAAACAGTCTATTTACTCACATTTTCCTTGATTCATGTACAGGCAAGAATTGCTTAGAATCAAGGTTAAAGGGGAAGGTGAAAGTGATTGAAACACTTGTTTGATTAGGTGAGGCCATGCTACTTTCTTTTTACCATGGACCTAAAATTAATATCAATCACTCGAGGTTTAATTGGATGTATGCTTAGTTGGAATTTATTGCCTAAAATAGATCACTCGGGATTTTCTACCTAAACCGATTGTATATTAACCAGTACTTCTAAATACAACATGCCAACGATATGGAAAAAAATGAATATTGTTGTTAAAGTACATAAACAAGTAAAATGACCATAATACTTTGTGAAATCATCGATCGATAATATTGCACATATGTTGCACGTATGTTGCACGTATATTGCACGTACAGACCACGTTGCAATTTTTAGATTTTCTATCATCCACTAAAAGCCCACCACCCATCACAGATACCATTGTATTCGTTGGACCCCCTCCTTGACATTGTATTCGGGCCAATAAGTAAGTTCCACTAAAAGCCCACCACCCATCACAAATACAAATGCAAATGATCTTCTCTCTTTCTATCTTCCCTGTTGTATGATCTCAATGGTACTAACTACAAATATGGAGCTGTAGTTCTCCTATCTCTTACCAATACAGGACTTTACATATGGCATTCAGTGAGCAGGACGGTGGCAGCTGCGGCGACAATTTAGCGGTACGTCACGAGCACAAATGGGCTCATACCACTGTCCAAAGCCAGCTTGGATGTAATGTTCATACCGGCAAATCCAAGCTGGACAATAAGCATGGCGATGAAGGGAAGGAAATTGGCCATTATCCTCGCTTCTCTCGAGCTTTTCTCCCCTGCTTTGGATTGGTTTCTTTTCTCCGCTGCTTTGGACTGGTTTCGGAGAGAGACGAGAAAAAAATGGTGGGTTCTAGGTTGCGCTTCGAGTTCTACTCGATAACTTGATTTACTTAATGGAATACCTTGAACATCTAGGAAGACACCTCCCCTCCCCTATTCAATTCTTTCCTACAACAAATGCAAACCTTCTTTGCCGGATATTGCCACACAGCCAGCATTGATTGAGATGAGTATGTTCAGTCGTAAGCGACAACTGTTCAAGATGCGGCAATCCAAACAAAGATGCTTCAAGAAAAGTTGATAAGTCACACAAAAAAGGTTTGTAATTAAATACATCGTCTGGCTAATTTAATCTTTTGGTAAAAAAAGTGAACCAAAAAGTAGTACATGCAAGTTTGTTTTTTGTCTAAGATAAGACAAGTTGGTAATTTGAGGGGAAAAAAAACTAGATAAAAGTGGGTAGCTAACTCAAATAAAATTTAGTAACTTAATCGATGAGAAGTTATAACAAATCTTACTAAGTGTGCTTGGTAATTTCTCAAGAGAATAGTTACTAAAGTTTTAAAAAATAACTAATAAATATTGAAAAATAACTCAAATAAGAGTTGGTCACTACAACTAATTGATAATTTGATTGAAAAGGCTATGGCCGTCGTCGACGTTGAGGAGCGCTAGATCTGGAGACGGGCTGCGAGCGATGATGACTCGTTCGGCCACGGACAAGGGACGTTGACGAGGGTCATGGATGATGGACGTCAACGAAGATGACGACGGCCATGTCCGTCAAAGGTCATCAGCGTCGAGCAATGTCGGAAGGGGCGGCTCGATTTGGGAGTTCGGCTAGATTTGGAGGCAGGCCATGAGCAAGACGGCTCATTCGGACATGGAGAAGGGACTCCGACGATGATGATGAGGGTCATGGACGAGGACACTGATGAAGATGACCGCGGCCATGGCCAGGACACATTGCTGCTGCTACCAGAAGGATGGAGGAGGAAGGAGAGGACAATTTGGTCTTTTTATTTTTTCATTCCAACTCAGCTGACAAATGTTATCTTATCATTGGACATAAGTAACAAACACATGCCACGTTAGCAACTGAAGTGGCGGTTTGGAACCATTCAACATTTTCTCTATGAAAGGGGATTTGTCGAAATGCAAGTAGTGCAATATAAATTGTAATTTAAAAGTGCATTGTGAAGTAATCTTGATTTAAAATGTGTTTGAAAAACTCATGCTATGTAAAAATCTATTGCAAATCTCAAATTGGCAAAAGGCTCAATAGCCGATAGATCGCTACCAAGCTAGATTTGGTACAAATGGCTCTTGTTGAGGTCGCACAACCTCAATCGAGAGTCGCCTGGGGTTACAAGGGTCGTGTGTGACCCGAGAAGAGCAATTTTCGACCTCTTTCAATGTCGATTTGATTGAGATGAGTTTAGGAGTATCTGCCGATTTAGTGCACAGATCACTCGGGAAGAGCAGCGTGTAAAATTTGGAACTTTTCGTCTTGTTGTGAATTTCAAGCATTACATCGGGAGAAGCTGCAATCCTAGTAGGTGTAAAGAAGAAGATGAAGAGTGCTCACGTAAGAACAGTTACAGAAGGTGGAAATGAAGATGCGGCAATTTCGGTTGAAAAATAAATGCCCGCGGTTTTTCCACTCTATACGTGACCGCGGACATCCTATCATTTTGAATTTACCATATTATCCCTTAGAGGAACCATCGAGAATTCTATGCAATGAAGACTTGGGTCAAATGTGGAGCCTGTTCTTGATTTAAGGTTATTTCTTGCCTTTTACTCTTCATTTGTTATAATTGTACAAGTTTGATATACTGTTACAAATATATCAATTTGAGATTTTTTTGGAGGTCAAAATATAATATGAGGTAAATTTGTCATAGGTATATCGGTTTTGGGGTTTTTGTGGTCATTTGAATTAAATTTGTTACAAGTGTACAGGTTTAGGATTTTTCGTGGTGTTAACCCTTTGTTTTACTATGAAACAATTATTCCAAAAATAACCTAAGCACGTATAAGAGTGAAGAGAATTATCTATTAATTTTAATGAATGCATTTGATTCAATTAAAACTTTAATATGCCATTATGTTATGCTCCGTATGTTTTAACTACTTGACCTTCATTTTATTGTGAATTTAATAGGTTAATTTTATTTATTTTTCATGTCATCATTACACGATTTTTTAATAGATATTTTTAAAACAACAATACGACGGAGTTACATACATTGAAAATTCTAAACAGATGAACTTTGGGACAATGGAGGATGAGATCAAAAGAACAGAAACTTAAAAAAAAAAAAAAAAAAAAAAAAAAAAAAAGAGTTTTCTTTAGAGGGCAGTGGAAGAAGCCTTGGGGTGACAGAAAGTCTTTTGAGATAAATAAGGGTAATTTTTATCTTTTAGTAAATTTGAAAGGCAATCCGATATTTATTTATTTATTTATTGTCAAAAGGGTAATCCATTAGTTTATTAATAAGAAATGTTCTCTTACTAATCTTGATGATATTTTTTAGGGTAATGTCATCCGTTCATAGTGGTAGCGATATCTGCAAGCATAGGGTGCGTTTGGTAACATTTCTACTTCTGGGAATAGTTTCTTTTGAGAAATAATTATTTTCTATTTCTACTCCCTAGAACAATTTCTGAGTAAAATGGGGCGTTTGATAACTACAAAAATTTCTTGTTCTCGGAATAGAAAAAGAATAGAAATGTGTTTGGTATCGACAAATTTTTTTTATTTCTTTCTTCCTCGATGGCAGCGGCGACCGGCGAGTGGGGGCGGCAACCGGCGACGGTGGGGGGCAAACCAGGGGCGGCAGCCAGCAACCAGCGATTGGCCGTTGGTGGGTCGAGGCTGCCAGTGACCTGAAGATCATTGCAAAGAGAAATGTCATGGCGGGAAGCAAATTGCTGAGTGCATCCGCAATGGCGTGTGTCGAATTTTTCAAACCAACAAAATAAAAGACTCGGTTCATGAACACCCTGCAAATTTTCAAAGGAATTTGAAGTTTAGGAGCATGATTTTGATGCATTAGGACAAATATTGGCAAAGAGTCACTAGTTTGAACAATATGGCTACCACATCTAATTCCAAACCGGTACCAACTCACAGAGAGAATTTACCCAGTGATGGAACATGCAAATATGTGAAGCAAAATCAGCCATGTGATATGCGGACTTGTGTTCTTGTAATTTACCATCAAGAATATAAGCAATCTCATACCATTCAATCAATTTGAATTAAAATCAAATGAAAATTTTAGAATTGACAAGCTGGTGTTTCTGTAGAAATTGGCAGGCACAAAATAAAAATCAAACTATTAAGTTTCATTTCAAAAGAAACATAATCTCAAATACATATTCAATGGTGTTATGCATTTTCGTAATCCATTTGCGCTAGAATCATCTAAAAATTGCAACGTGGACTATACGTGCAATATACGTGTAACATACGTGCGATATTATCCATCAATGAACTCCTATATATGACTTTTTAAGAAAAAAATTCCGACCAAAAATAAATATAAGAAAAATGAAAATGCTAAAATCCCTAATCTGAAGCCCAATATCCATTGACCGTGTGCTCGTCTGTCTCATCTCGCTCTCACCTCGTTTGAGTTGTCAAACTATTTCTCGCTCACGGTTTCAACTCTCAAGCTCAATGCCCATCGACTCTCAACTTTTAATACGAGCCCAATCTTTTTATTGATGTTACAATTAAACCTTTTATTGCTTCACAAAAAGAAGAATATCCGGGTAGCTTTTGCTGGCCCTTCATCTTCATCTACAAATGGAATCAGGATGTAGTTGACAACGAACTTTGGGGGTGTTGGCTCTGCCTTTTTCTAACCAACCAAAACTAGCGAGATATTTATCATGCATGACGAGAGGGAGGGAGGGATGGCGAAAGTGAATTAAATTATATATCGAATTTAAATCTATTGATCGAAGTCCGAAATGATGTTTCGAGTTTGAATGAAATGATTCTACTTAAATTATAAAATGAGTTTCGGTCCGTAAAAGAAACTCAATGCAAAGTTATTTTGGATTAAATAGATTTTATAATTTGAATAGGTTCTCTATTTTGGATCCTGTTCGTTTTTAAGTCACTTCTGATGTCCCTTTCCACAGGGGTGACTGAATGAGGAAACATAACAAACGTCTGGAGATGATTCATTACCCCAGCCTAAACTCACTTTATTATTAATGTAGAGATCGCACATGATATATGGTGAGCAATGAATGCCATGAGTTTTGATTCAATGAATTCACTAAGATTATTGACTTTTAGCCATCCAGATGCATCAAAGATAGAGATGCGGATCCCTACCATCTTTTGCTGAAAATATGGACCAATCCGTCCCTTCTAAAGTGGTGGTAAAGTAGAGCCTCTTGTTCCCCGATTCTTTCCACAGTTACCTGTGACGTACTCGCCACAAGGTCTAGTCGATGGATAACGAAAGACCGACCATCGGTACAGCTTGACTACCGATAATGTAAAAATGACTATTTATAGGCATCACTAATTTAGAAAAAAATTAATATGATGAACATGCCCAACGCAAAGAAGAGGATAATGATCACACTTTATCATTTGAATCATGGTGAGGGACACAGCTCTGAATATACCGAAAAATTAGGCATTTTCTTGACTATAATTTGTTTTTAATCGTTACCAGAGCACTTGTATGTGTAAGCTATTCCAAAATTTGAAGATTGTACTTGTATTTATTTGTCCTTATTGGAATAAGTGTCTTTTGCTAATCTTCCTTAATTAATTTTTTGAATTGTTATTTTTAGTTTAAAATAAAATGTACGTTGAGTGATGGCTATATTTTCTACCCGTGGACCAACGAATAAGGGGAAAAAAAACACACACACAATCGGCCTATAAGTAGAGCACCGGTTCTGTATGAAGCATTCAGAAATCACAATTCACATTTACCAATTGAACCGCACAGCATAATTTTCTACCCAATTTGGATGGTTGACCGAGTGGACCAGAGCTGGCGTGCAGTGTGTAGACGGTGTCAGCAAACTTCTGCATGTAATCCAAATAATGGGACATCGCAATCAAATCTTTAATATTATTAGCATATTAGTACGCTGCGTTTAAAATGTATTCCGTCTTGTCTTAATTATCTTAATAATATTATTAGAAATTTATATGGATTTATACGATGGAAATTTTCCTAATATGCAAGCTAGATTGAAGTGGAATTTTTTATATATCAAATGTCTATGTAGGTCGCTAAAATTTAGGTGTCGATATTATTATTTGCAATTTTTGTTGGATATCGCAACGCAGAATTTTGTGTTTCCCAATTCTATCTACTATGGCTCGTATCTTACCTATCCCTTGACTGCGTAAAAAATATAGAAATGGCCGGACGAGAAAAAGAATGATTCAAAAAGTTATATTCGTCTGACCACCATTCGGTGGATCACTGGTTTGCTGGCTTTGCAGGGGTTGTTTTGGCTCTTGGGTTTTCAAGATGCTTCATTTCGGTTTCCATTTGATGTGCCTTGTGGCTGATCAATTGCAGCACCAATTTGATCTTTCAATTGAGGGATGGATGACAGTGTAGGATAAGCAATCAGAAGTCGCACCGTTCTATTGCAAATGTTTGATGTAACGCGAAGTGACCAGAGTGCGTAAGCCTTCCTCATGGTCCCGACACGAGGGGAGTTTGTCGGTGTTTCAATCAGATGTTTAGACACTGTGATGCCAAATTTCAATAACCATTTGCGTTATTATCTCTAGAAAATGAAAGAATTCTTTTTCTTCAAAGATAAGAAAAGTTGATAATTTCAAGAAAATCAAATAAACATTGGTAATTGACTAAAATGAGAGTGGGTAACTCAGCAGTAGAAACTTAACTGAAGAAAAGTTCATAATCACTTTAATAGAGACGGGTAATTTCTAAGAAGGGAGGTAAATTTAATAATTGATAAGTAATACAAATAAAAGTAGGAACTCCATAGTAAAGTTGGTAAAATTATTAAGATATAATTAACTATTTGGTAAGCAACTCAAATGAGAATTGGTTACCCTTCTGCATCTTCGCAGCTTCATAGATTAAGATCACCAGAAAGGCTGATAGATAACCCACCAATTCCAAAGGCAGCTAATTTAAACATACACTAGAACCGATTGGAACAAAGGCACAAGATTGGACAGCAAGAAGCAGAGAACTTCAAAGAATGCTGAACACAACCAATGCTGACCGACATTAACAAGCAATTTCATCTACTCTGCACCGGAGAAGGCGCCGGAGCCGCCATCGCCTTAGCAGCCGCGGCCTTGGACTCCATGAGCCGCCACATGTACCAAGACCCAACAGACCTATAAGGCCTCCACTTCTCGCAAAGCTCCTCCATCTCCAATGGTTTAGGCAGCTCCTTGAGCTCGTGCATCGCCTGCAAGCCCTTCCTCACCCCAAGATCACCCACGGGCAGGACGTCAGGCCTGTGGAGCGAGAACATCATGAACATATGAACCGACCAGACCCCAATTCCCTTGACCCTCGTCAGCGCGCTCAAGAGAGCCTCGTCTCCCATCTCGAGAATCGATTCGTCCGACAGCGCGCCGCTCCTGTAGTTCTCGGCGAGGTCGTGGAGGTACCCGGCTTTGCGGCCGGAGACCCCGGCCTGCCGCAGCTGCTGGGGCGAGAGCGCGAGGAGCGAGTCGGGCGAGACGCCGTCCTCGCCGTCCTCGCCGCCGCCGCCGCCGCCGCCGCCGAAGAGCGCGAGGAAGCGCGCGTAGATGGTCTGGGCGGCCTTGGTGGCGAGCTGCTGGTAGAGGATGCTCCTGGCGAGGGCGAGGAAAGGGCGGGCCGAGGAGTCGAAGGTGGGAGGCTGGAGGGTGTCGATGAGGGCGGAGAGCAAAGGGTCGGAGCGGCGGAGGTGGAGGAGGGCGAGCTCGATCTCGCCGTCGGAAGACAGGGATTGAGGATCTGGGGAGGAGCAACAATGGGAGTGGAAGTTGGTGGTGGTGCTGGTTTCGGGGGGTCTAGCGGTTGGTTCGTGAGCCTCCGGATCTTGCGGGGCCGGATCGGGATCTTGGAGGAGGCGGCGGCGGCCGGCGGCGGCGGGGAGGATGGGGGTTGAGGTGGGATTCTGGTAGATTTTCTCATGATACCAATAATTGCAAAGGTCAATGAAATGAGAAGAATAAAAATGGGAGCTTTCTTGCTGTGCTTATTGGGGAAGGAGCTTTTGAAATTTGGGGGGGTTCAAGAGATGGATGGAGAAGGCTTCTGGTCAAAATTAATAGGAATGGACCATCTTGATGCCCAAGGAAATGGAGGGAGGGAGATCCTTCCGAGACAAGATATCGAAGAATTAGTTGTATAAAATAATAAGGGTGTTAATAAAGAGGAGTCACGCTTGATAAAAATATGAATATTCAATGTATGGGGTACATGAGAGAGATAATATATTGAAAACAATGAAATTTTTATAATTGAAATGGTAATACAGAGCACAAAAAAACAAGCCCAATTTGAAAGGCTAAAGCCCATTGGAGTTGAAGAAGATCCAAGCCCGCTTGTCGGCGGCTATGGAAGGATGAACTTTAGGGCTTTCGAAAGTTCTTGGCCAAATGCCCGTTTGGTTCGTATTTTGGAGAGCCTTCGACCAAATACACCTGATTCTCAAATGAGTTCAAAGGCCTTTAGGCCCAATGGGCTGGAGTTCAAAACTGCATTTTCGGCATTTTCGGAATGCCATTTGCTTGCTTTAATGAAAATATGCTAGTTGTCCATTTTGCCCTTATTTATTTAACAAAATCCAATTTTGCCCTTAGCTCAATGGAGGTCTAGAGTGGCTTTGGCACTGTTCATCTTCTTCGAGGAGCCGACGCGGCCGAAGACCGCCGGCCAAGGCGTCCCCCGACGCCGACGACCGTCGGCCTGTGTCGCGAACCTGTGTGGACGGCGAACCCGGGTGACCGACGCCCGGGTCGCGAGCCTGGCGACGGGCTGACCACCGCCCGAGGTCGCCGACCTCGGGCGGTGCTATGTCCGCGGCCGAGATCGGCCGCCGGAGGTGGCGGCGGCCAAAATTGGCCGCCGGATGTGAATAAAAAAAAAATAAATTACAAATTTTTAATTAAAAAATAAATTTAGTCAAAGTCTTTACAAGCCCGCCGCAATGAAAAATTTTCTTCGGCGGCTATGGAAGGATGAATAGTAGAGGTGATCATTGGGTGGCTCAACTCGAAAAAGGTTAGGCCATTAGGTCAAAGTTGAATCTTTGCCCAAGCTTGCTCATCATAATATTCTTATATACAAATCTTCAAGGCAGGCTATGCTCGGCTTGAGCTCAACTGAATCAAATCAGGTTTTCTCACTAAATGCCTTTTTATAAGCCGTCCAAAAAGTCTTTGGGCCCTTGTGGCTTGGGCCCGATCAAGTATGGAAGGGTACCTCACCAATCTTGATTGCATCCTCAACAATTGTGCCAATGATCGGAGGTAAGATGATAAGTGAGGATATAAGACAACTTGACAAAAGAGAGGGAGAGGCAAGAGAAAGTGAGAGGGAGTGTCAAGATTTGAAGCATTAACTTTTACTTTGATATTGTATAAAATAAAATCACTTGTCCCAAAAGTTTCATGTAAGTTTAACCTTACATGAAGTGATGTCACAAGTATATCAAAACATAATGATATGCGATATACAAGTAATGTGGATCCTCTCTAAGGTGTGAACAGGTTGAGTACCACACATAAAATTGTCGAGCAAAGGTTGTCGGGTGAAATAAACTTTGGGCAAATCCTAACTTGAATACTATATTAGAAATGTTCAATGAAAAAATCTGAGCTACATTACATGTGGAATCTATGAAAAGGTTTGCATGCGCGAAACAAAGTTCAAGGTAGAAACGTCTTGTTGATATTATATTAAAATTTCTAACCCAAAAAATACATGTTGAATCTACAAACAAATATCACACGTGCAAAATAAAGTTGGGACAGAATCTCACCGATTAGAATGTCTAACTAAAAAACTAAAGCTATAATGTGTTTTTTTTTTCTTTTTAATTTCAACACAACGCGCAACACTAAAAAATAAATTGTCTTTATCTAATCAATAGGAAATAGTATATTTATTCGTGATTCCCCCACCTAATCCCTAGAGTTTTATACCCTCTTCCTTTTTTCCTTTCGGCCAAACTCGAGATAAGAGAAGTTCGACCCGCTTGAATCGACAAAGAGCGGAAACAGTTATAAAGTCCCAGTAAATTTGAAGCGTACGTTGGAAATCCAACAATGGCCTCCAAAATTTATTAATAGAAAGAACGCAGAAGGAAGAAAACACTGCTTCGATTTCACCAAAACCTAAGTCAAATTCTTGTTTGAGTCTACTTCTCATTCATTACAATGTCCTTTGATTTCAACATCAGTTTTAGTTCTCAAGCTAAGCTCGTGATTCCTAACATGTCACGTGAATGCGACAATGACGCTGGTCCCCTAATTCAAGTCAAAAACTTTGCATATCACTTTATGAAAGTCAAGAATCAGATAACAAGCTTATAATTTACTTCCCAATGAATTTCTTTTCTAATATCATGAATTTATTATTACCCCAAGGTAGTTCTTTTTTGGTCATACCCAAAGGTCATTCATTTAATGTATAATCCCCCCCAAAAAGAAAGAAAGTTCTAACTATGGCAAGAAATCCGAACACATGTAAAAGTTCTAACTATGGCAAGAAATCTACATGTAGTTATTGCTGTTGATGTAAACAGCAAGTTTATCAATAGAAAGAACACCGAAGGAAGAAAACACTACTTCGATTTTGCCAAAACTCCGTCAAATTCTTGTTGGAGTATGCTTCTCTTTGATTGCAATGTCCTTTGATTTAATTGTCCATTTCAGTTTTTGAGTCAAGCTTATGGTTCTTAACGTGTGATGTGAACGTGACAATGATACTGGTCCTCGATTTCAAATCGAAATCCCTTTATTTCACTTTATGATCGTCTAGAGTCAAGAAAGATAAGATAACGTTCCAATCTTGGTAAGAAATCCGAGCGTAGGTCTCGGCCGCCGTCATGTAAACCGCGAGCGGGACAAAGCTCCCCGTTTCCGACCGACCTTTCAACTGAAAATGGCGATATCTTCCCATGTATGATGAACAGTCAATATCAGTAGATCGTAGGCAAGAGAGTACAAACGACACGTGACGTATTTCAGAGTCCACCTGTCGTCCTCCAAGCCGACGTTCTTTCGACGTTCGTCTGTCCTACAAAGCACACGGTCGTTGACTCTGCTCCTCCTTCTCCACCTCCTTCCCTCTTCACCTTCTCTTCAAATCTCCCCTGTTCCACCCAGAACATTCGGTGCCACCACCCCTCGAACAGCCGGTGAAGCCAAGCCTTCCGCTGTTTAAATTTTTCACCTACTTCTCGAGGTTGGAACCTCGCCGTGAACCCAGAAAGAAAGTTGTCTTCGCTTGGGAGCGTCGGTTTCCGCCTTTGCAGGAGGAGGAGGAGGAGAAGGAGGGGAAAGATGAGTTACAGAGAAGACAGCGAGGATAGCGGAAGCGGGAGAGACCTTCGGAAGCCGTTGCTCAACACTGGGAATTGGTACAGGATGAGCTCGCGGCAATCCACGACGGCGAACCTGGGCTCGTCGGCGCAGATCATCCGCGACGGCTCCATCTCCGTCATCGCCTGCGTCCTCATCGTCGCGTTGGGCCCTATTCAGTTCGGGTTCACGGTGGGGTGCCTTCTTTCTTGCGAATTCGATTCCATCTCATTCGCTACAGTATTAACTGTGCCGGCTCTTAGAAGTGTGCACGATGAGATCGCAGGGAAAAAAATTACAACTTTTCGAAAATTGGCGAAGTGTGTGCGCCAATGTTATAACTATCGCCGTCATAATTAGTTAGGTGCCGTTGTTTTAACTGCGAACCACCGCGGATGACATCGGTTTCTCTGTTTATTCTCAGTGTGGGTATTCGTCCCCGACAGAGGAAGACATCATCAGCGACCTAAGCCTTTCGCTTTCGGAGGTGTCACTAATTCTTCATGCTTTTCTTGGAATTCTTGACCATGTTGTGTTAGCAATTGCAGTGACTTTTGCTCTTCGACTACACTGATTGGACGTATCTCATTGCCACAGTTCTCAGTATTTGGCTCCTTGGCTAATGTTGGTGCTATGGTTGGGGCGATTGCGAGTGGCCAGATTGCAGAGTATATTGGCCGAAAAGGGGTAATTAAGGCTGTTTGATATGGTTAAATTTATTGGCAAGCAGAATTCAGTTAGTATTTTTGTTGGAGGAGCTGCTGTAGATCGATCATTGACTTTGAGTTAGTGCTTTTACATGTTATCAAGTTGACAAAGAGTTGAGTATTTATTTTTAGATGTTCTTCTTATCTTATCCACAAGGAAAATGTCATAACAGCAAATGGTAAAAGTGCAAACTAAAAGTCATGCTACTTTTGTTTCAATTTCTGGTATTGCATCGTTGGCTGCTAGTAGCTAATTATGTTAGTTCCTGAAGACTGCTTTGTGTGTTGAATTGCAGTCGCTGATGATTGCTGCAATCCCCAATGTAATTGGATGGTTCATCATCTCCTTTTCCAAAGTGAGCTTTTTCCCCCCACCAACACATGCGGTTGTGCTTTAGTATTATAGATTTTTCACATTATAAGGTTTTCATTTAGTAGGACGTTTCATTTTTGTACCTGGGAAGGTTGTTGGAGGGATTCGGCGTGGGCGTCATCTCCTATACGGTAATATTGATAAGGCTCTTGATGACTCCAATGGATTTCCTGTGAACTTTTTGCCTGAACCAAGATTTGTTACTTTTAGGTGCCTGTATATATCGCCGAGATATCACCTCAAAACATGAGAGGAAGCCTGGGATCCGTGAATCAGGTTAATAGTCAGCTCATCTTGCTGTTTCTTGAATGTCTCCGTTAGAAGTCATACTAAATTATGTGATTTTAGTGAGGCAGTGCTTTCAGTTATATTAACCAAATGCTTCTAAATTCTGTGATTTTAGTGAGGCAGTGCTTTCAGTCATCTTAGCCAAACACTTCTTTCTCCAGTGTCAACTTTTTCTTCTTTCACATATTCATGTATCTTTACTTTAGATCTACAAGTCAACATCAGTGCAAGTGCCACAGATCAGTATGTGGATGTAGGAGAATAAACTAGACAGACCTTTCCTCTCGTCTCTATTCCTTACCAGTCAGTTATCCATAAATTATCCCAATGGTAATATGACAAGTATGTTAATTTCTTTATTTTTTCGAGTTGTGCAGCTCTCTGTCACTATTGGAATTTTGCTGGCTTATGTGTTGGGAATGTTCTTCAACTGGAGAGTGCTAGCAATTTTAGGTAAGCATATCCAAGGGAAGGAAATACCAAGCACCGATAACTAACTTGTTTAAGAAGTAGCAAGACTGTATGCTGATCAACTTGAATAGCATAAGAAGGCAAATCTCAATATATTAGTATTGTCCCTATCAGATTAGAATTACTTTCAGTTAAAGACATTTCATTGATTAAGTTTGCTAAGAATACCTTCTGATTGGTTACCATCTGACAAGCTAACTGTCTATTGAACTGCTTTCAAGACAGATGAATCCTCTCAGTTTGTCACTTTCCATATAACCAAACAATTCTTTTTCCTGAGAAGTCAAATAAAAAATTTTTACACTCCAAGCAATGTGAAACAGAACAATATATATATTTTTTTGCAGGAGCTTTGCCTTGCTTGGTGTTGATCCCGGGCTTATTTTTCATACCAGAGTCTCCTAGGTGGCTGGTACAATAATTGCATCTGTTTATGTGCTCAAATTTCAGAATTGTCTTTCAGCTGACATAAAGTTTCCTATTACATCTTGAGAATTTTATAAATCACTGCCTTTGCTGGTGGTGGCAAAATTTACAGGCCAAAATGGGGTTCACAGATGAATTTGAAGCCTCTTTACTAGTTTTACGGGGTTTTGATGCTGATATTTCCTCTGAAGTGAGCGAAATTAAGGTACTGTATAATGCATCCTTGTTGATGATTACAGTATTCCACTGCAACTGCCGTTTGATTAGATGTTTTTAATGGAAGCATCACTTATTAATTTATAATTTCCACTTATAGCTTTAGGACTTCTGATGGTTACTTTCTTCAGAAATCTGTTGCATCGTCAAGCAAAAGAGCCACAATCAGGTTTGCTGATCTCAAAAGGAAGAGATATTGGTTTCCTCTAATGGTAGATTACTCTCTGATTTTAATGAACTGCATTAATTTTTTCTATTATCTTGAAAGCTTTATTCATAAAAGATTGGATCATTGTGCTCCAGGTTGGAATTGGTTTGCTTGTGCTTCAGCAACTCACTGGCATCAATGGTGTCTTATTTTATTCCACCAAGATTTTTGAGAGCGCTGGTTAGGACATTGACTCTTGACTTCTGAAATTTCACCATTTCTGTCTAGGCTTACAGATTTGAATCTACTGCCTTTAAGTAAACGGAGATCTTATTAGACCTTTCAGACAAAATAATGGTGTATCTGTATAAAATTTATATATTATAATCTCTGATATCTGAACTTTGGCTCTCTTTTTTTTCCCCCAAAAAAGAAGTAGAAAACATACAACAGAATGCTGTTCGTAGAACTTAAAGTTTTGATCCCTGCCGAGTGCCCTCTGATGCTGTTAATTGAGTGGTTACTGCATATAAATCACAAAAAACTATGAAATAAATAAAGTATATATTGTTGATAGCAAGCTTCACATAGTTTAGGTCATTTAGAATAAGTGGTATGCTGCCCAATCAGCATGAGCACTTGCAATAAATAAAGTTTCTTTGACCAAGAAGAAGGGATATTTCATTGAAATGTATGGAGCTTATTCTCTAGATATCTTGATTTGCCCGTCACAGACATAAAATAGATGTTCGCTAGATTATTTGATCCATGCATCAAATATATTTCATAGGGTTCTTTCTCCAGAAGCTCAACAGGAGGATATTAAGTTATTGGAAACCTCTAAGCTTAATTGTTAGTAATACGTTGCATGATGATTGGCACATACATCTGCAGTGAAAGCTCAGTTATGAAGCACAGAGAGAGCAAAAAGGCTAATGGTTGAATTGTTTCTTCATTTACACATAGATCCAAAATCATTCTTCCAAGCATCTATCAAAATACAGGTAGAGTTGTCTTTGCATAGGTGGTGCAACACCCCAAGCTTTATATTGGTAAGAGAGATCCTGTGAAGTGATTCATAGGGATAACCCATCCCAAAAGACCACCACCTTGTGGGGATCATGGTTTGGCCCTCATGACCAAATCGTTCCAGATTGTGACATCAATGGGTAGGAGAGTTCATAGCAAATGAAGTATATCAGTTGCGAAAAGTCTCTGTGCATTGAATTATTATTAAGACCCATCCCAAATGATTACTACTTTAGTGGGCACATCTGGGTACTCCATTTTAGGTCTTGACATAGATGGGAGAGGTCTGGTCATTGTAGATGATAGGGCAACAGAGGATAACGGGTATGCTGAATCTAGAAACTGACTGATGCCAGGAGGAGCAGTCATGAACTTTAAATCCTCCTTCAGGATTTAGGCCAGACAGGGTCTTCATGATGCAACAATTATCAATGTTTCGTTTCCATTTTTATTTTTCAATGCAAATCTTCTGGTCTAGGTTAATGGTCCCATTACCGCACCAAAAAGAAAAAAGAAAAAAGAGAGTATCCTTTTTTGCAAGAATCTAATATGCTTGGTGAATTTGGTAGGAGTTTCATCAAGCAATGCTGCAACAGTTGGCCTCGGGGCAATCCAGGTATTTTATGAAGTGCATCTCTCAGTCTTTTCCTGCGGATTATCTATCATGTGAACTGATGTGATTCAAAGCTTCACATGAGATGCCAAAGATGCGGTGTGGTTCTCTGACCATCTCTCTTTTAATGACTTAGGTTGTGACCACTGGAGTAGCTGTATGGCTGATGGACAGAGCCGGTCGCAGGCTGCTTCTTATTGTAAGTTCGATAATACTTTCCTGTCCAATTTGTCCAGCAACAAAGCAGCCTAATCTGAAGCTTGTATCTTACAGATTTCATCTGCTGGGATGGCTATTAGCCTTCTTATTGTTTCAGTTGCCTTCTATCTAGAGGTTTGTAAAATTGCAGTCCTCTCATGTCATGCTTTATAATAGAGTTTCCATGTGATGTTATGATCTGGTAAACTAAACGTGCTATGAACTCTCTCTGCTCTTTGCTATCTACAGGATGTTGTATCAGAAGAATCCCGTGTGTATAGCATATTGGGAATAATGTCACTGGTTGGGCTTGTGGTAAGGCTTTGCTCTTTTTGCAATTTTCTGCAGTTCTATTGGTATAAATAATGTCTTAAAAAATTCAGTTATGATATTTCCAGGTTCTTATAATTGCATACTCCCTAGGGGTGGGAGCAATTCCTTGGCTTATAATGTCTGAGGTATGTTCAACAATGGTTTTTCCTTTCTGTGTCGGGTAGAAGCTATGGTTTGCTGGTTTAATTGGATACTTCACAAAACTATGCTGCGCCATCCTCTTCTCTTCTTTTCACTAATCTGTCAGTCTATCCCCATGAGTTTTGTGTGATAATTTATGGCAAATATGCCAGATAAAGGGGACAAAAATGAACAGATAAAGAAGAAAATGACCAAAGAAACAGTGACAAAGAAGGAAATGACCAAACTTTTTTGTTCACTCAGGGGATGTCAAGAGTGGATATATTAATTCTTAGTATCAATTCAATCGAATCTAATCAGACTTTTGTCTTTTTGGGCCAAATTGCGTATTGTAGATACTTCCTGTGGACATTAAGGGTCTCGCTGGGAGTGTAGCAACGTTAGCAAATTGGTTCTTTTCCTGGGCTATCACGATGAGCGAGAATTTGCTGTTGAATTGGAGCACAGGAGGTACGTCTCAACTGATATAATTCAATTGGTCCCTATCGTACCTACATGAATGGGTATTCGTGTGTATTTAGTTCTGAGTTGCTTTCCCACATTCTTAACAGGGACTTTCTCTATCTTCACCGTGACAACCGCTCTTATGGTTGCTTTCGTGACGCTTTTTGTTCCTGAGACGAAGGGAAGAACACTGGAAGAGATCCAGTCCTCGTTTAGATGATGGTTTTGCAAAAGCTTTTTCCCTTTCAAATGGTATCAATGGTTTGTTGTAGTACATCTAGTTTTACGGTTTTCCCTTTTGGAGGTTTGAGGAAGAAAACTAGTGACAAAGAACGCCAAAATCTGAGAGAAAGAAACATATTTGTACGCCTCTTCTCTTCCATTTCATTTATTTTGTTCAAGGAAAAGTTACACTCAGTAAGATCTTCTCAAACATTGGACCGAGGCTAGAGAGCATAAAACAATGAAAGCGCAAAAGCAGAGTCGAACTTCATTTGTCGGCTTCACTTTGATGGACTGAAGCAAGGAACCGCTTTAGGCAACGGTTGTACACGCAGGGCCTCTCAAGGTGAGTCAAGTGTCCTGCCTTCTCGATGCCCTCCAGCGTTGCGTTCTCTCCTAGTTGTCTGCAATTTTGTTGAAACTAAACTGTCAGTGTGATTCATTTAATTGACCCGACAGGGACAGCATATAATGATCAGGAGTGATCATATGATGTTTTTCACTCATCATATTACTTAGTCAGTTCAATTTGAAGGCGATTCATGCTTTGATATTGTTAGTTAGAATCACGCTATGACTGACGTGATAAAACATTGCTTGTCACGCCATTAGAAACGTTCGACTCATTGGGGGTCATTTTCTAGGTTTTTCAGGCATGTGCCACATGATTCTCGAGCTGAGATTGGTAGTCCTGAGTATAGCAAACTTGGGTCATGGACAACCGTTTTTTTGGGTTTTTTTTTTTTTTTGTTCTCCCGGTAGAAGTATGGTTTGAAGGGTACATACTCTTTCATGTTCAGAGCCAGCTCCAGTTTAAAGATCTGATCTTTTTCACCCCAGAGGAGATGTATCCTCTGCAAAATTTACACCGAATTGGAGATGGTCAGTGTTTCAGTTCCTATGGATGAATGAGATCCATGGATTCATCAAATGAAACAGAGAGTTATGAATCGATCTAGTGATAAATACCTGGGAGTAGTTAGGAATGGAGGCATCCTTGTTGCTGATGACAAGGGCTTCCAACAGCTCAGCTCTCTCCTTCCTGTTTGTGAACATCACCTGTTGTTTGCACATTGGGAAAAAAAGGCTTAGTAGTTGGGTAAAAAACAGTGGTTTTTCAGCAGGTGTTCAGAGATCATGAAGAATCATTCCTATTCCTATGCTCTTTTGATGTCATGGGATCATCTCGTCAGCCCGACCTGGTCCCGAAGGCACAGTTCGTCGAGAGCGAGCAAGAAAAGGCACAGTTCGTCGAGAGCGAGCAAGAAAATGCGAAGCCCGCGATGTGAAAATTATAATTACGGAGTTACCCAATTGAGATTCCTCATGTTATTTAAGAAATTATATTTTCTAAAAGCGGTCTTAACATCTACGACACTATTGTTGTCACAATCTTAAATTTTTCCTCCAAGGGGCTAAGACAAAAGAGTGTCTCGTCAAGACAATAGGAAAATCGTGCCTACGCTTCAAATCCCATTTGCACACACTGTTCTCGCACCATAGATTGTCAAACCGAGGATGACAAAGGAGGTAATGCAGCTGAAAGTCTTTTTCACGACTTTAAGGTGGAGGAATGCTACGTTGGTCAAATTTCAACAGCTCTGCGTGTCGTGTACTTCATCGTCCACGAGTTGTCAGCAAGTTGGACCCTTACGTTTAGACAAGACGGTAGCTTTATATCGATTACGCCTTTAATTTATTAATTTAATCATAAAAATTTTAATTATATCGATTGAGTCTTAAATTTTTTTTATTTATCAATTAAGTCCATTTCCATAGATTTCATGTATTAATTAGCGAGGGAGATGTTAGTTTTTCTCAATCTTATCATGTCATTTTTAATTATAAAAATCGGAGACACTTGAAAGTGAATAACACTCTACTGAACTGGGGAAGAAAGGAAGCTAATGAATTACGGCATATTCTGACCCAAAAAAAGAATTTACGGCATATGATGTGTGCAGATATTGATTTTTATATTGAAAAATATATCCGAAAATTCAAATTATAGATAATGAGTTTTTATATTGTAATGGCTAAGGGTGATGACCATAATGTTACCTCGAGGTAGTCCTTGTGAAACCGGTCGGGGAACCAAATCTTCCGGTGCATGGCAACCGATTGAAGCGCCTTCAGTCCCTTCACCGACGTCGGCAACAGGAGCTCCGACGAAGAAGAGAACCCGAGCCTCTGCAGTGTCTCGCCACTGATCGAATCCGTCATGGCCAGTATCGACCCGGATATCACCATGGCTCGGACCATCTCCGGGTACATCTCCGCCATCTTGAACGATACCATCCCGCCATAGCTAAACCCCACCACCGTGCACATCTCGACGCCGAGCTTCCTCAGCCCCTTCACCAAACACTCGGCCTGAAATTGGTCGGAACAAAAACAAAAAGATTATTTGGAAACTAAAAATCATATATTATGGGTCAACCCGGATTTGAATTTGTCTACCAAACTGAACCGCCCAGAGTTGCTAGGCTGATACGAACATTGTGTATGAAAAAATTTTCTTTTTTTCATTGATAGAAGTGTCTTCTTAAATTGAACCCTACCACTTTCCAAAATCTAAGTAAACTTGGAAATTTTTTATGTATATAGGAAAATATCAATCTTCTGACATAAACTATAATATTGGATACAATAGTAAATTCACACTTCAAGTCAATTAGACCGAATTTTGTCCATTTTTAGCTGGGCATAATTTGAAGTGCGGGTGGCTATGCATTGATCATGCTCCTCCTCAGAGCAAGCTCAACCCTACCTGGAATGCCGGCGACCGGTCACTCTTGTCGGTGACTGACTCGCCGAAGAAGATGAGGTCGGGGATGTAGACGGCGTACTTCTTCGTCAATGCGCCGACCTGGAACTGCCAAGTCACAATGCCCTCGGCAGCGAAGCCGTGGATGAGGACGACGGCGGGCTTCGTGGGTTTGACAAGAAGCGTTTCATCCTTGTTCTTACCCTCCTTGTCGGGCTTCCCGATGGTCTCGCGCGGCACCCAGAAGTTCATGACGGTGCCGGGCTCGATTTCCACCGTGTGGAGGCGGATCCCGGCCCTCTTCATGAGGCCGTGCAAGAGCGGTTTCTGCATCGCCACGAAGTTCACCATCTCTCCCTCTCTCTCTCTCTCTCTGTCTGACGTTGATCTGCACTGCTTCCCTTTCTCTTTGCGGGAGAGGAAGTACTAATAACGAGAGGAATTGAGAAGAGTAGGGATTTTTAAAATGAGAAGAAGGTAGGGTTTGGTGACGGGCGGCTGTCGAATGTTTAATGGACTGTTGGCAGTCGAACGTGAAATGGGATGGACAGGTTGCATGGAAAACCGCACGATCTTGGAAACTCTTACCCTAAAATCTTCGATACTATAAATTAAACGAGGGAGGGCCACGGTCAAAAATGAGACAGCCAGCCAGCCAAAGATGTATAGAGAGAGAAAGATAGAGGGTAGGGACGGATGACCGATTAGGGGCTATGAAGGTCTGATTTGACGGTGGATGTGATTTCTTGCACGATGCTATCGATTTGTTCAGATCGTGGGGCTGGGTTGTGATTGCGAAAGGTAACAAGAAATTGAAATGGCTTACCAGAAAGTTTTTCTTTTTTTTTCTTTTTTACCTTGTAAAAGACAAGAACGAATAGAGGGTTTGCTGCTCGAATGGACAAAGCCGCGAAGGTTGTTTGGTTTCGGATCAACTGCCACTGCCTACTCTTTCCTGGGATGAATGTCTGTTGGACTACTAGCACTTCGAGCAGGTCAGAAGGTCAGGACGATCCATCCCCCCCACCACATGGCTCTGTTCAGATTCTTGATGTCGTCTGGTGATTAATAGGAGAGATGCTTGCCTCCTCTGTACTTCCAGATCACAGCCCATGATCTTGTGATACAGGTGCGTGGAACCCATGCGGGGGAGCTGCCCGACCGATGGCTAAGTTTCATTAGTATGTATGGACCCAAGTCTGGACAACAAATCATTGATATATACAAGTCACAGTTAGTCGGATGGACTCCATCCATATCTCACCCACTTTTTGTGAAGGATTTAATACTCTTCGCTAAAGGAAAAGTTGTATAATGTCAAGTTGTGGCCACAGTCCTCAATCGACATTGCTTTGTGGCAAGGCAAGGCATAAACTTGAACAAGTCGGACGTGTTTTTAAGCAAAGCCTGCCCAATTGACTTGAGGAGAAATATGACATGTGGAATGAGAACATCAGAATTAGAGAGGATAGGGAAGTATTTGGGCATACCATCCGACTGGGGTTGTTCGAAAAAGCAAATGTTTGGTTGGATCCTCACAAGAGTGAACATGAAACTAAAGGGCTGGAAAGAGAAGTTTTTGTCTAAGGCAGGGAAAGAAATTCTCCTCAAAACTATAGTGCAAGCTCTATCATAGTATGCAATGTCCATCTTTAAAATTCCTCTATCCATTTGCGAAGCGTTGAAAGAAAAATTGTGACATTCTAGTAGAAAAATAATGAAAACGGGACAGGGTTGCATTGGAGAATTTGGGACACTCTTAAAGCAAGGAAGGACGATAGTGGTTTAGGATTTAGAGATCTAATTAAGTCATTGAATATTAAAGAAAATTTCGACAATCAATTATCTCATTCACCACAATGTTATATGAATATTTGTTTTGAGAATAGAAAAAACACCCAATCCAAAGATTTTAGCTATAATACTTTAAAAAGATTTCACAAAGGTATTTGATTGACCTTTAGATGAATCCTAATGATGGCAAAAACTTTCTTAATATACCAACATGTTGTTGGACGTGTTTCAATGTGTTTGGTGGGCATTGACATAAGTTTGGATGGTAAAATCGTACAGGACAAAGAGAGAATAGAAGATTTTGGCGGTACTTACAGCATCAATTCAGAAACGGGACGCTCATGGGATAGGCAAGTCACTATAATGCCCAATTTAACTCTTTGCGTGTAAAGTCTGCATTCAATTGAATGAATGGAGAGAAAACTCCTAATGGCCGATTTTATCACCCTAGGAAGCTGCAACTAGAACGTAGTATCCAATTGCTTTATTATGCCAATATTGCCAAGCATACTAGAAAGCCAATTGTCTTCCCAAACATATATGATGTATTTTGAATTCAAAATAAGAACTCAGTAGTCTTTTAATTTAAGTAGTGATGGTCCAATGCTATTTGCTATACTCTCTTGATTAACAAGTTTGGTAGTAATTTTGAAGCCCATCTCAATGATAAATTTATGACATTCATGTTGCTTTGCGATAATAAGTCCCAACTATAGATCCGTAGCGGCTTTTATTATGTCATAACTGAGTTTCCCTATGATGGCTGGCTGCAAAGTGAGTGGTTGGGTGGATTTATGTACCTCCTCTGCAACCTAGCAGTTCCAGATATTAGAATTGATGTTGGGTCCTGTAGGTGGCCCTTGCCTATGCTTGGCCCCCTCATTCCCCACTACTGATTTCGATGGTTGTAGCGAGATTTAACTTGCGATGTTCTCCTTCCCTTTGCTATCTCTCCCCTCAAACACTAGGACGTGGGGCTCGTGCTCATACGTCGTGTCCATGTCATCTCAAGCAATGTTACTTGTCGTATTAAGCAATCGAGAACTCGACTGTCTGCCGATGATGTCGAGAGTCGTTACTAGATGGAGACAAGACGTATTAATTGAACATACACTTTTTGAATTAGTATGTCGATTGGATTGTGACCTCAAGATGCGAACTTAATTTTTCAAAATACATGGAAACTATCGTGGGTCACTTTTTGTCCTGCCATTGAAAGTGAAGGTACATCGATTTTAATTAAATCATAGCCTACCTTATTTCAAGAAAATATGAAAGAAGTCATAAACCTATTATATTGGTATCAATTCAATTATAAACATTTTAATTGAACCAATTTAACCCTAAACATTATCACATTTTGTTTATTAAGTCCGGCCAATTTATGCTGAAAATTATATTAACGGGACATTGACCATCCTATATGGTATAATTGGTGTTGGCTATAGTCAAGGCCTAGGCAACTACAAGCAAAGATGATCATGGCCTCGCCAATTACAAACAAGGTCGCTTTCTCCAATAGCCAACAAGGCCGTGTCAAGGTTGGGCAAGGACTTTGCGGCTCTTGTCCAGTGGTTAGCGAGCTTTGACAACCCTCGTTGGTCACAATGGAAAAAGGAAAATAAAAAAAATTAATTTTTTACGAAAAATAAATAACTTATTTAAAAATTACAAATAAAAAATTCTCCATATCATTCCTAACCGTGTCACATATGATGGCCGATGTCCATAAATGATGAATTTAATTGGGAAAACGTCAATTCATATAAATTAATATAATATATTTAAGACTTTTTAAATACTTTTCTCACCCTATTTCGATCATGAATTAGGTAAAATTCAAATAGGGTTTATTCGCTTGTCATGTTAAGAGACAGAGTGAGTTGAAACAATTTCAACGGTGCATAGTGAATGTCGCACTCACGCCCTTGTGCATAATGAGAGCTTCACTTGCTCTCATGTCAAAAATCGAAAAGCTATAAGAGGGATAGGTGTAATTTATGGTACTAACATCGTAACACTCTTCAATGGGAGTCATGAGATATTCAAACTAATTTTAGTAATTCAGAATATGGAGTCTCAAGATATTTAAGTTGTTGATCTCCTACTTCATTTTCAGTATTATTCAGAATATTATGAAATTATTATCAATTGATCTAAAATTTTAAATTGTTCAAATAAACGGTTCAATGATTAAATAATGTAACGGTTGCTCAGCAAACTCTATGCCATGATTTAATGTGATGTTAAAAAAAAAAAAAAAGCAAAGGAAAAAGGAAAATCCTGCCGGCAAATAAAACCACGTCAGCAAACAAGCCATTTGACTGTGGGCTCAATCCTCATTGTGGGCAGGCCTGCATAGCTGATGGCTCATTTAGCCAAGCCCACTTTCTCAGAAATACTAGAATAATATTTCATTAATGCTTTATTTATTTCACGAAAAATAAATAATTTAAAAATATTTTCTTAAAAATAATCTCTTATATTGCTCAAAATAATTAATCAATGAAATTATTTTCATTAGTGATGATAATTTATAGAGAAATTTTTTGTGGACAATGAAAATATTATTAATCCATTTTTATAGGTGATTCAAACAATCATTTTTAGAAAAAATATCTTTCCAGTTATTCATTTTTTCACAATACATAGCACTGCTAACAATTACATTAAATATAATTCGAATTTTGAGATTGGAGCACGTAGGGCATCGCCATGTAACCGATCATTGTCCAGGCCTAACAACGGAACGAGCTGCCGACAATTGTCAATTAGCTCTCGCGACACGTGGCGCGTTTTCATAGGAAGAGTCGATTTCCATTTTGCCAAGAGAGGTCAAATGCAAGCCGTTGCGTTGATCTGGGGTTGCTGCTTTTCCGTTCACCTTCTTCAAACCGTACTGTCCAATTTTCAAATTGAATTTGCCGAGTTAGGTTTGGGCGCCTCATCCGCCCGAACGTATTTCTGCCGCCCAATGCCTGTTTTTCCCTTTGGGGTCAGCGACTGCTCGCGGAATTCAATGGTGTTCAATGCGGTCGTGCAAGGCTAGGAGCTGCGTGCAAGTTTATGAAAAGAATTTGGCGCGATTGCTTTGGGAGAGTACGAATGTGCTCGCTTCTAGAACCCGTGATTGAACAATTTGGTATGGCAACGAAATGTTACTGAGTATATATACGTAGCTATCGTATTGTACACATGGGAACTTATTTTGACGCGACGGTACTTTAGACAATAAGGAAATGAGCGAGGTGCAAGTGGAATAAGAGTTATGTATGACTTATGTGTGAGTTTATAGTTCTGAGGCACTATTCACATTTGGCTACAAATACAACTTTGCATTCTCGATTTTTAGACTTACCATCTTGCTTATCTATGAGTTATATGACTTATCGTGCGAGGGTGAAACGGGGTTTTCTAAGTGAAAGGATGGGCTTTGGGAAGGCAACATGGGTTAATTTGGTAAAAAGAAGTTTGCCAAAAGATGAGATGTGGCATGCAAACCAAACGGCAAGTTTGCAAAGTTGGTAATCTCAAAAATAGAGGATGGAGAGTAGTATTGAAATGAGAATCCATGATAGTTTTTCCTTTTATATATTCCCTAATTTTATCCATATCAACCATCGACATGGGCTAATTGGGCCATGGACATACCCATGTCAGTCCGCCGATTGACCCAAGTGCTGGAGAAACTCCTAATTAATTTTGAAGTTGACAAAACTGTCCAAAACCATATTAGTTTTGATATATTCTTGATGCACTTGAAGATGACTGAGTCTAAGTTATGATATGTCAGACTACATCTATTCAGACACATTTGTAAAATATATACAGATGAGGAAACCATTCTCATTCTAGCATGCCAAGAAAGAAACTAGCCTAGAACTTGGAACATTCATATTCAGATTTTATGTTCTCTAGAAGTTGATAACATCCCAAATTTAAGATTATATAACGGCTAGTTATCATGGATGGATTTCACACCTAAATAAATTTGGTTTAATCAATCACTATGATTGATAATCAAATATACTAGACAAGTTTTTTTCTAATTGAAGAAGCTCAACTTATGGAAACTCTCTTTACCAAAAAAAAAAAAATTTATGGAAATTGAGAATGTGATTGTATGAGCAACAGGATTCAATAAGGAGATTTAGATTAGGTCACTTAATAGCTACAAAATCTTTCTTATACAATATATTCAACAGATAAGGTTGAAGGATCAGCAATGGTTAGTGGAAATGGAGTAGTATTTAAGAAACAAAGACGTCGCAGAGAAAAACAAGAAACGTGACTCATAATCTACAATTCCAAAGTCTGAGTGATATTCGAAACTACACTTGTCCTTCTTAAGCTTAAAATTTGTGATCAAGAGTGAGATACTCAAAGACGAGTAGTTGAGTGAATTTGTGAGGATTTTCACAAAGTATTATACTCAATATTGTAATTGCTCTTTGGTCATATAGTGGAATCCAGCAAATTAGCTATCAACGTGAAAGAGTAAACATAGGTTTAATTTACCGAACCACTATAAAATTCGTGTACAATTTCTCCCATCCCTCAATCTTTATTGCTTATTAATATTGTTTACAGCACACTATCATTTCTGCATTTTCGGGCCCGAGCTCAATGATCACTCCGCTATCTTGAATCAACTAAAGATTTCCTTTACGTCCTTGAAGACGCAAAACAAATAATGGCACCTAGGAAAAACAGTAGGGCAGCATCATTGGGCAATCCGCGTAATGGTCGCGCAATCTATCGATGGCGAAGATTGACACGAGAGGAGCAAGAGGAGGAGGAGGAGGAGGAAGGTAAAAATCCAAATGATTTCCCACGACTCGATGGTCTGCTCATGATCACGCCTAGGAAAGACGCGACCATGTGTGGCGAGATCGTCTAGAATTGCTACAAAAGATCCGGACAACCCCCCCGGCCCCGAACGAGGATTGACGTGATGATGACATTCCCTCCCCGGCTCCCCGAAAACCTTTTGAGCCCCCCTTCCGTTTCCCCGTGCCGACGTCGCGTCGTGACGATCGTTTTGCCCCGTGACGAACAGTCGAGATGCTGCCCCGCAGGAATTGTTGGGTGACCTTAGACGAGCTCTTAAGGCCGGGTTTTCGTTTTATCAAAGAAACACAAGTACGGATCCGTGTAAGAAATCTGCTCGGTTTTATTTTATCTTATTTCTCATGTCTCATGTGATTTCAAACGTTGGTAAATTCGCAATATAGAAGTATAGTCTGTACGGGTGATTTCATTGTGAGATCAACCAATAGGATCGCAGCGTCGGATTTTTTATCCAAAATTTAATTTTCGAGGTACATAATGCAAAGCATAGAAAAAAGGCGCAAAGACTCTAATTAATTTTATCAAGAAACAAGTACAGATCCGTGTAAGAGTTTATTCAAAGTCTTGCACATTCTCTTCTTCGTGGCTTTTTTGTCTCTTAAGATTTCAAACATTGGCAAATTTGCATTATGGAAGAAATATACGAGCGATTTCATTGTGAGATGGTTGAATAGAATCGTGACGTTGGGTTTTCACTTCAAAGTTTAATTTTCGGGATACATGATGTAAAGTGTACAAAAAGGCCTTAAGACTCTAATTAGTAGCTATATATCAAAGAAGTAAAGGTAATTGTCTAAGCAATTGCATTTTGTCACTTATAATACATGTAGCATTTATTTAGGGTACATTGTTAAAGGTGAGCTTTCGACACCTTGATACATGTACTTTCTCTTGATGGAATATCATAGTAATAAAATGTTCTGAAGAGATTCCCTAACAAGATACATATGTTCAATCTTACTTCCAAGCTCCCAATTGAATTGACCAATCAAATGTCATCAAAATCACATTGACGAAAGTCCAAGATGTGCTTATGCACTCGTTCATCGGAGTACATTATCCTTTTCGAAGTGTGCGCTAATGGTCAGGGAAATCTCGCTCGAGAAACTCTTTCTTTTGTCATACACCTGTCTTGACCCCCTTTCGTTGTACACGAGATGGCGTACTTCGACGACGATTTCCTCGACACGAACCTATGATTAGCGATTTGGGTTGCTGCCCTAACTTTTCTTAATTATTGAAAGCCTGTGGTCGCACTGTACCCTCCTCGGTGGAGATCTCCGCAGAGGGGGACAATCAGAGGGTTTCAGTCTTTTTCTCTCTTTTGACCCTTTATCTTTTTCGTAGGACGGCTTATCAGGGAGGAAGGTTTTCCTCCCTACGCAATCTCCCCCTTCTTTCCGAATTTCCACTGCTGGTCCAGGTCCATCTCTCTCTCTCTCTCTCTCTCTCCTCTTCACTCTTGCTTTTGCTTTACTTCCTCGAACTGCTTCAATTTGCACTTCTTTTCTAACTTTAGTGGTACCTGAAAAAGTTCTTGTCTTCTTGATGCACACACTAAGACCAATTCCGAAGCCACAAAGAAGGAAAAATAAAAAAAAGAAAAGGAAAAGAAAAGAAATTCGCCCTCGATCTAGAGACAACAAAGAGCACATGTTCAAAGATTGAATCTTTGAGCTTGACCAATGTCCTGACCAAGGAAAACAGACTCGACCAATAGGGGACAATAGGGTGTACAAGCTAAGCTATGGTTCTAGCTCAAAGGGTTGGTTTTTGGTAAGAATATGCTTTGATTAAAGCATCATGCGAAGCACGAATTTGAACGTAATCATGAAAGATCCGATGGCTTATGTTTAGTTTTTTTTTGGAAGTACTGGGTCGGCGTCAAAAACCAGATCCCAATCAGCCATCGGTCGCTATGTGGAAGCATAAAGACGGGCATTGGTAATTCCTTGATGCGTAGGGAAGGCATATCTTTACGCCCCTTTAAGGTTTCTCGCGACTGTCGGGGAAAACATGGGTTTGGTTTTGCCCCCCAACTTTTCTTCTGTTGACGGAAGATTTGTCCGTTGCCCGATCCGAATCTAGCCAATGGATCGATCGAGGAACATAGGAACGATCGAGGAACATAGGAACAACAGCGCCGCTGATGTATCCATTCGAACATCGGGACAATGCGCGACCCGATCATTCATTCCAGCACGGGCCTTGCTCGGTCCCGAAGAACAAAACGGATGGGGGCGACAAAAAGCCGGCTGGTCGACTTTCCGAGTTCCGGATCTTCTTCTCGCGAAGTAGAATAATCATGGCGCTTTAGTACCATAAAGAGTTATGTCCAAGATTGCAACGTGAAAGGGGAAGGGGGGTCGGGGTCGAGGTCCTTTGATTATTCGAAGCCTCCTTCGGCTTCCTCCTCGATCTGTTTGCTTTTTTCAAGTTTAGGATTCAGTTCGAGACTCCGTTTTGTCGGGGCCCTTCGGTAGGGGGGGCCCCACTTTGACCCACCTCCGGTCCTGCCGATCTGGTCTAACGTTGAACGAACGACCTGCGTTTTGAGACAGAAGAGAGAGAGAGAGAGAGAGAGAGAGAGAGAGAGAGAGAGATTCCATGCGACGACGCTTTTCGAGCGGTGTCGGAGATTCATTCCAGTTGTATCTCGTGGCTTTTGAGGAACGTGGGTGTTGTTTATGCGCTCGATACTGTGCCCGATTTCGACTTTCCTTTTTTTTTAATTTCTCTTTTCTTTATTTATTTATGGATCTCTATCTCCAATATTATTGCGTTTTTACGTGGATTTTTTTAATTATTTAAAATTTCGGGAAATTTTAGATCGGAGGACGCACGCACGCACGGGCCCGTGGATCGGGCGATGGCGCTGACGTGGCGCCTCGATCGGGCGGTGGATGGTGGGGGCTAATTTATATATTTTATTTTATTTGTTTTTGTTTATTTATTTATTTTTTTAGGAGGGGGGGGGAGGGGGGCTTTTCGTCGGGCTTAGGGCGAGCAGAGATAGATACGATCCGCGATCTGGGAAAAGCGCGACCGGTTGGGTGGGGGAGGGGTGTGGGTCCCACCGAATCCAACGAGCCACATTACATCATGATTGATTTGGCCTCCTTGCCTTTTATTTTTATTTATTTATTTATTTAATTTTTTTGGGGCCGTGGTTTGGCCAAAGGCATGATGATGATTGAATGGAATTGAAACTTCTTGGGTTGGAAAAGCCTGGGGACATGATGTCGCCGGGTCGTGCGTATGGATGGAGGAATGCTGTTCATGCGATGGATATGATCAACCAAATTCCCATCATTTTTGAAATATTCTTGGATTTCCTTTTTTTCTTTAAATGAAAATTTTTAAATATTTTAACTAAAATTGACCATTCATATTACTCGAAAAAATTAATCGATAAAAAATATTTTCATCATCAACAATGATATATGTTTAGACATCTTCATGGACAATGGAAATATTTTATTTCTATTCATTTTTTGTAAGTGATACAAATGATCATTTTTAGAAAAGATGTTTTCTAAATTATTTGTTCTTCGTGAAATAGATGGAGCTTATTGTCCTTTTGTACCACATTTATCAATTGGATATAGATCCTGAACCTTAGATTCTTTTACCCTTTTGTACCTCGATTATCGTGACTATTCACCCATATGAAACAAGTCTAATTTAAATAACCGAAACTACCCCAAAAGAGAACGAGTTAGATTCTAATACCTTTCATTGAATGTTCCGAACTACCCTAAAGTACATAAATGAAAAGCAAATGAAAGAAATCGCTTGAGAAATAGTGTTCATATAGAGATGATTATGCGGTTATGATTTAACATCTATTATATATCACTTATTCAAAGACAATGCAATGGAAAAGACACTTACATTCGAATGCCAACATTTAAATTGAAAATAAAAGTGATTACTATCACTCTTAAAAGTGACGAGACAATTTTGCAAAACTTTTAAGAGCCCATGTAGAAATTAGGCACACTTCATCTTATGATTTCAATGCATCTATCCCTCGAACTTGTCAAATGGGTAAATAATGTCGAATCATAAATGATCTGATATAAATTGACCTATCAACTTATTTATGATATATTTTATTTGTAATGCAAATTTATTGACTTATATCTGACTCGACCTATACTTTAATGTCTGACCAAATCTACAGGTGAAAGTATAAAGTGAGTGAGTACAAGATCAAGTAAGAATGAGAGACAATGAAAAGAGAGTTGTAGAGATGGTTTGAGAATAAGTAAGTTGTAAACTCATTTAATGCCCATATTGTGTTTAAACTTACTTGCTAAATATAAATAATTACTTAATAACATATTTAGCACCCATACGAGTTTAAAATGGGTTTCTACGACCCATTTAGATGGGCACACCCGACTCCAATTTCCATCCTCCTTCGCTTAATTTCATCGACTCACCTCGACAATTAACTTCCTAGTAGTCGTCGACAAACATGGAAATCGAAAGATCAAGCAGGACCTAGATGCTAGTTTAGATTCTTCAAGAATGGTCAATTTGTTTTCCAATTTTTAATTTTTTTTTTTTTGTGGGTGACGCCTTTTTGAACATAGCGCAGCACCTCGTTAGTGGAAAACAACGAGGGGAAAAACAAACATCCTCTGCCGATCTTTTTGAAACTGCATATGCTACATGAACTGGATTTTCTTCGGGAAGAGCGCGATGTGTTTGGGATTTGATTATTGTAAATTGTTTTTTTTTTTTTTGCTTTTATCGACCGTAGTTAGTAATCATAAACTTCGGGTCTCGATTTATTAATAATAATGATAAACAAGGGGGGGAATGCACGTGTAAGTGGACCAAACGCAAATGTGGTGGTGGGCATCGGTCGCCTTGCCTTGGGCTAATCGCAGCACTCTGTTTTTGTTCGCTGCATGCAAACAAGCAAAAATTTGAGGAGAGAGAGAGAGAGAGAGAGAGAGAGGAGAGAAGAAGAGAGCATCTTTTGGAAAGTGGTGGTCGTCGCTCCCTTGTCGAAACTCTTAAAAACTCACCAATCTCAAGAAGATCTGATTCTCTCCCTCCCCTGCA
Source organism: Corymbia maculata (assembly GCA_014182735.1). Taxonomy (NCBI): domain Eukaryota; kingdom Viridiplantae; phylum Streptophyta; class Magnoliopsida; order Myrtales; family Myrtaceae; genus Corymbia; species Corymbia maculata. Next base: position 13,237,719 of record CM024689.1, read on the forward strand.
ATGTATTTTCCCTTTTTTCTTTTTCCTTTTTTTTTAAAATTTTAATTTGAATCTTTCGATTGAATAGGGTCGATGTTCCAGAGGAGATTGGTCGGGTCTCTCTTGCCCATGGAGGACGTGGGGTCACGCATTCTTTTTTTTTTTTTTTTTTTTTGCATTTTCCTAAGATGTTTTTTTTTTTTTTTTGGTGGGTTTTATTAGGTTTGTGTGTGTTTTTTTTGCCCTTTTGAGATGGGGGGAACTTTCCCTTTTTCGAGTTTTTCCCATCTTTGACCCGGGTTTGGGAAGAGATTTCTCTCCCAACAAGCCAAGAAGAAGGAGGAGGAGCCGATGCCTGCTTTGATGATTACACTGGCCATCTTTCCTCCTCCTCCTTCCCGTCTTTTTGCCCTTTTTATTATTCTTTTTCGTTTTTTCCTCCCGTTTTTCTCCGTCACATAACCATTTAATTTCAAAGACAAAAAAAAAAAGAGAGAAATTTTTGATTTTGCTCGCGGGACATAACGGGTCTGTCGAATTTAGTTATGGTTTTCGGATGCTCTCTCTCTCTTTTTGTTGATGTTTTTGCTATTTTTAATGTGGTCTGGGGGCAGTGATTGATGTGGCGGGGGACTGATTTCTTGTGTAAGAATCGGGGGATGTTGAGGTGATTATTATGGGGATGACGAGGGAAAGACAGAGAGAGAGAGAGAGAGAGGCAGAGGGACATTGGTGTGCAGTTCACGTGATTCCACGGTACGATCCCTGATCGTTTTGATCGTTTGTGAATTTTGTGCTCGCATGTTGATAAATAATAATAATAATAATAATAATAATAATAATCGACAAAATAAAAATTGATAAATCCGGTTAGGGCGTTACCCAAAATTTTTATTTTTTACGTCATATGGACAAGACCATGTAGATTGACCGATTGGACACACATCGTAACGCCCACGGCAAAGGGAAGGGCAAGGGGGAAGTGGGGAGGGGGAGGGGGTGTCCACATATTCCGTTTTTTCAAGGGGATAATCATGCTAGATTCTTGCAACCCATTTCGCATGATCGCCTTGAGGACTAGGGAAGATACCCCTTTTGATCATTCATGTCGTTTGAATCCGACGGGGGTACATGTATTCATTTTTCTGCTAGCGACGTAAATCAGGCATGATACATTGATTCGGGCAACACGGGCTCACAATTTAAATCACTGAGATATAACTTAATTTTATTCTTCTAATATGTTTGATGAGATTTGGAATCGGGTTTCTCTCCATGTAGTTCATCTCCATTGTGGGTGAATTTGTGATCGCGCTCGCCTCACATCAGTGTCGTTCGTCGATGGACCAGTCTATTAGGCCTCGAGAATGATCATTTTCTCGAGCTGGGGATCTCCATATAATGCTGTATCGAGAGGTGATGGTACCGAAGGGGGACGCATTTGCAAATAGCCGCATGCGTAATTGAATTGGACCACACGTAGATCTAATGGCCGTGGTGGGGTGGAGGATTGGGGCGGCGCGTGGGAGGGGAGGGGGCGGGGGAGCGCGTGGGGGCGTGGGGTTTCTTCCCATTTTCCTTGGGGGCAGGCAAAGTGACAGAGGGGGAGAGAGAGAGAGAGAGAGAGAGAGAGGGGAAAAGGTGATTACTAGGAGTAGGACTGGGACTGGGTGAATTTCCATTTTTATACATTTTTTATATTTACTATATTAATAATAAATAAATTTATATTATTTATTTGGAGAAAATGAGGAGAATAAGGTCACGAAGACAGGGCCTCGTGATCGGAGAAGGGGAGGGGATGGAGGGAAGGGAGGGGTAAGTGCGGCAGAGATAGATAGATCCCATGGAAGACTGTTCCTCCCCTCCCGTATTCACGTGGCCCTCTTTTGACTGCCCCGATCCCCCACCCTCCCCCTCTGACCACATCCCACCCTCCCTCGCCTTGCTCCCTGTGCCCCCACTCTCTCTCTCCCTTTCTCTCTCTAGACGCGCGGCCCCGCGAATGGAATATGATCACAACAGTTAGATCATGCGAGGCCTGTACGATCAGTATTCACGATCGATTGAATCTATGTGATCGGCATTCACGATCGTGGATGGGATGTCGTTCTAGCGAGCATGCCTCCAAATCTGAAAATTCTGTGTGATTTTGGAAAGAGGGCACGTGAAAATGTGACCGGATGGATGGAAACTATGTCGGCTCGATAATTTGAATTCGATTCGTGGATGATGCCATCATTTGAAGGAGATTAGCATAGGATATACCACTTCAAAATGCACAAATATATGTATTGATTCACTGTTTTTTTTCACAGGGATCGAGCCCAATGTTACAACACGAATTCGGACTCTAACCCCTCTTCAAATTTTTTTTTTTTGGCTAACGAGTAATGACGAGGGGGCTCGAGGTCGAGGACCCTTTTGAAACCACAATTAGACCTCCCCGTGCATGGCTTCGAATACGGGAAGGGCTCATGCTTTCGGACACGATCTCAAAAGAATAGAATGTCCAAATACCATGATTCAAAACCTGGACTTTAAGCCGGAAAATCAGATACGCCTATCGTTCCGATGCGTTCCCAGACTTCTTTTTTTATAACTTATAATATTAGCCCATCTCCCTCTCCCTCCACCACTTATCTCTCCAAATGGGGGCTATAAATACAATCCCAAGGGAGCACCACCACTCCCTCATTGCATCAGCAGCAGCTCGTCTGCGAAACACTTCACGGCTCACTCACTTCGCTGTAAAACCGCAAAGTACTCCTGCTTCTGCTACTCTCTCTCTCTCTCTCTGCTTTGTTTCTCTCACTACAACATGGCAATCTGAACCTGGGACCCTCGTCTGGGCCTCCTGTCCTTTTTCTCCTTTTCCCATAATTTCGTATTGCATATCCCTCCCTCCCTCCCTCCTTCTCTCATCTCCTGGCCATTCCACGACAATCGCACCCCCACCACCACAGGTCGCTGCCCCCAACCCTGCTTGCTGACTCCTATTTCGACCCTTTCCCCCCCCTCTCTCTCTCTCTCTCCTTCACCTTATATACTCTCTCCCTCACCACCCGTTCACTTCCTTCTCATCATTCACCCCCCTCTCTCTCTCTCTCTCTCTCCATCGTTTACGTGATCTCTCTCTCGTTCCTCGCTCCAGCCACCAACGAGAAAGAACCCGTCACAGGATATGATGCATAGGTGCAGCAGAGAGCCGTGCCCGTGTGGTCCGTTCGGCAACCAGGGCGGCGCCTCCTCCTACTCCATGCTCTTCTCCAAGCCCTTCGACGAGAACGACCTCTACTACTCGTCGTCGTCGTCGTCCTCCCCTTCTTCCTCCTCCGTTGACTGCACCCTCTCCCTCGGCACCCCCTCCACCCGCCTCGTCGCCGGCGACGACGCCCCCGACGATCACCACTACAGGCGGAGCGGTGGCGGCGGCCGCCCCGAGCAGCACCGGCGCTCGTCCGTCTCCAACTTCTGCTGGGACGTGTTCCAGCCCAAGCACGGCCAGCACGGCAAGGCCAGCCGCGGAGGCAACCAGCCATCTGCGGCGGCGGCGTCGGCTGCGGCCAGCGATCCGCTCCTCGCTCGCCGCTGCGCCAACTGCGACACCACCTCCACTCCGCTCTGGCGCAACGGTCCCCGCGGCCCTAAGGTGCGTTGTGGATTAATTATGTATCGCGACATTGATACGCGTGTACGCGCGACTGTTGCATAAGCTCTTGCATTTTAGTTGTCTTTGTCTTTTTCGTGCATTGTATATGATCGAGAATGTTTCACGTGTTTTGTTTCGAAAATCGTTCTAGTTTCTGGAATTTGTTTAATGGAGTTCCTCTTTTTTTTTTTTTTTTCTTTTTTGGGTGGTCGGTCGGTTCTTGTGTTCATCAAGAATGCGACGATTTGAATTCTCCAGACATGGTACGAACTGGTAACGTAGTATTTGCACATGGAGCTTAGAAGATCACTATCTTCCACTGTCTTCTGAACATTCATCATGATTCCACTAGTGCAATGTCAGTGTTACGTGTCTGTGTCTATGTCGAAGCTCTTCTTTTTCTCCCAGTCAAGCAATGTCGTAATCTTTGCCGCTGAGCATAGGACATGAGTTCTTGATTATTTCTTGATAACTGTCTTCAAAATGGTTAATAAGTTGCATATCTGCCTTTTCCGGTGTCTAATACGACCCTTTTCTGAATATACAGTCACTCTGCAATGCCTGCGGAATCCGGTTCAAGAAGGAGGAGAGGAGAGCGACGGCCGCCGCGGCCTCCGGCGGCGGGGGAGCCGCGGAGGCGCAGCACGTCTACGGCCACCAGTGGGTCCACCACGCGCAGGCGGCGCCGCAGAAGGTGCCCTCCTGCTTCTCGCCGGCCGGGATGGCGGGCGGCCACCACCACCACCAGTACCACCACAACCACGAGTTCCGCTTCATGGAGGACGACGTCGTCGCGCCATCGTCGCGGGACTCCTCCGACGGCGGGATCTCCTTCCTCTCGTGGCGCCTCAACGTCACCGACAGGCCCAGCCTCGTTCACGACTTCACGAGATGAAAGGAGAAAAGCACGACCCGCGAGCCAACAACCGAAAGACGAGAAGAAGAAGAAGACGAAGACGAAGACGAAGACGGATACAAGAGTCGAAGATCATCTCGCCCCCTCACCCGGAAGTCCTTTTCTATATAAAATATTAACATATGTATCACGACGTTGATGTTTTGAAGCTTGTTGATGATGGCGATAGTTATGGTCGTGGTCAAATTCTTTTCTTTGTTTCTTTGTTTCTTTCTTTTTTTTTTGGTTCCTTCCCTCTGGTTTTTTTTAAATATTATATTTTCTTTTCGGCTTTTCCAGCTGTTTCCTTTTTCTTCTCTTGCCCAGATGGAGTCCCCCAAATGGGATAAATTCCCATTTTCTTGTTCTCAATTATTATTATATAGATATTTTTTGCCTACTCTTCCCTCTCCCTGCTTTTTTTTTTTTGTTTTTTTTTTGGGTCAAACTGCCTCTCCTTGTTCGCCCTTTCTCTTTTGAGCTGAATATGTACGACCCATGTTTCTTGCAACTTCGCTTTCCTTAGTTCTTCACTCTCTCCGATGACGACGACAAAAGTCGAAAGCTTTGACGCGGTCGTCCTGTCGAGCGCCCCGTCCAAACCAGCACGAACACTGCCTCCCGGTTCCTAATCATGACACGAACTGAAGTTCCATGTGTCGCGCCCCGCGTGCGTGTCGGAGCGAAGCTGGGAGTTCTTGACCGTTCCTGAATGGCTTCCCAGTCGCTGAATTTCATAAGCAGGAGCGGTGATGTTGAGAGATCGATGGGGGTGGAAGGTCCTGATGAGATTTTGCGTGCAGGTGGATCGGCCAATTATGATAATAATGTTGTTCTTCTGATCGATCCAGTGAGGGTAGGGTGGGGAAAAGAGAGGAGGAGAAAAGGGGTTTCTGCGCAGTGATCAGAGAGCATGGAAATGGGTTTTGTCCATATTAGGTCGCCCTTTTTAACTCTCTGTCCGGACCCTTTTGAGCGTAGGGTTTGTAGACTGATAATTTCGGGGAGAAACATATGGAGACAATCATACTTTATGGTCGACTGTACCCGTTTTTTATTTTATTTTATTTTATTTTATTTTCATCTTTTCTTTTCCATGGCTTTGCTTGAGAGAGAAGAAAATAATGAGAAAAGGAAAAAAGGGCAAGGAGGGGGATAAATCTTCGAACCTGGTTCTTGACTCTTAGACTATTGATGTTGAAAGGTCACGGTGTAGTTTGGTAAATTTGTAATTGTTGGGGTGCGTGTGTGTTTTTTGTTTTTTTGGAAAAGCATATCTCGAATTGCAAATTGCAAGTGACAATGCATTGAAATCGGGTGAAATGATTTTTTTAAAATTTGTTATGAGTAGCTATAGTTGTACTAAAGTATTTGTCGAACCGTTCACAAAATCGTAATGTAATCCTTCTTAAATGAGTAACCACTATTAGATGGCGCACCATTTTTTAAACTATTAAGTGCAATGGAGAAATACACATCATTGGTGATCATCATTATGATTGCATAAGTTGAATTCTTCTAATGTTTGCTATAAAGCATTGTAATTGCAAAAAAGGAATAGACCGAATTACTATATGAGTCTGTGAAGAGGGATTTTTATTAGATTCACCATCAGCATAGAAAATTTTTCACACATTCTCCTTTGAATAAGTGATATTCAAAGATAGTTTCGGTTACACAACTATCTTTGACTAATAATAATAATCCAAGAGGAAAATATCGGTATCTAAAATAAAATTTTCTTTCTACAGCTTACCATTTGATAAACTATATCTAGGATATAATGATTGTAAAGCATATATTGACTCCTTCGAGATACAAATATAAAGTAGACATGACCCAAGATCAAATTGATTAAAATAAAATGACAAAACTCTGGTTGAACACATCACGTACTTGCAGGCGTGCCAAATACTTTCATAGCGAAAGCTATCGCGCGTTCCCAAGTTCAGAAATTCCATGCAAAACCTAAGTTCTATACGTGATATTATCCGTGCACATGCACACACCTATAAGTAATAATAGGACTACTGCGGTTGTTAACGGGTGCACAACCCAGCAATGATTCATCCTAAGGTTTTATCAAATAGCGAGGACCACATCTTTGAGAGCTTATGTTATCCTTCACCTTCAAAATCTCTATAATGCGAATCAATAAGCAAACTACAGTCCTGTCTTTTCCTTCTGAGAATGTCTGAACGCCAGACCTCTGCTGAGTTCAAGAAAACTCGGTGGCTAAAGCTCTTGCTCCTCACGTTACAAGAGCTTCCCTCATACAAAGGAAGATGTTGGTTCCTACGAACTCCAAAAGCAAAATAGTCTTTTTCACTTGCAGGCACTGTGAAGAGGAAAGGCAAATGGGTCTGTCGCGCGCTTCCTTTGATTTACAGCTAGGTTTCACATCACATGATCTCCAATCACATCTGCTAAGTCGTTGTCATCCCGTCGTTGGGTTCCGAGCTCGGACCGCCTGCCGGTGGATAGGCTCGACACGAGCCCAACCCGTTTTTTTCCATTTGAATGGTCCCCGGAGGGAACCGTTACAAAGGCGCAAAAGAGCACTTCTTTCTTTGGACAACCGACGTACGACAACCTGAGTGGGGCATACGAGTTGCAAAAGAGAGGAGAAAAAGGGGGTCGTGTGCGACTCGAGAAGCCAATAGCGACGCCAAAGTTCCCCCAAGTAGAGAGAAGTTCCAAGCAAGCTTGTCGGTTGGATCGAGGGCATATTTGATTGTGGACATACGGGCGTTGGTCCGAGCGCGTGGCGCACATAAACACCAGCACTCTTAACTGTTTCCCGCGCTTCGTTTGCATCGATTAAATGTCATGTTGAAATGGTTTTTTTCGTACGTGCTCGTGCCTGATGGATAGGAGGATAAATGATGGTATGTTCCAAAAATGGTCTTGTTTTTGCATGATTTTCACATATGTTGTGGCTATTATGTCCTTGATCTGTTCCAGAAACTTTGATTCGGTTCATGAGGGAATCGGACCCAAACTTAGGGAAGCCGGATCTTTTGAGGCCTATATCTTTGGTAGAAATACTTCCGTGCGATAAATTTTATACCAAAAGAAATTGCACTAAACAATAAATCCAACCACGTTATTCGTAATTTTTTGAAATATGTAAAATAGTTTATGAATCTTTGTAGTTTGCATAAAAAAGAAAAGGGCCTGGCTAGTATAATAGTGGGGTTTTATGAGGTCATATAGTCAAATACCACAATAAGGAAATTGGCAAATTAAAAGAAAAATAAATTTGGTAAGTCTAGTTAGCAGCTTTATTGGGAAACAATTTGTAATTTTTTTTTTGTTAGTCATATTTTAATTTTCACTGTTAGACTTTTGTTCCGTCTTTTTGCAAAGCGTGAGAATTGAAACTCATACCTAAAATTAAATCATCCCTATCTTAATTTGAAACTCATACCTAAAACTAAATCATCCTTACCCCAATTTTGTTGGGAGCACGCAGTGGAAATATGATATTTTCACCTAGGGAGATCTCCAAGGGGAAAACTCAAGTTCGAGCTTGTCAATATATCTAGTTGGACTCATTTTAACTCAAAAGTTTAAGCTAGTGAGTTATGAGCCAATTGAGATAATATTAACTGCTCCATATTACATCAATTCTTCGATGTGAGACTACTTTTTTAACATAACTCACATGTGTATCCTAACAATCTCCCTCTCATGTGTGAGTTCCAATGTTAGGTTTACTTTCCCTAAATCGATATTCTTTTGGGCAACATCATCCTAGCCCAATATTGTTATCCCATGGGCAAACCATAACGTTACCAATTTACACCACAAGTTTGCCCACCAACCCGAGCTTGTAACTTGGCTTTGATACCAATTGTAGGGAGTGCGCAGCGGAAGTTCGATACTTTTACCTAGGGAGATCTTCCAAGGGGAAACTCAAGTCCGAGCTTGTAACCTAGCTCTGATACCAATTGTAGGAAGTGCGTAGTAAAAGTCCGATATCTTTACCTAGGAGATCTCTAAGGAGGAAACTCAAGTTTGAGTTCGTCAATATATCTAGTTAGACTTATCTCAACTGAAAAGTTGGGAGAGTGCAGCGGGAGTTTGATACCTTCACCTAGGGAGATCTCCAAGGGGAAACTCAAGTTCGAGCCTGTCAATATATTTAGTTAGACCCACTTTAACTCAAAAATTTAAGCTAGTGAGTTATGGGTCAATTATGATATATTAACTGCTCCATACTACATCAATTCTCCGATGTGAGACTACTTTTTCTAATACAACTCATACGTGTATTCTAACAAATGCCTTCTTAAGAAGATGGGGATTTGAATTGCCTACCTTCCCTTTCCATATGAGAATAGTAGCTATTGGGGAAAATCTTAGTGGTTAGATTTCCATTGTCTAAATGCCTTACCCAACTCGCACTTTTATTAGTGTCATCTAGTGGGTGGTTAGTTTGGTCACACACTCTTTCTCTTCCCACACACCTGACCTCCTTGTACATTTGATGTTAAGTTGATAGATTGAAGGTGTTGCTATGAAAGGCAAATAATAATTAGTAAATGATTAAAAAAAACTCTCCAAATTTTAAATGCAATAAATATTGGTAAGTAACACAAGGGAAATTGGTAACCTAATAGTATTAGGTGGTTTTTTTCGTTGGTTTTACCCTATTCTTAACTTTGATTCTCAAACTTTTGCTTTGCCTCATTATAGGGTGTGAGAGTTAAAATCCACACATGAAACTAAATCGTTCGCATAATCCCCTTGAGAAGGTGGGGATTCAAACATCTTACATACCCTTCCCATGTGTGAAAAGTGATTCACTAAGGCAAATTATAATAGTTTAATAGGTGATAATTTATGAGGAGAAAATTGGTGAGTCATACTAATTTAGGTTGGTAATCTCTAGAAAGAGTTATAAATATAATGGGTTGCTAACCAATGCAAATAGAAATTGTCTACTCAATAGAAAAGTTGGTAAATTAAAAAAAAAAAATTTGACAACTAAACTATTATTAAATTTGATCTAAGAAAACTTGGAGCATCATTCCAATTTAGGTTTGCAATATCATATAAGAATAAAGTGAATCAGAAGCATGCATTAGTAAGCCATGTATAAAAAGTTGATAAGTTAATACAAAATTAATGATTTACAAATTATAAAGAAATATTGGCCATCGTATAAAAGTGTAGATGTGTCACAAATAAATTACCAGAAGAAAAATCTTTTTTGTTAACTGTTTTTGACACTTACTAACACTTATTAAGATTTACTAGTATAGAACGATAATTAGTATTTTTTGGGTACAGAGCAATAGAATTTTGCTTGTTCCCAACTTTTCATAATTAGCTAAGGCGATTCAGGGACGACAACTTTTGACGCAAATTAAGATGTCTAAAATGATTATATGGCAAATCTAGTATTGACACACATTGATACAAATTTAATCCATGTAAGTTAGCATAATAAATAATTTTTTTATCCAGTTATGATATGTGAACACAAATTAATCTTTTATGCCAAATTCTTGATTTGCTTAGGAAGTGCATATCTTAATTTAGCATGGGCAAAAGTAATCTTTCCCATCGAATTTCTCTAACTTAATCCTTGGTGAGAAATTCACTTGACAATTGACACAGCATTTGTTTCAACAACACTCTGGTTTTTCATCAAATCGATCCTAGATTGACAAAACAATAAATAGCAAAATTGCTAACAAAATTGCGCAGTCACTTCTTGCCTTTTGCTCTTACTAAAATTGCTAACAAATTTATTAGTCTTGAAGGATTAGATCTAAGAAATCAAACATGATTCCCATGTTACACATTCTACAACAGATGGAAATTATCCATTCAATAAAAAATAAATAAATAAAGGAAAGAAAAAACAACTTTCGTTTATTCTTGTAAATTGTATCATAGTTCATTTTCGATATCTTTTACTTGCAACAACTCAGTTCCCTTTGCAAGTAGCCTTTGCATGAAGCACCAACTATTTAGGATCGGCGGCGATGTCGGATTGAGGGACGTGATCGGAATAATTGTGCGGTGGCATGCTCACGACTGATCGGCCCGCGAAGGCCTTGGTGTTGGTGGTGCTGCTTCCAGGAGTGTAGCCACCGCAATTCGTACACGGAGCCGGACCCTTTTTCAGGGTCTGGAGAACCATCAGACCAGGCTCCTCACTAGTAGCCTGCAATCCTCCATGGCCGTTAACTAGAACCCGGCACGCATCGCTCGGTCGCATTGACGCTCCCATCTAAAGCAGCGAAACCATCACCACGACTGCAACTTTTGAAGTTAGGATCTTCTTCATCCTCGGCTGATTTTTTCCCAAGAATCTTTAGCTTTATCGTGTTTTGGTGGTTGCGAGTTGCGAGTCTCTTTTGTGGGTACGATGAAGAGAATGCGTCTGAGGATGTCTTTTACTGAGTCATTGCCAGATTGCCAGCAATTGCTTGGATTCTTCTTCTCTCGATCAAAATTGTTGAACGGGCCTGGGAATTTTTGAAGTTTTGACCGCCCCAGTGATGGAGAAACAGATCGGAAGGAAGATGAAGGAGAATTTGAGTTGGTCGTCAAGGAGGACAATTTGTGATATTCATCTTGAAAAAAGTTTTAGAAAATCGACAAATTTAACCATTCAGAGCAAAGGAAAAAGAAAATTCTTAATAAGTTCTGATATTTCCTCGATACTTTAAGTTTTGTGCTATTTTTTGTTGAACGATTATAGCTCTAGCTTTTCTGTAATATCAGGCCATAATCTAATCCAAAATGTATAGGATTCCCTTGTATATATATGTAGACACACACATGAAAAAAATTCTCTGACTTAATTCTCTGAATTTTCTACTTCTTCCTCCAACATTTTGCACGGAATCAATGTAGTCATCTTAATGTTTTCTTCTTGGGAAAATATAAAATCTAATAAATTGAACATGCAATATCACCTTCCGTACCGTGAAAATAACTTAAATTACTCTGTGCCATTGGCTTAGATACATCTCATTTGCAAATTCATAAACAAAAGACTTGGGTGTTCAGATTGCAAAGTGTACCGAGCAAATTGAAAGGGCCACGCAGTTATGGCACATGAAGTGTCCATGTCAAATAATTAATTGAGGTACAAAAATGAACATGAAAATCTTAAGAAAATAAGTGATGTATCGTTTACATAAAGCTTGAATGTGGGTATTGAACACATTTTGTCACGATCAATGGTAATCAAATGAGAAAGTGACTTTGTAAATTCAAAGGAAAGACAAAGAGGATAAGTTTGATTGAAAATTAAATGGGTTTGGGAAAAAATAGGGCGACAAGCATTCTTGCCCACCGACCCTCTCTCTATATAGTGTCAACACTAAATTAAAGCCCAGAATTTTTTGTCCTCCATCTTGTATGATCGAATTATTAGATTTCAAACATTGACCAAAATGAGTTTGATGATTACGTGGAATCAATCCAGAGGAGTTGGAGGAGGAAGAAGAAAATCTGGAAGATTAAGTTAAAATGTGAACTCGCTTCATGTTTAGATATATATTGAAATTTTATATATGAGAAGTATAATATATCGAGACAAATAAGGAAAATTAAAAAGAATATTACTGCACCTGGAATGACATGGAATATATCCATACATTTAATTCTGCTATAAACTGTGCACGTGCACATCATGTGTTCAAGCTCTTGTACATAGCAATTGTGAGGTCGGCATGTACCACAATTAGTGACTATAATGAGAAACTCTAGCTACCAACCTGAATGAAACTTGGTCACGATGGTATTAGCTGGGATAGTGTCGATATATGATCATGTGGACATCACACAGCTCCTTGTCTCGTGCCTATTATTGCGATATGAGCACATAGATTTTTGTCACGAACGACCATGCGCGCACATGTATGGTTTGGAAGTTTATATCTCAACCTGGGCAACGGCGAACAAGAGAGCGAAAATTCCTACAAGGAATGCTTCGGACAAAGCGGGAATTCATATGCTGCGATGCCGCTGCTCCTCTTTTCGCCTGTTGCAGAACTCATGTTTCTTTTTGCAGCGATGCATAAGTTATGTGTCTTAATATCGAGAAAAAAACAGATGTTGACTTTCTCAAAGATGGGCGTAGCTACAGTGTGGAATTCCAACTCTAGTCTCTCGTTCAACCAAAGTTAACTAGTCGAAAAGAACGAAATCCGCGAGCCGACCGCGTTGAAGCTTTCCAAAACACATGGTCTTACTAACATACCATGGAAAAGGGGAGTTGCAGAAAGTGTGGAGTTCCAATTCAAGTCTGAAAGTCTCAATCAAACTAACGTGCCAATTACACGCGACGCCAACAAATGGAGAGGATTATCTAATCAGTTTTAAACCTATTGTAAATATGTCAATATGTCAATTTGATTATATACTTTCCCGATTCTACCACGTTATTTCTAAACCTTTGAGTGAAATTCTAAAGCAGCCTTTCCGGCCAATTTTCATTTGAAATTGACAACATGGTTGGGTGCAATTTTTGATCGAAAAGGAGGGTTGCTCTTTAGGACAACTGTCAAAGAGTGGACTGCCATGTCGATGATTTACGGCGAAAATTGGCTAGAAGGACCATGTTGGAATCTCGCATAACGGCTTAGGACTAACTTGACAAAATTGAAAATTTGAAGACTAGATAAACATCCATACAACATGAGTTAGGATTGAGTTGACAATTTTCCCGTAACAAATGCGCATTTAAATAAGGGTTAATGACATAAATAGTCTCTAAAATTTGACTCAATATGCAATGAGGTCTTTAAACTTTAAATTTGTTCAGTATGATCTCTGAACTTGAGCTTAATGAGCAATGTCTTCCCTAAATTTTTAATTTGTTCAATGTGGTCATTGAACTTTAGGTACATATTTAATCTAGTTCCTAGACTATATTCAATATTCAATAGTATCATTTCTTTCAAAAAATTCCCTTCTCCAAAGCTTAGAAAATGCTTTAGCCTAGAACAAATTGAGCATGAATCGATAGTTCATAAACTATATTGAACACATTGAAAGTTTAAGGGTGATATTATATATTAGGTTAAAATTCAAGGATTATGATGAACAAATTAAAAGTTCACAAACAACATTACATATTAACCTAAAGCTCAAAGATTATATGTATCATTTTCCCTTTAAATAAGCACAGTATACATGAAAGTGCTGATATTTAGCTTAAAAGAACCGGAACGACAGGTCAAAGCCCGAAAAGGGCTGGCTATAACCTTTGTTGGCGATGTTGCTCCTGGTGGAAACAAAAAAAGCATCGACCCGGAATGCAGTGCTGGGCACAGGACAGCGTGTGCGCTCTTGCCCCATCTGCAGATCGAAACCTTTTTGGGCTATTGGCCCGCGTTGACTTTCCCATATCTAAATTCGTAATTCGACTTTCTTTCTTTCTTTCTTTTTCTTCGGTCGCTCGTCACATGATTCGTGAATTTTCAAAAGTCAATCGCGAGTCAATTCAAACTTAAGAGCGCTCCATCCGTCCACTTAGGTTAACGTGCTAAACAGAGAAAATAAAAAAGGGTCAACTGCTATTTTGTATCTGGTCAACACGGGGGCATGTTTTTTTGGTCAGACCACGGGAGTATTTCGTCGGTATAAAAGTCGAGTTTGAAAATACGCAGTGTGGTGCGATCGTCTAGGTACAAGATTTAAAAGGTTATTTAAGTCAAGACTGGAAAAAAGATGCACTTGTCTAACAATGGTTAAAATTTGAGTCTTAGAAATGGAAAATGACAACTTATACTCAATCATAATCACTTGACAACGCCTCAAAGTGCTAGATTCTTTACATCATATGAGAATTGGATTCCAAAACAAACAAAAAAATTGAGTTTCATGGTGACTCAAGGATTATAACAAATAAATTGTTACAAGCATTTGTTGTTGAAGGAGAGCATGAGAAACTAAATTGCGACAAAAAAGACATTAGAAATCATGTTTTGAAGTACAAAAGGTTGAAATTGCAAGAAGGAGATGGGCAAGCACATTTCAATTATTTTTTGATCATGCTGTGGAAATTTTCCAATTATAATTATACACTTGATTTAGATGGTGAACAACGATTGTGTAATGTTTTTTTGGACGGATGCACGACCAAGATATGCAAACACATTTTGGGGGATCTAGTCACATTCATTTGTCGGTGTCAATCATCATGGCTTCTCCGTTTTGTTAGGATGCGGCTTGCTTGCAGATGAGACAACAGGCTTTTTCATCGGGATGATTGAGGCTTAGCTTGGTTACTGTAAGTGCGTTACCCATTAGTTACCCAAAGGAAGGTCTTTTTTATTAACTGTTTTTGGCAGTTACAAACACTTACTTAAATTTACTAGAATAGGAAAGGAAGTAGTATTTTTTGGGCACAAAACAATTGAATTTTGCTTGTTCCCAACTTTCCATAATTAGTTAAACTAAGACGTTTAAAGCAATTACATAGCAAATCCAATAGTATAACGCATTAGTTAGCATGATAAATAAAAATTTAAGTAATTTCAATGACATGAGTGTAAAATCCAGTTTTGACTTGTGAACACAAATTAATTTTTCGTGCAAAATCCTTGATTCACTAAGGAAGTACATATCTTAATTTATCATGGACAAAAGAATGTATTCTCATCAAAATTCTCTAGCTTAATCCTTGGTAGAATTTTTTTTTGTCAGTAAATTATGGTATAAATTCACTTGAGACAACATCCGCTTCAACAACATTCTGATTTTTCATCAATCCCATATTGACAAAACAAACAAAAATGGGTGGTCTGTCACTACCATTTGCACTTACAAAAAATTGCCAACAAATTTATTATGCTTAAAGGATCAATATTAAGAAATCAAACATGATTCCCAAGTTGTACATTCTACAACAGATGGAATTTATTTATCCAAAATATAAATTAAAAAATAAAAGAAAAGAAAACTTTCATTTATTCTTGTGAACCGTGCATTGGTTCCTTTTCAATCTTTTATACTTGCAACTACTCAATTCCTTTCGCAAGTGTCCTTTGCATGGAGCACCAATTATTTACGATCGGCAGCAATGCCGGATAGAGGGGCGAGATCGAAATAACCCTGCGGTGGCATGGCCACGGTCGGTGCATCCGCGAAGGCCCCGGTGTCAGTGGTGCTACTTCCAGGAGTGTAGCCGCCGCAGTTCGTACATGGAGTCGGACCCTTTTTCAGAGTCTGGAGAACGATTAGACCAGGCTCCTCACTAGCAACTTGCGCTCCTCCATGGCCGTTAATTAGAACCCGGCACGCCTCGCTCGGTCGCATCGACGCTCCCATCAAAAGCAGCAAAACCATCACCACGACTGCAACTTTTGAAGTTGGGATCATCTTCTTCATCCTCGGCTGATTTTTTTCCCAAGAATCTCTAGCTTTATCGGGTTTTGGTGGTTGCGAATTGCGAGTCTCTTTTGTGGGTACGATGAAGAGAATGCGTCTAAGGATGCCCCGTATTTATACTGAGCCATTGCCAGATAGCCAGCAATTGCTTGGATACTTCTTCTCTCGATCAAAATTGTCGAACGGGCCTGGGAATTTTTGAGGTTTTGACCGCCACAGTGATGGAGAACCAGATCGGAATTTGCCTTCACTGACTATAGAGAGGGAAGAAGATGAAGGAGAATTTGAATTGGTCGTCAAGGAGGAAAATTTGTAATATTTATCTTGAAAAAAGTATTAGAAAATTGAGAAATTTAACCATTCAGGAGCAAAAGAAAAAGAAAATTCCCAATAAGTTCTGGCATTTACTCGAAACTTTAAAGTTTGGGCTATTTTTTATCAAAAGACTATAGTTCTAGCTTTTCTGTAATATCATGCCATAATCTAATCTAAATTGTATAGGATTCCTACATATATATACACATACATGAAGTGAATTCTTTGACTGTATTCTCTGGGTTTTCTACTTCTTCCTCCGATTCCTTTGAATGGAATCAATGTAGTCATCTTCACTTTTTCTTCTTGACAAAATATAAAATATAATAAATTGAACATGCAATATCACCTTTCACACCGTAAAAATAACTTAAATTGCTTCATGTCATTGGCTTAGATACATCTTAATTTGCAAATTCATAAACAAAAGACTCGGATGTTCGGACTGGAAAGTCTATCAAGAGAATTGAAAGGGCTACATGGTTATGACACATGAAGTGTCCATGTCAAATAACTAATTGAGATACATCCCTATGAGTAGGTATAGTTCACACGAAAACAAACAAGAAAATCTTAAGAAAATAAGTAATCTATCATTTATGGAAACTTGAATTGGGAAAATGTGGGTGCTGAACACATTTTGTCATAATCGATGGTGGTCAAATGAGAAAGTGATTTTGTAAATTCATAGGAAAGACAAAGAGGATAAGCTTGATTGAAAATTAAGTGGGTTTGGGAAAAACTAAGTCGACAAACATTCTCGTCCATTGACCCTCTCTATATATTGTGTCAATGCTTAATTAAAACCCTGAATTTTTTGTCCTCCATCTCGTATAATCGAATTATTAGATTTTAAATATTGACCAAAATGAGTTAGAGACTACACGGAATCAATCCAAAGGAGTAGGAGGAGGAAGAAGAAAATCTGGAAAATTATGTTAAATGAGATCTCACTTCATATCTAGATTTATATTGAAATCTTATGCACGAGAAATAGAATATATTAAGACAAATAAAGAAAATTAAGAAGGATACTACTGTGCATGGGATGACATGGAATATATCCATACATTAAATTCATGTGTTGCGTGCACATCATGTGTTCGAGTGCTTATACATAGCAACCGTGAGGTTAGCATGTAGTGTGTTGAAGATATATTTGGAGTCGAAGATATTATTTGAGATCCCGATTGTGCCATCCAATTCTAATTGGTTTAGTGATATTAGTAAATAGGAAATTTCTTATTCTTTATATATCAATTCCTTTTTTATTCTTCTTTTCTTACATTATAAAATGATCGATGTTATTGTACATAAAGTAAACTGAATATATAGAAAGTTCTTTCTCTAGAAATTCTTCTCAATCTTCTTTATTTTCTCAGTCTCCTTTATTTTCTGACATGGTATCAGAGCTTTCATTCTGGGTCTAGCTTCCGCAAAGACTTTAGAAATCCTTCATTCTCCAAACAAATCAGCAAGTATTTAGGATTTCAAATTTTTTTTTTGATACCATGGCAGAAGAAATACCTCAAAACCAAACTCCACCATTGTCAGATCTGATGATTCAGTTCGAAGAGGAGCAATCTCCTGCTTTAGATCAAAGACTCGGATCCACTCCCTAGGTTACTACATTCCCACCAATACCTTGGTTCCCCGTCCAAGGCCAATGAGCCATTGGGCCGGGATAGGCGTGGCCCCAATCCACTGGGCTAGGATAGTCTTAGGCTCAACAATTAGCTAACGAAAATCACCTGGGCCTTGGGGCCTATTCCAGCGAAAATCGTCCAGCCATCAATAGGAGGGCCTTTCAATTGAAGATCCGACCTAGACGAATCTGGGTCACTGATCCGGATCCCATTTGGGTTAGTGAATGAATTCCTACTTGGCACCACCACCCAGTTTCCTACCATACCCCTTCCCCTTCGGCAGTAGCAGCGGCGGTTGGCCTAAACCCGGCGATGTGCTCTACACCTCACCAGTCGACGGACCCAAGCTCCACCTCATCAACCTACAGCTAACCAGATCGGAAAACTACTCGACTTGGGCTTGGGATCTCCGGTGAGCCCTCGTCACAAAAGACAAAGACGGCTTTCTTGACGGAGTTGTCCCCTTTCCGATGAAGGAGCGTCAACAGTGAATGTGGAGAAAATGCAATTAGCTCGTGCGTACCTAGATCAGAAATTGCCTCGCTCCGGATGTCGCAGCTAGGCTACCATGACTAAGGACTCAAAATTTTTTTGGGAAAACATCCGAGAGATGTATGGATGCATTGATTGGGTCAAGCTTGTCTTGATCACCCAAGCATTAACTAAGTTGAAGCAAGGGAACCTCTCGGTTACCGCTTGCTTCAATCGTCTCTCCGTGCCGTGGAACGAACTCGAGGCCGCCAAAGAACGCTTACAAGGACTTGAGAACACACTAAGACAATACAAGGAAATCAAAGCCATGAGATTCTTACTAATACTCAACGATTCTTACTTAGATTTTCGGTCTCAAATACTCGCGATGGAGCCTCCACCTGTCACGCCCCGACTCTCGAGTTCGCGACAACCCCTTCTCTTGGTCGATAGAAAGCGACGTCCCAGGACCCGTCGACGACCATTCATTTTTAGTCTTTCATTAAACGCAAGCGGAAGGCGAATCATCCCAGTCCAACAAACAATAAAACAATCACACACGGGGATAGAGGTATGAACAACAAGATAACATAACTACTCATTTATACATTCATATTGGATTAACCCGCGGATGATCGTTTTCCAATTTACAAGCCCGACTACGGGGGCGATCCATCCACTAAGCCCGACCAAAAAGAAACTAGGCTCGGCTAATCTCCTATACAAAAAGAACTCTCGGTTCTTAACTACTATCACTCGACCCGTCGGACTCGGGCTCGTAGGGTCGTAGTAAGGGTCATCGTAGTTTGGGCCGGGCCACCGGAGGAGGAGAGGGGGGCCGGGTTCTCCACCGCACCGTCCCGGAGGGTCCAGCTCCATGGGATCCCGGTCGTCGCCTTCGGGGCCCCCCGCCGGGCGGTCCATCAAAACCTCTAAGGGGACCAAGCATCACATCGTCCCGCCAAACGTACCACGCTATGAACCGATGGGGCACCCATTGCCCCGGTCCTTCATCCACCCAGATGGTGGTGACATACTTCTCATGCAGATGCGCCCGTCCCGGGAACCGGTGGTACGACACAATGGTCTCCCAATCTTGGGGGACCCCAAACCGCATTGGCGGCACCATTCTAAGGGCATGAAAAAGTTTAACCACGACGGGTTGAGATAAAATCTCAGCGAGTTCTTCCCCTAAGCCCCGATTAGTACACCAACTAAACCTGGGGTATCTCTCCAGAACCACCCCTCACACAACCCAATCACGACAATCGACAATTAGCAATAAAATAACAAACAGGGTCAACCAACAATCAAAAGTCGGTTCACATGCAACCTTACCCGGTATGCCATACCCTGCACGTTATTTATCAGCACAATACACGCAATGAATATGGCCGTTAGATGATGCGGTTCACCAATCACATACGAGTCGCGTCACAAGCGATCTCACCTGGCCATTGCCACACCCTGCACGTTATCAGTTCATGCGTGCGTGCTATAAATAATAATGTGATCACCTCATGATGTATTCCATTGGGCCGAGATGCTACGGCGCCCTTCCTCCGCAGAGGCGCAACCGTGCCCTTCCGTGCTATTGCTACGGCGCTACGGAGTCCTTCCTCCGCAGAGGCGCAACCGTGCCCTTCCGTGCAGGCCGAGGCGCTACGGCGCCCTTCCTCCACAGAGGCGCAACCGTGCCCTTCCGTACCCTCTGAGGCGCCACGGCGCTACGGCGCCCTTCCTCCGCAGAGGCGCAACCGTGCCCTTCCGTGCCCCCCCTTTCCATAATCTCCGATAAATCGGGTTCAACTTAGTGATCACGCAAGCATACCATCACAATCCGCTTATTATCTTTGAGCATTAGCCAATGCACACATGCTTGCATATAAAACTTCAAATCATTTCTCACAAAAGTGATCCATTTCCGGTGTCCCTCGGACAAACCATTTTCCCTTTTTGTGAAATTCACGCGATTTATGCGAATGTTCATGCCACGACACATCAATTTCACTTCATATGATCAAGACACGTGAAATTATGCACAATTTCACTTCCGGATGAACGAGTGTCGTGAACAGTAATCATGAAATGTAATCGTGAACAGATAATCATGAACAGTAATTTCCGAAATTCAATTAATAATAAATTAAATTCAGAAATTAAATAAAACAATTAATTAATACAATTAATCAAATTAATCAAGCAATTAACACATAACACTCAATTAAGCCTAATTAAGCACAATTAAGCATAAATAAGCAAGATTAAGCTAAGCTAATCTTAACCAATTATCTAACCACCTATCTTAGGGCTAATGCACTTAATTAAACACCTTAATCAGCCCTTAGCACTAATTAACCCAACCCTAAGCTAGTTTAGGCACTAACTAAGGGATTAGGAGCTAAACTCACCCGTTAAGCGGGCCGGAGACGCGGGCGCGGCGGCGGCGACGAGGGTGACACTCGAGGACCTCGAACACGACCCTCCAAGGCGGTCCCGGGCCAGAAATCACAGCAACAGCCTCTGCACAAACCCCAAACTCCAAAGGACAACACTGCAGTGGAAGGAGGCTGCTGGTTGGAGCAAAAACAAGCTGGCCGGAGCTCCGGTGAGCTGGTGGCCGGAGGCTGGTGGTTCCAAGGCGTCAAGGGGGAGTTGTGTGTGGCTGGTGTGGGCAGTGGGTAGGCTAAAAATGGAGAGAAACGGAAGAAAAAGCGAATCTGCCCAGAATGCGCTGCTACAGTGACGGACGGACGTCTGCTGACTTCAGGCCGCCGTACGGGACGGCCGGAGACTTTTTCCGGCGATCGGCCAAAGTAGATGGTACGGATTTTCTGTGCTGATCAGTTTGATAGGTGGCTCGGCCCGAGACTCCACCGGGAAGGCAGCAAACAACTCAATTTTCGGTGAAAGGTCGAACTGAAAAACTGAAGGAAGGAAGGAAAACTAGGGAGAGAAGGGTGTGCGGTTTTGGGGAAGATGAAGAGGAGAGAGAGAGTGAAGTGAAGGCTGAAGGATAAGCCTTATCCAAGCCATCAAGGCTTGCCCCACTTGCCAAACAATGACCTCATCTTCTCTCTCTTCCTTTTTGGCTTTTCTTCAAAATATCCAAGGGCATTTTGGTCATTTCCACCTTGCACATTTCCCAATCTGTCCTTGGGCTGAAAATGGAGGACGGGCCTAGGAAAAGGCCGGAAAATAAATAGGAATGGGCTCGGGAATTTATTGGGCTTGAATCGGCTTGGTTTTAGACAATGGGCTCGGAAGGGTAAATGGTCGGTTTGGCCCAACGGGCTCACTTGCTTGCCTCGGACCTTCCATGGTGGCTGTCCCACCTTGGGCGTGAGGCCCACACTGTTCTTGCCCGGCCCACGTCCTCGTAGGCTCGTTTTCTTGGTCCGAAAATCCCCTTTTCAATTACTCGGCTCAACCGATTCCGTCGACTATCAAGGAAGCATCGCCCGAAAGTCCATCCCAGACGTTCCCGACAATCCTAAGTCCAATCTTGGGTCTTCATGCCTTGTTAATTTCTCCCTAATGCCATTTTGTTATGACCTCCATTGACTAGCCGTTTTGAGGACTCGCGACCACTCTCTCTAGAAAGGGCTTTGAATTTCAGGACGTCACAACCTCCGCTTGGCCATATATTTCAGTTGGTTGTCCAAAGAAAACCAGCGGCTTGCCTCGGCTTTGCATGGTCAAGATGGAGAACTGATGAGCTTGGTTGCCTTTGGAGGAGGAGGATCGGGTGCTATCTTTGGTGAACCACCCATGGAAGCTGCTGGAAACTCCAAGGGCAGCAGCAAATCAGTGGCTAGGGCAAGGAGAATAGAAGAGAACCCTAGGGTTCCTAAGATGGACGGCTGGGATGATGGGAGGAAATCTGACGGTTGGGATAGAAGGAGGAGATCCAATGGCTCTCCTTAGTAGGCCGAGATGGACGGCTTAGATTCGCCCATTGTGGCACGTGGATCTGATAGCCCTTATCAGGCCACGTTAGCTCCCACTTATAGGGGATCCAATGGTCCTCGTGGTGTCACGTCATCAGGAAGAATAAGTGGGCAAAATGGTAAATTTAAAAATAAATATTGTGAATATTGCAAATGCCCGCATTATACAGTCGATACATGCTGGAAATTACATGAAAACCTACTAATAAAAATAGAAAAGAAAAAGAATTATTAGTTTATCAGGTTTCCACACAAAGATTCGATGGGGAACCACAAGCAATATCTTAGGATCAATATCATCATATTGTGCAAATTCTGAATTGATTAAAAATCGATGACAAGAATGCGGGATTCTTAGATACTTTTCTTCATAAAGAGAATTTTTTCCGGTTGATACATGGATTATCGATACAGGAGCTAGTGACCACATTATATGCAATGATAAATTATTCTTTCATGTGGATAAAGGATCACAGTCCCTTATTATAGTGTCTTTCAAATGGAAATGTCTTCCATGTTACTAAAATCGGAACCGTTCAACTTGGTCCAAATTTCCTATTCAAGAATGTCTTATACAATCCTGGTTTTGAATTCAACCTACTCTTCGTATCCAAAATGTGCAAAGACAACTCATGTCGCGCAATATTCAATTTAGACAATTGTTTCTTTTAGGACCTTTTGACTGGTACATTGATGGGCTTGGGTAGTTTTGCACAAGGACTGTATTATTGGATTGATTTCCTAGGAGATCTAGATTTATTAAATAAGAACATTTCTTGTAATGCCATCAATAGAAATAAAAATTTCCTTTTTCACCAAAGATTGGGTCATAGTGCATCTTTTCCTCATCCTAAATGTCCAATATGCCCCTTAGCCAAATAGTTTCGAGCATCATTTCCCAAGAGCACTTCTTGAGTCAATAGAGCATTTTCCTTGTTTCATATGGATATTTGGAGTCCATATCATACTCCTCATCAAGATGGTTCCCGGTTCTTTCTTATAATTTTTGATGACTATACGCGAGCCACTTGGGTTTATCTGATGCAATCAAAAAGCCAAACCTTTTCCCATATATCGAAATTCGTTTCCTTGATTAAAAATCAATTCGATCAATCTATACATTGAATTTGTATAGATAATGGACGTGAATTCTTCACTTCTGATTGCATCAATTTTTTTATCTTTTCATGGAATAATTCATGAAAGCTCTTGCACTTATACTCCACAATATAATGGAGTTGTTGAGCGTAAACATAGGCATCTCTTAGAAGTAGCTCGTGCATTAAAATTCCAAACCTCAATACTAAAAGACTATTGGGGAGATTGTGTGGTCATAGTTGCTTATTTGATTAATTGCATGCCAACTAGAATTCTTAATGGAAGAACTCCTTTTGAAATGCTCTACAACAAACAGCCTAAAAATGAACATCTTCGAGTGTTTGGTTGTTTATGTTATGCCACTAATGTGGGTCTTCTAGATAAAATGGGTCCTTGCACTACTCGATGTGTTTTCATAGGCTATTCCTCATTTCAAAAAGGATATATAGTTATGGAAATCTCTACAGGACACTTCTTTATAAGTCGAGATGTCATGTTTCATGAAGATGTGTTCTCGTTCAAGGATATGATAGCCTCCTCGACTTCCTCATCATCAGGAGGTAGTAATTTTTTATTTGAAGAAGACTTATCCATGGCTCTATAGTATCTATTGGTTGCTCCAGAACAATCTATGTCTATCCCAAGAGAATCACATATCCCATGAGAATCATCAACTTCACCAGCATCATCTGAAGTTGGACCTCCAGTATTATCTCAATTATCATCTGAGGATGATTCCATGACTGTGTCTTTGTCAGAGAACAAGATAGCTGAGTCTTCACCAGAACTTGTGCCTTCATCAACACAGATATTAGTAGCAGAGTCCCGGCGTTCAGGACGACAAACTCGTCCAACCACATGGACTAAGGATTACATTTGTTCTGTGACAAGTTCTCTAGGTACAAGATATCCTGTCTCCCCATATGTTTCATTTAGCATGTTGTCACCTGAGCACATGTGTTGCATCACTTGTTTATTAGAAGAACAAGAACCATCTTCCTTTAATGAAGCTTCGTGTGACTCTTGATGTCAACGTGCAATGGAATCTGAACTAAATGCATTGATAGAGAATCATAGATAGGATATTGTTCCATTATTCAAACATAGAAAACCAATCAGTTGCAAATGGGTCTACAAGATCAAGTTTAAAGCGAATGGTTCGGTTGAATGCTATAAAGCTCGACTAGTAGCTAATGGATTTACTCAAAAAGAAGGTTTCGATTATTATGAAACGTTCTCTCCAGTCGCCAAGGAAGTCACTATTTGTACCTTTCTATTCATTGCTGCCATTCGAAATTGGTCATTGCATTAGATGGATGTAAATAATGCCTTTCTTCATTGAGACCTCGATGAAGAGATTTATATGGATCGTCTACCAGGATTACGCAAACAGAGGGAGTTGCAAGTGTGTTGTCTACGCAAATCCCTCTATAGATTGAACTAGGCATTTAGACAGTGGTATGCCAAGTTTACGGCAGCACTAATCGACATAGGTTTTTAGCATTCTAAGCATGATTATGCTTTATTTACAAGGAATGTGGGTAATTCATCAATTTATTTACTTTTATATGTTGATGATATACTCATCATGGGCAATAATCATTCTCATGTTGCAAAATTCAAATAATACTTGCATTCCACATTTCACATCGAGGATTTAGGTCCTCCTAAATATTTCCTTTGCATAGAAATTGCTCGGTTAGATAAAGAGATCAGCCTTAGCCAGAGAAAGTTCATCCTCGAAATTATTACAAAAGCAGGATTATCAAGATGCAAGCTAGCTGGTATACCGATTGAACAAAATGCTAAGCTAACTACTCATGAGTACGATTAGAATTCCTCTTCTTCTACTGAGGATCCTCACTCAAAGATCCATTTGGATATCAACGATTAGTCGGGAAATTGATATATTTGACTATGACGAGGCCTAACATATGTTATGCGGTGCAGATGTTTAGCCAATTTATACATAGTCCAAAAATGTCTCATATGAATGCAACCTTAAATGTTGTGAAATATTTGAAGGGATGCCCAAGACTTGGAATATTTCTATCCTGTGATTGCAACATGAAAATATCAGCCTTTTGTGATATATATTATGCGACTTGTCCAATGACCAGGAGATCTATCACTGGTTTCTACATCAAATTGGGAGGATCACTAATTTCATGGAAGACAACGAAGCAATTGACCGTTTCATTATCATCAGCTGAGTTAGAGTATTGGGTCATGGCAAAGACTACCTGTGAAATTATCTGGATACAAGGGTTACTTTCAAATCTTGGAGTACATGTCAATGGACCAATTGAATTATTTTGTGACAATGATGCTGCACTCAAATTGGCAGCAAATCCAGTCTTTCATAAAAGAACAAAACATATAGAAGTTGATTGTCACTTTACTTGAGATAAAATTATAGAGGGAATCATCGTAACAAAGGGAATTGGAACTATAGATCAACCTGCAGATATTTTCACTAAGGCATTGTGTCAGAGACAACACACATACTTGTTAAGCAAGCTTGGTGTCCTCGATATATATAAGCCACCAACTTGAGGGTGTTGAAGATATATTTGGAGTTGAAGATATTATTGGAGATCCCGATTGTGCCATCCAATTCTAATTGATTTAGTGATATTAGTAAATAGGAAATTTCTTATTCTTTATATATAAATTCCTTTTTTTATTCTTCTTTTCTTACATTATAAAAGGATCGATGTAATTGTATAGAAAGTAGACCGAATATACATAAAGCTCTTTCTCCAGAAATTCTTCACAATCTTCTTTATTTTCTCAGTCTCTTTTATTTTCTAACATAGTGCAATTAGTGACTACAATGAGAAACTCTAGTTGCTAACCTGAATGAAACTTGGTCACAATGGCATTAGCCGAGTTAGTTTCCATATATTATCATTTGGACATCACATTGCTCCTCATCTCGTGCCTATCATTGGGATATGAGCACATAGAATTTTGTCACAGGCGACCATGCGCTCACATGTACGGTTCGGAAGTTTATATCTCGAACTGGGCAATGGCGAACAAGAGAGCGAAAATTCCTACAAGGAATGCTTCAGACAAAGCGGGTATTCGTACGTTGCGATGCCGCTGTTCCTCTTTTCGCCTGTTGCAGAACTCCTGTTTCTTTTTTCAGCGATGCAGAAGTTGTGTCGTAATATCGAGAAGAAAACAGATGTTGACTTTCTTCGAGATGGGTGTAGCTACAGTCTGGAATTCCAATTCTAGTCTCTTGTTCAACCAAAGCTAACTAGTCGAAAAGAACGATATCCGCAAGTCAACCGCGTTCAAGCTTTCCAAAACACATGGTCTTACTATCATACCTCGGCATTGCAGAAAGTGTGGAGTTCCAATTCAAGTCAAAAGTCTACATAAAACAAACGTGACAATTACACAAGATGCAAGCAAACGGAGAGAATTATCCAATCAGTCATATATCTATTGTACGGATGTCAATTCATTCTTAAACTTTTCCGATTTTGCCAAGTTAATCCTAAATATTTACGTGAAATTCAGTTACAGTCTTTCCGATTAATTTTCATATGAAATCACCAACATGGTGGTGTGCAATTTTTGATGGAAAAGGAGGTTCGTTCTTTAGGACAGTTGTCAAAGATTGAACCGCTATGTCAATGATTTACGTCGAAAATTGACCAGAAAGACCATGTTGGAATCTTGCATAACGGTTTAGCACTAAATTGACAAAAATGAAAATTTTAAAAATGGGTTAACATTCGTACAACATGAGTTAGGATTGAGTGGACAATTTTCTGGTAATGAATGTGCATTTAAATAAGGGTTAATTACATAAATAGTCCCTAAACTTAGACTTAATGTGCAATATAGTCTCTAAACTTTAAATTTATTCAATGTGATTCATGAATTTGAGCTCAATGAACAATGTCTTCTCTAAATTTTTAATTTATTTAATGTAATTCATGAACTTTGGATACATGTTTAATCCACTTCCTAGACTATATGAAATATTCAATGTTATAATTTCATTAATTCAAGTTCAAAAATAATTGTGAAAATTTTCAAATAGTTAAGGGACTAGATTTGAACATGTATCGATAGTTACGAACCACATTAAACAAATTGAAAGTTCAATAATGACAATGTATATTAAGTTAAATTCAAGGATCATATTTAATATATTAAAAGCTTAGAAATAACATTGCACATTAACCTAAAGCTCCAAGACTAACTGTACCATTTTCCCTTTGAATAACCACAATATACATGAAAGTGCTGATATTTAGCTTTAAAGGACCGGAACGACAAGTTAAAACCATAAGAGGGTTGGCTATAACCTTTGCTGGTGATGTTGCTCATGGTGGAAACAGAACAAAGAGGGTTCAAGCATCGACCCGGCATGCGGTGCTGGGCCCAGGACAACGTGTGCGCGCTTGCCCCGTCTGCAGCTTGAAACCTTTTTGGGCTATCGGCCCGCGTTGACTTACGCTTCGCCGATGTCTAAACTGGTAATTCGACTTTCTTTCTTTCTTTTTCTTCGGTCACTCGTCACAGGATTCGTGAGTTTTCAAAAGTTAATCGCCAGTCAATTCAGACTAAAAGCGCTCCATCCGTCCGCTTAGGTCACGTCCTAAACAGAGAAAATAAAAAGGGGTCAACTGCTGTTTTGTTTCCGGTCAACACGGGGAATTTTTTTGGGGTCAGATCATGGGAATATTTCGAAGGTATAAAAGTCGAGTTTAAAATATAAAATTTTGATGGGATCATTGTTGACTATTTTAAAATTTTAAATTATTAAATAAATACGTGATTTATTATTTAAATACTATAATACTCATCATCATGCTTAGTCTCATTTTTTGCCTAGTACTAAGCATGAAAATTTAATTAGAGAGGTAAATGGAGTCTAAAAAGATCTCAAATCAAGACCTTCGACTCTAATATCATGTAAGATTTTGATGGGACCATTGCCAACTGTTCTAAAAGTTTAAGCTATTAACTGAATGCGTGGTTTATTCTTTCAATATTTAACATAAAAAATGTGGTGTGGTGTAGTTGTCAAGGGTACAAGATTAAAAAGGAGTTAGTTCAGCCAAGATTGGCAAAAAGATGGGGTTGTGCAACAATGGTTAAAATTTGAGTCTTAGAAATGGGAAATGACAAAACTTATAGTCAATGATGATAACTTGACAACGCCTCAAAGTGCTAGATTCTTTACATTATACAGGAATGGGATTCCAGAACAAAAAGAAAAATTGAGTTGCATTGTGATTCGGAGATTATAACAAATAAATTGTTACAAGCATTTGTCGTTGAAGGAGGGCATGAGAAACTAAATTTTGAAGAAAAAGACATTAGAAACCATGTTTTGAAGTACAAAAGGTTGAAATTGTAAGGAGATGGGCAATCACATTTCAATTATTTTTCGATCATCCTGTGGAAAAATTTCAATTATAATTATATATTTGATTTGGATGGTGAACAACAACTGCGTAATGTTTTTTGGACGGATGCACGACCAAGATATGCAAACACATTTTGGGGGATCTAGTCACATTTAATACCACTTATTGGACAAATAAATATGACATGCCTTTTCCTTCATTTGTCGGTGTCAATCCTCATGGCTTCTCCGTTTTGTTAGGATGCGGCTTGCTTGCAGATGAGACGACAGGCTTTTTCATCGGGATGATTAAGGCTTAGCTTGGTTAGTGTAAGTGCGTTACCCATTAGTTACCCAAAGGAAGGTCTTTTTTATTAACTCTTTTTGGCAGTTACAAACACTTACTTAAATTTACTAGAATAGGAAAGGAAGTAGTATTTTTTGGGCACAAAACAATTGAATTTTGCTTGTTCCCAACTTTCCATAATTAGTTAAACTAAGACGTTTAAAGCAATTATATAGCAAATCCAATAGTATAACACATTAGTTAGCATAATAGATAAAAATTTAATTAATTTCAATGACACGAGTATAAAATCCAGTTTTGACTTATGAACACAAATTAATCTTCCATGCAAAATCCTTGATTCACTGAGAAGGTGCATATCTAAATTTATCACACGCAAAAAAATGTCTTCTCATCAAAATTCTCTAGCTTAATCCTTGGTAGAATTTATTTTTTTTGTCGGTAAATTATGGTAGAAATTCACTTGCCACAACATCTGCTTCAACAACATTCTGATTTTTCATCAATCCCATATTGACAAAACAAACAAAATTGGGTAGTCGGTTCCTACCATTTGCACTTATTAAAAAATTGCCAACAAATTTATTATGCTTAAAGAATTAATATTAAGAAATCAAACATGATTCCCAAGTTGTACATTCTACAACAGATGTAATTTATCCGTCCAAAATATAAATTAAAAAAGGAAAGAAAAAAAAATTCATTTATTCTTGTAAACCGTGCATTGATTCCTTTTCAATCTTTTTTACTTGCAACTGCTCAATTTTCGCAAGTGTCCTTTGCATGGAGCATCAATTATTTACGATCGGCAGCAACGCCGGATAGAGGGGCGAGATCGAAATAACCCTGCGGTGGCATGGCCACGGTCGGTCCATCCGCGAAGGCCCCGGTGTCAGTGGTGCTACTTCCAGGAGTGTAGCCGCCGCAGTTCGTACATGGAGTCGGACCCTTTTTCAGAGTCTGGAGAACGATTAGACCAGGCTCCTCACTAGCAACTTGCGCTCCTCCATGGCCGTTAATTAGAACCCGGCACGCCTCGCTCGGTCGCATCGACGCTCCCATCAAAAGCAGCAAAACCATCCCCAAGACTGCAACTTTTGAAGTTGGGATCATCTTCTTCATCCTCGGCTGATTTTTTCCCAAGAATCTTTAGCTTGATCGGGTTTTGGTGGTTGCGATTGGGAGTCTCTTTTGTGGGTACGATGAAGAGAATGCGTCTAAGGATGCCCCGTATTTATACTGAGCCATTGCCAGATTGGCAGCAATTGCTTGGATACTTATTCTCTCGATCAAAATTGTCGAACGGGCCTGGGAATTTTTGAAGTTTTGACCGCCACAGTGATGGAGAACCAGATCGGAATTTGCCTTCACTGACTATAGAGACGGAAGAAGATGAAGGAGAATTTGAATTGGTCGTCAAGGAGGAAAATTTGTAATATTTATCTTGAAAAAAGTATTAGAAAATTGAGAAATTTAACCATTCAGGAGCAAAAGAAAAGGAAAAATCTTAATAAGTTCTGGCATTTCCTCGATACTTTAAAGTTTGGGCTATTTTTCATCAAAAGATTATAGTTCTAGCTTTTCTGTAATATCATGCCATAATCTAATCTAAATTGTATAGGATTCCCACATATACATATACACATACATGAAGTGAATTCTATGACTATATTCTCTGGGTTTTCTACTTCTTCCTTGGACTCCTTTGAATGGAATCAATGTAGTCATCTTCACTTTTTCTTCTTGACAAAATATAAAATCTAATAAATCGAACATGCAATATCACCTCTTGTACCGTAAAAATAACTTAAATTGCTTTGTTTCATTCGCTTAGATCTAATTTGCAAATTCATAAACAAAAGATTCAGGTATTCGGATTAGAAAGTCTACCAGTAGAACTGAAAGGGCCACGTGGTTATGACTTGTGAAGTGTCCATGTCGAATAACTAATCAAGATACATCTCTATTAGTAGGTATAGTTCACATGAAAATAAACACGAAAATCTTAAGAAAATAAGTGATCTATTATTTACAAAACTTGAATTAGGAAGATGTGGGTGTCGAACACATTTTGTCATGATCGACGGTGGTCAAATGAGAAAGTGATTTTGTAAATTCAAAGGAAAGACAAAGAGGATAAGCTTGATTGAAAATTAAGTGGGTCTGGGAAAAACTAAGTCGACAAACATTCTCGTCCATTGACCCTCTCTATATATAGTGTCAACGCTAAATTAAAACCCAGAATTTTTTGTCCTCCATCTCATATAATCGAATTATTAGATTTTAAATATTGACCAAAATGAGTTAGAGACTACATGGAATCAATTCAAAGGAGTTGGAGGGGGAAGAAGAAAATCTGGAAAATTATGTTAAAAGAGATCTCGCTTTATGTCTGGATATATATTGAAATCTTATACATGAGAAATAGAATATATCGAGACAAATAAAGAAAATTAAGAAGGATACTTCTGTGCATGGGATGACATGGAATATATCCATACATTTAATTCAATCATAAACTGTGTTGCGTGCACGTCATCTGTTCAAGTTCTATACTTAGCAACGGTGTGGTCAGCATGTAGTGCAATTAGTGACTACAATGAGAAACTCTAGTTGCTAACCCGAATGAAACTCGGTTACAATGGCATTAACCAAGTTAGTTTCTATATTATCATTTGGACATCACATTGCTCCTCGTCTCGTGCCTATCATTGGGATATGAGCACATAGATTTTTGTCACAAACGACCATGCGCTCACATGTACGGTTCGGAGGTTTATAACTCGAACTGGGCAATGGCGAACGAGAGAGCGAAAATTCCTACAAGGAATGCTTCGGACAAAGCGGGTATTCGTATGCTGCGACGCCGCTGTTCCTCTTTTCGCTTGTTGCAGAACTCCTATTTCCTTTTTCAGAGATGCAGGAGTTGTGTTGTAATATCGAGAAGAAAACAGATGTTGACTTTCTTCGAGATGGGTGTAGCTACAGTTTGGAATTCCAATTCTAGTCTCTCGTTCAACCAAAGCTAACTAGTCGAAAAGAACGACATCGGCAAGCCGACCGCGTTCAAGCTTTCCAAAACACATGGTCTTACTATCATACCTCAGCATTGCAGAAAAAGTGGAGTTCCAATTCAAGTCCGAAAGTCTCAATCAAACAAACGTGCCAATAATATGCGACGCAAGTGAATGGAGAGGATTATCCAATCAGTCATAAACCTATTGTAAGGATGTCAATTCGGTTATAAACTTTCTTGATTTTGCCAAGTTAATTCTAAACCTTTTGCATGAAATTCTAATGCAGTCTTTCCGGCCAATTTTCACCTGAAATCACCAACATGGTGGTGTGTAATTTTTGATCGAAAAGGAGGGTTGCTCTTTAGGACAGCTATCAAAGAGTGGACCGCCATGTTGATGATTAACGGCGAAAATTGGCAAGAAGGACCACATTGGAATCTCGCATAATCGCTTAGAACTAAAGACAAAATTGAAAATTTTAAGACTGGATTAACATCCATACAACATGAGTTAGGACTGAGTGGACAATTTTCCCATAACAAATGCACATTTAAATAAGGGTTAATGACATAAATAGTCTTCAAAATTTGATTCAATGTGCAATGAGACCTCTAAACTTTAAATTTGTTCAGTGTGGTTCATGAACTTGAGCTCAATAAGCAATGTCTTCCCTAAATTTTTAACTTGTTCATTGTAGTCCATGAACTTTAGGTACATGTTTAATACAATCCCTAGACTATATGCAATATTCAATATTATCATTTCTTGCAAAAAATTCCCTTCTCTTAAGCTCAGAATATGTTTTAGCCCGTAACAAATTTCAACATATATCAATAGTTTACAAATCACATCGAACAAATTGAAAGCTTAAGAATGTCATTGTACATTAGGTTAAAATTCAAGGACCATGCAGAACAAATTAAAAGTTCACAAATAACATTGCATATTAACCTAAACCTCAAAGATTATATGTATCGTTTTCCCTTTAAATAACCACAGTATACATGAAAGTGCTGATATTTAGCTTAAAAGAACAGGAACAACAAGTCAAAACTCAAAAAGGGCTGGCCATAACCTTTGTTGGCGATGTTGCTCCTAGTGGAAACAAAAAGGGTTCAAGCATCGACCCGGCATGCAGTGCTGGGCATAGGACAACGTGTGCGTTCTTGCCCCATCTGCAGATTGAAACCTTTTTGGGCTATCGGCCCGCGTTGACTTACGCTTCGCCGATGTCTAAATTGGTAATTCGACTTTCTTTCTTTCTTTTTCTTCGGTCACTCGTCACATGATTCGCAAGTTTTCAAAAGTCAATCGCGAGTCAATTCAAACTTAAGAGCGCTCCATCCGTCCACTTCGGTTAACGTGCTAAACAGAGAAAATAAAAAAGGGTCAACTGCTGTTTTGTTTCTAGTCAACACGGGGGCATGTTTTTTTGGTCAGATCACGGGAGTATTTCGTCGGTATAAAAGTTGAGTTTTTTTTTTATCAGCAATAAACACTTGTATTATGATTGAATAAAGTGAGTTTGTGAAAGGGGGAAATCCATACATAAAATTTCCAAAAGAGGATAAGAGGGTTGCGAAAGCCAATTTTCTGGGAGGATTTGATCGCGGTGGGCCCTTGTAGTCCAATTGACAGTTTGGTTCTTTTCGCGTGGGTTGTGTTGTAAGTAGACCCAAGGTAGGCTGTTCATCAGGGCCCTGCAATCTGCAACAACAAACTGGGCCGCCCAGGAAGGATCTGTTTGGCCCGTGAGTCCTCTAAAGACTGAAAGGCTGTTGGTGGAGATACTAACCTTCAGCTCACGTGGAGAAAAGCAATTCCTCAAGTTCAGTTTGTAATATTTCTTAATATGAACAATCATCAAATTAAAAACGAATTCGATTCATACATGATTGTAAAACACCAATAATCCAAATATGTACGGCGGAATTAAACACATACCGTTTGAGCCATGACCTAACTTGACCGAAAACGGATCAACCCGATATGATCGGAGATCCGTCGGTGTCTTTGGTTCTTCCTCTCTATGACCTATTTCGGTTTAGCGACTTTAATGGGATTCGGCGATAGGTATAACCTACCCTTTTATAGACTAGAGAGGGGACCTAGCAAACCCTAATCAACAGCGTGTTAACTGAGCCCCTCCCATTACGGGCTTCAGTTAAACACAATTGCCTACACTTTGCTGCTCAACTAGGCCCGTAATTAATAGATGCCAAAACCCAATTCAATAAGATCACTTGAGGGTTAACATATATTGGAATATCCATTAACCCGATTATATAAAATAGAAAATTAATTATTAATGTAAGCCCATTATCGAAAAATTTCCAACATTCTCCCACTTGGGCTACATTAATTAATTTGTTTTATTTTGAAAATGATTTTAATTTTGAAAACGACACACTCGGGTTAATAACTGAAAATTTGTTTTATGTGGCCACAATTTTAAAAAATAATATTCCAATAATGGCATCTCAAAACCAATCCAATCCTATATAACCTCATTATAGGATTATGGCGATCAATGTGTTAAGAAAATATTGCAACACATGACCTTCCATAATCACATATAATAAACATTATATTTTCATGGATCATGGGTCTAGTAGTGTAGTAAGAAATAGTGCCAACATGTGATCAAAATATACACTATTTCTTATCGGTCCTCAATGCAATTTCTAAACGACATGAAACTGCATTAGCACAATTTCTAAACAACATGAAATTGCCTCAGCGCGATTTCTAAACAACATGAAATTGCACAACTATGTCACAATTTAACATGAGATCTCATAATTAGTGACATCCAGTTATCTTTAAACTAAAATTTGTTTAAAGATGTTGTTTCATATTTCCATTTCTCAGTCGACAGGAGAAAAAGGATAACGATAAAATATAATGATCATCAAAAGTAAATGCTTTAATAGACATTATAAAAGCATTATTAGTTTGTATATAACTATAATATCTAGAAATACAAACTATATAGCTCCCACTAACAAAATAGATCAAAAGACTTTAAATCACCCATATTCTTTACATGTTCTTTAAACAAAATGGGCCGTAAGCCTTTTGTTAGGGGATCAGCCAACATGGACTCAGTTCTAATATTCTCTATCACAATGTCTCCTTTTTTGACTAAGTCCTTAATAATATAATATTATATCCAGTTAACATCCCAATCGTGGCATTGTTGTTGTTCACAGCAAAAGTAACTGTTTGTCACACATAATGCAATATGATCAATTATGGGCAATAAGTAATTCCACAAAATAATTAGTACACTATAAACTCCCCTTTGGGCAGAGCGTATAATGTACCATTATTTTCCACAGCATGAAAATTGTAAAACAATAACAAGGAGAATTACATATAATTGTCAAGAATCCATTCCCTTTGGGCAGACAAATCTTTTAAATTATACATCTCCATAATATCAATATATAGAGACGATAAGAAGAATTACATATAATTATTAAGGGCTTATTCACTTTGTGCAAACAAGACCTTTTAAATTATACATCTCCATTATCTTGACATAGAGGAGAATTACACATAACTCCAAAATTTATCCCCTTTAGGAAGATAAAACTTTTGAGTTATACATCCCCATCAATTATCTCTATTATATTAATATAGAGGGGAATTACATATAATTTTCAAAAAATTTATCCCCTTTGGGCAGATAAATATTTTTCTAATTATACATCCCCATCTTTTAAAGTGGGAATTTATCTTCATGCAATTTTTCAAATTAATATACACAATAACCCCCTTTGGGCGGGTAATTGTATATACTAATTTACATGAATAGGAACTCCAAAAATTTTATAATGTTCCATTTAATTAATGCCCAAAATTTATCAATATGAAGCACTTAACAATATGTGCTTCCCAAAATCATATTACATTAAACAACAATTTTTGCCACAATTTTTTTTTTTTTTTTTGAAATTTCATTTTTCATTTAATATATTATTTATTTATTTATTATTAGGCCCAGTGGGCTCGGGCCAGAATACTCTGGTCACCGGCCCGTGGGACTTCATCCAGAAGCCCGGATTCTGGGCGCAAGCCCAGAATCCTCAGAAGCCCAGAAACCTGGGCTTCTGCCCAAACTCCAAAAGCTGGGCTTACGCCCAACTTCTTCGGAGACCCAGCCCGGATGGGCTTCTCAGCCCACCTGGGCTTACGCCCAGGAACTTTGGACGCCTGGCCCGCCTGGGATTGTGCCCAGGAACTCTTGAGGCCCGCCTGGGCTTCTGGAATAAGCTCGGCCAACTTGGGCTTCCGCCCAGAAAGCTGGATTCTGGGCTTGCGCCCAGAATCCCTTGAAGCCCAGAAGATGGGCTTTTCACCCATTACCTCAACAAGCCCAGAAGATGGGTTGGAACAGACGGGCTAAAAAGCCCAGGACCTTATGGCCTCGTTGGAGGTCTTCTTCAACCTCCAGCCGGGTCCCGAAGTCTGCAAACCGGGTCACACGACCGGTTTCGACCCGAATCTCATGAAAACACATATTAGGGTTGATTTTGATGAATTTTTCCATGGGTTTTGATTCTAACACCATTATAAAAGGACTAGAGTGAATTAAATGAAGATTAATCGAACAAATCAACAATATTGAAGCTTCAAAATTTTCGGATCCTATACCCATGGCCGAAAATCAATTTTCTCAAATTTAAGGCCAAAAAACTCACTTTAATGAAACTAAACAATTATAAAGCATATATATAACAATACCCATGCATCAATTTATAACATAAATCATTCAATTGCAAGTAATTTAAAACAAAATTTCGGAACTTTTCAAGGTACAAACCCTAGAATTTCAAATTCGAAATTCTCTCTCAATTCTCAACGAAAATATATAAATTATATATGGTTGGAAAGATATCGACATGCAGAATAAAAACCCTAAGGTTTCAGAATCAATCAATGAAAGAGTCCGCATGAGAAAATAACGACAACATTAGGTTAAAGGGAGAAAATTTCGAATTTGTTCATAAATTTTTTTTGGGTTCTACAATCATATATGACAGGCTCTGATACCACATGTAATATTTCTTAATATGAATAATCATAAAATTAAGAACGAATTCGATTCATACATGATTGTAAAACACCAATAATCCAAATATGTACAGCGGAATTAAACACATACCTGTTTGAGCTATGGCCTAACTTGACTGAAAACGGATCAACCTGATATGATCAGGGATCTGTCGGTATGCTGGTTCTTCCTTTCTATGACCTATTTCAGTTTAGCAGTTTTAATGGGATTCGGCGACTGATAAGTATAACCTATCCTTTTATAGGCTAGAGAGGGGACCTAGCAAACCCTAATCAACAGTGTGTTAACTGGGCCCCTCCCATTACGGGCTTCAGTTAAACACAATTGCCTACACTTTGCTGCTCAACTAGGCCCGTAATTAATAGATGCCAAAACCCAATTCAATAAGATCACTTGAGGGTTTAACATATATTGGAATATCCATTAACCCGATTATATAAAATAGAAAATTAATTAATTAATGTAAGCCCATTATCAAAAAATTTCCAACACAGTTCAGTTCGAAGTCTTTCCTTTGTCTATTCTGTAAGCCACAACAGAGCACTCCTCACCGCTAGGGTTTCTCCAACTTCTGCCGATGGAGCTTGAATCGCCCGAGCGAAGCCACCAACAAGCTGTCCCGCCCCATCTCTGTAGATTCTTGCAACTGATCCGGTAAGTGTGTTATTTGTCCAATAGCAGTCCACATTTAGCTTAAGGTCATGGTCTGGCGGAGGGTTCTAGCTCTGTTCAGCAACTTCGTCCAGCTTTGTTCAGTTTTTGTGATGCTTGTTCCACTTTTCGTACAGGTTGGCCATGGTTTGTGTGTTTTTGAGGGCTGCTCTTGGATGGGGTGGTTGGCCTTGGAAGATCGCAGCATTTCGGTGTTTCCAAATTTGCCACAATACCCTAGCAAACAAAGTCTTCGAGGATGGGTCTCATGTTGCGGTAAGGAATGCATAGATCCATTTATCTATGCGGCTAATGTGTGATAGGGTAGTGTCGACATTGATGCTCTGTTTGGACCATATATCTTTTGTCCAATCGCATAACATAAATAGATGTTCCATGGTTTCGGGTGCTTTGTGACAAAGGGGGCAGAGTAGACATGTAGCATTTTCCTTTTGTATAGGTTTTCTGTTGTGGGGAGGGCATTGTTGCATATACTCCATAGGAAAAGCTTGATTTCTGGGTAAACTCGGAGTTGCCATACCTTTGTCCATAGAGCATGGGCTACATGGTAGGAGGATGTTGGATTGTCTGCTGATGATGGCTCGCTTTTGTTGTGGATACTATTATAACCACTTTTTACCATGTAATCTCCAAAATAATTAGCTGTCCACCTTATCTTGTCTGGTGTAGGGTGTAGCCCAAAGAGAATCGCACCAATTTCATTGACCACACTTTCAACAAACAGTTCATTTAGTTTACCAATATTCCATGCCCTTGGTTGTTGGTTAATTAGGTCAGCCACTAAACATGGGTCTTGGCGATTAGCTGGGTTGTATATATAGCCAGAGGGCAACCGCATGTTCTCCCTAATTCTAATGCTTCTCCTGTCTCTTACTATCCACTAAGTGTACGGTTCCAGAACATCTCTCTCCACCAATAGGCTTTTCTAGCCCCAAGAAGACTGTAGCCTGTTTTGTGCTGCCCAAAAATCTCCATTAGGGAAGTAGATGCTTTTTAAAACTTTGCTCCATAATGCATTTGGCGTTTGGATTAGTCTCCAGGCTTGTTTTTCCAGCATGGCTCTATTGAACTTTGTTAAATCTCAGAACCCGAGTCCTCCATGATCTTTTATGGTTTTTAGATCTTCCCATTTTTTCCAATGAATGCCCCTCTTTGCTACATGTTGTTTCCACCATAATGATGCTATCTTTGTTTTAATGGCCCTACATATGGATATTGAGATTTTAAAAATGGACATAGCATATTGAGGTATCACCTGTACAACTGTTTTTAGGAGGATTTCTTTCCCGGCCTTTGAGATCAACTTCTCCTTCCACTCTTCGAGTTTACTCTCAACTCTTGTAAGTATCTAGTTGAACATATGCTTTCTTGTTTGCCCCCAATCAGATGGAATACCGAGGTATTTCCCTGTTTTTTCAATGAGGGGAACCCTCAATTCTGCCAAGATATTATGTTTTAACTGTTGTGGGCACTCTTTACTTTGGAAAAGACCCGATTTGTTGAGGTTGATGGCTTGTCCCGAGGCATAACAATACTGATTTAAGATGCCCGCCAAGTTTTGATCTTCATTTACCGTCCCATTCAGAAAGAATATAGCGTCATCAGCAAAGAGTAGGTGGGATAGGGTGGGGGCAAGTAGAGTTTAACTTTATGCCCTTTATAGTGCCATCCTTCATAGCTTTAGACATTAAGGCTGTTAATGCATTTGCAACAATGATAAAGAGGTAGGGCAAAATGGGGTCACCTTGTCTGATTCATCTTGAAGGAGTAAAAGCCATAGAGGGTTCTCCATTAACCAGGGTACTGAAACTTACGGTTGATATGCAATAATAAATCCATTGGACCCATTAAGTTTGGCTCTAGGCAGAACCAGTATATGCACCAGAACGCATAATGCGCGTGAATTCATAGCAATGTTCCAGTATAGTGGGGTCCCCTTCTTTTAATACTAATAAGTTACTAGCAAAGGATCATGGTCCTCCATCTAATACTCTTTGCTTTTCCTCTACTGAATTGAAAAGAAATGTGAAGAACCCTGGTTCTATAAACTCACATTGCACTGAATCACTTTTCCAAGCTTTCCTCATTGTGCTAATAAAGGCCCTGACATTAACATTAGGCTTTGAATACAGTTTTCCATATAGGGTTTTGTTGTTTACCTGTTGTTCTTCGGCAGAGATTTCCTCATCAAGCTCGGTAATCACAGCTTCGGACCACATATTTCCCATCTTTCGACACAAAGTTGCCATATGGAGATTAGTTTCATCCATTTTTGAAGGGTCATCAGGCTTGGGTATACTTTGATCAAAGTCATGG
This sequence comes from Corymbia maculata, assembly GCA_014182735.1. Classification (NCBI taxonomy): domain Eukaryota; kingdom Viridiplantae; phylum Streptophyta; class Magnoliopsida; order Myrtales; family Myrtaceae; genus Corymbia; species Corymbia maculata. Next base: position 13,277,858 of record CM024689.1, read on the forward strand.
AGTTTGGTGCCGGGATTGAGAGTTCGTCTCGGATTTTAGAGTTTGGAGCGAGGAATGAAGGGAGCTCATTGCTATACACCAGGAGGAGAGAGAGTTGGCTCGCAGCTGTTGAGGGCGCAGGTTAGGAGGACCATCTTCATTCGAGAACACAATAGAAACAACAAAATGACTGGCAGCTTTGTAATCCATCGCTCAGAGAAGGGTTTGCAAGCTAGGGCACGGAGTTGATGGCCATTCTTTAGATGCCGAAACCTTGAGCATCCATTGGGTAAGCAAAGTTAGTCAAGGGGAGGGTGGATTATTGCTGCCATGGGTCCAGACTTGGAAAGGTAGGGTTGGAAATTAGGGTTTGCTATCACCAAGAAGGGATAGGAAGAGAGCTCACACTTGGTGAAAGAAATGCCTATTGCAATTTTACTTCTTGGGGAAACAGTGTTTACAAGGCACACTTGTGTGGTGATTTTCGTGCATGATGACTATATTGCCATTTTTCAAATGGAGGCCATAAAAGTCGAGTTTGAAAATACGCAGTGTGGTGCAACTGTCTAGGGTACATGATTTAAAAGGTTATTTAAGTCAAGACTGGGAAAAAGATGCGGTTGTCCAACAATGGTTAAAATTTGAGTCTTAGAAATGGAAAATGACAAAACTTATGCTCAATCATAATCACTTGACAACGCCTCAAAGTGCTAGATTCTTTACATCATATGGGAATTGGATTGCAAAACAAAAAGAAAAATTGAGTTTCATTGTGATTTAGGGATTATAACAAATAAATTGTTACAAGCATTTGTTGTTGAAGGAGGCAATGAGAAACTAAATTTTGATGAAAAAGATGTTAGAAACCATGTTTTGAAGTACAAAAGGGTGAAATTGCAAGAAGGAGATGGGCAAGCACATTTCAATTATTTTTCGATCATGCTGTGGAAAAATTTCATTTATAATTATATACTTGATTTAGATGGTGAACAGCGATTGCGTAATGTTTTTTTGGACGGATGCACGACCAAGATATGCAAACACATTTTGGGGAACCTAGTCACATTTAATACCACCTATTGGACAAATAAATATGACATGCCTTTTCCTTCATTTGTCGGTGTCAATCATCATGGCTTCTCCGTTTTGTTAGGATGTGACTTGCTTGCAGATGAGACAACAAGCTTTTTCATCGGGATGATTAAGGCTTAGCTTGGTTAGTGTAAGTGCATTACCCATTAGTTACCCAAAGGAAGGTCTTTTTTATTAACTGTTTTTGGCACTGCCAAACACTTATTGAAATTTACTAGAATAGGAAAGGAAATAGTATTTTTTTGGGCACAAAACCATTGAATTTTGCTTGTTCCGAACTTTCCATAATTAGCTAAACTAAGACGTTTAAAAGAATCATATAGCAAATCCACTAGTATAACGCATTAGTTAGCATAATAAATAAAAATTTAATTAATTTCAATGACATGAGTGTAAAATTTAATCCTTCGTGCAAAATCCTTGATTCATTGAGGAAGTGCATATCTAAATTTATCATGCACAAAAGAATGTATTCTCATCAAAATTCTCTAGCTTAATCCTTGGTAGAATTTTTTTTTTTTGTCAGTAAATTCAGGTAGAAATTCACTTGACACAACATCCACTTCAACAACATTCTGATTTTTCATCGATCCCATATCGACAAAACAAACAAAATTGGGTGGTCTGTTACTACCATTTGCACTTATAAAAAATTGCCAACAAATTTATTATGCTTAAAGAATTAATATTAAGAAATTAAACATGATTCCCAAGTTGTACATTCTACAACAGATGGAGTTTATCCATCCAATAAAAAAGGAAAGAAAAAAAAAAAACTTTCATTTATTCTTGTAAACCGTGCATTGATTCCTTTTCAATCTTTTTTACTTGCAACTGCTCAATTCCTTTCGCAAGTGTCCTTTGCATGGAGCATCAATTATTTACGATCGGCAGCAACGCCGGACAGAGGGGCGAGATCGGAATAATCCTGCGGTGGCATGGCCACGGTCGATGGATCCACGAAGACCTCGGTGTTGGGGGTGCTGCTTCGAGGAGTGTAGCCGCCGCAGTTCGTACATGGAGCCGGACCCTTTTTCAGAGTCTGGAGAACAATCAGACCAGGCTCCTCACTAGCAACTTGCGCTCCTCCGTGGCCATTAGTTAGAACCCGGCATGCCTCGCTCGCTCGCATCGACGCTCCCATCAAAAACAGCAAAACCATCACCACGACTGCAACTTTTGAAGTTAGGATCTTCTTCATCTTCGGCTGATTTTTTCCCAAGAATCTCTAACTTTATTGTGTTTTGGTGGTAGCGAGTTGCGCGTCTCTTTTTGGGTACGATGAAGAGAATGCGTCTAAGGATGTCCCGTATTTATACTGAGCCATTGCCAGATAGCCAGCAATTGCTTGGATACTTCTTCTCTCGATCAAAATTGTCGAACGGGCCTAGGAATTTTTGAGGTTTTGACCGCCACAGTGATGGAGAACCAGATCGGAATTTGCCTTCACTGGCTCTAGAGAGGGAAGAAGATGAAGGAGAATTTGAATTGGTCGTCAAGGAGGAAAATTTGTAATATTTATCTTGAAAAAAGTACTAGAAAATTGAGAAATTTAACCATTCAGGAGTAAAAGAAAAATCTTAATAAGTTATGGTATTTCCTCAATACTTTAAATTTTGGGCTATTTTTCATCAAAAGACTATAGTTCTAGCTTTTCTGTAATATCAGGCCATAATCTAATCTAAATTGTATAGGATTCCTACTTATATATACACATATATGAAGTGAATTCTCTGGATTTTCTACTTCTTCCTCCAACTCCTTTGAATGGAATCAATGTAGTCATCTTCACTTTTTCTTCTTGTCAAAATATAAAATCTAATAAATCGAACATGCAATATCACCTTTCGTACCGTGAAAATAACTTACATTGCTTTGTGTCATTGGCTCAGAGACATCTAATTTGCAAATTCATAAACAAAAGTTTTAGGTATTCAGACTAGAAAGTCTACCAATAGAATTGAAAGGGCCATGCAATTATGACATGTGAAGTGTCCATGTCGAATAACTAATCGAGATACATCTCTATTAGTAGGTATAGTTCACATGAAAATAAACACGAAAATCTTAAGAAAATAAGTGATCGATTATTTACGGAACTTGAATTGGGAAAATATGGGTGTTGAACACATTTTGTCATGATCGACGATGGTCAAATGAGAAAGTGATTTTGTAAATTCAAAGGAAAGACAAAGAGGATAAGCTTGATTGAAAATTAAGTGGGTTTGGGAAAAACTAAGTCGACAAACATTCTCGTCCATTGACCCTCTCTATATATAGTGTCAATGCTAAATTAAAACCCAGAATTTTTTGTTCTCCATCTCATATAATTAAATTATTAGATTTAAATAGACCAAAATGAGTTAGAGACTACATGGAATCAATTCAAAGGAGTTGGAGGGGGAAGAAGAAAATCTGGAAAATTAAGTTAAAAGAGAACTCGCTTAATGTATCGAGACAAATAAGAAAAATTAAGAAGGATACTACCGTTTATATTCATACGTTTAATTCAACTATAAACTGTGTTGCGTGCACATCATGTGTTCAAGTTCTAATACATAGCAACCATGAGGCCAGCATGTAGTGCAATTAGTGACTACAATGAGAAACTCTAGTTGCTAACCCGAATGAAACTCGGTCACAATGGTATTAGCCGAGTTAGTTTCCATATATTATCATTTGGACATCACATTGCTCCTCATCTCGTGCCTATCGTGGGGATATGAGCACATAGATTTTTGTCACAGACGACCATGGCGAACAAGAGAGCGAAAATTCCTACAAGGAATGCTTCGGACAAAGCGGGTCTTCGTATGCTAGGACGCCGCTATTCCTCTTTTCGCCTGTTGCAGAACTCCTGTTTCTTTTTTCAGCGATGCAGAAGTTGTGTGTCGTAATGTCGAGAAGAAAACAGAGATGGGTGTAGCTACAGTCTGGAACTCCAATTCTAGTCTCTCGTTCAACCGAAGCTAACTAGTCGAAAAGAACGATATCCGCAAAGCTGACCGCGTTCAAGCTTTCCAAAACACATGGTCTTACTATCATACCTCAGCATTGCAGAAAGTGTGGAGTTCCAATTCAAGTCTGAAAGTCTACATAAAACGAACGTGGCAATTACACATGACGCAAGCTAATGGAGAGGATTAATCAATCAGTCCTATATCTATTGTACGGATGTCAATTCGGTCTTAAACTTTTCCGATTTTGCCAAGTTAACTCTAAACCTTTGTGTGAAATTCAATTACACTCTTTCCGGTTAATTTTCGTTTGAAATCACCAACATGGTGGTGTGCAATTTTTGATGGAAAAGGAGGGTCGTTCTTTAGGATAGCTGTCAAAGAGTGGATGACTATGTCAATGATTTATGTCAAAATTTGAGTGGAAGGTTCATGTTGGAATTTCGCATACCGGTTTAGGATTAAATTAACAAAAATGAAAATTTTAAGACTGGATTAACATTCGTACAACATGAGTTAGGATTGAGTGGACAATTTTTTGGTAACAAATGTGCATTTAAATAAGGGTTAATTACATAAATGGTCCATAAACTTTGACCTAATGTGTAATGTAGTATCTAAACTTTAAATTTATTCAATGTAATTCCTGAATTTGAGCTCAATGAACAATGTCTTATCTAAATTTTTAATTTGTTTGATGTGATTCCTGAACTTTGAATAAATTTTAATCCAGTTCCTAGACTATATGAAATATTCAATATTATCATTTTATTAATTCAAGTTCAAGGGTATTCTTGAAAATTTTCAAATGGTTAAGGGACTAGATTTGAAGATGTATTCGATAATTTACGAACCACATTAAACAAATTAAAAGTTCAAAAATGACATTGTATATTAAGTTAAAATTCAATGATCATATTAAACATATTAAAAGCTTAGAAACAACATTACACATTAACCTAAAGCTCAAAGACTATTTGTAATAATTGCCCTTTGAATAACCACAGTATACATGAAAGTGCTGGTATTTAGCTTTAAAGGACTGGAACGACAAGTGAAAACCTTTGCTGGCGATGTTGCTCATGGTGGAAACAAAAAGGGTTCAAGCATCGACCCGGCATGCGGTGCTGGGCCCAGGACAACGTGTGCGCTCTTGCCCCGTCTGCAGCTTGAAACCTTTTTGGGCTATCGGCCCGCGTTGACTTACGCTTAGCCGATGTCTAAACTGGTAATTCGACTTTCTTTCTTTCTTTTTCTTCGGTCACTTGTCACAGGATTCGTGAGTTTTCAAAAGTTAATCGCGAGTCAATTCAAACTTGAAAGCGCTCCATCCGTCCACTTTGGTTCACGTAATTAACAGAGAAAATAAAAAGGGGTCAACTGCTGTTTTGTTTCTGGTCAACACGGGGGCATTTTTTGGGGTTAGATTATGGGAATATTTGGAAGGTATAAAAGTCGAGTTTAAAATATAAGATTTTGGTGGGATTATTGCTGACTATTTTAAAAACTTAAATTATTAAACGAATGTGTGATTTATTATTTAAATATTATAATACTCTTTCTCATACTTAGTCTCGTTTTTTGCATAATACTAAGCATGAAAATTTAATTAGGGATGTAAATGAAATCTAGAAAGATCTCAAGTCAAGACTTTCGGCTCTAATATTATGTGTGATTTTGATGGAATCATTATTGATTGTTCTAAAAACTTAAGCTATTAGCTAAATGCGTGGTTTATTCTTTAAATATTCTAACAGAAAAAAAATGCAGTGTGGTGCAGTTGTCAAGGGTACAGGATTAAAAAGGAGTTAGTTAAGTCAAGATTGACACAACGATGTAATTGTCCAACAATGGTTAAAATTTGAATCTCTAGTTGTATCCTGTTTTGGTGATTGCAAGTTATGAGTCTCATTTATGGTACGATGAAGAGAATGCGTCCGAGGATGGCTCGTATTTATGCTAAGCCATTGTCAGATTGCCAGCACTTGCTTGGATTCTTCTTCTCTCGATCGAAATTGTTGAACGGGCCTGGAGTTTCTGAAGTTTTGACTGCCGCAGTAGTGGAGGACCAGATCGGGATTTGACTTCACTTGGTTATAGACAGGGAAGAAGATGAAGGAGAATTTGAATTGGTCGTCGAGGAGGACAATTTGTAATATTTATTGTGAAAAGGTTTTAGATAATTAAGAAATTAAACCATTCATGAGCCAAAAAAAAAAAAATCTCAATAAGTACCAACATTACCTCACTACTTCAAATTTTGGGCTATTTTTTTATTAAATGACAAAAATTCTAGCTTTTCTTTAATATCAGCCCATAATCTAATCCAAATTGTATAGAATTATATCTAGACATGAAGTGAATTCTCTAATATAATTCTCCGGATTTTCTGCTTCTTCCTCCGACTCCTTTGCATTAAATCAATGTAGTCATTTAACTTTTGCTTCTTGTCAAAGTACAAAATCTAATCAATTGAACATGCAATGACACCATCCACACTGTGAAAATAACTTAAATTGCTTCTTGTTATAGGCACAAACATGGCTGTACATCTCGTTGCAAATTGGAAAACAAATGGCTCAGGTGTTTAGACTAGAAAGTCTATCGAGCGAATTGAAAGGGCCATGTGATTGTGATGCGTGAAGTGTTCATGTTGAATAACTAATTGAAATACATCTCTATTGGTAGGTATAGTTTACATGGAATGAACATGAAAATATTAAGAAAATAAGCGACCTATTGATTACATAAGACTTGAATTGGGAAAATGTGGGTGTTGAACCCATTTTGTCACAATCGACGGTGGTCAAATAAGAAAGTGATTTTGTAAATTCAAAGGTAAGACAAAGAGAATGAGTTTGATTGAAAATTAAGTGGGTTTGGCAAAAACTAGGATGAAAATCATTCTTGACCCTCTCTATATATAGTGTCAACACTAAATTAAAACCCATAATTTTTAGTCCTCCATCTCATATGACCAAAAGGAGTAAGCTGACTAAATTGAATCAATCCAAAGGAGTTGGAGGAAGAAGTAGAAAATCTGGAAAATTAAGTTAAAAGAGATCTAACTTCATGTCTAACTATTTATCAAAATCTTGTACACAAGAGATAAAATATATTGAGACTAATAAGAAAAATTGAATAGGATATTACCACACACGGAATGAAATGGAATATATTCATACATTTGATTTGACTATAAACTGTCATGCACATCTTTTCAAGTTCTTGTACATAGCAACTGTGAGGTTGACAAGTAGCACAATTAGTCACTACAATGGGAAACCCTAGCTGCCAACTCGAATGAAACTCGGTCATGGCAGTATTAGCTGGGTTAGTCTCGATAATTATCATTTGGACATCGCAGTGCTCCTTGTCTCGTGCCTATAATTGTGATACGAGCACATAGATTTTTGTCACAAACGACCATGCACGCACATTTACGATTCGGAAGTTTATATCTGACCTGGGCGACGGCGAACAAGAGAGCGAAAATTCCTATGAGGAATGCTTCGGACAAAGCGGGTATTCGAATGCCGCGATGCTGCCGTTCCTTTTTGCCTGTTGCGGAACTCCTATTTCTTTTTCAGTAGCGCAAAAGTTATGTGTCGTAATATTTAGAAAAAACAGATGTTGACTTTATCAAAGATGGGCGTAGCTACAGTCTGGAATTCCAATTTTGGTCTAGTCTCTCGTTCAACCAAAGGTAACTAGTCCGAAAGAACGAATTCCGCAAGCCGACGGCGTCGAAGTTTTCCAAAACACATGGTCTTACTATCATACCTCAGAAAGTGTGAAGTTCCAAAACGCATGGTCTTGCTATCATACCTCAGAAAGGGGGCATTGCAGAAAGTGTGGAGTTTCAAATCAAGTCCGAAAGTCTCATTCAAACAAATGTACCAATTAAATGCAATAGGAGCTAGCAGGTAGGATTACCCCAATTAGTCCTAAACTTATTGTACATATGTTAATTCAATGTTAAACTTTTCAATTCTGCCAATTTAGTTCTAAGCTTTTGTGCTAAATTCAAATGTAATCCGTTTGGCCAAATTTCTTTGAAAATCACCATGGTTGTTTGCAATTTTTGATGGAAAATGAGGGTTTTTCTTTAGGACACCCGTCAATGACTAAATTGTCTTGTTGGCAATTTCCAGTGAAAATTGGTTGGAATGATCACATTAGGATTTTACATAAAGGTTTAGGACAAAATTGACAAAAATGAAAATTTTAGGACATGATTGATATCGCATAACACAAGTTAAGACTGAATGAACAACTTTCTGAAACAAACACTCATTTAAATGAGGGATAATGACATATACAATCCTGAAACTTTATGCCATTATGCAATGGGGACCCTAAACTTTAAATTTGTTCAACGTGGTCATGAACTTTTGATTCATAATCAATTTAGTCCCTAGATTTCATGAAATGTTTAATATTATCATTCCATTAATTAAAAATCAGGGATAATATTGAATATTTTGATATAGTGCAAAGACTATATTGAACATGTATTGATTGTGTAGAGACCATATTAAACAAATTAAAAGTTTATGAACAACATTGCACAGTAAATTAAAATTTATAGAACACATTGAATAGATTTTAAAATTTAGGGACCATAAATTGTTTGTATAATTTTCCCTTTAAATGATCAGAGTATAGAGGAACGCGCTAATAGTCAACACGGAAGAATCGGAACGACAAGTCAAAACCAAAAAAGGTTGGCTAAACCTTTGTAGGCGACGTTGCTCGTGGTGGAAACAAAAAGAGCTCGTGCATCGACCCGGCATGCATTGCTGGGCACAGGACAACGCGGCCGCTCTTATGCTTGATTAGTTGCCCGATCAAAAGTTTTTTTATATAAAGTGTTTTTGACACTTAGCAACACTTATTGAAATTATTAGTATAGAAAAAGAAATTAGTATTAGTATTTTTTTGGGCACAGAACAATAGAATTTTGCTTGTTCCCGACTTTCCATAGTAAGCTAAAGCGATTCAGGGCTGATAATTTTTGACGCAAATTGAGACGATTGAAATAATTAAATGGAAAATTAAATAGTAACATGCATTGATATGAGTTTAATCCTTATAAGTTAGAATAATAAATAAAAATTTAATTTTATTCAATGACACGAGTGTAACATCCGGTTGTGACATGTGAACACAAATTAATCCTTTACACCAAATCCTTGGTTCATTAGGAAGTGCATATCTTAATTTATCACGAGCAAAAGGCTGTCTTCCATCGAATTTCTCTAGCTTAAATCTTGGTAGAAATTCACTCAACGGAACATTCGCTTCAACAACATTCTGACTTTTCATTAATCCTAGATTGACAAAACAATGAACAGCCAAATTGCCAGTGAAATTGGGTAGTCGGTTCCTACCTTTTGCACTTATAAAAAATTGCTAACAAATTTATTAGACTTAAAGGACTAAATCTAAGAAAGCTGACATGATTCCCAAGTGATACAGCTTGCAACAGCGGAAATTATCCATCCGAAAAATAAATAAATAAAAAGGGAAGGAAAAAAAACTTTCGCTTATTCTTATAAACCGTGCATTGATTCATTTTCAATCTTTTTTTTACTTGCAACTACTCAATTCCTCTCGCAATGTCCTTTGCATGAAGTGCCAACTATTTACGGTCAGCAGCGACGCCGGATTGAGGGACGCGATCGGAATAATCATGCGGTGGCATGCCCATGGCCGATCGGCCTGCAAAGGCCTTGGTGCTGGTGGTGCTGCTTCCGGGAGTGTAGCCGCCGCAGTTCGTACACGGAGCTGGACCCTTGTTCAGAGTCTGGAGAACAATCAGACCAGGCTCCTCACTGATGGCCAGCGCTCCTCCGTGGCTGTTAATCAGAGTCCGGCATGCCTCGCTCGGTCGCATCGACGCTCCCATCGAAAGCAGCAAGATCATCACAACTACTGCTACCTTTGAAGTTAGGATCTTCTTCATCATCGGCTGAATTTTTCCGACGAATCTCTAGCTGTATTTTGTTTAGGCGATTGCAAGTAATGAGTCTCTTTAGTGGCACGATGAAGAGAATGCGTCCGAGGATGTCTCGTATTTATACAGAGCCATTGTCAGGTTGCCAGCAATTTCTTGGATTCTTCTTCTCTCGATCTAAATTGTTGAACGTGCCGGGGATTTTTGAATTTTTGACTGCCACAGTGATGGAGAACCTGATGGGAATCTGACTCCATTGGTTATAGAGAGAGGGAAGAAGATGAATTTGAATTGGTCATCAAGGAGGACAATTTGTGATATGTATCTTGAAATTTTTTTAGAAAATTGAGAAATTTAACCATTCAGGAGCCAAAGAAAAAGAAAAATCTTAATAATTTTTGGCATTTCCTCAATACTTTAAATGTTGGGCTATTTTTCGTGAAAAGACTATAGTTCTAGCTTTTCTGTAATATCAGGCCATAATTTAATCCAAATTGTATAGGATTTCCATATATATATACATACATGAAGTGAATTCTCTGACTTAATTCTCTGGATTTTCTACTTCTTCCTCCGACTCCTTTGCATGGAATCAATGTAGGCATCTTAACTTTTTCTTCTTGTTAAAATATAAAATCTAATAAATTGAACATGCAATATCACCTTCTGTATCATAAAAATAACTTAAATTTCTTGGTGTGATTGGTTTAATACATCTAATTTGCAAACTCATAAACAAAAGACTTAGCGTTTGCACAATAAAGTCTACCGAGCGAACTGAAAGGGTCACGCGGTTACGACACATGAAGTGTTCATGTTGAATAACTATTTGAGATACATCTCTATCAGTAGGCATAGTTCATACGGAAACAGACATGAAAATCTTAAGAAAATTAGTGACGTATCATTTGCGTAAAACTTGAATTGAGAAAATGTGGATGTTGAATACATTTTGTCATGATTGACTGTGGTCAAATGAGAAAGTGATTTTGTAAATTCAAAGGAAAGACAATGAGGATAAGTTCGATTGAAAATTAAGTGGATTTGGGAAAAACTAGGGCGACAAACATTCTCGTCCACTGACCCTCTCTATACGTAGTGTCCCAGAATTATTTGTCCTCTGTCTCATATGATCCAATTATTACATTTCAAACATTGACCAAAAGGAGTTAGATGTCTACATGGAATCAATCCAAAGGAGTTGGAGGAGGAAGAAGAAAATCTGGAAATTAAGTTAAAAGTGAACTCGCTTCATGTCTAGACATGTATCGAAATCTTATGCATGAGAAGTAGAATATATCGAGACAAATAAGCACAATTAAAAAGGATATTTACCGTGCATGAAATGGCATTGAAGATATCCATGCATTTAATTTGACTATAAACTGCGTCGCGAGCATATCATGTGTTCAAGTTCTCTTACATAGCAACTGTGAGGTTGGCATGTAGCACAATTAGTGACTACAATGAGAAACTCTAGCTGCCAACCCAGATGAAACTCGGTCACGAGTATTAGCCGGGTTAGTGTCGATATATTCTCATTTGGACATCGCATCACTCCTGGTCTCGTGCCTATTATTGCGATAGGAGCACATAAATTTTTGTCACGAACGACCATGCGTGCACTTGTACGGTTCGGAAGTTTATATCTCGACCTGGGCGGCAGCGAACAAGAGAGCAAAAATTCCTACAGGGAATGCTTCGGACAAAGCGGGTATTCGAATGCCGCAATGCTGCCGTTCCTCTTTTCGCCTGTTGCGGAACTCCTGTTTCTTTTACAACAGCGCAGAATATATGTGTCGTAATATCTAGACAAAACAGATGTTAGACTTCATCAAAGATGGGCGTAGCTACGGTCTGGAATTCCTATTCAAGTCTAGTCTCTCGTTCAACCAAAAGGAAACCAGTCCGAAAGAACGAAATTCGCAAGCCAACCGCGTTGAAGCTTTTCCAAAACACATGGTCTTACTATCATACCTCAGAAAGGGGGGCATTGCAGAAAGTGTGGAGTTCCCTATCAAGTCCGTAATTCTCATTCAAACAAACGTACCAATACATGCGACAAGTCAAAACCCAAAAAGGGGTGGCTAGACATTTGGAGGCGATGTTGCTCGCGGTGGGAACAAAAAGAGTTCATGCGTCGACCTGGCACGCTTTGCTGGGCACGGGACAACGTGTGTGCTCTTGTCCTGTTTGCAGTTCGAAACTTTTCTGGGCTATTGGTCCGCGTTGACTCATGCTTCGCCGTATCCACTCGTCCCAGGATTGGGCGAGTTTCAAAAGTTATTTGCGAGTCAATTCAAACTTAAAGTGCTCGATCCGTCTACTCAGGTTCGCGTGGTAAACAGAAGAATAGAAAAGGCTCAACTGCTGCTTTGTTCTTGGTCAACACGGGGGCTTTTTTTTTTTTTGGTCTGATCACGGAAATATTTCAACGGTATAGAAGTCGAGTTTGCAAATTTAAGATTGTTATATTGCATATTAACCAAAAAAATAAATGTTTATAATGAAATACTATGATGGGTTGCGGGCACCCTACATGAACCAATCACTTTAAAGAAAGGAAAATGAGTAACAAACAGTCCAACGTCCGCCGTAAGTTTTAAAGTTAGAAATAAGGAGACTTACTTAATCTGTTAATGATAAGATTTAAGGTGAATATCTAATGGATATTGATTTGCAAGTTTCGGTGGATATTGTTCTACCAAAGAAAAGATTTATATAAAGTGATAAATTTTAAATTGCAATGATGTTTTTCTCTAGTAAAAAAGATTTGATGAATATTGTTTCCGAATAAAAGAAACTTAATAACTTAAGCAAATAGAAATGCAGATGTTTTATAACAATTATGCTAAAGAAGCGGGATTTGATATTAGAGTGTTAAACTCGTATAAAAGGAAAGGCAACGAAGAAAAAACGCGGTGTGGTTCTTTGCTGTGATTGTCAAGGGTATAAGATTGAAAAGAAGTTAATTAAGTCAAGATTGAGAAAACGATGTGTTTGTCCAACAATGATTAGAATTCATTTAGTTGAGTCCTAGAAATGGGAAATGACAAAAGTTATACTTGATCATAATATCTTGACAACTCCTCAAAGTGCCAGATTCTTTACGTCACACAAGAATATTGATTCTAGAACAAGAAGAAAAATCAAATTGCACTGTGATTTAGGGATTAGAACAAACAAATTGTTTAAAGCATTGGTCGTTGAAGAAGGAGGACATGAGAAACTAAATTTTGAAGAAAAAGATGCTAGAAACCATGTCACGAATTACAAAAGGTTGAAATTGCAAGAAGGAGATGCGCAAGCACTTTTCAATTTTTTTCAATCATGATGTGGACAAATTCCAATTAAAATTATATACATGATTTGGATGGTGAACGACGACTGGTAGTGTTTTATCTAGACAGATGCATAAGCAAGAGAGGCAAACAGACACTAGGGGATGTCACATTCGATATCACTTATCAGACCACTAATATGACTTGCTGGGGTAAGTACACTAAGAGTGCCATAACTTTCATACGGCGTTCACTTTGGTGCCAAAACTTTTTTTTCGCTCACTTGAGTGCCAATTCTGATGTGGCCGCCGGAAAAGCTAACTTGGTGTCGGTGAACAATATTTTAATATATTTTAATATATTTATTAATTTTTTTGATTTTTTTTTGATTTTTTTGATTTTTTTCTTTAAGGCCGGTGAGGGTCACCGGTGGCCCCGCCGGCCCTAACAAAAAAAAAAAAGCATAAATTTTTTTTTTAAAAAATTTAAAAAGAGTAGAAACGGCGTCGTTTTGCCTGAAAAGTCCACGTCGGCTTCGAAATTTATTTAAAAAAAGAAAAAGAAAAATCATTAAAAAATTCCATGTATGCATTTTGGCACTTAAGCGAACGATTTTTGGCCGGAAGTGGCACTTAACTGAACGATTTCACTCCGATGTGGCACTCAAGTGAGCAAAAAAAAAAAGTTTTGGCACCAAAGTGAACGCCGTACGAAAGTTATGGCACTCCTAGTGTCCTAACCCCTAACTTGCCTTTTGCTCCATTTGTCGGTGTCAATCATTATGGCCAGTAAGTTTTGTTAGGGCGTGGCTTGCTTGTAGATAAGACAACCAGCTTTTTATCAGGACGTTTAAGGCTTAGCTTGATTAGTGTAGGTGCTTTACCAATAAGTTGCCCGAACAAAAGCTTTTTTATATAAAGTGTTTTTGACACTTTCCAATACTAATTAAAATTTATCAGTACAGAAAAATAATAGTATTTTTTGGGCACAGAACAATAGAATTTTGTTTGCTCCCAACTTTCCATAATTAGCTAAGTGATCCAGGGCTGATAATTTTCCACGCAAATTAAGACGTTTAAAATAATTGTATAGCAAATCCGATAGTAACATGCATTGACATGAAATTTAATCCATATAAGCTAGCATAATAAATAAAAATTTAATTGTTTCAATGACATGAGTGTAACGTCTCGTTGTGACATGTGAATACAAATTAATCTTTCGTGTCAAATCCTTGGTCCACTTAAGAAGTGCATATTTTAATTTATCACGCGCGAAAGGCTGTCTTCCCATCAAATTTCTCTAGCTTAAACCTTGGTAGAAATTCACTCGACAGAACATTCGCTTCAACAACATTCTGATTTTTCATTAATCCCAGATCAACAAAACAACGAACAATCAAATTGCTAGCGAAATTGGGTAGTATGTTCCTACCTTTTGCACTTAAATAATCGCTAACAAATATATTAGGCTTAAAGGATTGAATCTAAGAAACATGATTCCCAAGTGATACATCCTGCAACGGACGGACATTATCCATCCGAAAAATATATAAATAAAAGGGAAGAAAAAAAACTTTCGGTTTTTCTTGTAAACCATGTATTGATTCCTTTTCAATCTTTTTTAGTTGCAACTATTCAATTCCTTTGGCAATGTCCTTTGCATGGAGCGCCCACTATTTACGATCTGCAGCGATGCCGGATCGAGGGACGCGATCAGAATAATCACGTCGTGGCATGCCCATGGCCGATTGGCCCGCGAAGGCCTTGGTGCTGGTGGTGCTGCTTCAGGGAGTGTAGCCACCGCAATCCGTGCACGGAGCCGGACCCTTGTCTAGAGTCTGGAGAACGATCGGAGCAGGCTTCTCACTCGTAGCCCGAGCTCCTCCATGGCTGTTCATCAGAGTTCGGCGTGCCTCGCTCGGTCGAATCGACGCTCCCATCAAAAGCAGCGAAATCATCACAACGACTGCTACTTTTGAAGTTAAGATCTTCTTCATCATCGGCTGAATTTGTCCGAAGAATGTGTAGCTGTCCCCTGTTTGGTGATTGCAAGTTGTGAGTCTCTTTTGTGGGTAGGATGAAGAGAATGCGTCGGAGGATGTCTCGTATTTATACTGAGCCATCGTGAGATTGCCGGCAATTGCTTGGATTCTTCTTTTCTCGATAGCAATTGATGAACGGGGCTAGGGTTTTTGAATTTTTGACCGCCAAAGTAATGGAGAACCAGATTGGAATTTGACTTCACTGGTTATAGAGGGAAGAAGATGAAAGGAGTATTTGAATTGGTCGTCAAGGAGGACAATTTGTAATATTTATTGCGAAAAGGTTTTAGAAAATTGAGAAATTAAATCATTCATGAGCAAAAGAAAAAAAAAATCTTAATAAGTTCCGGCATCTCCTTGATACTTTAAATTTTGGGCTATTTTTCATTAAATGACTATAATAATAGCTTTTTTGTAATATCCAGCCATAATCTAATCTGAATTGTATATGATTCCCCTATATATTTAGATATGAAGTGAATTCTTTAATTTAATTCTTTGGATTTTCCGCTTCTTTTTCGACTCCTTTCATTGAACTAATGTAGCCATCTAACTTTTTCTTCCCATCAAAATAAAAAATCTAATAAATTGAACACGTAGTGTCCCCATCCGTACCGTGAAAATCACTTAATTTGCTTCACATCATTGGCACAAACATGGCTATGCATCTAATTTGCAAATTCAAAAGCAAAAGACTCAAGCGTTTGGATTGAAAAATCTATCGAGCGATGTGAAAGTGTCACATGGTTATGACACGTGAAGGGTTCATGTTGGATAACTAATTGAGATGCATCTCTATTAGTAGGTACAGTTCCCACAAAACAAAAGCAAAAAAAAAAAAAAAAAAAACTCCTATGGCTTGAATGACGGTATTAGATGAGTATGCGTAAAACAAAGGTAAGACAAAATGAGTCACCTATTGGTTAGGTAAAACTTGAGCTGAGAAAATGTGCAGATTGAACACATTTTGTCACGATCGATGGTGGTTAAATGAAGAAGTGATTTTGTATATCCAAAGGTAAGACAAAGAGGATGAGTTTAATAGAAAACAAAGTGGGTTTGGGAAAGACTAGGGCGACAAAAAGAGTTAAAAACCGTGGCTTAATCACATTCGTCGACCGACCCTATATAAATAAATTAAAACCCAGAATTTTTATTCCTCCATCTCATATGATTCGTGCAATTTGGTCATATTACGTATATACATATACATTTACATATATATGTATGTATGTATAATCTAAGACATTAAGGTTTCCTTATTTATGTAATTAAGTCTTGTTAATCGTTGCCGAGAGTAACCATTAAAAATGATGATGTGGCAATTTTAACACGGGGAGACTTAAATGACATGATGATTTTCCTATTCCGAAAATGCATGCTTGGACTTTATTGTTGTTCAAAATAAAGACACAGTATTATAAGAATCTTGTAGAAACAAGTAAGCAAGGGGGAGGAGACAAAGAGGGTTTTGGCTATGCCCGGCATTTACGGCAGATTGCCATTACCATGCGAGCGTCATGGCCCGTATAGCCTACGAAAGGGCCTAGGATGTTACCTTAAGAGTCTCACTTTCATTGCGAAATGTTTGATTCAAGTCATAACTTTATTGCACCGCCCACGAAATGAAAGTCCAAGTCCGGCATTGTTGCCCTACCAAAATTTTACAGCCACAGAATCTCTTCGTATGAGGCATGTCGTAGTTAGGTAGCTTAGAGCAAATTATTCAAAAGTTTAGTTATCTGTGCATTGCTCAGAGTCCAGTCCATTGCATAGAGTACCATACTGGCGTTGTGCTCCCCAAAAGTTGTCCTAGTACATGGGATTTTGTCCGTGGTTAGATTTTCATTTTACATGGATTGTGTATTCTTTCATCTCTAGTTGGAGAGAATTTTCCCCTAACCATACCTGTAGTGGGTAGGTTTATACATATATTTGGCCAGAACAAGTTTATGGATGTTACTTGCATAAGATTTAACCGAACCGATATATAGGTAAAGCTCATGTCCGTAACTCACTAATCAAAAGACATGGGCATATCTACAGTCTGGAATTCCAATTCAATTGCGTGTCGTAAACAGATACTGACTTGATCAAAGAGGAGCGTAGCCACAGTCTGGAACTAATTCAAGTCTACTCTCTCGTTCAATTAAAGGCAACTAGTCCGAAAGAGCGAAAGCCGTAAGCCGACCACATCAAAGCTTTCCAAAAGTAAGCCGACCACATCAAAGCTTTCCAAAACACATGGTCTTACTATCATACCTCAGAAAAGGGGTATTGCAGAAAGTGTAAAGTTTCAATTTAAGTCCAAAAGTCTCATTCAAACAGACGTGTCAATTACACACGACACCAACAAACAACAGGGAGGATTACCCAATCAGTCCTGAAGGTATTGCATTGATGTCAATCTAGTCTAAAACTTTTCAATTCTATCAATTTAATCCTAAAATTTTGTGTGAGAACTGCAATCATTTTGGCCAATTTTCTCAGAAAATTGCCGACGTGGTGATGTGTAATTTTTGACAAAAAAGGAGGGTCATTCTTTAGGACGGCCGTCAATGACTACACCAGCACATTGGCAATTTCCAATGAAAATTGGCTAGAATGACCATGTTGAAATATTGCTAAAGGTTTAAAGCTAAATTGATAAAATTAAAAATTCTAGGACTACAGTGACATCCATACAACACTATTAGGACTAAGTGGACAATTTTCGCTAAACAAATGCTCATATGTTTAAAGAATAATGATACAAATTATCCCTAAAATTCAACCAAATGTGTAATGTAGTCATTAAACTTTAGCTGAACGTGCAATGTCGCCTTTGGAATTTCAATTTGTTCAATGTAATCTCTAATATATTCATACATATTCAATTTATTCTTTAAACAATATTAAATATTCAATGTTATTCTTCTAATAATATCGAATATTTTCATATAATTCAGTGATTATATTGAAAATGTATCAATGATTTATGAATCATGTTAAACAAATTAAAAGTTCAGGAATTACATTACATATTGGGCAAAAATCCAAAGGCCATGCTGAACAAATTAAAGTTTAAGAACAACATTACACATTAACTTAAATCTCAAAGATTATTTGTATCATTTTCCCTTTAAATAACCACAATATAGATGAAAGTGCTGATATTTAGCTTAAAGGGACCGGAACGACAAGTCAAAACCGAAAAAGGGTTGGCTATAACCTTTGTTGGCGATGTTGCTCATGTGGAAACAAAGAGGGTTCGAGCATCGAGCTGGCACGCACTGCTGGGCACAGGACAATGTGTGCCCTCTTGTCCTGTTTTGCAGTTTGGAACCTTTTTGGGCTATTGGCCCACGTTGACTTATGCTTCGCCTATGTCTACGTTATTACTTCGACTTTCTTTCTTTCTTTCTTTCTTTTCTTCGGTCAATCGTCCCAGGATTAGCGAGTTTTCAGAAGTTGACTGCGAGTCGATTCAAACTTAAAGGCTCGATCCGTCCACTCAGGTTCACTACGTAAACAGATAAAAAAGCCAACTGCTGTTTCGTTTCTGGTCAACACGGGTTTTGGACGGTATAAAAGTCTGAGTTTGCAAATTTAAGATTGTTATATTATATATTAACAAAAAAACTGTTGTTTATAATGAAATACTATGATGGGCTGTGGATACTCAACAGGAACCTATTACTTTAAAGAAAGGAAAATGAGTAACGATCAGTCCGATGTCAGTCATAAGTTTTAAATTTAGAAGTAGACAGACTCACTTAATCAGTTAATGAGAAGATTTAAGGTGAATATATAGTGGATATTGATTCACAAGTTTTGATAGATTGACAAGTTTTAAATTGCAACTTTTAAAATAATGGATTATTCTCTTGTCAAAGAAAAGATTTGATAGATATTGTTCCCAAATAAAAGAAATTTAATAACTCAAGCAACTAGGAATGTGAATGTTTTATAACAATTATGCTAAAGAAGCAGGATTGACTATTAGTGTTAAACTTGTATAAAAGGAAAGGCGACAAGGGAAAAACACAGTCTAGTGCTTTGTTGCGATCATCAAGGGTACAAGATTGAAAAGAAGTTAGTTAAGTCAAGATTGGGAAAAAGTTGCGGTTGTCCAACAATGGTTAGAATGCATTTAGTTGAGTCCTAGAAATGGGAAATGACAAAAGTTATACTCAATCATAATCACTTCACAACTCCTCAAAGTGCAAGATTCTTTACATCACTCAAGAATAGTGATTCTAAAACAAAAGGAAAAATTGAGTCGCACTGTAATTTAGAGATTAGAACAAATAAATTGTTTCAAGCATTGGTTGTTGAAAAAGGAGGGCATGAGAAACTAAATTTTGAAGAAAAAGATACTAGAAATCATATTACGAAGTACAAGAGGTTGAAATTGCAAGAGGAAAATGGGCAAACACTTTTCGAATTTTTTCCATAATGCTGTGAAAATTCCAATCATAACTATATACTTGATTTGGATGGTGAACAACAACTGCATAATTTTTTTGGGCAGATGCACGACCAAGAGACCCAAGCAGATACTGGGGGATCTCGTCGCATATGATACCGCTTATTGGACAAATAAATATGACATGACTTTTCCTCCATTTGTAGGTGTCAATCATCATGGCTAGTAAGTTCTATTAGGATGCCACTTGCTTGCAGATGAGACAACAAGCTTTCTCATATGGATGTTTAAGGCTTAGCTTGATTAGTGTAGGTGCGTTACCAATAAGTTACACGATGAAAAGTATTTTTCATTAACTGTTATTGACGCTTATTAACACTTGTTGAAATTTACTAGTATAGAAAAAGAACTAGTTATTTTTGGGTGCAAATCAATAGAATTTTGCTTGTTCCCGACTTTCCATAATTAGCTAAAGCGATTTAGGGCTGGCAATTCTAGACTTAAATTAAGAAGTTTAAAATGATTATATGGCAAATCCAATAGTAACATGCATTAACATGGATTTAATCCATATAAGTTAGCATAATAAATAAAAATTTAACTTTTTTCAATGACATGAGTATAACATCCACTTGTGACATGCGAACACAAATTAATCCTTCATGTCAAATCTCAATTTATCACGCGCAAAAGACCGTCTTCCCATCAAATTTTTCCAGCTTAATCCTTGGTAAAAAAATTCACTTGACACAACATTCGCTTCAACAACATTCTGATTTTTCCATCAATCCCAAATTGACAAAACAACGAATAGCAAAATTGCTAACAAAATTGGGCAGTTGCTTCCTGCCTTTTACATTGACAAAAAATTGCCAACAAATTTATTAGGTTTAAATCCAAGAAACCAGATATGATTCCCAAGTTGTATATTCTACAACAGATGGAAACTATCCATCCAAAAAATAAATAAATAAAGGAAAGAAAAAAAATTTCCTTTATTCTTGTAAACTGTGTAATGGTTCATTTTCAATCTTTTTTACTTGCAATTACTCAATTCCCTTCACAAAGGTCCTTTTCATGAAGCAACAACTATTTACGATGGGCAATGAAGCCAGATCAGGGACGTGGTCAGAATAATCACGCGGAGGCACACCCACGGACGATCGGCCTGCGAAGGCCTTGATGCTGATGGTGCTAGCAATGGTGCTGCTTCCAAGAGTTTTAACTACTGCAGTTCGTACATGGAACTGGACCCTTTTTCAGGATCTGGAGAATGATCAAACAGGCTCCTCACTAGTAGCCTGCGCCCCTCCGTGGCTGTTACTCAGAACCCGACGCGCCTCGCTCGGCCCCATAGATGCTCCCATCAAAAGCAGCAAAATCATCACCACGACTGCTACTTTTGAAGATTGGATCTTCTTCATCCTCGGCTCAATTTTTCCCAAGAATCTCTAGCTTTATCCTGTTTTGGTGGCTACGAGTTACGAATCTCTTCTGTGAGTACGATGAAGAGAATGCGTCTGAAGATGTCTCGTCAGCCGTTGTCAGATTGTCGGCAATTGCTTGGATTCTTCTTCCCTTGATATAAATTGTTGAACGAGCCTAGGAATATATTGTAAAAATTGTAAACTGTATTGTTTTTTAGTTGAATTTTCTGTACATTCTTGATCTCTGTTTTGATACAATATTCCTAGGCCCCTGACATAGAAAGCGTATACAAAAATAGGAGCAGCTAAATAAATCAATAATAAATCAGAATGAATTAAGGAGTAATTGCCAAGGGTCTGCTGAATATGAGGTTCTAGATTTTGTATCTTTCGAAATGATTGTTAGAGATCTACTGAATATCAAGAATGAATAAGAATGAATCAATGAATGATTGCTAGAGATCTGCTGAATATCTAGGCAGATTTGGTATCCTTCGACATCCCCCGCAAGCTAATATGATGGATTTCACAATATGATTGTGTTGCATTTGACGAAAGTGAGTAGAAGATAAGGCTTTGGTGAAGATGTCCACAAGCTGATCTGTGGAGGCGATGTACTAAACATGAAGTTGCTTCTGGCCCACCCATTCTCAAATGAAATGATAGTCAATCTCAACATGCTTCATTTGGGCATGAAAAATGGGATTACCGATGAGGTAAATGGCCGTTATTATCACACCATAAGACAAGAGGACTTGGCAAGGAGATGTGGATGTTGCATAATAAGGCTTCTATCCCTATGAGCTTGGTCATTGTATCGGCTAAACACTTCAATTATGCTTCGATGCTAGAGCAAGCTATAATGTGTAGCTTACAAGAGCTCTAGGAAATAAGATTAGATCCAAGAAAGACACTATAACCATTGACAGACGTTCGAGTGTCATGGTTGCCAGGACAATTCGGTTAAAATTATATCCTTTGCATATACTGAGAGGAAGATATTGTACGTTGCCGAGTGAAGCACAAATAAAGAGGAGTCAACGTGAGATACTTGAAACCCAAGGGAGAGAAGAAAAGAACTTAGTCTTTAGTGCTATGCGAGGGATGCCTGCTTTTTGCCATAAAGCGAATGTTGAAGCTGACATACATGGCAAGGATCAATAGAGTCAACAAAGCCTAGAGGTTGCTACATATAAATTTCCTCTTGAAGATGGCCATGGAGAAAAACATTTTTGACATCTATTTGTCGAAGCTGCTGTCCCTGACTGAAGGTAAGAGAAATAACAATGCGGACCGTTAGATGTTTGATGATGGGACTAAAAGTTTCATGGAAATCCACCCCTTCTTATTGATTAAAGCCTTTGGCAACTAACCAAACCTTGTATCTTTCGAGGAATCCGTCAGCCTTCAGCTTGACTCGAAATACCAATTTACAACCAATGGGCTTGCACTGTTTCGGTGGAGGTACAAGGGTCCAAGTCTGATTTTGCATCAAGGCAGTGTTTTCCTCATTCATGGCTGCTAACCATGCTGGATCCTTATTTGCTTGAGTGAAGGAAGTTGGTGTCGGTATTGATGAAGTTTCGGTTTGCAAGGCATAAGTGTGATCAGCCCGAAGTCGACACCGTACCACAGTTCCATCCCGCAATCTCATCACTATAGGATGAGATGGGGCAGCTGGTGGTGAAGGCGAGCTAGAGGTACTGACACCATCGGTTTGATTGTTAGTGGTGGGTGGATCCGGAGTCAAAGATGACTCTGATTCCGACAAAGGTGCTAGCTCCATTAGCTGAGGTTGTTGCACGTTGTTGCTATACAAAAATAGAGGGAGCAGAGGACATTCTAGAGTTGCAGCAGTGGTTTGACAAGCATCCATTGAACTAGAGATGGCAAATGGAAATAATTGCTCTAAAAAATTGCATCGTTGGTGATGTAGATGTGACGATCTCTTAGAGAATAGCAGCGATACCTTTGTAGCCTGACGTATAATCTAGAAAAATGCATGAATGAGATCTAGATTGGAGCTTGTACTTTGCATAAGGTCGCCTGCATATGGTGCTTTCTCTCGGCTATGCCATTTTGATGATGTTGATGAGGACATAAGGTGCTTTGATAAATACCACGATATTGCAATAAACGATGAAAAGAGGCCAAGAGAAATTCGCCTGCACAATCACACTGAATAGCTTTGACTGTGGTGGAAAATTGATTTTCCACAAAATTGAGGAACACGGAAAAAATGGAGAGAAACTAATCACGAGACTGAAACAAGTATAGCCAGGTAAATTTGGAATAGTCATTAACAAAACAAATATAATATTGATTGTTAGATGTAGAGGTTACAGGATTTGGGCCCATACATTAGAGTGAATTAATTGTAATGGAAGTGTAGACCTATGACCGGTGGGTGGGTGGGTGAAATTGATTGTGACTCTTACTAGACATAGACGCAGGACGTGGTAAAAATGACACCGGTGATTTGTTTAGGACTTGACAAACTTCTGGGAAGGAGGCATGACCAAGTTGGTTGTGCCATAGATGAGCAAAATCGGTTGCAAAGGCTTGAAACACAGATGGAGATGACGACTGCGAAGAAGATACCGGAATAGAATAGAGACCGTGATCAGTTTCCCCTTAAAGTACAATCCTCCCCATACAATGACACTTCATAGAAAAGGAGTTTGGTGATAATAGGAAATCATAGTCGTTTTCTTGACAAAACTAATGTACATATAGCAAATTGTTTTTGATTGTGAGGACAATGAGAACATTAGACATAAGAAAAAGAGGGGAAAACATAGCTACCTAAGTGGGTAATAGGTAAATGAGATCCGTTACCTATAACGACTTGTTGGGATCCAGAGTAAGGCTGAACATTGGACAGACCGAAAGGATTATTTGTCATATGGTGGGTAGCACCAGAGTCAAGATACTAGGATTCACTACAAAAGATAGGTGGTGGGGGAGATATCTCAGCCAAGTTGAGTTGAGGAGAGAATTTGGTTGGTGGCTATTGAAGATATCTATCACGGCAAACATTGGTGCCGTGACCATGCTTGTTACAAATCTGACACCGAAGACTACCTTGTCTCTGATTCTGGTTATTGCCAAAAGACGGATTGAAATTGGTGTTGAGATTCCGATTGTGATACTACTAGCTAGCCCCTCGATAATTTGTCTCTTCCTTCTCGACTCCAATTTTGGAAAAATGTCCATTACCTCGAGAAGATATGAATCTAAAATGTTGTCGTGATCTTTGAGGTTGTGAAATAATCATTGTAGACCCATCAATATTTGCGGCAAATATAGCCGGTGGAGCAACAGTGGACTCCATGAGGTCTAGGCGTGCTATATGGGACAATATGAGGCCATGAAGGGCATCTCTAGTCATTGTTTGATTTTGAATTTGCATTGATATGGATACTGCAAAGCTTTCATATTCAGCTCCCAATCCATGAAAAATATGAGTTTTGAAACTCACGAGGAGAAATAATCTCGCCAATCGAAGTGACTTAGTCCACAAGAACGGTTGCTTGTTGAAGAAATTCCATAACCATTTGATTACCTTTCCGAAGAGTTTGCAGTTGCATTCTAAGATGAGTTTCTATAGCAATATTATGAGTAGCATAAGATGTACCAAGAAATTCCCATGCTTCTGCAAATGTGTTGAAATTCGAAAGTTGATTGATGATGGTTTTGGATGTTATACTGAGAATCCACCCAAGTGCAATTTGATCGCATGCTACCCACTCATCATATGCTAGGTTCGGAACAGGGTGGTGGTTCCATTTTCTACTATATGCACAATTTGGCTAGGTGGACTTATAGAAGATCCTTCCACAATTGGTAACAATTTGCTTGCTCGAAGACATGGCTATAAGCATGCTCTTCAATTAACAAAGTTGTCTCCTGTAAGCTTGACTCCAATTGTTGGACAAGAGATGGAATTTGCAAGAATTCTAGTGGCTGTGGATCCAAGGACTTGGGTTGTTAAGTCAGGGATGGTACTTGACGGTAAAGCAGAGGATGAAGATGCCATTTGAAAATATAAATAAAGCTTTCGCTAGAATAGCTCGATACCATGTAAAAATTGCAAACAATATTGTATTTGTGTTGAATTTTCTATACATTCTTGATTTTTACAGCTTCTATTTATAAGAAATGATACAATATTCCTAGGGCTCCTGATATGGAAAGTGTATACAACAATAGGAGGAGCAGCTAAACAAATCAATAATAAATCAGAATGAATCAGAGAGTGATTACTAAAGATTTACTAAATATGAGGTTTTAGATTTTGTATCTTTCAGAATGATTGCTAGAGATATGCTGAATATTATGAATGAATCAGAATGAATTAAAGATTGATTGCCAAAGATCTGCTGAATATCTAGAATATAAGATTACAGATTTGGTATCCTTTGACATTTTAAAGACATTTTTTAAGTTTTGACCGCCACGGTGATGGAGAACCATATCAGAATTTGACTTCATTGGTTATAAAGAGGGAAGAAGATTAAGGAGAATTGGAATTGGCCGTCAAGGAGGACAATTCATAATATTTATTGTGAAAATTTTGTGAGAAAATTGAGAAATTAAACCATCCAAGGAAAAAGAAGAAGAAAAATCTTATAAGTTCTGGCATTTCCTCAATACTTGAAAAATCTTATAAGTTCTAATATTTACAGACACACGAAGTGACTTAATTCTCCAAATTTTTTGCTTCTTCCTTCGACTCCTTTGTATAAAATCAATGTAGTCATCTTAACTTTATCTGCCTATCAAAATATAAAATCTAATAAATGGAACATGCAATATCATATTTCGTACCATGAAAATAACTTATATTGCTTCATGTCATTGACTTAGATACATCTAATTTGCAAATTCATAACGAAAAAAGACTCGGGCACTTGGATTGGAAAGTCTACCAAGCAAACTGAAAGGGCCATGTGGTTATGGCAAGTGAAGTGTCTATGTCAAATAATTAATTGAGACACATCTCTATTAATAGGTATAGTTCACATAGAAACAAACACAAAAACCTCAAGAATATAAAAGTGATGTATCATTTACGTAAAACTTGAATTGGGAAAATGTGGGTGTTGAACATATTTTTTCATGATCAACAGTGGTCAAATGAGAAAGTGATTTTATAAAGTCAAAGGAAAGACAAAGAGGATGAGTTTGATTGAAAATTAAGTGGGTTTGGGAAAAAATAGGGCGACAAACATTCTCTTCACCGACCTCAGATATATAGTGTCAGCATATGATCCAATTTATTAAATTTCAAATATTGACCAAAAGGAGGAGTTAAATGACTACACGGAATCAATCCAAAGGAGTTGGCGGAGGAAGAAGAAAATCTGGAATATATCGAGACAGAAATAGGGCGACAAACATTCTCTTCACCACCCACTTGGATGGCACTGCTGGTTCGCGCTCTCTTCCTCTCGCAAAAGGTCGAGAGTTCGAATCCCAATTTCGTCATAGAGTGACTTAATTGGTTTCATGTGTGTGGTGACTAGCACGTGTGGCCCCCAGGATTTACTCCCTCGGCTGCCGGCGGGGTGCGGGGTTCCCTGGGTCATCAAAAAAAAAAATAAGGAAAATTAAAAAGGACATTACCACATATGGAATGACATGAAATATATTTATACATTTGATTCGACTATAAACAGGGTCACATGCACATCATGTGTTCAAGAAAAATGGATCCTCGAATTAGTTGGATATCACCTTTTCCTTGCACAAGTTCTTGTACATAGCTACTGTGAGGTCAGTATGTAGCATAATTAGTGACTACAATGAGAAACACTAGCTGCCAACCCCTGTGGAAACTCAATCACGGCAGTAGTAGCAGGGTTATCATCTGGATATCGCATCGCTCCTCGTCTTGTGCCTGTAATTGCGATATGAGCATATAGACTTTGTCAAGAATGATCATCCGTGCACATGTACAGTTCAGAAGTTTGTATCTCGACCTGGGCAACGGCGAGCAAGGGAGCAAAAATTCCTACAAGGAATGCTTCGGACAAAGCGGATATTCGAATGCTACGATGCCGCTGGTCCTCTCTTTCGCTTGCTGCGAAACTCCTGATGCTTTTTTCAGCGATGCAGAAGTTATGTGTCGTAATCCCGAGTAAAAAAAAACAGATGTCGACTTTTTCAAAGATGGGCAGAGCTGCGGTCTGGAATTCCAATTCAAGTCTAGTCTCTCGTTCAAA
The DNA here is from genome assembly GCA_014182735.1 of Corymbia maculata. Lineage (NCBI taxonomy): Eukaryota > Viridiplantae > Streptophyta > Magnoliopsida > Myrtales > Myrtaceae > Corymbia > Corymbia maculata. Next base: position 13,305,232 of record CM024689.1, read on the forward strand.
AAAAGTTAACTAGTCGAAAAGAATGAAATCCGCAAGCCGACCGCGTTGAAGCTTTCCAAAACACATGGTCTTACTACCATACTTTAAAAAGGGGGCATCGCAGAAAGTGTGGAGTTCCAATTCATGTTTGAAGGTATCATTCAAACAAACGTGCCAAATACATGCGACAATGCAAGCAAATGGAGAGGATTATCCAATCAATTCTAAACTTATTGTATAGATGTTAATTCGGTCCTAAACTTTCCCGATTATGCTAAGTTAATGCTAAATCTTTACATAAAATTCCATTGGAGTCTTTTTGGCCAATTTTCGCTTGAAATCACCAACATGGTGGTGTGCAATTTTTGACAATAAAGGAGGGCCATTCTTTAGGACAAATTTCAAAGACTAGACCGCCATGTCACGATGATTTACCGCAAAAATTGGCTGGAAGGACCACATTGGAATCTCGCAAAATAGTTTAGGATTAAATTGACAAAATTGAAAATTTTAAGACTGGATTAATATCTATATAACATGAGTTAGGACTGAGTGGACAATTTTCCTATAACAAACGCATATATAAGTAAGGGCTAATGACATAAATAATCCCTAAAATTTGACCCAATGTGCAATGTGATCTCTAAACTTTAAATTTGTTTAGTGTGATATCTGAACTTAAACTCAATGAATAATGTCTTTTCTAAATTTTTAATTTGCTTAATGTGATCCACAAACTGTGGGCACATTTTTAATCCGATCCATAGACTATATGAAATGTTTAATATTATCATTTCATTAATTCAAGTTTAGAGATAATATTGAAGATTTTCAATTAGTTAATGGACTAGATTTGAACATGTATGAATAGTTTATTGACCACATTAAAAAAATTGAAAGTTTAGGGATGATATTATACGTTGGATTAAAATTCAAGGAACATGTTAAATAAATTGAAAGTTCAAAGATAACATTGTATACTAACATAAAACTCAAAGACTATTTGTATCATTTTCCCTTTAAACAACCACAATATACACGAAACTAAAGAACCTGAACGACAATTCAAAACCAAAAGGGGGTTGGCTAAACCTTCTCTGGCGATGTTGCTTATGGCGGAAACAAAGACTTGATGTGTCGACCCGGCATGCGGTGCTGGGCACCGGAAAACGTGTGCGCTCCTGCCCTATTTGCAGTTTGAAACTTTTTTGGACAATTGGCCCGCTTTGACTTATACTTCTCCGATATCTACGTTGACACTTCGACTTTCGTTCTTTTTCTTCGGTCACCCGCCACGGGATTGGCGAGTTTTCAAACGTTAATTGCGAGTCAATCCAAGCTCAAGGCGCTCGATCCATCCACTCAGGTTCACTACGTAAACAGAGAAACAGCCAACTGCTGTTTCGTTTCTGGTCAACACGGGGGGCATTTGGATGGTATAAAAGTCTGAGTTTGCAAATTTAAGATTGTTAACAAAAAACACTATTGTTAATAACGAAATACTATGATGGGTTGTGGATACTCAACAAGAACCGATTACTTTAAAGAAAGGAAAATGAGTAATGACCTGCCCGATGTCAGCCATAAGATTTAAAGTTAGAAGTAGGGAGACTCACTTGATCCGTTAATGATAAGATTTAAGATGAATATATAGTGGATATTGATCCACAAGTTTCGGTGGATATTTTGTTCTACGAAAGAAAAGATTTATATAGACTGACTAGATTTAAATTAAAACTTATAAAATAATGGATATATTCTATGTTCAAAGAAAAGATTTGATGGGTATTATTCCCAAATAAAAGAAACTTAATAACTCGAGCAAATAGGAATGCGAATGTTCTATAACAATATGCTAAATAAGCGGGATTCGACATTAGAATGTTAAACTCGTATAAAAGGAAAGGCGACAAGGAAAAAAATGCAGTCTAGTGATTTGTTGCATTAATCAAGGGTACAGAATTGAAAAAAATTTAGTTAAGTCGAGACTGGGAAAAAATTATGGTTGTCCAACAATGGTTGGAACACATTTAGTTGAATCCTAGAAATGGGAAATGACGAAAGTTATACTCAATCATAATCACTTGACAGCTCCTCAAAGTGCTAGATTTTTTACATCACACAAGAATAGTGATTCCAGAGCAAAAATAAAATAAAATTGAGTTGCATTGTGATTCAGAGATTAGAACAAATAAATTGTTTCCAAGCATTGATCGTTGAAAAAGGAGGGCATGAGAAACTAAATTTTGAAGAAAAATATGCTAGAAATCATGTTATGAAGTACAAGAGGTTGAAATTGCAAGAAGAAGATGGGCAAGCACTTTTCAATTTATTTTCCGATCATTCTACGGAAAAATTCCAATCATAATTATATACTTGATTTAGAAATTCAACAACAACTGCATAATGTTTTTTGAACGGATGCACGACCAAGACACGCAAACAAATACCGGGGGATCTCGTCACATATGGCAAATCCAATAGTAATGCGCATTGACATTAATTTGATAATTTTTTTTAATGATACAAGTGTAAAATCCAGTTTTGACATGTGAACACAAATTAATCATTTGTCTTAAATCCTTAGGTCATTTAGGAAGTAAATATCTTAATTTATTACGCGCAAAAGACTATCTTCCCATCGAATTTCTATAGCTTAATCCTTGGTAGAAATTCACTTGACACAACATTCTGATTTTTCATCAATCCCAAATTAACAAAGCAACGAACAGCAAAATTGCTAACTATAAATTGGGTAATTGCTTCCTGCCTTTTTGCACTTATTAAAAATTGCTAATAAATTTATCAGGCTTAAAGAATAAACTCAAAGAAGTCAAACATGACTCCCAAGTTACGCATCATACAACAGATGGAAATTATCCATCCGAAAAAATAAATAAATAAAAAGGAAAGAAAAACAAACTTTCGTTTATTCTTGTAAATTTTGTATCGATTCCTTTTCAATCTTTCTTACTTGCAACTACTCAAATCCTTCCGCAAGTGTCCTTTGCATGGAGTGCCAACTATTTACGATCAGCAGCAACGCCGGATCGAGGGACGCGATCGGAATAATCACGGGGCGGCACGCCCATGGACGATCGCCCCGCGAAGGCCTTGGTGCTGGTGGTGCTGCTTCCAGGAGTGTAGCCGCCGCAGTTCGTACATGGAGCCGGACCCTTTTTCAGAGTTTGGAGAACGATCAGACCGGGCTCCTCGCTAGTAGCCCGCGCTCCTCCTTGGCCGTTAATCAGAACTCGGCACGCCTCGCTCGGTCGCATCGACGCTCCCATCAAAAACAGCAAAAGCATCACAGCGACTGCTACTTTTGAAGTTAGGACCTTCTTCATCATCGGCTGATCTTCTTTTTCTTCCCAAGAATCTCTAGCTGTATCCTGTTTTGGTGATTGTGAGTTGTGAGTCTCTTTTGTGGGTCTGATGAAGAGAATGCATCCAGGACGTCTCGTTTTTATACCGAGCCATTGTCAAATTGCCGGCCATCGCTTGGATTCTTCTTCCCCGGAAAGAAATAGTTGAACGGGCCTGGGATATTGAATTTTTGACTGCCGCGTTATGGAGAACCAGATCGAAATTTGACTTCACTGGTCATAGAGAGGGAAGAAGATGAAGGAGAATTTGAATTAGTCGTCGAGGAGGACAATTTGTTATATTTATTGTGAAAAGGTTTTAGATAATTGAGAAATTAAACCATTCATGAACCAAAAAAAAAAACAGAAATCTCAATAAGTTCCAGTTCTCCTGGCAAAGGCCTCTACTCGGCGCAAAACGAACGACAGAACTACAGACCCCATTCAAAGTTAGCAGATGACGTTTCCTTGTGCCGCGTTCCTTGACTCAGACCATTGCAACCCTAATTCTCAAACCAAAAGAGAATCAAGAACCGCTGCCCAGGCGACGCGTTCGTGAACGTGCACGAAACATACGAATCTGAATATACAATTCTTGCATTTGACCCATTCATCCTCTTGAAATTTTCTGCGGCTTCTCGAGCACAGGAAGTCAACATTCAAAGCACGTGTCAAGAGAATTTGAAGTCAGACAAGGCCTGCATGTCAACAGATACCAGCAGCACGTAGACACGCATCCTTTTCCAATTCATACTTCATCAACAACAACATCGATCGACTTACCAAGAAATGATGAAGTTCCTAAGAGCAATTCTAGTGGCCATTCTGGTACTTTTGCTGCTAAGATTTGAACCCAACGAAGCGTACAGATCGCTCCACCAAAGGGATGAATACCAAAACCAGAAGCCTCATCGCTTGTTCAGCATACTGCACAAGGGCGGCGCCCATCCTCCCGGGAATGGGTGCCCCTACACTCCGAGCAAAGGAGGGGCACCTTGCGCGCAGACCCGGAACTTTGCAGGCCATGCTGCAGAGGCCCCTCCACTCGGTCATGCCAGTGACAAAGAGATGGTTCAACACGGTGTGGCCGCGGAACAGAAGTGAACGAGTATTGATCCGCGAGGACTTCAAGTTGCATCGCTGACGACTTTTTAATTGGAAATCTTCCCTCGTTCTTCTCTCTCTCGCTCTCTCGCTGCTACTCCTTTGTTTAACGGATGAAATTTCAATTTTTTCTCCATCTATTCTCTTCTTGAAAGAATGAACCGAAAGAAGATGATTCCCACATAGAAATATCTTGCAGCCGTTAAATGTTAAAAAGAATATAGCGACTTCATACAATTTTTCAGTCGTGCTTCATCATCAGCTGTCCTCTTCTCCCTCCTGATCCAAGAAAATGCTTTCTGGTTCATGGCCATGAACTATTATTACTTAGCAGTTGATCCGTATAATGTTAAGTCATCTCATCTTGACAGCCTCATCATTAATAAGATTTTGCTGTGGCCGGGTAGGGTAAGCACTGTAATTAGGATGTGTTGCTGTCGTTCGTGCTCTTTTCAGCATCCGATGTTCACCGTGTGTGCCATCAAAGTTTTTTAAGTATACGCAGAGAACCAGTTGCTTCTGTATTCGTAGACTAAGGAGCTGGATCTGCAGTGTCGACGAAGCCGAAGTGGAATCTGGCTTTGCCATGGCCTGGCGAGAGAGAGAGAGAGAGAGAGAGGATCCAGCGCTGGTGGTGGGATTTTGGTCGGCAGTTGTCCGAGCAACAGTGTGTTAATCTCACTTCGAATACTTCGTGTACTTCACTTTCCTTATTTAGACTCTAGTTTGATGATTGGGCCAATGGATGTTTATCCTAATCAAAATAGGATATGAACGACTAAAACTAACACGAAACTTGGGACTACGTCGGTTCCACTTGCGAGGAAGTAATCGTTGATGTGAATGCCACGTCAGCAAAGACAGATGAAAAGCTGGCATGTGTGAGAAAATATTAGGTGGGCCGGGCGCGCCAAGTCACCGTGCGCCCCGACCAATCAGGAAGTGACGCGTGGCTCCACGTCTGCTCGGGTGGCCCACTGGCTTTTCCGCACAAAATATATTATTTTCCCTTTTCTATTTAAAAATTTAAGGCCATTAATAGACTTGTCGCTTCTGCTTTCTCACTCCTCTACTTCAAAGTAGGCCTGCACGCATTAATGGCGCTTTCTCTCTCCTGACCCACAAACAATATCCACGCTACAGCTTCATTTCCCTCCTTTCTTCCCTTCTGAATTCAAAATTTTGGGTAAGAATTCGCTCCCTACGTTGCGTTGCCTCTCCATCCTACTCCAGTACTGGGTCATCTTCGCTCTCTGCCCCAAAGCTCGTTGCTTCTTCAGCCTGCGTTCTTGTGTTGCTTCTCCGCCCTGCTCCGGCGGTAGATTGTGGTTTCCCTGCGCAAGACGGTGAGGAATGTTCTGACTGTAAGTCGCGGACTCCAAGCGATTCGCAGTCCCAGCTTTCTCCGATTTGGTTTCGAATCTGTTACGTCGATTTCTTTCGCAGCTTATAACATTTGAGTTGATTCTTTTCCTGATTTTTTTCGTTCTCTTTGTTTTCCCTAGTGTTCGCGCGGTTCCCCCGGTTTCAACTCTTGATCTCTCTCCTCGTGTGGAGGTGGGTTGGGGATAAATTTCGATCTTTGGCAGGAGCCGAAGATGACGAGTCTGCGGAAGGGCTCCAAGGTGTGGGCGGAGGACCGGGATTCCGCTTAGGTCGCCCCGGAGGTCGCTGATTTCGCCGGGAAGCAGGTCCTTGTCGTGACCGCCACTGGTAATTTTTTTTTTTTTTTTGGTCTCTTCTCATTAGCGTGCACGTATGCGTATTTGCTTGTTGGGATATGAGGGTGCTGAGTTCCTTTCTGTGCGTAGGTTTTGGTTTTGCCGGAGAAGTTGCATCTTGGGACGCGGATGGCGAGGAGCACAATGGAGTCGACGACATGACTAAGCTGACGTACCTGAATGAGCCCAAAGTGCTTTACATCCTCGTCACGGACTCGGGCGACGACGACCCGGTGAACCCCCGGCCGGGCACCCTGCGGCACGTGGTGATCCAGGATGAGCCCCTCTGGATCATATTCAAGAGGGATATGGTGATCCGGCTCAAGAACGAGCTCGTCATGAACTCCTTCAAGACCATCGACGGCCGGGGCGCGAGCGTCCACTTCGGTGACGGCCCCTGCATCACCGTCCAGTACGCCACAAACATTATCATCCACGGCATCCACATCCACGACTGCAAGCAGAGCGGGAACGCCATGATTCGGGACACCCCCCGGCACTACGGGTGGTGGACGGTGTCAAACGGCGACAGCGTGTCGATCTTCGACAGCAAGCACATATGGGTCGACCACTGCTTGCTGTCGAACTGCCATGACGGCCTCATCGACGCCAACCACAGGTCGACTGCCATAACGATAATCCCCTTATTTTAGTTTCCGAAGCCAGTGCAGTTCCCTTCAAGATGTGTGGTGGAAATTGGAGTTGCGCGATTGTAATTGTATAATCTGTTGTTTGTCTAGTCGATGCTTTGGTTCGGGGAAAGCTCATGGGCACAGCAATTCGAGGAGTGGGGGATGAATCTTTCTGAAGGATTAGAATTAGTATCTGTTTAGTGAGTTCACACGTTCTAGTAAGAAAGCTGCATCCAATTTGATTGTCGTCTTCTTTTTTATTTGAATAAAAAAATCTGATGATGGTCCCTCTTTATGGCTGATTTTTTTCCAAGTTCGTCGAAGTAGTTGCAACTACGGGTTGGGAATCATAGACCAAGTGGGTCTCTTTAATCAGGGGCTGATTCGTTCGAATGATTCGCTCACGCATTGTATCAAGCTCACGTTGTTGTTATACCGTTGTGGACAGACTAATCTTGCCGAGCAATAATAGTTCAGTCACGGGGCTAATGCACATGGGCGTGGTCATGTGTAGAGAGTAATAGTTGCACTTATAGGTCACCGTGCCGAAAATGGGTAACAGAGGATACACCAAAACCTTCATTCTGATGCTTCTGCCATCCACCCGTGTCAGCTCTTGAGTGAGCCCAATAGTAAGCTATCGGTTTCTGTTCAAGGAAATTCAGACTAATTTTTTTTCCTGGAAATTAAATGCAGAGGCTTTTTGCACTTTGTAGTGGGAGAGTACATGCATATATATTATCATGTCAGCAGAATGAACAATCATTAGATGGTAGCTTAGGGCAATGGCAATGTCATGCGAATTGTGCTGATCACAGTTTTGTTATGTTGAGAGAACAAACATTGTAGACCTGTGCTCTAGTAGGGCAACACAACAAATCATTTGAGTCTCAAACTTGATTGTGCATTGACACTCAGACTTCAATCCTTGATTTGAGCTTGCTCATCCAGACCTCACCAGCAACAAAAAACCAAACTGAAATCACTTTATTCCTCAAAACCAACTCTGATTGATAACTCAAGGTCTGACTTATCACAATGGATTCGTACAAGCAGTCAGTCGGCACACACAAGCAACTGGACAACAAAAGAATTAATGCCTTTCTGTTGGCAAATAGACCAAAACCCAATTGAAGCACACACCCGTGCCGTTTCAAACGCCATCACCTTCGCACTCTAGGAGCATGAAATCTGCATCCCTGAACTCGTTCGACAGAAGGGTCCTCAGCCTCCCCACCACGAACTCAACGTGCCGGGCGTGAGCCCCCAGCACGTCCATGCAGGCTCTCGACTCGTTCAGCCTCTGCGAGACGTAGACGACCCACCTGCCCGTCTGGTGCGCTGCTGCGATGAGCGCGAGCCCCATGGAGGCGTCCTTGGCAACGGCGACGGCCTAGCGGGGACACGACGCCATCACCATGAGCTGCGTGCTGTTTCCCGACTCGAGCGCGGAAATGAACTCCGCCGAGTCGAGCTCCTTCCCTTTCTTCCCCTGCGCAACAAACAATCGCAGGGCTTACTGTTGGGCTCTTTTTCTTGATGGGGACTGAGAGGACGATGGAGTGTCGTTGGAATGAGAGCGCGAGCACCGGAGAGAGCGAAGACGAGAGGGTTGGGATAGGGATCGATGGGTTGCTGGAGGTCGTCGGCGCTGCTCCGTAGGTGGTTGCAGAAATGGGATCCCCAAATCTCGACCGCCCCAGCAGATTATTGTGCGAAGGAAAGTTGTGCTAGAGCAGAGACGTTGTGTGCAACGGAGCAAAGAGCCAGCGCCGGAGTAGAGATGGAGGAAGCGATGGAGCAGCGAGCGAGCGAGCGTTGGAAAAGCGAGCGAGAGAGTGTCGGAGTAGAGACGCAGCGAGCGTCGGGCGACGGCGGGGAACGGCTTGCTTGACGAACGCCAGAGCAGGAACAACAAGGGCGGAGCGCGGAGCAGCAAATGGGAGCGAAAATAGAGATTCAAAATTTGAGAGAAAGAATGGCTTTTCTTCTTCTTAGAAGGAAAGAACGGAGAAGAGGAGAGAGAATATAATAAATGCATGCAGAGACTCTGCAGAGGAGAGAGTGAGGGCGCAGGGCTACCATGCAGGCTAGAGGAGAGAGAAAGACGATTATTTTGAGTGCAGAAATTCCATCTTGACGAGCCGGCCCCACAGCGCCACGTCATTCCACGTGTCGCTTCTTAATTGGTCGGGCGCACGATGACTTGGCGCGCCCGGCCCACCTAATATTTTCTCGGCATGTGTCACCATGTGTCCACTCATGGCAGGCCATGTCGGATGATGACATGGCAACTGACGGTCGGAGGCCAGCAAAACTTGGACCGTTGGTGAGCTAACACGTGGCATAGTAGGCCACGTTCAATGGCTGACTCAGCAATGCCTGTGCAGTAGCAACACGTGCCAAGCCTATTGGAGGCAGTTGTCCGACGTCGTTTTTTGTCCCGATATATTTCTACGAAATCATTTTGCTATTTAAAAGTTCTCTCAACAATGGATTCTTATTGCGATTGCTTTATGACAATAATATAAAAATTTTATGTATTACAAAATTGGGGAATTGGCACTAAATGTCCGGACCGAATTGTACGTGCCTCCGACCACATTTTTATATTTAGTACAGTCCCATTAATTGGAAGATCCTAGTTAAATATCCTCATTCTACTCGAGCAATGCCTGGCATGACACAAAAGACTCTTTGATGTGGGTGAAGAATGTTGTCGGTAGATCGGACTGTTGGCAACAACAACAGATCATGTCCCGAGGTATTGCATTGCCTGAAACCATGGGAGTCCAAAAGATAGGTGTCGGGTTTCCATTGAGAAACAATGATAGTATAGTCCTAGCGGTCGATGCGACGACGGTAACTTTTGAAAGTGCATTGCAGCCGAACAGGAAAAAGCTGAAGATTCGCTAGGGAACTGGTCGCTAAGCCTTCGCTCTCGCTTCCGTCTGGGGGATTATGGATGCAAATGAAGGAAGCTTAGCTCAGTCTTCAGGGGGGGTGATTTCGATTGATGCGTTCGAATGATTGGTTCCTCTTGATCGTTCGTGTTCGAGATGGCCCATCTGGAGTGGGAAATTCAGTCGTCGCGGCGGGGCGGAATCGCATGCAAGAGCTTCAATATGCAAGGCGTATTCCCCCGTTTTCGGCTTTGCTTGCAGATGAGACAATAAGCTTTTTTCATCTGGACAATCTCCATTTGTCGGTGTCAATCATCATGGCTAGTTAGTTTCGTTAGGATGCCGCTTGCTTGCAGATGAGACAACAAGCTTTTTTCATCTGGATGTTTAAGGCTTAGCTTCATTAGTGTAGGTGCATGACCAATAAGTTACCCGAAGAAAGGTCTTTTTTATTAATTGTTTTTGACACTTACCAATGCGTATTGAAATTTACAAGTATAGAAAAAGAATTAGTATTTTTTGGGCACAAAGCAATAGAATTTTCCTTGTTCCCAACTTTCCATAATTAGCTAAAATGATTTAGGGCTGGCAATTTTTTACACAAATTAAGGCGTTTAAAACGATTATATGGCAAATCGAATAATAACTCATATTGACATGAATTTGATCCATATAAGAAAGCATAATAAATAAAAGTTTAATTTTTTCCAACGACACGAGCATAACATCCAGTTGTGACATGCAAACACAAATTAATCATTCGCGTCAAATCCTTGGTTTATTTAAGAAGTGCATATCTTAATTTATCACGTGCAAAAGACTGTCTTCCCATTGAATTTCTCTAGCTTATTCTTTGGTAGAAATTCACTTGACACAACATTCACTTCAACACATTCTGATTTTTCATCAATCCTAGATTGACAAAACAACGAACAACAAAATTGCTAACAAAATTGGATAGTCGTTTCCTGCCTTTTGCACTGATAAAAAATTGCTGACAAATTTATTAGGCTTAAATAATTAAGTCTAAGAAATCAAACATGATTCCCAAGTCATACATCCTATAACATATGGAAATTATCCATCCGCAAAATAATAAATAAAAAAAAAAATTCATTTATTCTTGTAAATCGTGTATTAATTCATTCTCAGTCTTTTTTACTTGCAACTACTCAATTCCCTTCACAAGAGTCTTTTGCATGGAGCACCAACTATTCACGATCAATAGCGATGCCGGATTGAGGGACGTGATCGGAATAATCACTCGGTGGCATGCCCACGGCTAATCGACCTGCGAAGGCCTTGGTGCTGGTGGTGCTGCTTCCAGGAGTGTAGCCGCCGCAGTTCGTGCACGGAGCTGGACCCTTTCTCAGGCTCTGGAGAACAATAAGACTAGGCTCCTCACTCTTAGCCCGCGCTCTGCCATGACTGTTAATCAGAGCCCGGCATGCCTCGCTCGGTCGCATCGATGCTCCCATCAGAAACAGCAAAATCAGCATAACCACTGCTATTTTTGAAGCTAGGATCCTCTTCATCCTCGGCGGATTTTTTTTCCCAAGAGTCTCTCGCTTTATCCTGTTTGGGGGTTGCGAGTAGTGAGTCTCTTTTGTGGGTACGATGAAGAGAATGTGTCTGAGGATGTCTCGTATTTATACTCAGCCATTGTCAGATTGCCGGCAATTGCTTGGATACTTCTTCTCTCGATAGAAATTGTCGGGCCTGGGATTTTTGAACTTTGTACTTCCGCCGTAGTTGAGAACCAGATCGGGAATTGACTTCACAGGTTATGGAGGCGGAAGAAGACGGAGGAGAATTTGAATTGGTCGTCAAGGAGGACAATTTGTAATATTTATTGTGCAATTTTTTTTTAGAAAATTGAGAAATTAAACCATTCAGGAGCAAAAGATGAAAAAAAAATCTCAAAAAGTTTTAGCATTTCCTCAATACTTTAAATTTTGGGTTATTTTTCATTAAATGATTATAATTTCCCATAATCTAATCCAAATTGTATATGATTCCCCTATATGTCGAAGTAAGAATATTAGAAGTGTCAAAACTTTCATACGGTATTACTTTAGTATTAAAACTTTTTTTTTGTTCACTTGAGTGCCATAAGTTTGAAAAATCGGTCACTTGAATACCATTTTTGATGTGACTGTTGGAAAAGTTGACATGGCTGCTAAAAAAGTCTAACGTGGTTGCTAGTCTTCTGACATGGCCGTCGTTCCACGTTAGCTTTTCCGACGTCCATGTCAGAAGTAACACTCAAGTAATTGATTTTTCAAACTTATAGCATTCAAGTAAATGACAAAAAAAAAATGCGATAAATTAAGTATCATATGTAAGTTTTGGCACTCATAGTGTCCCGACCCACCTATATATCCATACATAAAGTGAATTCGCTATGTTAATTCTCAAGATTTTCTATTTCTTGCTCCGACTCCCTTGCATTGAATCAATTTAGTCATCTTAACTTTTTCTTCCCGTCAAAATATAAAATATAATAAATTGACCATGCAATGCCATTGTCCATACCGGGAAAACAACTTAAATTACTTTGTGTCATTAGCATAGACACGGCTATACATTAGATGCCAAATTCAAAAGCAAAAGATTCAGGCATTAGGATTGGAAAATCCATTGAGCGAACTGAAAGGACCACGTGGTTATGACATGTGAAGTGTTCATATCGGATAGTTGATTAAAATGCATCTATGTTAGTAAGTATAGTTCACACAAAAATACTAAGAAAATACTTATGAGGCTTGAATGACCGTATTAGACAAGTAAGCCTAAATCAAAAGTAAGACGAAATGAGTGACCCATAGGTTAAGTAAAACTTGAATTGGGAAAATGTGGGGGTTGAACATATTTTGTCACGATCAACAGTGGTCAAATAAGGAAGGGATTATGTAATATTAAGAAAATACTTATGAGGCTTGAATGACCGTATTAGTCAAGTATGCCTAAATCAAAAGTAAGACAAAATAAGTGACCCATCGGTTATGTAAAACTTGAATTGGGGAAATGTGGGGTTTGAACACATTTTGTCACAATCGACGGTGGTCAAATAAGGAAGTGATTTTGTAAATCCAAAGGGAAGACAAAGAGGATGAATTTAATAGAAAACAAAGTGGGTTTGGGAAAAACTAGGGTGACAGAGTTAAAACCGTGTCTTGATCACATTTTCCACTGACCCTATACATATAAATTAAAACCCGGAATTTTTAGTCCTCCATCTCATATGATTCGTAGCATTTGGTCCTTTATATAGTGAAATCTAAGTCCTCAAGGTATCCTTATTTATGTAATTAAGTCCTCCCGTTAATTGTGGTTGAGAGTTATCATTAAAATGAGTTTAAATGGCACGGTTCCTACTTTAAAAATGCTCACATGGATTTTATTATTGTTCAAAATAAAGATAATGAGTATGTAAGGATCTTGTTAAAACAACTATGCAAGGGAAAAGAGACCAGGGGCTGTGGCTATGCCCAGCATCGATAGCACATTACCATTACCATTACCATACGAGCATCATGTCTTATATCGCCTACAAAAGGGTGAGGATGTTATCCTAAGAGTCTCACCCTCGTCACGAAAAGTTTGATTTGAGTCACAACTTTTCTACACCACCCATGAATAAAGGTTCGAGATTGGCAAACCCGTCACCGACACCCTACCAATATATTAATTGCCAAGGAATCTCTTCACACAAGGTATCTTGCAGTTAGGCAGCTCGGTGCAAATTATTTAGAAGTTTACTTATGACATGAATCAAACATATGAGTTCTGTACCATGCTTAGAGCTCAGTCCATTACTTAGAGTATCGTACTAGTATCGCACTCCCCTCGAATTGTCATAATGCTGGAGATTTTGTCCGTGTTTTGATTTTCATTTTACATGGCTCACATTTTCTTCCATCTTTAGTTGGAGAGAATTTTCCATAACCATACCTCAGGTTGGTAGATTATAAGTTTATGGATATTACTCGCATAATATTTAACTGAACAAATACACAGGTAAATCTCATCTTCGTATGCTGCGATGCCGCTGTTCCTCTGTTTCGCTTTTTGCGAAATTGCTGTTTCTTTTTCAACAGCGCAGAAGCTGTGTATCGCAATATCAAGGAAAAAACAGGTGTTGACTTTATCAAAGACGGGCGTAGCTACAGTTTGGAATTCCAATTCAAGTCTAGTCTCTCGTTCGACCAAAGGTAACTAGTCCGAAAGAACGAAAACCACAAACCGACCGAGTCGAAGCTTTCCCAAACACATGGTCTTACCATCATTACCTCAGAAAAAGGGGCATTGCAGAAAGTGTGGATTTTTAATTCAAGTCCAAAAGTCTCATTCAAACAAACGTGCCAATTACACGCGACAAAAGTGAATGGGGAGGATAATTTTAATCAACCTAAACCTATAGCACGGATGTCAATTTAGTCATAAATTATCCTAGTTTACCAATTTAATCCTAAACTTTTATGTGAAATTTCAATATAGTCATTCAAGTCAATTTTCGTCGGAAATCGCCAACGTAGTGATTTGCAATTTTTGACGGAAAATGAAGGTAATTCTTTAGGATGACCATTAATGATTGAACTATCAAGTTGACAATTTCCAGAGAAAAATTGGTTAGAATGACTATGTTGGAATCTTGCGTAAAAGTTTAGAACTAAATTGGTAAAATTGAAAATTTTAGGACTAGATTAACATCTATATGACATAGTTGGGACTGAGTAAACAATTTTCCCAAAAAAAAAACTCTTATTTAAGTAAAAGGATAATGACACAAATAGTCCTTAAACTTTGCTCAATGTGTAATATCTGTGTGGTCCATGAACTTTTAGTACATATTAAATTTAATCTCAAAACAAGATGAAATGTTCAATGTTATTCTTTAATTAATTCAAGTTCAAAGACAATATTGAATAAGTTAAACATGTATCAATAGTTTATGGATCACATTGAACAAATTGAAAGTTCAGAAATATTATGGTGTATTGAGCCAAAATTCATATACCACACTGAATAAATTGAAAGTTCAGAGATAACATTGTATATTGACTTAGAGCTTAAACGCTATTTGTATCATGTTCCTCTAAATAACCACAATACCCATGAAAGTGCTGATATTCAGCTTAAAAGAACCGGAACGACAAGTCAAAACCAAAAAGGGGTAGGCCAAAGCTCTGCTGGCAGTGTTGCTCATGGTGGAAACAAAGACTCGACGTGCTGACCCGGCATGCGGTGCTGGGCACAGCACAACGTGTACGCTGTCGTTCTGTTTGCAGTATGAAAACCTTTTTGGGTTATCGGCCAGCGTTGACTTGTGGTTCGCCGATATCCATGTTGGTCCTTCAACTATCTTTCTTCTTTTTCTTCGGCCACTGGTCCTAGGATTCGTTTCAAAAGTTATTTGCGAGTCAATTCAAACTTAAAGCGCTCGGGTTGCACGAAGTAAACAGAAAGATAAAAAAGGGTCAACTGCTGTTTCGTTTCTGGTCATCACGGAGATATTTCAACGGTATAAAAGTCCAGCTTGCAAATTTAAGTTTATTACGGTAAATGTTAAACTTCTTGAAAGGTTGGGCGTCATCTATGAAGAATTTGGGTAGAGTAAAATTGCAAAAAAAAAAAAAAAAAAAAAAAAAAAGTTGGTATGGTTGCGGTGGTATGGTTGCGGTGTGTAACTCGTACAAATAAACATCCATTAATGCTAGTACTCAGTGTCATAATATTAAAACACGAATTTCTTTAATGGACATCAGTACTTTTATAGTTATATTTTCAATGATCTTAACAAGTTCATAAGTTTAAAAAAAAAAAAAAAACCAATCATACATTATAGTAGTTTCTCTATAAATCATATTCCTCCAACACCTACGGACTTTCTCAGAAATTTACCGTTCTGAAAAATAATCCATCGAGTTGCATCGTGCTTCTGAACAACATGGAACGACCGGTTCTCCTGGCACAGGCCTCTACTCGGCGCAAAACAACCGACAGAACTACCGAAACCATTCAAAGTGAGAAGACGATGACCTTTTCTTGTGCCACGTTCCTTGACTCAGACCATTATAGCCCTAATCCTCAAACCAAGAGACAATCAAGAACCGCTGCCTAGGCGACGCGCTCATGAACGTGCACGAAACATACGAATCCGAATAGACAATTCTTGCATTTGACCCGTTCATCTGTTTGAAATTTTCTGAAGCCTCTCGAGCACAGAAAGTTGATATCTAAAACACGTCTCAAGAGAATTTGAAGTCACACAAGGCCCGTGTTAGGGCTAGTGCTATCACCTAAAAGGCATGAATAGGTGAATATGCGGAATTTAAAGAAAATTGAAACTAATATTGCAATGGAAAAACTTTTGCTGATAAACCGTGCAATGTTCAGTTTTTACTGATGTGCATTAATCTATCACAAGAAATAAATAAGAGTTTAGGGGATGGAAAATTGCACACAACAAGTTTATAGTGCTTCGGCATCGACAAGCCTACATTCACTCTCTCACTCTCACAGCCAATTGATTGAAACCACTAGATGAATTGGTCAGAAGTTACAAGGACTGAGTGCACTTGAATTGAGTAGGTGTGATTGAATCTTCTGATTACACACTCCTTTTCTACAACCTCTGAGAGATTGCAAATATGTGTGCAAAGAGATGTACTTGTAAGGATGAAGCACTACTTGCACTTTGGAATTATAGACTTCGAAATCTCTCAGCTCTCTCAACATCCAAACTTCTTTAATATTCTTCAGCCTGTCCATTTAATCGCTGGACATATCCTCTGAAGATGATTCAGTCAATCTATTTGTTGAATTTGAATCTAATAAGAAAATTTGATTTTTTTCAATTTGTCAAGAATTGAGTCTCCTTCTCATTCTATCTACCATAAGACAAATTGGGTTTCCACAAGTTCTGGTCCTCCATATTGGAATGTTTTTATCATCTCTAAGGTTAATCGATCCTTATGATCATGATATTCCATCTTAAAAGATTGGATCATGCGAACTTTCCTTCTTTTGATCAGTGAACACTAATAAGGCAAGGAATCCATGCCATCCACTAGCCATTGCACGAGTATGTTTCTTCATTCGGTTTAACGTGCATATCTCCTAGATTACTCTATGGTCTTCATCACTAGCTGAACGCATTTTCTGATGAATATATCTTTTCCAAGAATCACACCTATAAAACTTACCATCTTTAAGTAATCAGAAAAAAGTTTTGTCAATCTTCAAAACCATTTAGGAGTGTTTTACAACAGTCTGCATGTCTACAAATACCGGCACGTAGGCATGCATCCTAATCGAATTCCTACGCCCTCAACAACAGCAACATCATCAATTGACCCACCAGGAAAAGATGAAGTTTCTAAGAGCAATTCTAGTGGCCATCCTGGTGCTTTTGCTGCTGAGATTGGAAGCCAACGAAGCGCGCAGATCGCTCCACCAAATGGATGAATACCAAAACCAGAAGCCTCATCACTTGCTCAACATACTGCAAAAGGGCACCGCCCGTCCTCCCGGGAATGGGCGCGCCTACATTGTGAGCAAAAGAGGGCCACCTCGCATGCAGACCAGGAACTTCATGGGCCACGGCGTGGTGGCCCATCTGGTTGGTCATGCCAGTGACAAAGAGATGGTTCGACCTGGCATGGCCGCGGATCAGAAGTGAACGAGTATCGATCTACAAGGACTCCAAGTTGCAACACTGACGATTTTTTCATTGGAAATCTTCCCTCGTTCCTCTCTCTCTCTCTCTCTGCTACTCCTTTGTTTAACGGATGACATTTCAATTTTTTCTGCGTCTATTCTCTTCTTGAATAATCTCTCTTCTTTATTATCTCTTCTTTACTTAAATTCTAATAAACAAAATAAAAATAGGAAAACCGAAAAACCATCCCGAACCGAACCGAACCGCATTTTCGGTTGGGTTCGTAATTGGTTCAGGACGGTTTCGGTTCGGTTCAGGACGGTCTCTTATCGGTTCGGTTCGGTTCGGTTTTTTCAAAAAACCGAATCAAACCGAACCGTTTACACCCCTAAAGCTTAGCTCAGTCTTCAGGGGGTAATTTTGATTGATGCGTTCGAATGATTGATTCCTCTTGATCGTTCGCGTCGAGATTAGGGGTGTGCATGGTCCGGGTGGGCGGTTCCCACCTTAGAACCGGGAATCGCCCACTAAGGACCGGTTCCAAAAAATTGGATCCGGGAACCACCCGTTGGTTCCATGAATCCACCTAAGAACCGGACCGCCGGTCCAGTCCAGTTCCCGGTTGGATCTATGGAACCGGTCTCACAAGCGGACGAAGAAAAGAAGCTCCATTGAACACGTATCGAAAATATGGTCTATTTAGAGATTTCGCAAATGTTCTCGCACTTTTTTCTTTACCTCTCTTAGTAGGTTACCTCAAATAGAACAATAAAAATTATAAACATGGGACTTCAAAATTTTAATTTTTTTTCAACTAAACAAATTATTTTTATAATAAAAATTAATATATATTATTATTATAATACCGGTCCGGATGGGTGGGCGGGCGGATCCGCCCATGGAACCAGGAACCGGACCGGTACCCACCGGTTCCAATAAATTGGAACCGGGAACCGGACCGGTCCCTTTAGGAACCACCGGTTCCAGGCCGGTCCGGTCCAGTTCCTGGTTCTTTTGCACACCCCTAGTCAAGATAACCCATCTGGAGTGGGAAATTCAGTCATAGTGGCAGGGCAGAATCGCATGCAAGCTTCAATATGCAAGGCGTGCGCAATGGCTCCGCCCAGCTGCATCAAAGCTCTCACCTTGATCACCTATACCCACCCCAGCACGAAGGTAGTAAACTGTATTTCCGCGTTTTGCAACCATGACCACGAGACTGGCCACAAAAAACACCAGTCTACAGCTTTCGGCTGTACAAGCATCGTCAGATTTTCTTAGAAGATGGAACGTCATCTAAATCATGATTAGTATCTAGACAACGGATTTGTAGGAAAAGCAAGAGATATGAGAGACAAGAGATCTCAATTAACAGGCTCTACTTAGAGGACAAATTCAATCAGTTCGTTCGAGCCTGATAACTCTGTCTTGATAGCTATAAAAGGAGCACGGGTTTTGTTTAGCAGAAAATGGAAAAAAGTAACGCTAAAGAAAACAAAAAGACCCAACAGAAAGGTGATCTTCAATTCTAATCTGAATTAGGCAATTGGCTGCAAAAATATTCAATCGTAACAAGCTACAAAACTCCCTCCAAGTTTTACAGAGCAAACTGTGATCTTTGCTTCAGTCTTATTATAAATAATTTTACAGAAGCAGCATGCATCTGCCCACTCATTTCGACTTCTTCCCTGCCTTCTTCTTGATAACTTCATCAGTGTACATTATACCTTTGCCCTTGTAAACTTCCGGAGGCTTGCAACTGCGAACGGCAGCAGCGAATTGATGCACCCTTTGCTTGTCAATCCCAGTACAGCAGACCACGTTGTTTTTAAAGCAAAAGACACGCACGGCAGGAGGAACAGTCAGCTCTACCTCATGACTGTAGCCTAATTTTAGGTACAAGAGGCGTCCCTCAGACTCTGCTCTAGCTTTGAACCCAACACCAACAATCTTGAGAAAGCGAAAGAATTTGGCCTCCATCACCGTCAAAGCAAACAGATTGCCTCAATTTCCCCTGAGATCAGACTACCAAAATAAGCACATCCTCCAATTATTATTTCTGATAAGTCAATTAATGAGAAGCAACTACAGCATCCCCAAGACTGATAAACTTATGAAAACCATAGTAAGAAACTGAACCCATAGGAGCAGAAATCTAAAGGATGCAAGTATGCGACAACAGACTACAGAGCACTCTGGCCTTTGACATCAGTTCTTACTCTATATCCCCATTATACATTCCTCTACTGTTCCCATTTCTTTAACTTTAAGCCACAGTGGCCCTCTTCCAACCGGACATCATAGTGGAAAAGCAAGAACACTATCATCCAGTTTCAGCAGAGGGGTAGCGCAGTAAGAGATTTAGTTATAGGTCATTAGACCTTTCTTCCCCGTCACAGTGTCCACTGTTGTTCTACACAAACTCCAATGTTTTTGCTTGAATTAGATCATCCCAACTCATTATTGGCTGGCATCAACCCTAGGCCTCGAATCTCAGGTTGGATTGCAGAAAAGAATCAAGCGACCTACTCGCAGACAACAAAACAGAGCCGCCCCCAACATGGAAACAGACCCATCTGGAATTAAAGAGAAAGAACAGAACCAAGAGAACAAGATAGAGCTAATTGCATTCAAACACTGTCTTGCTGCACGCTGCGCTCTAAACCCAGGATTCAAAACGCAAAGATCAAGTATTTCCACAATCCCGAAATCCATAATCCACTTTTGAGATAAGATTTAAGGAAAGACCCAATAGCGAACGGAATGAGGATGACTCTAAGACCCCAGAAAAGCTTTAAAAAGACATTAAAAAACCCAGCTTTCGCCAGAACCGTACCTCTGAGAGCGAGTGAGGAGCGCGCAGGAGAGCTTGCTTGCGGAGGGAAAAGGTGGGTCAATGGCAGATTTGCATTCCAAGAAGGATTAGACGTCGCTGAGAAGGAGTCCCGGGGTGGCAGTCGTTTCCCAACCCTAACAGCGATGCCCCTGCGGCTAGAGGAGAGAGAAAGAACACTAATTTTCTTTACTCTCTCTGCTGAATTTTTTTTTTTTCCTTGCGAAACCAGAAACTATTTTACTTTTTTTAAGAGCAAAAATGGTTTGGGATGAGTTCTTCTTCTTTTTTTCTCCTCGTTTATAAATTATGGAATAATTTAATTTTTTATTTTAGTTTACTTGAACATTTCCTATTTACTTTCCGCACATAAGTATGTATTAGTATAAATCTCAACTAATTAATTAAAAAAAGAAAAACAGAAGCACAGAATAAACTTATTTTAAGTCAATACTTAAGCATGAAAAAGTGCGATGAATATAAAACTATTCGTCTTGTGCAACATCATCTAAGGAGAAAATTAAAGGAAGGATTGCGAGTATTTTGGAAAAATTATCTAAAAAGTCTTAAATTTATTATCTTTTTATCAATTCAATCATAAATTTTTCGATTTTGCCAATTGAGTTCCATCCAATTAATTTTAATCTAAATTCATTAATGTAAACACTATGAACAATACTGATGTGAATAAAATTTTTTAATTTAGTTAATGTTTTTTTCCAAAATTTAATTTTTGTTATATTAATTTCTTTTTTCTTTCCTTTTTCTCTTCCTCGACCGATGGCCTTTCGATGACTAGCCAAAGGCTATGACTAACTAGGGTTGGCATTGTTAAGATCTAGTGAGGGCGACCTTATCAGCCTCGAGTGAAGCTTGCCTTTACCAAATCTAGCAAGGTTAAGCCTCCCAAAAAACCAAAGAGGGTCAATCTAGTTGGGATTTGGGTAAGGAATGACCTCATCAACCTTGGGCGAGATTAAGCCTCGCCATAAGTTGGTGAGCCTTGCCCATGATTACCCGAAGTAGGTAAGGGTTGGTCTTGCTTGTCTCGGGCTAGGTCACCCTTGTTGAGAAAAGATGTCTTATTAGATAAATTTTGGGTAAAAAATTGAGCAATTACATTTGACTTTCTTCAATTATTCTTATTCTTAGGAGTGTTTTCATTCTATCTCACTTTCGATGTTACTCATAATCTTTGATTTCTCATGATTAAGAGCTTTTATTTCTCATAGTCAAAGGGCTTGCACTAAGATACTAAGACTCAAGACACTCGAACAACATGCTTGGAAGTTTTCCATATCTTAATTGTGGAAAGAAATTCTGGAACAAGAGTTCATGAAAGCAAATTCATGACTTAAATACAAAATTAGTGATTCTTCATGAGACGACCAAAAGTTTAAAGATAGAAATGAGACTCAACTTAAAGTTAAGGATTTTCTTTATGGAGGGAAAAATTTAGAGCAAAATTGGAATTGAATCTAAATTTGGGGATTTTTCACGAAGAAAATTAAGGGCAGAATAGGAATTGAACTGAACCTAAAAGAACTTGTAATAATGAAATCGCAAGTTGTCAAAGGAGTAATGAAATGTCGGAAAAAAGAAAAATGGGAAGACCGGGGGAAAGTGCAACTTGGAGAAGCCCTAGAGCATTTACTTCGTCGACGCGCATCTTCGTTCCACCGAACTCAAGCTACAAGCAGTCGAGCAGCGAGCACACCCAACTTTCGCGCCGCCGGCAGCAGCAGCAATGGACGGCGACGGAGTGGCCACACGCGACGACGACGACGACGACGACATTAACGACCCTCTCGCGACCCTCTTACCTCCACAGGAAGGCGGCGGCGGCGGAGGCGAAGGAGGTGGAGGAGAAGGAGAAGACGATCCCGCCGAATGCAACCAGCTGGAGCATCACCACCTCCGGTCAGTCAACGCCACCATCGCCATCCGCCAGCTTCCTTCCCGGGGCCTCTCCTTCCAGCTCTGGCCGGCCGCCACCACCCTCCTCCACCTCCTCGACTCCTACGTCTCCGACCCCACCGCGAGCCCCCTCTCCCCGGTCCTCGCCGACCGCCCCCGCCACCGCCGACTCAGCGTCCTCGAGCTCGGCTCCGGCACCGGCCTCGTCGGGATCGCCGCCGCGGTCGCGCTCGGCGCCGACGTCACCGTCACCGACCTCCCGCACGTGGTCCCCAACCTCCAGTTCAGCGTCGACGCGAACGCGGCGGCCCTGGCGGCGGGGGCCGGAATTGGATCGGTCCGCGTGGCGCCGCTGCGGTGGGGGGAGGCGGAGGACGTCAGGGCGCTGGGGGAGGAGGAGTACGACGTGATCCTGGCGTCGGACGTGGTGTACTACGGCCACCTGTACGGCCCGCTGCTGGCGACGCTGCGGTGGCTGTTCGAGAGGAGCGAGAGGAGGGGGGAGATGGTGTTCGTGATGGCTCACCTGAGGAGGTGGAAGAAGGACTCCGCCTTCTTCCGGAAGGCGAGGAAGGCGTTCGACCTCGAGGTCATACACGCCGACGAGCCGCGCCAGGGGTCGAGGGTCGGGGTCGTCGTCTACCGTTTCGATTGGAAGAGGAAAAGGACCGCGAAATGCGCGGTTCCATTGGATACCGTCTCGTCTGATTTAACTTCGATTTCGATATGAAATTGATCGTTTGAATTGAGAGTCAAACATTGGAAGAGAGCGTTGCAAGAGAAATGCCCCATTGGCTTTCACCGTTACTTTCTTTTAAGCAAGCAAACTTGATCTCACATTTTCGATTTCACACTAATGATGGCACGAGCGCAACCATGGTCGGTTTTCATGAGCATTCTCGAGACGGTCCAGCATTGCGATCGATCGGTTTCATGATGTGAGGACATTGGGGCATGCCCTCCCCGACAGAATTACTTGACTAAAATTGATCACATTGGATCATTTTAGAGAACTCCAATAGATATTCATTCTGTGAACAATTTAGAGAACTCAATAGATATTTGATGAACATAATGTATCTTGTTCCTGATGACATTCCTTTACTTACAAGTAAAGTTTCAATCAAAACATAGAACCTCAAAACCTCCAAAAATTCCACACCTGCATAGGCACAAGGGAATGAAACTATGACAACAAAAACACCCACCAGCAAAGAGGGGGCAAAAAGGAAAAGAGATATCGCAAGCAAATAATATACAATCCCATCTACAAAAAGGTCCCCAGAGGAGCAAAATCATCCAGGCACCGTGTCATTGCCGCTCTTTTCCATCTTGTGATTCTCTGCAGCAAAATCGATGCCCAATACATACAAGTAACAATCATTTCCCGGTGGAGTGGAGTCGCAACATAATCCTCGGCAATTCAGCTGTCTGACAACAATGGAACAGCCGACATTGCATGCGGAACAAGAAAGCTATCGCTTCCTTAAGGGTGAGCCCTTAGCTACAGCTTTCATGTTCTGAGAGTCCCTAAAGCAAACAAAATGGACAAGCGTCCTTCCATTTGGATACACTGCAAATACGCTCGTCCCTATCTTTTTGTTGCAAAGAGAGCACATACTTTCACCGGTTATCTTCACGACCGCTTTCCTTTGGGTGTAAAGTTCGTCTTTCACCTGTTTTTATAAGCAAGTTTATCACAATCCAAAGGGGATATGGTCATTGGGCAAGTACATCATATACCTTTTCACCATATTAGCAGAGATGTGCTAATGAGGAAAAATTGAAAAGGAGGAATGAAAAGAAAAATGAAAGACAAAGAATCCATGTAAGATAGTGAAGCAAGACCTTTTCACAGAGAAGATCAATATTTTACTCTTAACATATAAATCAAAAGATAAATGTCAAATGAACCCAGCGATTCAAGGTTGGATAAAAATGTACCTGAAGGTTCTCACTCTGCCTCAAATTCTTGATCACCGAGTAGTTCCTGTATGCTTCACTGGACTTCCTAACAAAAGGACCAAGAAACGGAAGCAAATTCTGCACAAAAATGAATACATCTGCTATGAGAGCTCAAAGTAAATACAATGGCAACCCAGAGAAACATATGCAAGATGATTCTAGAGAAGAAATTCTCGAGCATAAAAACTACTGATGTCTGATTCCTGCTTCAGCTAACTACATACCTGCAGCTTAGTTTCTCTTGGTAAGAGTCTAAGGGCCTGTCCTCCATTGATTCTATCCCACCTTTTGCTCAACAGATCGAGGACCTCATCAAGCATTATAGTGGAAGCTCCTTCTTCACTAGGCTCATCTGCATCACCATCACTCCTGCCACTGTCAGTATTGCTGGGACTTACTCTCATGTCTTCTGCACCCTCTATTGCAGCAATTTTCTTAGAGGACCGACTTCCCTTTGACCTTATAGAAGCCGTACTAATAAGCTTTGGAACGCCCGGGCTTTGAGATGATACTAAATTGTTGATTCGCTTTTCAAAATTTCTTGTTGTTCTTCGAGGATTGAGGTATATTTGCAGAAGGGTAAGATATATATTGCCAGGAGATTTTGCAGATGGCTGATGAACCATACTTTCATATACGCGATCGCAATAAGACAGTGCCAGATCAGCCACATGAAGCTATCAAAAGGACAGAGAAATAATTAGCACTTCAACCTACAGGACATGAAATTATTAAACAAAGAACACAGCATTCATGAAATAAGTACTTTGTAAACAAATGCATGCCATTGCTAAGCTCCGTGATAAAGATCAGGAAACCATGGCCCCTACGATTAGGTTGAGAAAAACCAACTATGGGAGATAAAAGTCTGGAACTTGTGGAGAGCTACTCCCACACAAGTCAATCAGCAGCCCATAAGATTAGGATGAGAAAAACCAACTATGGGAGATGACAGGTGGAAACAATGAGTACGGCAACGAGACCAAAAAGAAGGCCTCTAAATGACAGATGGGCCATGATTTTGGTCTGGAAACCGGTATAGCAATCCCAGTAACACAATTGATACCAATTTAAGTTCAGCCTCAGCCGTGATCTTGGCTGAACACCATGTTTCTCAACCATATTTTCTCTTGATATTCATGTGCAGTTAACTTCAAATAACACCCAACTCATGCCGCCACCCCCCCCAAAAAAAAAAAGGCAATAAAAAAAAATGAAGTTTGTTGTCTGTCAAAAGACAAAGTGAGATTCAGTTACATTCTATGGCAGAGAATTGTCACGAAGAACAAAATATATTGTTGAAGTTTGTTAAAACGAGTATTATGAGTTGCACATCTTTTTTGGCCAAAAGAGTTATATAATCTTGCATCAACCATCAATAGATTACCTTGCTTACACTGTTATGCCAACTCAACTACATTTTTGGTGCTTTCACTCCTGCATGGTAGCATCTCCTTTCTATAAGTAAAGAAACTTTTGGAGAACTCAGATAGGTTAATTTGTAGCTTAATATATATATTTGGTAAAGGTAAGTATAATATAATTTTCAACCAGGATTTACAAAAGATGTGCAACCCGGCACCAACACACACTCAACGGGACAACAAGTCACTAGAGTGAGTGGGTGCCAGGTCCACAAAAGAAACCAAAAGAGGCTACAGTAATAAGCCATACAAGAAAACAAGGAGAGGACAAGTGAATGCTAAAAAACCCAGCTTAAATAAAGTAATGAGTCTCAGGGCCTTGTACATCCTCTCAAGTTAATGGATATATTAATTAAGATCAAGTCAATTTAAGCGGCGCCTTCACATTTCACTTGATAACAATGTAAGAGGTTAAAAATACAATCTCCCTTGTAAAAAGTACCTTATGAACATAGAGAGACAACGCGAGCTCATGTTGGTTCATTTTCCCCAATAAAATCGCACGCTCTTCATACAAGGCATCTGTTGGAAGACGTTTCAACAGAGTCTCTGGACTGTAACCTGAGATACTTTCTAATGCAGACAATAACTTCTTCCTTGTTGGAGTATAGACTTTCTCATCCCATTTCTGTTGAGCACTAAGATCTCCATACCATTCAAGGACCTCACCCATATAGATTTGCAACTGCATCAATTAAAAAAGACGTTTTAGTTAACGTAGGTCACAATGCAAACAATTATATTAAAATATTACTGAATGGCAACAGGTGCTGGCAATGGAAACTGCAAAGTCTTCATTTTTAAATGGAAACAGTATTGACTCCAAATAAAAAGGTACCCTGTTAACATAATAACTACTGTCTCATAAAAATGTTGATAATGGCATCTAAGGCATGATTATAGTTTACACACAATAATAAAAAAATGAAAAAGTTTTTCACCATTTCGTTTTGCAAATTTCCTGAGATTCCATTCTCATTCATGGCAAGCATAAGTTCCAAGTATGTGGCCTGCATGTTTGGTGCATGCCGCTTCAGATAAGAGTTGACCAAATCTGCTGGAATATTCCCAGACAAAAAGAGCTCAATAGTTTGTGTCGGACAGCTTTCGAGAACAAGCATTGCAAACTCCAAGACAAGCATAGGGTCAGTTCCACAGAGAGGCTGCAAAAGATAACCAATCGATGGTCAAACTCAAAAGATTATAACCGTTTTTGCTATGGTAGAAATCACAGCTTGTGGTGATCATAGCTAGCTTTGCCAAAGACCTCAAGTTCACTGAATGCCACAAACATATCAGAATAACGTACCTTAAGATATTCAATTATCATCTCAGGGTTGAACTTTTGAGTCAGCACAGCTTTTGATTCATTTGATTTTGACTCCTCCACTAAGTAATGGAGAAGCTTTAGAGCTTCACGATGCATTGAATTGCTTTTGTAAAGCTCTAGCAAAGCCTTATAATGACTACTGTTCTGAAGAATCTCCTCACATATTTTCACATCACAATAATTAAGGCCTTTCAGTAATTCAACAGCAGCAGAAGACTGTCCAGTGAGTAGCAAAGCTTGGAGTAGTACTGTGTCCAATATAGTTGCCATGTCCCTTGCAACTGAACTAATGGCGATGCTGGCGCGTCCCTGAGGAACAAAAGCAAAACTAGACATGAAACTACAATGACATAAAATCCATTGACACAAGAAGACAGCCTTAATTCAATTAGTATGTCATCTCCCCATAGAAAATTATCCATGCCATCGCCTGTACATTGCAATGTGTCTGGTCAAGTGTATTGATGTTGACACATAAGCAAGAATTCTGCACTGTAAACTTTCTGTAATTGCATTTTGAATGCATTGCATCACACTGCATGAAGGTAGGTATCCAGTGCACCCTAAATAATTTAACTGATATATCCAATGTGACAAATTATGGACCCCACAAAAAGCATGTAATTCATGATCAATCAGCCAACTTAAGCACAGAAAAAGTTCATGCAAGCAGTAACATTAGTACAAGCATCTATGCATTAGATTGGATTGCACTTGATCACCTAGAAAATAAAGCGATAGAGTGGAATGACTGAATTTACCAAAAGAAATTGTCATTAGTAGCACAACAGGTCTTTTAGCCAGTTTGTTTTTACAGGAACCTGATTTGAAGAAACCTATCCACTGGGCAATGAAGGTTACTTATGACAAGACCCTAAGTTCTAGAGGAGCATAACTTCTTTTAATTTGTTACATCTGGCAATGAAAAATTGAATGATGTGCTATGAGATGCCTACAGAAGCAATATACATAAACATGAGTAATCCCAGTTTCCCTCCTTCAAGGGGGTTCAACAAATGTACCAATTTTCAAAACAAATTTAAAGCATATTTAGGCATAGAGTTAAAGTCAAATTAAATTCATTTGGCCATAGTTTTTTTCTTTTTTTTACAGGCACCTGATTTGAAGAAACTTATCCACTGGACAATGAAGGCTACTCATGACAAGACCCTCAATTCTAGAGGAACATAATTTCTTTTAATTTGTTGTATCTGGCAATTAAAATTTGAATGACGTGCTATGAGATGCCCTTGCTTACAACATCCATAAACATGAGTAATCCCAGTTTCCCTCCTTTATGAGGTTCAAAAAATGTACCGATTTTACAAAAATTTCTTAAAGCAAATTTAGGCATAGAGTTAAATTCAAATTAAATTCTTTTGGCCATAGTCATGATTGACATAAATTTGCAGGTATCATCAGATTTTAGCCAATATATGAGGACGTTCAGGTAATGCAAGTACCTTGTTCGTCCTTCTAAGCCGATTGATATCATATGAGGGAATACTATCACCAACAGCGTCTAAAACCACCTCTTCTGTGCCCTCAGTCGTGGCCTTATCTATTATACTGTGTCTCTTCTTCTGCAAAAATTTGATAAGAGCCATGAGGGTATTATGGCTCATTTTTTTGGACTCAAGTGCTGAATGCTCTTCAAAATCCTGTGAATGTGGTGGGGGTGATGATTCCATATCATCTGACACACCAGAGGAAACTCTAGATAGGTATGAAGTGTCTGAAGAAATGTCCACCAGTTTCTCTGGCTCTGGAACCAATGCCGTTTTCGGAAGAATTATTGACGGATATAGAGAAAGCACATAAGTTATATCGACTTGAGAAGCCAAAAAATGTTCCATTGCCTCCTCATAGCTTCCATTTTCAAAAAGATAGTGTGCATATCTGTAACAGGTTAAGGAAGATCAGTGGTGCGATGAGTTTACTGTAAGGAGATAGTCAATGCAGGGATAAAAATTGCTTCCACAATAGGCTTCACTTTTGGACAAAGTTCTGAAGCAATAATGTCCCCAAGATACATGGACACAAGGTGAGGTAATTTACTTAATCCAGTAACATAAAACCTCATGCACAGAGCTTGATTACTGATCTGTCTCTTCTTCTATGGAAATTTGATAGTAGGGGCAAAAGTTACTTTCTTATTATCATGGATAAAGATTGTCAAGGAAATCTACCTTATATGAATTGACCCCTCTTTTGCAGCCCGAAGGTTTGAATCTTCTGGTGGAAGCATCTTGCACAAGGCCAAGGCTTCCTCAAAATTGCCAGATGCCGTTAACTGCACAATCTGCATCGAGCACGTAAATTAAGTAAAAAGCATATCTAAAGGAAAATACAGAAGAAGATACAATAAATCCGTGCTAGAAATAATCAGTTTTCATTATCATGCCCCATGAGTACCTGAGCACCAATAGGAACAGGAAAGAACCCATAGACGGAATTATCTAGGGCAACAACTATCGAACTATTACTTTGGGCAAGATGACGAACATTGCGGAGAACAACAGTCTGAATCAATGGATATGGAACTCGAAGAGAGCGAATCTGAAGTACACCAACATCAAGAACGTGAGAGGAAGAAGCTTAGCATACAAAAAGAATGAACAGAGAAATACACTGATAAGACAATTATCAGCTTACCTCAACATATCTTGGTAATAAACCTATTGCATATGGCTTCTGAATGACAACTTCTTGAGGAGCCTCTGACCAACATATTCTACCTTCTGGTAGTAGCTTCCCAGTTTGGTCCACAAAAACTCCAATATTATCCTAAATATGGCAGAAACTCATTGAGGCATATCAAAATACCACGATATAATCCAGCAAAAGGATTAGTCTCGATTACTCAAAACAACTCGGTCACGAAGGTCATTCGGATATCTCAAGTTAAATGCAGCACACAGAATGGCAAACAAGTTCAACCATATTCTGCGGGCATCCAAAGAAAATATGAATTGGATTTCATCTTCAAGTGACAAGAAACACCAAGACATTGACAATTTAGTTTATCAACAGGATTTATAGTTTCCTCATTTTTCTTTAGTCAGCTTCCGCTAAGTTCTAAGGTCTTCAGCATTGGAGAAAAAATCCTCTGTTTCAGATACACGACACTATATAGTTTGTTCTTCAACCTAAATCCTGCTGCTAAGCCCAGTTGCAAAGATTCTTTTTTTAATGCAAAAATATTCTCTGCTGATATAAGATTCTGCACAGCACTAAGCAAATGTCTGAACCATTGCCTCGGCAAAATGATATAGCCTCTCATGTCCAAATGTACATTATCTGACTTCAGTTCTGCTGTAACAGTTGATGTATAGGGATTAAATGCTCTCAGGATATCATAGACTGCTTAACATGTTTGTATAAAAGCTACAATGGAATCTAAGAAAATGTTTTATCAGACCTCGACCACTTGAGGAAATACTTACACTTGAGGGCCTTTGCTTTTGAGGTGGTTTTCTTGGACAAGTGTTACAAATAAAATGGCCACAAATTGCTCCAGTGGGAACACTTGATTATAGGATGGAAGGGTAGGGGAAAACTTAAACGACCTTGAGGAGAAGATAAAAATCAAAAAGAAATATCTTGACTACTTGATCTTGTAGAGCACCTGTTATGTTATAGAGCATAACGATATCAAAAAATTCCCTAAGCCAACTCAGTTATGGGAATAAGACTTTAATAGTAGATAGTTGTTACTATTATTGTCATTGTTGAGGGCCTTGCTAACTTGAATGACGTCTCAATAGAATATATTCGCATCTAGAAGTACACCTTAATAGTCTCAGGAAGTCAGTATTTCAGCTACACAATGCATTCAAACCACACGAAGAAGCATACTGATTTGTACTGGCCACTCAGCACATAGCGTTCACATTTCCTGGAATTCTTCCAACCCAAACATGGTACATTACATGCAATAACCATGACCTGGTCATTAAAGATTGCCATTCGTGTTGAGCACTATGGTGGACATATGGCCATTAACAAAGGGCCGCTCAAATCAAACTCCATTTGTAGAATAGACAACAAGCTACGCGAAATAACCAAGACCAGTTCCTAAATTGGACGTACAAGGATTGCACATTAAACCATCAAAAGACTAGCCTGCAGTCCTCATTCTTAATCAGTACACATTGTGACTCCATCTTCAGAGGCATACTAGATCTAAACATAGCTAAGCCTTCAGAAAAAGCGATGAGAAGCGGTGAATTGTAAAGGTCTAAGGAATGAAATACCTTCCCAAGGATGAGTTCCCCAGAAGGAAGGGGCACCACCAGAGGTGGTGCAAGCCTCCCACAAGGAAATACCTCAGACAATGCACCATTTGTAGCATTCATGATCATGTATTCTCTCCTGATTCCCAAACATATGTTCTCACCGCACCATGACATTGACTTCACAGTATCAGGCACCCCATACTCTTTCACCTCCACAAAGCCCCTTCCCCCTACATCATAACAAATGCAAAATCACCACCAAAATGGAGGAAAACACAGCTGCAATTCCACCAAGCTTCAGCATTCTATCTCTCAATTGATCAAGCAACAATCTTCCAGCCACTTATTGATCTATACAAGTAAAAAGGTGAACTTTTTTCCGAAGAAGTCAATCTAGTCACAGAAATATTGATTGCAAATTCAGCACCACTTTCTCCAATACTGGACCTTCAAGTATGTTAACCGTATCACGATCATAAATACAGCAATTCCGAATCATCAATGGATTTGAGGTAATCAATTCATTGACCGACACTTGAAATCAAGTACTTCCAGAACAACAAGAAATGGGAAACGGATTGGAATTACCATCGTGCCTGAAGATACAGACCCTCTTCTGCCTGGCGAAGCAGAGGAACCCTCTCCTGTCGTCCCAGGAGCACACATTGGCGCCCCGGGCCTTGGTGAGGACGGCGACGGTCTCCAAATTGGGGAGCCGGTGGAAGGCGATCGACTCGGACAGCGTCAGGAGCAGCTCCCGCGAGGGCAGGGCCTCCATGGACAGGAAGGGCCGCTTGGTGAATCCCGTGACATGGCGCTGCAGCACGTACGGCTCCTTCCGGAGCTCGGACCGGGGGTCGGAGGGCAGAGGGGACCGGTCGGCGGGCGGCGGCGGCGGGGAGGGGGAGGAGGAGGAGGAGGGATCGGGGCCGTAGATGCGGAGGGAGCCGTCGGAGCAGCCGAGGAGGATCTTGGAGGCGTAGGACTCGACGGCCTCGATCCTGGCGGGGCAGTCGGCGAGGAGCTCGAAGGAGTCGTAGGCGCTGTGCACCATGGCCGGCCGGAGGGAACGCCCTCTGACGGAGCCTCTCTCTATCTCTCTCTTCTTTCTCTCTCTTCTGTCAGGAATTCATGGGAATGGAGAAGACGAAGGGGAGAAGGCGATGGAATGATGGGGGACAAAAGGAAAGAGAAGGAAAAGGAGAGGACAAAGATCAATGATTACATTACAGAGCTGCCATGGCCGGGGTGGCGATGGAACGGCAGAAAAACAGAAATCAGTGGAAATCTCGAAATTGCCCCCGAAATCAGAAGACGTTAATTCCTTTTTTTTCCCTTAATTTGCCCCTGAGCTAGACTGAAATTATTTTTTGGGGGGGTCGGTTACTAGACTGAAATTGAACGCATGCATTTTGGCGAAAGTTATTGTCAAATTATTCTTAGGATTATTTTTTATAGACCTAAAAGGATTATAATTTACTTTATTGAATGATTGAAATCCAAATCCAAATCCAAATCCAAATTCAATAGTAGTTCATTTTAGGATATGAATCGCGTTGTTTTCCGTATATGATTGCAATTGTAACAAGAGAGCTGCAATAAACAACATATAATGGTCTTCTTAACTTTCTGGAAACAATAAACAACGTATAATGGTCTGCAATAAACATCTCTGAATCGGCAAGGATTGAACTCAAGTTTACTTTAATCCATTCGAGGGTGATAATTGATTAAACGGCAGTGATGTTGTGTTGCGAAATATAAAAATATTAAATAACACATTTTAAGATCTTCGCTCGTCAAAGTTTGATGAGATAAATCTCCAAAAAGTTACTGTAAACTGTGATTGATTAGAAGAGATTCTAACCGTTGGCATATTTGTCAAACACTCGTAAAGGTTCCGACATGATAGTTGAAGTTACTGCAGAAAAATTGTGCCAAATTTATCTCGCGATGTTTAAGAGATATGATTAGAGGGGAGCTGGCTCAATTCAACCTCTCGTCGAAGTGCTTATCGCATCCAAGGACACCCGTCCGAGGTATTTGCACACATCAACATGTCTAGAACTTGTGGAGTCGTCACATTAATAGCTACTATTCCTGGATTTTACTGACACATTCTCCGCATAATAATTTCATTCTATAAAACGTTGTGCAATTGAAATATTGAAGGATGTTCGAAAGTGTGAGCTACTGAGATTTCTTCTTTCCATTGTCGTCGAACGGAACCTTGCAGAAAATGAGAATCAAGAGGCATTTGCTTGCAGCAAGGGAATTACCCATTTGCTCGGAAGCCCGTGATCCCAGCTCCTGCACCCCGGTCTCCGGCAGCACATCCCGTGCTCTCTGGCACCGGTGCCCAGATCCCTCAAACGGGGCCAGACAACCAGGCTCATGTCGCCAACCCCTAAGGTCTCGCCCAAGACCCCGGGGGGCAATTGGGCGGGGGAGGCCTTTCATTGAATCAATTAGCTAGCAGCACATTATCTCCAATTTTAAGACCTTGAATGTATGTTGATTGGGTTTAGGCTTTATAAAAGAAGGCAGTATGGTGATCAGCCTGTTGGCTGACGCTGTTGTACTGCACTTGTATGTAATGTTGCGGCAAGAGATGGGCTTAAACTCAGTCGTGTGTGATTCTAGACACAGGCAAAATCACTGCATCATCAGTACTATCCTCAACATTTTCAAGGAGTTCAAAAAGTTCGGATATCAAGCTTGCATCGCACGACAACTATCTCCTATCATAAGACAAAGCTGTAGTGAAAGATGTGAGTCGAGAACCCATCTGGACCAGGTGCTTTGTCACTAGCTGTTGACTACGATACACCCTCTTAATCTCAGCATGGTCAGCGGAGAAAATATTCAATGGTTAGTGTGCGCCACGTCATCTGTTGACGTGGTACACACTAACCAATTAGATGGTGACAAGTGTCTTGGGAGGGATCCGCTACAAAAATAGAAAGGCCGGCTCACAGCTGGCTTGGCTCAACTCGACTCATCTGACAGAAGAAAGAAGAAATGACAGGTTAGTTAATGTGCAGCTCCCGCTCAAAATTTTTCTCTCTCCTCGCTTGAATTTTTAGGGTCTTTTCTCCTTCTCTCGAAGAAAGACGTAGGCGGAGTAGAATCCTAGACCGCATGCTTGCGCGTCCCACCATTCCGCCTCCGCCTCCCCAAAAAGCCTCGCCGTTCGCAACTGGTCCTGACCCCCCTCTGCCTCCGCCTTTGACTGTTTCCATCGCGGAGATCGAGTCCAAGGCTTGTGATCAATGAAGCACATTACGGCCGCCCCTGCTCCGGTGCTCGCTCGTTTCTCTCTATGCTTGTTGCTACTTTGCTGTTCATTTGGCAGCTGTGCTCCCGCCGTCACTGACGAATCACATTCAAGGGCGCCCCTACTCCGATGCTCACTCACTTCTCTCGGTGCTCGTAGCTGCTTTGACATTCGTCAAGTGAGGAGGGAGGTGTCCATTTGGTGGGGCGGGAGCGGAGCCTGAGACACATGTCCTACCACTGGCGATTGGGCTCAGTGATTACGCTATCGTCTTGAGCGTTAAGTCCCGATCGAAGGGAGGTGGTCGACTGGCTGAACTCTGTCATTCAAGGTGCTTTTGGGGCTTTCTTTTCTTTCATTGTCTTCATTGCCATGTTCAATAGGATGAAGGTTTTCCATGGGCACAGTTGGTATTCTCTGCATTGGGCTCTTCTTTTCAGTTTTTGCACGATGGAACCGCACATTCGCCTCTTTCTGTGCTTCGTTTGAGAAGATACGGTTTTTGCCTCTCGATGCTTTTATCCAAAATATCTCATCCATTTCTTCTTGTGGAACAGGTTCTGCGTTTTCTCTAGCATCCTTCTCCGGATTTAATCGCCGTCGCCACGAGCTCGTTGGATCTGGCGATGGAGGTGATTGTAGCGAGGCCAAAGCTAGAGCTAGAGTTAGAGTTGGAGGAATAGAGGATGAGAAAGACAAAGGAGGTGGCGAGCACGCTAGACATGAGAGTGGGGCAGTTGCTCAAGGCATGGAGGCATGAGGAGGCCGACTTGCTGTACGTGGAGGAAGACGTCGTCGAGGTCAAGTACGTCCCTCTCCAAGAGCTTTAGGTACTCTTTTGGTTGCTGTGTATTGCAGCAACTTGGCGCTACTCTTTAAGGTTGAGGATGAAGTAGATGATCTGCGCGTATGTTTGTACACTCAACTTCATTGGATTACCTGGTAGGTTTTGGAACATTGCTTGATCGATCTACTGTGTGGACGGGAAAAATTAACCTAGTGGAAACTGGAGGTAAGTTGGGGGTTTTTCCTATGACATCTTAATATTAGAATTAAACAATCCAAAAGCTCTCAAGCAATCCATCACCCTCCCCATTGAAGCCTATCCTCTCTTCCCCCATTAGAATCTCCTCGGAGCATCTCTCTGACTCCTTCACTCTCACCAATTATGACATCCGTTCATGCACTGACATCACCAAAGCATCCTGTTGTTGCGCCCCAAAGAACTGGATCACAGCACCTCCTGTTTCAACTTTTGGTCAAAATCTTGATAATCGCTCCAACAAGAAGCATCGAATGGTGATCATTTCTATATCAGTAATTGCAGGGTCAGTAGTAATCTTAACATCAACTGCTGCCATGTTCTTCTTCCAATGCAGTAAGGTCAATGAAATCTTGGGCCACAAGGTTGAGTGGGCAACTGTAGAAAACTTTAGTAACAGGTAACCAATGTTCTTGAGGGAAATAAGGGCATATGTCAATAGCTGTAGTAAAAGTAAAAAGTTCCAAACATTTAGTTTAGCAATTCAGTATAAAGCTAGAAGCATAAGTCTATCAGCGAGTGGGTTAGGATCTGAAATTCATTATAGGGAGTTTCAAGAATTGTAAGACCAAAATACATTTATAGTGATGGCATCTGAATTATTCTGACAAGAGTGAGAGACTAATCTCACTTTCCTAAAACTGTAAAGCTCTATTAATTGATAGCATATATTTCTTGAGTAACTGAACCTTCTGAAGATTGGCTTGAGAAAATGGTAGTTCAGGAGAGAAACCACTTATCTTTGCCTGTAATATCTAGTATTTTTCACTGAAAAAGGTTATGATTATCCTACCAAGGTCAAATTTTGGATTCCATAATCTACGTCATAGGAAAAGTGAAGGGGAACTCCTACCCTCCTTTACTATGTGGTATATATAAAGAACAAACTTCATCTTCCAGTCCTTCCACTCAGATGCAACCATGCAATTATTACTCAACTTTTCCGAACCAAGAGAGAGAGAGGAGAGAGAGGACAGTAGAGCAGGAGATGTACGGTTCGGCAGAGGAGAGAGGAGAGAGGTGGGAGAAGGCACGAATAGAGCAAATTTTCATGAGTATAAGAAATCACTTTTGCTGCAGCAAAGGTACATGATTGACACAGGAAAGGAAAGAACGCGGGACTTCACACCACCTCGGTTTCTAGTATCAAATAGAGGAGAGAGGAGAGAGGTGGGAGAAGACACAGATAGAGCAAATTTTCACGAGTATAAGAAATCACTTTTGCTACAGCAAAGGTATAGTGTGACTGAAAAGTTAAGTGGTTCCCATTACACAATAGTCTAATATATACAAGTCAACTGAAGATAGGCCTAAAGACCATTCTACCATTTTATACTTCTAACACTCCCCCTCAAGCTGGAGCATAAATATCAATCATGCCCAGCTTGTTACAAATATATTCTACCCTTCCACCACCCAAAGGTTTAGTAAAAACATCTGCAAGTTGTTCACTAGTTTGGATGTGACTAGGAAGAATAATTCCACTTTGCAACTTCTCTCGAATAAAATGACAATCAACTTCAATGTGATTTGTTCTCTCATGAAATATAGGGTTGGAAGCTATATGCATTGCAACTTTATTATCACACCATAGAGGCATGGGTACTGAAGTTTCAAAGCCTAACTCACTCAATAATTGCCGAACCCACACTAATTCACAAGTAACTTGAGCCATGGTTCTATATTCTGACTCAGCACTAGAGTGGGCAACAACACTTTGCTTCTTACACTTCCATGATACTAGATTTCCTCCAACAAATGTACAATAGCCAGTGGTTGATCTCCTATCATTTGGAGACCCTGCCCAATCAGCATAAGAGAATCCTTTAACCCTGCTATGACCATAGTTTTGATAAACAATTCCTTTCCTTGGAGTCTTCTTCAAGTATCTCAATATTCGAATAACTGCATCCTAGTGAGACGTACGAGGGGAAGATAGAAACTGGCTTACCACACTCACTGAAAAGGCAATGTCTGGTCAAGCAATTGTGAGATAATTCAGCTTACCTACCAATCTTCTATATCTCTCAGGATTCTCAAGAATCTCTCCTTCCTCAGCAATTAGTTTAGCCCCTTGTTTCATGGGTGAATCAAGAGGCTTTGATCCTAACATACCAGTCTCAATAAGCAAATCTAAAACATATTTTCGCTGTGACAGAACGATACCTTTATGTGATTGTGCCACTTCAATTCCTAAGAAATACTTCAACTTTCCTAAATCCTTAGTTTGAAACTGTTACTGAAGATAAATCTTTAATTTAGATATACCAACCAAGTCATCTCTCGTGATGATAATATCATCAACATACACAATCAAGAATAGTTTGCCTCCCCCTGACTGTTTATAGAAGAAAGAGTGGTCATTTCCACATCTAGACAATCCAAAAGAAAGTACAGCTTCAGAAAATCTTCCAAACCATGCTTATGGGGATTGTTTCAAACCATATAAAGACTTGTTTAATTTGCAAACTAATCTCTCAGACTCCCCCTGAGCAACAAACCCCGAAGGTTGCTCCAAATAAACTTCTTCTTGAAGAATACCATGTAAGAAAGCATTCTTGACATCAAGTTGGAATAGGGGCCAGTTGTACGTGGCAGCTAGAGAAATTAAAATATGAACATAACTAAGTTTGGCAACAGGAGAAAAAGTTTCTAGATAGTCAACCCCATACACTTGCGCATACCCTTTTGCAACAAGTCTTGCTTTTAAACGAGCAAGAGAGCCATCAGGATTGACTTTCACAGCAAAAACCCAGCGGCAACCAATAACAGTTTTGCCTGAGGGAAGAGGTACTAACTCCCAAGTTTGATTAACTTGGAGGGCCTTTAATTCTTCTTCCATTGCTGTCCTCTAGCCAAAACTTTGTAACGCCTCATGTACAGACTTGGGAACAGGATATTGTTCAACCGTAGATAAGAAGGACCAAAAAGGAGAGACAAAAGAATATGAGATAAAGTTGGCAATGGAATGTTGAGTGCAAGCACGTTTACCTTTGCGATGAGCAATAGGGATATTAAGCTCAGAAGGAAGAGGAGAGGCTACTACTGGAGGATCTGGAGCAGAAGATGACGTAGTAGTGACTGGAGGAAAGGGAGGAACAGTTGCCACTCGAGGACGTCGAGAATAAACCTGTAAAGGAGGTGATTCCTGTGTAGAGACCAACGAACCAGTTGGAGCAGGGGACCGATGATGGTCACAAATAAGTCTTCATCTACCTCAGACACAGTAATAGGAACATCATGATACGGTGTGGATTCAAAGAATGAAACATCAACAATTATAAAGTATTTTCTCAGTAATGGAGAATAACATCGATAGCCCTTTTGAGTATGGGAATAACCCAAAAACATACACTTGATGGCCCTAGAATCAAGCTTCAATACTTTAGGTCAATGATCACGAATAAAACAGGTACATCCAAAAATACTAGGAGGTAGAACAAATAGTGACTCATGTGGAAACAAAGTAGAAAATGGAATACCACCTCGCAAAATAGAAGGCATGTGATTAATGAGATAGCATGCAGTCAAAACAGCATCAGACCAAAAAGTTTTGGGAACCTTCATCTCAAATAACATGGACCTTGTAACTTCCAATAAATGTCTATTCTTCCTTTCAGCAACACCATTTTGTTGTGGTGTGTTAGGACAAGAAGATTCATGAATCATACCATGTTGAGTCACTTGGTTATATCTAATGAAAAGTCGTTCAGAACTATTTGCTATATTTCGTGCATTTATATATGAAATCCATACTCAGTTTGGCATGCATGTTAAGGTAATGGGGACTACTTAACTTTTCAGTTGACTTGTATATATTAGACTATTATGTAATGGAGACCACTTAACTTTTCAGTCAACATGGTATCGGAGCAAACCTAATACCCACCACCTCCGACGACCCACCTCTGGCGACCTAGATCACGAGCCGCGTGGGTCCCCTCCAAGTGACCCACTTGTGAGCCGCGCCACCCAGCTCACGAGTCAGCCGCGAGCCGCATGAGCCAGCTCACGCCCAAGCTAGCTCGCGTCCTAGCCAGCGCGCAACCCAGCCCGCACGACCTAGGAACGAGCTATCTGGAAACTCCGCTTCAAGAAGTTCCGCAGAGCGACAGAGAGAGAGAGAGGGGGGGGGGCTTCGTTCCGTTCCTCAAGAAGCCGCTCGCTCCGATTTTCATCCTCTCCATTGGCTGGGTTGAGAAGTTTCTCTTGTTTTTCCTCAGTTGGAGCTTGGACAGAAGGCTCCTGCTCTTTGGTTTCTCTTGAAAAAGCCATGACCTTGCAAGAAATGGAGCAGTAATCATAGAGGTCAGGTTCCGATAATCTTCTCTTGCAAATCTCACAGGATGTCTTACCATTTGCTACTATTGGATCACTATGGGGAAGAGGGTTCGTGGCTATTACCAATCTCTTGTTGGACTTGTGTTTATGTCTCTTGTTTTTATGATTGCTAATTGTGGGTGGCTACTGATTGTGGGTGGTGAAGTCTAGTGGTGAAGCTATTTGTGGGTGCTAATTGTGGGTGGTGAAGCCCTTTGTTTTTATGTACGTAATGTGTTGAATTAAGCGTCTGAAGGAAAATATTGTGAGGATAGTATTGAAAAAAGATGAGTGATCCTGTGAGTAGTAAAACTGGAAGTGATTTTGTCACGACAGAGGTGATTTCCTCATCGTCTAACCGAATTATTGACAAGAAGCTTGAGGGTATTTCAAATTCTTTCAATGGAAGAAAATTGTGAAGCTTACTTTGACAGGTAGGAATCAACATAGGCACTTAATTGAGCCTAAACCTAAAGATGATGAAGCTTGGGATGTTATTGATGCACGTATCCTTAATTAGCTGCTAAACTCTATGGAAAGTACTATAGTGGATCTAGTAACCCATATTGACACAGTCAAGGAACTGTGGGAGTACTTGGATATGTTATATTCTAGTCAAAATAACATGACACGAGTTTATGAGCTTTCGCAAGAGTTTTATCGGTTTCAAAGGAAGGGACGTCTAATTGCCCAATACTTTGCTGAATTTAAGAAAATGTATGAAGAATTGAATGCTTTTCTCCCTATTTCTACCAATGTTCAGCAAATGCAACTTCAGATAGAACAATTAGCTGTAATGGGATTCCTAGGGGGTCTAGGCTCGGAATATGAAGTTGTTAGGTCTCAGATTCTTGGAGGAGAGACTATTGCATCACTCCCGGATACATTTGCTCGTGTTTTTCGGGTATCTCGTGAGTCTTCTCAGGACACTACATCTATGGCACATAATTCAGCACTTGTGTCTCAGTCTCGCACTTGTGGTAGTGGTAGGAGTGATAGAGGAAACCGTGGAGGATATAGTGGATGTGGTGGCTGAGAGGGAGGCCGAGCTACAGGATCAACAGGACCAGGGAGAGGACAAGGCCAACAGCACCATTATGGATAATTACACGTGCCTACTGATAACTTCGAGGCTACGCGAACTTGTCATCATTGTAGCAAACCTGGTCATATTAAGAAATTTTGTTACAAGTTACATGGAAGACCAGTGCAACAACAGCTTGCCCACACTGCATCCTGCACTGACTCTTTTCCACAGCCTACTTCTTCCACAGCTACTTTGTCCATACAGGTAATGCATGCCTTTCAGCTACTTCACGCCCTTGGGTCATTGATTCAGGGGCTTCTGATCACATGTCAGGTCTTCCAGGTATATTATCCTCTCTTACTTCATCTTCATCCACGGTTACCCTTGCCGATAGATAATCTACATATGTTAAGGGGGTTGGCACTGTCCATCCAATTCCTTCATTGACATTGTCCTCCGTACTTTATCTTCCACAACTTCCCTTTAACCTCATGTATGTTAGTAAGTTAACCAAAAATTTTAAGTATTTGGTAACATTCTATCCTGATTCTCGTGCTTTCCAGGACCTGGCTTCAAAGAGAACAATTAGTAGAGGACGTGAGGAAGGGGGGCTATATGTGCTTGACGACGCTCCTTCCATTGCATGCTTTGATACCATGTTAACTGAAAAGTTAAGTGGTCCCCATTACACAATAGTCTAATATATACAAGTCAACTGAAGATAGGCCTAAAGACCATTCTACCCTTTTATACTTCTAACATATAGGATTGACACGAGAGATGAAAGAACTCGGGACTTGACACCACCTCGGTTTCTAGTTGATAATGGGCAGAGTCTTCCCCATATCCTGCAAAATGCTAGGCAAAAGTAATGAAGTTCCGCTTTACTGTACCTTTTTTTCCTTCTTTTGGAAAACGACGAAATTTAAACTAAGGATACAAAACCTCTTCATCATGTATTTTAACTCACCATACCCTTTCTTTCAAACGCATACGCGAACTTGAACTCCTAACGAGTTCTGAAGAAATGGTGGGAATGGGATATTTTGAGTCTGAGACTCCACATTTTTTCAAGATTGCTCTTTCTGATACCCTTCAAAACGGAAGACTAGTGATCTCTCCCTCTCTTATAGGGACTTTGCATGGAATCATCTTTATTTCTCAAACCATCATACATTTTGAAAATACAACATGGCATAGTCACCCAATTTCAATAAAATTGTTTTGTCTTTTAGGATCAACACTGATCACATGAATTTTGTGCTTCCATGTTCATCATGCAACAGGGAATTCCAAAGACATTCGTGAGAAAATATGGAAGCAATTTGTCAAACATGGTCTTCCTCCAAGTACCCAGTGGTTAGGCTTGGGAAGTGAAATTGGTGAGGGGAAACGATGGCTTTTGGCTCCGACGAGGATGGCCAGACTTCATGAAGCACTATGCCATTGAACATTGTCACTTCCTAGTTTTCAGATACGAAGGAGGTTTTGCATTTCATGTGATCATATTCAACAAGACTATTGTGGAGATTAAATACCCCCTCATTTCTGAATTGCCAAAAAGGGAAGAAAGTGAAGGGGACACGTTAGTTGAAGTATTTGAGGATCGTTCCGATGAGTCACGCCGAAACCAAATGCAAGAGCTGCCATCATCAACATTACCATCTCCATCTTCGAAGAAGAAGAAAACAAATGAGCGCTTAGATAAGCAGGCAGTTGGAGGTAGCTCTTGACTTTGCACTCTTTATTGGAACATCATGAAGCAGCTTAGACATTTTTTAAGTAAGGCTAGTTATATCTTAATGCCCAATATTAGTTTGCTAATGATGTGCTAGATCATTAGTGAGCACTTAAGTAAGTGGACCATACACAACATATGTTATGTTATAGAAGTCTGTCAAAAAAAAGAAGAGTAAATCAACCATTATCCTAATGTTGATTAGACCCATTTTAGTAGATAGCTGATGTGGTAAAAGTTGACACAAAACTACGCCATAACTACTATAGCTTTAGTTATAATAGGATTTCATGGTGAAAACTGACAATGCAATTCCTGCAACCAAAAGGTGCTATCTCTAATTCATCTCTCCTCGATTTTTAATATGTTGTATTCGTATGTTTGAAATTGCAGGTAGTGCAACCAATATTGTCTGTAATGTCAATGCAGGCCTCAATTCTGGCTATTGGAGAAAGTATCGTTCTTTCAAAGGTAGTAAAAACTCTAAGTCCTTAAAAAGAGCCGCTTCTTTCCAATCTTCAAATCCATTCTTCTTGACTCTCATGCAACCATCCCTCATTCGCTACTCTTTGGTAAGAGGAATAAAATCAATAAGTTCTAGCTAATGCCAAGTAGTCGAGTGATATTTGAATCATCATTTGATTTTATCATTGGTATTAAAATTCTTTACTAATACTTATCAGCTAATAAACAATGCAATAAATGCTCATGGAAAGTAAAATCATGATTAGTTTGGTTAGAAATACAGTGTGGTTTTGCCGACATTAAGGAGTTTAAGCAACTAGAGTCTTTCTCTACTACTATTATGTTACTCACCATTCAAAAGTTGTCAGTGAGATGCTCTCTGTTTAAAATTCTTGAATGGTCCTAACAACAGTCAAGTCTATAAGGATTATTCTTTTGCTATATGATATTGCTTGAGTGTTGAAAATTGTCTCACTTATTTAAACACTCATCCTATTTCTTGTAATAATTTTTTAAAAATCATCCTCAACATATCAAGCATCACTTAAAATATATGAAATTTTTTTATTGCCATATCCTTTATAGAAGTATTTTGACTTCATGCCATGTTACAGAATGTACTGGCTGAGTTTGTCGTGAACTATATTCCCAATTATAGAAACGGTGGAGATATAGATCTATACGTGTCCAATGAGAGATTTTGGTCAGTCCGGTACAAAATTTGGGATATATAGCCAGAAAACACGAGTCACGATCAACAGTGACTGGAAACTTTTTGTGCAAGATAACAATCTTAAGGTGTGTGATGTTTGTGTGTTTGAACTGATGAGGAGGGTTGACCAAGTTTCATTCAGAGTTGTCATTTTCAGAGTCAACCACGACGCAATCGAACTCAGTAGGTGATAAATAATTTGTACAACAAATTTTTTTTATTCATTATCTAATGATTTAGAGGGTGTTCATGCGACTATCAACTTTATTTGTGTCTTCTATTTGGATACAATGTATTTCGTATTGGATTTTGTTAAATCTTACTTTTGTTAGTAAGTCATTGTTTTGTAAACCTATTCAAAATTTTGAGCTATTAGGTAAAGGTAAGGCTTGATTCTATTTGTCATTTCAAAACCTTGAGCATTTTGTCCAACCAAGTTGTGGAACT
Source organism: Corymbia maculata (assembly GCA_014182735.1). Classification (NCBI taxonomy): domain Eukaryota; kingdom Viridiplantae; phylum Streptophyta; class Magnoliopsida; order Myrtales; family Myrtaceae; genus Corymbia; species Corymbia maculata. Next base: position 13,349,334 of record CM024689.1, read on the forward strand.
AATTTGTACCTTTGAGCTTACATAACTTTTTAATCAAACTCTCTTTAGCTCCACATGGGTATGATCCATTATGGTCTTTATGATTTTTGGATTTTTATGTACAACCTTATTCTTCTTTTTGCCCCTATTGGTGAGATCAGATCAAACAAAAAAGGCTTCTCAACTCAAGCTCCAAAGAAGCTTAGGCGAACCCAATGAATCTGACTATGGCTAGGCCAAAAATGAAGAACCCACTTCTCATGATCAATCTGCAGACAAAAGTTTTAAGATTGAACCAGGTAAAAAAAACTTCAGATCCAAATGTAAAAGATTAACAATAGCAAAAAATAATATGTAGACAATATCTTCATAATGATGCTTTGGTCTAATATTCAACCATGCAAATGACCACGCTCCCCAAAGCATGCAATGATGGGGAATAGGAAGGCACCGACGGAATAGTTTCTCCAATTGGTAGAACATCTATTGAAGTTGTAATCAAGTTCCGCACGAACCGACCTTCTTTCCGAGTAGTTATTTGCCCGAAACACTTGCACAGATCTACTCCAATCAGTGACAATGCCTAGTATATTTGTTCTATTAGTAAACACATGCCATGTATATAAAAGAACAAGTTCTTTCGAAATTGCAAGCAAGCTTCGCCCAAACTGTCCATAATATGATTAGTCATTTGCCTCGGAACACTTGTGCAGATGTACTCCAGTTTATTTTGTTTTCTAAATGGACCAAATATAGCCGATCTCACAGCTGTTCGTGGATTTCGATTTATCTAACACATAGATGGTCTGCTTGTAGATTGTACCGGCAGGCTTCGTTAGGAGGTATTTAGAACACAACCACATAAAATAGGACTCCGATAGTTGGTCACAGAGCATGGCCTATCAAGATTTGGGCTGGTGATATACACAATTGCCCTTGAAGTTATGGGAGTTGGGCTGAGGATATACAAAAAACTTGATAGGCCATACTCTGTGACCAATTATCAGAATCCCTTTTATGGACACACGGACCCCGGGAGTGCCAAAAGTTGGTACGGAAGGACACTTAAGTGCCAAAAGTTACAAACGGTACATTTAAGTGCCAAAATTGGAGCAAAATGGATCACTTAAGTGCCAAATCCGGCCAAATTGCCACGTGTCCATTTTCCGGCGACTTCATTTGCTGACGGAGCATTTTTTTCCAAAATAAAAAATTCCACGTGGCAATTTTAATAAAAAAATTTGTCCACGTTAGATTTAAAAAAATTTAAAATCAATTTTATTTTAAAAAAGAAGAAGAGAAAAGCGGATGGGAAATCGGCGAGGGCTGCATAGCCCTCGCCGCTGCCACCGTCGCCGCCCCACCGTTGCCGGGAAGCTCCTGCGACGGTGGGCGACGGTCGGTCGGGGACGTCGGGCCCCGGCCGGCCTGCAGTGAGGGCCTGGGATTTGGGCGGCCGACAGCCCTTGGCCCAGCGGGGCGAGGAACGGCGACCCTCGCCCCAAATATGGGCGAGGGCCTACGGGCCCTCGCCGCAGTCCGGCCGACCCTCGCCCACCGTCGCCGGCCAATTGGTAGGACATCTATTGAAATTGTAATCAAGTTCCGTACGAACCGACCTTCTTTCCAAGTAATCATTTGCCCAAAACACTTGCGTTGATCCACTCCGGTCAGTGATAATACCTAGTACATTTGTTCTATTAGTAAACACATGCCATGTATTTAAAAGAACAAGTTCTTTCGAAATTGCAAGCAAGTTTCGCCCAAACTGTCCATAATATGATTAGTCATTTGCCCCGGAACACTTGTGCAGATGTACTCCAGTTTATTTTGTTTTCTAAATTGACCAAATATAGCCGATCTCACAGCTGTTCGTAAATTTCGATTTATCTAACACATAGATGGTCTGCTTGTAGATTGTACCGGCAGGCTTCGTTAGGAGGTATTTAGAATACAACCACATAAAATGAGACTCCGATAGTTGGTCACAGAGCATGGCATATCAAGATTTGGGCTGGTGATATACACAATTGCCCTTGAAGTTATGGGAGTTGGGCTGAGGATATACAAAAAACTTGATAGGCCATACTCTGTGATCAATTATCAGAGTCCCTTTTATGGACACACGGACCCCAGGAGTACCAAAAGTTGGCACGGAGGGACACTTAAGTGCCAAAAGTTACAAACGGTACACTTAAGTGCTAAAATCAGAGCAAAATGGATCACTTAAGTGCCAAATCCGGCCAAATTGCCACGTGTCCATTTTCCGGTGACTTCAAGTATTTTTTTCAAAATAAAAAATTCCACGTGGCAATTTTAATAAAAAAATTTGTCCACGTCAGATTTTAAAAAAATTAAAATCGATTTTATTTAAAAAAAAGAAAAAGAAAAAGGGGGAGAGGAAATCGGATAGCCCTCGCCGGGAAGGTCCGGTGACGATGGGCGAGGGTCGGCTGGGGACGTCGGGCCCCGACCAGTGGCCGGCGACCTCGGCCGGCCTACGGCGAGGGCCTGGGATCTGGGCGGCCGACGGCCCTTGGCCCGGCGGGGCGAGGGCCGGCGACCCTCGCCCCAAATCTGGGCGAGGGCCTGCGGGCCCTCACCGCAGTCCGGCCGGGGCTCGGCGTCCCCGACCGACCCTCGCCCACCGTCGCCGGCTAATTGGTAGGACATCTATTGAAGTTGTAATCAAGTTCCGCACGAACCGACCTTCTTTCCGAGTAGTCATTTGCCCAAAACACTTGCACAGATCTACTCCGATCAGTGACAATACCTAGTACATTTGTTCTATTAGTAAACACATGCCATGTATATAAAAGAACAAGTTCTTTCGAAATTGCAAGCAAGCTTCGCCCAAACTGTCCATAATATGATTAGTCATTTTCCCGGAACACTTGTGCGAGATGTACTCCAGTTTATTTTATTTTCTAAATTGACCAAATATAGCTGATCTCACAGCTGTTCGTGGATTTCGATTTATCTAACACATAGATGGTCTGCTTGTAGATTGTACCAGTAGGTTTCATTAGGAGGTATTTAGAACACAATCACTTAAAATGGGACTCCGATAGTTGGTCACATAGCATGGCCTATCAAGATTTGGGCTGGGAATATACACAATTGCCCTTGAAGTTATGGGAGTTGGGCTGAGGATATACAAAAAACTTGATAGGTCATACTCTGTAACCAATTATCAAAGTCCCATTTATGGACACACGGACCCCGAAGTGCCAAAAGTTGGCAATGAGGGACACTTAAGTGTCAAAAGTTACAAACGATACACTTAAGTGCCAAAATCGGAGCAAAATGGATCATTTAAGTGCTAAATCCGGCCAAATTGCCACGTGTCCATTTTCCAGCGACTTCAAGCATTTTTTTCAAAATAAAAAATTCCATGTGGCAATTTTAATAAAAAAATTTGTCCACGTCAGATTTTAAAAAAATTAAAATCGATTTTATTTAAAAAAAAGAAAAAGAAAAAGGGGGAGGGAAAATCGGTGAGGGCTATGTAGCCCTCGTCGCCACCACCGTCACCGGGAAGGTCCGGCGACGATGGGGGAGGGTCGGCCAGGGACGTCGGGCCCCGACCAGTGGTCGGCGACCCCGGCCGGCCTACGGCGAGGGCCTGGGATCTGGGCGGCCGACAGCCCTTGGCCCGGCAGGGCGAGGGCCGGCGACCCTCGCCTGATCTTGGGGAGGGTCACGACCCTCGCCGCAGTCCGGCCGGGGCTCGGCATCCCCGGCCGACCCTCGCCCACCGTCGTCGGCCAATTGGTAGGACATCTATTGAAGTTGTAATCAAGTTCCGCACGAACCAACCTTCTTTCCGAGTAGTCATTTGCCCAAAACACTTGCACAGATCTACTTCGGTCAATGACAATACCTAGTACATTTGTTCTATTAGTAAACACATGCCATGTATATAAAAGAACAAGTTCTTTCGAAATTGCAAGCAAGCTTCGCCCAAACTGTCCATAATATGATTAGTCATTTGCCCCGGAACACTTGTGCAGATGTACTCCAGTTTATTTTGTTTTCTAAATTGACCAAATATAGCCGATCTCACAGCTATTTGTGGATTTCGATTTATCTAACACATAGATGGTATGCTTGTAAATTGTACCGGCAGGCTTCGTTAGGAGGTATTTAGAATACAACCATATAAAATGAGACTCCGATAGTTGGTCACAGAGCATGGCCTATCAAGATTTGGGCTGGGGATATACACAATTGCCCTTGAAGTTATGGGAGTTGGGCTGAGGATATACAAAAAACTTGATAGGCCATACTCTGTGACCAATTATCAGAGTCCCCTTTATGGACACACGGACCCTAGGAGTGCCAAAAGTTGGCACGGAGGGATACTTAAATGCCAAAAGTTACAAACGGTACACTTAAATGCCAAAATCGGAGCAAAATGGATCACTTAAGTGCCAAATCCGGCTAAATTGCCACGTGTTCATTTTCCGGCGACTTCATTTGCTGACGGAGCATTTTTTTCAAAATAAAAAATTCCACGTGGCAATTTTAATAAAAAAATTTGTCCACGTCGATTTTAAAAAAATTAAAATCGATTTTATTTAAAAAAAAAGAAAAAAAGAGAAAGGGGAGGGGAAATCGGCGAGGGCTATGCAGCCCTCGCCACGCCACCGTCGCCGGGAAGGGCCGGTGATCGTGGGCGAGGGTCGGCCGAGGACGCCGGGCCCCGGCCGGCCTACGGCGAGGGCTCGGGATCCGGGCGGCCGAGCCCCTTGGCTCGGCGACCCTCGCCGTAGGCCGGCCTAGGTCGCCAGCCCCGGCCGGGGTCCGGCGTCCCCGGCCGACCCTCGCCCACCGTCACCGGCCCTTCCCGGTGACGGTGGGGGCGGCGATAGTGGCGGGGGCTAGGGCTGCATAGCCCTCGCCGATTACCCCTTCCCCCCACTTTTTTTTTTTTAATTAATCAATTTTAAAAAAAATTAATTTTTTTTTAATATTAAAAAATCTAAGCAGCGCAAAAACGATGTCGTTTTGCGCTGATTTTTCGTCGTTTCAATTTCCGATGAGCCACGTAGGCAAAAAAATTAATAAAAAAAATGCAACGTAGGATTTCTGGCAGGGTTCCGGCGACCTGGCACTTAACTGATCTATTTTTTTTGAAAAGTGGCACTTAAGTGTATAGTTTTTAAGTTTTGGCACTTACGTGTCCCTCCGTGCCAACTTTTGGCACTCCCGCTGTACTTTCCCTCCCTTTATGTGGTTGTATTCAAAATACCTCCTAACAAATCCCGCCAGTACAATCTACAAGCAGACCATATGTGTGTTAGATAAATCGAAATCCATGAACAACTGTGAGATCGGCTATATTCGGTCCATTTAGAAAACAAAATAAATTGGAGTACATCTGTCCAAGTGTTCCGAGGCAAATGACTAATCCTATTATGGATAGTTCGGGCAAAGCTTGCTTGCAATTTCGAAAGAATTTGTTTTTTTTATATACATGGCATGCGTTTACTAATAGAACAAATTTACTAGGTATTGTCACTGACCGGAGTAGATCTGCGCAAGTGTTTTGGGCAAATGACTACTTGGAAAGAATGTCGGTTCGTGCGGAACTTGATTACAGTTTCAATAGATGTCCTACCAATTGGAGAAATTGTTCCGCCGGTGCCTTCCCCTTCCCCATCACTGCATTGACATTACAGACAATATTGGTTACACTACCTGCAATTTCCAACATACGAATACAACATATTAAAGATTGGGGAGAGATGAATTAGACATAGCACATTTCGGTTGCAAGAATTGCGTTATCATTTTTTACCATGAAATCTTATCATAACTAAAGTTGTAGTAGTTATGGCGTAGTTCTGTGTCAACATTTACCACATCAGCTGCCTACTAAAATGAGTCTAATCAACATTAGGATAATAGTTTATTTACTTTTCTTTTTTTTTTGCAGACTTTTATAACATAACATATGTTGTGTCTGGTCCACTTGCTTAAGCGCTCACTAATGATCTAGCACATCATTAGCAAACTAATATTGGGCATTAAGATATAACTAGCCTTACTTAAAAAATGTCTAAGCTGCTTCATGATCTTCCAATAAAGAGTGCAAAGTCAAGAGCTACCTCCAATTGCCTACTTATCTAAGCGCTCATTTGTTTTCTTCTTCTTTGAAGATGGAGATGGTAATGTTGATGATGGCAGCTCTTGCATTTGGTTTCGGCGTGACTCATCGGAACGATCCTCAAATACTTCAACTAACATGTCCCTTTCACTTTCTTCCCTTTTTGGCAATTCAAAAATGAGAGGGTATTTAATCTCCACAACAGTCTTGTCGAATATGATCACGCGAAATGCAAAACCTCCTTTGTATCTGAAAACTAGGAAGTGACCATGTTCGATGGCATAGCGCTTCATGAAGTCTGGCCATCCTTGTCGGAGCCAAAAGCCATCGTTTCCCCTCACCAATTTCACTTCCCAAGCCTGACCACTGGGTACCTGGAGGAAGACCATGTCTGACAAATTGCTTCCATATTTTCTTACGAATGTCTTTGGAATTCCTTGTTGCATGATGAACATGGAAGCACAAAATTCATGTGATCAGTGCTGATCCTAAAAGACAAAACAATTTTATTGAAATTGGGTGACTAAGCCATGTTGCATTCTCAAAATGTATGATGGTTTGAGAAATAAAAATGATTCCATGCAAAGTCCCTATAAGAGAGGGAGAGATTACTAGTCTTCCGTTTTGAAGGGCATCAAAAAGAGCAATCTTGAAGAAATGAGGAGTCTCAGAAAATATCCCCTTCGACACACGGACCCCAGGAGTACTAAAAGTTGGCATGGAGGAACACCTAAGGGCCAAAAGTTACAAACAGCACACTTAAGTGCCAAAATCAGAGCAAAATGGATCACTTAAGTGCCAAATCCGGCCAAATTGCCACGTGTCCATTTTCCGACAATTTCATTTGCTGACGGAGCATTTTTTTCAAAATAAAAAATTCCACGTGACAATTTTAATAAAAAAATTTGTCCACGTCGATTTAAAAAAAATTAAAATCAATTTATTAAAAAAAAAAGAGAGAGAGAAAGGGGGAGGGGAAATCGGCGAGGGCTGTGCAACCCTCGCCGCCGCCACCGTCGCCGCCCCATCGTTGCCGGGAAGGGCCGGCGACAATGGGCGAGGGTCGGCCGGGGAATGCCGAGCCCCGGCCAGTGGCCGGCGACTCCGGCCGACCTGCGGTGAGGGTCGTGACCCTCCCCCAAATCCGGTGAGGGTCCCCGCCCTCGCCCGCCGGGCTAAGGGCCGCTGGTCGCCCGGGCGCGATCCGGCCGGCCGGTGGCCCGCTTGGCCCGGCGAGTCACCAGCCCTCGCCCCGCCAGCCAAGGGCCGTTGGCCGCCCGCCGCCGGCCCTTGGCCCGGCGGGCGAGGGCCGGCGACCCTCGCTAGATCCGTTGGCCCGCCGGCCGCTTGCCAATCGGGGCCGGCCGCCCGGATCGCGCCCGGGCGACCAACGGCCATTGACCCGGCGACCCTCGTCGGATTTGGGGGAGGGTCGCGACCCTCGCCCCAGATCTGGGTGAGGGCCTGCGAGCCCTCGCCGTAGGCCGGCTGGGGCCTGGCGACCCCGGCCGACCCTCGCCCACCGTCGCCGGCCATTCCCAAGAATGTGGCAACGGCAAGGGCGCACCCCCCCCCCCTTTTTAAATTAATTAATTTTAAAAATTTTTATTTTAAAATTTTTTTAATATTATTAAATTAATAATTTTAAAAATCCACGTCATAGCAAAAACAACGTTGTTTTGCGCGATTTTTCGTCGTTTCAATTTCGGTAAGCCACGTAGGCAAAAAAATTAATTAAAAAATGCCACGTAGGATTTCCGGTAGAGTTCCAGTGACCTAGCACTTAAGTTATCCATTTTTTTTGAAAAGTGGTACTTAAGTGTACCGTTTGTAAGTTTTGGGACTTAAGTGTCCCTCCGTGCCAACTTTTAGCACTCCCGTTGTACTTTCCCCTATCACCTTCCCACCATTTCTTTAGAACTCGTTAGGAGTTCAAGTTCGTGTATGCGTTTGAAAGAAAGGGTCTGGTGAGTTAAAATGCATGATGAAGAGGTTTTGTATCCTTAGTTTAAATTTCGTCGTTTTGCAAAAGAAGGAAAAAGAGGTACAGTAAAGCGGAACTTCATTACTTCTGCCAAGCATTTTACAGGATATGGGGAAGACTCTGCCCATTAGCAACTAGAAACCGAGGTGGTGTCAAGTCTCGAGTTCTTTCCTCTCCCGTGTCAATCTTGTACCTTTGTTACAGCAAAAGTGATTTCTTATACTCGTGAAAATTTGCTCTATATGTGCCTTCTCCCACCTCTCTCCTCTGTCTGATACTAGAAACCGAGGTGGTATCAAGTCCCGAGTTCTTTCCTCTCTCGTGTCAATCATGTACCTTTGCTGCAGCAAAAGTGATTTCTTATACTCATGAAAATTTGCTCTATCTATGCCTTCTCCCACCTTTCTCCTCTCTCCTCTGCGAACTGTACATCTCCTGCTCTGCTATCCTCTCTCTCTTGGTCCGGAAAAGTTGAGTAATAATTGCATGGTTGCATCTGAGTGGAAGGACTGGAAGATGAAGTTTGTTCTGTATATGTGCCACATAGTAAAGGAGGGTGGGAGTTCCCTTTCACTTTTCCTATGACGTAGATTATGGAATCCAAAATTTGACCCTGGTAGGATAATCATAACCTTTTTTTAGTGAAAAAGACTAGATATTACATGTAAAGACAAGTGGCTTCTCTTCTGAACTACCATTTTCTCAAGCCAATCTTCAGAATGTTCAGTTACTCAAGAAACATGTGCTATCAGTTAATAGAGCTTTAGAGTTTTAGGAAAATGAGATTAGTCTCTCACTCTTGTCAGAATAGTTCAGATGCCATCACTACAAACGTATTTTTGGTCTTACAATTCTTGGAACTCTCTATAATAATTTCAAATCCTAACCCACTCGCTAATAGACTTATGCTTCTAGCTTTATACTGAATTGCTAAACTAAATGCTTGAAACTTTTTACTTTTACTACAGCTATTGGCATATGCCCTTATTTCCCTCAAGAACAATTATTACATGTTACTAAAGCTTTCTGCAGTTGTCCACTCAACCCTGTGGCCTAAGATTTCACCGACCTTATTGCATTGGAAGAAGAACATGGCAGCAGCTGATGTTAAGATTACTACTGACCCTACAATTACTGAAATAGAAATTATCACCATTTGATGCTTCCTATTGGAGCGATTATCAAGATTTTGACCAGAAGTTGAAACAAGAGGTGCTGTGATCTAATTCTTTGGGGCACAACAACAAGATGCTTTGGTGATGTCGGTGCATGAACGGATGCCATAATTGGTGAGAGTGAAGGAGTCAAAGAGATGCTCCAAGGAGATTCTGATGGGGGAAAAGAGGATAGGCTTCAATGGGGAGGGTGATGGATTGCTTGAGAGCTTTTGGATTGTTCAATTCTAATCTTAAGATGTCATAGGAAAAACTCCCAACTTACCTCCAGCTTCCACTAGGTTAATTTTTCCCGTCCACACAGTAGATCGATCAAGTAATGTTCCAAAACCTACCAAGCAATCCAATGAAGTTGAGTGTACAAACATACGCGCAGACCATTTACTTCATCCTCAACCTTAAAGAGCAGCGCCAAGCTGCTGCAATACACAAAGACCAGAGGAGTACCGAAAGCTCTTGGAGAAGGACGTACTTGACCTCGACGACGTCCTCCTCCACGTATAGCAAGTCGGCCTCCTCATGCCTCCATGCCTTGAGCAACCGCCCCACTCTCATGTCTAACGTGCTCGCCACCTCCCCTGTCTTTCTCATCCTCTACTCCTCCGACTTCGACTTTGGCTCCGGCTCCGACCCCGCTACAATCACCTCCATCGCCAAATCCAAGGAGCTCATGGCGACGGCGATTAAATCCGGAGGAGGACGCCAGAGAAAACACAGAACCTTTCCACATGAAGAAATGGATGAGATATTTTGGATAAAAGCATCGAGAGGCAAAAACCGTATCTTCCCAAATGAAGCACAGAAAGAGGCGAATTAAATGTGCGGTTCCATCGTGCAAAAACTGAAAGGAAAAGCCCAACGTAGAGAATACCAACCGTGCCCATGGAAAACCTTCATTCTATTGAACATGGCGATGAAGACTATTGACATCCAAATTTTTGTTTATTTTGTTTTAAATGCCCATTTATTTTGTATATATAAAAATATATTAATTTATAGAAAAAGCAAAAAAAAAAATTTGATAAAAAAATTTGAAAAATTCAAAAAAAATCGATCGGCCGGGCTGAAATAGTCCGGCCCACTCCTTCACAAAGTTTCCGCCCTAATACAATCTCTCCTTGGGCCTTTTCCCTTTTGTTTCTTTTCAGCCCGTTTCTCTTTGGCCCGTTCGGCTTATAATTTCGAAGCCCACATAAGCAACTTAAACCCAAAAGAGAAAAGAGAAAACAGAACAAGGACCAAACATTGAAAAGCCCAGCCCATTTCCCCCTGATTTACTCATTCAGCCCACCTTCCCTCTTCTATTTTTTCCCCTCATACACACTCACACGCTCAGACACCAAGGACAACACAGGCACATACGCACAGAAAACGCAGCGACGCACAAGAAGACGGTTCCAAGGCAAGTGACGGGGGCAACGTGACGCCAGCAGAGGGGACCTCCTGTTGCGCTGTCGTGTCGAGACTGGCCGGAGTGCTAACAGAAAAGATTCCTCGGCGGTCGACGAGAGGGGCAAGCAGGAGCGGGGCGTGGAGGAGGGGACGATTTTCAGAGGAGCGACAGAAGACAGTAGCAGAAAAGAGCAGGGAGAGAAGAGCTCGAGGGGGGTAGCAAGAGAAAAAAGGAAGGAAAACGAGAAGAAGCAGGGAACTGTTCTTTCGGTTTTGAAGAGACTGGCTGCAGGGGCGGTCTGCAACGCTGGCTGGAGAGAGCTGGGGAGTCTGAGCAGAGAGAAAGGCAGCAAAAAATGGGGAGGAAGGAAGCTGGTTTTTCTGGGTTTGGAGGCGAAAAAGAGATCTAAGGGAGAGTGAGAGTGGAATTTCTGAAAGAAAAACCAGATCTGGAAAAAAAAGAAAACCAGAGAGCTCGAGGAAGCTGGGCTGAAGGAGAGAAACGGGGGAAGGCGAGCTTCTTCTAGGCATTTTTCTGGGTTTTTCTTGTTGCCCGAGAGACAGAAAAAGAGGAAAAAACGCAGAAGCGAGGGTGACGATTTTCTGATTGGACTGAGAGTTTCGACGAGAATGAGCCCGAGAGAGAGAGAGGAAGGCGACGCGGGACAGCGGCTGACCGTCGACGGGGGTTTGGTCATCAACCATCGTCTGCCACTGCACTTCGTCGGAACCAGGAGCAGCTCGAGCGAGAAGGGGAACCTGGGCAGAGAAGAAAGAGGAACGTCACGCAATAAAACCGCAGGCAGAGAGGGAAGCAGGACGAAGGCACGTGTAGCGGGATAGGGACCCTCTCGATCCTTCAAGCCAGGCGACGAACGAAAGGGTCTTTGATCTTCTCCACCTCCTTGGGCAGAAACAACAGAAACCCATTGCCCGTCGGCGCGAGAGAGGCGGCGAGACGGCCCGGCCTCGCGCGTTCCACCGTCGTCCGGGGTCCCACCGCCTGTGGGCGACCCAACACGAGAGCCATTCTGGGTCCTCGGCGTGAACGGATGTCGTTACGCGGGTCTTCTCTTGCCGATAGAGTCGCGACGAAGAAGGAGAGACTGCTCGAAGCGGGCGCTTCGGCGAGCAGGTCGGCGAGAGCTGTATGTATGCGAAGGGAGAGAGCTTGAACAAACCAGAGAGCATTGCGAAGGAAGAGAGGTCGATCAAGTGAAGCAAGCGGGAGAGAAAGATCGCCGGTTGTCTCACACGAACCGAGACTGACAACTCGCCGTGGTGGTACCTCGTTTGAGCCAAACAAGTAAGCTTTTGCCTCGTTTCTTTTTCTGCTTTGGGCATGGGCTCACTGGGCCGAAGTTCGCGGCCAACCGGTTCGCGCGAGCTCTGGCCCCCGCCTATCCTTTTTCTGGTTGTCGTGATATCTTTTAATCCATGTTTCGTGAGTCCGGTGTGCACGTTCAAGTCTCGGTGGAGCCAAAAAATCTTAGGACTTTGTAGTGCATCTCGCCTGTTCGATAAAATGCTTGAACGAAACTCCGAAGCTTTCATAGTCGAATCTGTTCCCTGTAGTCCCGTTTAACGTGTGTTTGTTCATACATTGTCGATCCACGTCTTCTGCCATGCTTTCTTTATATTTAGTTGTGTTTTTCGTGCTATGTATGTTGTTTCTTTTATTTTATTTTTCACTTTTGCTCGCCGGAGTCGATGGCCGGCGATAGGTCGGCGTCATTAGGTTTTGCGGTGGAGAAACACGACGGTCAGTGACCGAAGTGGTGGTGTTGATGTCGAATTTTTGCTTCGGTAAAATGAAGTTACAGGAGCAATGCTTTGATGAGAGAGGCGAGAGGAAGCGTCGGGAGGTTGAAGACAATTCAGAGGAAGAAACTTGCAGGGGAAAAAGACAAAAAGTGAGAAAAATAGGAAAAAAATAGGAAAAGCAAAGAAAATAGAAATAAAAAAATAGAAAAAACAAAAACAAAAAAAGGGGGCCGAAAGTTAAAATAGGGGCTGGGCTGAATATTCTTCGAGTGGGCTTAGGCTGGAAATTGGGCCGAGTTCTTTTTTGCAAAAAGGTGAAATGGGCTGTTTTAATTTTTGTTATTAATGGGCCTTTTTAAAAAGGGTTCGTCCGGGCCGTTCGGCCAGCCCCGACCGATAGGGTCCGGGTCGGTTTAGTAGGGTCGGGTCTCCTGACCCGGTCCGAATCACTTTTTTTAATAATTAAAAAATCTAAAAAAGTCCAAAAATTCAGAAAATACAAAAAAATTAAAAATATTTAAAAAGTCTAAAAAATTCGAAAATCCTTAAAAATTTAAAAATATATATATTTTTTAAATTTTAGAAAAGAATAAAAAAAAAAAAAAAAAATTAAAATCTTAAAAGCTTGTTTTCTTTAATTTTGGAAAATTGGAAAATATTAAAAAGTATTTAAAATATTAAAAAATATAAAAATTTCATAAAAATTCAGAAAAATTCCAAAAAAAAAAAAAATAGAAAACCCTTAAAAAAGAAAACAAAAAGACCAAAATTGAATAAGCTTTTAGGGCTCTACAATAGATTTTTATTTTATGTTATGTTCCTGTACCTTATTTTTACAATGATATTTTGAACGTTATTATCTTACGTTAAAACGGTTAGGACATGCCTTAAAATTCTTGAATACATTGACATGATCTCATTAATACACTATCAAGTTAGGTATCGAAAGGATATTAGTCGCATGACTAAAGTAATCAAATCCCCGACCCTAGACCCTCTAGTTGCGTAAAAAGCGAGACACGCTCCTATGTCTCGCTTGGTTCCTAATCGATTTCAATAAATTAGTGGCGACTCCCTATTTGAGAACTTTTGTAAATATCCCAACGTCGCGCAGAGTATGGGCTTGGGAGAGCCTGAGTTAATTAAGGGTCGTTGGCCCGAAATTAACAATACCCCTAAACCTATTTATGTAGAAAAAAATTTAGTAGGTTGCGACAAAGACAAGAAAAGAAAGAAAGTCCCAAACGCACCTTGAATGACAGAGTTCAGCTAGTCGACCACCTCCCTTCGATTGGGACTTAATGCTCGAGACGGGTGTGTAATCACCGAGCCCAATCGCCAGTGGTAGGACATGTGCCTCAGGCTCTACTCCCGCCCCACCAAATGGACACCTCCCTCCTCTCTTGAGGAACGCTGGAGCAACTACGAGTGTCGAGAGAGAAGTGAGTGAGCGCCGGAGTAGGAGCGCCCTTGAATGTGATTCGTCGATGACGGTGGGGGCACAGCTGCTAGATGAACGGCAGAGCAGCAACAAGCGCAAAGAGAAGCGAGCGAGTGCCGAAGCAAGGGTGACTGTAACATGCTTCATTGCTTCTCTTTCCTTTGTCTAAGAAGAGAAACCTACACAATCACAAACTTTGCGCTCGATCTCGCGATGGAAACAGTCAAAGGCTGAGGAAGAGGGGGGTCGGGACCAGCTGCGAACGGTGAGGCTTTTTGGGGAGGTGGAGGCAGAAGGGTGGGACGTGACGCGCGAGCACATAGTCTGGGATTCTTCTCCGCCTACGCCTTTCTTTGAGAGAGAACAAGAAAGGCCCTAAAAATTCAAGCGAGGAGAGAGAAAATTTTGAGCGAAAATTTTGAGCAGGAGCTGCACATTAATTGACCTGTCATTTCTTCTTTCTTCTTTCTTCTTTCTTCTATCAGATGAGCCGAGCCGAGCCAGCTGTGAATCGACCTTTCTATTTTTGCAGCGGGTCCCTCCCAAGACACTTGTTACCATCTAATTGGTTGCTGACGTGACGCACACTAACCACTGAATATTTTCTCCAACACCACATCAGCAGATGACTTGACGCGCACTAACCACTGAATATTTTCTCCAGCGAGAAGAGGCATTGCCTAAATAAGAAGCTGCTTTTAAAACATAACGCAAAGGAAGAGAGAGATGCCAGAACGATCAGATTCTGGGAGACCCTGAAGAGGTTCTCAGTAACAAAACGCGAAAAAACTTGCTAGCAACAGAACGACATTCGGTTTAACATGTTCACATATTCATTATCAGCAAGCTAGAAAGCTAAAGTTCGCATCTTCTGCTTGCGAGATTCACGAGTGGGCATTGGTCTGATGTCGCGCTTTCTCCTTCTCTTTCACTTCACTTCCCTGTGACTTGTCGTACTCTTCCCCAGCCAACACAGAATCAGCACCGGAAAGAAAGGATTGTTCGTTAGTAACCGATATAGCTTGAGCAAGAGGCAACGTCTTTCCAAGGTTACATTTGCTGGCAAATGGATGAATCTGACAAACGTGCGTGAGAACCAGTGGACACTCACCAGGGTGATCCTCGTCGATGTCTTTGGCCTTCATTACCTTGCAAGAGTCGTTGCCTCCATATGTCCCCCCAAACCCTTCCTCGTCACTCCTCGTCGCGTACCCTTCCCCAAACGAATGTGCCATCACGTCCCTTGATGGCCCACAACATTCATGTATCAAGTTCAGATGATCAGATGTTAATCAACACCATCGCGAAAACTTCTATTGAGCATACTAAGATGTTAATCTCTTTGATTTGTGTCAATCCGTGCAATGTTTGAACTTATCGGTGTCTGCACCAGTAGATCAAAATCGTGCTAATCTATGCCATGAGTTAACTACAGTACGCCTATCAACAATGGCTTTGACGAGAGCCAGGTACTGTGTTCTTTAGCACGCTTCGCAATTTGACCTCTCTAGAAGGCAAAAAGAAAAGAAAAGGGAACCATGTCGAAATAACCATTGTTTACCCGGTTTTGGTCACTGTGGGGTTGTCATCTTCTTCCTTCCTTGTATCCATGCTGTTGTTGTTGATGTTGTTCTTGCTGTCTTCCTCGCTCTTCTGCTGTTCGCTGCTCTGCGTCGATGAGTTCCTGAACGAGACAGCTCCGGGGGTTCTCCGGCCGAGGCGTGGCGGTTCCACAGGCGGAGAGAACAAGCTCAGAGGGTGGCGGTGGCAAGTCCTCGCTGACCTGACGGCTATGGCTATGTTCATCTTCTACACCTGCGTCTCCGAGCGATTTTCTATTTATACTCCGCGACAGATCGAAGGAGGAGGACGATGAGGTACGAGGTCAGTAGAGAGAGACCCATGTTTGCTTGCATGACCGGGTGGAGCCCTGTCGGAAATGCCCGAATCGGCGCCGCGCCACGTGGCACGTTGGGGTTGACGTGTCGGAAGCTGGAGAGGACAGGTGTGTGACGTGGAGGTTGGTCTTTTGCCTGGCGTGGGCCTCCACGTGTCTAAAGATGTGACTATTCATCCATAAAAAATAGGTCGAGATTCCATTCAGAACTTGAAACGGGATTGCTTTTCAACTTACAGTACCAACAAACCTCCGTCTCACGTCAAATCCATGTACGTAAATCCCCTACATTTATAAAGTCATTTAGCCTTTTAACTAGGTTTGAGTAATCCAACCAGTACCTTCGAAAATTGAACTAAATTGGTCATTACACGATCGATGCTAGGCTGTCCACATGTGGACCGGTAGGTTCCTGGGTAAAAATTGAAGAACCGACCTTGATTGGTTCGGATCATAATTTTCTACAGTAACAGTACAAGATCGATGGCCAATTATTGGTTAGAAGCGGTTTTTAGCGCTTTCTTTTCTTTTCTTTTTAATAAAAAATAAATATATTGAAATTGGGTTTCAATTTCAGGATTCATCACTCCCTTAATCACTATGACAGAAATAATTCATATGACATGTTTTCTTGAGGAAATATTACTTAAAGTTAGGCCTAATTTTCGGGTCAATTCTAAAACGGGATGGTTCGGTCAAAAATCAAGAATCGATTCTAACTTGATAGGTCCTCACTTTTTAATGGAGTTGTGACTATACTAATGACGATACTAATATCATCCTCTCTTTAGACAGTCAGATTCAAGAAGGAAAGAAGGACCGCGCTTTGTCCAGCTTACTTCTTGCTGCCAAAAGCTTCAGGCGACGGCCATTTCCGGATCCAAAGGGGGAGCACATCGTCCCCGAGCCATGAACCGCTGCATCACAATCAATGTCGGCCCCCCCGGCGAAGGTGGAGACCGGGATGGGTTGGGGGAACTCGTGTAGAGTCGAGCAGTTCCTCGAGAAGGCGTGAGTGTTGCCTCACGACACCGAATGATTGCTCAATCTTCCTCGGCTACATGCATACATATATGAATGAATATCGAATCTACCTATCTTTATCATTTCCATAGATTAGAAAAGAAGTACGTAAATATGTGCCGGTATATAGCTAGTGGAAATGAATATCGAATCGAATGCTGTCATGGGAAACAGACTCATCCTTTCTGATATAAAGAACTGAAAAGTGTGGAGCTCGTGATATCTAAAGAACTGGAAGCTGATCTTATTCCATATAGCAGCTATTACATAAATGTTGAATTGAGGCTCATGAGGCTCATGAGGCAGATATAACTGAGGCAAGCTAAACAAACAGAAGTTTCAAAAAACATGATGAAGCTCCGACTGTATAGGTTTGAGGAGACACCATGTAGTGGATCGAAGATCCACTAATGTAGACATTACCTATAGTTTGAAAACAAATTTGACAGACATTCAGAGTTGTCTGCGAACAGGTTTCGCAGCTTAGCCTGAATCACCATCTGCCGAGCACTCAAGACTCATAGCAGAGGCTTTGGAAACCCATGTATTCTTGATTCTCCAGCTTCTCAACCATGTTGGAGATGCCCACTCCACCTGCAGTTGTAATTGGTTATGAGTTTTCATCTTCTTCTATAAGTCATGCTCAGCGTGCAATAATGTTTGGGGAATTGGTCTCATACCTAAACTAATCGCGCTCACAAAGATGGTCAAAGCCAGTATGAAGATGATGATTGATGTCCTGCCAAGGATTGCGATGATCTTTCTCACCACATGCTGACCGACGAGGGCCGCAACAGTTGCAACTAAAACAAAATAAGAAGCTGCAGGAGAACAAGCGCTATGAGCTAAGTTTTAAATGGTTCATTTCCAATTGAGCGAAATAGCAAGAAGAGCTAGATTTAGTATTCGCCTTTGTTGAAAAGCATCTATAATATCTTAATCTTCATTGCCATGTAACATCCCAACCACACGACGATTGCGGTACCCAAAGTTATGCTGTCAGATTTCCATCACTTACCGAATGGAACTGGAAACCTTTTGAGGATATAATATTGAACGACTGACATCGAAGACGAGAATGTCATTGCAAAGGTTGATGTGGCACTTGCTACCTGCAAAGGGTGTTAACTATCAATTCTGGTGCCGTTACAAAGGTTGATGTTGCACTTTGATAACAGTTCACAAAACATGGCTCAGTCTGGTTCTTATGGCAGCCGGCTTATTGTTCCTTTCTACTTGTTAATACATTACACACTTTGATTTGCCTTCCCTGCTTTTATCTTGAGCAAAAGATTAGCTTGGAAAGATTAATTACCTGAGGAGGGATTCCCAATTCAAGGAAAAGGGGTCCCAGGATGAAACCGCCTCCGAGGCCTAGCAGACCACCCACCATACCAGCAATAATACCACAGGA
Organism: Corymbia maculata; assembly: GCA_014182735.1. Taxonomy (NCBI): domain Eukaryota; kingdom Viridiplantae; phylum Streptophyta; class Magnoliopsida; order Myrtales; family Myrtaceae; genus Corymbia; species Corymbia maculata. The sequence continues at coordinate 13,367,515 of CM024689.1, forward strand.
ACAGTAAAGAAGTATCTGGTGAAGTTTCCAGTTCGTAATTTCCTTTCCTTTGGATGCAATCACTCTTTTTCCTTTGTATAAGGCTATTGCTTCATAGAGGGTGACGGAGCATGCAATTGGTACCTATAAAAGAGTAACCACAGTGTCTGAACTGATCTGAACTTTGTGAAATTATGGTATTAACTTAGGCACAAGTTCTCTGTTTTTGAAATTCAACATGACAACAAATTGGTATCCTAAGTCATCGACAATAAGATCAGGCTCTAAAAGATGCTTGATGTTTAGTCATAACTCTGGTTGAGACTTTCTTGCACCTGCTTCATCAATTTATTTGTGAAATTGCTCTTAGTTTGGAAAAATCATGATGTCCTACTTAATTTTTGACCATTGAGATTTGTTAAGGTCTTTATGGATAAATCTTTGAGACTAATGACAATTTAATTTTGGTTTACTAAGATCGTTGTTATCACACATCTTTCTAAAGAGAAATCTTTTCCTAGATGAAGAATATAGACTGCAGTGGTAATTTTCATCTAGTGTATGTATACGTTTGATGGACTTCTTTTTTATTTACAAGGTGTTAAAGGGCTTTTCTGACCTATATTTGGGCGATATGGCATAACTCACTGAGAGAAGTGATTCTTGCAAATCCTAGGAAATGCATGTCAAAGCCCTTTTACTAAATCAGAACCTTTGGAATCTTTTTTTTTTTTTTAACTTACATACCAGAGGGGGGTTTGTTTATCCCTTTGAGCACATCAGCACGCACCACAGATTAAAGGTTACTGAAAATGGTTGTTCTAGAACAATTTGCTCCAGCTGGAGCAATTTCTATACCTTCCTCTCATAAAGTTTGGTGATCACATCCTACATTATCCATCAAGATAGTGTAGAATTCATACATGTGAGTCTGTGATGTGCAGTCAAGCTTCCTTAGACGAAAATAGCAACAACTAATAGAGATCTGCGCGTGATTATCCCCTTTACCTGTAAAGAGTTCAGAATCCAATACTTGACTGAGCAGGTCTTTGTGTAGGTCTGCAAAGAGCATTGGAGGATAACATATTCAGCACAGGAGAGAGAATTTCATAGTAATATGCACATAAGAAGGGGATAAGTCAGAGTAGGTAGATTAAAGAAAGAGGTTTGAGGAAGTAAATCTTACAAACCACATGATTTAGACACTTGTTTTGGAATTGGCGAATGTTTAAACAAGAAAAAAGAAAAAAAAAAATCCTGTCGAATAGGTGGAAATTTTGAAAAATTTATATTATTTAATCCAGAAGTATTTCTTGGAGAAGTTAATTACCTTAATGATCTGCACACCTAGGAAAGCTACCCATACAAAAAGAAGCATCGACAACTCTTTCCAGTAGATGTTCTTTGTGATGGGAATCTGTCAAAGACAGGAAAGGATGGTACAACAGTTATGAAAATCATCATAAGATTTGAGATGACAGAGATAATGTAAGGCTGTAGACAGATGGAGAAACTTGAATCACCCGTTCATCACGTGAGGCAGCTGGACCGCTGGGCAGTGGCTTGTAGTCTTCCTTGGAACCTTCTGCGATTTAGGAGGTGGCACAGTACGTTCTCTAGTTAATTCCTCAATAGCCTTCATCTTTCCTCAAAATGAAATGTCTAATTTTTGTTTCTAGAACATAAGTGACATATAATGATCCTGTATGTTCAGTATGTGGATACGTTTTGGTGCTTGAGTTTTCATTTTTAAACAGAAAAGACTAATGTTTATTTTTGAAACAGATCATATCGACTCACCATATTGCTTTTCTTCTGCTTCCATCAACTTGGCTGCTTCCTGAAAACCATGAAGAGTCTTAAAATCTTTGTCCAATGGAGATGATTGGGGACATTTTACAATAAAGGAAGCGCAGAAACTTGCCTTTCTCATTAGCGTCTCCTTCTTCCATGTATCTATGCCTTTAAATAATGCCTTGGTTGAAGTACCTGCGATTTAAATTACTCTGAATACATTTCTAGAATAAATTTGTAAATATCATCAGGTTATTTCCAGAATGATGCATTGCTTTAGTATATTCTAGACGATAAGCACGGTAGTTCCCCAAGGACCACTGAAGCCTCAGGAGTGGCTTATGAGGACATGCATGCACACATTGAAGTTAGATGTATTAGCATTTGTCAGGAGATCAGATAGATGCATTAGAATTTGTCAATAGATCAGATAGATGCATTAGAATTTGTCAATAGATCAGATAGATGCATTAGAATTTGTCAAAAGATCCATCTTTACCGATGAAGAGAATGATCAACAGCACTGTGACCATCCAATCAGCAAACATGACGTTGAAGGCCACTCCAATGCTGATTCCTAGCATGAGCATGGGCTGGAAGAGCAAAGCCAGGTCGTAATCTATAAGGGGTATGTCCAGTGTTGGGTGCCTGAGTCTCAAATTGTAGTAGACGGTCGATCCTGCTGCTCCCATAATCATACCTTTCATAAGAGAAGTTTTTTCAAGGGTAAGGTACACAATACATGTATGTACTTTCGTAGTTTTATAGTGAAAAGATATGCAGTAGTAACATAGTATGTATCAAGACACCAGCTCGCTTTCTCATCCCTGGTGAACTACTCATGCATATACATGTCTGCACATCCAATTGTTACACCCGTTTATTTCTAGAAATGTTCAACTCATTCATGAGCCATGCCAAGGTGAAAAGCTTTGTTTGGGCAAATCAGAACATGTAGGACATTCATAACAAGATCGTTGGAAATTGAATATTAGTGGATGGATTGTCTTGTTAAAGCTCAGAAGTAGAAGAAAACGGAAAATGCATAGATACTGACATTTGGAGATGGCAGTAGACGACTTAGGGTCGAAGCCGATGATCAAAGTGAGCATTGGCACGAATATCCCGCCGCCACCAACCCCTCCAACACTACCCAGTGCTGCACCAAAGAAGCCGACTGTCGATCCCACCACCAGTTTCCATCCAAACTCCATTTCCTGTCAATATGGTTCGTCTCATGTTACGTTACATTGTAAAATCAAGACACGACAAAGGATATCGAAGTTTCAAAGAACAGAGAAGAGAACCAGAACTCACAGGCCAAACTGGCTCATAAGAGGACTTCCCGCCCTGCCACAAGAAATTCACAGCTCTAACCAAGAATCCCGGTCTCCGGGCGTCCTCCACAGAGACCTCTGGCGCTTTATCATGTAGCAATGGTCTTTCGGCACGTACAGCATGGCCAGAGATGACGAGATTCATGAACAATAGAAACCATGCTAATGCTGCTACCGATGCTATGAATGCTCTCAGGGTCACCATGGTTCGAGCCGCCATGGAAACAAAGATGGTAAGAAGAAATAATTTCTCTTCGACTACTCAGTTAGCTTTGATACTGCTAACCGCTCTTCTTTTAGGCCTTTCGTTTCCTTGCAGGGTTGCGGGAATTGGTTGTGGGAAGCTGCTGCATGAATTATATGAATGTGCACTCTTCAGTGCCTCTCTTCCACATTTATAAATCTTCTCTCTCTCTCTCTCTCTAAGGTTGTGGTCCAATTAGATCGTCTTTCCAATTTAATATTTTTTTATACATGAAATTATTTTTCCTTGATAAGTTTAGAAAAAGGATCACACTATTTCCACTTTATATTAACTCCTAACATCCTATTGTCATATTGAATTGACTACATTATCTCTCGTGGATCTCACTTTTAATTTAAGATTATTTCTTACCTTCCTTTTCTTCTTGGTCTTTTATTTCGATTTTGCTAGAGACAAAACTACCCACGCTCCTCTTAAACAACACAGGTTTAATTGGGGCCCGGCATTTATTAAGTGTTTTCATCTTTTTGCTTCCTAGTTTTGCTTCTGTTCTACACGAAGCTGACTATCCAAGAATTGAAGAAAACGAAAGTCCAGATCAGCTAATTAAAGTCGCTTGATAAAAGGGATGTAGACAATTTCTCGGTTTGTCTTGTATTTCACCAACTGATCGAATAATAAACTACAGTGAGCATGCTCCGGAACGCATCGCCATCATAAGATATAATGTGTTCGATGCAGATCGCAAAGGTTCGAGGTTATCGATCCATCAGACAAGTCTGTTTATCAACTAATCTTGGGGGTTTTTTAGAATGCTCAGAAATGATTTACTGTCTATTTCGCCATCGCCTTAAGCACCAAATGAGGAGATCGAACACTATGCTCGTTAATCTTTCATTAAGAGCCTCAATATAGATAGTCACTGCTATCTAATCCTGATTAGGAGCGTCATTACAGAATAGTGATAAGTACTAATTACTCTACGACATGCGGTGGAATCCAGAGTTCGCAAAGATTTTCGAATGATGGGATTTGAAAGAGAGAAGCGGGGAGTGTAGTGAAGCGTAGTAAGTGAAGGGAAGGGAGGCCGTAGGATACGTTGTCTTCTTTCTGCTCCGGTACTGTTCTTGAAACTTCGTGGAAGCTGAGGTCTGCCACGACAAGACTGTTGGCGGCAACGATTAACTTTCTTTTGTCCATTTCTCCCCGGCGCGCCCTTTTCGCGAGGCCACTGGAATGAGGGTCAAAGATTGTCAGATCGGGAAAGGAATTCGAAGAGGCTGAGGGTGATGCTGATGGCGGCACGTTCGTGCGAAACTACGCAGGCTTTCCAAGTTCAAATCTCTCCCCACCAAAACTGCAGCGTGGCGTGAAAAAGTCGACGACTGCTGTAGAGGGACATGCACGAACTGTCCTTTACACGACGGAGCTTGCACGAACTGTCCTTTACACGACGGAGCTTCGGCCGCTGCCGGATTGAATATCTGTCGACACCATTTATGTACTGAACAAATTATGGTGGAATTAGTAACGGCTGGAGTCCAAGATAAAGAGGGGATATAGAATATTCTGTGTATTTCACTTTCCTTGCTTTTCTCTTTCGATAATACGGAATATCAAAGCATTGTCCGTCCTTAATGTTTTTTTCGACGTATCCACGGTTCCCAGTTACTCTTGGGAATAGAGATGTCGGGGTCCCAAACCAATTACCCAATAGCGTAATGCAGTCGGAATGAAGTTGATCCGATTCAACGCTCGAGTTTCACCTCAATTTGAAAGTGTGTCACTTACTATTAGAATCGAGCTCTATCAAGCTTCATTTTCCAAAGTTTGAACTAACGTTGAAAAACTACTTAATAGCTTTAAGCGAGACGCAACTTGACTCCACTTGATCATTAAAGTTGATTTGCGGCTATTTACAGTATTGATTACAGTCAATTCCTATACAAAATTAAGGCAAGATTTAGTAAATCTCCTATATATCTTTGGCAAAAATTCCAATTTCAGATAATTACATATTCGCAATTTTGATTTGCGTCCTACCCATCTCCTATGGAATCTTTCATTTCTTGTGGGCTCCTAACGATAGTGATTATTCTTGCTGTCAATGCCATACTTTTCGTCTTCAACAGTCTCTCAAACTAATGCAATCCTGCTTGGCTGCTTTCAGTCTCTCACTTATTTCCTCGCTGATTCCTTTATTTATCAAGATCCATAAATTAAGTCCGTTTATAATCAATTCTTACCAACGAAATTGACCCAAGAAATCAGGACTCTCGTCTTATGTACCGCCCATAATACTATTTTTTTTTTAATGCTTGACAGTACTCATATATTAATTTAAAGTAATTTCGACTGTCATCTTACCAAATGTGATATGAATATACTATTTTCTTTGACTATCTTCATAAATATCATCCGCATGCCCCTATGAATGGAATTCAAACTTCTCTGCATGAAATTTACAAAACCTGAGCTGTGGTGTTAATGCAGCTGTTGCTAATGCACACACGATCAAGCAAATCCACTTCACGTGAAAACTAAACTCACAAGTTACAATAAATGTCCCGTTCCTTTCAGCTCCGATAGTAAACATCTGAATAAGACTCTCAAGAAAAAACAAAATCGAGACAGAATTTCCAGGAAATTTCCAGGAAGTATCACAAGCAAGTCTCCTTGTGCGTTTGTTTGCATGGCTACTGCATGATAGTGTCCCGGGCGATGACAGTACCGAAATGGGAAGAGGTACATGGCCAAAGCAATAAAATCATGAAGAAGGTTCGTCCATCGCCCTTTTCGACAGATACTGTCTCCGTCGGCTTCTTCCCCACTGCGGAAGCTCAGATAAAAACAACACGCACCGCCTCGTGACCGACGTAGTATTCCGTAGAGCATTCCTGCAAAAATTATAATCTGGCATGAACCAAGATTGCCGTGCGTATCGTGCCAAGATGCGGAATATGATCCGCTAACATGAAGAGTTGACTGTTGCGATTCTTTTTTATTTGGTTGCTAGAAGGAATATGTTGAAAATGAAAAGCAGGAGAGGGCTTATCATGGAAAAGGAGAGAATGACGATGCAAGAGAAACCCAAAAAATGAAGAGAAATGGGTATGAAAAATTCAGACTCCCTTAAAGATACCATCTTATCTTTGAGTCTATAACACAGCCATCTTCTCTAAAAATTTAAACTATTACAAAATAACATAGCGTAAATTTTAGAACTAAACAAAATATTTTGTAAGTTCAAGCCTATGATCTTGATGGTTGGCTTGCACTTGACAGCAAATAGTATTTGAATTTGCATGGCTAGAATGAATGTGCTATCTTGAAATTCACTTACCAATCTACAATGGCTGACCCTTAAATGATCCATCAAGGTTTTGATTGTAGTTGTGAACAAGACCAACTCTAAAAAGACATAAGTACACTTACAGATCCAATTGAGAACACTGCACCATCATTCTCATCACTCATGATTGGCACCCTACTTAAATTATACTGAGATTTGACATTTTCTTTCTGTATCAATAACCAATCCAATGTTATTACATTATTTAATTCAACCAATTAAATGTAATTAAATTATTTAATGCAACAAAGGAAGATGTTCGGTGATGTATTCTTGAGTGTGAGGCCAAAATTTGAGCAATACACTAGGTCGATATTTGCGGCTGGCAATTCTGTTTATATGTCATGTTCGTGTTGACCTATGATGTTATTCTGTATCGTTACAGAAGTGTCTCAACTAGGTTACAAAAAACAAATTATTATTAAAATGAGTGAAGAAGTGTTAGTTTTACCGGTTTCAAGTTAAATCGCATCATTTCGAACTCAAAAGAAAGCTAGGGAGAACAAGTCAAAGGAAGCATAAGTGCGACATGATTGCAACCTCAAGAGTTGGCTCCTGATAAGTGACATCAGAACTAGTTGTAGAGAGCATGGTTGAGAGAATTGGTGGCACATACCTAGTGATTAAGAGAATGTTGAAATCATATGGGTGAAATTACTAAAAAAAATTATAAACTTATTGCACTTATGTCAATTCAATACTAAACCTATCAATCGAGTCCTAAATATTTTCATATATTGCCAATTGACTCCATCAAGCCAATTTCATTCGAAAATCACTAATGTAAATACTAGTCATTTTATATGCCATGACCAATACCAATGTGTGCAATTTTTACAATTTAAAAAAAAATTGAATTTTTTTATAATGTTATGTTGTTTTCTTCCATTTTCTTTTCTTTTTCTTTCCTTTCTTTCTTTTCTTTTTTTATTCTTCTAAGCCTAGCAAGTTGCTGGCCAACCCTCGCCAATCATAGTCAATCAACCACTCGAAGAGTGCTGGGACCCTCACTTACTACTGCTAAGGGCTTTGAGGCACAGCCCAATGACCGACGAGGGTCGCTAGCCCTTGCTTGTGACAATAGCCATCATTGGACTTGGTAGGAAAAGAAAGAAAGAATAAAAATATTATTAAAAAATTCATTTTATATAAAAATATTATAAAATTTATACACGTCAACCAAATCAACCTATGTGGCATTGGTACTTAAGTGATTTTTAGTTGAAATTGACTGGATGGACTCGACTTGCAAAAGATAAAAAGTTTAAGATTGGAAAAATTACCAAAATAGTCCTAAACTTATTACAATTTTTCCAATTCAGTCATAAACATTTTGCAATTGTGCAAATTCAATCCATTCAGCCAAATTTGGCCGACCAACACTAACCTGGACACCAGCCATCCAACAAATGCTAACATGACAATTTTCTAATAATTTCTTATTTTTTGGATTTTTTTTGAATTTTTTTGAATTTGTTTTTCTTTTTCTTTTTTTTTTTTGCTTTTCCCTTCTTCCCCCTTCCTCTAGCTAGCACCAGCTAGAAGCAAGGGTTGGCAAGGCTGACTCGTCGACCAGAGGAAGGGGAAAGAAAGGAAAAAAAAATAAAAAATTATTAAAAAATTACCTCGTTAGTGTTCATCGGATAGCCGCGTGTCCACGTCTATGTCGCCTAGTCAAATTTGATCAGATGGGCTGAATTGGCAAAATTACAAAAAATTTAGGACTGAATTAGCAAAAAAAAATTAGAACTAAATTGAAAAAATTATAATAGGTTTTAAATTATTTTGGTAATTTTTCAATTGACACAATTGAAAAATGTAAGACTTAATTGATAAAAGTGTAATGACTTTATGACTTTTAATATCACAATTGTTGTTGGGTACAAGGCTCATGAGTCTCGTGCCAAGAGGACTTGACTAAGGGACATTATGTTCTCATCAAATGAAAATCTTACCAAATTGATTGTCAATGCCATTTTATAACCTTTCAAATTTTCCATTAAAAACGAGCGAAAATGTGTCAAATCCCATCATTGTTGAATTAAGTCATGCCGGGTCAAATTCGGTTTCTTTCTCTCGGCAAATTTGTGTGGGACATCAATCATATTTACAGCTAGAAAGCACCAACACTCTCCGAGAATTTTCGTTTTGTATCGGACACTTCAACACATATTTAACACTCTCCGACATTCTTCGACGCTTGATTAACACATGTCAGAAAATCTCCAACACTTTTTAATACTCGAATTGGGAATTTCGGCACACAAGTTGGAAATTCTGACACGTATGAGATTAATTTTAAAAAATTTCAATAATAATGGTCAAAATGTAAATATGTAAAAAAATTAAAAATAATAAATGGGGAAATAAGAAAAACTTAATTTTCTCTTTATTTCTAACTCACTTTCCATGACACATAATTCAACTCCAAGTTTTATTCTCTTCATTTCCGACATGCTCTAACACATGAGTTCAAAATGTAAATTACTTGTTTTTCTTCCTTTCAAGTTTTATGAATTATTGGAATGAAGTTGAATTTATCAAATTAAAACGATGAATGATATTAACAAATGATGAATTTTTTTTTTAGTCTAAATTCATTTTAGACTTTTTATTATTATTTATTTATTTATGAATTCGAATCAAAATAATTTGATTTAAATAAATCTGATATATTACATGTCCTAACGTATCGAAATTCTTCATTTTTTGAAAAGCAACGTGTCGACGTATTGTGTCATGTGTTCTTATCGGTGCTAATTAGGTTCTCGGAACAGCCGCCTCCATCTCAAGTAAACATAACAATCCTTCCCAAACGTTCGCAGCCAAGACGACCGCCAACTCCTCTTTCTTCTTCACAAGCATTTTATCGGGCATTCTGTATAATTCTAAAGCCCATTTTCTCATTTTCGAAAGCCCAAATTGATTCGACTTGAAACTGTTTCTGCTGCTGCTTCATCAACAAAAGAATCAAAACCACAAGCCCAACCCCATAGTTCCCACCTTATCCTCGCCCAACATGCTTCCCCATCGTTGGAACTTATTAATCAACCGCCTCGAGAATCCCAGTGTAAATCCCTTCTCCAATTCTTAGTTTTTGACATTTACTGCACAGCTTGAGCGGGGTAATTGCTCATAGTCATAAGCTAGTCTACGCAAATCTATTATTGATCTTTTAAACCACCAGGAAGAAACATAGAAAAAGGCACGGCATGTGTCGAGGCGTCCAATCCTTTAATAAACAAAAACGCGAAAATTTAAAGTAGAAGTCCCCAAAAAGCCATTTCGTTTTGTTTCACAAACCAGAGTCTCCGACTCATTCGAAAAAACAAACTGCAACACCCACGAAACAATCCGGCGAATTCAAAGTAACGACGGGAGAAGGGCGCACCCATTCTGTTAATCCCCCGCAAATATGATCTCTCCACAGCTTTATTCCCGATCACGGTCTCTACTGGCGCTGCGATCGTAGCGATAGTTGTCCTCATCCATCTGATCATAGTGATGAGCATCCTCAGGATAATGAGCATAACGACCACGCTCACTAGAGTGGTCGTAGCGACCCCGCTCTCCATGGTGCTCATAGTTATCATAGTGCTCATAGATGCGGTCGGCCTCCACCTGCCCGTGCCCATGCTCTGAATGTCTGTAATATCCTTGATCATCCTCAGCTTCAGCACGATCATAGTCTCGCTCCCTCCCTGCATGCCTGTCTCGATCATGCTTTGATTCAACGCGATCATAGTCTGCTGCTTCCTTGTCATGAGAACGGCCACGATCCCGATCACGGTCAACGTCATACTCCCTCTCCCTATCCCTTTCTCTATCCCTCTCACGAGGGCGATCGCGACGTTCCCGGTCACGATCACGTTCACGGTCTCTATCACGGTGATCACGACCACGGTCACGATCACGGCCGCGATCTCTCTCTCCATCCCTATCCCGGTCACGGCCACGGTCCCTGTGGTGCCTATCTTCTCTGCGATCACGATCTCTTGGCCGATCATGAGATTGCTCACGGGACTTTTCACGTTCTCCCTCTCTGTCTCTTCCCCTTTCCCGAGACTTCTCCCTACAAAGAAAATTTTATCCTAGGTCAGCAACATATCAAGACATGTAGACAAAAACATAAGCACGTGAGATCCTCTAGATGAGACAGTTTTTATGTCCTATGATAACAGTGCCATAATTTACGAAAGAAGAGTTAACACAGTTTATCATCCATCATCAACAAGCTAACAGCATGGTCAAGTCACCCTAGCACGTCATAAATCTAAGAAACCTCATGCGCTCAATTAAAAACGTGAGACAAGAGAACTCGTCCTAGAATTGAAATTGACTTATTAAATGCAATAAATTCATGTTTTGGGTGTTGATGAGAACATTTCATCATATACTGAATCTTTCTTGTCCTTTCGGGCTTATTAAGGCCCAAAACACATGGAAGGGCATGATACAGTGCTTTTGGCAAATGCACTGTTTCCCGAATGAAGTCAGCCAGTCCAGCCACAGGGTCAGTGTGGTGCCTCAACTTGACTCCATCCACAGAAACAGGCACTGACTGTAGCACAACTCCTATGGTGACAAGCACCTTCAACCAAACCAACATGAGGCCATGCCTCCAACAAACACCCTTATAGTTGTTTTTTATGGAGTTCTAGATCAACAGTCGTGAATTATGGGCGACAGCCCTCTCAAGAATTAATGAAATTGCTTCTTGCATATTCTTTTATCATAATCAGGATTTTACAAACTTTTGATTGTTCAGTAAACTTTCATTTATTCTGTACAATAATAGATCTAATTAGTGGAATAGCTTTGTTTTTGTGGTATATCATGTAAACAGGTTCTCTGTGAATCGTTTGTTTCAGTATGCTCGTTAGCCCATTCAGCACAGTTCTCTTCCTACACAAACAATTTGGTACTTTGTTAACTGAGAGAGGCTCCCTTTTCCTCTTTTTCCACAAAGTGATGTGAGGTAAATTGGTGTCATGGAGATAAATAAAAGGGCAGTACTTCAAGCTTGGTTGGATTGGTCTGAGCAAAGATGCCTGACTATGTGCATGTACTGGAAGAAGTTAGAAATTCGATATGGACAGTCTTGCTAAAGTATGAACTTATAAAGTCCAGTAAAACTTTGTTATTTTACAGTTATCTCCAACAATTCAAGTGTACAGGTGTCTTAAAAATCGCACATACCTAAGTGAGTTTGACTATTTTGACCAATACTAAGAAACACACACTGCCATGAGAAATGAACAACAGTGAGATTAAAAAATGGGCAACAATTCTAACCTCTCAAATCGGTCCTCTCGCACCCTTGGTTCCTCCGATCTAGAGGGTCCTCCAGATGGTGGTTGCTCCCTTAAAGATTTGTCACAAGTATATCAGATCAGATTAGCTTTCAACCAGAAGAAAGAAATTGAGAAAAGATTAAAGATAAGAACCAACAGAAGAGACAATAAAGAATATTCCATTTTCTTTTGAAAGTTGAGGAGCTCCATAACCAGCCTACCTATGATTTTAGGTTGTCTGAAACTAACAAGATAAAATGTCCACTCATTTCAGAGGTAACATCAGGTTCATGCAGAATAACCAGCTGATTTTCCACTAAACTTAACCTACTTTACATGATATAGATGATATACGACTTTAGCAATTCTACTAGTCTATAGTTCATTTCCCACCCGACCCATAATCCAAGTCATTATGCAAGTTATGCAACTTTATGTAATTCATCAGAAGATAAGTTAAAAGTCATCAAGCTAGTTTACCTCCCAGCCTGCTGCCTCTGACTAGCATCTTCACCTCCAACTGCAACACGACTTGTCCCCAGTCCACCTCCTAGTCTACGAGGTCGCCAATTTGGAACTGTTCTACCACGTTCAACATCTACAAGTACTCTTCTACCATCAATCTTCCTTCCATCCGCTTGTTTATAGGCAGCTGCAGACATATGCCAGCAATGATCAAAGGACATGAACCATATCAAAAGTATATTCAATCAGACCAAGCTGGTCATCCAGGATGCAGGAAAAAGGAAAAAGAAATTCACAAGGAAAAGCTGAAGCAAACCTTTCATGTCCCGAGTGTGCAGATACTCAATGAAAGCATAGCCTTTTGGTTTTTGAGACACTGTATCTTGGACCAACCGAACCTGGAAAAGTCAAAGTCCAACAATAAATTAAAATATCCCATGACTGTGAAATAAGTCGTAGAACCTTAATTAACTACATGACAATTTAAAAGATTAGCCTACAAACATTAAATCCTAAATGGCACGGCAAACAGGCATTTTGCCTCATTAGCCGTGCTCACCTTTAATCAATAGGGCCTCCCATTGCACAGTGCATCACCACCAGAATTGCAGGAAAACGGAATTCAACTTGGACTAACCTTCCCTTACCAGGGGACAATTTTTTTTTCTAATAACAATTAACAAGGAATTTAAACGCAGGAAATACCAGGACTTGTTTCCAACGGCTGATAGATTTTTGAGCCTTTAAAGCCAAAAGCAAAATCCCCATTAGCAGAAAAAATCAGTTACTGGAAATCCGAGTAAAAAAGGAATAGAAGCTGATACTCCCTATGTGCTTTACCTATTGCAGAAAGAGAAGTTCAACCCCTCTGATTGCTTGAGGAAAAAAGGCCAAAAAGGCATAATGCATGCCATACACGACGAAGCAAGTGTGCAATCAAATTCATGAACCACCAGCACACCCCACATGTATGAAGGGGGCGAGAAGAGGAGACCCTCCTTTGCTCACTTTTCTTTCCTTTTTTACTTTGACTAGTGAAGAGAAAACCACCTTACCAGTGTCCAAAGACACGGAGATTTAGAAAGGTAGAGATAGACGGGCCTTACCAGAGATTTCTCAAGCCATGATAATTGTTGGATCAGATATTCTAACCTAGAGAAATTCCTAAATGCAATACCCACTTAAAAGGAAAAGATCATTCCATCAGCAGGAAAACCTTGGAAAAAGAAGCAGCCCCATTCTCGATGACTTTACACGCTGTTGAGGATATAGTTCCTCCCCACAAAGTCCAAATAAGAACATGAAATTGGGTGTGGCAAAATTATTTACAAAGTTCAAGAAAACCAACATAGTGAGGAAACAGATTACCACGATTCACAGATCATAGTTGAATGGAACTGTATTGAGGTCTTGCAAACAAGTGGAGCAACACAAAGAATGAATACAACAACCACTTACCCTCAGACTTGCATAACTTAACACAATTGCATGAAAATAAGAACAGCAAATGCGTTAACATTGGTTTTTTTTTTCCTTGAGAGAGAGAGAGAGAGAGAGAACTTTGAAATGAACTGAAACAAATAAACTTTTCAAACTCGAGTTTTGATGAAATTTCAAATTCAAAACAGTTGATCAAAGCAGCGACACAAATATTGTTCTTACCAATCCCGCACAGGGATTCTCAGATGTACCTACCCGTTTTATCGGCCCATATGATTCAAACTCCCTTTTAAGCTTACTTTCAGAAGTTTCATAGCTCTGCAGCAAAGAGAAAACAAAGACAAGTTATTGTCATCAGCCCAATAATTAATGAAAGCACAAACCTTAATACCACTAGCAAACAACACTCACAAGTTTAGCAACGAAAAGAGTCTTATAAGGATCTCCTGCAATATTCGGATCATTGTTTGGATCATCTGCCAGAAAACCATAAAACATTAAAATCCATGGAAACAATCATCCAATTGACAAAACAGAATGAGAAAGGTACATTGCTTAAGCTCCTCAGCAGCCTTTTCTGCACCCTTCTCCAGACGCAAATTGTGGATTCTAGCCCTCCTCTGAGACTAAATCAATAGAACATGACAAGAAGACGATACACAACATATAAGAGGGAGAAAACAGAGAAGTGCCAATTATTTCAGAGCTAACAATCAAGCTGCTCTTCTTGTAACAAAATGGCATGTAAGATGAACATGATTACACTGTTTGTCACAAAATAAAGAAATGCAACATAATTAGTTTCTCAGAAATTAATAGAAGCAACGGAAAGAAGTCTGAGGCATTTCCTGCAGCCACCAACAAAAAAGTGACTGGGACAAACTTTTCAGGCAGGTTCAATTCCATCAAATGCCCTAGTTTTAAAATATCACTTTCCATCATCCACTTAACATTATTAGGCCTTTCCATCCATTACAAGTTCATTTACTTATAAAAATCCACAGTTGATTCACTTCTCACAGTCATTCACTGAAAGTTAATTCACATTTTTTCACCTTAGAACATGACAAATTGGACAGTGAAAATGATGAGCTGCTAATACCTAGTTTCTCATGGTTAAAAGAACGAAATGCTCCAGCACACATAAGACAATATTATAGGGATATGAGACTCAATACTAGACGAAAGATAGTGTCATTGAAAGGAGACCAAGTGAGTAAAGAGACAAATATCAAATGAGCTGATTAGGCCTGAAAAATAAGCAAGACATATCAGAGGTTATAAAGGACATTTATACGCTTTTAGAACCAGTGGTATGCAAGTAAACTATGGACTTATTCAAGCAGTTAGTTGAAGGAAATTGATCAATGTAAAGTGAGACATTTCAATCAAATAGAGTAAGTATAATGATACATTGATATTTTAGGATGCAAGGTGAGATTGCCCCTAAATGGAGGATTCAAAATATAACTCCGACATTCTGAATTAACAAACCCAATATTGTAAAACGCTATAGTCTCATAATAAGCAAGATATTCAAGAATCCAATTATTGAGGTGACAAAAGAACAATATGAAATATGATAGGAAATAAAGGAAACCTATCAAAGTTAAGCAAAGCAAAGACAGAGGAATGCATTAAACAAGAACAGAAATCATCACAAGCAGCAGTTCTTTTGCAAATAGATTTGAAGATGACAAAAATTATTAACATTCTTACAGGGGTCTCAGCCTCCTGGACAGGGGGAGCATACTCAGGATCACCAGGTTCAGCAAAATGACTGACAAGCTGCCCAATCCCTACCAAAACACAAGAACAGCATAAATTTTTATTTATTTATTTAACAACCGCATGCCAACATTTACTCAATACCGATAGAGAATTAGCAGTACCAGCATACGGTGGGCATTTTCTTTTCTCTGGAGGTGGCTTGTATTCAAGTGGAGGTCGAGGCTCAAAAAGCTTCAATAGATTAGCCGTCAAACCAGTGGGATGGCTTTGTCCAATCTGCAAATCAATCGAACGCCATCAGTATCCACTCAACAAATTCCACAAGATATGAACAAACATGGACAAAAGCTTAACTCAGTAGGGAGAATTAGCAACATAAGGAGCTGCCGAAACATAAAAACCAAGTCGATGCACAATGCTGAGAATTTCTCAGGAACAGAGCGAATCCTTTCAAGAGATTTCCGCAAGATAAACTCACGAAGAAAAAAGGACAGGTATTCCTATGTTGGGGTGGAACAGTTCAGCTAGGTTGTCAGTCTCGAACGTCTAAGAAGGATCTCGAAGTGAGATTAGGGAAGAGATTGCAGAAACTCAAAAGAGCTGTCCTCGGGGTTACTCCACAAATTTGATCGAGCAACTTCAAGGTCCCATTCCTCCATTGACAGGTGGGCACAAAGAACAAACTAGGCACACAGAAACCCAACTCCCTCATCAGAGGCACGTCAACGCAAGCCCCCGCTAATCACGATATCGTAAAGATCCAGAACAAATCATTCTCGCTCCGAGATCAAATTCACGCCGACAATCCCTACCACCACGACATGCCGACTCATACCAACCAAAAAAATCTCCAGATCAAGAGACTATTCCCGCGATCAACATCGCGAAAAAGGCAAGACCTGAACAATCGGAAAACAGCAGGGAGGCAAGCACGGAAATCGAAAGGAAATCGTGACGAAGCAAAGAGCGACGGAGAGAGGGACCGACCAGCTTGAGCTGGAGGACGTTGGCGCGGCTCTGGGCCTTGGTGCGGGCCTGGACGGCGGCGTTCTGGTTGCGCATCATGGCGTCGTTGTAGTCCCCCATGACGGGCGTGCTCGAGGTCTTGCGCTTGGGATCGTCGCGAGCTAGGGTTTATGCGACGACGACGAAGAAGAAGGAGAAGGAGAATGAGGAGGAGAAGGAGAGGATGAGAAGGAGATACGAAGGCCTCAGGCGGATCCGATTCCAGAGGGAAAACGCATCGATCGGCGACGAGGCGCGCGGCGCTCGGCTGCCGGCTATGGATTTTGCCGAAGTTTCCTCCCTCTCTCTCTCTCTCTCCCTCTGTGTGAAAATGGGAGACCTGGGTTTTGGTAAAGAGGGGATTTTATAGACTGCGAGTTTGGGGGTAGGAAAAGAAGTGAAGAAAGGTATTAGAAAATTATTAAATTTATTATTATTAACGAAAAATAAATTAATAGAATAAGGCAAAATCACCTTATCAAGTAAAGAAAGGTAAAGAAAAGGAATTGTGAATTTTAGGGATCTTTTTATTGATAGAGTGAATAGATATGTCGATTTTGTAGGATCTCTATTCGGATCTTGGATGGCTTCAATTGTTCCTCAAGCAAACGGAGTGATGTATATTACTTGGATTTCCGTCAATGATGATATAGAATGGTAATCTCGTGGATAAAAAAATCACTTCCATTAAATTAGAAAGGATTGCCTTGAGAAAATTCATCGCATTGATATTTCTCCAATTTGATTTTAACCTCGTACTCTGAGGCTAGTAGGGAAATGGATCGAGGCTATTGATGTAATTTCTTAATATGACAATGTATATTTTTATTTTATTCAATAGATAAAGGAATGAAAAAAAGAAATGGCCCGACTTAAATGGGACATGATAGGATTTTATTTTTTATTTTCAATATTCTTGCCAATACTTTATAGAATGGTTAGGGTATTTTTAAACTCGAAATATTATACCTAGACTCATGAAAATCAAACTAAGAAAGATCAATTCCATATATTTCTTATGTGTTGAACGGGGATTTTGCATTAGATGGTGAGAAGTGCAATGTTTTGCGAGGATCTACTAGTAAATTTAATTTACATTGTACTTTCATTACCTTATAATTATTGATGTTTCTTAAATAAATTTAAGAATTACTAGTTATTTAATAAATATAAAATATGTCTACAACATGAAAAATATAAAAATCAATCGTGAATTTTTGTTAATATTTGGCATTGAATAATCATCTAATATAATTTATTACTCCCAGTTACTATTGATCATAGACCAAGAAACCTACGGGAACAAACAACAAATCTCGATACATTGGTCCACCTACACTTGCATTCACGACTATTGCTACCATTGAAGGTGCATCTAATAACTCACTCGCTGCTCTTTCCTTAGAGGATCTTTGTTCAATTTTTCGAGAATCTCCAGTACTTTTTAACTTTTTTGTCCCTAGCACTTCTACTCTGTTTGTCATTCCAAGTGCTTCCGATTCATGATTCTTTGATTTTGCCTATTGTAATCACATGGCATTCTACTCTAATTTGTTTCAATCAAAATCATTTACTTCTCAAGCACCAATTATTCATACAGCTAATAACTCATTGGGAATATTTTAACATCTACATGGTTATTACTTGACAGTTCATTAGTTACTAAACTTTTCTTGAACTTGATATAAGCGGGACAATTATATGAACTTGATTCTGACATTCACTTCTTCTCTATTTGTTGTCATAGGCATGATCCATGGACAGGACAAACAATTGAGACAGGCTGTAAAGTCGACCACTTATTTAAGCTTATCTCTTTGAACTTTCAAACTCCTTTGCCAAGCTAACTTGCCACAATATCATTAGAACTTGGCATTCTCCATTGGGTCATGCTTCTTTCTCTAATTTAAGTTCTGATTTCATGTGCTTGTTTTGTTTCTATTGGCAATAAACATTTTGATTGCTTGCCACAACAAGCAAAGCTAACCTTATAATTTACCATTTGATCTTAATGAATCTATCTTGTATGCTTCATTTGATGTAATTCATTCTAATATTTGGGAACTATTTATTACTCCTATTATGGAGGATCTCACTATTTTGTTATTTTTATTGATAGTCATTCTTGAGAGACATGACTTAATGTTACGAAAAATCAATAAGAACTTGCTCATATTTATCGTGATTTTTTTGCCTTGACCAAAACAAATTTTCTCATGATATCAAAAAATTCTATACTAATAATACCATAGAATATAAATACACATAGTTTCTCATAATTTTTTCTCAAAATTGTACTATCATTCGTCACTCTCATCCAAGAACTTCCCAACAAAATGTTGGGAATGGTCAAGTAGAGCATAAACATAGGCACATCTTATATGTTGTACACACTCTTTCAATCTCGGCCTCTTATCTAGAACAATTTTGAAGAGAGGCTCATCAAACTATTCTATACATTATCAATCGTATAATGTCTCTTATGATAGGTAACATCTCTTCTCTACGAGTGCTTATATGGAAGTATTCTTGATTGCTATCTTGTTCAAGTCCTTCGCAATGCCTATTTTGTCTCTAGTCGTCTTCACATGTCTCGTCATTAGATATTTTGGGAACACTAGATGTTTTCATCTCTTCATCCTTCCAATATTCTTATAATGTTCGCTTCTTTACTAATCCTTTAATGGATTCATTTTTAATAAAATGACACACTTGCCTCTATTTTTGAATCTAGATCTTCAGTTTGTCTTCTCTTAATCTTGATGCAAGCACCTCCAGTGATAACACTTCAGCAACTTCAAACATCTCTACACCATCCATAGATTTTCCATCATTGATTTTCGCTATTCTTCTATTCATCATTTCACTCACGTAAGTCAACCTTCTATTCGACTTTATGATTTCTACCATTATTTTACTATTACTTCTTTCATGAACTCCATACATATAAAAAAGTTAATACTGCCCTCTTTAGTAAAAGTAATGACAAATGGGAGGCAAGCTTTAGTCAAAATCTCATATTTTGGCTTTTGTAAGTTGTAAATGAGTGTATAAGATTAGAACAAAGGCCAATGGCACCGTGGATTCACTACAAAGCTTAGCCAGTAGCAAAAATTAACTTGGGAATACATAATTGACTATGAAGAGACCTTTGCTTTTGTTGCCCACCTTATTTCTATTTGCAATCTTCTTGTTATTATTGTCATTAAGCGTTGGTATCTATCCTAGATGGTTGTCAAAAATGAATTCATAAAATGGTTATCTCAATGAGGAAATTTATATGGTGCCCTCTTGATATACACTCATTCTTTCAACAAAGTGTGTCAATTACGTCAAGCATTATATGTACTAAAATAGACTCCTTGTGCATGGTATATTGAGTTTAGCTCAACCATGAATATCTTGGCATCAAATCAAATCCTTATGACCATACTCTTTTTATTTGACAAACATCTCATGGATCTACAATGCTACTCATAAATGTGGATGATATGGTTATTGCTGGATAAAATCATGTTGGCATTTCCAACTCTAGGAATTTCTTAGTCAATAATTTGAAATGAAAGATCTTGGGTAACTTGGTTACTTTTTTGGCATAGAGGTTACTTCATATTCCTTTGTTTATTATCTTACTCAAGCTAGATATGCCATTGATCTTCATTTTCAAGCTGGAGTTACTGACAACAAGGTCAATCCTATTCCTATTGAGACCAATGCCAAATTTGATGCTAAAGATGGGATTCTTATTTTCAAACCTTGCACTTTTATCAACAATAAGCAAACAATCTTATATATCACTATTACTCACCGGACATCACTCACGAAGTTCACGTTGTTAGTAAGTTCTGGCAGAGCCAAGAACAACTCATTTTTCTAATCTTTGTGATTCTTCGTTCCATCAAAGGTAACTTCTTGGTATTCACTTTTATGCTCATTCTACCATGAAGTTCACAATTTACTCTTATATTGACTAGGCTAATGACCCCTAGGATTGTTGCTCTATTATAGGCTATTTATTTTTCCTTGTTTTCGTGGCGTAGCAAAAAACAAACCACTATCGCATACTCTAGTTTGGAGGCAAAATATCATGCGCTTGCTAATACAACATCAAAATTATTATGATTGTGATGATCTTTGAAAGACATGGAAGTTCATAGTGGAGAAACCATCATTTACTGCAACAATCACAATGCTATCCAAATAGCACATAATGAAATTTTCAATGAGCGTACTAAGCGCATTCATATCGATTGTCATTTCATAAGGAACCATGATGCCATGTCCTTGTGCAACTCATCTCCAGTTCATCCGGTGACTAGACAAATCTTCATCTTCATCGAAATACATGCACTTGGGTGTTTTCAAGGTTTTTTCTCCATACTCCAGTTGACTTCTTCTACTTTTACCTTGAGTTTGAAGAAGATTTTAGGGATAATCCCTTGATTTTATATATCTCTAAGTCTTGTGCATTATCTTCCTTGATTGGTCATGACCGATTGTAATCACTATTGTAAGTTACTTTAGATATTCATGTAGTAAAATCTTTAAATAAACTCATGTGCTCTTCAATATGATATATTGATATATAAAAAATTTCACATTTTCATTTTCTTCACAAGGAACATATCATGAAAGCTATCGTTGATGGCACCATGTTCACGGGAGCTTGGTCACGACAACTGTCAGACCTCGTAGACTTTTGACGTAATACCCACCTTATGATTTCCTGGAAAAAGGGATCCATTTGGGAGTACGCCTACTTTTTGGTCAGTTGGTTTGCCCGGGCACGAAGGAGAAAACAATCTTTTCAAAATGGTATTTGAACACTGGATTCGATCTGGTATCGGAGCATATGGGTGTTAATTAAAACCCAAAAACCGACAAATCGAACCGATAACTTTGATTTACCAATCTTTCGATTTGGGACATTTTGATCATTAATTAATCGAGTTGGTTTCGGTTCATGACTCATGGAACCAATCAAATCGAACTGAACCGATAATTTTAATGAGCGATCATAATTCCCCCTTGACTAATAGATTATGGAGATTAGCCTCCCTTTCTACCTAACATTACTTTTGCCATTGGACGGAAGATTTCCATTTCTCTTAAACAATAACCATGATAGAGTTATGCTCACTTTTGTTCTTAAGCTTAGCTAATTTACATATTTTGTGTTGTCGACAGTAGATTTGATTCAGCGTATAACTGGACATTCTTCGGTCAGTTTCCACTTCACATTGAATCAACCTAGTCCAAAGTATGGGTAACAAATCTTGCTCGAATCTCTGCTTCAAGTGCTATTTGCTGCATCACAAAAGCAATCCAAATGCTGGCAAACCCAATTCAGTCTAGTCAGAATACATATATCATCACATATTATTACATTCATATAAGTTAGCAACTGAGCTAATTCTGCTCAATTCTTGAAGTATATAAGCACTCACATGCCCATGTGATTGTGTAATAAAACTAGTACAACCCATAAAGAATAGGAGAAATTCTAACATGGGGAAGTTCATGGGAATGTCGAACTTAACCTCGCAAGTAGTACGCAATAACAAATCCAAATCGATATTAAAAATGTTTTCTTTTCCTGCCGTTTCGCCGCGTTTTTCCATTCGTATTTTCTGGCATTAAGCTTTTCGAAATTTTTCGATGTTTTAGGCCTTGTTTGGAGAGCGACCCATCTCCCTAGAGTCGCCACTTGAAGTCCCGAAGTCTTGGCTACCGAATTCTTGGCTAGACAAAGCGACCCTCTTGAACTTCTTCATGTCGGCATTGTACGAGCCCGTGTCGTAGTCAGAGCTGCTACTCGTGCCAAACGCCGAGCTGTGGCCTGGCCTCACTCCCTCGTTCAGGTCATCCAAAGACACATCTCCTTCGAGTGCTCTCACGATCTGCAAACCACAAAATGGTTGTTCAAGAAGTGTTCTTTCACCATCCCAATACGAGATGGATGACTTCAGGCAATCTCATGACAAGCAACGGACGAATTAAGAAGTTCTTATTGCCAGGCTTTGGTAGGTCTATCTTCGCAAGATCTTAAAGAAAGATGCAGGATAGAGAACTTTAGCTGGAAATTTCAGGTGATATAGTATATAGACCACATGAACAGTCAAATGGATAAAATCGACAGCTCTAGAAACCTCAAGCCAAAATTATTGAACATCCGATAGTTGATTATCTAGCAAAGGACATAACTATGGAACGGTTATATATAGATCGAAACTATTTGAAGTGAAAAATTACTCGGAAATGCAGCTGAAATTGAGAAGAGACTAAAAATTCTCCCTAGTATAAAGTCACAGAGGAGATTTCACAGACAGAAGTTTCGAACCTGACTCATTCTTGGGCGCTTCTTTGCAGAATGACGAATGCTAGCACTAGCGCAAAAGACCATGCGAGCCATCTCATGTGGGTTGAAATTGTTCTCCAGCCTTATGTCCACCAGTTCACTGTAGTTCCCATCGTCCAACGCTTGCGTTAGAAGTGGTCGAGCCTGAAGCACAAGCAAATTCAAGATTTGAATATCTCCTCAAGTCCAGTGAGAAATCAATCAGCTAAAGCTTACTATGTTAAAGTTGAGTATCACCCAGTAAGTTTGTCACTGGAAAGCCGCTAAAACAGATGACCTTTTGCTTATATGATTGCAAAAATCACATTCCTATTGAGTTTCATTGAGACACATCATCACATTTTAGAATTTGTCACTGTTCTTGCCATAATTCACTGACAGATTCTATTGATGATTTGAGAATAAGAATGATAAAGCGGAAATTATACTGAGGAATGATTTAGAAGCAGCGTACCCAGTCCACTAAGCTATCCTCCATAACATTATGAATATCCACGGGTTTTCTTCCTGTAATTATTTCTAAGAGCATAACCCCGAAAGAGAAAACATCGGACTTCTCTGTCAACTTGCCACTTGACGCATATTCTGGCGCCAGATACCTGCATTAGGGAGAATTGGACAACATGCACTCTAAGTAGACTTGCCATGAATCGTAAGATCAATAGGCGGTCTTGCAAAAGTCAATCATACACAAGGATTCCTTCGTAGTAGACTTGACACAGCAATTCATTTAACGAGACAAATAATAATCTCTCACCCAAATGTTCCCATGACACGCGTAGAGACGTGAGTGTAATTGTCAGAAGACAGTTTTGCTAATCCGAAATCAGCCACCTGAAAGGAAAACATCAAACACCATAGTTACATGATTATCAATTGCACAACATGGTTCAATTACAGATGCAAAAATTATGATGTTAACTATAGATGATTGTAGTTAACACCATTACCATAGCTTCAAAGTTGTTGTCCAAGAGGATATTAGCGGCTTTAATGTCGCGGTGAATAATGCGAGGATGGCCTGCACAGATATTTGTGTAAAAGACATATCCACGCGCTCTCGAGAGAGAGAGAGAGAGAGAGAGAGAGAGAGAGACTAACAGTCTTCGTGAAGGTAAGCAAGTCCTTTAGCAGATCCTGTTGCGATTCGAAGCCTAGTTGCCCAGTCCATCACCGGATCATCACCTGGGACCATAGATGCACAGATTAACATGAGATTGGAAAATTGACCCAGATTTCTTTGAGATTATATGATCACTTAATGGCTTGTTTAGGATTGTTGATCTTAAAAATCTTCTTCTTTCAGCACATCATTTACCCTCCACTGAATTGCAAAAACACCTTTTCAGTTGAGTGTTACTTTTTACCAATCATTCCATGATCGATTTCTGTGTTAGAATTGATTGAACATGGATTTGTCAGATGAATTGTTTAGATTTCATGTATTGTGATTTTGATAAATGAAACTCACTATAAAGATGGTACTCCAAGGTCTTGTTTGGAACAAACTCGTACACCAGCATTCTCTGTCCACCGGCAATGCAATACCCAACAAGTGACACGAGATGGCGATGATGAACCCTACTAATGATCTCCACTTCAGCTTGAAACTCTCTCTCTCCTTGACCGCTCCCTGATTTGAGGCTCTTCACAGCGATCTCCTTCCCGTTCGGCAACACCCCCTTGTGCACATAGCCGAACCCGCCCTGACCCAACATGTTGGCCTGCGTGAACCCACCAGTTGCAATGGCCAGCTCATCATATGTGAAGGTGCTGCTGTTGAAGCCAAGGGAAAGGCCTGGGGATGGAGGAGGCAGTGGTGGATGGTGGCGCGGGCCTGAGTAGCCTGCGCTCATGTCGCCACTGCTCATCATCGGCGGAGGGGGCGGAGGCGGCAGCCAGCTGCCTCCATTAGGAGACCCCATGACACCAGACTGTGCATTGAGCTTGACAATGTGGTCGGATGCAGGGGTCCCGTTGTGCCAGGCCGGGTGTTCTGAGCTGTGGTAGTAATCATGACCAACTGCATGATCAAGGATACAGAAAGAGGAATTGTAATTTTCTAACGTTTACAGAAGAATGTCCAACCATCTGAAGTATGATCAGCTTTTGATGGTTAAATAGAACTTCTTTAGCTATTGATGGCTTTCAAATTTTTTGCAAGAACATACATCCATGCCAATTGAAGAAACGGAAAAAGAATTGCAATGTATTCAAGGACCGCCATCCATAAATTGACCAAATTTACATTATAATGTTTTAATTGGGTCACGCAAGTGTACATAAAATCTTACAACTAGGGGACTAACAAGAAAATGCTTTACTTATAAGATTTTGTGAATGCAAATTCATTGGGAAGTCCAAAGTTATTTCGCGAGTAAATTTAATAATATTGAGATGTGCCATGCCACAAGCAATGCATATCTTTTGGTCTTTTGATATTATAAACATGCAAAGCGTTCTTAGATTTTCAGAGGAGGCATTGAAGAGGATTTGCATGCAAGCACACAATTGTTTGGATCATGGGAAGAGCACATGAAGGGGAAGCTTGTAACTGACCTTTGCGACCAAGAGAATGATCCATGTAATAATGCATCTCGTCACGCTTCTGCTTCTTCTTCTTCCTCCAGCAACCCCACGCGATACAGATAGCAATAACAATGAGAACCGACCCTAATCCAACTGAGACTCCAAGTATCAGTTGCAAGTTGCTTGGCGATGAAGAAGAAGATGATGATGGTGTACTCGATGATGATGATGATGATGATGATGATGATGATGATGAAGGTGTCCGGTGTGCAGGCGGTGGTGGAGGTGACAATGCCTTTGTACTTGGTGGTGGTGGTGGCGGAGAATTCAGTGAGGAAGGGGGCGGTGGTGAGCCACTGCTGGAGCTATTACTTGGAGGCGGCGATGGAGGAGAATTGTCTGGAGGCGGTCCATCAGAGGGAGATGGTGGTGGGGACGAGGCAGGGGGCGGGGAGGGTGATGACTTCGGGGGTGAGGACGCTGCTGGGGATGGGGTGAGGCTGCTGCCGGGGATGGGGGAGAGGACGCTGCCGGGGCTGGGGGAGAGGCTGCTGCCGGGGCTGGGGGAGAGGACGAGTCAGAGGATTTGGGAGGAGGTGGGGAATCCGGCGACGGAGCAGTGTCGTTTGATGAAGACATTTTGTATTGTCAATGGCAGATCATCAAACTTCCTGCTAGGCTTTCTATGTGGAAACCTCCACTACTCCCGCAACTTCTCTCCTCTGTGATCGACGACCCCTGAGAGGAAGATTGCATGACACGACATGGATATAAGCGCAAAAGGGACAAAAACAGTTCCCATGCAACAGAAGCATTGTCATCAAGAGGACAATCATCAACGTGCTCGATCCCTAAGAAAGTTTATTGTAAAAGAGAATCCACAATATTCAAGCGCATTCAACATGGCTTTCGAATCTAAATTTTTGGGAAGAAAAAAAATGAGTCCTTAAGTGATTGCAAATTTCGAGATCAAATTCTAGCTTCTAAAGAAAAAGAAGAAGATAATTTCGCTCAGGTAACACAATACAATCAGATGGGAAAATGACTTGAAAACGAACAAAGTTCCCGATGTGAGAAAATGGTTCCCTATTCATTTAGCGAACGCACGACGCACATTGCATGAGGAAGATGCTAATTTTCTTCCTCTCCTATTACAATTCATACAAGGGCTCAAAGGCCAGGTCGGGCGACAACATCATCGGGAAAACAACAGGCACTAAAGACAAGATTATAGCGAGGAGATTAAAAACGAAGGATAACGAGATGTAATTCCAATAGCAGATGGTTTCCTTTACTTTTCCTGCAATGATTTAGGGTTAAATAACTCGAAGGGTGGCATACATACTTTTGCAGCATCTTCCATGGAGATGGAAGGAGATTATCAATGATCTAAGATGGTGAATGACAGGCAAAAGTGGCGTACCTCGACAAAACAAAATAGGAGAGTTGTCACTCAGAGGAACGAGGAGGAAAAGGTGAAGCATAGTGATGGTTGCATCTTAGATAGAGAAACCCCCCATCACCATCATCTCCTCTTCCTTCCTACAAAGGAGGGTCTCTCCCTTTTTCCCTCTCCCCACCTCTCTCTCTCTCTCTCTCTCTCTTTCTTCAACCCTTGTCTTTTGCCACCTCTTGTTTTGGAGCCTTGGCCGTTATTTCTGTTACCAATTCCTGGCTGAGGTTTTGCGTTACCTTCTTTTGACAGCCATGTTGGCAATGGACATAGTGGGGAAGACTTTTGGGGTGATTGAGGCGCAAATTTTGTGGGTGAGTGTATTCGAGCATATAATACCAGGCGATATAACCCCTAAAGAATTGAGCCCTCCTCACAGTTTCTTAGCTTCCAACTCAGGCGTGAAACTGAAAATTTACCTGACTTATGTTTATATACTCTGTTCAATGGAAAATGAATAGGTAGGGTACTGGAAATCATTTGACATGGTATCAATTGGGTCCGGTGTCTCGTGGATTCGCATGCCAGGTACTGTAGTCATAGCTTGTCCAATCTCTAGTGAACCTGACGTCAATTGGACAGAGACTGAACATATCACGGAGCCTGAATCATTTTATTAGCACAAGTCAATCACAGACAAGTTCATCTCTTTGTATATAGCCGCGTATCGCATCCACCACCAATGAACCGCCAATGACCCGTAATTATCAACATGGCATTACATGGAAGTGACTGGTAAAAAGATTCAGCATGAGGCCCCAATTTTTCGTTACTCCGATGATGAATGGATGGCTAGTTTGATGTGTTAAGCGATTGGGAGACCAGTTGGACATTCTACGAATTTGGCTATAGGTACAATCAGTTCAAAGTTGGGACGATATCTTGCTTGCCATGCATGGGTTAGACAGCTTTTTATCCTAAAGTAGCACATAGTAACAATTCCCTGTCCTTCCAACGAAGCAAGCATTTGATCCATCAGAGTACTTAATCATTATATGGGAGCTCTCACGGTTAGATATCAGATGGAAGGAAAAGAATGAATGGATAAAGCCTGCAAAGGATTCTCGTTGTTACCATACCACAAAGGCGAATGCTGGTGTATTCATTAGAGGCAACCGATTCATATCCCGACATCACCATCCAAGTTGTCTTGGGCTCTCTTTTTGGTCCCCAACCGTTTGCAGCACGAACCTCATCACCAACACACTACTGAAGCACAACATTCGTTTCAGCAGAATCTGGTAAAACGAGCTCCAGTTACAAGGGTCTGCATATTATTCCTATAATACAATCAGTCCCTGAGTAAAAAAATGCCAACCTCACTTGACTTTTCTGGATCCAGGAACTCAGAGCCATCAAAACCTCAGAAAGTAGCCGGTCATATTATAAGTTATCACAATCAATCTCAATTTCCATCCCCCACAAATATTGCAGCACTTGCTTATCTCAAAATGCTTAAGTAGGTTGTAATCACGAGTGTCATGCGATGGGTGTTGACTTTCAAACTGAAAGTACTAACAGGGTTTTTTTGTTTTTTCCCAATTTTTTAAGAATAAGTTGGTAATGAATTCATAGCAACAAACTAAACAGTAAATTTGTGACCATATACATTATGAAGACAAAAAGACACAGCAGGTTGCTTCTCAGTTCTTACCTCATACACTCGAATATCTCTGCACTAGGCATTTCTACGTTTATTTTGGATCTCAACTTCTTTCATTTCAACATCGTCAGGCAACCCTCTTAGTGGTTCCACAAATGGTGAACTTAAAGATGACTTCGCCGAAGAGGCAAAGAATGGCCAAGCAATTGAGCTCGTAGTACCAGAGGAACTTAACATAGGATTTGGCTTTATAGAGCTGAAAGTAACCTTTTTCTCCTTATCTTCCTTGTTCTCAGGCCTTTGATGCTTAGACAGTACCTCCTTTATGTCTACTGCTGAATTACCACTCTGACTTTTCTCTCCGGCTAAACTGACACCAGAAGAAGGCCCAAAAGAAAGCCAAGGCTGAATGAAAGTTTGCATCTGATTTGGCAAGTGTGTATCTGCTCCTGTAGGGTTACCTTTGCATTCAGATTCCTCCTTGGACCTGGCCCGATGGTTCATGTCAGGGACTTCAATGAACTTATTTGATTTATTGTCTGCCTTTTTATCTTTGGTTGGTTTAGCCTCTGCCTGGCTATCTTTGTCCAGTACAATTACTTCAGCTGTCTCAGCTTTGGTTGAAGTCCGGCCGGAGGTTATTGCAGTTGTTGGAAATGCTTTCTCCGGGGGGACAGCTGGAGTGTAATTAGATGGCAGCAGATCATCCCAATTCTCCAGGAGCTCCTTGTAAACCTTTCGGAGGGTGACTTCAGTCAGACCAGTTACCTTACAAATTTCAGCCTGAGTTTTCCGCTTGTCTTCTAGTTGACAGGCAAGATATATAGCAGCTGCAGAGATGCTTATGGGGTTTCTACGAGTGCAGAAGCATTTGTTGATCACGACTTCCCCAATATGAGTAGCCAATTCCTGAATTTAGAAACTAGTTATTGTATAATTTGGTGAAAAGCAACCTTAAGGGAAAAACACATTCTAACATTGATTAAATTCCAGAGTGGCCGAGAGAGAGACTGTTATTTTTATCACACTTCAGAGGAATAAAATGATTTGAATAGGATTGAATCATCCAAAATCTGTTTCCATGTAGGGGAACTTATTTTACAGTGTGTAAAGTAAAAGGTTTCCTCAATGTCTTTCTTTTATTTTCTTCACTATAAACTCTCATAGGATGCAACCAACTCAAATTATGAAGCTTATGAACAATTGTTTGGGGAAGTTCCCTGAACCACTGGAATTTACTCATGTGCAGATGTGGCTGATTGATTGCAGCTAATTCTTATTGTCCTGCTTGCTCCCCAAATCCTCCTAAACAAGCAAAGAAAGATCGCTCTATTTCCTCTTAACAATGTGGCCCATAGCATCATTTCATCTAACAAAAGTCAGACTCTTTTCACAAAGCAACATAGCCAAACTCGAATTACACATTAGCTACTATGGTAAAATCTACAGACAAAAGAATACCTGAGCAGATTTGTTCAGTTGGAGGAGTGTACAAAACCTTGGCATATGGACAGATATTGAATTGCTGTTAATGGGCTGACTTAACTGGAGAGCCTCCCCAAGTATCTTGATATATTTCCCAATTTCTTTCTGAGGCACATTGGCTGCAATTGAAATTTCCTGAACATTTAACTTTGCATTAGATTCCCACAAGCAAAGGAAGAAAGGTAGAGAGAATCTAAGATTGTAATTAAAGAGCAAAGAAAATAACATTGACAGAACATAGAACACAGGTTACTCCTAGCAGATCCCTCCAAGAAGCAACTTACTAGCAAATACCTGAAAAATATAGACAATGAAGAACTGCAAGAAAAACATTGGGTAATAGAAATTGTGCTCAAACCAAAAAAGCAAATCATTAAGCATACCAGAACTTGATTTCTTATGCCAGCAAGAGAAAACTCATTAATTTCTTCCTAAGTATCATAAGGTCAGCAAAAGCACTCATATATTCTGTTATGTATGAAGATCTCTCTTTGGGTTTTAAGACTGTTAATGCCACAAACATAACTACCCAAAAGAATACCTTCTGAAAGTCAATTGGCGAATGAAAAGACGCACTATTTGAGCTATATTTGGTCGAGGTGTATGGCTAGCAATGTGTGTTTTCCTGGATCACTATGTGTAAGAAGATATTGATGCAGCTCACGATCCATGCAAGTATCGATAGTTGCATAAAGTTCAATTATAAAGACAAAAACATATTTTAAAAAACAAGCAAGTATCCACATAACAGTATGTGATGACGGCT
Source organism: Corymbia maculata (assembly GCA_014182735.1). Lineage (NCBI taxonomy): Eukaryota > Viridiplantae > Streptophyta > Magnoliopsida > Myrtales > Myrtaceae > Corymbia > Corymbia maculata. Next base: position 13,398,311 of record CM024689.1, read on the forward strand.
GCCACCATGAATCTCACATATGAACCAAAGCCTAATGCATAGCAGCATAGTTCCAACTAAACCAGCCCTATAAGATGCAAAACAGGGATTCCCCTACAGATACACATTCCATTACAGGACAATAACATATATTTAATCCATGGAGTCTTACATATACCACCCTAGCATCGATAAACAAAAGAGATGTGATGCAGGGATCACCATCAACCTGAGGTGCACACCATCAGTGTAATGTATTGCAACATCCAACTACGTCTTCCATATGAAATACCACTGATTGTTTCTACAAAAACACGTTCCATTGCAAAAATAACAGACGAAGAGACAACATTAACAACTCCCGAGGCATCACCTGAAGAGTTCTAGGCTCTTGCGCCTCTCTAATGGCTTGAACAAGAGCAGCAGTAGCGAGAGCCTCGACGCTCCGATTCCTCAAGCAAGTCGCCGAGCAACAATCCCTAAACAACTGAAACGCGTGGTCCGAGATGTCGCAATCCAACCCCAAAATCGACGCCACGTCGATGATCTGCATGTACGCCCTCAGATTGTCGACGACGACCGTCGACGACGATGGCGTCGAGCTGGAATTCGCCGACGCCGACGACGACGACGACGAGGGATTGGTGGACTCGAGAGTTCGCTCGAGCTCTGCGAGGTGGCCGGAGAAGGAGAGGCAGGAGCGGAGGGAGAGCGGGGAGTTCTCGAGGGACCAGGTCGAGAAGGCGGTGATGAAGCCGGCGGCCTCGAAGGGGTCGTCGTCGGCGTCGGAGGGGGCTAGGGCTTGGGGAGGGAGGGAGGGGAGGTCGGAGGTGACGAGGCAGAGGGGGTTGTCCTGGGAGCGGAGGTGGAAGAGGTGGTGGGGGAAGTGGTGGCGCTCCTCCACGACGCGGCCGCAGGAGGTGCACTCGGTGATCGAGCGGCCGCCGCTCGTGGTGGCGCACCGCCACTGCGACGCCGCCGAGCAGTACGGGCACTTCATTTCCAGCTCCCTCAGTCTCCTGCGCCGTCCCCGCTCTCTCGCTCTCTCGCTCGCTCGCAGTCCCCTTGAGCTAATTGTTCAATTCGATTCTAACCCCCGATTTTCCGATGAAAATGCTGAATTTACCCTCCGACTTTTAATTTTACTCAATTTGATCCCTGTTCCATGCCCGTTGAATTGAATTGAATTGATTTTACTCAATTGGATCCCTCTTGTCTAACAAAATGACTAACAATTCAACTCAATCCAATCTGATCGTGCGATTTCATATTCATACCAAGGCCAGGCCTGAGTCCTTATGTGACATTGAGATTTGAGAGCTCGAACTCGAGATCCAACAAGAAACCAACCACCCCCCTTCCCCCGCGAAAAAAAAAGGAAGCCAACATCAAGGGACCCGGCGGTTTGACTTTAAGAAGATTTGATCGGACGCGACCAGGGTTAAAAGTCTAGCGTTTCCATTCGAAACTTAGAAAATGTATAAAAATGATCGAGCTTGTGTCTTTATCAAAGTTGGGCGGCCCCACCGTAAGAGGGTCGGCCCTCCAATTTGCTCTTTAATTTAAGTTAAGTTCGTTTTATGAAAAATATAATAATTATTAAAAATATTTTTAGAGAAATCATTTATAAGAAAAATGATAATATTTTTCGATATTCGATTAAAATCCAAAAATGACCTAGATAATATTTTTCAATGCTAAGTATGAAAATTGTCATTTGATTTTTTTTGTACTTATTTCATTAATTTTTTAATTTTTCTTGTCTTTTTGTGAAAAATTGAATTTTTCTTTTTTTTCTTTTTGGGTGATTGACAAAGAAGAAGAAAAAAAGGGATTTTATAAACATAAAAATGATTAAAATTTTGATTTTTTAAAAAATAATTGAAATTTTGTTAAGAATGAATGTTTTATAAGTGAAGGTCTTAGCATAATCGCTAGCAACTCATGCATTGTCTTTGTGGATCTAAACTTGAATGCTAAGGATTAGAGCTCGAGCCATGCCTTTATGGACGTGATCTCAAGTGCTAGGCCATAGGACACATGCACTATGGGTTCGGGTTTAGTCTCGATGGACCCAAGCATAGGTATAGAGGGCTTGGGCTTGGAAACTAAGGTCCTAAACTCGACCTCAATGGACCCAAGTCCAATCCGGGTGGACTTGTGCTTGAGCATTATAGACTTAGACCTAACCTAACCTTATTGGATTCAGTTTAGACATTTTTCATTGGATTCTTATATAAAGTTTCAAGTCCAAATATTAATATGTAATGATATTTTAAAAAATATTTTTCGACTTTTTCAAAAAGAAAAACATTTTCTTGAATTTATGTATATTTTTCCACTTATTAGGTATAAATTATTTACAAAATGAACAGAGCCCTAACTCAGGCTCCTAGTACAGACTCAGACTCGCGGCTGTGCAAATCCGGGTCTCCACCGCCCGGACCAGGGGTTTCTGGGGTGCGCCCTCCCCCACTCACGTGATGAACCCACGGGCCATGGCCCGTGTATCGAGCCATTAACTCTGGATAGAGTCCGGACGGGGAGGATCAGATTCGACGTCAACGAAATCGCAGTATTGTTATTATTATTATTATTATTATTATTATTATAATTATAAAGTGGTGGCCCGCAAAAAGAAAAAAAAAATGTCTCCCTTTCAAAAATTGTTGCAAATGATACGGCGCCCTCTCTCCTCAGATCGTCCCTTTCCCGAGTCCGACCCCTTCCACCTCCCTCTGTAGCTCACCGCGCGAGTAGTGCCGACGACGACGGTCCCATCGAACCCCCCGGAGCTCCGCCGGCGTCTCCTTTTCCGGGCGACATGAAGGATGACGATTCTCTCCCCCTATCGACGTCGGCGGCGACCAATGCGAAGAGGGAGAGCTCCGATCCCGGCGTCTTCGGCCGCGGCCGGTACAAGATTTGGGCGCTCGCCGCCATCCTCATGCTCGCCTTCTGGTCCATGTTCACCGGCACCGTCACCCTCCGGTGGTCCGCCGGCAACCTCAACCGCTTCTCCGACGACCTCGACGCCCCCATCCGCGACGATCTCGACGTCCTCGTCAGTGCCCCTCCTTCCCCTCTCTCTGTCTCTTCCGTGCTTTCTCGCGTCGAGTGTCTTGTGTTCCTGAGGTCGTGTACGCGGGCCGTCGCTAGGGTTTGGATTGGATCTCGTCGGTTGATTTCGGGGCGGGATTGTGTGCGATGCTTGTGCAGGAGATGGAGGAGAGGGAGAAGCTGGTGAAGCACATGTGGGACGTGTACACGAATAGCAGGCGGATGAGAATGCACAAGTTTTGGCAGGAGGCGTTCGAGGCCGCGTTCGAGGACTTGAGCAGTGACGTTCCTGGTGTAAGAGAGGATGCGATCACGGAGATCGCTAAGATGTCCATACGGTTCATCGATCCCCCTCCAGCTCAATCCACGGTAAGTGTGACCGCCTGACGATCTCCTTTCGCTGTTGTTCTTTTAGATCTTGTGTTCTTGTTCATTCGATGAGTTATTAGCTTTTACTTTTTGGCTTCAAATCGAAAAAATGAATTGCTGGTGACATGTTAGATTACAAGCAAATGATGCTTTAAATTATTAGAAATGTACTAAGAGTGTGCTTGGAAAGACTTGCAGTTTCGCTGATATAGCTTAGTAGGATATGGATCTTCCAATTTAGAGGTGTGACCGTCTGATCAGTACACTAGTTTAGATGAATATTACTTTTAGAAAGCCACATTTGTTAGTGTGACTTGGAACTTGGAATGGGAGGGTGGCCTCTTGGATTTGTATTTCCCTCAGGGTTGTCTCCAACTTACTGATGCATTTGGGGAGCAAACAACTGCACATGGGGAAAGTTTAGATATTCAAGTATGTGATATAGAGCTGTTTCTAAGTTTGTTTTATAGCTGAGTTCTGGGCTTGAACTGCCTGCTGGATGCTTTTACTAACACAATGGACAGAGCTAGAGGTTCACATCACATGCCAAACACATCCACATCTAACACAAAACCATTTTAAAGAGATCTGCATTCGATATGTCTCAAATACCAATTCTTCCATATGTGGAATCTGTAGTGTAGTCCCCCCTGAATTATTTGTGTTTGGTTAGGAGGGTAGCAAAATGTGGAGGGAATGAAAGAAAGTGGACAAAAGGGGGGGTGCTTTTGTTTGATTTGGCCTCATGAACGTTGTCTGCAAAAATTTTAACCTGGATAGCTGATACTAGACATTAATCTGTCAAACTAGAAAAGTTATGTATAAATGCACTTCTTTTTTCGTTTACTAGCATAAGGTGTCCATTTTGATAGACTCACAGAAATTTATTAGCCAATGCATAAGGTTTATAGCAGTTCAGTAGGATGGACTGTATAACTTTATCTTTCTCTGCATGTGTGCACCATGCAGAAACTGTTGTCTATAGACCTGTCTACCGCTGTAGCACATAGGATATTTTCATTGAATGATTTAATTCAGATTTAGCAAATGTCTTTTCAGCAGTTTGGAGGTAGATGTAGCATGAAACTTAGTCTATCCTAAGGCATGTCCAATTTCTGTGTTTAAACTTTAAAGTTATCGTGCAGATGCATGTTCTGAGTGAGATCTGCTTATCGTGTAAAGGTGCATTTGCAATTGTTTCATGCTGATGCAGCTGTGGCCTTGGGGGCTTTAATCAAAGGCTGTGAAGCTACAAATTAAATGATAATTCAAGGCTTGATAAAGAGTTTCATGGAAGGAGTCTTTGGAAACATTTGACTATCGATGGCAACTTTACTATATTGTAAGATGATAAAGATGAAAGGAGTCTTTGGAAACATTTGACTATCGAAAGCAACTTTACTATGTTATAAGATGATAAAGAGAGGAAGGACCCATTTTCTCTGTCATGTTGGTCTTTTCATGTTATCCAAGCTTTAAAAGTTACTCTTGGAATTTTCATATTTTGAGGATAGATTTGACATCTGAGTTTTCGAAAGCTAAGCTGGAGAAGCTCATTTAGTAACTTGTGCTTTGGTTTTCAGAAACTTCTGCTCTGAACCTCTAATTAGATGCCTGCTGAGGTGGAAGCTCTTATTTAGAAATTATAGCTGCTCTATTGAAAGTTTTGCGAAGTAGGTTCTCAAGAGTGATCTTGGCACTTGATGTACTTTCCTCAAGTGCAAGTCTCATCAGTATATCTACATTCTTTCCCTTGAAAATTAGTTTATTATTAAATGAAAAAGACTTCAGGGTTGATTGACACTTGCAGATCTTCTTACGGTATGCTCAGATAATCACTATTCAAGCTTTTAGATTGGTGAGAATCAGAGACTGACTTAAAACAAAATCTAAACTTTCAGGCTTGGGTCACCTTTTAGGGGATATTTTTATGCCAATTGTTGCACCATATGTAACTGAATAAAAAACCAAAAACAGAATTACTGCTCTGGCTTTTGAACCAACTGGATTTCAGGCTTCCCCTTATCTCCTCTGTCTTTTCTAACCGTATACCCAATTTAGGGGAATGTCAGATCATCCTTAGATCTTGGAACAGCTTATGCTTATGACATGAATAAATAGGAAAAAATGTAACTTGCTATGTTTGCAGTTAGTAAGTTTTGGCAGGTGGTGCTCTTGAACTTGCAAATACAGTTTCTGCCTTTTCTTTTGTTTCTAATGATGTTGGCTCGTGACCAGTGATTAACGGAACTTTGCAAAAGGCATTTTGCCCACAGGTGTATTGGGAAAGTGGGAACTGAATTCTGTTATTGTAAATTCTGGAATCTGAGTAATTAGAACTCGAAAGTGGTTTTATTAGTGATGAATTAAAGAGAACATGCATGGATGATGGCCTAGTTGATCCTATGGCTCGTATCTTTTGTTTCTTGAATCACATGGGCTTTGTAGTTGTATTTTTGGTTGGGCATTTATAAAACCACGTATGCTTCGAGCCTTTGGTAGCTCGTAAAATCTAACAGATATGTACCCTTCCATTTTTGTAGAATGCTCGGGAATTCACCAAGAGGTTCAAGATAACAGAGAGAGGAGAGGCAGTAGTGGCTCGCTGACGACACTAAAAGCCTAAAGTTTTGGAGATCCGAGAATTTAAATCGTTGTCCTCTCCAATGATGATCCATCGTGCGCTGCTGGAAGCTTCATGGTGGCCATGAAGCATTAGATTTCTATGGCGGAGACAGGGTCGTATGTACTTAGATGAGGATTTTGTGTTCTTTCAATATGATGTCGGCTATTTTTTTTTTTTTAATGGTTGTAAATTGAAACAACCGATACTTCGGGAAATTCATTGAATGGTTTTTCTTTCAGTTAAATCACCTATAAGTCCTTTTCGACCGAAGTATCGGTTGTTTATTCTCCCGTAAAATTTATTTGCTCGAAAGCTTAGGATTGACCCCTTACACTACATTACATGTGTATCATGAGTAGGTTTGTGTGTGCCCTTTGCGCCTTATTTTAATTTTTATGAATTTATTAGTATAAACATTGACTTCATTACTTTATATTTTTGCACTTCTATATGGGTATTAGAACTGCATAATGGTAATTAAAATCGAAGAACATCGCATCAAATAATGTATCATCAAACGGACGTTGACCGATTTATTAAGATCTTGTTTATATTTAACTCAATACCAAAACTCCAAATCCGTTTCATGATTTATGGATGACTTGGCTTAAAGTTTGCCCACCACCTTCAAGTACCCATCCATAATCCGATCCCCGAACTCCCTTATTAATTTGATGAGTCGGTCCATGGAGCCATCCATTCTTCAGTGTCAAAAATATAAAGAGAAACATGCTAAACATGAATTTCGAGATGGGTTGGACATGTTTTGGGTTGGACATGGGTCAATAAATTTGCAATTCAATAAAATGTGTCATGAGTGGGTTAAATTGATTAATTTAGGTCAAACAATATATGACCTAACTCACCCGTTTAATAGACGTTTGCTTAGGTCAATGCTAAGCATGTTGATTTCAATTTTGGCAAGTTGAGATTTGAGAAATTGTAAATGACATATATTAGAGATGAACGAAATGACTATTTTTATTTTTTTTTTGGGTAGTCTTTTTTATTCTTACTTTAACTCTTATTTTTAGATTTTTGTTTTGTCTTCTTTACAAAGGCGTGATAAGTGAAATCCATACGTAAAATTAAATCATCTATATTTTAATCACTTAAGAAAATGGAGTTCATGCATTGAGCTTGGTCCACTTCAGGATAACCAAATGCAAGAACCTAACCGAAGAAAGGAAATAGAAACATCGAATCGAACTGGCATTGCAGATCCAAACCGGAAATTTATGATCGACCTCCCTCTGAGCTCGATCTTGGCTCCAGCGAGGCGCGCGCTAGTATTGGCTATTAAGGCCACACAGAAGTAAGCGACCGTGCGCGATGCTTGAACCAAAAGCCTGGCGAAACCAATTACCGTACCAATTGTAAACAGCACGTAATTCTTGCACGTTTCGAGGATGATTAGAAAATCCATCATTAGACCCAAAAAAAGAAAAAGAAAAAAAGAAAAGTCGAACTACCAAAAGCATCACTGATTCCGACATAATCTGAATTGAAAATATTCGTGGGATCATCATTCTGCTACTGTTTATTTCCTTTTGCGACCCAAAACATGCCGTGAGGATGGAATATGTGTTCCGAAACTCTTATCAAATATTCGGACCGACCCGATTGCATTCCGGACCCTCGGACCTCAATGATTTTCGCATTTACGAATCTCTAATCTTTAAGAAACTGTAGTCTCAATCATTAAGCTTTCAATTTTTCTGTTATGCTTGATGCACGTTGGATCCAATTATTGTAAATTAAGTTGAATTGCAATCAATCGCAGCGGAATTTGTAGACATTAGAATTGCGCAATATTGTGGAACGTAAATAACGGAGTAGGTGAGAGAGAAAAAGAACAATACACCAGAAAATTTTATGTGGAAACCTAAGATCGGAAAAACTACAAGACACCAATGGAGGAATTGTCCACTATAATCAAAGGATTATAATTTTTTTTTTTGGTCAATAAAGGATTGCAATTTATACACCAAAAATTTACATGGAAAATCCAATATAGGAAAAATCACAAGACGTTGATCGAGGAACTGTCCACCGTAATCAAAAGATTACGATTAACACTCTTCACAATTGTCACAAAACACACATCTCTTGATGAACTCTCAAGATCTCTCGTGTTTATATAAGTTGTTGAAGATCCCTGCAATTTGGAGTATTTTTCTTTTATGGTGTTATATAAAATCTCCATCAAAGCCATTTTGTTTACAGTGGTAGATGTCCACCCAAATTTGGAATCCTCCCTAATTGATTTGATAATCACCTTCCAATTAAAATTCTCATCGATTTATTGAATTCCCCTAATTTGGGCCATCATCAAAATTGATATATCCCGATATTATTCCTCAATAAGATTTATTCTTATTTGGATTTCTCACTTTTTGGCATCCTACCATAATAGGACTCCTTCCTATTAGGTGTTTATGATGAACAACCATCGATATATTCCAAATCAACACCAGCACCAGAACATGTTGGGCTGCTCCCAACACCAACAGAATATCTTAAGAAGCTCAAACTTGGGCTCATACTATGGCAATATAGGGTAAGGAGTCTATTGTTGAGATATTTGAGCTCACACGTGAGGCTCCCTATGTCACAATTACTAGCCACGTTATTTTTGCGTAAAAAAAAAACCTTAAATCAGTAAATCCGTCCCACATTTTCCTCAAACTAATTTTTGCACCACAAAAAAGATCTCAAACTAGTAAATGAGTAAACGGGGCATAGGTACAACATGAAAGTTAGTTTTGAAGGTAAATGTGGTGCTAGTTTACCGGCTCGTGGTTTTTTGCAGCGTGAAAATTAATTTAAGGGTAAATGTGGCATGAGCACACCATATTTCAAGATTTTTATGGTGCGAAAATTAATTTGGAGATAAATATGACACTAGTATTTAGTCCTATATTTAGACCGTAGCACAACACGGTGGTCGAGAAAACTTTAGCCGAAAGATCAAACGAACCCAAGAAAGAACGACATCCCAAACCAAACAATGCTATTTTCTTTGTCTATATGATCAGCTTGGTTCGACTTCAAACCATCAATACTCAAGACGGCATTGAAATATACAAGAAATCAATGGCGGTACCGGCTGTTGAAATGCTACGACTTGGTACCGTTCAGCTGGATCCCTTTGCCTTTGTCAATGACCTCGCTCTTCTTCTCCCTCGTGAAGAGCATCTCGATCTCTTCCAGGGTCTTGCCTTTCGTCTCGGGCAAGAAGAAGTAGAAGAAGGCCAGAGCCAGCACGGACACGCCGGCGAACATGAAGAAGGTCCCGCCGATGGTTATGGCCTTCGATATCATGAGGAAGCTGATCGACACGACCGAGTTCATGAGCCGGTTCACCGCGACGCCGATGCTCATCCCCTGAGCCCTCAGTCTCAGCGGGAATATCTCCGAACTGTAGACCCACGTGACGGGGCCGAGCCCGATCGAGAAGAAGAAGGCGTAACCGTAGGTGGCCACGATGCTCGAGAGGAGGGCCCACGAGAGCCGTTCCTTGGCATGCTCCGCCATCGTCAGGCAAAACCCTAATCCGGTCAGGGCAACGATCATCCCTACTGTGCCCACTAGGAGCAGTATCCTCCGGCCGACTCTGTCAAGCAAGAAGGCGGCGATTACTACAGACGTTAACCTCGCGAGGCCGACACCAACTGTAGCGAGCAAGAGGCTTTTGTTGCCGGTCACTCCGGCTTTCTTGAAAATCCGCGGGCTGTAGAGGATGACTCCGGAGATCCCCGTCGCGTGTTCGAAGAAATGGATTCCGACCCCAGCGAGCAAGATCCACCGCACCGTGGGCGAGGGCCTTAGCAAGAGCTCTTTCCACACACCTTCGCCGCGAGTCTTCCTCGGAAGCTTGACCACGTCCTCGTCGCAGTTCTCGTCGATCTCGGCTGCTATTTTTATGTCCTGGAATCGGATTCCGCTTCTTGCTCTGAATTACAGACCAGGCGCAAGACCCTTTTCGCCTCGGCCAGCCGGCCTTGCAATATCAACCACCTCGGCGATTCCGGCATCTTGAGGCTCCCCAATGCCAAGGCAAGGGAAGGGATGGCCGCGATGCCGAGCATCAGCCTCCATCCTAGCTTTAGGGTCAATTTTGCGAAGAAGTAATTCGATACATAGCCGAGCAAGGACCCTAGGGCTATGCATAGCTCCGGCAAAGAGGATAATAATCCTCGGTGAGCGGCGGAGGAGATTTCCGCAGAGTACAAAGGCGCGATCATTAGGGCGAAGCCGACCCCGAGGCCGGCGACGCACCGGCCCACCAACACGACCGCATAGGATGGCCCATAGCCCATTAGGGCCGAACCAAGTAAGAAGAGGACGGAGGCGAGAACGATGCTGTAACGGCGGCCGATGTAGTCCGACGTCCTTCCAGCGATGAGAGAGCTCACGAGGGCACAAACGTTGAGGATTCCAGCGAGAATTCCGACCTGCGTGTCGTTTATCTTGAGGTCCTCTTGTAAGAAGATCATGGCCCCGCTCATGACACCAGTGTCTGCAGTGTAATTGCAAAATTGAAAGTGAACAAGAATTCATTTCATGACTACACGATCCAGAAGAGTGTTCTAATTCAGACAAGACAGGTCCCTTTCATGGGATTTTTCAGAAATCATTTGAGACTAGAAATTTTGTGGAATCTAAAGTAGAAATTGTCAAACGAAATCAAATACTTTAGTGAATGCCATCTATATAAAATAGAGTTAAAAAATGTAACTAATAGGCACATGAGCACTCGGGAATGATAATCAAAATAGTCTTTTCATGCTACATGTCTAGATGCGATTCCTCATCACAACTTTACTACAAATCAATCAACCATTTCTCTTTTGGTTAAAAGGACACCGATATTCACTGATGGATTATAAAAGGTTAATTAGTTCACATGTTTGTAGATGTCGGTACTTATTAACAATCACTAAAGAGTCTATATCTTCAATCTCAATAAAGTTCCTAGAGAGATTATTCCGATCGCATCTTGGATGATTTGAAGGTTTGGTTTCACCAGATATGATCAATACGTGAAAAAATAAAGAGCGCACGGCCTGTATATCACATGAAGATTTCTCGTTCCAGTTAAACATGTAGAACAATACATTTCATCATCCGCAAAATGAACAACGAAACGAACGTAAGATCTCGACAAAGTAAACCAGATGGGGGAGAGAGATGACCATAGCCAAAAATAATGGAGATCACGGAGGCGACGATGGCGCAAGCGCAGGCATATTTGTTGAAGCCGGAAGGCTTCTCGGCCACACCACCCCCATCACCCAAATTCTCCATGCTCATCGCTTATCTTCTGCTTATGACTCTCACCACCACCAAAGCTCCTTGCTCCTTGAACAATAGCAGTGCCGACTGACCCTTTTTATAGCACACCACCACCACCACCACAGTCGCGCGCCGAGCCGTGGTTTTGCTTCCGACGTGACGCTAGAGAGAGGGTCGTATCCCATTCAAGAAAAAAATCTATACACTTCAGCCAAATCATGGTCGCTATATAATGCAACCAGGCAGAATTGAGCAGATATAGATCTCATTAAATTCACCAATGGTAAGAAAATTTTAGATTACCTTAAAAGTGCCGTGTACCTTGAACCATTCAGAATCCGCCAAGTGTCTTCATAGGGCCCCACATGTCAGCCCAATGTTCAAACCCAGCGCCCAGTGCATCTTCTCTCCTCTGTATTTGTTTACCCACCCTCTTTTCTCTCCTCTCTCCCCTCTTTCCCGACCCGGCAACATTCTCTCCCACCACGGCCACACTCCCGCTCCGACGATGGCGATTCTCCACTCCGACGACGGCGACACTCCCGCTCCGATGACGGCCTCTCTCTCTCTCTCTCTCTCTCTCTCTCTCTCTCTCTCTCTCTCTCTCTCTCTCTCTCTCTCTCTCTCTCTCCACTCCACAACCTCTTTCTCCCGACGGCATTCTCGCGGTTCACTCTCGTGACCTCTCTGATTTTGCTTGGCCTTCTCCCTCCCTCCCGACTCGCTTTGATCTGTCATCCGATCTTCCAGTGACGACGCTCGCTTCCACACTCTGCTCTACTTAGAGTCATTGGGAGGGACAGAGAGACAAGTAGAATTGGTCGTCAAGAGAGAGCGCGATTTGGGAAGAGAGAGGACACGAGTTTTCAGAGGAGAGAGAGGCCGCCGTCATCGGGAGGGGGCGGAAAGAGTGGAGAGAGAAAAGAGAGCGCTGCAGTGAAAGAGAGAGGAGAGAGAGAGCAAAGCACTAGGTAAAAAAAGAGAAAAGAGAGAGAAGAAGCCTTCTTGCGCTCTAGGTTTGAAATTGACATGTGGGGCCACGTGGACATGTGGCGACTTGTGAATAGTTCACAGTAGCACTAATGTGGTCCTTTTAAGGTACCCAATATTTTCTTGAATAAGGTAGGACAGGGACAGTAGACAATTTGACCTGACATGGCACCTTGACTGATTGTTCATTACTAGAATACCCGTTTTTCCCCTCTAAAATGGATAGCTAAGCAATTACAGGCCGGGAGATTTCATCTTAATCCCAAATGATTAGTGGAGAAAAGTTTCGCAACATCTCACTGAGGAATAGTCGAGAGAACTTGCACCAAATCCTAAGATGTTGGCCACCATGAATAGGTTATTATAAGAGTAGTGAAATGATATGTCCAACAACATTATGAGTCACATGTTAGACATAATCAAGCCGATCATCAACGATGTCATGATTGACATACTCTCGAGGTCATGATTGTCTAATCAACCACCACTATTTAATCCAGTGGTAATTGGGTACATTCCCAATCCACCTCCATTGATCGATGTTGATAATGTTCATAAAAACACCCAAATTGGTAACAATAATTTGACAAATCAAACTAATCAATAGATTGATTAATTATCAAATGTTTAAAACGTAAGGCTAGTGGTCCCAATGTATCCCCATCAAGCCACACATGCCAATTAACATCAATAATCCGATCAATTATTAGAAAACATACATGAATGACGACATGTTGATCCCATGGCTCATGTCTTTTGTTTCTCGAATTGCATGGATCTCTTCCTTGTATTTTGGACTGTGCATTTATACGAACTGCGTATGCTGCAAGCCTTTTTGTAGCTCATGAAATCTAACAAAAATGTCGCCTCCATTTCTGTAGAGTGCCCGAGAATTCACTAAGAGGTTCAAGATGACAGAGAGGAGAGGACGATTTGGTTTTCTTTTAGATCAATGTTGCATTCTTTAAGAGTTGTACATTGAAACGACCGATATGTCAGAAATTCATCAAATAGTTTTATGTCATTTAATTACCGAAGTTCGAATGGTGTTGATCCCCCCTACATCCAAACATAAACAAGAACTCTTTTCCTTGTAGAAATTTATTTGCTCCGATCGTCCCCTTACATATGCCGTTGCATTTGCGTCAGCAATTCGTATTGCATACGTATGTGCATAGACAAAATTTACTTTTCAAGGTATGGGACACCTAACAGATTACAAGAGATCTTTTCCACTTGAATATGCAGGAACCTTGGTGCACATCAAGATATTCAAATGGAAGAACCTGACCGATGAAGGGAAATAGAAAGATAGAATCGAACCAGCATATAACTGGAAATTTAAGATTGACTGACCTTTGAGCTAGATCTTGGTTCTATCGAGGCGCGATCTTGTATTGGCTATCAAGGCTATGGAAGGACACGGTTGTGCGCAATTCTTGAATCAACAGTCTGGCGAAACCAATCTACCAAATGTACTTTTCAGGGTCAATAGACAGCACGTAATTCTTTCGCTTTGAGGATGATTAGAAAGTTGATAAACCATAAACATCACTGATCCCAGCATAATCTGAATAGAGGATGTTCGTGGAATTATAATTCTGCTCCTTTTTATTTCCATTTGCGAACCAAAACATGCCATAAGGATGGAAGATCTGTTCTGAAACTCAATCAAATATCCGGATTCCGGACCCTTAGAGCTCAATGATTGTCGCATTTGCGATCTCTGATCTTTAAGAAACCAGAGAAATGCAAATTTGGAAATGGGCTTTGGTTTACCTTTGGAAATGCGCCTTCGGTATAAAACCATTGAAAATTGATAAGGAGCAGTTGTGGCACGACTGCTATGAACACCACCAATTTTCTACTATAGAATCCCACGCGCAAACAAACAAAAATACAAACTTTCAATCATCTTTACTTTCTTGCATTGCATTGTACTTTTAATTTCTAGACTCGTGTCATCAATTTAATTTTGACTTGTATCTTTATACTGAGTATTGCACTGTCAATTAAATTCCAGCATAGTATCTTCGCACTCTCAATTTTTGCTCTGTTGCTGATTAAATTTTGCCATAGTTGGTTTGCATTCAGTTCCTATAAAACAACTATATTTTCTAGGTCTTATTGTCGATTGAATTTTGGCATGATTTGTATTTGCAAAAAGTGTCAAAAAAGTCCTAAAACCTATTATATTGGTGTTAACTTAGTCCTAAATTTTTTGATTTTGTACCAATTCAGTCCTAAACCTTTTAACTCCGTGCCAATTCAATCCTAAATTATTTAATGGTGCTAGCTTAGTTTTACATCTTTTGAACTAATGCCAATTTAGTCTTAAATATTTTGATTTGGTGGCAATTCAGTTCTTAGCCAAAATTAATTGGAAAGACTAAATTGGCATAAAATTAAAAGTTTTAGGACTAAATTGACACTAGTTCAAAATGTGTATAACTAAATTGGCATAATTAAAAGGTTTAGGACTCAATTGGCACTATTAAAAGATTTCGGACTGAATTGGCACAAATTAATAGGTTTAAGATTTTTTTGATACTTTTCTCGTTTGTATTTATATCGTTCCTTCGAAAGTGAAATTGTTGAGTTCCATATTTACTTGTGGTATTTTCTGTCTAGAGTAGCCACATGACCTTGTCTCCTCTAATTAAAATTCAAAGAACAACTTTTGTGAAAGAACTCTTGTTGTGATAGAATTTCTGGCGAAACAAAAGTTGATAAACCAAAAACATCAACGATATCGACAATAATCTAAATTGAAAGAAATGTGATTATTGTTCTACTCCTTTCTGCGAGCCAAAACATTGCACAAGGATGGAATAATTGTTCCGAAAATTTTTTCAAATATACGGACCAACCCAATTGCAGTCTGGACCCTTGGAGTTCGATGATTTTTTGCATTTACGAGTCGCTGGTCATTAAAAGAAACCGAGACTTAGTCCACAAACTTGCATTTTTCTACCCTGCTTGATGTCTGAATCTCATCTTCATGGATTACTTGTCCCAACCCATGCACATGATTCAATTACAAGACCAAACATAACCAACACACGACATGATCTGAAGCTAAGTTGAGAACGATACCTTTCGAAATCCGATAACATCCAATGATCAAATTATCCAAATTCAAAAGCTTATGATCCTCAAGCGCCAAATGGTACACCAGGAATGTCTAGATACTGAAATCCCTGTTTTGAAAAGTTCAGGCACGAAGTTCAGGCATATATTCAAAAGCTTATGATCCACTGGTGGTGGTGGCGGCTTATACAGATCAAGCACCAGTGGACCACTAACTCCTCAATGTGAAGGAAGATAAGAGATGGGCAAGCATGTGATCCCAGATTGAGTCATCAAGGGCGCGCCACAACATTAATAGGGGTTCTCGAGGCTCGACGGGGTTCAATCGGACTAAATATTTCCGAACCATGACATAACAGTATGGGGTCCAGAAAATTTAAGCCGAAAGATCAAAACCGATGAGAGAAAACATCCCAACCCACACAATACTATCTTTGTTTTATGATCGATTAGGCTCGACTTTAAACCATCAATGCTAAGTCCACATTCACATTTACACGAAATCAACTGTGGTACAAAGTTTCGTGAAATGAGATAGTGAAGTTGAAGTTTCAGAGATCGAAAGCACTTAAAAGATTGGGATAAGGAAAAGGCAACATTGACATTGATCAGCGTTGGAGACTGATGTACGCTTTCTTCACCATATCGATGTAGATCACAAGATCTCTATAAATATAACTTGAAGCATCAGCTCTCTTATATGTCTTCAGTCTACACTAGACTTTGTTTGGCTGGATCTATGCCTTTTTTCGTGGCCGCGCTATTCCTCCTGGTGAAGAGCTTCTCAATCTCTTCCAAGGACTTGCCTTTCGTCTCAGGCAATAAGAAATAGAAAAACACCAGAGCCAGCACGGATATGCCTGCAAACATGAAGAAGCTCCCGCCGATGGTCATGGCGTTCGATATCGAGAGGAAAGTCATTGAAACGAGCGCATTCATGAGCCGGTTCACCGCGACGCCGATGCCCATCCCCTGAGCCCTCAGCTTCAACGGGAATATCTCGGAGCTATAGACCCACGTGACCGGGGCCATCCCAACTGAGAAGAAGGCCACGTATGTGTACGTGGCCACGATGCTCGAGACGAGGGCCCACAAGAGTTGTTCCTTGGCATGCTCCACCATTGTCAAGCAAAACCCTAATCCGGTTAGGGCGACGATGATCCCTCCTGAGCTCACTAGCAGCAATCGCCTCCTACCAACTTTGTCGAGTAAAAACGTGGCTATTACTATAAATGTGGCCTTTGTGAGGCCGACGCCAACTGTGGCAAGCAAAAGCTTTTTCTTGCTGGTCACTCCGGCTTTCTTGAAAATGCGTGGGCTGTAGAGGATGACTGCTTCGATCCCCGTCGCGTGCTCGAAGAAATGGATCCCGACCGCAGCCAACAAGATCCACCGCACTGAGGGCGAGGGCCTTAGCAAGAGCTCTTTCCATACACCTTCGCCACGAGTCTTCCTTGGGAGCTTGACAACGTCCTCCTTGCAATTCGGGTCGATCCCAGCTGCTATTTTTATGTCTTGGAATCGGGTTTCCACTTCTTGCTCTGAATTACAAACTAGGAGCAAGACCCTTCTCGCCTCGGCCAGCCGGCCTTGCAATACCAACCACCTCGGCGATTCGGGCATCTTCAGGATCCCAAATGCCAAGGCCAAGGAAGGGATGGCCGCGACACCTAGCATCATCCTCCACCCTAGCTTTAGGGTCAGTTTCGCAAAGAAGTAATTTGATACATAGCCGAGCAAGATCCCCAGGCTTATGCATACCTCCGGCAAAGAGGATAAGAATCCTCTGTGCGTGGCGGAGGAGATTTCAGCAGAGTACACAGGTGCGATCATTAGGGCGAAGCCGACCCCAATGCCAGCAACGCACCGCCCGGTCATCAAGATCGCGTAGTTGGGCCCATAGCCCATCAGGACCGAACCGAGTAAGAAGATGATGGAGGCAAGAACGATGGTGTAACGACGGCCGATGTAGTCGGACGTCCTTCCGGCGATGAGAGAGCCCACGAAGGCACATATATTGAGGATTCCGGCGAGGACTTCCACCTGCGTATCATCTATCTTGAGGTCCTCTTTTATGAAGATCATAGCCCCACTCATAACACCAGTGTCTGGAGTGAAATTGCAAAATTAAAAGTGAAATCAGTACAAGAAAGAACGATAAGAGTTCATTCCAAGAGTAGGATGGTCATACAAAATCCAGAAGAGTGTTCTAATTCAGACAAAACAGATCATTTTCATGAGAATTTTTCAAAATTAATTGAGACTAAAAGTCTTGTAAAATCTACTGTAGAAATTACCACACGAAATCAATTACTTCAATGAATACCATCTATATAGAATAATGTTACAAAAATGTAACCAACGGGCACATACGCACTGCGAGAAGATAATCAAAATTGTTATTTCTTGCTACATGTTTAGATGTGATTCCTCCTCACAACTTTATTATAAATTAATAAAAAAAAATTCTCTTTTTGTTAAATGACAAAAATATTTGCTTTCGATAAGTTATGAGCGGTTTTCTACATAATGAATTCGTATGTTTGTAGGCATTGATATTTATTAACCATCATTCAGAAGATGATATCTTAAATCTAGATAAACTTTTCAGATAGAGACCATTCCGATCACATAATCTTCTATAAAAAAAACATCTTGGATGATTCGAAGGTGAAACAAGATTTGAAGGTTTAGTTTCACAGATATGATAGGTACATGAATATAAATAGTGCACAGCCTAAAATTTCTGGTTTCAGTTAAACAACTAGAACAGTACGTTTCATCATCCACAAACCGCACGGCGAGATGAAAATAAGATCTTACCGAAGCAAACCAGATAGAGAGAGAGAGATTACCATAGCCAAAAATAATGGAGATCATGGAGGCAACGATGGCACAAGCACAGGCATATCTGTTCAACCCAGAAAGCTTCTCAGCCTCACCACCACCATCACCCAACTTCCCCACGGTCATCGTTATCTTCTGCTTATGATTCTTACTACCACTACTCTCTCTCTCTCTCTCTCTCTCTCTCTCTCTCTCTCTCTGTGACAATATACGAAAGCTCCTTGAACAATCGCACCCTTTTTATAGCACAACACCACCACAGTCGCACGCCGATCTTGGGTTTTGCTTCCGACGTGACGCTAGAGAAACGATCGTATCCAATTCAAGAAAGAAATCTATACACTTCAGCCAAACCCTGGTCACTATACAACATCACCAGGCAGAATCAAACGGATATACGATCTCATTAATTCGCCAGGGAAACCCAGCTTGCGTGTAGCCTGCCTGATCGAGTAAATGTTAATCCTCTCTTTTTGATCGTTACAAGATGAATGGATAAAGCGTGCGGTAGGTAAAACGCCACGTAGGATTGGACTTTGCCACGTCATCGCCAGTGGATCTTTAGACACTGGGATAAGGATAAGAAAATATTAGGTAACTTAAAAAGTGCCACGTACCTTTAATCATTTAGAATTCGCCACGTGTCTTCAAGGGCCCCACACATTAGCTCAATGTTCAAACCCAGCGCACAGTGCATCTTCTCTCCTCTCTATTTTTTTACCCACCCTCCTCACTCTCCTCAGTCCTCACTCTCTCCCCTCTTTCTCGACCTGGCGATGTTCTTTCCCACCACGGTGACACTCCTGCTCCGATGATGGCGACTCTCCACTCCGACGACGGCGACACTCCCGCTCCGATGACGGCCTCTCTCTCTCCACTCCACAGCCTCTTCCTCCCGATGGCATTCTTGCGGCTCACTCTCGTGACCTCTCTCTTTCCAAATCGCACTCTGATTCTGCTCGGCCTTCTCCCTCCCTCCCAACTCGCTCTGATCTGTTGTCTAATCTTCCATTAACAAAGCTCACTTCCATGCTCCGCTCTACTTAGAGCCATTGGGAGGACAGAGAGAGCCGAGCGGAATTGGCCGTCGGGAGAGAGTGCGATTTGGGAAGAGAGAGGACATGGGAGTTTTCGGCAGAGAGAGAGGCCACCGTTGTTGGGAGGGGGCGACTGTCGTCGAAGAGAACATCGTCGGGAAAGAGTGGAGAGAGAAAAGAGAGCACTGCAGTGAAAGAGAGAGAAGAGAGAGAAGAAGCCTTCTCGCACGCTAGGTTTGAAATTGACATGTGGGGCCATGCTGACACATGGCGACTTATGAATAGTTCATGGTAACGCTGACGTGGTCTTTTTAAGGTATCCAATAAGGTAGGACAGGGACAATAGACAATTTGACCTGACGTGGCACCTTGACTCGATTGTTCATTACTAGAATACCTGTTTACCCCCTCTAAAATGGTCAGCTAAGCAATTGCACGCCGGGAGATTTTATCTTAATCCCAAATGATTAGTGGAGAAAAGTGGGTTGCCTACCAAATCGAGGTGTTATTAATTGCAGGACGAAGTTGCTATGTGATTCGACTCTTTGGCCGTTAACCAAGCAGCATAAGAAGGATAATGCAATGAGGCAAAACTTTCGCGACATCTCACTAAAGAGCAGTCGAGAGAATTTACACCAAATCCTCATATGTTGGCCACCATGAACAGGTTATTATAAGAGCAGCGGAATGATATGTCCAATAACATTACGAGTCACATGTTAGACATAATCAAGCCGATCATCAACGATGTCATGATTGACGTACTCTCGAGGCCATGATCATCTAATCAACCGCCACTATTTAATCCAATTGTAATTGGGTACATTCCCAATCCACCTACATTGATTGATGTTAATAATGTTCATAAAAACACCCAAATTGGTGACTAATTTGATAAATCAAAATAATCAATAGAGTGATCAATTATCAAATGTTGAAAACGCAAGGCTAGTGGTCCCAATGTGAATATTCCCATCAAGCCACACATGCCAATTAACATCGATAATTCGATCAATTATTAGAGAACATGCATGAATGACGACATGTTGATCCCATGGCTCATGTCTTTTGTTTCTCGAATTGCACGGATCTCTTCCTTGTATTTTGGACCGTGCATTTATACGAACTGCGTATGCTGCAAGCCTTTTTGTAGCTCATGAAATCTAACAAAAATGTCGCCTCCATTTCTTTAGAATGCCCGAGAATTCACAAAGAGGTTCGAGATGACAGAGAGAAGAGGAGGATTTGGTTTTCTTTCAGTTCGATGTCACATTCTTTCAGGGTTGTACATTGAAACAACTGACATGTCAAAAAATTCATTGGAAAGTATTCTATCATTAATCACCGAAGTTCGTATGGAGTTGATCCCCCCTCCACACAAACAGAAACAAGAACTCCGTCTTTTCCTTGTAGAAATTTATTTGCTCTGGTCGACCCCTTATGTATGCTATTGCATTTGCATTAGCAATACGTATTTCATACGTAGGTGTATAAACAAAATTTACTTTATAAGGCGCCGTTTGCGCCTAGGTCGATGCTAACTTTTCTTCCTAGCACGCTGGTATGGGACACCTAAGAGATTACAAGAGATCTTTTCCACTCGAATATGTATACTTCAAGACAATCAAATGTAAGAACCTGACCCATGAACAGAAATAGAAAGATTGAATAGAACTGGCGTTGGAAAATTCGACTGGAAATTTCAGAACGATAGAGCTCTGAGCTAGATCTTGGTTCGTGCTGCGATCTTGTGTCGGCTGTCGAGGCTGCGGAAGGACGCGATCGCGCGGGAGTCTTAAAACCAAATGTACATTTCGCGGTCCATAAACAGCATGTGATTCTAGTGAGTTTGATGGATTATTAGAAAGCTGTTTCCACCAAAAAATTGTTCGCGTTGTCAATATCGAAAGGCATGTGAGTAAGGTGTGAATGTCATCAAGCACGCGACAGTGTTGACAACCACAAGGATTGATGTCAGTACTTGTCCTCATCGATGATTATTGCCAATCAGTCGTCGATGAACAAGGACGTATGGTTAACAATTGTCAACAAAGATATCTTATTAAAACGGATAAATTGTCAAGTCATCAATATAGAGTTGAACGCATAAAGAGTATCAAAATGTGGTTACAAGTTTGAAGTCATTAGAGAATGGAGTGATTCAGGTCATGGAGCGATAAGCACACATAATTAAAGGAATGACCATTCAAAAACGAAGTCTTGGCACCATGGAATTATGGGTACAAAATTTTTCAGTGGTTGGAGGAACATGGATACAATCACTTAAAATCGATCAGGAGTAGTTGTGGCACGACTGCTATAAATACCACCAATTGTCTACAATAGAATCCTGCACAAAAAAAAATAAAAAATGCAAACTTTCAATTATCTTTACTTTCTCTCATTGTGCTTTTAGTTTCCAAACTGACATCATCAATCTAATTCCGACATATATCTCTATCCTAAGTGTTGCGTCGTCATTAAATTCCAGCATAACATCTTCGCATTCTTAAGCTTTGCTTTGTTGTCGATTAAATTTTGACATCGTTAATTTGTGTTTGGTTCCTGTAAAATGATTGTATTTTCTAGGCCTTGTTGTCGATTGAATTTCAGCATGATATGTATTTGTACCATTCCATCTAAAGTGAAATTGTTTAGTTCCTTATCTACCTGTGGTATTTGTCGGGAAAACAGTAATAACCCAAATGGTATCAAATTAATACAACGGAATAAACTAATCTCTCCTCCTATGTAAACTTAATATGAACCAATATAGTAGAGCAAAATAAATATCAAACATGCAAACACAAGATGAATTTTATGTGGAAAATCTTCTTGGTGTGAGGAGATCAAAAACCATGTGATGGAGTCCATTCAAAATTCTTCTCTAGTAAATACTAGAGATATATAGCAAAGGTCTCAAAAACATCATTCTTGACAATACGCATAAATTTCTTAAAAAACGATAATAAATCTCACCAAAAACATAGGTTTTTTTCAACCTACGAAAAACTTGATGGATGGAATTTCAAACAAAAATCAAACTGTTAGATTCGAGAAGAGTATGCCATGAACATGCTAACAAAATTTTAACTCGATCGGACCACAAATCGACCTTCAATGCTAACTTGATGTAAATTATATACTACTTCACATCCCATATTTTTTGTTTTTTCTCTCTCTCTCTTGTTACTATGTCTTAATTAACTTGTTTATGACTACTATTTAAAAGATATTAAGAAATCATATTTCTTCATATATGTTATCATTTGGATTCAAGTTCTTTTAGACTTGTTATTCATTTGGCTTTTTCTACATAGGAATGAACCCAGCTAACATTATTTTCTCTTCGGAGTAGGCACATAATCTTATCTCCTCTAATTAAAAATCAAAGAACAACTTTTGTGAAAGAACTCTCATTGTGGGAGAAATTCTGGCGAAACAAAAGTTGATAAACTGAAAGCATCACTGATATCGACAATAACTAAATGGAAAGAGACGTGATTATTGTTCTGCTCCTTTTTGCGAGCCAAAACATTGCACAAGGATGGAATATTTGTTCCTAAAATTAATCAAATATACGGGACCTAATTGCATTTTGGACCCTTGGACTTCGATGATTTTTCGCATTTACGAGTCGTTGGTTTTTAAAAGAAACTGGAGTCCTAGTCCTCAAACTTTCATTTCCCTACTCTGCTTGATGTCTGAACCTAAGAAAAACCAACTCACGACATGGTCCGAAGCTAAGTTGAGAACGATGCCTTTCGAAATCCGGTAACACGCAATGATCAAATGATCTGAATTCAAAAGCTTATGATCCTCAAGCGCCAGAAAGTAGACCAGGAATGTCTAGATACTGAAACCCCTGTATTGAAAACTTCAGGCAAGAAGTGCAGGCTTAAATTCAAAAGCTTATGATCCACTGGTGGTGGTAGTGGCTTGTACAGATCAAGCACCAGTGCATCACTAGCTCCTCAATGTGAGGAAAGATAAAGAGATGGGCAAGCATATGATACCGGATTGGGTCATCAAGGGTGCGCCACGATGGGGTTTGATTCGGACTAAATATTTCCAAACCGCGACATAACAGTATGGGGTCCAAAAAATTTAAGCCGAAAGATCAAAACCAACCAGAGAAAACAACATCCCGACCCGCACGATACTTTTTTTATTCTATGATCGATTCGGCTGTACTTTAAACCATCAATGCTAAATCCACATTCACATGTACGCGAAATCAACTGTGGTAAAAAGTTTAAAGAAATGAGATAGTGAAGATGAAGTTTCAGAGATCGAAAGCACTTAAAAGATGGGGATAAGGAAAAGGCGACATTGATATCGATCCGAGTTGGAGATTGGAGGACACTTTCTTCACCATTATCGATATAGATTACAAGGTGTCTAAATATAATTTAAAGGCATCAACTCTCTTATATGTCTTCAGTCTACACTAGACGTTGTTTGGCTGGATCTCTGTGCCTCTGTTCATGGCCTTGCTATTCTTCCTGGTGAAGAGCATCTCAATCTCTTCCAAGGACTTGCCTTTCGTCTCGGGCAACGAGAAATAGAAAAATACCAGAGCCAGCACGGCGATGCCAGCAAACATGAAGAAGGCCCCCCCAATGGTTATGGCGTGTGATATCGAGAGGAAAGTCATCACAACGACCGCATTCATGAGCCGGTTCACCGCGACGCCGATGCCCATTCCCTGAGACCTCAGCTTCAACGGGAATATCTCGGAGCTATAGACCCAGGTGATCGGGGCCATCCCCATTGAGAAGAAGGCCACGAATGCGTACGTGGCCACGATGCTCAAGACGAGAGCCCACAGGACTCGTTCCTTGGCATGCTCCGCTATTGTCAAGCAAGACCCTAATGTGGTTAGGGCGACGATGATACCTCCTGCGCTCACTAGGAGCAATCGCCTCCTACCAACTCTGTCGAGCAAAGACATGGCTACTACTACGAATGCGGCCTTTGTGACGCCGACGCCAACCGTGGCAAGCAAGAGCTTTTCCCTGCTGGTCACTCCGGCTTTCTTGAAAATGCGCGGGCTGTAGAGGACGATTGCTCCGACCCCCGTCGCGTGCTCGAAGAAATGGATCCCGACTGCGGCCAACAAGATCCACCGCACTGTGGGCGAGGGCCTTAGCAAGAGCTCTTTCCATACACCTTCACCGTTAGAGTTCCTCGGGAGCTTGACAACATCCTCCTTGCAATTCGCGTCGATCCCAGCTGCTATTTTGATGTCTCTGAGTCGGGTTTCCACTTCTTGCTCCGAATTACAAACGAGGAGCAAGACCCTTTTCGCCTCTGCTAGCCGTCCTTGCAATACCAACCACCTCGGCGATTCGGGCATCTTGAACATCGCAAATGCCAAGAACAAGGAAGGGATGGCCGCGACACCGAGCATCATCCTCCACCCTAGCTTTAGGGTCAGTTTCGCAAAGAAGTAATTTGATACATAGCCGAGCAAGACCCCTATGGCTATGCATAGCTCCGGCAAAGAGGATAAGAATCCTCGGTGTGTGGCATCGGAGATTTCTGCATTATACACGGGCGCGATCATCAGGGCGAAGCCAACCCCAATGCCAGCAACGCACCGCCCGGTCATCAAGATTCCGTAGTTGGGCCCATAGCCCATCAGGACCGAACCGAGTAAGAAGATGATGGAGGCAAGAACGATGGTGTAACGACGGCCGATGTAGTCGGACGTTCTTCCGGCAATGAGAGAGCCCACGAGAGCACATATATTGAGGATTCCGGCGAGGACTTCCACCTGCGTATCATTTATCTTGAGGTCCTCTTCTATGAAGATCATGGCCCCACTCATAACACCAGTGTCTGGAGTGAAATTGCAAAATTAAAAGTGAAATCAATACAAGAAAAGTCGATAAGAATTCATGGTGGTATACAATCCAGGAGAGGGTTCTAATTCAGACAAAACAGATCTCTTTCTTGGGAATTTTAAAAATTAATTGGGACTAAAAATCTTGTGAAATCTATAGTAGAAATTGCCAGACAAAATCAATTACTATAGTAAATTCCATCTATACAAAATAATGTCACAAAAATGTAACCAACGGGAAGGTACATACTCGGAAACAATAATCAAATTAATTAATTGATGCTACATGTTTAGATGTGATTCATAAACACAACCTTACTATAAATTAATAAATAAAAATATTTTAGTTAAAAGAACACCAATATTTTTTCTTGATAAAAAAAAGGTAAATTAGTTTGTATGTTAGCGGGCATTGATACTTATTAACAATCATTCAGAAGATGATGTCTTGAATATGGATAAACTTTCTAGATAGAGACCATTATGACCGTATAATCTTCTATAAAAAGGAAATTTTAGATGATCTGAAGGACTGGTTTCATGGATATGATCAATAGATGAAAACAAAGAGTGCATGGTCGGTATATCACGTTAAAACTTCTCGTTCTAGTTAAACAAATAAAACAGTACGTTTCATCATCCACAAAGTGGACAATGCAATGAAAGTAAGAACACGACAAGGCAAACCAGATATGGGGAGAGAGAGAGAGAGAGAGATGACCATAGCCAAAAATAATGGAGATCACGGTGGCAACGATAGCACAAGCACAGGCATATCTGTTCAACCCAGAATGCTTCTCAGCCTCACCAGCACCATCACCCAACTTCTCCATGCTCGTCACAATCTCGTTCTCTCTCGCTCTCTCTCTCCTTCTTTAGTCTCCAACAATACAAGAAAAGCTCCTGAAACTATCCCTGTCCCAACTGGCCTTTTTTATAGCACAACACAGTCGCACACTGAGCAGCGATTGCTTTCGACGGTTCTGGAGACGCCGGATGCCATTCAAGAACGACTTATGTTCCTTGTCAAATTGGTCCCAGTGCAAATCCCACCGGCAGAACCGAAAAAGTAGCTCCGATGCAAACCAATTTTAGGGAAACCAACTTGAGTTTAGCTCTGGCCGAGTGAAATCCCATGAGCTGGATCAAGATTTGCAACGTCATCGCCTGCTCTACTTGGATAAGAACCGGGACAGGGATAGGACGGGGGACGATCTGACCTGCGGACCCGAGGGAGAGGGGGAAGGGAAGGATTCCTCGTCCCGATATCTCTCCCCCTCTGACGTGGCGCCACTGACTCGGTTGTTTAATTACCTAGAATACCCTCTTCCCCTCTAAGTAATGGATAGCTAAGCAGCTAATGAGGGATGATTAGTGGAGAAAATGGGGGTTGCCAACCAAATCGAGGTGCTGTTGATTACAGTACGGGAAGATCCCGACAACATAGGCTTACCAATCTCGAGTAGATGCGAATTGTATAATGACCTTTTTTTAGCTGGAAAGTATTTCTTTAAAGGCAACTTGCAAGGCAAGACTTCTATGCCGACCTCGAGTTAATTAAAGGGTTTAGATACTTCCTCAGTGTACAAATTTCTTTTTCTACGCAAAGGCCTTGCAATGGAAATATCAACCCATTTATACAATAAATTCACTTGCTAAAAGTTAGCACTGTATTATGTCAATCGTCTCAATCCTGTTGGCTAGCTTTGGCAATTTTAATTTGATCTTATTCAAGGCAAAATAAGTAACCCCTTATATTGGCGCAATTAGCTTTGAGCGTCAAGAGATTTTCAGCTGAAAAACCGAAAGTTATATATTCAAATCTGACCAATTATGCCTAAATGGAAATGAAAATATATTTCCATTCTCAATGTTTTAGATTGCTGATTTTGTTAGACACTATCAATACTATTGTATTGTTATTCGATTTAAAAAAACTAGGAATGGAGGCCTTACTTCACTCTTAGAAAAAGAGTTCACGAGTTTGGGTTTTGATGGATTGATACTCAATCAAAGAGAAAAATTCAAAAGTCAAGACTTTGTTGATTTATGTCACTTGGCAATGAGAGTGCGTATGTATGAGCAACTTCTCACAAACAAAGATAAAGGGTCACCTAAAAACTTCGTATAAGATGTGGCTTTAATGCAAAATTATGAGTCAAAGTATGAATCTAACCCAAATGAAAACATTGAAATAAATGTGGCAAATATGATGCTCGACAAGCCTTAAGTTTCTCAATTCTTAAAGCCTGCCAAAATAAAATAAAATAAAAGAATGGCTAGGGCTAAAGACACCCAAGTTTACTCATTCAACAATAATACGTTGGACAAAATCTTCATTTTACTCTCAAAAGATGGTCTAATATAATTAATGAGAGGCCAAATTATCTCGAGTGAAGAAGATTTATTAAACAAAAATTATTACCAATTGACACTACTCATAGAGCCATAACAAAGCTAATCATGCTGTTTTCAAGAAAACAATTCAAAAGCCAATTCAGCAGGGAAAAATCAAATTTGTTGATAACAAGGGGCATAAAACCCTTGGTTATCTAATTTAAAAGAATCAAATGATCAATAAATCATTCAATTTTTTTAAAGGGCATATGACACCAAGAAAATGACTAACTTATGGTTATAACCGACAAGTGACAGACTATGTCAATAATAATAAGATTTGGTGGACGGTAAAAGTCATTGATGAAAATAATAATTGGTAACTTGAAAAGCGTTGGCAACTCATCAAGGAAGTTATTGACAATGGAGTGTAGTCATTGATGAGAACTTTAACTGGAGTGTAGTCATGGACATCAATACGTAATTGCCAAGTAACGATATTTTTGAATACCTAACTTCTTTTAGATAAGTGTTACAAAATAATAGGAAATTGTAGAGCTATTTTAGGATTTTCGTAACTTCTTGTGGGTATGCGTTGTTGTAACTTCTTGTAACCACTAATAGGATTAGGAAGTTATTTTTTTAAAATATAAGGATAGGAATTTATCTTTTAAAATTTCTAAATGTCATTTGTATGTTTTAAATAACCATATCAAACTCTCTGTAAATCAATTATTTTTATTTGTAAATTTATCTTTGTCTTTACTTTTATGAAATTGAAATGTCAAGCCACAAGTGCCTCTAGTTTTCATATCCTTAAATTTTTTGTCATTTACTTTCTTGTCCAAGATCAACAAAAAAAATTTCATATCCTATGTCAATTCACATATCGATTCATCTATATATTTGAAAGATTTTTCATCATCAATTCAATTCTGGTGAAATATCCTTTAGGATATATTGAAAGATATTTCGGTTGTTAATTCAATCCCGGCAAAACAATTGGTCGCTATTGTTTTTGTTAGTCCATTTCAATGTACTGGAGAAGAGTCGAAAGGTGGCCTAATGTTACAATAACCCATGCTTCAAGTGGGCATTGAGGTGGCTCAACAAGAGAAGATGGTAAGCTCCGTCAAACGAAGGACCCATGGGAGCATGGCCAATTTCTGGATCCGTGAGTGGTCCAAACTTCTGAATCGTTGACCCAAAATCCCACATAAAATGAGAAGTTTTAGAGATCGGGAGCACTTCAAAGATGGGGATAAGAAAAGGGCAGCATCGATATTGATCAGAATTGGAGATTCATGTACACTTTCTTCACCATATCGATGTAGATTACAAGATCTCTAAATATAACTAAAAGCGTCAGCTCTCTCATATGTCTACAGTCTACCCTAGACATTGTTTGGCTGGATCTCTATGCCTTTGTTCATGGCTTTGCTATTCCTCCTGGTGAAGAGCATCTCAATCTCTTCCAAGGACTTGCCTTTCGTCTCAGGCAATAAGAAATAGAAAAATCCCAGAGCCAGCACGGATATGCCAGCAAACATGAAGAAGCTCCCCCCAATGGTCATGGCGTTCGATATCGAGAGGAAACTCATTGAAATGACCGCATTCATGAGCCGGTTCACCGCGACGCCGATGCCCATTCCCTGAGCCCTCAGCTTCAACGGGAATATCTCGGAGCTATAGACCCACGTGACCGGGGCGATCCCAACTGAGAAGAAGGCCACGTATGTGTACGTGGCCACGATGCTCAAGACGAGAGCCCACAAGAGTTGTTCCTTGGCATGCTCCACCATTGTCAAGCAAAACCCTAATCCGGTTAGGGCGACGATGATCCCTCCTGAGCTCACTAGCAGCAATTTCCTCCTGCCAACTTTGTCGAGCAAAGACGTGGCTGCTATTATAAATGTGGCCTTTGTGAGGCCGACGCCAACCGTGGCAAGCAAGAGCTTTTTCTTGCTGGTCACTCCGGCTTTCTTGAAAATGCGCGGGCTGTAGAGGATGACTGCTTCGATCCCCGTCGCGTGCTCGAAGAAATGGATCCCGACCGCAGCCAACAAGATCCACCGCACTGAGGGCGAGGGCCTTAGCAAGAGCTCTTTCCATATACCTTCGCCGCGAGTCTTCCTTGGGAGCTTGACGACGTCGTCCTTGCAATTCACGTCGATCCCAGCTGCTATTTTTATGTCGTGGAATCGGGTTTCCACTTCTTGCTCTGAATTACAAACTAGGAGCAAGACCCTTCTCGCCTCAGCCAGCCGGCCTTGCAATACCAACCACCTGGGCGATTCGGGCATCTTGAGGATCCCAAATGCCAAGGCCAAGGAAGGGATGGCCGCGACACCTAGCATCATCCTCCACCCTAGCTTTAGGGTCAGTTTCGCAAAGAAGTAATTTGATACATAGCCGAGCAAGATCCCCAGGCTTATGCAAACCTCCGGCAAAGAGGATAAGAATCCTCTGTGCGTGGCGGAGGAGATTTCAGCAGAGTACACAGGTGCGATCATTAGGGCGAAGCCGACCCCAATGCCAGCAATGCACCGCCCGGTCATCAAGATTGCGTAGTTGGGCCCATAGCCCATCAGGACCGAACCGAGTAAGAAGATGATGGAGGCAAGAACGATGGTGTAACGACGGCCGATGTAGTCGGACGTCCTTCCAGCGATGAGAGAGCCCACGAAGGCACATATATTGAGGATTCCGGCGAGGATTTCCACTTGCGTATCATTTATCTTGAGGTCCTCTTTTATGAAGATCATAGCCCCACTCATAACACCAGTGTCTGGAGTGAAATTGCAAAATTAAAAGTGTGAAATCAGTACAAGAAAGAATGATGAGAGTTCATTCCAAGAATAGGATGGTCATACAAAATCCAGAATAGTGTTCTAATTCAGACAAAACAGATCATTTTCATGAGAATTTTCCAAAATTAATTGAGACTAAAAATATTCAGACAAAACAAATCCTTTTCATGAGAATTTTCCAAAAATTAATTGAGACTAAAAGTATTCAGACAAAACAAATCCTTTTCATGAGAATTTTCCAAAATTAATTGAGACTAAAAGTCTTGTTGTAAAATCTACTCTAAAAATTACCAAACGAAATCAATTACTTTAATGAATACCATTTATATAAAATAATGTTACAAAAATGTAACCAACAGGCACATACGCACTTGGGGAAAAATAATCAACATTGCGATTTCATTCTACATGTTTAGATGTGATTCCTCATCACAACTTTATTATAAATTAATAAAAAAATTATCTTTTTGTTAAAAAGACACTAATATTTACAGTAGATAAGTTATGTGCAGTTTTCTACATAATTAGTCCGCATGTTAGTGGGCATTGATACTTATTAACAATCATTCAAAAAGATGATATCTTAAATCTAAATAAGCTTTTCAAATAGAGATCATTCTGACAATTTTGACAACATATTCTTCTATAAAAAAGACAACTGGATGATTTGAAGGTTTAGTTTCACGTATATGATCAATACATGAACATAAATAGTGCATGGCCTAAAATTTCTAGTTCCAGTTAAACAAGCAGAAGAGTATATTTCATCATCCACAAAGAGAACAGCGAAAAGAAATTGAGAGAGAGATTACCATAACCAAATATAATGGAGATCATGGAGGCAACGACGGCACAAGCACAGGCATATCTGTTGAACCCAGAAAGCTTCTCAGCCTCACCCCCACCATCACCCAACTTCTCCATGCTCATCGCAATCTTCTGCTTATGACTCTCACCACCACTGCTTCTCTCTCTCTCTCTCTCTCTCTCTCTCTCTCTCTCTAAGACTACAAGAGAGCCCCTCAAACTATCACAACCCCAACTGGCCCTTTTTATAGCACAACACAGTCACACACTGAGCAGCGTTTGCTTTGAACGATTCTGGAGAAGCCGTATGCCATTCAAGAACGACGTCTATTATTGCTAAACCGGTCCCACTACAATCCCACGAGCAGAATGGAAAAAGGGAACTCGATTTAAACCACTTTCAAGAAAGGTAGGTTAAAAAAATTGCAGAAGAATAAAATAAGGAAATGGAGTCATATATATAGGCTTTATGAGATAATTAAGAAAAGTAACATATATCAATATATAAAATCAAATAAAATATTCATACAATCTTAATTTATGTAAATAATCAATAATAATATTCTATAGAAAATCTCAAGAGTATAGGATATCGCCAACAGATCGAGTAAAATCTTCTCGCCCCGTCTCTTTTGTGGTTTCCGCGGATATTATATTATCCACGAGCTGGATCGCGATTTGCAACGTCATCACCGGCTCTACTTGGATAAGAACAGGGACAGGGACAAGAACAGGACGGGAGACGAGAGTCAATTTGACTTGCAGACACGACGTCGGAAGGGAAGGATTCCAAGGCCGACATCCCACTCCACTGACGTGGCGCCTTTGATTCGGTTGTTCAATTACTAGAATACGCTCTTCCCTTCTAAGTAATGGACAGCTAAGCAGTTAATTGCAGATGATTAGTAGAGAAAAGGGGGTGCCGACCAAATCGGGGTGCTGTTAATTACAGGACGGGAAGATGCCGACAACCTTAATCTGGATCATTAAGGTTGGGATTAAAGTAGGCTTACCAATCTCGAGTAGAGGCGAATTGTATAATGACTTTGTCGGCTTTGGAAAATTTTGCTTTAGAGGCAACTTGCGGGGCAAGACTTTAATGCTGACCACGAGTTATTTAAAGGGTTTAAATACTTCCTCAGTGTACAAATTGTTTTTTCCACGCAAACGGCCTCGCAATGGGAATATCAACCCGTTCATACAATGAATTCACTTGATAAAGGTACAAAATTTGTACCATGTCGATTATCTAAATCCTGTTAACTACCATTCGCAATTTCAATTTGATTTATTCAAGGAGAAATAAGTAACCCCTCATAGCAGCGCAATTAGCTTTGAGCATCAAGAGATTACCAATTATGCCTAAACTTTCTTATAGAGGTGAAAGAGCTCGAACTTAACTAGGTCATTGAGATTGCATGATGTTTTATGAGCTTCCAAATAATTGCATCGTTGTACACATATCCTTGGATTATAAAATGAATGGATAAAAGAAATATTGGAGCATGTAGTAGAAGTCTCATACCTTTACTTGAGGAGAAATCTCTAAGAGGAAAGCCACCTCAACTCAAACTGCTCCACACCCATCAATTCACTCAAATTGCTCCACACCCAAGCCACCTCAACTCAAACTGCTCCATATCCACACCCAAGCCATCTCAACTCAAACCGCTCCACACCACATCAATTCTCCAATCAACTCACATGTGTATTCTAACAATCTTACACCGATGTGGGATTACTTCTCTAACACAACTCACACGTGTATTCTAACAATCTCCCATTTACATGTGAGGTTCAGTGTTAGATCCAATGTTAGGTCCACCTTAAATCAGATATCCTTCTAGCCCAATATCATCCTTACGGGCCCACGTTATTACACCACAACGCCCACTTGGGCTATCCTCACAGGCCCACATTGTCGCACCATAATGTCCACCTGCCCATTATCCTCACAGGCCCATGTTGTTACACCACAACGCCCACCTAGGCCATCCTCATGAGCCCACATTGTCGCCACAACATCCACCTGCCCGAAAACCATAACCATCAGCTCTAATGCCAGTTGTTAGGAGCACTCAACAGAGATCCGATACCTTTAGCCCAAGTTTGAGCTCGTCAATATATCCAGTTGGACCTATCTCAACTCAAAAGTTTAAGCTGGTGAGTTAAGAGCCAACTAGTATATATTAACTACTCCACACTACATCATTTCTTCGATGTGTGATTACTTCTCTAACACGTGTGAAGCTTTAGCACTATTACATAATATAGGCGCCAAATGTTGGAAAGTTATAATGAATTCTTGAACTTTGAAACTATCCGACAATAGCTTGGGATGAGTAGTTTCAAGTTTGGGGTTCCACCATAAATCTACCCATCAGGTTCTCTAATTTTTAGAATCTGGAACCTCTTTTGCATGGCTAGGAATCTAAAATCTACCCCGTCACAAATTTTAGGGTCGATTCTAAGATTTATTCAGGTTCCACTTGTACTTTTAATTGAACGATTGCAGTAAACCATCACATCTAATGACCACCATTTGTTATAATCCACTAATCATAACTCATATTTAGACACACGGAAATTATGAAATATTAACAAAATAAAATTCTCGGTCATGGATTTCATCGGAAATGAAAATTTAGACTATTGATTTCAGATTACATACTCATTATTGAATGCCATGAAATACCACATGATCACGTGAAAACATAGAACAAGAAAAATACAAATACTTATTCCAGGTTCCAAGACTCTAATTTCACTTAAAACCTAGAACCTATCTATTAAAACAAGTTTCCCAATTTTTATAATCTAGAACTAATGCTGCATATCATAGAACTGGGAATCAAACTGATTCCCGTCAATCGAATTCTTAACTTTCCAAGAAACCATGCTCACCCCTAACAATAGGGATGGACTTTGAAAAGTTATAGATTACTTCTTTGTTACATTTTGTAGAATCACGGCCAACTGTTCTAAAATTTTATCAAATATGATTGTTTAGTATAAGGTTCGTCTCACACAATGCTTGATCACAAAAAGTTGCTCCAATCATGCACAAGCAAGATGCTCTAGCTTGAGGAGGAGTGATGAAGTATATTTTTAGAGATTAGAGATCTCGGCATTAAAGAATATCATTAGAGATATTATTAGATATTAAGGGTATTATTTAATATTTTGGAATTTAATAATAGCTAATTTCCTTTCCTATTCATATTGTTCAGATATAAATATCCTCCTTTAATAACTTGTAAAGTCAAGCAAAATGAAAAAAGATGTAATCTTTACTAAAAAAAAAAAAAATCTCACACCTTCTAAACTTTGCGGTCCCGATTGTAGAACAAAGTGATTAATTAGGATAGCAAGTGGACTCCCTTAACTCCTACCTTTGGGGCGGCGACCCTTCCGCATAATCTTGGTCCAAAACAATTAATTTAGTGACACCATTTAAATGTCACTAAAACTAGAAATTTCTAGTCTTGTGAAATAATTCGTTAATAATGGAAAGTAGAAAGATTCAATAACATCTAATTATTGGATGTGGAGTATGGTCCTACTTATTTTGATATCAACGCTAGATTCGATCACACCATTTTCATAAATCAGTCCTATTATTTCTAAGCTTGTCATTACATTATTCCATTAGTGTTAACATCCAAAGTGATAGACTTATTCAAAATAGCATAGTTTCATCATACTCTTTGTAAATAATTACATCGTACTCTTTGTAAATCAATCACAAAACTCAAAGTTTTTTGCAAATCTATAATTATCTTACTTTTCAGCAATTTAAATGGTGGACCACGATTGCCTCTAGTTTTTGTCTTTTTAAATTCCCTGTCATTTATTTTCCTATCCAAAATCAACAAAAGATATTTCATATTCTTTATCAATTCACACATCTATAGATTCAAAAGATATGTCATCGTTGATTCAATTCCAGTGAAATATCCTTTTAGATATATTGAAAGGTATTTCGTCTTCAATTCAATCGCGACAGAATAATTGGTCACTCTTGCTGTTGTTAGTCCACTTCAACGTACTGGAGAAGAGTCAAAAGGTCGCCTAATGTTACAATAACCCATGCTTCAAGTGGGCATTGAGGTGGCTCAACAAGACAAGATGGCAAGCTCCAACAAACGAAGGTCCCATAGGAGCATGGCCAATTTCGGGATTCGTGAGTGGTCCAAACGTCTCTACCGTTGACCCCAAATCCCACATAAAATGACAAGTCTAGGGTGAATTATATTGGAGAATGAAAGATACGGGGACCTGCTTGATGATGCAGAATCGTGACATTTTAATTTTCCAAAGGCAGATCTTCGAATCCTAGTGCGTGGTGGTGGTGGTTATGAACGAACAGTAAACCTAGTACTGATGGGTATATCTGAGGTTCATATCGATGGATTGGTTTTCCTATCTGCTAATGATAAAGTTCAGATCAATTATTTGGAAAACGAAAGCTAAGTGGCCTGCCTCGATGATATAGACTTTCTGATATCTTGTCTCCGAAAGGCGAATCTGGGAGCCCTGGCGCATGGTGGCAGGGAACAGACATTGAATCTAGTATTAATATGTCCATCCTAAACTGAGATTAGACAGGCTTTTTCTTCAATTATCACCTCACAGATAATATGTTTTGGCTTAGAAAAGAGGTGTACCTTGCACTGACATGGTATTGCAATGAGCATTTTGATTTCTTAATTGAGTGTAACAAAGAGTTATCGTGAAAAAGAAAAAACACATCAAGATAACATGTTTAAAATCGACTCTCTTATAAAATTAATTTTGGGAAAGAAAAGTAAAGTGACAACATTCAAGGATGAAGTGGGATGGCATATACTATACTTTAGTTTAGTTATTTCTTTCAAGATTTTATTTTCTATAAAGATCAATTGCAAAAGATTACACATGATAACTTGAGTGATAAGCATTCCATCCATCTCACTCAAGATCATAATTCAATCACCACACTTGCTCATCCTTTTAAGGCGGCCTAAAAGTACAGACACGCGTTGAATATATAAGCGATCTGCTTTAAGTTGGTGTTAACCCGACTTCTTAGTTTTACACTACTGATTAGATTCTAGAATTCGCGTATGAATCCCTGCGATGGATGTTTTACACGTGCAATGTTATTCCTACTTTCCATCCTCTTTTTACCTAAACGAAGTCGGCGTCATCCGCGTTGCGAACGAGGACGACCCACCTGTCAGAAGCGAAGTGAATTTCGATTCTTCCATCTTCTCGTAGTTTAATATTCAAAAGTCATTTCCATCTTTTTGGAGTTTACGTAGAAAGCCAGATCTTCCATTCTACCGCCTTGTTCCGACCCAGAAAAGAAGAAAGTCAACTTCCTTACCGGTTCCCAGTTAGATACGATTTGATTATTGTAAAGACTTGAAAATAAAAAAAACATGCACGAGGCCCCTAGTGTTTACTCGAAGAGGACAAGTGACCACATTTGCAGTTGACTAGTTTGGCCAGATTCTTTATCCCTTTGTTGCCAGCTTCTCGAGTGGTACATTGTTGACCTTCGCACGTAAAACAAACCAACGACGGACACGATAATGTTTATTTTTTTCGAAAGACAGGAAACAAAGGCCTTTATGAAATATTAAATCACCATCATATTCATGTGGCGGCAGACTCGGGAATCGTGCAAGTTTGATTTATACTCGTCATCAACCCACGGGTGAAAAGATTATAAGATATGCCGAGATGTGAACGTGTGTATAGGCCAGTTCTGTTTCAAAGCGTTGATTGCTGACGTGATTTTAAGACATTATCATAACTGATATGATTTGATACAAATTTCGGATCTTGTCACTTAGCATAGTATGATTTCAAGTCCTGTCACTTAGTATAGTATAGTATGATTGTAGAGTCCTTCACATGGGCAATTGAGTTTTAGTTTACTTTGGCTGCTATTTTTTATGTAATATATGGATAATTTGCACGAGGTTATTGGACTACTTGTTTGATGTGAATGCATTTCTTTATTAAAATTGCATTCTTTAGTTTATGTTGGCTGCTTTTTATAATGTAATACATGGATATTTTGCATGAGGTTATTGGACTACTTGTTTGCATTATTATGCCGTGTTTTTACTTTCTTTCCTCATCCTTCTCTCTATGGTTCCTCTTTTCTCTTACACTCCAAACCCTCAACTAATTATTTTCGAGGGAGGCTCCTTCTCCTCAACTCGAGTTGAGATTATCTCTCCTGGTCTGATTTTAGAATATTTTCATCTACTTTTTTGCTTTGTTTTTTCTTTACTTACCGCTAATGTTCTTCTTTGTTTGCTAGGGAATTTTCCGTTTTTATTGTTGGGAATCAACCTTCCGCCTCAAATCATTCAGACTAAAAAGTATGACAGATCAATGGAGAATTGGGTGAGTTGCTACCTCTCAATCTAAATATAAATTTGGATGCTTTTCTTTCTTCGTATAAATCTAGATTTGGGAGTCACTTATAGGTGTCTCTGTGCTTGTCTAATTGCTCTTGATCTAAATCTAGATCTAAGAGCTTGTTCAACCTAGCTTTGGTGTCTTTGAACGATGATGGTGTTGAAAATGCTGAATGTAGGCACACATCACCCATTGGGCAAATTACAACTATTGGAGGAGAAGATTAATTGCAGCATGTGCTAATCAATAATGATGGTGTGAGATTAGATGATCAGTGCTATTCGTTCTATTTTAATGCTAAGATGGATGTGTGTTTTTTGCAATGAGATTGTGCTTATCACAACAATTTATGCTTTGTTGTTTTACTATACCATTTGGGATTCACTTTATTTTCAACTTCTCATGTATCATTTCAAAATATGAAAAAAAATATATTTTCAACAACCAAAAAAAGAAACCATGGTTTTGCTTAACCCCTGAGCCGAGGCTAAGGATCAGTGATTGTTACATCGCAAACAAGAGTGAGCGACGTTGGCTTGAGAATATGATTTTTTGTTAGTTTATTTAGAGCAATGTTAGGAACATGGAAATTATTTTTGGTTGACACTTCTGCCCTTTGAATATTCATGATCGGATATTTCCGGTGACCATTATTTTGCAATAAGAGTTAAAATTTATAGTCATTTCGATACAATGAACTTGCACAGCTTTAGAGCTCAAGGGTGGCCGTGCCATTCTCTTTGAATTTTAGTTTAAATTTTAGTACGAACTGTAGTGCTACGCAATTTGGATATAGGTACATTCTATTTCTTGCCTTTTCCTTTTCCCTTTTTCTTCAGTGAAGATCAACAAACAAACAATCTCCATCTTTCAAAGTTTACTAAAACATGCATCGTCATACGTGGATGCACGAACTGCGAATGCTCTCATAATAATCTGCATGTTGCTCTTGATCAACTCCTCATGAAGTTAGTCTCCAACTTATCTGTATTTTTCTTTTTTGGATTATGATTTTTATATCAGGATTTGATTAAAATCAAACTCAAGATATATTCATCAATCAATTCGCTACTGAATCTACCGATGGTTTGGCATGTAATTTATCGTAAATTCATGTGTCAAATGAAAATAGAACCACTATAAGCTAAAGAGACAAACCAAGCCTTTGCCCTCGTCGTCGCTTGCTCTTCTGGTCTCGTGCAGCCCATAAGCGCCTCAAGGTCGATACCAAGCAATTACAGGTGTTGCATGAAAATACCTCATAAGAGCTTCAAAATGCTGCCCGAGCAGGACAAGAAACAGAATCAGAAACTCATAGGACACCAATATAGCGCTGTGACAAATGCCGATGTTACCCAGCATGCATCAGAGACTCGTAATTCAATATCGCAATCCTTCACTCTCAATATTTGAGGGTTTGGCCCACGGTAAATTCACCTTCTCTTGTCAGTAACTTATTATATGCCGTGTGTGGTCCTTCACCAGGTGCTGAAGCATGTCTTGCGTCACTCACTCGTTGTGATCATGTGAATCACACATTGCTGCTTTTCAGAAACCAGAAAGAACCCTTGGATTCGCACAGATCGTTCATGACCTGTAAACAATTTAGCTTCTGTTAAGCAAAGAAAGAACCAGAGTTTGCTCAAATCAATCTGCTTTCTCGCCTCTTCCATGCCAATCATATGATTAGCCAATACTGTATATTAAAGCAATATTATAAAAAGCGTCTGCCTTACTAATGTCCTAAGACTAGGAAAAATGATTTAAAAAATATAGTTCAAACCCAGAAAAATCACATGACACAACCCAAACAGAACCTGAAACCCATCTACACCTTCATCCACCAGTTGCCTCTGTTGCCTTCTAATGATTCCAGAGGCTTCCACATAAAGCACTAAAGTTGTATGCATTTACAGATGCTAGAGTCACAGATATACACATCAACTAAAACAGCTTCCGAGTGATTAAAAAGGATTCTTTCTTTTTTCAAGGAAAAATCGAGCACAATTGAATTTTCTTTTTGTTCAATTATAAGTTCTTTTTTATGCTGTGGTTGTGTCTATGCCTAATGAGAACTATATCTCAAAAGAAAGTCTCATTTTCAAGGTATGTAGATTTTTGTCAGAAAAAGAAAAGCCTCTGTAAGCTATCTATGTAAAGCTGACCTTTGTATATTCAGCATTTGAAATGTCTCTCTTCAGAGCCATCTTGGCAGCTTGAAATATTTCGGCCCTCTTAAGTGTTGCATTGCGTCCTTTACCTATCAGAAGGTTAATAACAACTTCCCTGCAAGGATGACAGGAAAATTTCAGAAACAAGACAACAAACAGCAGCTCAAAGATGATCATAGGCAGCCCTTTGTCCTAAAAAGGCTAAACTGTTGGAATATCAGGCCAATGACATAGATAAAGTAGATTTTCCAAAAAATCATAACTCAAAAGCAACAATTCATAGATTTTATTGCAGAGGAAGAACATTAAAAACATGGCTATTGCATTGATTACCTCAATGGATCAAGTTCTGGGTGCTCTGGGGATGATTTCAAAACATAAAGCTCATGAATGTTTACTGCAACTTGTGCGATAACTTTCTTAAGTTCATCTGGAGGAGCATCGACCCCAAGTGCTGCAGCTTTTTCCATTCTAGGATCCTGCTTTGGGAAGAGTGGCCTGAGAAAGTGCCAAACCCCGCAAACGTTGACAAATAAACTGAAAGCTGCAAATAAGATGATTCCACCATAGTCAATGAGTCTCTAGGGGAAACTTGGACCGACTGCAAATAAATTACCATGTAAAATCATCAAACAACTCTTCTCTGACGTACTAGTCCAGCCATCTTAAGAAAGGGAACATAATTTCTAAATCATATGGGTACATCTTCGAAACAAAGGCTTGGCTCAAACTAGGTTAGCCAGATGGCTTTAGACGACATAGGTACATTAAAACTCAACAGACTTATCATACTAAAAGGCCTGACTCAACCTTGTCAGATCCTAAAGCGGGGGACAGAACCAAAACAGAAACCATGAAGGCAGCCGATTATGTATGTTCCAATCGTTTCTCCAAAAGAAGTTAAATCCAAAAGTCATGATGACATTATCATGATCTAGGGGACAAAAATAGAAGGAGAAAGGACCAAAGACAGAAGAATGGCTGGTGGGGACCAATGTATTTGGACTTCATATTGGTTTGTTTAACAAATCGCCCTTGGTCATCAGAACGATGACCCAATTGAGATGTATTAAAAGGATAAAATTCAATTCCATGTACACCACCCTTATCCGCTGTCCTTACAAATGAAAAGAAAAAGAAAGGAAGAATGGAAATGAAGTATTGCCTTCAAAAACTAAAACCATATAAAGTCAAGATAAAGAAAAAAGCAAATGTGGGCACACAGAATACAGAGGAACTTAAATTTGCTGAGCAGTAAAAGCACCTAGCTTTCTTTTCAATCATCCTCATCTGATTCAGTATAAGTGATATGCAATAGCTAGTGCAGAAAGACAATATGAGGAAAAAGATGGAAATTATTCATCCATACTCGCAAACCTTGTGACTCTGAAAGATTTTCAGCAAAGCCTTTGGCAAAGCTTCAAGAGTTTCATTTGACATAGTTCTCCTGCCGAGGGCAACTTTGCTTGTAGCTTTTATGGATGTTTTGTCTGAACTTGGAGGTTTGTCAGCCCTACTAGCCATGGCGACTTTGTTTTGAGCATTCTTTGAATCATCCTGACCTCGTCCAATTTTGTTGCCTTGCTCAGGTTTCAAGAATTTCATTATTTCTGTCTCAATGCCCTCCCAGATTCGCTTTTGCTTGCTTACAATATCTGGATACGTTTTTATAAATGAAACATCGGTTTCCTGCTTAAACTTCCAATCACCTAAGGAAGACCTTTCAGTGGCGAAGACAATCAGGAACTTTTTAATGGCATCAGCAAGTATTTTTTTAACAGGTAGTT
Organism: Corymbia maculata; assembly: GCA_014182735.1. Classification (NCBI taxonomy): domain Eukaryota; kingdom Viridiplantae; phylum Streptophyta; class Magnoliopsida; order Myrtales; family Myrtaceae; genus Corymbia; species Corymbia maculata. Next base: position 13,439,784 of record CM024689.1, read on the forward strand.
CTGAGTTGTGAACCACCCGCTTCTTGCTGAACATAACAAGGGTATAATCTCTAGCCCACATATCAAGGCGAGAACCTTTAACCTGAGATTCAGTAGTAGGTTTTTGTAACACTAATGCAGTCTTGGGAACCCAACATCCTTGCACCAACAGAGCATTACACTGTAATTCGCTCAGGAAGACATCATCGGAAACATCAGGAACATTGTACCTTAGAGCACTGTAACGATGCACTTCAGGTGCCTAGAGAAAAAGCAAATTTTAATTTGACATGTGAAAGAAAGATCTCAATACATCATATGAAATGACAGTCCTTTAGTCCTCATCCGAGGAAAACCTACAACAAATACAAAGCATTTAGAGGAGGGCCATTATTCCTTAATCCTTGATCCAACCAATCATTTGATTGGTGAGTCACAAACAGGGATAACACCTAGCTTTATATGTAGTCAAACTTGTATCAGGAGAATGTCCATCACTTATAAATCACCAATAAAGACCTGGTTGCATAAAACTTCCTCCAACTAGGATGAAGGAAGATATAGCCATTTATACAAAGATAAAATAAAATTCACCATTGAGACCTTTAACTACCTGCTGCCATTGTCACATCAATTTTCTGAAGCATGTATAGAACAAAAAAAGAGAAGGGTCAACATACCTTACAAAGCATCATCCTAATTCTCTCATCCAGTGGAGTTGACAATAGGTTCCTGAAAAGGATAATTATGAATTTGAAGGTCATGTGCAGAAATAACAAGTTAATCCAGGATCAAACAGTTGCAACCTTCTCAATCTATGCAGATCAAGCAGAAGAATTTTGCACGATTCTGAGAAAGTCCAACCCAAAAAGTTTAAGCCGATAGATGGCGGGAGACTACATGAATATAAGGCCAAGTGAAACCCCACAACAAGGGTTACTCAATGCCCCCTCTCACATGCAAATTAAATAAGAAAGCCTTGTGGAATTGATGAATTGTGAGCTCAAATGGAAATAAACTAGGTCGGAACTTGGCTCTTTGATATAGTGTTAGAAAATCTAACCAAAAAACATAAGCCAATTAGTAGAAGAAGACTACATGAATATATCGCCCATTGAAACCCCCATAGACAAGCGCATGGGATGTTCAACAACAATTAAGACAAACACAAGACCTTAGGTCCCAAAATAATCAGTTATGACATTACAAGTCTTATCAACATCCAAAAAAAAAGTTTAAAAACAAAAATGGAATATGAATCCAATAAATAAACTCAGGAGACAGCAAAAAAAATAGATATCGCCTTTTAAGTTGCCACTATATAGAGAAAGAAAGTTAAACAAGAAAAGGAATAGTTGAATCCATTAAATAAACTCTATAGACAGAAAAGAAAAAAGGATAAGTGCCAAAATTTGTATATTGCTTAAGTTTCAGATGTTATGATTTAAGAAGAATTCATAGTGTGTCCATCGCAAGATTTAGATTAAGCAAAAAGTAACACAGGCCCAAAAGGACTAGTTAGAAGAGCAACTTACCAAGGAAAGGAAGAACACTTCTAGTAATAGAACTAGAAGCTTTGGCACGCTGATATTTTGGAGCTTATTTAATTTTAAAGAAAATAAGGAAAAATAGTCATTTAAATTTCTAAATGACGTACTTGTTTTCAATATATAGCCAGGATGCTATGTTTTGCTTAAGTTGAACATTGATAATGCAAAATGTCAAGTCAGAAGAAATAGCGAGAAAGGAAGAACACTTATAGTAAAGAACCAGAAGCTTTGGCAAGTTATTACTTTGGAGCTTTATTAATTTTGAAGAAAATAAGGCAGGATAGTCACTTGAATTTCTAAATGACATGCTTTTTTTCAAAAATACGTGAGAATGCTATTTCTTGCATAAGTTTGATACTGATAATGCATAACTTCATACTTTCACCTCCTCACAAGTTAAAGATCTAACCTTTTAGATTTACTCCCTCTTATTTAGTATTAAAAAGTATGTAATTGCATAAAACAATGTCCAAATCTCAGATTTTATGCCTCAATTGGACAAAAAGTGTAGGATTTTACGATCCTCAATCTGATCTTATGAAACAATCCCCATAGACTCCAAAAAATCCTATGTAGAATCCCAATCAAGACAACCTCGGAGAGTTGGAGGATTAAATAACAACCCTACCTTTTCGAAGCACCATTTGTTTTGAAGTTCTGCTTGTGCACTCCTGGGCATAATAAATCAAAATAATCACACCTGCAAAGGAATACAATGATTCAGGACTCAGGAGTACATGAGGTAAAATATAATCAGACACTTTGTAATTTGAAACCACTCGCTGTACTACATCTAAGAAGCGAGAGAAAACAGATTCTGGTTTCAGAGTATGGTACACACGGATTTATTGTGAAAAGAATAGGAGAATTTTCTTCTGCCGTCATTCCTTGTAGATAATGGGTTGATAGATCGCTCTTTGAGCTACGGTACTCCAATTGAATCCAGTGCTGAAAAGATCCAACATTTATTAAAAAAAAAACGGTCAACTCCCATTGACACCTCATAATCAAATAAACAACTAAAGATCCCTTATGTTCAAAACCAAATCCATGATAAGAAAATCAAGAGTAGTGCACAGTGGTTTTACATTTGATTATTTTAGAGGAACATCTGTCCATCAGTAACAGACCAATTTAGTAAGAATTTGTGCAATTGTAAGAAAAAACAGCTTGAATCTATAGAAAACATGTTTATTGAATATAAGTAAACAGAATGTCGAGCACAAAACTTGTCTTGGATTCAGAAATACTTTTTCCGTCTCAATATATTTTTCACATATCCTTGAATAAAGGATGTAAAATTTCTTACGATCCCACTAAAGTTGCCAAAATCTAAAATCTAAGTCATTGGTGTCTCCAGCATGTTATCTTTCCACAATTTAATCTAGTTATGCATCATATTATGTACAGTAGGAATATGTATAGGAGAATACAATTAAGCCAAGAAAGATTGTAAAGTTTCTCTTGACCTATGCCAGTTCACTCGGTGCCCCATTTAGTATTCATATAAGTTTAAAGGAAACAAAATATAAAATAAAATAAAATACAAAGATGAAGCATCAGAGGCAATGTCATAGAGGGAAACAAGACAACCTTCAGAATTTATCTTCATGACAAAAGGTAATATGTTAAAGGAAACATGATTATCTGCTTAAAACCAATAAATACTGCATAATCAGCATTCTCACATGTATGATTAAGGGTCTAATACCTCATCATTATCTGTCTCTTGTTCAGCAGAAGATGCCACTTTTTTAACCTGCCATGGAGATTCACACAATGAGGAATTAAAACATTGATTACTGCTCCTGGTCCTAGAGCTACACAATCAGCAACCACAAGTGGGTAGACAGCTTAATGAACTGTAAAATATATGAAATCACAAAAAAGGGAAAAACAAAGCATCAGCAAATCACAGACGCAAGCAACAACATATGTATGTATCCCTACACTACATCTATGATTTAGTACACGCCGCACATGAGAACACATTTCAGCACAGCCATGCATCACAGTAGAATGGAACTCCACCGTAAGGTGCATATTAATAGACAGAAAAGTGCAAAACTCTTTTTTTTTTTTTTTTAATTTTAATTATGGTCTTAAGAAATATATTGAGCCTTCCTGAAACAAACAATGTAGCTTTCTCCTTTAGTGCAGGTTTTTCTAATGCATAGAATATGTTGAAATGTTGCACCAGGTTTAGCATATCTTAAGGTTAAAATGCCTAGTCCAGAAGAAAAAACCACACTGAAGGGGAAAAGGGAAGATGATGAAATGGAAACGCAACCTGCTTCTTAGATGAACTTGCGGATTTTTCTTCAGTCGATTCTTCTACTTTAACACTGACTTCATTTTCGCCCTTGACATAGTTTTTCTTTGAGGCACCAGAAGTAAGATGTTCCATCGATGGTCGAAGCTGTACCACTGCATGTACAGGGTTCAAGTATAGCTGCAAGATGAAAAGGAAGACATGGCCTAAAATAACTCCTAAAAAGCAAATAACCAAGCTGTAAGAATAATACAGCACAAAAGCATTATTGGCTATCATGTCAGTTCTTGCTAATTCAGCCACAAATTTGAGAGCATTTTCACCCAAAAGGCAGCAAATTTGAAGAACCAGCGTTCATGGCATGTGCAAGTCAAAACATGGCTTTAGTTTGATCATCCGTGAGGGAACAAATAATTACTCCAGTTCATAAAGAAAAACAATCTTAAATTCCTCTCATATCTCCATCTTAAATAGAAGAGATAACTCACACGATGTATCCTTCGACACTTCAAGTCATTCAAGGTTAAACATTCAACAAAAAGTTCAAAAATATGTCACAAAATTACTCTTAAATCACACAAAATAAATGGAAAGCACCAAATTACCCATTTACTTGATATTATAAAGCATTGGAAAAAAGGGGCAGCAGAACTGATGTTAGAACTCGAGCCTTGAACACCGATTCCTCCAATCTAAGTCAATAATACAAGCAACACTTTGCCAATCTTACTTTCTCTGAAAGAGATGGTTCTTAATGTTTAAGCCTCCCACTTTACCACTTTACCACTTTACCATTATATAGAATCTGCAATCTGTCTAATAACACAGATTCTCCTCCAAAGGTCTGGTGCGATGAAAAGCATTTTAGCTTTTGAATGAACCACTGCCATCAGCCAACACGATTCTAATTGACTTCATCCCCATTTATCTATTGCCATTTGAAAGCTCAAAAGGATTAGAGCTTATGCCTGAACTTCCATCTCAGATTAAATCATGCCATGACACAAAGTTTCTCTCCAGCGAGCATTTGTAGTTATTTGCCATTCCATTATCGCAGCTCACATGACAACTGAATTTTCAGTATCTAATGAAAATAAATGTTCAAAAGGCAACTAGAGCGGAAATCAGGATATATGAATACCTTGTTGTGCATCAAAACACCAACAGCATAGCCAGCTGCGTGGGGTGGCTTCCAAGAAGATGCCAAAGTCTAAAGAGAGCCATTATACACAGAATCATTAGAGTGTCATTGAAGCAATTCCAAACAGATACAAAACCAGACACATGGATGGGAACATCCAAAACATGTATCGTTTGAAAGGCAGAAGCAGAGCACAAATGAAGGGATGTGATGCAAACAAAAGGAAAGGGAAAAGGCAGAGTGAAAACTTTGTGCACATATCCCAAAAAAGAAGGCCAAAAGCTTAGAGCCTCAAGAAACATATGTTCTGCATCTTTTGACGACCCTCTTAAGAAACCTAAATTCTGCATTCACGAGCCTTTTAAGTGGCCATAGTGATATTTCCCTCGTGAATTAAATAGTATGGAGCCAAAATTATACCTCAAATGTGAAATTTAAGCACCTGTATCGCATTATCTTAAGGCAGAAGAAAACACAAAATCAAGATTCACTATTCAGACACTGGAACCTGAAATAAAGATCAAACCTGCTTAGTCATCATTAATTTGCTATTGCATTCCCTGTCAAAATTTTTGGAGTCAATGTCGATGGACAAATCGACTTCAATTTCGGAACCGCTGGATTTCACCCTGACCTACATAACAAAAGGCGAATTCTATAACACTAAACCTTCTTTCTTCCCCAAAAGTTTTCCGAAAAATCATAAAAACAAAGGTAGTCGATCACAAATCATTTCACTCACCTCCTGACAACGCTCGTCCATTTCGTACGGCCGCCACGACGGTCTCAGCGGATACTGCATCACGTATAACTGAAACGAAAACGAGAATCACTTCTCAAATCTTCTTCGCAAGCCTCGAAGAATCGAGTAATAAGAATTTACCGGTAAAATAAATTCATTCTAATCCGGGAAAAGGAACTTTTCCAGAAATCATCGAATCAGCACGAGAAAACGAGAAGCGACCTGAGCGTCGGCACCGGCGGAGGGATTGAAGTAGACGTCGATCTCGCGCACGACCTCATCGTCCGCGACGCCGTCCTCGTCCATCGGCACCGCCTCTTCCTCCGCCTTGCGGTCCACTTCCATTGGCGCCGCCCCATTCGACGCGGACGGCTCCGGCTCCTTCGCCGCAATCCCGATCGGCGGCTTCAAATCCTTCCCTTCTCCATCTTCCTCTCCCGCTCCTCCCTCCTCCTTCTTACTCGGTATCGGGCCATCGACCCGCTGCGGCTCCGGCTCCGGCGCCGGCGCCGGCGCCGGCGCAGGCTCCTCGATCTTCGGCTTCAGGGACGGCGGCTCCGGCTTAGGTTTGAGCGGCGCTCTGGAGGACTTGGGAGCGAACTTGGGGGCGAACTTGGGGGCTCGAGCCGGGGCGGGAGCATGACCTCCGAGGTCGTCGAGATCATCGAGGTCCATCTCCCTCCCGCCCTTCCTTCCCTCCTGCGCAAGAGTCGTTGATTCTCTTCGGGTGCGTGGGGGAGAGCGAGAGGCGAAGAAACGGGGGGGGTTTAACAGGGATTTTGGAGTCTCTCCCACTATGATTCCAAAACCTGGGCACTTAGATGGGCCCGGAAAGCCCGTTTCGGAGCCCGATGTTAATCGGAATCGGCCCGTTTGGGAGCCGAAAGGGCTTGATTCCTTTAAAAAGAAACTCTCGAACTTTAGGTCCAATGCTCATTCTGTCTCCGACCTCATTTTTTTTTTTTTGGAAAAAAAAATAATCTTCGACTTTTACCATAGTCTCAGATCTACCCGGGTAGCAGAAGATCATCGCTAATTTCTTCAAAATTATTAGCATTGGGGTCAAATTAGAGGTCTATAATCAGAACCCGCGTAACAACAAAATATCATTGATGTTAATAATCTTGAAGAAGCCATTAGCAATTTTTGGACTCATAAGTAGATTTGGGATTGGAGTTAAAATTTTGGATATTTCTTTAGGCAAAAAAAATAAAATTAAAGGTAGAATTAGAATTTCACCAAAAGTTTAGAATTTTTCAAGAAGTTAGGTACTGTGAAAGGGAGGAAGGGTTTCTTGTTAAAAAGGCTACCATGAGTTGTTGACTGATCTAGGACCGTGTTGGGTTATGAGTTGCATTTTCCATCTAGAAACCACTTTGTGTAATTTTATTAGTCCGATAATCTTTTGCATTTGTCTTTTGCCTATCCCTTTCTTAATGTTGAATCTTCCCAATAGGAAAGAACGATATCCTTCTCCTCATCCTCATACCCAAAGCCTCAATGGACATCCTTAGCTTTTCATTTGGCAATCTTGTCCCTTTGGTCGAGCCATATGTACCTAAAGTTCTCTCACAAAAGACACAGATGTTTCACGAAACTCTCCGGCAAAATCTCAAGATTCAAATCTTTATCAGCTCCCTTGTCATCGCATTAGAGATTCTGTTTATCTTCGTTCCTTTTCGAGACATTGTTCGGTTTTGACAGGGTCACTTTCATTTCATGAAACCGGACCCCCTAGTTAGCTGTTGGTCGTCGGGATTGGGATTAAGATAGGATTGGACGATGAAAGATTCAAAATCCTCTAAATATCTTTCGGATAGTAAAAATATCTCATTATAAATTTAGTACAACCCAAAATAAGATTTGAAATCGTCAAAAATCTACAGCCTAAAATAGAATTGAAAATCTTTAAAATTCCCATCTCCTACGGGCTCCTCTTGCACGTGAGATTCAAACCCTTCCGATCACGCATTTGCAAAGTCGACGTGAGAGCATAGACTTGTTGTGGTCCGTATGGCTGGATCACCAAAGGAAGGTTCTGCACCACAGTACCGTCGTGACGTTCTTGATGCACATCGAGGGAAACTCAACGCTTGAGAGTGAGGTCCTAAGGAACCAAATGGTGTGCTGGCTATTCTTCGTCAAGTCAACCAATGCGTGAACAGCCGGCTGGCAAGTGTCGCTTGAAATGTGGAGCTCGACATGAAGGAAGTGTGCAATCGGGGTGGAAAGGATGACCGATGCAAAACTCAGCACGGCATTATCTTTAGACCCCATTTCACCTTCAGTCATCAAAAGTGATGATAACTATCATGGTAGTCTCCTCATGTGATGCCATTGCAAAGGAATATACGATACATCTCTCGGTAACTATTTATTTCAAATTTTATATCCAATCCGGTTTTCTACTATCCTTAAGCAGGATTTCTTATATGGCATTTTATCCGAATACATCTGGATTCATTCAATTTGGAAAACATCACGAAATATCGAATAAGGTAATTTGTCATTTTATTCGAACTCAAATCTAAACTACCAAAATCAACCCAGAGAGTATTTGGTCCTAGCAATTGCCACCCATTGATGACAGCTGGCCTAGTTGGAGGTGACAACAATCATGTGGTGATTGGAAGTAATGATAATCGGCTATCATGGTAGTGTTCTAGTGCGACGCCCCTAGCAAAGCAATATACAATGCATCACTCAATCGCTTTTTTTTTAATTTTATATTCAATTCGATTTTATCCCACCTCTAACCAGGATTTCTTACCTGACATTTTATATTCATGGGATCCATAAGAAGCAGCCAACTAGTTTGGTCCTCACGAGTTTTATGGTTGTGTCCACCTATCCGCGCCTCAACAGCCAAAGAGTGTTTGGTCCTAACGAATTTTAGGTCCTATGTTCAAAACCCTAATCGAATGTGGGGCCCCCACCAAACCTTACACCAGTCTCAAAAAGAATAAATAAAATTTAAAAAATAAAAGAAAATTCTTTTCTTTTTAGCCACAGGAGGCCCAGCTTCCCACCAGAACTACGTGCCTTACACAATCAATCCTCGTTTCCCACCTAATTCCAAACGGCGGGTGCGGAAATCCCGACGCTGCCCTCGACCCGCGGGCGCGAGAGGGCAGGGAGGGAGGGGCATTTGCGTCCGGAAGAGATCGACGGTCCCCGATCGTCAAGGAACGATTTTTGAAGTTTTGAACGACAAATTTGGCTTTCGCTTTGGATCTCACGTGCGGGCGCGTCTCGGGTCTTCTCTCTCTCCTCGTCCTGAAGAGCGTCATAGATAAGCTCGACGCCACCCCAGGGACAGTGTACGAGGGAGACGACACAGAGATTCGGAGCTTCCGATTGAAGTTTGAGGAGGTACCCATTTTCAGTTTCGCCGCGTTGTTTCCATTTCTTGGTTCCTTTTCTCTTTTTCCGGGTGATTTCGTGGAGGAAGTTTCGTGGGGGGCTTTCTCGTTTGCTGGGTTTGCTTCCGCGATTGCTGCGCATGCATTCTTTGGATGCGTTTTAGCTTTTAGGGTGTCTGTTTAGGATTTTATTTGAGCTCGTCAGGATTCTTTCGGACGATATGGATAGAGAGAGGAGGGTTTTTGCTCGGGAAGTTTTAGGAGCTTTCTTAGTTCTTGGCCAGCCCGATAGGTTCCGCTGCATGATTCGATGTGTTCATTTGGTTTCGATTGAAAATTAAAGGGTGACTTTTGTGTGCCGGGTAAAAATTGTTGCCTGAAGAATCTGCATGTGGGGATGAATAGAGGAATCCAGAGCTGGTCGTATTGTTCGAATTTGCAATTTGAAATGGTGTTTGCTATTTTCGATGAATTATCAGAGGCTGCGGGTTCTTGAAGCTGCCGAGAGGCTTGGGTTGGGATTCGAGCGCCTGCAGTGGTGATATCTGACGTCAGGGTTCGCAATCTGAGCATGGTTTTGTTTTGGAGGGAAATTAATCCGAGGGTATCCTGTATAAGAAGGGGCTAGGATGCCATCCACAGCTCTGTGGAGGCTCAATACTACCGTGTTTTGTGGTTTCCGAAGAGCATTAGCAGAGCGGCAGTTGCACAATTTGGGAAATCTGCCACTCCAGTGTCCACGTTCTACTCTTTTGTCAACTGGAGTGGTTCATTCTCCTAGCCGTGTGCAGAGGAGAATTTCCATGGCTGCTTCTGGTTCCAAAGCTGTCTCTGGAGATGTTTACATGGATGGCTTACTTTCCAGCGGTGGGAACACAGTTGACTTTACTAAACCCTCTGGTGTCTATTTCTTTGATCGGAGCCATAAAAGTTGCCAGAGAGGTAGCGTGAGCATGAGAAGGCGAGAAACCTGTAATGGTCACTTGGTATGTGGATATTCAAGATATCATGAAGCATTGACAAATTGCATCTCCACCCCGTCTGTTGGTCCTCATTATAGAGCTTTCCGAACTTCTCTGTCTGCACGTCACAATGACAGGGCAGCTCAGGATATCTCGTTCGAGGGCAATCCAAGTAGTGATCTTGCAACTTCCATGACTTCAGTTGGCCAGTAGGTTCTCCCATATTCTATATTTCTGAATTTTATACTTTCTTTTAGCATTGTCAAAAATAACTATCCTTCTTCACGAGGAATATTCTAAAGTCTTTGCTGGACAGACTAACATTCCTAATTGCTCTTTTGCAAGAGAAAGATCAATATGATATGTTTGAGAGAAAAATTACCTGCCTACATGTTAGGGAATTGATCTGATGGTAGTAATTTTCTGTTATGACACTTCCTTTGGAAGAGGGGCTTATTGGTTTGTCTAAATGCACATGCTTTGGTTTGTGTTGATTTTCAGAGCTTCCAGGTGACAGAGCTTTGAAGCTGCTATCTGGATCATGCTGCCTGCCACATCCAGATAAGGTAGACAAAGGTGGAGAGGATGCTCACTTTATATGTGAGGACGAGCAAGTGATTGGTGTAGCAGATGGTGTAGGTGGTTGGGCAGATGTTGGTGTTGATGCAGGGCTGTATTCTCGGGAACTTATGTTTTATTCGGTTAATGCAATAAAAGAGGAGACTGAGGGTTCTGTTGACCCGGCAATCGTATTAGAGAAGGCTCATGCAAATACCAAAGCCAAAGGTTCCTCGACTGCCTGCATAATTGCCCTCAAAGAAGAGGTTTGTTTCTTTCTCTATTATTCTTCGATGTGCCAGACCATTTTGTTGGATTTCCTTTATGTAATGTAAGTTAAACGTATTCTGCAACCTGCTCTCAACTTTGACTGAGAAAAGTGTCATTCATTGCTCTCAGTGAATGGCATGTTTAGTTTATGTTACTGAAGTCAGGAAGTTGCTTTGACTGTGCTGGAGGTTGCTGGAGGTATCTTGGTTTATTATCAGTCTAATCTTCACATCTAAACAAGCAATGAGGATCTAACAATTCAGTGAGTATCAAAAGATCTCATCTAGAAAACTAACTAATAAGGACTCCAAAAAAATGAGCCTGATGCCAAGATTCTGAACTTTTATGCTGTGGTTTTCCCAATTTATGTTCTTTTCTTGTAATTCTATTGCTGGCTTAATGAGACATATGCAGCCTTTTACTTCTTTGTCACAGAAATCTTGAAATCCTAGATTTCCATAAAGGTTGCATAGAAGTAAGCATGTCAGAGGGTTTCTTAACTTTGATGACATAAGTTAAAGAATTAGCTTTTCAGCCAAAATAAATGTCAGTATTCTAAGTGCTCTTGGACCCTTATTTCAGAACCAATGCTTACCTGCGTCTTGAGCTAGAGATAATCCCTTTAGCTCAATAAATTCTGAGATTGTGACAGATCATACATATGCGAATAATAAAGCATTGAAACTGTGAGGAGAACTTTTGAAGGTCAAACCGAAATCGTTTTTGACCTCGTTCAGTTATCATCCATGCCTACAGAACAAATTTTTACATCTAGGTCAACTGTAAGCAGGCAAAGTTTTTTGGTCCCTATAAACTGTTCTCCTTTTCTGTATAGATGTGCTCATAGATGAAAGAAACTTCCGTTCAGCGTAATGGCCACGAGAAACAGCAACAACAGAAAAGGACTAGTCTCACATGGTTCTTCTTCATCTGTCAGGGAATAAATGCTATCAATTTGGGCGATAGTGGATTCATAGTGGTTAGAGATGGGAGGACTATCTTCAGATCCCCAGTGCAGCAGCACGGTTTCAACTTTACATATCAACTGGAAAGCGGTAGCAACGGTGACCTACCCAGTTCTGGTCAGGTCTGTATATTCATGATAACCATAAGTAGAATAGTCTGTATCTATGACAGTGGGGTTGCAGTTCTATTACTGTTCTACTATTCTGACAGTTGCGAGAAAGCTTCTCTTAGCTTCTGTTGCTAGTTCTACTCTTACAGCATAATAGCTATTACATACAGTCTTGTTCCGTTACTGCAAGAAAACAGGCTCAAAGTCTGTTCTTAGCGCTTGAGGTCATTTATGCTCATCAAATGCTTCATCGGTTATATGAAAAGAAGCTGCTTGAACTATCCAGTAGTGTTCTGGGCATCTTGGGATGGTTAATTTTTCTGACCTCGAATGAATTCTTGCAGGTTTTCAGAATTCCTGTTTCCGATGGAGATGTGATTGTTGCTGGAACAGACGGTTTATTTGACAACTTGTATGACGATGAGGTTAGTGCACTCGTTGCAGAGGCAGTGAAATCTGGCTTGGATCCTCAAGCAACAGCTCAAAAAATAGCTGCAGCCGCACGTCGACTGGCACTGGACAGACGCCGGCAGACCCCATTTGCCGATTCTGCTCAACAAGCCGGATTCCGGTATCACGGGGGCAAATTAGATGATATCACCGTTGTCGTGTCTTACGTAACTAGATCTGGCATCTTGTGAGTCCTTTTCGGTTCGTGAGCCTTTTTCCCTATACACACGCTTTGTTCAATTGGATCAATCCAATTCCATCGAGTCTTTTTGATTGCAGTTTCTTACTCTTTGTACCACATTGTGTTTATTGGAAATCGTTTTCGCAAGCTCAGCTTTCTTCTCGCGCTCATCCTTCTTAGACGTTGGGCTCTTCTTTGGCCATTTGTATGCATGGTTGCAGCGATAATACAACTTGCCAGACAAGCTGTATCGATGATAGATCGCGAGAGCCTCGACTGTCATCAGCATAGGCTTGTATCTCTAGCTTCTCCAGTTGATTTTGACTTGGCTGCTGTATCAATATCCTTCATCATAAGTTGTTCACAACCGGACATGATTGCTGTGTTCACGCCTCCAGCACTGAGATAGAAAGTAAAGAATGAGCATGCGTGCATGCTCAAAGATTTACATCATCACCGGACCCTGTCTACCTGCCAAATGACCAGTATGGTAGTTTAGCTCCCTTCTAAACCATTTGTGTTGATTATAAGGGACAACCATTGACATTCATCAGTCCATGTAAATTCGAGATGCTTAATGAACTTGATTATCCAATCTGCACATTGTCAACTTCAAAATGGGTATTTCTGCAGCAGGAATCTTCAGTTTGCCAGAAAGCCTGATTAGATTAGCACTAAACAACATTTACATTCATACGTACCAAGGTTCATTTGCCTCTACACATTCTAGATAAAGCAGTAAAAAGAAGTTCATGAGCAAGATCAAATAAACCGAGAGACAGGGTTCTTGTTCAGTATCATCTACTGATTTGCCATGCCAAATCTGTCCAAGGTTCAGGCCTTGATCCACACTTCCTCCACGGCTCTCCTTTCCCCATGTACACCCCACTCTTCCTCGTGCCGCTTCTGCATCTCCTCTTCTTGCCTTCTTGCCTCCTCTTGCTCTCTCTCTGCTGCCTCCTGTCGCGCTGCCTTTCTTCTTGTTTCTGTTTCTCCCATCTCTCGCTCGCTTCTTCCCTTCTCCTCGCCTCTTCTTGCTCTCTCTCTCCTCCTCCTCCTTCCCTCCTCTGTTCTTCTCTTTCTCTCTCCTCCTCTTCCCTTTCTTGTTCCTGTTCTTCTTCTTGTCTCTCCCTCTCTCTCTCCTCTTCTTCCTGTCTCTCTCTTTCCCTTTCTTCCTTCTCCTTCCTCTCTCTTTCCTCCTCTTCTTCTCTCTCTCGTTCCCGTTCTTCCTCCTCCTGCCTCTCTCTCTCCTCCTCTTCCCGTCTCTCTCTTTCCCTTTCTTCCTTCTCCTTCCTCTCTCTTTCCTCCTCTTCTTCTCTCTCTCGTTCCCGTTCTTCCTCCTCCTGCCTCTCTCTCTCCTCCTCTTCTCTTCTTTTAGCCGCCTCTTCCTCCTCTCTTCTTTCCTTATCAATCTCCTCCTTCATTATCCTCTCCTCCTCCTCGGCGCATGAGGTGCATTCCAATATGACGGAATCTGTCTGCGGTGCCAGCATGTGCAGGATCGTGGTGTTGGTGACGTTAAACGCCGCCGCCAGGATGTCTCTGTCCAACGCTCGGAGGATCGAGCTCTTCCCGGCGAGGAACTGAGGGTGGTTTCTCTTTGTTGAAGTGCTGAAGCCCATGAAGACTAAGGACTCATTGTTGAAGGACATTTGAGCCATGGGGTGGAACCTCGGCACGACAAACACGTCCCCTTCCCTCACTTTGAACCTTGTGTTCTTGCATTCCGATTCCTTGGCAGTGCTCGAGCAAACCACTCGGATCATCCCTTGCCCTTGTAAAACTAGGGCTATTTCCGTTGCGCTCGGGTTCCAATGGGGCCCCATCATTGAGCCCTTGAGACCAAGAAGCAAGAAAGTGAAAAAGAACAGAATTGATTAGGTTAGAAGACAATACCATACATGTTCTAACTGCGTAGAAGTTCGTCCAAATTCATGAACTGCACTCAAATTTCAGAACATTATCCAAAAACCACCGAAATAAGCTAGCAAGAGCTCATCATTCACTTAAGCTTAAGTATGAACTCAGGACATGCCCATCATCATTCAACCTGCTGGAAGTTGTGTCTATAATTAAAGCATGAGTTCAGGAAAGACAAGAAAACAAGAGAAGGCCAATTAATTCCGCCAGGGTGATCATAAATTCATGTCCCCATCCCTCGTCCATAATCATCACTTAACTTCGATAAGTTTCAATATGGAAGTTTAGGATTTGTTGATGACTCCCACAATCATCCCCGACGCAAGTATACTTTTTTATCGGTTCCCATAATTTAAAAAATTCTCAAACTGACCTTTGTGAGATTGACCATGAAAACCCCGATATTGGAGTGCTTCAATGCATGCACGTCTTTCCCGGTCACTGTCAGGCTCCATCCGTTACAATTCTTGAAATCACGGTCTGCGTCGAATAGGTTAAACGCCTTCGTCTTCTTGTTGCTGCTGGAACCCTCCGCGAGGTAGCCGGTGCTGCTCAGGTAGGTCTTCAAGAATCGTGCTTCCCATTCCCAGTGTGCTTCCCATTCCCAGTACTTAGTCCTCCTTTCTGAAGCTGTGGCATGGACTATAGGCGGCGGCCTCGTTGCACTTATTATTTCTTTGATCACTTCCTCAGGAGCCTAGAAAGATCGATCATCATAAGTACTAGAAGATACATAAGAGTTTTAGAGTTAGACGTGAGAATGGAAATTTTATGATAAATTAATTGTTGCTGGAGCTACAGCGGACAAATTTACTCGAGGGATGCATAAAGACAACAATCAAAATCTGGGCATCTCGAACTCTTTGGATTTGAATTAGGCGATAAATAAGACGATTCTCTCTTCTAATTGCATAGTTGAGTCAAGTTTAGTCCTGTTCTTAATCAAAACATTACAGTATAGCCACATTTCAAGCCACATTTCATGCTGGGATAGTCAACCTATCTAATCAATAGGGCAAACGATACAATTAACAAAACCATGCTTTTTTATGCAATGCAGTGTAAATTATACTTTTTCAGAAGCATGATTGACTCAATCAATCAAAGTGGTTCTAGCAATAAATTCTCCTTTGAAATTAAACCCCCCGCTAGACTAGCAAGAAATTTAGACCTCCCAGCCCAAGTTCTATTACGTCATTCATTTGACAAGCAATTCGAACATAATAGGACCGCATCACTCCATTTCGGTAGACATCTTCAAAGTTTGAACTTTGTAACTTCAATGCGGCAAACATATATTACCACAGGCAAAAGCTTTGTTCCGAAAAATCATTCATAACACTAATTAAGGACCCACAACAAATTAGGACGACATGAACTAAACGTACCTTGAAAGCTCCTTGGAGCACCTTGCTGTCGAACCTGCGAAGCAGATCACCAATGCTAGAGTATGCTCCGATTGACGGCTCCTGAAACAGATGGATGTTGTTCACGCGCGCGGGGGGTCAGTAGCCAAGGTCAATTGGACAGATCAAAGTGAATTTTACTAATATAGGAGGGCTCGTGCATACATATACGTCTTCTTCAGTATTCGTGAAGATGGCGTGGATCCGGAGCTTATTGCGCTCAGGCTCTAAGCTGCTCTGGACATAGAAAATGGTGCCCGGCCGGAGCCTGTAGATGTCACCCCTCCTCAAATCGATCCTCTTCACGTCGTTCTCATCGACCCACGTCAGCCTTCCACTCCCTGTTTTCACCAGAGGGAAAATGCACTCGGATTTCTTACTTCGAATTGATCAAAAACCGGTTTGCTAATTTGACTTCATCGAGCTTCCCAAACTCATAATCATCCCAAACGTATCTAAATCATCTCCGTACTGACCGCGACAAGCTTGAACGTGTAAAGATCATCCTAAACGAAAACATCAAAACATGCACTACAAGGGAAACGCCAACAATTTGTCAATACCACGGAAATTCACGACTAGCCCGAAATTGAACCCGCATTGACTGGCGTGAAGGCAATATTTCTGTCCTCTTAAGGTCACTACTCGAACACCAATTTTAGCAGTAGAGCATCGCCAGCTGAGTGTACCTAGTGTCCTCTTAAGGTATACCATGATTAGCTTACCGAAAATAACTATGCGAAGCGATGCGACAGATGGCGAGTCATCGTATACCTACTGCCTAGACTTTCTCCTAGTGTCATAATATGTCGGCCCCCCTACCAACCATTGGCAGAAGGCCATGGTGAGGCGACCCGTAAGAGCTCGTCGTGCGGAATAAAGGATCTTCATCTGTTCCTTTTTGGGGCCGCAGGCTTATTCGATACACAGGAACCACTCGACAATGGCATAAAAGCTAAGCGAAGAAATGAGTTTCCCGCCATTGGCGGTGCGACACTACATTACCAGTGCGGACGTAGAGGACCATGTCCGAGTGGAGGAGGACGGGGAGGAACAGCGCGTTGGGTTCGAGCGTGATGAACCGCAGGTGGTAAATCCCCCCGGCTCCATCGGCCACTTGGGCCGCCGAGATCTCCCCGTACTCCGTCGCCGCGATCGGCGCCCTGTCCTCCTTCCTCACCACCATACCGACCTCCGCTCCACGGTCCGTCGCTCGGCCGCCTTCCGCGCCGAGAGCAGGGACGGCGGCGACGAAGACGATGAGGAAGAGCATGGCGAACGGCACGGCCAAAGGGTTGCTCCCCATTTTCGCAGAACTTTCACACAGCAAGAGAGAGAGAGAGTTCAGAGCGTGGGATGAAGACGAGGATACTGGTGAGATATAAGGGGGAGTACGTGGGCATGCATGGGGGACACGTGCGGGACAGCGCAACACGTACGCGGGCGCTGAAACCTCGGCAACACGACGCGGCCGTTGAGATCCTCGTCGATCCGACGTTGTCGGATGCTGAATCCTCCGATGAATTTGGGCCCGATGATGAAGAAGAAGAAGGAGGAGGAGGAGGAGGCCTGCGGAAGGTTCTCGTGGGCCGGGCTTCGTGCGGCCTTCCCGTCGGTTTCTGGGCCCAAAAGATCCTTCGAAATTCGATCGTGAGCCCAACCGTTTTGGTAAGGCCGGCGAACGCGAAAGCCCGAATGCGGCGCGACGCGACCATTACCGCCTCTCTCTCTGACTCGTTTTTAATGATACGGTGTGTCAAGGTCGAAGTACGTGGAGCGATACGTACAAATACGATGACGCATGATGAGCATGCGACATTAATTATTCATTACCGGACGGTCCTAATCTTAATAATTCAATTAACCGTGCGGCGTATGCTATGAGTGACTTCACCATCAGACAACTCAAGTTTGTAGGAAAAAAACATGTTAGGTTCATTTGTCGCTTTTAGGCCCGTCAAACGGATATAATGCAAATCTACTAATCCATACTTGACCCAACCCATATTGCTAAAATGTTTCCATATTTAACTTAATTTACAAAAACCCGTAACCAAACTAAGTTGAGGGTGCAAAATAAGTGAGCACAAGATGGAGTGATGATGAGAGAGACTATAGAGAGAGTCATAAAAAAGAGTTGCATCTAAATAAGTTGTAAAACCCATTAATGACTTATTTAATACTCATATTATGTTTAAACCGATTTATAACTCATTTAGTCAAATATAACTAACATATTCGTAATCTATTTAGCATCCATATGAGTTTGAAAATGGGATTACAATCCCAGAACTAATTGCATTTAATGACATTATTCCAAGATATGTAGATACAAATTTTTTCAGACCAAAAAAGGGAATTGTCCAAGATGAATCTTGCGTGAAGAATTCTGCCAGAATCTATTTAGGCAGCCAAACCAAAGTCAAACCCCTAGATTCCCTTCACATGCCATCGATGTCCAAATCATAAGCCTCCAAACCATTCATCCATCCTCGTTCCTCTCGTCCCCACGTTGTCTGGCCTCTTGTGTCTTTCTTAGGTCCATAACACCATTCTTCATGATCAGGTATTGATTAATAGATAGATTTACTTCATTTTTTTTTTAAGTTTGCTACACCTAGGTGAAGCCAATTGAGACGGAAAATGACATACGGTATGTCACTTTCTTGACCTGATACGAACACGCGTGCGCTAAAGTTAGTCCTATTGCAATCGTTGTACTAGGAGTAACGATAAATCTCGGAAATCTTGTCAAATCATCATTCAATTCTCATGCAGAAGCCGACCCACAATAAATTATGTTGAAACAAGGTCGTCTTAGAAAAGGATCATTTTAGAGAAGGTGTGGGCTCCTCCAAGCCAGTCTCACACTCTAATGCTGCACCGTTTAATATTTTAACATTTTTTCTGAATTTTTTGGAGGATTTAAGACTTGTCATTATAGTTTAATTTGATATAATTAGGGAAAAATACTTTTTTATTTTTATTATTTTATTTTCCTGGCTTAGACAAATTGACTTTGGCTGGGAGGGGGGGTGGTGGTGGCTTTATCTGTTGTCTTGGCTTCACCACCATTATTTAACAACTTGTGGGTTTTTTCTGATTATGACCCCCAAAAAGAAAATTCCTCAATCAAGTGGACACCATGATCTGGTCAGTGTCAAACAGCACAAGTGGGCTGAAAAAACAAGGAGATTTTTAGGGTGACGGAAACCATATGACATCTGATTTTATCATATGGTCCAACAATTAAAAAAGAAAAGAAAGAGAGAGGCTGAAATCTGGGAAAAGCAAAGCAAATACATGAAAATGAAAAAAAAGAAGAGAGGGAGGGAAGGCCGGTGGTCCATCCTAATAAGATTTGTCATTAGCAGCATCTCTTCTTGTTCACAAGTCCATGATGCATCTCCAAAAGGTGTTTGGAAGCAGCCTTTTTGAGCTAAATGATTTGGGTCAAAAGGTTCATGCTCAATCTAATCTTCCAGAAGCAGAGATTTTGCTTTGCTTAAACAAGCTGAGAGATTAACTTCTTGATTAGTAAACGAGAGTCGCGTCGATTGAATGGTGGCGACTTCTTTTAGGGTCTGCTCAATGTTTGGCCCGTGTATGTTAGGGAATAAATCACACGTGTCTTCATTTGCTATCCTTCAATTATTTACATAGTATTTAGGGCTTATTGGTAATACTCCTGGAAACAATTGATTATGTTCATTTTGTTCTTGTGAATATATTTAGAATAGCAATTCGTTTAGTAGATTTTTTTTTTCCCAATAATAGATTTGGAGTAGAGTCAAGAATAAATAAAAAAAGTTACTTTTCGGGAACAATTTTAAGAATTCATTTTTCTCTCCTCTTTTTCCCTTCCCTTTCTTCTTCTTCTTCCTCTTTTCAACCCACTACCACCACATTGCCGGCCCTTGACCACCGCCACCGTTGGTGACAAGCGGCCGGGCTAGACCTCACTCAGCCACTCGTTGGCCACCGTTAGTGGCAGTGACCGCCCACTAAAAGAGAAATAAGGAGAGAAAAGGGAAAAAGAAAAAGAAATAAGAAAAAAAGGAGATATATAAGAAAATTATAATAAAAAGTATTAAAAAATTTAAAGAATCAAAAATTGAAGACTCCTACCAAATGCATTTCTATTCTAAGAATAAAATTTTTAAATAGTTTATCAAACACCTTAAATACTTAGAAATTGTTCTTGTAACCAGAATAAAAAACATTATTTTTTATCAAAAATTATTATCAAGAGTAAAATCGTTACCAAACAAACCCTTAAAACTTTTCTGATCTACAAATTATTTTCCTTAAATTTATCACGTGTCAAAGCTAAAAGTAAATGCAATTCTATATCATCTCTATATGATAACTAGGAATGTAATTTATTCGAGATCAACCAACACAGCTTTATGTCGAATGAGCTTAACTTCTCAAAGCTCGCGAGCTTTCTCATTTATGTTTTAGAAAGACTTGAGCTTGACTCAACTCAATGAATTAGTCGACAAATTTAAGTTTATTCTCAAACTAATGTTGAAACTCATGCTCGAGCTCATATTCCGAGATCAACCCAAAATTCCAGAAATCATCCTATGCATCTATATCATTTTATAATTGCAAAACACACGAGAATAACTCGACTTAACTAAGTATATAATTAATTCAAAATTAAATAAAAATCAACTTAATCAAGTGCTTCTACCCTAGAGAGAGGGCCACGTAGACAATGTGAAGGAATCAAACTCCACAAATTGATGAATGTGTGTGGTGGTCATAAAGAACATAAATTTGAATCGACTGAGCATTTTTTATGTCTTATTTTTCGTTTTCTTCAGGCCAAAGCTCAAAGCCCCAACAAACATATCCTTAGGATCCTCTAATTTAGTGAAAAAGACACCCCAACATAAGGTTGCTTGTACCATCGAAGATAGAAGATCCCCTCCACTCCCAATTGCCTCATGCCCTAAAACACACCTTTTTTTTTCTTTTTAGAAAAAGCCTTTTCCTCATAAAATTAATTATTAAATTTTTTTTTCTAAGTAGAATCTCAAGCTCACCCTCTCAAAATCTTCAAAAAATACCTTTTGTGCTCTACAAGCTTCCTCTCTTATCTCTCCCACCCGCGTGTGTCCCGTGTACTTACTTAATAGAAACCTTAGTACCTAAGTATTGTGACTCCACCCCAATATTCCCATGGAATACTCGACAGGATTGACCATCTTAGTCATATTTTTTAAACCATGTCTGATTCGTGATTTTGACGCTTTGAAAGGCCGACCTGAACTGTGACTCGCTTCATTAAATTACACCGATGATTCCGTGTGCTTGGAATGACTTATGCTTTAATCAAGCTCCGCATGCACATGTTGACAATTACATTAAAGTAAAATCCCCTCGAAATTACTATAATTTCAAACTCGGGTTTGCCTTAATTGAGATGCCAGATTCGAATGCTTGTGCTATAAAAAAAAAAAAAAAAGATCTATATAAATCTTTCGAACGGGGAGGTGGGTTTATTTGTGATCCAACAATCAATATAATTTGTGAGTCTTATATATATATAATGTAGTCTTCTCATCTTTAACATGCAAAAGGAGAATTGGCTTTTCACAAAGGGGAAAAAGGGGTGAGAAATGGAAAAGAAAATTAGAAAGGGAATAATACCGGGTGATTGGAAGATGGGTGGATGTCAAATTGTCAATAGTAGTAGTGTTGGAGTTCGATTTGAAATACTTTTATATCATCGCAATGAGATCCTTTTCAATGCATATAATTGCGAAGAATATTATCGGGCAACCGTGACGTCACGTTGATTTTCTTCCATATTTTATTAACCTCTTTTTTTCCCCCTGGAAATGCTTTCTTGCATGAGGAGAATCACATGAAGACCATAATTCATATTCGATAGCGCCGCATCGATGAGAGATGGAAAAATGTGACGTCCAACTCGAAATTATTGTTCGCTATATTATATGATTTTAATAAATTTATCCATAGATTGCTATTTCACAGAGCAAAAACGAATCATATCCTTCAAAGGGTTAAATTACTTTTTTTGATAAATTATATTTAGAAATAAAACGGTCGGCGTGGTTGAGTGCCCACACATGTATTTAATTAAAACTCAAGATCGTCTTGATTTTGATACTCCCTTTTCTCGTTAACTCCGCCTATTATTCCTCTTCTTGTTTCTTGATTATCTATTTGAATAAGTTATGGTATCTATCATTTATTTATTTGTAGGATTGGTTTTACTTGTGGAATTATATATCGAGGAATAAACTAGGAAAAATACATAGGTGAGTGTATTTCTTATAATTTAAGTTTTGGCAATACAGATTATTATTTGGACTACGTGAAGATTTTGTCCTTAGATTCATTCAAATTAAAATTAAAATGAGATTCTGACCGTCCTTAGATGTATTTAAGCTAATAAAAAATGAGATACCTTGCAATATAGTAGCTTAAATCTATGCTTAAATTCCAAGAAAATTCCAGCCCAAATGAAACCCTAGGAAGAAAAAAAAAAAAGAATATGCCTTTAGCTGTTTTCCTAGAGTGATCTTACTAAATTATTATTTTTCTCTTATTGGAATAATATACAATCAAACGGTCTTTTCTTCTTACTAATTTTAAAAGCTGAATGAACTGATAATGTTTCAATTTGATAGGATTTGACTGATAATGTTTGCACCATTCTCATTCAATCTTTCATAATTTATTTGTTTAAGATATTACGAAAATCTATTTTGGATTTTCTCGATGAGTAATTCTATAATTCTATAAATTTCATGATACGGGTCAACTTCTGAAAGATATATTTTTAAGTAGTCACACAAGACGATTTGATTAGTTGGGAGTGTGTGACCTTTCCCATCTTATGTGGAACTTCGAGACCTCATAGACTTCCCATCGCTTATAGGACCAATGCTAGATACTCCTAAATGTATGGTCCATCAATCCGTTCTTGATTTGCCATCTCATCCATTGATCATGGGCCTGTTTTCTAGACAAATCTCATTTAATACCATCTTGTAACGACACATCTCAATTCCATTTTGGCCACTTAGCCTCTAAAAAATATTCATTTCGATTGATGTAGAAATGAGTACCTCAAAAAATCACATATTGGCTAATTATTTCAAGCAACACAAGCAATCGTTTTTTTTAGAGAAAAATGTATTCCAAAACCATTCACTCTTTGCAGACACGAGCAAAGCTCTATTGAGCATTTCTAGAAGAAAACTCAACCATCGTATCGAATTCATTGTCGATCCAATGCCAATCATTCCGAGATTTTACCACGCGATTGAACTGGTTGAGTATTCCGACCGCGACATCAAACACGCTTTTACCTTAAATAAATCGATATCAGATCCAGCCGATCAGGGCGTTCACACTAGAGGCGTTTTTCTTAATGAGCTCGGGTTTAGTTTAATCAAGCAAAGCGAGCTTGATTAAGACAGGAGTGTTCCATGCAAATTAATTATAACTATTATTAAAAAATTCTGCAGATATTCTTAAACACATACATTCAGATAATATATACACATAAAAAAATATTAAAGAGGGCCTAAAAACACTTTTTTTTTGTAGGTGGCAGACTTTATCATAAAGTCTTTAACGGCAAAAAAAAAGAAAAAAAAATAACAATAATAATAAATTGGAAAAAGGAGGGGGGGGCGTGCAGATAATGTTTCCGCCCTCTTTTGGTACGTAGAAATGGACGGACGGATTTGATCCGATCGACGACGACAATGCGATGCACGCACACGCGAATATATTCTCCTCCCCCCCGCGCTCGCCTTCCGTTTGCCCTCCTCGCTCGCTTTGCCCCTCTTCCGTCTTTTCCTACGTGTGCGTGCTTTCTACGCGCTGACCTGGATGCGTGCGACCCATGGGGGGCGCGGGTGGGCGGGGATCCGCTGCGATGCGATGCAATGCCGATGCGATGGCGATGGCGATGTCGATGTCGATGCCATGCCATGCATAACCGACAGAGGGCCGTCCGCGGGGTGTGGGGCCCGGCCCAACTCCCACTGCTGGCCAATCGTGCTGGGCTTGCCTTGTCGACTCGTGGGACCCGCTCCGAAAGTGCGTCTCTCCCTCTCTCGTTTGGTCACGTCAACGGGAATTTCGTTTGTTTTTTACTTTTTCTCATTTTCTTCTTCTCGCTTAGGATCAATGAGAGGGACGCGCACCGTTTACGAAATCGATTTCATTTTCGGGTGACGTGGCGTGGGAGAGCGCAACGCAAGGTGTTTTTATTTTTATTTTTAAACCTAATTTTTGAACTTGTGCCTAGTCTAATTTCAATAATATGGAAAAGAATGGGAAAATATATATATTGGTCCGGAATTTCTCCTTTTTAGATTAATATTTTTGTTCTCGAAACTGTAATTTGGTTACTTTGTAAGTCTCTTGGTATCCTCACATCCCCATTGGGGAAAAGTTTATGGGGGAGAATTTTGGGGGCGAGGGGGGATGGAGGTCGGTGAGAGCTTGGTAAATAAAGAATCTAATCTTGTAGCCCACGCTCGTTAGAGGGATAGGCATAGGTAAAGCTTTGATCGGGACTAGGTTCCCCTTAAATCCATCGAGACCGTTACATACTAATGGAAGGTTATGAAGTGGTGTAGAGCCCCTTGTGCCAATGCATGCCAATTTCCGTTTTTTTTTTTTTTAAACTAATGTTTTGGTTCTTAAAATTGTAATTTTATGAGAGCAAATTCTTGAGTTGTTAGTTTTTCGAGTGCATTGATCTCACGGTAAATCAAGCGTGTATCATTGCCACTCAACAACATGATTCAAGAAAATTACTGAGAAAGGATAATCAATTTGTACCAATCAAAGTACAAGGACAATACTTCGACATGTAAGTAATAAATTAAAAAAAAATTATTCATAGTTTTTTTTTTAAAAATTCTTGTTTGCTCTTATTATTTCAACACGAAACTTTTAATCATCATCAATCGACATGCCAATTCAGTTTATTTATATGTAAATTCATTGATTGAATAGGCAGTTTTACCTAAAAATTACATTAAACACAAAATATTCAGAAGACCATGGCCATTGCCAACCCTTCTTCCATCATTCTCGTCCGGCGTTTGGTGATTAAATCCGGGCTACAAATTTAGATGCCTGAGTATTATTGGCGCATCATTTTAGCAAATTATTTTTGTAATTCGATTTTTTTGGGGGTATCCTAAGTAATATTTGCGCATCATTGTAATAAATGACTTTTGCGATTCGAATTTTTTTGGTATCCTTGGCATTACTTTTTTTTTTTTTTTAAATCCTTTTTCTATAGTGTGAAAGCGTTGCATGGCACATTCTTAAGGAGCACGTCTACAGTTGGGCCCCTACCCTGAGTTGAAAAGGAAAGAAATCTAATAGTGTTGCTTTGGCCACCTCCCTTTTTTTATCCTTCCTTTTTTCTTTTGATCACTCCACGCCAATGGCCAGGCGTGATTGATAACCCCTATTAAGTGTTGAAAATTTTAAAAATTTCACACTTAAATGAGAATAATTTATTTGACGATTATAACCAATATCGACTAAAATGATTTCGATTATGCAAACAAAAAAAAAAAAATTCGACCAAGTAAGTGAGGAGGAGATGCTTGATTCGCTTAGATAGAAAAAGGTGATTGGTCGTGAGTAGAGTCTTGTCAATTGCATGGCTAAAACCTACCAATAATGGTTATGACTTCATCTATGGTGAGAAGTTAATTATATTTTGTTACCAATTTTCAGTTATTGTCAAATAATTTCTTATTTCCGTTTTCATCACTTAAAGTTGTTGATACTTGTAAATGGGTATTTAAATTTTCAACACTTATTTGAACCTGTTTTATGTTTTTCAAGGAAACTAATCGGGAAAAATACTATCGAAAATCCTAAATTATACTCACCATGACAACAATTGCTCACACTTTTCCATGTCGCCAAAACCTCCAAAATTGTATTAATATGATATAATATACCATATATCTGCCACAAAATGGAGAATGGGCAATGTGAACCATAATGCGAGCATATCAACTTGAAATAACTAACTTTGCCATTTGTGATATTAATACCTCAAACTTATTTTTCATGTGATTCCCCAAACTTGTATTTGTATGACAAAAAACTAGGGTTTTTTTTGTCACGCTATGTAAGTTTGGAGATTTTGGTGATACAAAAAAGCAGTTTGGGATGTTAGTATCCTAATGAGGATACTAACATTTTGTTTTGTCACAATGGGCAAGGTTTTTGAGTTTTTCATGGCCTTAACTCCATCAATTACAAACAAATTAATAACTATCTTTGCCCCCCTCTTTATGTACATATATCCTCGAGCGCAATAATTACAGAAGTCATAAGAATATATTAAAAATGAGAAATATGATGTTTGTTATTTTGAACGTTAATTTATTGCAAAAAAGAAGTCCTAAGCACACAAACTAACATTTTTCAATTTTTTTGAGCACTTTCCTTGCATTAACTTTGGAAAATATTACTCAGTGCCCCTTGAAAGTTCAAATATTTGAGAAGGATTTTTCACTAAACTGGCTAGAAAGAGAGGAACACACCCCTTTTAGCCCTCATTAACGGTCGAAGTTGGCTATTGTAATGTAGGGAGGCGCTTGTTCTTTTTTTCTTTTCCCCCTTTTTTATATTAAAGATAAAGGCATGAAGCATTGAAAGAAAGCAAAGAGAAAAGTGACAGTCACTATTTGGAGAAAGGCGGTAGGTTCTTTGTCAATAATTTCCGTCTATCTTCAAAGATACCGATGGAAACAAGAGCCCATATCGACTGAAATGTCAATGACGGCCTTCTTTCTCATCATCATGTACATAAAACGCAAACCCTTTTTCGTGATCTCCGTTCACATCGCGAGAGAGAGAGAGAGAGAGAGAGAGAGAGAGATCTCCGGCCGGCTTACTTTCCACGCTTCTTGATGGGAGCACTGCACCTGGCCTTTGTTCTGTGGGTTTCTGCCCGGATCAATGTCAAATATAATGATTGATTGACTGAGGGTTGATAATTAACCAAGTAGGGTCATGTGATGTGTTGGGAGCGTGCAACAAAATCTCGATACTTTTACCTAGAGAGATTGTCAAGAGGGAGTTTACTTTAAACCCATCAACGTATTCATTTGGATTTACATTCACTCATAAGTCTAAGTTAATGAGTTATGGCTTAACTAAAATATGTTAACTCAAAAGCTTAACTTGGAAAATCACATTGGCCATAGGATTCCTTTATCAAACACTGGAACATGAACAGATTGAGAGTGGAGGAGGAACAGATAATAGACTAGGGGTGGAGCACCAATCGACCGTTGGCTCTGATATTTACAGAGACCCGATACTTTTGCTTAGGGAGATCACTATAAGAGACCCCAAGTCCAAGTCTATTAATATATACAATTGGACTCACTTTTACTCAAGAGTTTAAGTCGGTAAATTATGGTTAAATTATGATATATTAGCTACTTCATACCACACTAATTACTGGCATGAAACTTCTTTTTAGTACTATACTCACACGTGTATCTCAACATGTCGAATACTCGACAAGAATCCCGGTACATCGCCCAGTCATACAGAACCGTGCTCTCCCGTGGGTCAAGTGTCGTAAAATCCACGACTTTGCATAAACTTTTAAAGGGTGGAAGACCGCTTTTCCTCCCTATCTCTTTTCTTTCCCCCCCTCCTCTCCTTTCACGAGTGCGACTTTGAGTGGGAGGTGGGATTTGTGTTGGCTTCTGTTTTAACCCTTCCTTTTTCTCTCTTCCTTTTTCTTTCTTCTTCTCTCTTCCTTTTTCTGGGTGGGGGAGGGCTTCGCCTTTTCTTCTCCCTTTGTTTTTCCTTCTCCTGCTCCTCCTCCTTTGAACTTTGGGGGAGGAGGAGGTGTTCGGAACTCCAAGCTTTTGGAGAGCTTTAGCGCCCGCAATTTGACCCCCTTTGTCGTTTTTCGGTTGGGCTTCATGAGTTTCTTTGCTTTCCCCTGTTATGATGGTGCTGCTTTTGCCCTTTTGGACCTCTCTCATCTCATCATGATAAGGTCCTGCCGTCCCTCGCTTGCCGCGACCAAAAGCGAGCGAGCGAGCGAGCGAGCTTGGAAGGAAGGAAGCAATCTTTGCCCTAATCATGAGATTAGTCACTCAATGATGGAGAGATTATGACGTGCTTTGCCAAATGTTGACAGGGCTCGGTTTAGTAATCGCTAGGATAATCATGCACTAACCATTTCTAGGAGGTTGAGGGCCTGTCCATTTCGGGAAAAATATTGTATAATTTTAAAAAATATTTTAATAAAGATGATCGTTTGTATCATTTACGAAAATGAATGAATGGAAAAATATCTTCATCATTCATGAAAATATTTAAACGTAAATTATTGTCAATATGTTTTTTATTAACTAGTTATTTTAATTGATATAAACGATTATTTTTAGGAAAATATTTTTTGAGTAATTCATTTTTCGTGAAACAAAATGAAGCCTATGTTAAACGCATAATTAGTTTAAAAGGATTGCCAGTGAATTCTCTCATCAACTTTGGCAAAAAGGGGGGAAATAGAATTTTCCTACTAGCAAGGATCATGTTACTCAATAATTAAACTATGCTAACAAGAAAAGAAAGGAACATTTTCCCGTCACGAAGATGAATCGTAATTTAGTTGATTTTTTTTTTTGAGCTATTGTAACATACACGCCAACACTAATCTTTTTTTTTTTTTTTCCTTTCACTAGTGGCCTTATTTACCCTCGGTTAGATAGATAGAAAGAGAGTGAATGGTGAAAACCTTCAAATTTATGATGGATACAATTACTTGTGTAAAGTTCTTTTTTACACTTATGGGATATAGGGGTAAGCACGGTTTCAATATAGAATTAGGAAGTTAAAACTTGTAACCTATTCCAAATGGTAGGTTTCAAGAAGAACCGTGAACTTGAAACTTGTAACCTAAAATAAGTCTTTTATATTGTTCTTGTTTTATATTTTTGTTCAATCTTGTGGTATTTATGGTGTTTAATGATGAATGCTTAATATAAAACCGTTAGTCTGAGCTTTGATGTCCAATAATATCCATAATTGAGACTTTTATTTTATTAGTATTTCATAATCTTCATTTATCTAAATAATAGTTGTAATTAGTGAATTGTAACAAATATTGATCATTAAATCAACTAAAAGTGCATGTGTAACCTAGGTACACCTTGGAATCAAGTTATTAGGTATGTATGGTATGTTATGAATTCCAAAAATTGAAGAACCTATTTTGACAAGTAGGCTTCGGGTTTCAATTGGAACCTGAAACTACTCATCTATGATGGGTTATGTTTCGAGACTTAAATTTAAGGTCTTTAATAAGAAAATCTCGATAATCATTCTCAACGACTTCAAAGGCAAATATTCTTAGTTTGTAAAAAATTTTGAGGCGTGGGACATCAAAATTGTTCACGATACCTCGTGCTTAGACACAAACACACACACGCACAGGAAAAAGCCGTATGAAACATGAACAAAAGTAACGATTGAAGTTGAAAGCTATCGAATAACAAGAGATGGAAGTACTCCCGATCGCATGAAATCAATGTCGCAAAATGCCTCTTCACATGGAATTCGACGGTATGTCGTCCGTCTCCCACAAGATCGGTCATGAATCCGACCAGCGTCGCAGGCAAATCTCTGAGCAGCTCGTGCCGTGTTCTCAAGGCCGTGTGTGGGGGAGGTTGGACAGCGCCGGTCGACTCTCTCTCTCTCTCTCTCTCTCTCTCTCTCTCTCTACCCGCTTTTCGTGCTTACCGGAAAAAGGAAGGGAGGGAGTGTGGGGCCAAAGGTCCAATCGTAAATTGACGTGAGAAAAGGGAGGAGGAAGAAGCTTGAGGTTGAAGCCGCAAAGAGATATGCCTATCATCATCTCCGACACTTGTCGACCATGTCATTCCCTCGTTCCATCCCATACCCCCTCACCCCCACCCCCACCCCCACCCATCCTCCCCGGCCCGGCACGCCACGATAAAACCCTACCCCTCCTCCTCCACCAAACTCCCCCTCCTCCACCACCACCACCACTGCCGCCGCCGCCGCCGTTTCCCACTTCAATCTCTCCTCCGACACCCAAAGCCAAAAAAAAAAAAAAAACAACAACCGAAGACCAGAATCCATCGACAGGGGGACAGGGCTAAAGGGTGCGTCTCGCCCGAGCTATGAGAGTTCCCGTCACTTCCCAACCACCAACTGCCTCTGCCGCTGCCGCCCCCGCCGCCGCCCAGCCCCTCAAGCCCGTCACCGCCGCCGGCCCTCCGCCCCTCTGCTACGAGCCCACCTCCGTCCTCGACCTCCGCAGCCCCGCGTCTGACAAGCACCCCGAGGTCGCCTCCCTCCCCGGAGGGGGAGGGGGCGGCGGCGGCGGCGGCGGCGGCGGCGACGCCGACGATGGCTCCGCTGCCCTCCAGTGGGACGAGCACGCGATGCAAACCCTGGACTGGGACTCCATCATGAAGGACTTGGGCCTCCATGACGACTCCGCGCCTCCCTTCAAGGCCAACCCCCACGTCTGCCCCGCCGAAGCCTTCCCGCCTCCGCCTCCTCATCCTCTCCACCAGCAGCAGCAGCAGCAGCACCAGCTGGAGCCGCCAGGCCACTTCCTCCCCAACGATTTCGTCCTCTCCGAGGCGTACCAGAACCCGCTCGACTCGTGCGCTGACTCCCCCGCCGGATGGAACGGCCTCGGGCCCGATCTCTTCGACGAGCTGATCCAAGCCGCCGAGTGCTTCGACTCGAGCGAGCTCCAGCTGGCGCAGATGATATTGGCGCGGCTCAATCAACGGCTCCGTACTCCGGCTGGTAAGCCCCTCCAGCGAGCCGCCTTTTACTTCAAGGAAGCGTTCCAGTCGCTGCTTCTCCTCCAGTCTGGTTCGAACCGTCCTCCTGCTCGGCTCTCCTCCTGGCCCGACATCGTCCAGACGATCCGTGCCTACAAGGCCTTCTCCGGCAACTCACCGATCTCCATGTTCACGCACTTCACGGCCATACAGGCCCTCCTGGAGTCGCTCGACGGCTCGATGCTCTTTCACGTCGTCGACTTCGACATCGGCTTCGGAGGCCAGTACGCCTCGTTCATGAAGGAGATCGCGGAGCGAGCCGAATCGTGCAAGCTCCAGCCGCCGATCGTGAGGATCACCGCCGTGGTGCCGGAGGAGTTCGCGATCGAGACGAAGCTCATCAAGGACAACCTCTCGCAGTACGCGCACGAGCTCAAGCTCCGCTTGGAAGTCGAGTTCGTCCTCGTCCGCACCTTCGAGATGCTCTCCTTCAAGTCGATCAGGTTCCTCGATGGGGAGAGCCTCGCGGTCCACCTGTCGCCGGCGATCCTCCACCGCCTCGGCTCGGCGAGCAGCATCGCCAGGTTCCTCGCCGACGTCCGGCGGCTGAACCCCAGCATCGTCGTGTTCGCCGACACCGAGCCCTGGGCGGACGCTGCCCCCCCGGCGTCGTTCAAGAGGAGCTTCCTCGGCTGCTTCGAGCACTACGCCACGGTGTTCGAGTCCGTGGACGCGGCGACCGGCGGCGGGGACTGGGCGCGGAAGATCGAGGCGTACCTGCTGCGGCCGAGGATAACGGCGGCGGTGGAGGCAGCGGCGAGGAGGGCGGCGCCGTCGTGGAGGGAGGCGTTCCACGGGGCCGGGATGCGGGCGGTGCGGCTGAGCCAGTTCGCGGACTACCAGGCGGAGTTCCTGCTGGGGAAGGTGCAGGTGAGGGGGTTCCACGTGGCGAGGCGTCAGGCCGAGCTGGTGCTGTGCTGGCACGACAGGGCCCTCGTCGCCACGTCAGCGTGGAGGTTTTAAGTTGTTCGGCTTAGGGGCGGGAGGGAGAAGATAAACACACGCGGGTCCTCGAGGGTTCCGTTAATTGCAGAATAGTCCCCGTTGACCCGAAATTTTTTTGGCTTCTGTTTTTTGTCTTTCTTTCTTTCTTTTTTTATTTTATTTTTTTGTTGGGTGAAGATGGTGTCTTATTGGGGTGTGATTTGGGCGTCTCCCTCTCTCTCGTCCTTTCCTTAGTTTAAGCTCTCTCTACTTGCATATATAAGTCCAAACACAAACATGTTTGGTGAGTTAAAAAAAAAAACCATATTATTATTGTTGGGGTATACATCATAGATTTTCGTCCTCTTCTTCACATCCTCCATTGTGTTTTCGTCATTTTCCCTCCCTTTTTCCATATTTTTTTTTACCCTTTTTCCGGCTTGTTCTTGTATCGATGCTCCGAGAAGAGGGGATGAATCCGGACACGATAGGTACCGACTAGATAAGCCAAGGACGCACGATGGGAAACGGTAAAGAGACCAATGTCTATCGTGGGAGAAAACGCGGACTTGTCTGAATTTGTCGTTCCCAACTTTGGGTGGATGTCCTCTTTCTGTTGGTCATGTGATTGGAGTGAACTTGAGTTGATTAGACTTCCTGCTTTTTCATTGTGACGTGCGGACATGAGATTTGATCACTCGATGGGATAACCAGGAAATGCATCGAATCAACATCTGACAAAGAGGCTTTTAAAAAGTGCTACTGATTTTTAGTTCTTACCTCGCCGCGGGGACGTATACCATGGCGATTTCTGTTGACCCATTACCATAGATTGATCGACATGGATACATTGGAGTCTGCTTGCGCTGACTAAATGGCGATCGAATCATTGGAGAGATCAAGAATTTGCAGCAAGGGGACGGAGGCGGCACCAGACTTGAAACGTCGACCCTGCTCGAGGTCGAAAGGATTTTGCATACCATGGAAGGGCGACCAACGCTCCAACGACGCTATTTTCTTCTTGTGAGTTGCCTAGCTTTCGTATGCTGAGGATGCTTTCGTCTACTAGTGCCAGCGCATACACAACTGAATCTCTAGGCGTGCACGATTATGTGTCTAGCATTGCTAAATCAGGAGGAAAACGAAGGCATATGATCAAACTCAACGCAACCTCGAGAAGCGGGGAATTCCTATACCCAAGTTAGTAACTCCAACAATTCGACCGCACATAATCTGCTCGTCTTCTCTTTGGGTTTGCCATCCTTCCTAACGACCATAGAATGACCAAACAAAAATCCAATGGATAGAGAAAGGTTAATATTCATAGAAATACAATGAATTGGGCAAGAGATCACACAGCTTCATGATACAAAGAATTATGGATGACAGCACTTCATAACAAAAAAACAAAAGTGCAATAGTATCGTAACCTCCAGATCCGTCCTCATCTGCTCTGGCCAATTAGTGTTACAAGCAATGTGCATGTTGTCTACTATGGCTCAAACTTAAGAAGAAACTATGTATACTAGAATTACATTTAACAAAAAAAAAAAAGAAAGGGTCAAATGGTATAAGATTAGTGGGACAAGGAAGATCTGTGTCGAGTCGCTGTCAATAGAATAGCTTGACAAGGTCAATGTTATTTCCGCTGCATACCGTGTTTCATTATTCTCTAGAGAAACTCTCTCCTTCAACTGTTCTCCTCACTTCCGTGTGATTGAAGGGCTGAAGTGGAGTTGTGTTCAAGGTTAGCGACTGCATCCGGTCCGCAGAGTCGGGTTAATTCCTCCTGTTAAGCAAGCATCAAAACATAAATAAAATTGAAGCACAGAAACAGATGTGAACAATGAAACGTGTCCATTTGACAGCTCTGCACTATCTGCCAGCACTATGATGGCGTGGATAAGAAAAGAACGAGAGAACTGATTGCAACAATCTGTTCTATCCAAAACCTTGATAGCACTATTCTCAGATGTGAGTTTCTCGCATTCCTCTGAAAGCCCGTGAAGCTCATCTCTCAGATTGCGATTCTCATTGCTTAGTGTCTCCACCCGTGCTTGTAGTTCTTCACACTCCGCCTTAACAAAGAGAAATAAAGTTATGTATGAACCAGACTAGCAGCTAAATATTATGATGAAACATAATCACAGAACTCAAGTGTCCATGTCATAATAAAAATTAAGTGCATCGAAATCAATGACTTCAGACCACAGTTAATGTTGGTTAAAAAGAAAAACTAGAAAAGTGGTGTACTTTATGCAAGTATTGGAAAAGACCAGTTGATCCATGTAATAATCCAGATAATTTCCAAACACAAGTACAATAATAACTAGATAAAGTGCAAACTGGATGTGTAAGGACTGCAAATGTGTCTATTGAAATACAACTAGCTTCCTTGAAAAAGTTTAACTGGGAAACACAAGGAACATAGCAAATACAAAAGGACTCAAATGTATATTATACCTGCTTACGTAGTCTTGACCTTCTAGCTGACTCCCTGTTAGATTGCTTCCTCTTCTGCTTTTTTAATTCACGTTCATCCTGTCAAGTTAAAACAAAATGAAGGAAAAGTTTATCGGTATCAGTAGGATAGCAACATCCTGTAAAAAACATATTAATAAACAAATCAATAGCTAGGCAGATGCCACATGAGAGGATCAAACATCTATCGAGGCCAACCTGGGTTACCTCCAGATTGGGAATAAACAATCCAAGGGAAAAGATGATATCCATCACACGTCTATTCCTTCATGAAATTACTTTCTCTGTTCATGCCCATTACTTCATGGAACTACTTTCTCTGTTTTTTGGGGTATTATCTACTTAGCAGAGAATAAGGTAAAAAGAATTTTCTTCCTAAGCACATGATATCACTGGAATCTCTATTATTAAGAGCTTGGTGCACATGAACATCAAAGTGGCTCATCAAAACACATAAACGTAAAAAGGCCTAGTGTGGAAGAAGGTACTTCATGTAACGATTACATGACATGGCAGTAACACATGGTGTAACAAGCCAATCCCAAATGGGTGGTTTTAAAATTTAAGCGCCATCTATGATCACAAGCATATAATGTGGACAATATGATCGGTCGGTCACACCACGTCAGCCAATCGACTGACACATAATACTTTTCCCACAATAAGAATATAAGTAAAAAAGGACTTTTCCTTGCTTTATTGTTGGTTGGCTCTCTATTATTTATCAATGATGGGAAAATGTCAACACATTTAAGATGATCCTAGTTCCAGTATCGTACTTGCATCCATTGATCAGGCATCATTCCTGTTGGGACAGATTTGATGAAGCAGCGCCAGGATTTGGCCTGATCCTTGCAGCTCCCCCAGCAGAGGATGCATTCCATAAATCCATTCCGATATTCAAATTAGTTGCAGGAGTGGGGACTACAGGCTTCCCTGTTACAGAAGCTTGCATTACTGCCGTATTATTTTGTGCATTAGCTCCTGCAAAAAGCCACCAAGGTCAGAGAATTCAACATATAGTAAGAAAATTCGAAGTCTTTCACTTTGGAAGAAAAGTGAGATACATACCATCTGCAAGCATCTGATCAAAGCTCCCCTTCTTACCTGCAGCGAATTCCTGAAGAATAATTGGAGCATAATAATCAGAGCATGTAAACAATCATCTTAATCTATCAATGAATCAAAAACCTGCACTCCCAGAATAAGTATAATTCAACATGGATTACAAATGCATCAGAAGTAGTTAACCAGTACAGGAATGTGACACTACAGCGTTCCACTATGCAACAAAAAGTGACATTGAAAACACACCTGTTGGCTATTGTCCTCATTTCCTTCAGATGAACCCTCACTACCGCTATCAGCACTGCGAACAAGCAAAGACATTATATGACCCAATAAATTAAGCTAGCTCTTCTATCCCAGCTTCAAGAAAGGAGAGCAATTATACCAACCTCTGGGATGCCCCATCATTTCCTGAGCCTGAAGTAGCCTTTACAGCATCTGCAGCCTTTCCACCAATCAAACCACTGTTTCCAGAATTTACTTTGGATTTTTTAGCTGAAGCTCCATCCCTTCCGTCAGCACCTTTCCCATCTGGTTCTACATTCGTTTGTGCTACAACTGGTGTCTACATAAGTAGAAATGACAGAATAATTTAATGAGATCCATGCTTTCCCTCTAATTAGATTGAGAGTCTCCTCCTACTCTTTGTTCATTCTTAACTTCCCAGGTTTTCTTTTCCTGGTCTGCATAAGACAGTGAACAACTAGGCATTCAGGGAGCATATTCCAATCTAGTCAAGAGAAGAGAAATTACCAGAGCCATATTAGGATGAGCATAAGGAGGATATATGGCAGAGTATGGCACTGGCGTGCCATATGGTGGGATCAAATGATGCTGCACACATTTTCAAAAAAAATAAAATAAAATATATGAGTTTGTCTCATCCATCCAAACTAACAGCACAATTGTAATGTTAGTAAAAATATTAAAGGCACATTCTTTCCAAATAAAGAGGAAATTTAACCTGGCTTCCCCATAGATAAGGATGAGGACTTGGAGAAGCAACAGTAGAAGCAAAAAAAGGAGGTGGTGTTGCTCCAGGGCCATAGTAAGCCTAACAAGGAAGTTAATAAATAAATTATCAGGACATCACCTGCGTCTTCTTCAGATATAACTGGACATGCATATCAAAAGAAACCCAAAAAGTTTCTGCTAAGGACCTGCATAGGACTTGACCAATCAGGATACGATGGTGTAGTTGGAATTTCCTGCATAGGAGACAATAACATAAATATCTTCTTTTCAAAAGAAATGATATACATTGCTTAGAGAAACATAACCCTGAAATCACACCTGAGTTGAAGAAGTAGGTTTGGAAGGCTTAGGAGCAGTGCTTTCTTCCCCAGTTCCCATCCAGGAGAGTTGCCAAAACCTTTTCAAGGTCAATTGTCCCTAGCTAATCACAGTTACACTTTGTAAAATCTATAAGACACCTGCAGGCATCATTGAGTAGAATTAATCCCACACAAACAACTCTTCCATGGAAAATCCATCAGCTCTTTTTAGTTGATAACAAACAGAAAATCCACTCCACCGCATCAGCAGCTCCATTCCAACTAATAAAAGATCCAGGAAAGACCATCAATTATGCATGCTTAGAAGATGAGACCAACTGACTCTCTCTCTCTCTCTCTCTCTCTCTCTCTCTCGCGCGCGCGCGCAATGGGTTTGTGCACACACGCAAACATGATTGCATTAATATGTTAAAGACCAAATATGTCTTTTAACAACTCCAGATCATTGTGCATCAACTCGAGGGTCCAAAGAACAACAGTACCACTGCATATCCAAACAATGCGATTTAACAGCATCAGAGTGACAAGATCAATCAGCTAAATGGCCAGTCTGCAATACATTAACGGGCACTTCTACCTTTGACTAAGATCCACAACAATCAACAGACAGGATGGGCAAATAAGATGCTACAGGAGCTTATTCAGCAAATTATAATGGGCAATTGTACAAGATAAAATAATTTCATCCCCAAGACAAAATCAGGAATGAAGTCATATCCAAAGCACAGAAGTGCTTCTATTTTGTTCCATCTTTTTGACCATCAAAGAATCCTGAACTAAAAACTCCACTTTCTTTTTTATCACAGTGAGCATAGTCATTAATTTCAGCCAGCCATGATCAGTGCATTGTGATTCAATTCAATTAAAGGTTCCCGTAATACCTAAATATTTAAAATATTGAATCATGAGCAAATCTGCTGATTTGATCTAAATCTGTGGGTTCATTATTATATATCATATTTGACCAATCAAATAATGCAACATTAGATTCTGATAGTTTAGCACCACAAACTAAGTTTTGCACATGAACGATTTCTCTGTATGTTTAAATGCGGCATTTGAGGACGTGCTGCTGCACCGACTTCAGACCGCACCATTTACTCTAGAGTTGTAACTGAGAAATCTTACTTTAAAAACTTCTCATTCCGCAATATATTTCACACAGACTCGTAAATTCGAGGTTTCACGTTTGCCATCCTTATTTCGGTTCGATGACCAACAAGAGTGAGGTTCCGAAAGAGGCATCGGTCCTCCCCCTCTAATTTTTTTCCACAGCCAATCTAACTCTCGAAGAGAATCACTACATAGTATACGACTTTCTTAACAGTTGCGACATCAACGCCAAAGCTCTCTACACTGTCCCTCAACACAATCTTCTCAGGGCAGTCGCTGACCGTTGCGGCGACATCCGAACAGTCACAAAATCCGATGAACCTTCTCTCGCAACTGACCAATCCCCGGCTAAAACGAAATCCGATGGCTAACTTCCCCAAACAAGTATCATAATGCCAAAAGGCAAAAGCCGAGGCACTGGCCAAAAAGCCGAAGCAGCAGAACACTTCCACGTAACAAAGTCCCAAAAAAGGAAGCTCAAATCTCCCTCACACCGCATGAATTCGTACCAAACGCTCGACGAATTGCTCGCGGTCGAGCAGCGCCCACCGTCACGCCCCGCACAATTAGCTCCGGAGAAAGAAAAAAAAACAACCGTCGAAGAAGAAACTTATCCGCAACACGCGCGCGCGCGCGCACAGGGCAGAGAGAGATAGAGAGAGAGAGACAGACAGACAGACAGACAGAGAGACAGACCGACCTGGTGAGAGAGAGGCAGGAGAGGAAATCCAGCAGGAATTCCACGAAGCTACTAGAAGCTTCCTCTTCCACAACCTTCTCCTCCTTCGTCTTCTTCTTCGAGTTGGGAGATCGAAACGCTCGACAATTAGGGCTGGAGCGCGCTCTCCGGCCAATCGCCGGCGAACGGGCCGGAGAACCAGGAAGAGGCGCGAATCGCCGGCGACGCCAAGACGGAAACACAGAGAGAGAGAGAGATTGACGACGTCCCTGTTCGCAAGTTGCAGCGCCTACACGAAGAAGCGTGTCGACAGAGCGAGAGAGAGAGAGAGAGAGAGAGAGAGAGTATGCGATGGGTGTGTTGCGGGTGAGAGATATGGTGTGGCTGTGTCCGATAGGGCGGTGACTGACTTTAGGGTTTCGCGGGCGACACGTGCGGAGGGAATGGGATCCAGCTGTCCACGTCTCATAGGGTCGGCGAGGCACTCCCTCGCGCTCCGACTCATCATGTGGGCCCCGCCGATTGGATAATCTTTAATATCCCCCGAATTTCACATTTTGTCCCCCCCCCCCCTCCCTCCCTTTTTCTTTTTCTTCTTCTTCTTCTTCTTTTTCTTTTTCCTTTTTTTTTTTTTTTTTTTTTTTTTGTGTGTGTGTGTGGTGCGTGCGTATCGTCGGCTCGTTAATTATAAATAATCGGTCTCCCGACCAACAAAAGAAAAGAAAATTATTATAAATAATCGGTCGTGTTATTATCACCTCCCGGTGGGAGGAAAATTCACGTCCCCGGGGTCTCCCCCTACCTTCGTGTCCCCCGGAGCACGCGTGCCTGCCACGTCAGCAGGACCGCTTTGGTCAAAAGCCCCCCGTCGCGCGTGGGATCCGGTCGGGAGGGATAAAATAGAGAAAAGGAAAAACATGGGATTAGGTAGAGCCTTGACAATGGCGTGAAATTGGGCTAATGCCATCTGGAAAACGCCAAACGATATATCCAAAGCTTATATATTGTGGCATATTTACCCCTAAATTAATTTTCATATTAAAAAATACAGGTACCCAAAACCAATTCATCAAAAAGATCCCAAGTTTGCCACGATTTTAGAATAAATATGGGTTTAGGTGTGTCGGTTCGAAATTTTCCGTTACACGAAAATTAATTTAGGTAAATGTGACGTGGATATATTGAGCGATTGTATCGATTTGAGATTTTCTATAGCATGAAAATAGTTTGTGGTAAATGCGGTGCATGAATTGCCTATTTGGGAATTCATGTGACGCGAAAATTAATATGAGGGAAATGTGGCACATATGCACTGATTTATAATTTCTGGCAATATTTTACCCTAAGAAAATTCAAAATGACCATAATACACACTCAACGCATTTAAGATATCAAAAAGTGTTTTGTGATGATGCGATATCATTGACCCATTATCTTTATACTTACACGCTTGCTATGAATCTTATTCTACTTAATTCATTTGTGTATACGTCTTGCTTTTGATTGGTCGACTATATGACATGTCAATGTTGTGCCGCAACATATTTGTTGCATAAACTATGCATTCGTGTAGGGGAAGCTTCTCTTCCCTGTCATCTTTACTTAAGAGAAATAATCAGAATAATAGCATTTTTGGAGCAATATATATGTAGTTTTTGTCCTCTGAATTATACTATATTATTTTATGTGATGACCTACTTTTATTTTTATGCATTCAATGCCTACGTT
Organism: Corymbia maculata; assembly: GCA_014182735.1. NCBI lineage: Eukaryota > Viridiplantae > Streptophyta > Magnoliopsida > Myrtales > Myrtaceae > Corymbia > Corymbia maculata. The sequence goes on from CM024689.1 coordinate 13,479,825, forward strand.
TCTTTTCGGTAGGTGCAATGGTTGTGCCTTTGTCAATGGCTCCATTATTAACCTTATTAAATTGATAATGTGACATTGGTGATATGGCACACCATGGAAATGGGGTGCTGTACAAGCAAACGACACGAAAGGGGAAAAAAATTACCACTTGCGCGAGACATCGGGGAAGAGGGAAAGAGAGCCTGATGAAAATTCCCGCGACCCTTGCCCGAGATGATTGAGACGAGGATTAGTGCAATGCCCTAATAAGGATGGTACAGCAGTAGAGCCTGCATTGAATTCTAACAGCAAGGATTGGCTAGTTAACATTTAATATTCCTTTTTATTTTGCTCTCACAAAATAAGGGAATAAGGATGACAAAATTGCGAGAAAAACATTTTCTTTGGCTACAGAAACTAAGTTATTTTCCGCAAATAATTGGTGATATTATTTGCCACACCAAGTAAAAGTTCTAGATCTGTCCTTGTATGTGATTATCAATGCTTGTGTAAAAAGAAATTATCAGATAATTGGTCGGACATGAGAGACATTAAGTGTATGTTTGGTATAGCTGAATGGAAAGGATCAAGGCCGTAAAATTGAAAAGAAATGGAATAGGATGGAATAGGATGATAGTTCACGCGAAAACGGAATAAATTGAGAATTATCTCATTTGGAATTGGCTGTAGGATTTAAAAAAAATATGTGAGAATGGAAAGTTTGGATTTACTAATGCAACTATAAATTTTTTATCAAAATGTTGAATAAAGAATTTGCCAAAACATAATCCTAAAAGCATGACCAATTAATTAAAAATGATTATAGAACACAATTTATCTAACCGAATTATTAAATTGTACTATGTAATATAATTTTAAAAATAGAGTATGGTCAAAGCAGATAAAGAGATAATCAAATACGACCGACGATTATAAAGAAAGCTTAAGATAATCATGCCGTATTAAAATGGAAGCCAACGGCAGGAAACACGAAGATCGAAGTACCATTCAACCCATAGTCAAAGGCACGAAAAGTCACGCCATAACCAAGAACTTAAAAAAAAAAAAAAATACAACAATGACCAAGAACTTATAAAAGATGTCTCTCTCTTTCTCACACTCTCTCCATCTCTCTGTGTTTCAGAGATTTTCCCTACATGGATTCCCTGCGGAGTGCAGAGGGCGAAGCGCTCACTTGGCCGTCTTCCACTTGCATGCATAGAAGATGCCGCGAAAGCTCGGAAAGCAGCTGCTCTTCCTGCGCTTGTGGCCCTCCTTGGGCTTGGCCACGTCCATCACCTGCTCGATCTCCTCTGGTCTCTCCTGGTTGGCATCTTCCTTGGCCGGTTCTATCTCCAGCTCCAACTCGGCCTTGGGCTCAGCCTCGCTCGCCAGTTTGTTGAGGACGCCCGAGAGGAAGCCCTTCACTTCTGTGAACTCGGGGCGGCAGCTTGGGTCGTGCGCCCAGCAGGACTCCAGGAGAGGGATGATCTCCCGGGGAATGGACTCCAGACTGGGCCTGATGTTCTGAAACCAAAGCCAGCGACAATTTTTAGTAGTGACGTGGGCGGTCAAGGAAATATACTACCGTTAAAAGCGTGGTGATACGTACACGGCATGCGTCATAGGCTGCGAGGATGGTGTTCCTCCCCTGGAACGGGGTCTTGTTGGTGAGCAGCTCCCACAGGATCAGGGAGAAGCTGAAGACATCCACCTTGTGATCGTAGTGCCTCCTCGTTCCCCTTGGGCACGGTTCAACGCTGTACAGCTGAACTCCATACAGACCCAAAAGAGAAAAAGAAGAAAAATGGAAGACTGAATCAGATGATGTTGTTCTAATCAAAGAGCTGGCATTGATCAATGAATTGGTAATGATTTGAAGTATACCTCAGGGGCCATCCACCTGTAAGTACCCATCTCACTGGTCATTTCAGTGGATTCTTCTTCTCTAGCAAGCCCGAAATCTGCCAGCTTGAGATGCTTCTTGTCCTCCGTCAGCAGCAGATTGCCTAGGCAGCATCAATTTGGCAAAAGGGCACACGATATAAATCCTTAGAATCCATCCTATATCTACTGAATATAAATCTGATTCGAGACAAAACCCTAGCAACAGTTGCTATAAATCGTGGCGTGTATGTATTCAAAACCCTAAGCCGCATCGGGGGCATCCTGGTTCGGTCCTAGAGAGAGATCAGGCGAGGGTCTCGCAGGAAAGTTTCGAAACGTGAACTCAGAAAGAAAGAAACACCGGATTAAAAGTAGCAAGAAAAGGAATGAAAGGATCGTGTACTTGGCTTGAGGTCTCGGTGGATGACGTTATTGGCGTGCAGGTACTCCATGGCTCCGGCGATGTCAAGTGCAAAGCCGATCGAGAGCTTCAGGTCCAGAAGCTGGGGTCGAATGCTTCTCAGATGCTTGTGGAGATTGCCATCTCTCATCAGCTCAGTCACAATCATCATCAGTGGTTTCACTGTTGCCCCCACGAACTTGTTTTTCCGATAAACAAAGAAGAATTAGGAAAAGAAGAAAATCAAAAGATTGTAGATTACATTGAAAATCGAAGTTATTCAGGAAGAGAATTCTTGTTAAACAACTAGTTTGGCGATCGTTACAAACACGCCAACACTTAACACTAAGACCAAAGTCTTATCCATTGGATCTTAGATCTAGACTACTTTCATTCGTACATTCCATACCAAAGTTAGCACGATCAATAATATTAGCTCAGGTAATAATCACATGACCTTAACCATCAATTACGGATTGGTTGTATTGAAGATAGTTAGGTGTGACAAGTTTCGAGCCTAGGGCTTGCCGTTGAAAATGATGGTTTTATCGAGATACAGTTTGGCCTATAATTTTTACATTAAAAAGGCGTTACGTTCTATTTCATGCAGATATAAAAGCCACATAATGTTTTATGATAGCTAAAGTTTCCTTATAATGTTATGGTCGAGAATGAATGTCAATCTCTTTTATAAGTTGCTGAGTTTGTCATGACTCCTGCTCAAATATCACGTTAGTTTTTTAGTTTTCCTAAAAAGAAAAAAAAGCCCGAAATGATTAAAGAGGCGTAATTTCTTAATGAAGAGGAAGGTAGGAAAAAAATACAAATTTTCCTTAAAAAAGTAAAATTTTCAGACAGACCGTGCTATATAAATTAATGTCAACCGCACCAAAATTAATAATATACCTTCACAATGTTTTGGTGGCTGGCCCTTGAGAGGAGCATGACCTCCCTTCTGAATCTCTCTTTGTAATCCTCATTAGTCATTGATTCTCCATGAGGCCGTAAAATTTTCACTGCGACCGACTTGGAATTGTACCTGAAATTGACGGATTTGAAACGTTATACTTTTATCCATAATATACGACATTTTATTTAATATATATCCCTAAAAAATTTAACACTAAAAAATTAATAGATGGCTCGATGAATCTTTCTATATCATATGTTGTGTTGTCTTGTTTGGGTTGAAAGACCTCGCATCAATCGTGGCCAATTCAATCCAATTCCCATTATCTGAAAATCTGGGCCAACCGTTAAAGAATACTCTTTTGGGCATTATCTATAACGGTATTATAACTATGTGTTACATGGTCGGTCCACGTGGGCTTCACGGGCGACCCATCAAGAAATCGTTAATGCGGTTAGATCTTTTCATATCTAAAAGTCTATTACTTGATCTGTCATTTTGATTATCCTAAGTTCACGTGGACACGGTCCGTACCGAACTTTTAACTACTCGTCCATGTGTTCTTTTCCCGCCCCCGCGCCGATCCAATCAAGTAATTTTGCATACCCGGCAAGGAAACAAAGATTTAACACCAGAATGCCCGTCACGGATCTAAGCAAAATGAGTTTCAGACAAGATCAGTTCTTTTTGCTAGCCAGATAAGGTTTGATGAACTCTCTCAAAATAGATAGTGGGAAAAATCAAGAGCAAGCAATGGAATTTATCCAAACGATGCCATTAATTTAAAGGGAGCAAGAGGAACAGGGGAACCTACAGTCCTTCGTAGACAAGGGAGTGGCGACCTTCACCAATCATTTTCCCAATCCACACCTCGCCCGTATCGATCAGCAAGCTCTCATCGATCTCAACCAGATCGTCACCAACTCCACCGTCGCCCTCACTGTCGTCGCTCTTGAATCCGAAGAGAGCTCGGCGGATGTTATGAAGGGAGAGGTTGAAGAACTCCTCATGAGACGACCCATGTTGCAGCATTGACAAGGGAACCAGTTCACTAGGCTGCTGCTGCTCCATGACTACCTTGCTTTGGAGAGAAAAAGGTAAAGATGGTGGTTCTTTAGGAAACGAGAGCGACTTATATAGAACAGAGATGAGATGCGGAAACTAGGGCTTTATTTAGATGGTTTTATTCATTCTTTTTGACGGATTTTAGGAGGCACATTACTGTTAATTATCATTTTAATTATAGTTATAATTGTGGTTATTACTCCTTGTTATCTTTGCGAAACTTCCTGGAAAATAATTGGATGCACGATCACGATGCCACTTTATTATTGTTACTCTATAGGATGGACTTAAACTTAAGGATTTGTTTTGCCATATTAAGGGCAAAGAGGGTCGAAATAAAGGGTCAAAATTTGGTATGGTCATAAATGGAATTATGAGGGAAGCCAGAGGATGGAAAGTTAAGGCATCTCATTTTGCATCATGCATAATTAGGAAATCTTTAATTCTCAATTACTTATATGGATAATCTCGAATAAGGATTTGAAGTGATGCCATTGTTTCCCCCCAAAAAAAAAGCTGGATCATGTCTTAAATAAGGTCTTGAAGTAGCCAGCTCAAGTTTTAAGTAAGGTTCCATCCAAAAAAGAGAAAAGTCTTAAATAAGGCCCTGCATTCATTCATCGATCAAATTTCTGTGATTGACAAGCACATGCACCTCATGACAATACACGTGCTCGCCGGCCATCAAAGAATTGGCTGGTTGAACTTTATCAACCTGATGTCATATTTATTTCCTTGTTTGAATTAGGGAAAATGGCACAAATAGTCTATGAACTTTGACCCACCATGCAATATAGTTCATGAATTTTTAATTCATTTAATGTAATCTTTAAATTTTAGTCCAATGTGTAATATGTCAATCTTTTAATTTGTTTAATAAGGAAAAATGTTAGAAAAGTCATAAACCTATTGTATTTGTGCCAATTAAGTTATAAACCTTTTAATAGTGTCAATTGAGTCCTAAATTTTTTGATTGGGTGCTAATTTAGTTATCAACCTTTTAATGGTACCAATTTAGTCCTAAACCCTTTGAACTAGTGTCAAATTAGTCATTCTCGCTAATTTTGGCTAAGTATGGAGTTGGCATCAAGTCAAAAAGTTTATGACTAAATTAACAATAGTTTAAAATATTTATGATTGAATTGGCACCAAGTCAATATGTTATAGATTAAATTGGCACCATCAAAATGTTTAGGACTAAATTGACACAAATGCAATAAGTTTAGGACTTTTTTTTATACTTTTCCCCATTCAATATGATTCATTTACTTTTAGTACACATTCAACTTAGTCCCTAGATTATATGGAAATGTTCAATGATATCCTTGAACTTAATTTAATGAAAGGACAACTAAGTTAAACGTGTACCAAAAGTCTAGAGATTGTGTTAAACAAATTACAAGTTTAGGGATTACATTGTACATTTTGCTATAGTTCAGAATTACATTGAACAAATTAAATTTTATGAGTTACATTGAACATTGGGCCAAAATTCAGGAACCATATGTATTGTTATCCCTTTAAATTATTATTTTGTCCGATTACTTATTTTTAGCAATAATTGAAGCCCATTATTAGAAGATAAATTTACAATAGACACTCAAGTTCTACACACATCCTAGAGCAATAAATTGCTAGTAATTTCGTGGCATGTAGCACAAACCCGTCTTGGTCATCACATTCTTTAGCAAAACACGAACTAGGGCTAGTACTGGAGTGCCCATGATCAGCTCTCTTCATCTCCATCTTTGTCTCCTAGAGCTGCTCCTTCAGCTCTAGTTACCTGCAAACAAAGTTAGAAAAAGAAAATTCAAACATCAATACCTTTGAGCCACCGAAGGTTTTATGAGTCATAAAGATCATACTTATGTGAAGTATCAACAATAGTTCTATTCAATGGCTTGAGTATAGTTATAATCTCTGTCAAACTACTTAATCTTATAATGGAATCTCATGTCACTTTCTCCGTGAATTAGGTCATACCAATCGAACTGCGTAAATTTTGATGCATCTTTGTTCGGCTTATCATCTCGTATGGTTATGTATCTTTCGCAACAGGGGAAGTCAATTATTAGAAGAAAATTTTTACAATAGATGAGTCAATATCTACACTTATCCTTAGAGGAACAATTTGCTTTTAATCAACCCGCTAACTATACATACTGATTAAATCATTCCATGCCCTATAGATAAGCATTCGGCTACATGTAATACAACAAATCTCGGTTGTCACATTCTCCGTTGACTCCAAAATCTCCCCATAAGGGATTGTTTGCAATAACAGCATCAACTGTGACCAAGGAGCATGGGTTGTTGTTAGAGAGCCCATGGTTGGCTCTTTCTAATAGCCTCTCCATCTCTATCTCTGTCTCTCACATGCTACTTTTGTTCATATCACATGCCACTCTGTGGTTACCACTTTAATCTTTTTTACATGCGTGTGTTATAGGTCGGTTGATTCACACTGATCACTTACACTCTTGCGGCCTTAGGAATAATCCCAACTTAGCCTTTCACTCAATCACTCGAACACAAGGATCATTTGAGAGCAAACAGAGTGTATTCACATGTGATCAAGTACGTACAATGTGGGGTGGTCCCATATTTATACAAGAGCTTAACCAATTCGATCTGTCGATCCTCTCATCGATCTGACAGTCGGGTTTGAATCTGTACAATCATTACAAGGCTACAAGAGGGTCTAAGACGTGGGAGAGCATAAAGATCACTTGCCATGATTAGTTGCACAACCAAGCCTTGGAAACTCGCAAGATTATCTGATCACAAGAGGACGAGTGGATAGGACAAGTTGCAAGAACCGAATGGTCATTAGGCTCAAGAGAAGGACTTGGTCAGGCCTTGGACAGGTCTTGGCCTAATGCGGGACTCGTTCGGAGCTCGCCAATCTCTTGGGTCATGTCATTATCCTCCACCTAATCCAGCGATGCTCTTGTCGCATCTTCGGCATAGAACGCATCAATATGCTTCTTGAATTGCCAAAAAGCCTAGGAGGGTTCTCACTTCACTCTCCGAAAAACCTTTCCACCGAACCAGGTACTCCCGTTTAGGCGCATGATACTTTTTCTGTATGATCTGATAAACCAAAATGCATTCAACATCACGATCATAGGAGGTTTTTACTCTAAGGAGTGCTCATTGTGATTCTCCCCGACTCGGCTCTTCCTCATCCGAATGGAAATGTTTGAGCATACTCACATAGAACACTAGGTGTAACTTCTATTTTGACAGTAAGTCTAGCTTGTACGCCACCTTCCCAACCTGTTTGATCACATGAAAGAGGCCTTCGTAGCGAAGGATCAGACCCTTATGCATGTCCCTGTACTGGAGGACCGCATGTAGCTTAACCAATAGTAGATCCCTGACCTAGAATTCTACAGGGCGTTGATTCTTGTCGGCCCACTTCTTCATCCGCTTGGAGGCCTTATGAAGATATATCTACGCCAAGTCGGTCTACTCTTGCCATTCTTTGGCAAACTTGTACGTAGGGGGGGCTGCTTCCCTTATAGCATGAAGCAATTGCGCTTGGAGTGAGCAATTGCTGCACCGTCACAATCTCAAACGGGCTCTGGTTCATGGACTCATTATACTGCAAGTTATACAAAAATTGGTTCACATTGATCAACCTCACCCAATTTGCCTACGTTGCACTCACGTTGTGCTTGAGGTAGATTTCAAGGAGCAAGCTCACCATCTCCGTATGTCCATCAATTTGAGAATGTAAGCTTATGGAGAAGTTGAGATTTGTGCTCAGCAACTTAAAGAGCTTGGTCCATAACTGCCTAGTGAATTGCTCATGATAATTTGTGGAATACCCTAGTACTTGATGATATGCTTGTCGAATAATTTGGTTGCCTCCTCGGCTAGGCAATCTTTGCTTAAAGGCACGAACGTTGCATACTTTGAAAATAGGAAAAAAAAGCATCGGTGTCAAAACTTGGCACAAGTGGATATTTAAGTGTCAAAAATTACGAAAGTTATACTTAAGTGCTACTTTTTTTAAAATTGAATCACTTAAGTGCCAATTCCAACAAAGGCTGTTAGGAATCCGACATGACTTATTTTAATAATTTCTAACATCTACATGGCTTGCCAGAATTTCACGTTAGCTCACCTTCACAAAACAACGATGCCATTTAGGCAAAAGTTTGATTTTTAATATAAAATTTAATTAAATAATATTAAAACCAAAAATTAAAAATAAAGAAGCATCAGCAGCATAAGCGGGAGAGCCTCCCTCGCCTGTCCTTTGCCCTTTTTATTATTTTTTTAATACATTTTTAAATATTATTTAATTAATAATTATATAAAAATCTAATTAAGGTCAATATGGTGTCGTTTTGAGCTGATCTAGCCACGTCAATGCTCAAAACAATGTCATTTTAGGCTTATTTGGCTATGTTAGTACCCAAAATGATACCGTTTTAATCTCAACTTGCTGGAAAAGTGCCATGTCAGCATTTTGATTGAATTTTCTTGCCATTAGCACTTAACTGATCATTTTTCTTTGATCTTGACGTTTAAGTGTACCTTTTCAAACTTTTGGTACTTAAATGTCCACTTATGCCAAGTTTTGGCATTACAAGAATCCGCACGTCCTTAGAAAACCTATACACCACGACCATGAGAGTTCGGCAACCTTCAGACTTGCGCAGATTCATAATGAAGTCCATAGAAATGCTCTCCTATGGATGTTTCGGCACAGGAAGTGGCTTAAGGAGCCCCTGTGGTAGTTGTTGTCCGATCTTATCCTATTGACATATGAGACACGTCTTCATGTACACTTCGACATCATCTTGCAAGTGTGGCCAATAGTATTGATCTTCAACCATCACCAAAGTGCGGTGGATTCCCGAATGTCCCACCCATTTTAAGTTGTAGCACTTCTGAAATACTTCCGTTTGCAGTTTCCCGTGAAGCGGCACATTGAGTCTTTCACTCCTTGGTGTAGAGAAGGCCAACCTCACACCAAAACCTTCTAGTTTTGCCTTCTCAAGCGTATTTAAGGAGTTGTTGGGTTGTCTGATCGTGTGGGAGCCTTTCCTTGATGTGATTGATCAGGGGACAATTGGGACGACTTATCGTGTTGGGTAGCTCTATTTTTCTGCTCAAGGCATCAACTACTAAGTTGGCTCTTCCCGGTATGTATTCCAACACATAGTTGAACTCAGCAAGGAAGTCTTGCCAACAAGTTTGTTTTGGGCTTAGCTTCCATTAGGTTTGGAAATAGCTTGTGACCGCAATGTCTGTTTACACCACAAACTTCGACCCCAAAAGATAAGGCTTCCATGTTCAAAGGTAATGCACCACCGTGGTCATTTTTTTCTCTTGGACCATATACTGTCGTTTGGTGTCGTTCAGCTTTCGAGACTCGTAAGCCACCGAGTGTTCTCTCTACATAAAAACACCACCTATTACAAAATTAGAGGCATCGATTTCTACTTCATACGATTACGACAAGTTCCTCAATCATGGCCCGCTTCAATCAATTAAAAGCCTCTTGACACCGATTCGTCTACTCTCACTGCCTTTCTCTCTTTAGCATATCCATGAGGGCCATAGTGATGATTGAATAGCCTCGGATGAACCACTGGTAGTAATTCGTCATTTAAAGGAATGATTTTAGCTCCGTCACCTTGGTCAGTAGTTCCCATTCAACGATGGCACGGACTTTGGCCGTATCCATTTGCACTTGTCCGCCCCCGACGATATGCTAAAGGAAGGGGACTTCTTCTTGTGCAAATGCACACTTTTCTTGCTTATTCTCCCACAGGAACTTGGAAGACCTGTCTTAAATGCTCGACATGTTTTTCAAGCGTTCGACTATACACGACAATATCATCAAGATAGATTACCACGAATTGATCAAGGAACGAGTGATGTACCTTGTTCATTAAGGTGTAGAACGTTGCTGGTGCATTGGTAAGGCTGAATGGCACGATAAGGAACTTGTATGATCCATAATGGGTCACACATGCTGTCTTTGATTCATCCCCTTCGGTAATCCGAACTTAGAGAACCAGCAAGCTTCGCCGAGCTAATTGAACAAGTTTACAATGAGAGAGATCGAATACTTTTTCTTTATGGTGAAGTTGTTCAAAGCCTTATAATTGATGCACATCTGAAGAAACCCATCATGTTTCTTTTGGAATAAAATAGAGGCACCGAATGGGACATTGGACGGCTGAATGTATCCTGTGTCAACCAACTCCTTGAGTTGCCTCTTCAATTCTTCCAATTCTAGTGGGGCCATCGGTAATGTGCTATGGCCGGGGATTGAGTGTCGAGCACTAACTCGATTTAGTGGTCTACCTACCTTTGGGGTGGTAGCTTCTTAGGCAGCTTAGGTGACATCATATCTTAGAACGAGTCGAGGACCCGAACCACCTCAACTGGGACATCTTCCTCCTTGCCTTTCATGTCCTCGAACTTCAACGTTGCCAAGAAGGTCACCTTGCCCTTACATGCTCCATTCGAGAGATGCATGGCTGAGAGCATCTTCTAATCACGTCTTGACTCGCAATGGATCGGTAACATGCATTGGCATCGCTTATCCAAGATTCATATACAGTCTGTAAAGGGTATCATGCCCACATTGATACAATCAATGAATCTTAAACTCAATACAAAATCATAATCGTCAAGGGGAATTACCTCAATATTTTCCTTGCTCATCCAAGGACCAAAGTGAATCTCCGCGTCCTTAGCCACGTCGCTAATCTAAACTTCCTTTGAGTTTACCGTCTTCGATCTAAAGACCCGGCTTCTTTGTGCCCTCTTGAGAAATGAAGAGGTCGGATGCTCTTGTGTTCACGAGCGCACTAATCATGGTGTCACCAATCTTCACATCTACAAACATCATCCCATTTGATTCTTTGGCCTTCTTGGCCTAAATAGAGCTTACAATTTACAATGATCCCAACCGCGTCTCCTCTCGCGGCTCATCTTCCCAACACAGGGCTGCCAACTTGCCCTTCTTAGAATAATGCTGAGCCATGTGCGGCCTGTCACAAAAGAAGCACTTTTATACGTGCGATTCTTGCATTGTCCTCAGCTACTCGACTCTGGTTAGGCTTTAAGCGATGCTGCTAGAGGTTTTCCTCCATTCAGGCATCTGTATCTGTGCCGATCTCCCCCACCAATGGCCTTTTCCCTCAGCTTGAAGTCGGGCTTGGCTGTGAACACTGTCTTTGGCTTTTCCAGGGACTTGGTCACGGTCGTGGCCGTTGTGAGATATCTCACATTGTACCATTTGAGCTCTTGCTTAGCCCACGATTTGAGGCTACTCATGAACTGATGGTAGGTTTCCATATCGTTCGTGGACGGAATATGGAGTAGCAATTCCAAGAATCGCTTCACATATTGTCGAATAACGCCTTTCTATTCAAAGTGCTTGAGCTCACCACAAGCTTCCTCCTCAACATATGCAGGGTAGTAGTTTTGCTGAAACTCCTCGACGAACTTGGCCCACGTAGTGATAGGGTTGCCCATTTTATTGTTGGACTTGTGATGCCACTAGAGTGAGGCATTCTCATTCAAGTACATCACCACTGTATTTACCCAGGTTATGTCATCGTTCATGCCTGTGGCCTAGAAATACCGCTCCATGTACCACAGGAAGTTGCTAACGTCTTGGCCCACCCGTGAGCCTTTGAACTCTTTCAACTTGGGGGTATCCATACGCGAATGCACGGTGATCACCCTGTTCATGTGTGTAGCTTCCACCTTGATGAGCTTTCCCTTGTGCTCGCTGATCTCCGTGCGCATGGTCACTACACAGCTTCCCAGGTCTCATCCCACTGCTGCAACTCTCAAACCAACGACCCTAGTAGTTCATTATGGAGTTCTCTTGTTGCATTTGAGTTCTTGCATCTTGGCTAAGGGCTCCTCCCGATCGGCTTCCACTTCATCAATAGTTTTGTTCAAGTTGTTCACCGGTCCACGAACATCCAAAATGTTCTCCTTTAGGATTGTCATGCGATACTCCCAATCTCCCATCGTTTCCCTTGAAAGCGATGTAGCACAACTATGCCTAGTTTGGATACCGACCCGCTTGGTTGTCTTGCGATCCTCACCTTAGGCATTCACGACGCTGTAATGTGGATTGGCTATTGTGTTGGATGAAGGCATGAGCATGACATAAACAAAGGTACAAATGAAGGCATGAATGAGGCTCTGATACCATTTATCACAGGTCTATCGATTTACACTGATCACTCACGCCCATGCAGCCTTAGGAATGATCCCAAGTCAGCCTTTCACTCAATCACTCGAACACAAAGATCGTTTGAGAGCAAACAAAGTATATTCACTTGTGATCAAGCAAGTACAATGTGGGGGTGAGAGTCCCCTATTTATACAAGAGCCGGAGCAGTATGATCTATTGATCCCCTAATTGATTCAACGGTCAGATTTGAATCTATACAATCATTATAAGGCTAAAGGAGGGTCTCGGATGTGGGAGAGTGCAAGGGTCACTTGCCATGATCAATTGCACTGCTAGGCCTTAGAAACTTGTAAAATCATTTGACCATAAGAGGACGAGTGGGTAGGCCTTGGACTGATGCCGGACTTATTTGGGGCTCATCAATCTCTTGAGCCGTGTCACATGCATGTATGCTTTGTTTGATTCCATTAGAGTTACTTTCGTGCCTCTCATGTGCCATTTTTGTTCATAAGTGGCTACCACTTTGTGAGATGCACGTGTTCTCTGATTTAGCACCTCATCATGCTCAACAGCATTCATGAAATTCAACATTTCCAAATTCGATAGTTGGTCTTATGTGATTTGAAATTGGGAAAAAATGCTATATAAAGATAAACGGTGGCATTTTTCGGATAAAGACAAAATTGATTAATTTTCTCTAATTAAGCCTCTCTCACGTCTCTCTTTTTATCCCACTCAATTGAAGAAGATCAACAAAACTTAGAGATCGAGAGAGAAGATAGAAGAAATGGCGTGCTTTGTTTTGATGCCATTATTGGCGATGGCGTGGGTGTAAATGGCATTAGCGGGGTTGGGTCTTGTGTCAAAGCTAGCCATGGACAATGGCATGGAGCTCTCGTGCTCATTACCTACTGCTAGATTGTCATCACCATAGCTCATTTGTGCTTCTCTTGGAGTGGTGCGTAGTTAGTGCTTAATCATAATCTCAAGAACTTAGGGTATGAGCTTTATTAAGCAGCCAAGCCAATTCATTACATTGTGAAACTATTACTCATTGAATAATCTATTCTCTCCTTGAATTCTGTAAGGAGAAAAAATCCTATTTATAAAATAGGGTTAACATTATCCAAAACTTCCTCGGAAGTAGGGATATGCAACTTCTTGCATATTACGTTATATAGATAGGGACGATTAGATCATCACCAGGGTTCACTACCCTTAATTTGTGCTTCCCTAGTATTGTGGCATAATGCAATTAAGACTACATGATATTGCCAACTTTCATCATTTTCACTGGACCTCAGCCTGTCTCGTTAGGCCCATAAAATGAATAGCATGGCTGTTCATGTTGAGTTCTTACCTACCCACCTCAAGTGCCCATGGTCAGTCAGATGCATGTGTATATTTTAGACTTGTTTCCTTGAGTAACAGAGTCCTGTCAGTGGCCATATAAGGCTTGAATATTTAGTGCTATTAGAAGAGACCTACTCAGCATTTCAATATGTAAGAATTTCTTTTCTTTGACAAATTGAACCTATGAATACCCTTACACAAATTATTATACTATACTCGAAATTTGAATTCAAGGTTATTTAATATTCTCTTTTATTGTCCATCAAAGGAAGACGACCAAAGATCACATCACCAACCATATTCCATATTTTTCTTACGTTTCATCACTGGGTAATTATGTTTCCATCTCTTGAACTTGCGTTTTTTGTGATTGGTTATGTTGCCATTGTATTCTCACTCCAACTCCAAGTGCCTAAAGAATCTTATATGAGTTCAACTAAATTGTGTAGGACTTTCATGAATCAAGCTTTCCTTTATATGGGCTCAAATGTTTTAAGTATTGTGATCTTGAGCACAATCACAATTACCCTTCCGGCCTTGACATTTGTGATCGCCCTAATCTTTAGGTATTGTACCATCTTATCCTTAGTCTATTTGTTTGAAACTATTTGGAACTATCAGGTAAAATATAATCAAATTCTTCTTTTCTAACTAAAACCTTTTTTCATATAATCTGTGAAAAATATTTGGATAGGCAAGAATCACTTAATACCAAGATGAAGCTAGGGCGAGCCAAAGTGATTGGAACATTGTTGTGCATGTGCAGAGTGATGTTGCTCTCCTTTTTGTGATGGACACACCATTGCTAGTAGGAACTCTCACATTCACTAACCCCTCCTTCTGCTTTGCGGCATTTCTAGCTCGGCAAGTGAAACATTTTGTTCTTTTTGCTTCCATAGTTGTTTTTTTATATCCTTCTTCTCTTGAGAGTTCACTTCGATCTCCTAATACTTGTTTTGTAAAAAAAAAGTCGAAATTAAGTCCTATATTTAAAGGTCCTTACACTATTATGATACCGATGTCTCTCATGGCCAGCATCGAATGTGCAATCATTGGTGTCGCTTCATAACACAATCTTGATATGAGGTCTAGCTCATCACAGTTGTCTATGTAGTATGTATACTAGACACTGAATGACCTTTAACAAATAGTGGAGTTACCTTATTGTGGCTCTTAAAGCATCAATAGTGTGGGAAATGATTTGTATGAAGATAATGCTGATGGTTATTCAATTTCAAGGTGTTGAATGTTCAACATTATTGTTCAGCATTATGATTTGGTGAGCAAATAAAAAAATGTGTGCTCTACCACTCTGTTTCAACTCTTTGTTGCTCCTCATGTCAATCCTCCAAAGCTGGCTACTCCTTCACGAGAAAGTACATGTCAAAAAGTATGTATCTAATTCACAACGACATTAGTTTAGGTTAGGATATTCAAATTGTAATAGGCTTTATGTAACATGAAATTGTAGAAATTGAGAATGGCCATCATGCATTCATAGACATTTCTTTGTTTCCTTTGGACTTCTAGATTGGTGAGGGCCCTATTGATCATTGCTAGGCTCTACTTTGTTCCGTGGGCAATGGGCAAAGAGGACGAGCAAGCAAGAATCACAATCACCAAGAAAATGGATGGTGCCCAACCCTAGCTCTACAAAATCATGGACTCTACTAACCTATTTATTAGTTTAGTTTGCTTTTTTTCTTTTTCAAGGGAATAGAAATCAGCTTCCTTTTCTTTCCCTCATTATAGATTGATATCTTAATTACACTAATTAGAAATGTGAATTCAAAGTGACTTCATGGGATTGCGAATAATAGCTCCCTTAACGGTTGATATATATGTCGAGAGTTTCCCAAGTTGTCGTTTCTTCATAGAGCATCATGAAGATTGATTTATCACAAGTGTTATCTTTTTCATACAGACTAATTTTTGTGGAATTCATTGAATTTTGCTATGCTACATTGATCTTCTCTACAAGAGGAAATGGGAAAAAATTACGAAAAATACACTTAAGTGCAATTCTTTTTAAAAATTGGATCACATAAGTGCTGACTCCAGCGAAGACTGTAAAAAAAATCCGACGTGACTTGTTTTAATAAGTTCTAACATCTACGTGGCTCGCCAGAATTCCACATTGGCTCACCTTAAAAAAAAAAAAACAATGCCGTTTTAGCCAAAGTTTGATTTTTAATATAAATATTAATTAAATAATATTAAAAATGAAAAAAAAAAGGCAGCAGCATAGGCAGGGTAGCCTCCGCCACCTGTGGATGCCGCCACATCGCCGATGGGTCGACGGCAATGGGCGATGAGGGTTGTCGACCGCTAAGCGCGGGTTGACGACCCTCACTAACCATTGCCCAGGGACTAGCGACCATCGTAGCCAATGCTGTCGCCCCACTGGTGATGGGGCGGTGGCCATAGGTGGGGAGGCTCCCCTACCTATGCTGCTACATTTTTTTTTTAATTTCATTTTTAATATTATTTAATTAATAATTCTATAAAAATCTAATTAAGGTCAAAACGGTGTCGTTTTGAGTTGATCTAGCCACATCAGCGCTCAAAACAATGTCGTTTTGGGCTTATTTAGCTATGTCAATGCTTAAAACAACTTTGTTTCGACCTCGAGTTGTCAGAAAAGTGCCATATCAGCATTTTGACCGAATTTTCTCGTCGTTGGCACTTAATTGATCTTTTTTGCTCCAATCTTGACACTTAAGTGTACCTTTCCAAACTTTTAGTACTTATGTGTCTCCTCATGTCAAGTTTTGATACTTCAAAGATCCGCACGTCAGAGAAAAAGAGAGAAGTATGCTTATTAGTTATTCATGGCTACCATATATTAATTTATTAGTTATTTATACTTAAATCTCAAATAAAATTACGAACTAACTAACCGAATAAATCATCATCAGTTGGAGAGTATGTGCATCTCATGAAGTGGCATGTGAGATGCACGAAAGTAGCACATAGGATGTACGTTTTCCCAACTAATGAAAATTTGGCCAGCCATAAAGCTTGGGTCTTTACAAAATTCATTTCTGCAATATGATATTCTAATTAATGTTGAACTACCACTTCAGTAAGTTCTTGAGGTGTCGTTTGAGACGAGCACTCTTCAGTTTGGTGATGGACAGAGCCAAATTAAAATAAAAAAAGGGAAAGAATTATTCGTACTTAAACGTTAAATAATTATTTTATAAATCAAATAAAAATTGGATGCATGACATATATATGAGCATAATGGAAAAAAAGAGAGGCAATATTTAAGGCCTAATTGTTTCCACTTAAAAATAAGTAAAAAAATATGTAATTATTTTTTTGGTAAAAATTTAAAAAAATTACTCATTTTTCAAAATTATAAAAGAAAATAAGAAAGAGAGGGACGAGGACCTCGGACTTGAGACAGCATTTCTGTACCACGACAGTCTTGTGGACAGACTTCAACGTGGCATACTCCACGTCTAGCTTCTTGCTCTTCCATTGGGCCATCCTATTCTGGAACCACACTACGACCTATCACGGGTCAAGCTCGAGCTCCACTGCTAGCAGGTCCTTCCGCTCCAACTCGAGCTTCTACTCATCCCTAAAGCTCCACTCGAGGAGCTCTAATAATTTGTGCTTTAACGTTAAATAATTAATTTATAAATCAAATAGAAACTGGATGCATGATATATATGAACATAATGGAAAAAGGATAATATTTCAGGCCTGATTGTTTCCATTTAAAAATAAGTAAAAAATAAGTGTTAAAATTTTAAAAAATTACTCATTTTTTCAAAATTATAAAAGAAAAATAGGAAGAGAGAGACGAGGGTCTCGGACTCAAGATGGCATTTCTCTACCACTATAGTCTTGTGAGAGGTACTAAGATGCACGAAAGTGGCATATGAAATGCTAGTTTTCCCAACTAATGAAAATTTGGCCGGTCATTATGCTTGGGTCTTTATTTCAAACTAAATTGATAACTTCAGAATTTTATTTTGAGAAAATAACTACACTGCCATAATCTCTCTACATTGTAATAAAGTCAATAAACCTCTAGTAGCCTAAAGGTTCGACCGACTTCGATTTTGAAGGCTTCCACAAACATGATATGGACGACGAGATTTATTTAGAACGTCTCGGTAACAAATTTGAACTACGCATATCTAGATTGAGTTATGGTATGCGACCAATGAGATTCAATTGACAATTGGGTCTCAATAGAACCCTTGCGTTAGGAATAAGAAGGCACGAGTAACAATACAATTTTGGTTCCAAAGTTTTGATTTAAGTTAAAAATATTTAATATAAATTGAATATCATTTAACAATGTCAATTTGATAGCTCATCATCTCAAGTTGACTTTTTCACGAAGTCGAGACGTCCGGAATTCTATAAAATCCGCCCATCGACGACAGTTCTATTCGATGGCACAAGTATAATTATCTCATCCATCGGACCGCTTAATTTTAAAATGGAATTTCGTACTGCTCTTCCCATAAAGCAGGTCATATTGATTGAATTACGTAAATACCGTTGCACCTTTGTTCAGCTTATCATCTAGTCCGGCTATGCATCTTTCGCAACAGCTGAAGTCAATTATTAGAAGACAAATTTTACAGCAGACGGGTCAGTATCTACACTTATCCTAAGAGCAACAAATTGCTTCTAAACAACCCACTAACTACACATACTGATTAAACCACTCCATGCCCTGCAGATAAGCATTCTGCTGCACGTAGCACAACACATCTCGGTCGTCGCATTCTCCGGCGACTCCAAAATCACCCCATAAGGGATCATCCGCAGCAGCGGCATCAACCGTGACGGAGGAGCACGGGCTGTTGCCGGAGAGCCCGTGATCGGCTCTCTCCGACAGCCTCTTCATCTCCATCTCCACCTCCGAAAGCTGCTCCTTGAGCTTCAGTACCTGCAATCAAGATGAACGAAAATAAGAAAGCTACTCAGAAGGAACACCGCAGGAATCCAGTCGTCCATATACAAACATCCAAGATTTTGGAGCGTTGTCCGAAAAAAGTTTAAAAAAAGAAAGAACCTTGTCAAACCCCGAGATAACTATGGGCTTGAAATGGCAGGCGATTGGCACAGTTACCGGAAAACCCGGATACATGTTTCAAAAAGAAGTAATCATGAACTAACCAAAGCTGTATGTCCAATATATATATAAATCTCTTTATAAAAGAAAAATAAACAAATTCCATTATCCAAAAAAATCCCATTCCGTTTCGAAATCTCATTACATTAGGTAATTTATGAAATTTCTTTCTGCAATCTAATATTTTAATTAATGTCGAACATCCACTTAAGTTGATCCTTGAAATATCACTTAAGATGAGAACCATTTAGTTTTGTAATGATGAGTTGAATCAAAATAAAACAGATGAAAAAAGAGGAAAGAAGTGTCCATGCTTTAACTTTAAATAATTAATTTATGAATCAAAATCATAAAGGAAAAATAGGAAGAGAGGGATGAGGACCTCACCTCAGACTCAAGACGGCATTTCTCTACCACGACGGTTTCGTGGACGGACTTCAGCTTGCCATACTCCACCTCCAGCTTCTTGCTCTTCCATCGGGCCCGCCGGTTTTGGAACCACACCGCCACCTGCCGCGGGTCGAGCCCGAGCTCCACCGCCAGCCGCTCCTTCCGCTCCGACTCGAGCTTGTGCTCGTCCCCGAAGTTCCGCTCGAGGAGCTCCACCTGCTCCATGGTCAACTTCCGCTTCCCCGTCCCTCCCCTCCTCCTCCTCCTCCTCCTCCGCCGCCCTCGCCTTGGCTCTCGGGCCCTTTGCTCTTCTTTCGCCTCCGCCGCGGCTTCGCCTCTGCATAAAAGCCAGCCAACCCACCAAGACGACGCTCTCGTCAGCCATAATAAGTGCCACAGAAATATGTACTCGTTTACCAGAAGAAAAGTTAGTGCCGTGGAAATCTGTATCGAACAAATAACCTTGCGGAGGAGCAGCTGATCTTGCGTACACTCCAGGGTAGAGCTCAGAGATGAGCGCCATGTCATCTTCGCTCAGGTCGTTCATGGCGATCTCTCTCCTGTCTCTGTCTCTCTCTTCTGAACGATCAGTGAGGAGGCTGCTGTTCCTTTTTGCTTGGCAGGGAAGAGCCTCTGGCCCCGTCGAACTGAAGCCGCTGGATTGATCATGAAAGGACCTTTATAAAGCTTGAGTTTGAAAGTACCCCCGATGTGCATCGAAATCTCGGCTTTGCCACTCGTGGGGGACGGATGAAACCTGCGCTCTCTCGAGGCTCAAGGGCACGTCATCCGTCGATGTCAGCCAAGTCCATCAATCACTCTTTAAAGAGCTTCAGCACTTTTGTGACTGATTTTGTTTCGAGTTCAATAAAAAAATATTAATAGTATGAAAAAACTTCGAATTGAAATATTTATAATAAATTTATTTTAAATTAATGTTTGTGATTATCAAATATTTATGATAAATTTGATTAATATCATAAAAAATTATAAATTGATATATCTATAATAAATAGAGAGTAAAATCCCAAATTGATATATCTATTAACTGTAATGTATTATTTAATACAATAATTTAACAATAAAATTTAACGAAAATTAATATATGATAAATTTATCACATATATATTAATTTAAAGTTTTTGGTTGTCAAAAAACTAGTTTGGATAAATTTATTGTAAGAACTTTTTGTGGTATTGACCCATAAGAAAAATCATAAGACATCCAGGGACGGTGTCCAATCTAAGCAGACAAAGGATTCCCCAAATGAATCGCCAAGAGCATATTTATATACTGCTCAATTTGGAGATGCCTCGTCTCTATAGACATGTTTTTTAAGCATTGAAAGATCGATTGAAAAAAAATCATGGTAGGTGTGCGGTTTACTTGTGCATGCAAGAGCACATAGTGACCGATGCTCATTCTTAGCACTCGATACCACCAAATAAACCAACAATCAGCAAATTGGAACGACCTGAAAGTGATGATAACGAAACCATAGATTAGTCAGGAACAATATGCAATTACAAACAGGTAATTCTTGATTTTTAAATACCAGATCCTCATGTGATACGCAAATGTGTGTGTTAGAACGTGCTTGATTTACTGCTTTCCCATGTGTGAATTCGATTTATCCACGGAATCAAATGAAAGAAAAGAAAATCGATTAGTTGATGATAATATCATTTGAGATCTTGTATTGTAGCACACCTTAATGTGTGAACAAAGGGCTTCGTGGATGGCTAAGATCCCTAAACCGACCATCTCGGTTGTAGCAAACTAATTAAATAAAAGGGTTAATCTTTATTGGTGCCTAATTGGGGTTTGCTCCCGTCCTTGAGCGCAGCTTTTGGCTTTACGGTTTTGAGAAATTAATTAACAATTCCCCACATGGCGTTGCTCGAGATGTACACGTAAAGTGAACTCAAAAGTTCCACGATCGTACACGTTCAATGGGAAATGGAGCCAGCAGAATGCCATCCGTGGCCTTAGTGGGTTTACCTTTTAGTTTAGAGATGGAGAGAGAGGGAGGGTACAGTATCGACTTCCCGGAAATCGCCTCGTTTAAGAGTAAATTTTTAAAATTAAAAATTTTTAAAATTGAATCAACATACATGTAGCTGATGTAAAATTGACATGTGTGCAACTTATCTGAAAATTGATTGGACATTTATCCCTATACAATCGACTTCTTTTCAAAAAGTTGTCATTTGAGAGTGGAGAGAAAGCTTCAATTAGAGAAAAAGTTTAAGGCATTAGATCATGAATTAGCTATGTGTATTAACCCGCTTCTTAAAATGTCGGTATTTGTCTTATCCAAGATTTCTTTTCATTAACATCCTCACATGCGCACCAATAAATAGATGGACTAAATGATCGTGTCTTGGAGTTTCATTTCGTGTCTTTCCGGTATCAAAAAGGTTTTCTTGTAATTAGGAAATGGGTTAGCTGCTTTAATTGTAGTTGGGGAACATGTTACCTGGATTCTATCAGAGTTCTATAGCTGCCAACGAAATGACAAAAAAAAAGGAGAAAAGGAAAGAGAGAAAGGAAAAAGGGAGCAAGACAAGGAGGTCGGTTCTCATATGACTCATCATCGGATTGGGCCCATCATGCTTACAACATGGTAACCAATTCGGGTAAATTGATTTTACATCTAATTCACGTCAAGTTTGGATAGGGGACGACACATCTTATCTTATCTTACTCTACATACCGGGGAAAATGGCAAAAGTTCTCCTTTCTTATCCACCCCGACAGTCGTGGAGAAGGCCCCCTGATCATCTACTCGAAATCGAAATACACCCTAGTCCTAGAGGTATTACTACTTTTGATAACTTCATTACTACTTTTCGATGTTTCCAGTGGCCAATTTGAGCATCACTTGCACCTTCTTGATCAATATGTATTCGTAAGTTAACTTCAGAAGGAGGGACTGCTTATTTTCATAAGTTAACTTAAGAAGAAGAAGGGACTAGGAGCAAATGGTTTGATGCTATATATCAATAGGGGTCCATCTTTCAACCCCTGTCGCACTCGGGTGACCTTCACTAATGGCTAATGAGGGTCCCCTGAGCAAGACCTCAACATTTGGTTAGGGTTTGGACAGCCCTCTCTCTCTCTTGTCTTCCAACTGTAATCATGTTTTGCTAATAAGTCGTCACCAGTATAAACATGTGCGGTGTCTCATCACGCCAATAACATCGTTATGGAGATCCACAAGTTTACAAGCTAGAGTCAACACCGTACCTTTTCCATCGAGTCATTAGACTATCCCACGATTCCCGCAATTTGGTGGGTTGTATGGAACTAAGTACTAACACTACTTACCCTGATCAACATCAAAGGTCAAACAAAGATTTAGCAACCGGTTCCTCATTAACTATTCAATTTTAGATAATTCAAATAGCCTATCGCCAATATGAAATCGCCACCTAACTACATCGGCATTGCGTCCGTGATCTGTCTTTTTCCACGTTACGTGCCTAACCTCATTGAAATCGAAGATAAACACTGAGAAGTCGTACGTTGAAGCGCAAATCCCCATGTAAAGAAGCGACACACGAGCTGATTGACTGACATGGAGCCAAGCCGGACGGAAACTTCCTTTGGAGTGACGAGAGAGTCCAAAGAGAGAGAGAGAGAGAGAGAGAGAGAAATGAACCAAGGAAGTGCACGTTTCGTGCAGCCGAAATAGGTTAAGTGTCGACTGCCAAGAGCTTCAAAGCGTCCACACCTGCCGATCGCCCACGTGTTGCTCTATCGACGTGGCCATTTATGTTATCTTTTAACATTCACTTACGTCGTCCAATGCCTTGCAAAGAATCGGAATATATCGACCCGTCGTTGTTGACTAATCTACGTGTATTTATATGGTATCCCAATGCGTTTTGGCCAAGTTATTATCGAGCGTTAATCACATCGCTCAAGGCCATGAATTGCGGAAATGAATATTGTCATGGCAAACACTCACATGCAAAACATGCAAATCAACATTTTCTTTCTTTGAAAAATGCTAAAAAATGCGGTTGAATACTAAAAACGCACCTTGCCATTCACGGAACGACCACCTCGATATATAGCTTTATTTATTAAAAACACCAGATGCATGTCCGAGTTTTATCTCTGGACACTATTTTGCACATTCACACCAATTATCCTCATTCTCTCATTTTTACGAAAATGTAATTTTCTTTCTAAATATGCCACTTTCCAAATCTTAAATTCTCCTAACCATTTGGAACAATCAAGACCAATTAAAAAACAAGTCATCTAGACCCGGAGAGAGTTGCTAAAATGAGTTTGCAGGAAGGAGAATTTGATCTTTTCAATGCGGGGGTTTTGTTTAGAGGTACGTGAATGACACTTCCAAAAAGTAGATATAAGTGGTTACTAGGTCAAAAGTGAAGTGTATTTGTAGTATTCGCTCTTTTTTCTTCTTCTTTTTCTTTTGTTGCAACATATCCCTCACGCACTCAACTTTTGTCTAGTGACCGATCTTAGAAAGATATAGCAGAGCTTCTGCAAAATCCATTATTAGGGCCCACATGATAATTATTATGTTTTTCTATTTTTCTATTTTTTAATATTTCTGTTTGTGAAAACAAGTTTGGAATAAAAATTCATTTGATAATGCAATTACATTTTTCTATTTTTGGAACAAACATTTACTCCAGATATAAGTTTGGAACAGAAATCAGAAATAAATAATTTTTACTTTTCTATTTCTAGAACAAAAATGAGAAATAAAAACTCTTCTCTTTACTTGCCCTCGCTACTAATCGTCCGCTCGCCGCCGGCCACTTGTCTACTGTCCGTCTGTCACCTGCTCACCACCTGCTGTCCACTGTTTGCTTGAAAATGAGAAATTTTGTGTTGTTATCAAATAAATTTCTATTTTGAGAACAAAAATTTTATGTCATTATTAAATATATATTTTTACTCAAAAATTTGTTCATAAAATATAAATAAAAAAATTAATTTTTGAAATAGAATTCTCATCGTTCGTGCCCTTAACCATCAAAAGTAAGAAACAAAAGTTGTTGATGTAGAGTGCCGTGGTGGGAGAATCATAAGCTGCTTTACAGCTTTTTGGCCAAAATCTTTTGTTTCGGAGATAGGTTCAGCTCACTTAGCTAGAAAACATGACACCATGCTGTCTTTGGCCATATTAACAAAATGGGAAGGTTCTCATTTCGGGGGCTCCTTGTGCGCATGATCATGTTGCGGTAAAATTTCAAGAGGTTTCATGATATGTCATATTCAGGATCTTTCCACTCACATGTTCAATGGATGTAGCTCTTGGAAAAGGTAATCGCAATCGCATGTTCAATGGATTTTCCTATCATTCCATTCCATCTCATGTTTTGCTTCGTGTGTTACTCACACGCTCTGAAAGTTGTGGATTTGGGCCATGTCAAATCTCAGACCGACCGATGATGCCGGGGGGCTGTCGACACTTTTAATGGGTCATGCCCGACCTAATCATATGGCGGGCCGACCTATCTTGCATCATTGATGTTGGCCAATGGCCCAAGCGCTAACCGAACGCCCCTGTGCTCTTACCTGTTGCCCGTGTTGTGCGCCAATGTCCTGCGTGCCTCAAGCATTAGACTCTTTAACAGTTAACTAGATATTGTGTCGTCCTCATATATCTCCATGCAGCTTCAAGTCAAGATACGGATCTTATTCGCATGATATTGGAGGGCGAACTATGACTATGTCCCCTCTTTTTTAGTTTCCCCTATCTCTTTAAGTCGATCTTTTTTTAGCAAAGCGGGTCAGTCACGTCGCTTACTTCCCTTGTCACCAACGCAAGAGGGTCTTCCTAGGGTTGGTAATATCCGGTTCGAGTCGAATGTTATATTAAGCAGAAGACAGGTAACCCTAGAAGACTTTCGATGTACTTTACTGCTTATGGCTAGAGTAAAAAAGCATGAACAATGTAATTTGAGGTAAAAGAAAGGATAAGGATGGAACAAGGGGGAGAGAGTGTCATTAAAGAAAGGGTTTGAAGAAGATGCGCATGGCGTGGGATTGATTGATTCCTTCCCTCTCACATGCTTTCGAGTTGTTCTACGAGTTCGGGTCCGCATTATTTCGTACTAAGCGACCGAATTTAATAACGTTGGGCATCGGCTTGTCGTGTTTCCCCCCGACACAAGAAGACGTGGTTTCCCCATCTTCCAACTCTCGTCTATCGGGACGATAATTGGGGGCGATCGGATTCCCAATCCTATTGTTTTAATGGGCTAATCATGCTCTCTTTCTCTTTCCTCGCTGTTTTAAGTGGGGGAAGTTTAACAAATCCCCAAGTGCCAAAGGCTGGCCACTGGCCATCTCCTTTAACGTGGCTACGCCTTTCGGTTTCTTTGCATTGTGCGATGGAAAGTGTAAAGGAGGTTTTGCGGAGTGGTCCTGCCTGTGGCATTTACTTGGATATTCTTTTTAGGGCTTGTGGTCTCGGATGGTTTTGTGTTTGGTCGGAGGGAATCGAATGGTTTTTCTAGTTTGGTTGAGCGATGCGGTTTTGCTTCCTCTTGTCAAAAGGGGCGCCGATTGCCCTCCGATTTCGCCGGCTGAGTTACTTTTGTGGTCTCGAACATGCTCGTCGACACCCATTTTCATGGAGGACTTTAGTTGATTGATTGAGATGATCGCGGTATCAATATGTTATGAGCATGAGATGGGGAGAGAAAGGAAACTTCCTCGTTAGTGCATCAAATCATAAATTATCGAGAGAATCTCAATTCGTCAGAATGAGTGCATAATTATTTATGTTTTATACTCCCAATCAGACACATTCGTACCATATTCATAAAGCTGGCCACTAGCTATCAAACATTCGTGGTGGCAATAATATTTAAGTTTTTCTATTTTCATGGAGCTGGTCTTGGGGTAAGACCTGGAATCTTGCGTCTCAAAAAGTGAGGTCGCAAATCAATCAATTCTCACTCAACCCAACCTTGTGGGAGGTGTGGGGTTGGGTTTCAAGGAAGTAATTCCTTACGAACCCCTAATCTCTTTGCAGCTAAACCGGGAAGGTAGATCTAGTCCGGTACATTATTAAAAAACTCTCTACATTGCCACTAATTCACTCCGTGGCTAGTTTTCCGCCAGCCAACGAGGCAGCTCTTGTATGTGAATGTGAACCTTCCATGCTCTCGAGTTTCGTCAGCATAATAATAACCTGGATTGGTCATCTACGCCTCTATCTCCAATGTATAAACTATGAAGATCCAAGCGCATGTTTCATGATTAACTCCAGTAGATTGATTCAAGTTATTTCTTTTGAACGTGAATGCCACGTGCATGTACCAGCTTTGCCATAAATCCTTTCTGATTGCAATGTCTCGCTCTCTAATTAAAAGAAAAAAGGATCCAGAATTAAACGAGGACAACATGTGACACATCAACTTGATGTCATCGGCCAATTAAGCGGGGCTTATATTCCGAGATTAACAATAGCAAATTGGTGCTTAGGTACCATGCTATCATGTGGCGTGATGGGACTGTAAGATTACGGACTTTTGTCCACTTCTTCTCTGTGGCGCATCGATCGATTTCTGCCGTCGCGCATGCAAAGGGTAAGGCCTCTCGGCAACGTAACCCGAAAGAAACCCTCTTTTTATCCCTAAGCCGGACCACGAACAATCCCCGAATTACGCCTTGATTTAGGGGAAATTCGATTATATAAATGTTAGATGTTAGTGGGGGTTGATGGACTTGAGTGTCGTATTATGAGCTCTTAACCCTAGGTGAACGGGCACTAAATTACTTGGTACCCGCCCACGTCACTTGACTCCACTCCCATGCATTGGTCGGGATAATACGACAATTTCAAGCCATGCCCTCGGGATTGGTAATCACGCCATGCGTTGCTCGAAGGTGGAGTAACTTCTAAGCAAAGCAAATTTGATGACTCGATCAAAGTAGAAATTTTAAATCCAAATAAGAAAGTCCAATCCAATCCAAATAGACATTTAGACAAATGATATCAATCATCTTTGAACTTTGATTCCACACATAATGAGGTCTTTAAATTTTATTTTTTCAATGTAATTCCTACATTTTATCACAATATAAAAACCGGTACATGAATTTTTAATATATTCAATGTGATTTCTTAATTTTCAGTACATATTCAATTTAGTTTTTGAACTATATGAAAACATTTAATGTCATTCTTAATCTTAAACAAAATGGAAGGATGGCATAGAACATATTTACATAGTTCAGGGACTATAATGAATATGTATCAAAAGTCTAAGAACTATATTAAATAAATTAAAAGTTTAGGAATCACATTGTATATTATGTTTAAGTTCAAAGATCATATTGAATAAATTAAAAGTTTATGGATCACATTGTATATTATGTTTAAGTTCAAAGATCATATTGAATAAATTAAAAGTTCATAGATCACATTGCATATTAAATTAAAGTTTATGGACCATTTTTGTCATTATCCCTAAAAATTTCATTTCCAAATGAGAAAGTGAAAGGTTTTTGAAATACTTTTCATGTTGGAGTCAGACTCCTTAAGTTTCCTAGTTTGAGTAGTATCCTAAATTAAATAAGTTTACTACTTAGCATAAAATATAATACAATTAATGGGTTATAATTTCCAAATGAGAAAGAGAAAAGTTTTTGAAATACTTTTCGTGTTGGAGTTGGACTCCTTAAGTTTCCTAGTTTGAGTAGTATCCTAAATTAAATAAGTTTCCTACTTAGCATAAAATATAATACAATTAATGGGTTATAATTTCCAAATGAGAAAGTGAAAAGTTTTTGAAATACTTTTCGTGTTGGAGTTGGACTCCTTAAGTTTCCTAGTTTGAGTAGTATCCTAAATTAAATAAGTTTCCTACTTAGCATAAAATATAATACAATTGATGGGTTATAATTTCCAAATGAGAAAGTGAAAAGTTTTGAAATACTTTTCGTGTTGGAGTTGGACTCCTTAAGTTTCCTAGTTTGAGTAGTATCCTAAATTAAATAAGTTTCCTACTTAGCATAAAATATAATACAATTAATGGGTTATAATTTCCAAATGAGAAAGTGAAAAGTTTTTGAAATACTTTTCGTGTTGGAGTTGGACTCCTTAAGTTTCCTCGTTTGAGTAGTATCCTAAATTAAATAAGTTTCCTATTTAGCATAAAATATAATACAATTGATGGGTTATAGCATTGACACTCATCCAGTCCCAAAAAAAAAGGAAAAATAGTACCAACACTCTGTTAGGATACATGTGTAAATTGTGTTAGAGAAGTAGTCTCACATTGGAGAATTGATATGGTGTAGAGTAGTTGATATTTACTAGTTATCACATAACTCATTAGTTTAAGCTTTTGAGTGAATGTGGGTCCAATTAGATATATTAACGGGCTTGGACTTGGGCCTCCCCCTTGGAGATTTCCTCAGGTGAAGGTATCAGACTTCTGTTGCACACCCAACACATTCTTACGGAACCCTGGTGTCTCGATCATTCCTCGTTAATTCCCTCGGCAATTTCTTCTTCTAAGCTTTAGATTGCAAGATCCGTTTATCTTCCGCATCATTTTCAATATATATAATATTAGCGGCTCAACCAATGGGCATGTTGGAGGGAAAGTTAGTAGTTCTTAAACTACACCCACCAGACTTGCAGCCCACACCCGACCCGAGTCCGAAGCACGAACCGACCTTCCAACACCACAACTTCCCTCCAACAGATGACCCGAATTGAATGGACTATTGATCCAAGCCCAACCATTTTTCCCGCCTACCCGGGTGCAAAATTGGATTTCAAAGATTTGCGTCTCATTGAAGTTCTCATTCCACATGACATTTACTTACTTGATCAAACTTCATTCTATCTCGTTTCCACACGAATGAAATTGGGTGAGGATGCATCTGCAATTAGTTCACAAGGAAAGAATGAAATAAAGGTTGTTAGAAACATCACATTAATCTCTCTTTCTCTGTCCGGCTGTGCTTGTTCATGTGTACTTTCGCCGCCATTCGTTGCATGCACTGCGGGCCTGCGTCCATCGCCCCATCTCGATATGTCCTTGTTGAGTAGGAATCGCCATGCATTTTGCTGGTTTTATTTCCTTGATGTCCTGGTATCGTTGCTGGTAGGTCCTAGTGGGTAAATTGATCGGTCCGTGGGGTTTCGGCCTTGTTCCGTTCCTCTAACCGTCTCGCTATCTACTTATTGATTGAGCTGTATAGGTTTCGTTGGTCGATTTTGAGACCCTTTTGGAGGTATTTGGTTATCCTACGTGTGTGTTTTGGAGCGAAGTTGATCTTGAGTATCGTTTCAAATTAAATCCTCGAGAGAACAGATGGAAAAAGAAAACTTTCGAGGGGTGATTAGGAGGGATTAGAGAGGAAGAGAAAAGATTGAAGGGTCTCTTTTAACGAGAATCCTAAGGGACCTGCTTTCCTAACGCGGGCAAAATCGATTTCAAAAATTCACATATCAGTGCAATGTGAAATCATTTACTCATCGTTGTCTGCTCGCAGAGTTCTCTTCGTCTTCACCTTACCAGAGTTCTCCATCAAAACATCTCTATCAAAGATACAATTCATGGATCCAGGGATAAGTACAACGAGAGTGCCACAACTTGGCACGGAGGGACACTTAAGTGCCAAAATGTCACTTTTAAAAAAAAATTGATCACTTAAGTGCCAAGTGGTCAGAACCTTACTGGAAATCCTACGTGACATTTTTTTATTAATTTTTTTGCCTACTTGGCTCGCCTGAAATATTAAATCGGTGAAAAATCAGCCAAAACGACGTCGTTTTGGTTGATGTGGATTTATAAAAATTTATTAATAAAATAATAATAGAAATATTATTATAAAATCGATTTTATTAAAAAAAAAAAAAAAAAAAAAAAAAAGAGGGAAGGGATCGGCGAAGGCTGCACAGCCCTCGCCACCGCCGCCGTCGCCGCCCCACCCTCGCCGAGAAGGGCCCGGTGAAGGTGGGGAGGGTTGGCCGGGCCCGCAGGCCCTCGCCCCCCGGATCTAGGCGAGGGCCTGCGGGCCCTCGTCGCGGGCCGACCAGGGTCACCGGCCAGTGGCCAGGGCCCGGTGACCCCGATCGACCCTCCCCACCTTCGTCGAGCCCTTCTCGGCAAGGGTGGGGTGGCGACGGCGACGGCGGCAAGGGCTGTGCAGCCCTCGCCGATCCCCTCCTTCTTTTCTTTTCTTTTTCTTTTAATAAAATCTATTTTTAATCTTTTAAAATCTGACGTGGACAATTTTTTTTATTAAAATTGCCACATGGATTTTTTATTTTGAAAAAAATACTCCGTCGGCAAATGAAGTCGTCGGAAAATGGATACGTGACAATTTGGCCGGATTTTCTCGCCATTGGCACTTAAGTGATCATTTTTGCTCCGATTTTGGCACTTAAGTGTACCATTTGTAAGTTATGGCATTTAAGTGTCCCTTTGTGCCAAATTATGGCACTTCTGGCGTCCGTACGTCCATGGATCCACCTAAATTGTGACTTTGTTGGTGTTCTGCTCATCCCGGTGTTCAGATAATGACGAATGTTTTGCCGGTTCTTATGGATCCACCTAGAGTTATAAAATTGTTGAGCAAATAAAGCCTATTGGAAAACATTCTCTCCTGGGTGCGAGTCGAAAGTTGAGTGATCTTCAGAGATATTGCACTGCCTTGATGAACTGATGTAATGATAAGCGGCAATTTCTTCTTTTATTGCCGAATACTTGTTATCCTGCTTCTCTAACACTGTGGCTGCTTGTGACCAGGATTGTGATCTTGGGGGTTGTTGTCGAAGTCTTTTTGAAAATTTGTGGGATGATGGGAATTCCTTGGGGCCCAAAGAGAAGCAAACTTATCTGACTTGGGTCATGTCTGACAGGCGGAACAAGTTCAACCCATTGTGGAACTCACTGGTTCAAGGTGGAATTCAAGAATGGACAAAAACATCTTCCGATGGTCGGTCACGACCCTAGTTTAGAATCATTTGACTTTCAGAATGTTGTCTGATTTTCATTCACTTGTCATGCAATTTTATCCAGGTTAGCATGACAGATGTGAATTTTGAAGATAACCATGCGGCTACTGAGTTTGGCAATCACCTTGCACATAAAATTCTTCCCGATGAGTGGAGTGAGAACTAGAGTTTTGATGAAGATGGTGTTAAGCTAGTGGAGAAGCGCATGCGTGTGCTTTTGTATCGTGACAGATCCGCATTCAACAAGCTTCAGGTTCTAGTCTTCTCGGAGTTATAGTTCATGGTTCTCTTTGCTTGTCAATGTATGCATTTGGCAGCATAGGACGAGGCTAGGACAGGCTAAGTTGTCATCAGTCGTTGGCAAGTTAGTGTGATTTTTGGGAACTGATGCACCCTAATGCATCCTCCTTCTGTTAAGAAGAGAACGTCTTACCTGGGACCGAGAGGGAGAATTGCAGTCTACCCTTTCGTGGATTTCGTAATTGCACATTCCTACACTGCATTAGAAAACCTGCACCCTGACCCCATCTTGGATCCAACGTTGCCAATACAGTCCAGTCCTCTCTACGTTTACACCTAAGCAGCCCAACCCACAATGCAACGCATGATTATCGCCTGGTTGTACAATGTTTAGTCATGGTGGATGACTCGCGTTGGTTCGTATCTTAAAAATTCCGAGGAGATGCTTGCGGACAGATATGGAGTCTGCATTTTCATGAAGATTAATGAGAATGAATGTCAAGCTTTTTCAAGGTCTTTGTCCCCTAAATCTTCTTCCCAGTGTGTTACTTTTTGAATTTCATTGGGGAACCTCAGATTCTAAGTCACAACTAGGAAAACCAAGATTTATCTCATACTGTTCTTTGGCCATTTCAAAGGGATTTTAGCCTTTTATCTAAACATGTGAGAACTGCTAGCACTTGAATTTGTAGGTAATAAGAGGTTCTCAAATATATCTGGGCTACTACACAAACCATGTTATAAACTAATAAAGTCTACTGGGGCTGACATTTTGCTTTATAAATAATTGACAAATAGTAAACTAGAGAAATCAAATCATAATCAAGACAGACGGCGGAGAAGCTCCTCACTGCTGATGCTCCTTTTAGCAATGGATCTCCTTTGGTGCATGACTTCACTTCGCACTCTTTTGTTGCAATTGCCGTACGTGTTCCTGTTTGTTCCCTTGCTTATATGTAGTTCGGTCTACGGGCATGTCTTTTTTCTTTTTTTTCTTCCTGGCAGTAGCTTGATTCCAAACCATCTATATGACACGGCGCACTTGACTTGCAGATTGCAAAAAAAAACACTGAAGAAGGAGCAACGAATGTTCAGTTGGTGCATAACATTCATGTTGGACTTCGATCTGCACGTTCTTCTGGTTGTTTACACCCTGGTCTTGTCATGTCAATCAGGTGATATAAAACTTAGGAAATGTGCGTGCGGATGTTTCGGACAGGCTTCCTCGGTGGAGAAGCTGCTGGTGCAGTCTTCCTCTTGAATGTCAATTGTGCTTTACAGATTTTTTGTACATGTGACGACAGTCCTTTTAGGCTGCACTTTCGGTTTCTTTGCATTATATGGTGATGGGAAAGTCTAAAGAAAGGTTTTGCAGAGTGGTCCTGTGGCATTACTTGGGTTCTTTTCCGTGTCTCTATGTCTTAGATGTTTTGTGTTTGGTGAGAAGGAATCAAACACGAAACTTTGGCAACCCATTATATTATTCATTAATCGCATAGAAAATTAAGGAATAGACTCTAAACAAAACAAAAAGTAGAAAAATTTCATTAAATTGCATCGTATATATTTCCATTAAAATGCATTGCACATTGCACGTAGACATTAAGGT
The DNA here is from genome assembly GCA_014182735.1 of Corymbia maculata. Lineage (NCBI taxonomy): Eukaryota > Viridiplantae > Streptophyta > Magnoliopsida > Myrtales > Myrtaceae > Corymbia > Corymbia maculata. The sequence goes on from CM024689.1 coordinate 13,512,924, forward strand.
CATTTGCATTAGTAGTGATAAGTATTAAGAATCTTTCAAAAAAGAATTAAATTAAAAAAAATTCGGAAAATTCGCCAGCTTTTAAAAAATCGAATGAGGCCAGGTCCAGCCCTTCTTCTTTTTTCCCCGCTCGGGCCGGCCCATCTCTACTCCTCCTCGGCCTGGCCCGCCAACTTCTTTTCTTCTCCCTCTCTCCTCCCTGCTCTGTTTAGGACGCTAACGACGGAATCGGGAAGGACGGCGGCGCAGCGTACCCACGAGAACGGAGGGAACGTCGCGCGAGCGACGCTCAGCAAGGACGATCGGCGTGCTGGCGTGAAAGAACCGAGAAGAACCGGCGACAGAGAAGGGAGTTTGGTCTGGGGGAAACGATCAACCGGCTGTTAGTCTTCCGCCGTTCGTCACTGGCCGCGGTTTACCGTTTCTGATCTCGGTGAAGTTAACTGAAGAACAGGTAGGTCCATGTTCGACCTTGCTGAGTTTTAGGGTGTTTTTGTTTATGCGACGAGTTCACGAAGAGTGTGGTCGAATCTGGGATCGTTTCGTGGCGAGTAGCACTGTTGTAAAGCTTGATATGTTATGTTCGGATCGAATGGATTATCAAACTTGTTTCTGAAGCTCATATATAAAGACGCATGTCATGTGTTCGATGATTTGCCTGTGAGATATCCCGAATCGAGATGCATGAAATCAGTCATCTACCAAAGTACCAGTTCGGTTTAGCTTCGCATTCATGTAGCCACAGTCGAATAGATTACTTCTTGCTGTGTTTTTTTTTGCTCGCTGTTATGCAATATTTCGTGGGGTCCGTCGACGGCCGGAGACGAATTCTTGAATCGAAAGCATCTTTCCCTTTCCGGCGATGGCTTCGGGACAAAGTCATGTCATGTTAGCTTCGAATGGGGCTTTGGTGGTTGTCTATGGAGAAGCGCCGGTGGAAGTTGCAGATGAAAGGAAAGCTTCGGGTTGGAGATTTGCTTCGGTGATGAAGACGACTTGGTGAAGAAGATGAAGCAGAAAAGGACGAAATATGAGAAAGACAAAAAAAGGGGGGAAAAAATGGAATAATAAGAAAATGGGAAAATGGGAAACGGGCTAGGCTTTATTCATGGTGGGCTTCGGCCAGCTTGATGTGGGCTGGAAGATATTGGGCTGAGAATAGAAATTGCAAGTGGGCCTTTTGTTAAGAAATATTCGTGGGCCGTTTAGGGCTAATTCCAAGTAGGCCTTAGAGCCCGCCTGGCTTTTTTTAGTCCAACCCGGACCGATAGGGTCCGAGTCGGTTTAGTCGGGCCGGGTCTCTTAACCTGGTCTGAATTCTTTTTTACATTAAAAATATGAAAAAATTAAATTAGAAAATCTGAAAAATTCATTAAAAATTAGAAAATTCAGAAAATGAAAAAATCAGAAAATTTCCAAAAAAAAATCAGAATTTTTTATATAAAAAATAGAAATCCATTAAAAATATTAAAACCCAAAATTAGACATACCTTTAGGACTTTATAATATGATTCTTTGTTTTTTGTTACATTTTTTATTTTGAGGATAATATTAGGATGCTTGTATGTTTTCTTTTTTTGATTATAATTGGTCGCGCTTTTCGATATTTTAAGTGTTACTTTCCTTATTTAAAATGGTTTAGTATGAACCTTAGCTCATCATGAGGAGCTTGTGCATCTCCCGCAATCTATGGACTATGAAGGCCCATGTCAAGCCCACCCACTAAACTTGTAGTTGTAGCCCATATGTGGGATCTACGTCCAAAAGCCCAAAGCCCATGCCAACCTTCCGAAACCACTTTACATATTTCGTGTTGAGACAAATAAAAGTATCCTCCAAGAATTTTATGAATATTAACGAAATTAAATGAGAATGCAATATTTTACAAAAAAAAAATTAATAGAAGGTAGTTGACAAAATTTAGGTATATCAACTGAAATTGAATTAGTAAACCATTAAACTGGTTAACTTTTGTGATAACTAGGTCGCTTGATTTTTTACAACATTACAAATTTGATTTATATCGCTAGTAAATCTAATTAATAAAAATAAAAATATTTTTAATATTTTTAATTATAGGACATCGCAAATTACAAAACATTTACCGCAATAAAAAATTTAATTCATTACACATTTACTAATTTTCCTCCTCTCTTTAATATATGTTAGAAAGACATTATTTAATGAGTGAGGCTTTTTCACTAAGCGCTCGCTGGCTTGAGTAGGGGGCAAACGCCTTTTCTGCTATTTAGACGGATCGCCAAGCCACTCTCCTCCCCAGTCTCGGTCGCATATCTCTCTTCTTCTTCTTCCGCCGTCGCCGTCGCCGTCGCCGTCGCCGATCGAAGCATGTCCCTCTCGAAGATGCCGCTCGTGGACGCGAATCATGCCCCGGACGCCTCGTCCTGCACGCTGGATTCCCAGAGAACTCTGTAAGCAAACCCCTTCCCGTCTTCGATCGCGCGTCGCGCATCTAGGGTTTTGGCCCCCGCACCCCACGGGCGGACGACGCGGGCTTTCTGAATGTGGGTTGACAGCAATTTCGTTCGATGGGTCGCGTGATGTAGGTATCCGTATGTGACGGGCACGTCCGTGGTGGCTTTTAAGTATAAGGATGGGATTCTGATGGCTGCCGACATGGGAGGTTAGCTTCTTTGCTCGATTGGATTTTGTGATTCCCTTATGCTGCTGCTGCACTTTGATTTGAACAATTTGGGGACTTTCCCTTGGGGAAAACATCTGGTTACTTGTCTGTGTTTGGGAGTTGGGTAGCTGTCCATCCCCCAGAATGATCGTTAAGAGGGTTCGAGTCGGTTTTGAATTGGTTTCCTTTGTTGTTTGCTTACATGTTCTAGTAACATGGTTATTGAGTCCTCCAATCTCCTTAATTGTGACTATTTTAGTGTTCTGCTTTCCGTGCTCTTATACTGATGAATATTTTACAGGATCTTATGGATCCACCTTGAGATACAAAACTGTTGAGAGAGTAAAGCCTATTGGAAAACATTCTCTCCTGGGGGCGAGTGGAGAGATAAGTGATTTTCAGGAGATATTACGATATCTTGATGAACTGATGTATGTATCAATTGATCAAGATTACCAGCATCAGTTCCTTTTTAATTGTTGAATAGTAGTTACCCTGCTTTATTTAACTTTGAGGCTGCTTTTGACCAATACCGTTGATTCTGGGGTCTGTTGTTGCAGTCTTTATGACAACATGTGGGATGATGGGAATTCCTTGGGGCCCAAAGAGGTGCATAATTATCTGACTCGGGTTATGTACAATAGGCGGAATAAGTTCAATCCATTGTGGAACTCACTGGTTCTAGGTGGAGTTAAGAATGGACAAAAATATCTTGGCATGGTAGGTCTCCACCCTTGGTTAGATTCATTTGAATTTTCAGAATGTTGTTGGATACTCAGTCACTTGTTGTGCAATTTTAGGTTAGCATGATAGGTGTGAATTTTGAAGACAACCATGTGGCGACTGGGTTCGGCAATCACCTTGCACGGCCAATTCTTCGCGATGAGTGGAATGAGAACATGAGTTTTGAAGATGGTGTTAAGCTATTGGAGAAGTGCATGCGTGTGCTTCTGTATCGTGACAGATCTGCAGTTAACAAGCTTCAGGTTCTAGTCTTCTCTGTGTTATAGCTTATAGTTGTCTTTTTTTCTTAATGGTTGCATCTGGCAGCGTAGTATAAGGTTGGGACATTATTGTACTGTATCACTCGTTGGCATGTTTATTATCTTCTTTGTATAGCTGTGTGATTTTGGTGAACTGATGTGAACTTATGCTTCCTCTTTTTGTTAATGAAAGGATGTCCTAATTGGGAATAAGAGGGAGAACTACAGAGTACCCTTTTGTGGATTACATGACTGCACTTGCAGCCCTTGCATTACAAAATCCTGCACTCTGACCCCCTCTTGGATCTTCCATTGCCATTACACTCCATGCCCTTTCTCCATTTTAACCTAAGCAATCCAACCCACCTATGATGTGTGATTATTACTTGGTTGTACAATGATTAGTCATGGATGACTTGTGTTGGTTTGTATCTTAAAAATTCTGAGGAGATGTTTCCAGAAAGATTTAAAGTCTGCTTCTCAATGAAGATTAATGAGGATGGATGTCAAGTTGTTTCAAGCTCTTTGCCCCCTAAATTTCTTCCCAGTATATTATTTTTTGAACTTCATTAGGGAAAACCCAGATTCTAAGTCAAAATTGGAACCCAAGAGATATCATACTGTTCTTTGGCTATTTTAAAGGATTTTAGCCTTCTATCTTGACATTTTAGAACTGCTAGAGCCTGAATTTGTAGTTTATTTGAGGTGTTTCTTTTTTTAGCTTTGGAGCAATTTCTCATATTTACTTAGCTACTATAAAATCCTTGCTATAAACTAATGAAGTGTACTGAGGACTGAGCAGGAAGGGAGAGAAGGAGGGGGCCAACAATCGGTTTCCTAGTGCCTGGTGCTGACAAGTAAATTTTGACAAATAGTAGTTACAATGATTGGAGAAATTAAATCATAATTAAGATGTCGGAGAAGCTTGTGACTGGTCGTGTTCCTTATGGACAGTGATTGATTCTTCTGGCGCTTGACTTCTTTTTGCTCTCTTTTGTTGTAGTTGTCTCACCTCTGTTTATTCTCTTGCATTTGCTTATATGTAGTTCAGTCTATGGGCATTCACATGTTTTTTTAATGGTACTGACAGTAGCTTGATTTCGAAACATCTAAATGACATGGCACGCTTGATCTGCAGATTGCAAAAATTACTGAAGAAGGAGCAACAATTTATCCACCCTACTCTTTGAAAACCTTCTGGGGCTTGGAAGCATATAAGAACCCCACTGCTGGTGCAGAAGGTTCGTGGTGAACTTTGATCTGCATATTCTTATGTTTCTTTAGACCCCGATCTTGCCAAATGTTAATCATGTGATGTGACACTCAGAAAATGTGTTTTTAGATGCTTTGGAGAGACTTCTTTGTCAGAGAAACTGTTGATTCTATTTTAATCCTGAATGTCAATTGCCCTTTACAGACTTGTACTTCAGTTCTTATGGTTGCATCATCTGACCTTCTAGCGGTCTTTTTGGGGATAATTTTGCGAAGGGGCTGGGTTAGCCTTTAATTGGAGCAGAACATGAACTAGGTGAGGGACAGATTGTGCAGAAAATGAGTCATGGTGCCAAAGGTTCGGTCATCTCTGTAAAAGGGGAAAATAGAAATGAGTCTGGGTTGTCAATTTCATTAAGACCATCCACACAATTGAATTGAGCAGGCTGCCGGGTTCTGTGCTTCCTGATGTCTGTGTACACAAAATGCACATGAATAGACTAACAGGGGTTGAAGGAAAGAAAGGAAAAATTATTTTCTGCCTTTTTCTTGGTGGTTGGTTTATTGGTTAGAAGGTGGAGCTCGGTTTTGCAGGTTGATCTGTCTCCATGGTTTCATCTATGAGCTAATAGCTATCCATCTCTCTCTAGCATCATATATATTTCGTAATGCATCATATATATTTCATAACTGCAAGGTGCTTTTCCTTTTGACTGCCTAAAAATCTCTACTTTTTTGCCTCAACTTAGAGTAAACCCTTCGAAGTTGCCAATTTCTGTGAATATGAAATTTGGCCAAAATAGGAGCTGAAAAGTCGTTTGGCTCGATATTCAGGCTTTGGGTGGTAGGGTGGCTTCTATTGTTATAAGTTGCTAATGGAAGAGGTCAGTAGCTTCTGTATGATTCATCTCGAACAAAGTACTTTTGAGGGCGTTTGGTTGGACTCTTTTATGGTTTTAAGTCGCCATTCAATACGTCAAGTCTGAATTTTCCATAAGAATGTGATTATATTGCGATTTATGGAAAGATTTTCAAAGAATTTAGACTGACCTTAAATGCCAATATGTATGGTTCAAAGGCTTTTGGGCATTGAGTGTAGAGAGAGGTGGCACATTCAACACGAAAGGTATGAAAGCCCAAAGGCAAAATGCAAATCGAAGCAGCCAGAATCGATTTTGGACTTTGTAAGTTGTTACAATCATTGAGGTCGTGCAAGCTGGCCAGCGAATTATACTATGCGTCTCACAAGGCCACGTTGAACCATACAGTTTGCCATTCAACACACTGAACTTGTACAGCGATACCCACGCATAAGCATTTGCAAAGTTAAAAGGTTTATACCCAGGGTATAGAGGTGTCAAAATGGGTTGAAATCATATTCAATGAGATGGGTGATATATAAATTAGTTAAATTCTAATAAATGGATTTTTAATGGGTCATTTAACTTATGAAGATTATTAGTTGAGTCAACCCATTAAGGTTATATCATTTTCTTTGAATAGTTTCTATAAATTTTATTTTTTTAATTTTCGATTTTTAAATGATTTTTATTCTTTATTCTTTTACCTTTTCCCGTACGAACTTCAGCAGTTGCTAGGTGAGGGTCACAAGTGAGTTGCTAGGTGAGGTTCACGAGTGAGGGCCACGAAGCCCTTGCTGGTAGGGTGAGGTTCATGGCGGTCGGTTGCTACTGGCAAGCCAAGCTCTTTGGTCTCGAGTGAGGGCCGCCCTTGTCAACAGGGCAAGGTTCACAGCCCTGACCCAATTGTACCGGCAAGCTTCGAGCTCATTGGCCTTTGCGCTAGCGAGACTTGAGCCTCCCCATTTTGGCAAAACTCAAGCTTGTCAATGTTGAAGCGAGGCAAGGTGAGGCTCATTGGAATTAGGTGAGCTTGAGCCTCACCTGCTTGTGTCAAGGTTGGAGCTCATTTATCACCAGCTGACGAGCAGGTGAAGGAGGAGGAAAAAGAAAAAGAAAAAGAAAAAGAAATCAAATATTATATTTTATAAAAATAAAAATACTTAAAAGGAGTTCACCAAAAATAAAATCAAAATTTTTATACTATGTGGATAATATTTTTAATTCATTTTCAAGTTTCAATCAAACATCGGAAAATATTATCATTTTCAGAAAGATCACTTTTTTTTTTTTTTTGTGAAATAAATGTGTTAACACTTGAATTTTTGTCGACATTTTTAAATATGTATTCATTTTGAAAAATATAAAAATTTATAAAAAATGGCAAATACACACACACATATATATGCAAATGAAAATATAGAAAAATATAAAAAAAATTGAAATCAAGCAGGCTGGCATGTCCGGCCCACTCCTTTTTACAAAGTTTCGGCCCCATAAAATCTTTCCCACTGGGCCTATTCCCTTTCGTTTCTTTTCGACCCATTTCTCTTTATTTCTTCTCCTGGCCCATTTAGCATGTAATTTCGAAGCCCATATCAGAACTTAAGCCCAAGAGAGAGGACAAAACAAGGGCCAGACATGAGAAGCCCAGCCGGATCCCTCCCTTGCCCCGCGCATACACGCACGTAACAAACGTACACGTACACTCACGCTCGACACGTGGCTCCTCCAAGATGACGCCGTTCCAGGTCCCGACGCTAGCATCCCCGGTCGGTGACGCCAGCAAGGGAAATTTTCCCTTGTTGCGCTGTCACGCGGAGAGAGGGTGAGGGCAGGGGGTGAGAGGAGAGAGTTTCAGGGGAAAAGGTGGGTCTTCTTCTTCAAGCGGGTTCTTCTTCTAGGCAGAGCTCGGGGGACAGCTTGAGTGAACCAGAGAGAATTCGAATGAGCAGAAAGCGAGCCATGAGCGAGCGAAACAATCTGGCAGGGAGACCGTTACTGGCCACGCCTGAATTGTAGTTGATGACCTGCTGCCGTACCTCCTCTCTCGCGCCTAAAACCGATAAGCCACAACCCATTTCCTTCTCCTGTTTTTAGACTAGTCATGCCGGAGCTCGCGGCCGACCAGCTCGCGCGAACTGCGGCCCTATTGATCCTCCATGTAGGTTTCTGTGTGTGCCGACATGTTTAGCTTGAAGCTTAGGACCTGTCCGAGTTCGGCTCGAGTCAAGAATCTTCTGTTTAACTCATGCTCGCCTCCTTTTTGTTGAAATACTCGAATGAACTTCAGATTTCTCAAGCAAGTCATGGCCGAAATCTCATGTTGTCGTTAAATTCACATTAACTGCGAATATTTTTGTTCCTTGTTTGATCATGGATATTTCTTCTGCCCAGTACGTTAGCCCTGGTCCGAACCTAAACCCCGAATATGCCCGTGTCCCCTCTTTTAGCTGATGCACTTCAGATGTTCGATGAAATGGCCTATAGAAAATTGAAGGGATATTTATGGTTTTTAGTTCGAGACTGATCCATTTTTGTGCTCTTGTGTCTATAGAATCATGTTTGCTTGCTCAAATTCATGGTGTTATGATGATTCGAGTGAGATGTCTCTGTATAGTCAAGTCGACGGGGTTGTTCTTGGTTCTAGTAAAAGAAAAGATCAAGGGTTGCCTGGAGTTCATGACCGACGGTGGTCGACATCGGTCGGGGTGAATGACCGGTGAATGGTGGTCTTTAGCTGGAGTCTTGGTTGTGTCGAGGATCCTTGGTTCGGTTAAAAAAGAGAGAGAGAAAGAAAGTTGCAGTCGTTCGGTCTCACTAAGGAGGACCGTTTGGTTCGACTTTGAGGAAATGTATTTGGGAAAATGCAAATATCGTTTGATAAATTTTGCATTGTGAAACAGCTTTAGCCTAAATGTCGTTTGGTGAATACCGCATTTTGTTAAGAAACTTTTGCGAAATTTTTTATTAAAAAAACCTTCCGGCGGCCAGATCTGGCCGCCAACCACCCTCCTAGGTCGTGCGATCTAGGTGACCATTCGCTAAGTCAATAGCTGGCGTCGCCATCGCTTAGGTCGCGTGACCCAAGCGAACGCCTTTGTCACCTAGGTTCATGCGACCTTGGTGAACAGTCGTTTAAGTTGTGTGAACTTAGGTGACAAAGGCGGCCACCTAGGTCGTCTCTGTCGTGGGTTCGCGACCCAAGTGGTGGTCGCGCGACTGCTTGAGGTCTAGCGACCTCAAGTGACGCTTGGGTCGCGAGGTCGCCACACCTCAGGCGATGCTTGGGTTGCACGACCTAGGCATGCAATCATCCGAGGTCGCATGACCAAGGGTGGCAATTGCCCCCCCCCCCTTGGCTGGTAGTCACCTCTTGCACACCTAGGTCACGTGACCCAAGCGTGTGACTGCCTGAGGTCGTGCGACCAAGGGTGGTGATCCCCTCTTTGGCCGGCGGTCACCCCCTTTGGCTGGTAGTCGTCAACGGTTGCCCCCTTAGCCGATAGTTGCCCTCTTTGGCTGGTAGTCGCCAACAGTTGTCGGCTTCGTTGGCCACGCAGAGAAGATGAACAATAGTACAAGTTGCATTCTGAAAATGTAACTTCCAATACACCTCTCACCTTGCATTCAGCTAAAGGACTTCGAGGATCCTTGGAGATGCAATTGCATCTCCCCAAAATACTCCAAAATACTGAACCAAACACCACTGCATCTTTCCAATGGGCTTTAGGGGTTGAAAGCCCATGGGAAAGCTGAACCAAATAGTCCCAACGTCCTGAGGATGAAGATGATGCAAGGAGGAAATCTGTAGAGAAAAGGACAAAACGGAAAAAAGACTAAAAACAAAAAAAAACAAAAAGGAGACAAAAAAAAGATATAAAAAAGATGGGGAAATGAGCTGGCATTATGTGGCTAAGTCATGTGAGAGTTGGGCTAATTTTGGTGCGGTCACCCCCTTAGCTAGGGCTAGCTCAGTCGAAAGTCCAACCTAAACCAATAGGGTCCAGGTTGGTTTATTGGGGCCGGGCTGGGTCAAGACCCGGTCCAAATCCTTAAAAACATCATAAACATGTTAAAAAGTTCGGAAAAATATTAAAAATTAATAATTTTTTAATTCATAAAAAGTTTGAAAAATTTAAAAATCGAAAATTTTCAAAATTCACCAAAATAGACAAAAATTCCGAAATATAAAAATTCAGATAATAGGAAAATTAGAAAATTACAAAAATATTAATATAAGGTTTTTAAATTCAGAAAAATCCAGAAAAATCAGAAAAAATTAAAAAAAATTGAAAAACCCTTAAAAAAACACAAAATTAGACAAGCCTTTAGGGCTTTGCAATACGGCTCTTTGTTTTGTATTGCATTTTTCTTTTTATGGACAATATTATGATGCTTGCTTACATTATTTTGTGATTATAATTGATTGCGCATTTTAATATCTTGGATGTTACTTTCCTGCTTTGTTATGGTTAGGACAAACCTTAAATTTTTTTAAATAGGCTACCATGTTATTAGTTAACACACAATTGAATTAAATATCGAAAATGGGTTAGTCATATGATTAATGTAACCAAGTTGCTGAGTCTAAAATCTTTGGTTGCATAAATAGTGAAATATTCTCCCATTGGGTTCCTAGCCATCCCTAAAAGACTAGTGGCAACTCTTTTATTAAATTTACATAGGCTTAATCGATTAAAAATTTTGAATGTCCAATGTTACGCGGAGTATGGGCTTGGAAGAGCCGAAGTCAATGAAATGTCGTTGGTGTGAAGTTGACATTATCTCTAAACCTAATCAAAAGCTCCCCTAGTCGACGACAAACCCCAAAGTTAGGTCATGACAGATGAAGCCTTAATTTAAAAAATATATAGATAGTTTATCTGTTAATTTTGTAATTATATGGAAATGTTTTGACAATAAGAAATAAAATTTTCTAGATTTGGTTAAAGATAAAAGTATTTTAACAATGCGGGTTGGGTTGGGTATGGTTTAATAAATTTACATTAGAAATTAATGGGTTATAAACGAATTAATGGGTTAATTTGGGACACTATTTATGATCCGATTTAAATTTGACTTGATTCGATCCATCCGTTTAACAGGTTCATGAGAGCCTAGTCTTCCATGCGCATAAACATTTGTCAAGTCAAAAGTTTTACGGAGCGCATGCTCTTTGTTGAAAATGGCAGTGCAGCGGAAGCGGATCGTCGATTTGTAATTATGTCAGGAGTGGTAGAAATTAATGGAGAAATATAATGAGGAACAAATATACGACGGACTCCGAGAATTTACATGGTTTGGTCGGAGTATCGGAACCTACGTCCACGGGGAGAGCCAAAAAAATAATTCATTATAAATCGAAGAATTACATGATTACACATGCTTATATGCTTGAATGTTTTCTAACCCTAGTATATACCCAATACCTATAATGTTTAATAACTCAACTCAATCAATTCACGCACAAATCTCTCTGAGCTCACGTCTCTCTCTTTCTGGCACCGCTCCGCTTGTTCTCTCTGAATAATGTGAACTCCACAATGGTCAAGGTTGCAACCTTATGAAACCACGCTTCATGCAATTAATGAGTGCATGCCTATCATGTACTGACGTGAGAAACAATGGGCGTAGCTCCTGCCTTCCTCTTTATTTAATAATAAAGGACAGCAGTAGCCCACAGGAGTAGCCGCACCCTCCATTTTTCATGGGCATGCATGCACATGACCCATGTGCATGCATCTAAGGAAGGGAGAAAGTTTGGACGTCCAAGTTCATGGGTGTGCTAAAGAAGGTACCATTCAAGATTTGCATTTAATGAATGGAGACAAACATCAAGCCTCAATCTTCAATTTTCCACTTGCTTATGAAAGAAGGAAAAACACCTCCATGTGAGACCAAATCTTCCTTCTTTAATGTTTCACGTTTGGCTTTGAAAAAATTTCTATGACTAGACAATTATTTCGGTTCTGAACACGCGATGTCTCAAATCAAATACTACATAACGTGCTTATTCATTAATTATACATGTAGTATCGGGCTCAAACTTGAAATATAATTTTAACACTTTTGAATACCACGTTCGTTACTTCAACTTTTAAGAGTCTACTGTCGAAAGCCTTGGTGGTGCCTGCGCTCAGACTCTTTTCAGCTCGAAACGTTTCAACTTTCAAAGAGTTTAATCTTAGATTTTGACGTGAAAACTACCATCTGTTTTGGTTTTTCTTAATTTAAAGCAAACTACCCCTCGACAGTAGCTGTCGGAGCCGGACGTGTGAGAATTAATAAGGCTGGTGAGGCAAAGCGAGAGAGCGACTGACATTTACAAGTCCCAAATCAGTGCGATCGCATGCTTCTACGATTCTTGTTAGCATCAGTGTGCTGTGGAGTTGGGTAAATTGTAAACTTTTAACGCTTTACTGTTCAGCTCTGTTCGTTTCACATTTATCCAGTCGTTATCGAATCACAGAGATCTTCTGATACACTTTATCTCCTTTTTCTCTGACCGAAAACACAGATTTCCCTTTTACGTTTCCAGTGCTGTTGAATGACTAAAGGCTTGGTAATCGGATTCAAATTTGCATCTCGACTTTTGATTCGCTTACCATTTTATTTTCAACTATTTTCCATATCCTCGTCAACCTTAAGCAACAGCTCTCTTTCTACTATATTATAGTGGACGAATAACGAGATGAAGACGTTGTCGAGAATCGTCCGAAAAGAAATGAAACACACAAAATGCAAACCCATCTTCTTCAAGCGCCAAGAGCCATGGCGCTAAGACGATGCAGCTTCAGTTCGCACTCCTTCGACACTCTCGACAGTGAATTGTAAGAGGAACCGCCCTGCATCAGTGCCTGGTTGGCACTTCTTTGTAGCTCCTTAACTTTATCTCTCATCTCATTGCCCTTCAGTTCCATGACCCTTCTCACCATCCCCGCTATCTCCTCCCTCTCGATCACGCCGGCATTAGGCTGTATCTTCGGCCTGACCGCCACTTCGAGCTCCTCTGCTAACATCGCTGCGTTCATCTGCTGCTCGGCGTAGAGTGGCCATGCCAACATAGGCACCCCGTTGACCATGCTCTCTAGTGTGGAATTCCAACCGCAGTGCGAGAAGAACCCGCCGATTGATTTGTGCGCCAAGATCTCGGTCTGCGGCGCCCACATCGGTACCACCATGCCCCTGTTCCGGATTCTAGTGTAGAAGCCATTGGGGAGATAGCTCGGGGTACCATCGTGGCTGTTCGTCACGTTGAAGAAGTTTGCAGACGCATCGCCGTCCACCGGTGGGCGCACCACCCAGATGAATCTATGTTGGCTCAGCTCCAACCCCCAGGCGAGCTCGGATGTTTGCTTCACCGACAAGGTTCCGCCGCTCCCGAAGGAGATGTAGATCACCGACTCCGTCGGTTGCACGTCTAGCCAATCCATCACCTCACTCTTTGAACTTTGCCCGATAGGTCTAACGAGCGGACCGACCGGATAAACTGACGCCTTCATGACCTGTCCAAGGAACTTCTCATTTTCGAGTGCACGCAACGTCAACGGCTCGAGATCCTGCCATGTGTTCACTAGGATCCCATCAGCATTCGATATCTCCATCCCAACACGAGCGAAGGCCGAGAAGAGATTCCTATCGGTTTGATCAAGGAATAGGTCCAAGGTATCCTCATATCGGAGGGACCGGCAGCCTGGGATGTCGAGCGGCATCTTCATAACGCGGTGCTGGTGCTCTGCTTCTTCATCTATATACGGGAAGTGAACGGTGACAGCAAGAAACCATGCTGTCGATGTGATGAAGACGTACTTGAGCATGTCGAACTCCTCTGCTATCGCTAAAGCTTCAGTTCCGAACATGTCGACTATTAGAATGGTAGGGTGATACTTCATGGCAGAGATGGCAGCGCGAAGCAATGGCAGAGCCTCACGCATCATGATCACCAGTTGGGTCACGACCGAGGCAGTCGAGTCGACGTGGGTGGAAATGTCGACTGGGGGAAGCAACACGAGGTTCAGCGGATTCGGGGTCCGCGGCGGCTTAAAGAGCGGAGATTCTGTTATGGAGGCATCGGCGGCGACCACGAAGACGGTCACGTCGAAGCCATGGTGGTGGCGAGGCGTTTCCCGAGCTCCACCGCCGGGATGAAGTGGCCCATGCCGGGGCTGGCGAGGAGGACTGCATGAGGGTTTGTGTTTTGCATGGCTGAAGACTTTGACAGAAAAAACCTAAGCAGCACTTGCTATGAGACTCGTTGTGATGAGTTTGCACGAGTCCGACTGACTGATACTTATAGGCAGAATTAGGCTTCTTTTTCAGATTTTCTTTCATGACTTTTTTGTATAGTAATCGAGACGCCCGTTCGTTTTCATGGGAAGACATGGACACCTTTTTTAGCGTTTTCTACGGCCAAATTCCATGACATGGTCGACTCCACACTAGCCTTTTGAAGCAGGATTCACGGGGATCCGAGGCCTCGATAAACAGCGAAAAAGAAGGAGATGATTAAGCTGCCAACCTTAAAGGGCTACAGAACATACACGCCCCTGTGATACTCGTGGGTTAGTGACGAGGGACAAGAGCTTGACCAGGTGAAAATTGCCGGACAAAGAACAGATGTAAAGCACCCTGATGACGACGAAGATGATGATTAAGAGGCGAAGCACCATGACGACGACGACGACGATAGGAAAGACGAGGCCTCCTCGAATTTTCTTGGTAACTTTTGTTGGGCCGACATGTTTGACCCCGACGACCACGGCACGAGACTCGTCGAGTCCGTGTCCAGGAAGTCTAGTCGGCTTTTACCATGATTAAATTAGTGAAAAGAGACGTGTCTTATTCTTAATATAATAACTGGGTAAACTTTGATCGATTTCAAGAGTGACACCATGGAATTTGTTATTCGGATGGTGCTATCAGCTAGTAGCTTACCGTTATCATATGTTCTTTGAACCCTTTTGTTAACGAGGTTTATGACCAACGTGTACGGCTGGAAAACGACACCGGTTGTCAGACAAAGATGTGGGACGTTTAAGGATTCATGTATACGATAATTCATGGTAAAGCTTGAAACGCATGTGAGTTCTGACACAAGGTTTGTTGTATCGATGTAAAATGTGAGTTCATTCTATATATTGCTAGGCTTTTGGACTTCAGCTCCGCGACGTGGTACTAGATCTTATCATTTCGCGTCTAGCACGCTTATAACCGGACTTCATTAGTACCCCTTTTCGAATCCTTACGGGGTTGATCATCTCGGAATCTCTGATCATGAGCACTTCTTGGCTCGCCATTTCGAGATGAAACGGACTTGGACCCTTGTAACCCGAAAGACCAGTTGATGTGCCCAAAAGACCAGTTGGAGTATTCGATTTCAAAAAAGAAAAAGGCGCATAGAAAGTGGCCGAGCAAAGTCTTTGTTAAACCCATGAAGGGGTTCAACTTCGCTCTCTCTCTCTCTCTCCAGTATAGTCCAATCTAGTCTTACTTTCATCTCGGTCTTTGCCCACGAAACAAGGGTGGTGGGAGTCAGCATCTAAAAGTGGAGCTCTAGTCCATCTCCAATGGGTTTAATTCTTCTCGATGAGCCCATGACCACTCTCTCTGTCTCTCTCCATTACAGTCCAATCTAGTCTTACTTCTATCTTGGTCTTTGCCCAAGAAACAAGGGTGGTGAAACTCAGAGCATCTAGAAGTGGAGTTCTAGTCCATCTCCAGTGGATTTGCTTCTTTTCGTTGAGTCCATGATCACTGTCTGTCTGTCTCTAGTGTAGTCCAATCTAGCCTTACTTCCATCTCGGTCTTTGCCCAAGAAACAAGGGTGGTGAAACTCTGAGCATCTAGAAGTGGAGTTCTGGTCCATCTCCAATGGATTTGATTCTTCTCGATGAGTCCATGACCAGACGCATAAATTCTAGTTTTTGTCAGTTTTATAACCTTTGGCTTCTCTACGAAAATCCGACGATGAGGTGGATAGGAATTCTCATTACTCATGTACCCTACTTTTATGTGACGCATGATTCTGAGAAAATAAGTGATTGACACGACCACCACAAAATTTGAGGCGATAATAGCCCGGGCCCACTTCTGGTCAAAGCTGGAATGCTGGCCTAACCTTTTTTCCAAACTTCGCCATCGTAATATATGTATATACAAATCTTGGGGCTCGACCGGAGATTTTTCCCCCTTATCGGTCGGGTTGGGAGTGTATAGGGCCTACAGGTTTCCTAGCCTCTGATCAAGTCTAACATGGTCTGGGCAACCATAAGTCTTGAGTAAATTCATGCTCGCACTTATGTTGTTGTGTTGATAGATAAATATCGTGTAATCTCATTATGAATTTCAAAGTCTTGTGAGTACATGTGAGTTACAACCCGAGTGTTTATTATTTGTGCTGGGAGTGCAGCTGGAAAATGTTGCAATTATTGATGTCAGTGTCAGGGTGGAGATATTGGGCCCTGAGTATATCTCCGATCCAGCATTGCTCGGATCTGAGTTGTTCCATCAGTAGATAAGTCTTGTATAACGTTGAACTTGTACAACACGTTCTAAAGCTATGTAGGCATGGATGGACCGAACTAGAATAGATAGTAAGGCGCCAGCAATGCGTCCGAATGGAGCTGCTTTCGGCAAATATGAAAAAGGAAAGACATTGTCTTTTTCTTTGTCCTGATCGACTCTTGGGCGATGAGAGACGGAACATGAAAGGAAAAACCCCACTTGGATAGGGAAGCCCGAATCGTCATGCCCTAGCCAACCCAACATGTTGGATTTTGTCGAAAACAGAGGTTTTGGCGTACAGATTACGATGTTTCCCCGCAATCCTCCATTTTAGAAAATCAACTCCTCCATTTCGACTTATGTTGAATTTCTGTTCCATTCTCGTCCTTTTGTCGTTTACTATCAATTGAATTACATGTCAGGTGACCATCTGCCAGTCATGAGTGAGAGTCTGAAAAGGTTAAAATTGCTCATGATGCCCAGGACAATCCGCCACGCGTGTCTGACCTGAACACAGCGACCTCCTTAGATTTAATCGTTGGAAGTTTCTATTGCCCGTACAGCTTTACTCCGATGATCACGGCATGAGAATCTTGTTTGATTAAGCTGAACATATGGTTTTCAATAGAGGTGCAAACAATTTAGTTTGTTTCGATTTTTTGGAAAAATTGAATTCAACTGAACCAATAAGAAATGATACCAAACCGAACCAAAATTGTCTTGAACTAAATATGAACCAAATCGAAAATGTGATTCGATTCAATTCGAGATGGTTTTTCAATTTTTCAATTTTTGTTTTGTTTATTTTTGTTTATTGGAACCTAAGTGAAAAAGAGATGATAAAGAAGAAAGGTTGTTTAATTTTTATTGAGAATTCTGGTTTAGTTAACCAAACCAAACTGAAAAAGTTAACGGTTATTTTTCGATTAACCGAACTAAACCAAAAACGCACAAAATTTCGATTCAGTTTGCGGTTTGGTTTTTTATGCCCCTAGTTTTCAACGTCATTGACAAGTTGGGAAACTACACACTACACACTTGGAAATTTAGGTAGCTCCATAAATCACGTCGTGCAATATGCCTCCAATGGTACTCCTAGTTCCGTTGTTACGGTCTTTGGATATTAAATGGTGCCTTTATCAAACTTTTAGATTAATATACAGTATTCTCGTACGAAGATTTGTTTCATTAGACAAGTAAATTCGGTTGATGTCCATTGGACTATAGTTAATATTTTTGCAATTGAAGTAATGGATTTTGATTCAACTGTATGATGAAGTAAACTTTCACAGCTATAATCTAACCATTATTAAGTGAAATGCACATGCGGCACATTTGTGACTGATTTTCTATATACCACATTGCCTCCACATGACCATTGTGGTATATCAGAAAGTCCACATTGTCTTCTAATTCTTAGTTGGAGATTTTTTTATTGAAGGGTAACAAGTTATGGATATCATTCACATGCAAACTTAACTAACATTAAACGTATGCGATGTCTATATTTGTAAATCCCTGCTTGCCGATCTCTAGTTTGGCATTGCCTGCCTTCCCACTAGTATTTCTTGGTAGGTTAAAGAAAGAGGAAGAGTGCACCATTTTAGGATTTCTGCTCATGTTTGCATCTGTTTCTAGAATGACGACTTTACGCCATGGTAGGAAAACGGGGAAACCACATGGCTGGTTTGCCAAATTTCATTTTAGGATTTCTGCTCATGTTTGCATCTGTTTCTAGAATGACGACTTTACGCCATGGTAGGAAAACGGGGAAACCACATGGCTGGTTTGCCAAATTTCATGTTGTTCTTGAGAAAGCTGGAAGAACATATGTAGACCTGACTTTTATTTTATGGGTGTCTTTGTTTTTGTCCCGAATTGATAATTGTCTAAGTTCTAACTAGTATGGAAGCATGCGTGCAAATAAGGGAGGTGATATATTTTGATGGTTTGCCCATGATGGGCAAGGTTCAAGAGACATTGGTTTAGCCATATTAGAATATGTTTAAGAGGTACCCTTTGAGGAGGTGCGAATGGTTATTTCTTAGGGGAAGTTAAATTAAGTTCTTCATACCACTATTGATAAGACAAAAAAAGAATGTACATTTAAATTTTCACGGAAAATAACTTCTAACAAAATATTTTCTAAATTTTTCGGCATTCGTTTCTTAAAATATGAATTGGTAGAGGAAAACATGTTCCATTAGTAGAAAAAATAATCTAAAATAGAGGAAAATGTTTTCCGCTTTTCAAGATTAGGAAAACATTTTCTTCGCTCACTTTCTCTTATCCCATACTCATGTCAAACTTTCCACTTTTCTTTTATTTTTTCCATTTTTATAAAAAAATCAAATTTTTATATTCTAACTTTTTTTTTTACTTCTGTCTTGGCCGGTCACTGACCATTATGATGGATGTCGATCGACCATAAGCAAGCTCAAAGTTTGTCAATCTTCGATGATCTCACTGCTTTGGCCGCAAACTAGGCCTTGAGCTTGCCACTTGCCTTGGTCGCTGATTAGGTGAGGTGCGAGCTCAAGGCCTTGGGCCTTACTACATTGGCGAGTGGCAAGCTCCAGCTTGTTGACGTTGGGTGACCTCAAGCTCGCCTTGGGTCGGTTGCGGGCCGTCGTCGTAGTCGGCGACTGGCCCAAGAAGAAGAAGATAAAAAGAAAGAAAATAAAAAGAAAAGAAAATAATTAAAAAAAAAAAATAAAAAAATAAAAAAATCAATTTTAAAAATAAAATAATAAAAAATTTACAGAAAAAGAGTGCATCATTTTCCCTACTGAATAGAGAAAAATATTTTCAATTTCATTTTAAGATTTTAGCCAAATGCCCAAAAATAATAACATTTATATGGAAAATGACTTCCTAAAAAATATTTTCCAAAAACGCCACATTTTCCGCAAAATGAATGAAGCTTAAAAAGAAAGTTTTCATGTTCATAAAAAACACACAACAAGGGTTTCATCATTAATTTAAGAAAATAGTTGGTATTAACGTTGTGGAATGTGAATATCTTCCTTGCGATTGTATTTGGATCACTGTGAAATCTTACATTTGTCAATTGCTTGCTAGCGACTCCATGTATATTTCTGAGTAATTTATTTATTGTGTATTAAGAGGTTAGTCGATTCATCACTGACTTTTGTCCAATAAGAGGAGATGCTTTGTTCAATAATGGCGGTCAAATTGGAAAGTCTCAAACGTAAAGGGGACTTTATGATGAGGATGTTTTCTGAAACAATTGAGGTGAAATTATACTGTTAGAATAACATTGAGTCACAAATTTTGGAAACAATGGACATTATTTTTGGTGGCCTAAAAGAGCTTGTTATTCTTATAGTAGATTAAAAATAGTCATATAAGTATTCATATCAACAACTCAAAACTTAGTAGGGTGATGTTAGGTGATGATTAATAATATTGCTTCATCCAAGATAAGAGGGGCCATATAATCTTTATATTATCTAAGCGGGATAATACTAGACGGACCATGGGATGTCGTCCTCTACACTTTTATTCACTACTGTTTTGACGCATTGCATCGGTTACATAAATGGTTTATAGTTTGCGAAACATTATTTTCTTCATATTGTGTCAAATTAATATGTCCAACAATGCAATATTTTCCGTTGGGTCATGCTTAGTAAGTCATATGTCATATGATCGACAGGAAAGGAAGCTGAATCTAATGCAATTTCTAGGAACCGGAAGCCTTGGCACTAAGGCTGTGCAGCTGGACCTCGCATTCCTCGGCCACTTGGGTCAGTGAATTATGAGAAGAACCACCCTCGCCTATGACTGCCGGCGGGGCACCACAGTTCTTTGGCCATAGTCCTCACTCTATTCCCTTCCAAGCTCATGATGCTCCTCACCACGTCCGCTATCTCCTCCCTCCTGGTCGTCCCGTGGGCCGGCCTCATCCTCGGTCGAACCGCCATGCCGAGTTGCTCCACCAGCATGGCTGTTTTCATCCTCTGCTCCGCTTAGAGCTGCCATGCCACCATGGGCACTCCGTTCACTATGCTCTCCAGCATCGAGTTCCAGCCAAAGTGCGACGTGAACCCGCCCACGACCACCATACCCCTATCGTGGGTCCGGGCATAGAACCCGTCAGGGGATAATTCGACGTCCCGTCTTGACCATTGGACACGTTTAAGAAATTTCCACACGCATCGTCGTCCATGGGCGGGTGCGCCGCTCAAAGGAATATCTGCCGGCTCAGGTCAAGCCCCCAGGCTAGCTCGGTGGTCTGCTCCGTCGATAGGGTCCCCCCGCTCCCGAAAGAAACGTAAATGACCGATTCGACCGGTTGCATGTCCAACCAGTTCATCATCTGACTCTTCGAATTCAGTTCAACCAGCCTAACCAATGGACCGACCGGGTGAACCGGCGCCTTGGGGACCCGGCCCAAAAACTTGTCATATCCCAGCGCATGCAATGCTGAAGACTCCAGATCTTGCCACGTGTTGACCGGGATTCCATCGGCCGTTGGTATTTCCCTCACAATGCGGGTACGCTCAGCGTAGAGACCCCCATCGGTACGGTCCAGAAAGAGGTCCAAGGTGTCCTCGAACCGGACCGGTTCAAGATCTGGAATTTACAGAGGCCTTTCAAGATTCGATCCCCTTGTTCCGTCTCCCTATATTTTGTGGCCAAGTGAACGGCGGCCACGAGGAACCGCGCCATGAGCTGACGGATGTGCCCTCCTCACGGTGGAGATCACAGCCCTCAACGAAGGCAAGGGTCACACACTGGTTCTATTTTTAGGAGCCGGAAACCATACCAACATTTCTAAAAATTGTATTGAACTGGTCAATCTAGTCTAGTTCGGGCGATTCCCGGTTCAGATGGTTCCTGATTTGAATGGTCCACTTTGCACATCTCTACGAATTACATGTATATCTTTATGAAATATTGATGATTATGTTGGTGAGTTCAACGCTAGGGACATGACAAGTCCCTTCCAAACACTAGTTTGGAATTGCATGATTATAATATTGCATACATTTTGAAACTTCAAAAACTGCAATAGCGAGGAGATGATAAAAATTATTCAAATAGTCATAAACTTGTTATATTTTTACTAATATAATACAAACCTTTCAATTTAGTCAGTTGGATCATAAACATTTTCATGTTTTGTCAATTGAGTTCATTCAGTTACTTTTGGTTGGAAATCACTGATGTGAACGCCGGTTATCTTACATGGTGTGACCAACTGCCGGTGAGCTGCATGTGGATAAGCCGAAGCTCCGATCTGTCGTTCAACGATGTGTAGAGGGTATCGCCTAGCTCGGGGCAGCCACTGTCGGTGATCGGAAAAGTGAACAGCACAAAACCAGGTGAAGGTGTCGAGTTGAAACCAAGCGATGGTGTCGGGTAGGGATTTGCCAATTGACCCAGTCCCTGCCCGGTTGAACAACTCGGATTTGCCCGGCTAGACTCACCATTTAGGTTGAAATCTGGAGATAAGTGGGCTTGCTCATTTCTGCTGGACTGAGCCTCTAATCTAGTGTTCTCATCTCCTGGGGGTCCATATGGATATTGGGCCCATGCCCCTTTCCCACCAACCCATTGGCCTTGGATTGGATACCATTGGACTTGGGGCCATTGACTCGGCCTTAGGATGTAGGTTGGCCAATGAGCAACACCAATCGGATTCTAGCCAAATGAAGAAGCAGGAACCTATTCTTGTGACTGAATTTTAGCTGAAGGTGAGACAGGGGTTTCTTCGAGTGTTAGAGTTGTCGGCCATGATGTCTAAAAAAAAATTGAATTCCTACTCGATTTGTTGGTGTGTTTTGCAAGGTAGGGATTTGCAACAACACTAACTCAGAAAAAAGAAGAAGAACAGTAGGCAATTCAATGAATGCGGAAGCTAGGTCAAGAAGCAAGCTTTGATACCATGACAGAAAATGAAAGGAAGAATGAAGGAAAATTTATTTTGTATTTCTGTATATCAAATGTACAAGTACAATACCATATTTATAGTACAAAAAAGAATCAGAAAAAAATATACAGAAAATATTTGTGATATTGTCTTCCGATTTTATCTCGTTGAATATTCCAACAATATCTGATCACAGATGTACCGTATCAATTAGAATCACAATTGATATCGTATCAAATTTGTTCCCCAACAAAAGGCAGAATGAAGCATCTATTTCAGATTGTCGTTCGTTTACTTTTCGTATATTAATCGTGCCACACGTACGTTTATGCATATACATGAAAACTAGTGTCAAACTTAGGTGGTCGATTAACGAACACCTGCTTGGCATTTTCTGTGGCCAAATTCCATCACAAGGTCAACTAACGCACGCATGTATTGTCGTGTTCGTTCGGCAACGGAGATTTCTTTTTTGGGCACATTATAGTCCTAAAGAACAGCGGAGTTTCTCCTTGACCTCCATTTCCATTGATCTTCTTCCCATTTGGGCATGTTCTCAGGTCGGTTTTCGTGTATGCATTTTGAATGATCTTTCGGTGAAGCATCTGTGAGCGAACGAGAGTTTGAACAGGGGAGAATCGCCTCTTTTGTATTGAAGACAATGAAGAGAAACAAAGCACTATGGCTTTTATCCGAAAGTCGCATAGAATGTCGCCGAACCAAATCTGGGTTCAACCTTTTATTGCTAAGATTAGATCGGTGAAAGTGATATTCTTCTTTCTTATATAGCTTAGTCTTTGTTAACTTTTTTTAACCTTTGCTTTCAATCTGAGAAACTCTACTTTCTTTTGTGGTACATAGTCTTGAGAAAAATTAGCAATCCACGTGATCATCACAAAAATTAGAGGTGATAATAGGTCGGGCCCACATTTGATTGGGCTTGAATGTCGACCTGACCTGTTTTCCAAACTTGGCCATCACAAAATTTATATATACAAGTCTCAAAGCTTAGTCGGACTTTTGTACCAAATCCTTGAATGAGCCCACTTGAAATTTGTTTTTACCCCTTATTGCTTGGGTTAGGCCTGGACAGGCCCCACTGGTTTCCAAGCTTGTGATCAAGTCTAACTGACTAGGACAACCATAAGTCTTGAGCGAACTCATGCTCACGCTTGGGTTATTATGTAGGTAGATAAGTCTTGTGCAATCTGACATTAGCATCACACATTTCAAAGTTTTGGGAGTGCATCTAAGTCACAGCCAGAGTAAATGCTATTGCATTGGTGGTGCGATCATATAAAGTTGCATCTAGTGATGTCAAAGTTAGGATAGGGACATTGTGTGTCAAGCATATCTCTAATCCAACACCGCCCACATCTGTTTTGTTCTACTAATAGATAAGCCTTGTATAACCTCAAACTTGCATAACGTGTTTTAAAGCTACGTGGGTAGGGATGAACAGGACCAGAATCGACAAATATATTTGTCTCTCACCGTTTAAAACATTGTCTTTTTATTTTTTGTCCTAGTCAACTCTTGAACGAGGAGAAGCGAATATAAATAGTAAAAACCCCACATAGATAAGGAAGGTCCGAATTGTCATACCCTAACTAACCCAACATCCGCCGTTAGGTCCCGTCGAAAACAAAGGTTTTTGGCGTACAAATTACGAAATTTCCTTGTGATCCTCCATGTTAGACATCAACTCAAGTCCCCATTTCAACTTATCTTATTTCTTGTTTTATTCTCGTGCGTTGTCGTTTCCTATTAATCAAATTATTCGTAAGATTACCGTCTGTCAGTCACGAGGGAGAGAGTCTGAACAGGTCGAAAATCGTTCTTGATAGCCAAGAGAATACGAGTGGGTCTGAACTGAACAGGACAACGTCCTCGGATTACTTGTTTGAAGTTTCTGTTGCCCAAAAGCTACTCCATTGATCACGGCAGAAGAATCTTGAAATCCTAGGTATTATTAAGCTGAACATATAGTTTTTAACATCATTAGCTAGACCTTTTTACAATTTACTAATAGTCATTCTAGCCAATTTTGGGTAAAAATCATTGACGTAGACACCGGTTATCGTACATTAGGAGTGTTAGAACCGAACTAAATTTTTGTGCATTCTCGGTTTGATTCGGTTAACCGAAAAATAACCGTTATTTTTTTCAGTTCGGTTCGGTTAACCAAACCGAACTCAAATTCTTAATAAAAATTTGATATCCAACTTAAAATCTCTTTTCTTTCTCACCCCTTATTCAGTTCAATTCCAATAAGCAAGGCAAAAATCGAACTGAACGGAATCAAACTAGGTTTTCGGTTCAGTTCATATTCAGTTTAGGTTGGATTCAGTTCGGGTCGAAATTGCACCTTCTTGATTCGGTTTGGTTCAATTTGGATTTTCTGAAAAAACCAAACCAAACCGAATTGTTACCATTCCCACCATACATGACTAAACCAGCACTTACACCTACAATTTTTGCAATTCTTAATAAATATTTTCATTTATTTCTTAGTTTCTTTTCTTCACTTTTTTTCTTTTTTTTTCCCCTCTTTTCTTATTTCATTCCATTATTCCATGACCTTGGCTAGTGAAGGTCACCGGCCACATGCGAGGGTTGAGACACCCTCGCAGGATTTGGTTGGCACAACGCCCTCGCCTGGCCCAAATTTAGAAAGGGTGTCATGGCCCTTGTTGACTATAGTGAGACCTCCCCCAATGCTAGCAAGGGTAGCTAGCCACAACCATAAAAACAAGGAAAGAAAAAAAATGAAAAATAAAAAAAAAAAAGAATTTTTTTAAAGAAATATAAAAATTATCTATGTCATTGTCTACTATATCATATAAGACGATTGACGTCCACGTCAATAATTTCCAGTCAAAATTGATTAAAAGAGCTACATTGGTAAATTGTGAAATGTTTTGGATTGAATCGGCTAAATCGAAAAGTTTAAAATTGAATTAACATGCTTATAACTTCTTTAGTAATTTTTTCAATGTCACTTTTTGTCTGTTCTACTTCATTTTGCTTACCAATGTTATTCTTGCACAAAAGATTGACTATGCCTAGTTAGCAACCAACCGAAAGTGAGTTGTGAGACGAGGTCTTCTACGATGATATACCAATAAATTTTAAAAAAAAATTATAAGTTGGATTCATTTTCTTTATAGTTTAGTTTTCAGAATTAACGCTCTGCCACATGATATTATATCTATTATATCAAGTTTAGTATAATCCTAATTGGATTTTACTAGTACCTCATTTTCATCCTATGGGGATGATCATCATGGAATTAATGATCATAAGCACTTCTGGAGTCAGCATTTCTAGATGAAGTAGACTTGGAGCCTTGGAACCCAAAAGACAACTTCATCTGTGCACAGAGCACAGGAAATTGCTGACCAAAGCCTTGGTTCAACCTCAAATGGCGTTCAATCTCTCTCTCTCTCTCTCTGGGGTCGTGGGACAGAGACATCTAGAATTGTAGTTCTCTCCATCTCCAATGGTTTTGACTACGAGACAGTGTGGAGTTCTGAGAATTCGTGTACCTTATTTTTATGTAATACATAGTACTGAGCAAAATTGACGATTCACACGGCCATCACAAAATTAGAGGTGATAATAGGCCGGGCCCACACTGATCGGGCTTGGCCGGGCTTTCTCACTAAATACCTGAACAAGCCTACTGCAAATTGTTGTTGGGCCCCTTGTGGCTTGGGCTCGGTCGAGACTGACCCCAGCGGTTTCCTACTCTATGATCGAGTCTAACACAAGTAGGGCAATAATAAGTCTTGAGCAAACTCATACTCGCTTGGCTTATTGTGTTGATAGATAAACTCGCGTAATCTCAAATTAACATCGCAGTGTGAGTTGCAGCCAAAGCAAGCAATGTTGTGCTCGAGGTGTGGCCAGATAAGGTTGCGGGGTGTCAGATATATCCCCGATCCAACGCCCTCCACGTCTGTGTTGTTCTACTAGTTGATAAGTCATGCAAGAACCTCAAATTTGCAGAACGCGTGTCAAAGCCTGCAGGCACAGATGGCACAAAAATGAGTAAATGTCGTGCCAGCAGCGAGTCCGATCGGAACTGCTTTCGGCAAATTGCGCGAAACGGTTGGCTCAAATACCCACGTTTTCAAAAATATTTTCCTCCCATTGGTCCCGGTCAACTTAGATATAAAAAGTGAAAACCCCGCTTGGATAGCCCGAAGAGTCATGCCCTATGGCTAACCCAACAGCCGCCGTTGGGTTCCCTTAGTATCGGTCCAATATACAAGTTACGGAATTTCCTTTTAATCCTCCATTTCAATATATTTTATTTCTGTTCTATTTCTCATGCATTGTCGTTTTCAATTAATTTAAATATTTATTCAATTACTTTAATCTTAATTGTAAAATCAATATTTCAAATGAGTGGTTTAAGCCTGACAACTCATGAGGTGGATTCATCTAATATGGGCACAGAACATTAGGGACAAAAAGATCTCAGCTAGGCATGAGCAAAAGGAAATGTTTGGATCAGGAATGGTCCGGGTCAACTGATCCTAAGCGATTCGCAATTCCAAAAATTTGAAACTGGTGATTTTTGTTGCAGTTCCATACGTGGAATTGCCCATCTTAACCATCTGAACCAAACTATTTTTTTTAAAAATTTCTTACAAATCTTTAAAAGACTCTAATCCTTTAGAAGCCCTTATTCAATCATACTGAATGTCATACTAAATGCCGCATGACACAAGTCCTAATCACATTTTTCATGCCTCCTTAGCTCACTCAATGCTCATGCCTCAATCACTCTCCCACTCAAGTCACAACTCTCTTAGTGACCCTCTTGCTCAAACTCTCAGGTGGCACCCTTTTGCTCGAGTAGCTCGCATCCCTCTCGCTCGATGCCTCCCTCTGTTGCTTAAGGCTCCGTTCGTTTCGCAGAAAATGAACTATTTCCGGAAAATGACATTATTTTCCGGTGTTTGGGAAAAACTTAAAAAAGTCCTAGAAAATATTTTTCAATGTTCAGTAAGGAAAATGTTTTCCAAACTTCACCTAGTTTTTGCGAGAGAAAAAAAGTGATTATGGAATGATGGTGCGAAGCTGATCAGGACTTCTCGTTTGAAATCTGATCAAGATTTCTCGTTCAATATGGGGGTGGGATGAAGAGAACTGAGGAAGTAGTGGGAGGTCTTGCTCACGTTTCGGCTAAGGAGAAAGAAATGGAGAAGAAAGAAAACAAGAGGAGAAAAAAGAAGTGAGAGGAGAGAAAGAGAGGGACGTTCGCCCATTAAAGGCAGAGAGAGACCATTCGCCCAGCAGAGAGGAGAAGAAAAGAAGCGACTGTGAGGCTGCTTCAGCGAAGAAAAAAACTGAAAAAGAAAAGAAAGTGAAAGAGAGAGAGAGAGGGGCATTGAAGAAGGAAGGTGCCCGAACATCTCTGGCCTCGATTATCCTTGTCCCGCCGCTGGAGGATATTTTGCACGACTGCCTACCATCGTCTATATCCACGGTTGAGTGGAGGTCTTCCTTCTTGTCTCATCATCCCCCATCAGCAAGCCCCCACCGGTTCAGTGCTATTTGGGTCAGCATTTCTCCCCATTTCAGATCACTCGAAATCTTATCAGACTTCTCATTTGAAGTTGCGAGCGATTGAGAAACCCTAGTTTTTGCAAGAGAAAAGGGAGAAAAGTGACCCTAGTTTTTGCGAGAGAAAAGGGAGAAAAGTGACAAAGGGGAGAGTCGTGCACAGAAATACGGGAGATGCTGGGCTAGGAAAATGATTTCCTTTTTTGCAAAAAAGAAATCATTTTCCACACTTTTAGAAGGGGATTTTCCATTGACCGGAAAATATTTTCTTTGACCACTTATTTTCCGCCTCCGAATGCAGAAAAATTTGGAAAATATTTTTTCAAAAATTATTTTCCGCGAAACGAATGGAGCCTAAGTATAGCCATTTTTGTTTCAAGGCCAGGAGTTTTCCGAGCTCTTATCTCACTAACTCTGTAGATGGTTGTGATTTGGATCTCATGATCTAGTGAGTCCGTGACCTTATTTTGATGAATTCGTTATTTGTCCAGTGTGTTGCAAGCTCAAAAATGTGTTGACTTATGCTCTTAGGATCAGTTCGGTGGAATGTTGGCGCAACGAGATCGCTCTCGAGTTAATCCCATAGTGATATCAGTGTGGGATGATTGGCGTTTGAATTTGTGCCTCAGCCATTGTGTCTAGACTATTTGTTTTTTCTCATGTGTACATTTCTTTTGCTATGCCACCAGTTCCATTGGCCCATTTGGGAATTGGACTAGATCAGACTAGTCCATTCGATTTCAGGACTAGGTGGGCTGGTTCCTAGTTCAGTTCCTGAGTATGAATTGGCTACCTCAAACTGATCACCCTTAATATCTGCTCATTTATTTGCTTTGAAATTCATTTCCTCTTCCATCTCAGTCATCGC
The DNA here is from genome assembly GCA_014182735.1 of Corymbia maculata. Classification (NCBI taxonomy): domain Eukaryota; kingdom Viridiplantae; phylum Streptophyta; class Magnoliopsida; order Myrtales; family Myrtaceae; genus Corymbia; species Corymbia maculata. The sequence continues at coordinate 13,541,473 of CM024689.1, forward strand.
CTGAGTAACAAGGGACCTGGAACTTGGCACGGAGCACGATGGTCCGATACCCTTTTCCTGGCCGGGTCAGAACGTGAGTGTCGACCCACTGATCTAGACATTGAAACCCCAAATGAACTATATAGCAAACGTAATCACCGACTTAATACGACGTGCGTGTGGAGTTGTCTGAGATACGGTGTGCCTTATCGTCAAGCGGGGTCGGTCTATACACATCTTCCTGGCACCGTAGATTATATATTAAGAAAAACCAGTACGACAAACTAGAGAGGAGTCTGTGCACATAGATCCGCTGCAGCCGTTCCACACTTTCCTAAACCGAGAGAAGGATAACGAAAGATGATTACAGAAAGCATCGGACAAACAAAAAAGGAAGCTGAATCCATGCAACTCTAAGCGCCAAGAGCCTTCGCACTTAGGCTGTACAGCTTGACTTCGCATTCCCTGGCCACTTGGGTCAATGAATTGTGAGAGGAACCGCCCTTGCGCACGACTCCCGTCGCATTACGCTGCAGTTCCTTGGCCCTAGTCCTCATCCCGTTCCCTTTGGATTTCATGACGCTTTTACCATCTCCGCTATCTCTTCCCGTCCGACCGCTCTGCCGGCTGCCCTTGTCCTTGGCCGGACTGCCATGCCGAGCTTCTCCACCAGCATGGCGGCATTCATCCCTTGCTCTGCATAGAGCGGCCATGCCACCATGGGCACTCCGTTCACTATGCTCTCCAGAGTCGAGTTCCAGCCACAGTGCGACACGAATCCTCCCACGGACTCGTGAGCCAGGATCTCGGTTTGGGGGGCCCACATGGGCACCACGACTCCCCTGTCGTGGGTCCGGGTGTAGAAACCCTCGGGGAGGTAGTTCGGTGTCCCGTCCTGGCCGTTGGACCCGTTGAAGAAATTCCCGGACGCATCGTCGTCCATGGGCGGGTGCACCACCCAAACGAACCTCTGCTGGCTCAGCTCCAGCCCCCAAGCCAGCTCGGCCGTTTGCTCCGCCGATAGGGTGCCGCCGCTCCCGAAAGAAACGTAAATGACCGATTCGACGGGTTGCATGTCTAGCCAGTTCATCACCTCACTCTTTGAATTCGGTCCAACCGGCCTAACCAATGGACCAACCGGGTAAACCGGTGCCTTAGTGACCCGGCCCAAGAACTTGTCATCTTCCAGTGCATGCATCGTCGAAGGCTCTAGGTCTTGCCACGTGTTCACCAGAATTCCATCGGCCGTCGGTATCTCCCTCCCGATTCGGGTATACTCGGCATAAAGACTCTTATCGGTCTGGTTCCGAAACAGGTCTAGGGTGTCCTCGAATCGGACCGGTTCAAGACCTGGAATTTCCAAAGGCTTTTTCATGATACGATGCTCATGTTCCGTCAGCCCATCTATGGTGGGCAAGTGAATGGTGGCCGCGAGAAACCGCGCCGTCGAAGCGATGAAGACGTACTTGAGCATGTTGAACTTCTCGGCCACAGCCAGGGCTTCAGTTCCGAATAAATCGACTACGAGAGCCGTTGGACGTGCCCTCATGGCAGAGATTGCAGCCCTCAACGAAGGCAAGGCCTCGTGCATCATCATCACCAGCTGGGTCACGACCGAGGCGGTCGAGTCGATGAGCCCAGAGATGTCCACCGGGGGGAGCAAGACGATCTTCAGGCGGTCGAGAGCCGATGCCGAGCCGAAAATGGGGGATTCCTCGATGGACGAGTCGGATGCCACCACGAAGATGGTGACATAGAAGCCATAGTGGGCGGTGAGGCGCTTCCCGAGCTCCACGACGGGGATGAGGTGGCCCATGCCGGGGCTGGCGAGGAGAGCTGCATGAGGCTTTAGGGTTTGCATGGCTAGCTTTTCTAAGACAAAGAAGAGAGAGGACTTATTAGCAAGAGGGTTTGTGTTGGGTTGTGTTTTGCATGAATGGGTTCGTGCAAGCGGTATTTATAGCGAAGACGAGTATGATAATCGAGAAGTATCCACGCGATAGAGTTGCAAAAGGGTACAATTACAGATGTATCTTTGCCGACTAGTGACGATTGCATTGGAGAATTCAAACTAGGGGCATGAGAAGTCCCTACGGAAACAGTAGCACCCCGCTTTTGCAACTTGCAATGGGCTCATTCATCGTCAACCCTTGGCTTTATTATTAGCCCTATCAAGTGGGCGTTTCGGGAGTCTTGGTCTTGGAGACACGACGCGTACGAATGCAGACCGACAGAAGAGAAACCCCGCCACATGCAATTTGCAGAGAGGGTTTGTCCGTATGGGTACTGCCATTGCCCATCTGTCAGTTTCAGCACTTTTTTTTTAAACTTCAAAATCGCCATGCTTGTGTTTACTTAAAGATATTTCGAGCGTTCAACAGTTGGTTTAAAATCAAATGGTAAACAAAGAAAAGGAGTAAAAAATATAAGCAACACCAAATAGACTCTCGGCTTTCGGAAGAGGAAGTTTTCTTTTGGCAGTAATTTACTTCCTTTGACATAATAATTCTGCATGCATAACAAGTCATTTCACATAAAGGAAATTTTACGCCAGTAATTTGATCCATTTTTAATTTGAGAGGAAAACTATCATAAAAATTTTGAATATATTGTATTTGTATAAATTCAATTCAATTATAAACCTTTAAGTTGAATCGATTTAATTAAAATATTTTTGCATTAATATATATTCAATCAATTTGGCCAATTTAGGTAAGAAATTATTGATGTGAACACTGGTGTTTTATGGAGCACAACCGTCGTCGATGTAGACAAATTTTATAATTTGAATATTTTCAAAATTTTTATTGTTTTTTTTATTTTCTCTTTTATTATTCTTTTTTTTTTTTTTTGTACATGACCATAGTCAAGGTCTGGCCAGGTGAGGGCGTCAACTCTTGTCTAGATCCAAGTGAGAGCCCAAACCCTCACTTGTTGGCAACCAAGGGTGCATAGGCTTGCCCTTGCCTAGTCTAGGCAAGGCATCATGGCCCTCACCCAAAGCAACTTGTGGCCAATGATGGTTGGCTGGACACCTCACCGGCTAAGAGGGTATAAAAAAAGGAAAAAAAAAAAAGAATATTAAATGATTTTGAAAAAATATTAAAAATTATGAATATATTAAGTTAGTCATGCCACGTAGAATAATTAGAATTCATATTAGTAATTTCGGCCTATATTGATTGACCATTACAAAAATGTTTAGGATCAAATTGATTCAATTAAAAAATTTAGTACTAAATTGATACTAATATAATAAATTTTGAATTTTTTGGGTACTTTTCCTTTAATACGAGGGTTTTAACCTCTCACTTTCCCATTATCCATCATATCAATAACGAGTGAGCCCAGCCACAGATAGTAGGCATCAAAGATGTGACCTAATTGACGTATTTGCCACGAATTATGTTAGCATTTCAACTACATTATCATGTGCGTGGGCGCGCGTGCCAATGATGTCAAAATCATAGCTTCTACACTCTCCACCATTTGTGGAGGGCGACCCGATAGCTTCTGATCTTATCTTCAAATTTAGCTGGGATTGCGGTCGCGGGTGCTAATGGCTTGCCCCAGTCTACAAGTTGGTTGGCCGGTAGCGAATCGGTCAAATACGGTAGAACTTATCCCTCGTCGCTACGGGTACGTCCCGTTCCCGATCGCTGTAGAGCTCGCACGAGGAATTGAAAAGTCCGTTGCCCGTGACCCCCCGTCAGCTGAAATTATTGCTGTCGCGGAAGTCGTCCCACGCGACTGTTGCCCACGCTGCAAGGCGTTGCGTACGTCAATGTTGGCATCAAGATTCGTGATTGGTGATGGTGATTAGTGAGGCGTCTTATCAGGCAAAAATGGCGCGGTCTTCCATAACGACGCCAAAAGGTTTTGGACTTGCTGTGCGACCGCGGATCTAATCTTAAACTTCTTATTTTGACCGATCTAATCTTAAAACATTTCAAAACGGTTTTTTAATATAATTTATCCAATCAATTTGAATAAAAAATCGTCAACATAGCGGTATGATCAGCATTGGCCATGCCAACATCTTATGTGGCACAGTTAGTGATTAACGTGGAAAAATTTAATTGAAAGACGTTTGTTTTGTAATTTAACATTGATTGACGGTCGTACAATATGTTTAGGACTTTTCAAACAATTCTTTTGTTGATGACATGACTGTCATGAAAAAGATATTTCACTGTTAGACCGTGTCTCTATGGAATAGCAGGAAAACAAGAAGAAGAAGAATGAAAGCCTTAACAAAGAGAAACCTCCATTGTTACCGACTCCTTTGCGGCAATCCACATGACACAAATCTATGACTAAATGAGTCGTTTGATTTCTCCCAAACCATTTGTGCCGTTTAGAGCTCACCAATATTGAAAGAGATCTCCAGATACGGAAACCCTTTTGCGATTTATGTGCACATGTCGAGAAGGGAAAGTCTCGCACAAGCGAGAAAACTCAGTGCAAGCTTTGAGCCACGTTTGACCAACTTCAATGAGAGATTTTATTTTTTACTTTTTTCAGTACGTCCAGAGATCCGTTTAACGGTTCAAACGGGGCCTTGAATCCATTGGCCTCGTCATCGCCATCAGAAATGGCAATTTTCGTGCCGTGCGGAGTCAAAGATTAGTGTCGTGTACACATCTGATGATGTCAACCGAGGCATAAACGAGACCAAGTTGGGGTTCAAGTGGCTGTTCGATTCTGCGAAATTGCGGGTTTCAGCCATGGTTTGGAGCTTCAGATGTGCTGCTCAATAGATAATGGCAATCCTTAAGTTCTATCGTGATTCAGCTTTAACTCGATCGAGTTGGGCCGTTGGAGGATGAGCAACGTGCCTGTTGGCATCGAAATTTTTGGAGGAAAAGAGTTAGATATCTCATTGGTTTTGGCTTTGATCAAGTCAAACATTTGATTACTTGGTTAAGGAAGTTCCTTTCGGAGAAAAGATTAAAAAGTGCTAAGCATACATACATACAAGCATGATAGTGACTCGACAACGATATTTGCTCATGAGTCAATTAAAGTAGGAGTGGTTTTATGGTCAGTTTAGATTCCATCTAAAAATCAGAATTTACCTATGGGAATAGGTTTGGAATCTAGAACTTAGGCTACAAACTCCAGAATCTAAACCTACCATGCCCAAGTTCCAGGGTCTACTAAGATTCCTCTAATATTTTTAATTGAATGATTGTACTGAATTATCACCTCTAATAGTCATCATTACTATTGCAATCCATTTACCATAACTTATATTTAAACAAACGAAGAATACAAAAATATTAATAAAGTAAAAGTCACAATCATGGACATGAAAATAGAATATCATATTAGTAGTTCTATATTATATACTCATCATCGGACACTATAAAATATCGTGAGATTGTGCTGAAACATAAAACATCAAAAACACAAAGACTTGTCTAGGGAACTCGAAATCTACGTGTCGAAACTGGCATTTTAATTTTTAGAATCTGAAATCTATCCTGCATATCTTGGAACATAAAATCATTAGTTTGATTTATGTTACCAATTTTATCATGGACCATGTTTGTCCCTAAATTAAAGTATTTCATATTGATATGTAGCACTATATAGAGGGAAATTGCTATCCATGACCAAAATAGATAGTAATAAGCTCTATGTATATGATATTCATAGTAAAAATCTCAACCAAAATTTTCAAAACATTGTCTAAATAGCATTGCCTTTGCGCATTTATCTCCACCATGGCAAGTCAAATTCACTTAATGGTTTAGAATACGTATTTATCATATGTAATAATTGTTAATAAGTGTCTTGTGGCACTTTCTGATTGATTATATATATATATAGAACAAACCAACGCTAATTCTTATTATAGAAGATTAGAGCACAAGCACATCGTTTGTAATTAGGACGATGTTCTTCTTTTTCAGCGGTTTCGATTAATTCTGGGTATATATCATGTGGTACCGAAATTTACTCTGCGGTACAGTGGGTCAAATTCATGAGGAAGACTTCTCCGACGTCTTGTGTTCGGGTCCTTTTCGTGAACATGTCATAATGTTTCACAATAATTAGGAAAAAGGACGAGGAAAAGGACAAAAACCGATCGCGACTTCACTCTTCCCATGTATACTTTTTTGACCGGCGCTTCATCGCTTTTCAACGAATTTAAAGTGCAATCACGAAACAAATAATCCCATTTTAACTTAATATACGATATGATTATTAAAATTTTAATTTATTTAATATAATTTATATAATTTAACTTAATTTATAATTTAGTTTATGAACTTTTAATTTGTTCAATGTAGTTTTCAGCTTTTGATACATATTCAACTTAATTTCTAAATTATATGAAATTTTTTAATATTGTTCTTTTACTAATTCAAGTCCAAAGACAATAATGAAAATTTTTATATAGTTTAAGAACTAAACTGAACATGTATAAAAAGCCAATGAACCATATTGATGTTTAAGGACCACATTACATATCGAGCTAAATTCATCAACTACATTAAACAAATTGGAAGTTCGGGGGTCATATTATACATTAGGTCAAAATTCAAGAACCATTAATTGCAAGGTTAGAGCTGGGCTTCCTATAGACAAAGATAATAATTATAAAATTCATAAATTATGCAATTTAATATTAATATTTTATTTTAATCAATTTTTTTCTTAAAATTTTGATAATTTATTAAAGTAGTTCTTCAATCAATTTTGATTGGAAACTCATTATATAGACATCAGTTCTACGTGATATGGTTAACCCTGATATGAATAGTTTTTTGCATTTTCTTAAAAAATTATATATTTTTCTATTTTCTCTTTTTTTCTTTTATAATTTCACTATGCCAGGCACTCATTGACCACTAGGCGGAGGCCTACTGTAAGCGGCCTCGGGCGAGGCCACACTTGCCTAAATTTGGCAATGGCTTGCAAACCCTTACCGAATATCGTCAGCCACAGTGGAAAAAAAGTAAAATTTAAAAATAAATAAATAATAAATTTAGACACTTTTTACAAAAAAATTATAAAATTTTTCCATATCGACATTGATTAAATTGGCAAATCGTCTAAAAATTTAAATTTAAATGGATCAAATTAAAATATCAAGAACTAAATTGATATCTATACAGTAAATTTTGAACTTTTAATTTTACAAACTTGCTTGCCGTGCTATCAAAGAGACAGATAGAGCAATCAATGGAGTTGGACACGCAACTTGCTAAAAGATTCGATTCCTTAAAGGGACAGCTCCCCTCAATTCAGAAGGTCGGGTCATTCGATGGGCAACATCAGCCACTTGGCCAAGTAAAACACAACATGTTGACTTATCTTCAACTCGAGCTCCTTTGGAAAATTCTTCCCTTGCCTCCAATTAATGGGAGCCCTTCTTCGTTCAAATAATTGCCGGCTAGGAAATTAAAAAAAAAAAAAAAAGGCTTGGCACACAAATACATATCCACCCTCGTGTGCGCACCCTTCGACGTAGGATTGAAGTCGAGGGCGAAACTCAAAGGCCCTATGTGGACGGTGCTTTTGGCAGGGAATTAAGGGGACTTCGAGAAAACCTAACTGCCATCGATCGAATTTACCTGGAGAAAAATACCATGCCCATTCACTTTCGATGTAAAAACCCATGGATAGCAAACTATCTTGAACGGGATATTTAAAAGGCTCGATCAATTTTAGTCATCCTGAAAAAGTGTCGTGAGCTGCTTTGCCATCGATTTCCAACTTGCGACAATGCTCATCAAATGCTGGAGAGCATCGTCAATGCATGCATGCACGAACGGGGCCGCCGTTTGCATTATTCGAGATTCCTGTCTCCGTCGATGCTGTGCTGTTTCATTAATTGTCAACTCGCGTCGGCATCTGGAATTATTAGCCGTTTCGCTACCAGGGCCAAAGAGCTAATGGTCTTACTCGCGACCCTAGATAAAATCTATGCGCCTTTGCTATTAAAAGAACACCATCTAATTATCGTCTGACTTTTCCTCCAAATTCACTTTAGACCTCCTATTTCCAAAACCTTGCGTGACAGTTTCTTGAATCTCTAATGCTCTTTATAATTGCTTTTTTATTGAACATATTAGCTCTGTACTTAATATTTCGTTTGTAGACATCATTTTAAGGTCCACATGTCGTTTTGCATGAACAAGTTTTAAAGATCGTAAAATAGTCGATTTACCCCATCTTATCTGTCGAGTTCGGCCAATTTCAAGTCCATGGACAATTTTTCTCACGAAAAACATTTTTTGATAAAACATTTTCTTCATTTTCTAAAATGAGCTAACGGATGATATTTTCCTACGAAAACTTAAATTTAGGAAAATGATTTACTCTTTAATAAAATCGGAAAATGTATTCTAAAATATGATTAGATATTGGGATTTCAACTGGAAACTTTACACTCGGGTACAGAAGCCCCAATGTTGGTTCTCGAGTCTCAACATTCAGGACCAGATCTCCTGACAGCGAGGCTTGGGACTACGATGCTCGGGCCCCTAGAACCCCCTCCTAGATCCATCAAAGTGGGGCCTAAACCCTTGGTGCCCGTACTTGATGCATTGGCACCTGAACTTGGGCCCATAAAGGCCATGCTTAGATCCTTGACAATTGAGCTTTGGTCCCAACCCTTAGGCCTAGTCCACAAATGTGTGGGGGTCCTCAAAACTTTGGTTCTCATTCTTGATCAATGAAACGTTTATTTTTTTATAAATATTTTTTAAAACTTGAATTTGAATTATATTTTATATTTTAAAAATCGAATTATTATTATTATTAATTATTTTATTATTATTATTATTATTATTATTATTATTATTCTCTTTTCTTTCTTTTCATTTCTCCTTTTGCATCCATTAGCCACATGCCTCGGCAGAACCAGTAGCCCGGCGATCGGCCATGACACGGGTCGGTTGACGAGCTTAAGGCTCGGATGATCTAGCGAGCTCAAGGCTCAATTGGGCTAGTGATCTTAGGACTTGACCAATCTTAGAGAGCTCAGGATTTGCCAAATTTGGGTGAGCTTGGCCAAGGCTAAAGAGGTCATGGCTCACTTGATCCTAGCGAGCTTGAGCTTGCTTGTGGTTGTCACTGAGGCTCGACGACCAATGGAGGAAGGAGGAAAAAGAAAAAAGGATAAAAATAAAAATAACTTAAATGTTCAAATATTTTAGTGGCCTGAGATAAAGTCATAGGATTGAAATTATTTTCCAAATATGATTTGAACACCAGAAAGTGTTTTTGGGTACATGTCACCATATAAAGGAAAATTAATTATATTCTTAAAAATTGTTCTTAAATATTTTTTATTATGAATTTTTTTCCCAAATAAATGTACCATTAATCCAAAAAAGACCGAGACTACCTTAGCGTACATTGCCTTGTGCTTCACTAAAGCCGAGAGAGACACCGAGTCCTAAATTGGGTTGGCCTGAGCACCTGGTCAGTCATGTCACACCAGGCGTGTTGAGGCTTAAATTTGCAAGTGAGGTAAATGGTTTGTTTGGTAACTTGCCATACAATGAAAATTTCTATTCTTTTGTTCTTAGAAGTAAATTTGAAACAAAAATCCATTCATTAAAATTTTTGTTCTCGAGAACAAATTTGTTCCCGGTAATAGATTTGGAACGGAATCAATAATAATAATAAAAAAAATTACTTCTTTGCTCCTAAGAACAATTCTAGAATCAGCCAATTTTTTTTTAAATTCCTCTCCTCCTTCTTTTTTTTACTTCTTCTTCCTTTTGACTAGTTGTTGGCCTCAACCATGGCTGACGATTGGCCAGACAAATGTTGGCGCCTTTATCGATCCCCGGTTATGCTAAGCACAACGCGTCGACCTCACCTAGATTTGGTGAGGCCAAGCTTTGTCAGTGGCTGGGCAAGCTCGACCTCAACTAGAGCCTTGCTAGATTTGGTCAAGGTTGACCTCGCCTAGCCATCGGCAAGGCTCGGCCTTGCTAGATCTCGACGAGGTTGCCTCACCTAGCCACTAGCGAGGTCACCTCGCCTAGCCATTGGCGAGGCTCGGCCTCACTAGATCTGAGCAAAGTCGCATTGCCTAGCCATTGGTGAGGCTTGGCCTCACCAGATCTAGGCAAAGTTGCCTCACCTAGCCAAGGTGAGGCTAAGCTTTGCTTAGCTCATGGTGAGGCTCGTGGCTTAGCCTCATTGTGGCTTGGTGTCGCTGGGGGTCGATGACGCTCTAGCAAGGGCGTTGACCCTCATTTGGTCGGTCATCGGCCGTCGGCGATTTATTAAGGAAGAAGAAGAGGAAAAGGGAAAGGAAAAAAAGAAAAGAAAATTGTATTTAAATCATTAAAAATTAAAAGAAAATATTTTCAACTAAAATTTTTTAGGTTTTACCAAGTACATTTCTATCCTGAAAATAAAAATTTTAAACATTTACCAAACGCCTTAAAATGTTTAGAAATTGATTTTAGGAGCAGAATAAAAAAGAATCATTTCTGAGCAGAAATTATTCTTCAGCACAAAATCGTTATCATGCGCACTCTAAATGCCCATGCTTGCCTAGTGAGAAAGGATGAGCAGGCCAAGCTCGATTACATAAGCAAAGTGGGCTTATATCTCTTTGAACATGTTTTAGTTTAAAGGATGCACAATGACTAAAAGAAAAAAGAAAAAGGAAAAAAAAGGCATATAGCTAAAAAAGAAACAGAATAAGATAATCTTATACGAAAGCGAATTGAAAATACAAGATATTCATATTGGGAAAGGATTATAAAATTTATTTATTTTAAAAAGCAGGATTATTCTTGTCATAATTATGGTGGAAGGGTTTGAGTGAAAGTCTAGACTTTTGGGTTAGGCCTAAGAAAATGAGCCTAATATCTCATAAAACTTCCGACTTTAATTCTTTTCTCATTTTTATCTTTTGTCTTGTAAAAAACTTATAATTATAGGTCTAATATCAATTCTACTACAAAAAAAAAAATATTGTCGCATAAAAAACCCTTAACTTTAGATTCAGTATCAATCCTACCCTAATTTTTTTGTCTCATAAAAAATTCCTAACTTTAAATCTAGTTTCAATATTGTCTCATAAAAGATTAAACACTTTTACTTGAGTTCCAAATTTCTTCATTAACTCTTTGTCACAATCGACCTTGGGTTGCCCTCGATCTTCGTTCTCGTGCTTGGGAATGCATCATTTCTCGCAATCAGAGAGCTTGCACTTAGGACACTTGAGCAAGTTGTGCTAAGGGATTTTTCCATCTCTTGGTTGTTAATGAGAAATTTTGAATGGAGGGTTGATGAGGGTAGATTTGTGACTCAATTAAAAGTTGATGTTGTTGTGAGACTGAAATTTATTTATTTTAAGGTAAAATTGGGATAAGACCGAAAAGTTGAAGGTTTTTTATGGGATAAAATTTTTTTTTAGGATAAGAGTTGAGACTTGTGCCTAAATAGAAGATTTTTAGGGTATTATGATCAAGAAAACGAACCTCCTTTAATCATCATAGCCATCGGCTCCCTCCTTCGATCTGTCGCCTTTTCCCATACCATCTCTCTCTCTCTCTCTCTCTCTCTCTGAGCAAATCTTACACGGGTGGCGACGTTTGCACCACTGAATGGTGGGTAGACTCTGCAGAGAGTAGTTAGGAGGTATGGTTTTTCGAGTTGAATACATATGAGGACACTCGATCGCTCATCTATACGACAACCGTTTGTGGGAGAGCAATGAAAGCATCGTCACCACCGCACCATATTTGAGTGCACAAAAGTGGAGGACTCCCAAATCATCAGTACACTCGTACCAAATCTTCATTGCCATTCCTGTATAAAGAGACCTTTCTCCTCATCAATGCAAATGGCGCTCTCCCATGTGAAGTGACAGATCCCTCTCTGTCTCTCTGAGCAAATCGTACATGAGCCACGATGTTTGCCCATGATCTATTTGATGCAAATATTGCACTGACATAACACATTTTTTAAAAAGAGGTCCCTTTGGGGCTCCTCGGGTTCTTCTTTGTCAAGACCTAGACGAAGAAGGTCCTGGACAACTTCGGGCTACTCCAGGTCCTTTTCACAGTGATCCAGACCTATGTAGTGGCGTCTTCTGGCATCGCTTTCAGTGGTACATTGGCTCATTTTCACTCACAATTTGTCTAATGCGAATTGTAAAGTGCTGTGTTTCAGCAGCTTTGTCTGTTGACATGCTTTGTGTCATTTTTTCTTGGCTGACTAATTGGTGAAGATTTTAATTGGTACAATAATGATGTGGGTTTCTTTTTAATAGTTAGGTGCATGTTACCTTTTATTTATGTGAAATTACTTGAGACATATTTATCTAAACATATTATTTAGTAATATATAAATATTTTTGCCATTTCCTTGTGCAGAAATCATCAAACTCTTTTCAGCATTGATCCGAAACTCCCTTTGAAAGCATGGATAATGCACGGTTGCAGCATGAATAGCCGAGAGGAACCCTCAATACTATGTGCTTTTTTTGGCTACACTTGCTACTGTTTGCTCTAGGAAAATTTGGGTTATTAAAGTCTTTGTTTCATATTTTATTTGTTTTTTTTTGCATGGTCCATGTAGAGTTTTTTTTGAAAAGAAAATTCAATTTGCAAGCATACTCATGTTTTAACATACCGCCCAATGATCTCAGGAGACTCGCAGCTTTGCATATAAGCAAACATATTTTTTTCTCTTGATGGAGATATGGATGAAATGGTGGGCCATGATTATCTATTTTTGAAAGGGCACCTTGAACTTTTAACAATGTCGCCTCCTTCTGCGGTTCTTCATGGAACAATGATTGGTATGACATTTTTTTAACTCCAGGTCCTCTTTCTGGTTAGGCTAATGTGGTTCAGGTTAGCCGTTGGAATACATAAGATAAGCTTTCCAGTTTCATCAATTATCTTTGATATAATATATCGATGCTAGTATTTTGTGAAGTTTGATGTTAAGCAAAGACTTACTATCTAGAAAAAAGGACCAACAGAACATGGCATACGTGCTGAATATCAAGTTTGGCCCTATCTAGGAAAAGGATAGCAGCATGTGCATGATATACATTTGTTGCTATAAGTGATATTTCTATCTCATTCTTACATTAAGCTCCTGACCTTGAAAGTTGCCCTATTGACAAATCAGTTCATAGCTTGTGGAAAGTCAAGAGACGTGGCAAATGAACTTGCTTCATAGATTTGGATTGCTGTTCTGGACAACTTGAGGAAAATGAGCACACCTTTCTCTTGCTAAAACAACTTGCCCAAGAAGTTGATGTGAGTTACTGTTGGACTGTTCTTTTGCCTCATAATGCACATTCTCATTTGCATGGCCAATCTTAGAGAGCTCAGGGTTCGCCAAATTTGGGTGAGCTTGGCCAAGGCTGAAGAGCTCATGGCTCACCTGATCCTAGCGAGCTTGAGCTTGCTTGTGGTTGTCACTGAGGCTCGACGACCAATGGAGGGAGGAGGAAAAAGAAAAAAAGGATAAAAATAAAAATATCTTAAATGTTCAAATATTTTAGTGGCCTGAGATAAAGTCATAGGATTGAAATTATTTTCCGAATATGATTTGAACACCAGAAAGTGTTTTTGGGTACATGTCACCATATAAAGGAAAATTAATTATATTCTTAAAAATTGTTCTTAAATATATTTTATTATGAATTTTTTTCCCAAATAAATGTACCATTAATCCAAAAAAGACCGGGACTACCTTAGTGTACATTGCTTTGTGCTTCACTAAAGCCGAGAGAGACACCGAGTCCTAAATTGGGTTGGCTTGAGCACCTGGTTAGTCATGTCACACTAGGCGTGTTGAGGTTTAATTTGCAAGTGAGGTTAAGGATTTGTTTGGTAACATGCCAAATAGTGAAAATTTCTATTCTTTTGTTCTTAGAAGTAAATTTGAAACAAAAATCCATTCATTAAATTTTTTTTTCTTAAGAACAAATTTGTTCTTGGTAATAGATTTGGAACGGAATCAATTATAATAAAAAAAAGTCACTTCTTTGTTCCTGAGAACAATTCTAGAATCAACTAATTTTTTAAAATTCCTCTCCTCCTTCTTTTTTTTACTTTTTCTTCCTTTTGACCAGTTGTTGGCCTCAACCATGGTTGACGATTGGCCAGACAAAGGCCGGCGCCCTTGTCGGTCCCCGGTGATGCCGAGCACGACATGGCGACCATACCTAGATTTGGTGAGGCCGAGCTTTGTTAGTGGTTAGGCGAGCTCGACCTCAACCAGAGCCTTGCTAGATCTGGTCAAGGCCGACCTCGCCCAGCCATCAACAAGGCTCAGCCTTTCTAGATCTGGGCGAGGTCGCCTCACCTAGCCATTGGCGAGGTCACCTCGCTCAGCCATTGGCGAGGCTCGGCCTCACTAGATCTGAGCAAAGTCACCTTGCCTAGCCATTGGTGAGGCTCGGCCTCGCCAGATCTGGGCAAAGTTGCCTCACCTAGCCAAGGTGAGGCTGAGCTTTGCTTAGCTCATGGTGAGGCTTGTGGCTTAACCTCATTGTGGCTTGGTGTCGACGGGGGTCGATGACGCTCTAGCAAGGGCGTTGACCCTCGTTTGGTCGGTCATCGGCCGCCGGCGATTTATTAAGGAAGAAGAAGAGGAAAAGGGAAAGGAAAAAAAAAGAAAATTGTATTTAAATCATTAAAAATTAAAAGAAAATATTTTCAACTAAAATTTTTAGGTTTTACCAAGTCCATTTCTATCTTGAGAATAAAAATTTTAAACATTTACCAAACACCTTCAAATGTTTATAAATTATTTTTAGGAGCAGAATAAAAAAGAATCATTTATGAGTAGAAATTGTTCTTGAGCACAAAATCGTTATCATGCGCACCCTAAGTACCCATGCTTGCCTAGTGAGAAAGGATGAGCAGGCCAAGCCCGATTACATAAGCAAAGCAGGCTTATATCTCTTTGAACATGTTTTAGTTTAAAGGATGCACAATGACTAAAAGAAAAAAGAAAAAGGAAAAAAAAGGCATATAGCTAAAAAAGAAACATAATAAGATAATCTCATATGAAAGCGAATTGAAAATACAAGATATTCACATTGGGAAAGGATTATAAAATTTATTTATTTTAAAGAGCAGGATTATTCTTGTCATAATTATGGTGGAAGGGTTTGAGTGAAAGTCTAGACTTTTGGGTTAGGCCTAAGAAAATGAGCATAATATCTCAGAAAACTTCCAACTTTAATTCTTTTCTCATTTTTACCTTTTGTCTTGTAAAAAACTTATAATTATAGGTCTAATATCAATTCTACTACAAAAAAAAAAAAATGTTGCGTAAAAAACCCTTAACTTTAGATTCAATATCAATCCTATCCTAATTTTTTTGTCTCATAAAAAATTCCTAACTTTAAATCAAGTTTCAATATTGTCTCTTAAAAGATTAAACACTTTTACTTGAGTTCCAAATTTCTTCATTAACTCTTCATGACAATCGACCTTGGGTTGCCCTCAATCTTTGTTCTTGTGCTTGGGAATGCATCATTTCTCACAATCAGAGAGCTTGCACTTGGGACACTTGAACAAGTTGTGCTAAGGGATTTTTCCATCTCTTGGTTGTTAATGAGAAATTTTGAATGGAGGGTTGATGAGGGTAGATTTGTGACTCAATTAAAAGTTGATGTTGTTTTGAGACTAAAATTTATTTATTTTAATGTAAAATTGGGATAAGACCGAAAAGTTGAAGGTTTTTTACAAGATAAATTTTTTTTTAGGATAGAGTTGAGACTTGTGCCTAAATAGAAGATTTTTTAGGGTATTATGATCAAGAAAACGACCCTCCTTTAATCATCATAGCCATCGGCTCCCTCCTTCGATCTGACGCCTCTTCCCATACCATCTCTCTCTCTCTCTCTGAGCAAATCTTACACGGGCGGCGACGTTTGCACCACTGAATGGTGGGTGGACTCTGCAGAGAGTAGTTAGGAAGTACTGGTTTTTCGCGTTGAATACATACGAGGACACTCGATCGCTCATCTATACGACAACCGTTTGTGGGAGAGCAATGAAAGCAACGTCACCACCGCACCATATTTGAGTGCACAAAAGTGGAGGACTCCCAAATCATCAGTACACTCGTACCAAATCTTCATTGCCATTCCTGTTATAGAGAGACCTTTCTCCTCATCAATGCAAATGGCGCTCTCCCATGTGAAGTGACGGATCCCTCGCTGTCTCTCTGAGCAAATCGTACATGAGCCACGACGTTTGCCCATTTAAATGATATATTTGATACAAATATTGCACTGACGTAACATGATTTTTGAAAAAAAGTCCCTTTGGGGCTCCTTGGGCTCTTCTTTGTCAAGACCTGGATAACTTCGGGCTACTCCAGGTCCTTTTCACGGTGATCTAGACCTACGTAGTGGCGTCTTTTGGCATTGCTTTTTGTGATACATTGAATTTTCGTGAAGATTTTAATTGGTACAATAATGATGTGGGTTTCTTTTTAATAGTTAGGTGCATGTTACCTTTTATTGATGTGAAATTACTTAAGACATATTTATCTAAACATATTATTTAATAATATATAAATATTTTTGCCATTTTCTTGTGTATGAATCATCAAACTTTTTTCAGTATCGATCCGAAACTCCCTTTGAAAGCATGGATAATACACGGTTGCAGCATGAATAGCCGAGAGGAACCCTCAATAGTATGTGCTTTTTTTGGCTACACTTGCTACTGTCTGCTCTAGGAAAATTTGGGTTATTAAAGTCTTTGTTTCATATTTTATTTGTATTTTTTGCATGGTCCATGTAGAGTATTTTTTGAAAAGAAAATTCAATTTGCAAGCATACTCATGTTTTAACATACCGCCCAATGATCTCAAGAGACTCCCAGCTTTGCATATAAGCAAACATATTTTTTCTCTTGATGGAGATATGGATGAAATGGTGGGCCATGATTATCTATTTTTGAAAGGGCACCTTGAACTTTTAACAATGCCGTCTCCTTATGCGGTTCTTCATGGAACAATGATTGGTATGACATTTTTTTAACTCCAGGTCCTCTTTCTGGTTAGGCTAATGTGGTTCAGGTTAGTCGTTGGAATACATAAGATAAGCCTTTCCAGTTACATCAATTATCTTTGATATAATATATCGATGCTAGTATTTTGCGAAGTTTGATGTTAAGCAAAGACTTACTATCTAGAAAAAGGGACTAACAGAACATGGCATACGTGCTGAATATCAAGTTTGGCCCTATCTAGGAAAAGGATAGCAGCATGTGCATGAGATACATTTGTTGCTATAAGTGATATTTCTATCTCATTCTTACATTAAGCTCCTGACCTTGAAAGTTACCCTATTGGCAAATCAGTTCATAGTTTGTGGAAAGTCAAGAGACGTGGCAAATGAACTTGCTTCATAGATTTGGATTGCTGTTCTGGACAACTTGAGGAAAATGAGCACACCTTTCTCTTGCTAAAACAACTCGCCCAAGAAGCTGATGTGAGTTACTGTTGGACTATTCTTTTGCCTCATAATGCACATTCTCATTTGCATAATTGTCAACAGGGCATGTATACATATGTTTTTCTTTTCTTGGTGAGTTAGGGGTTATAGGGCAGGGTATGCCCGTGGCATTCGAAGTGGCCATTTAGAGTTTATGCGAGGGAAGTTTTGATTGCAGTTAGCAAGTACATAGATATATTGACTGAAATTTACTGGAATATATTGGTAGTCAATTCCAAGTTAAGATGTCTACAGAGTGTGTAATAGCTTTCTTTGGTTGATTATCACTTGTCAATTATCCAAGACTTGACTCTGAACTGCTTTCAATTTAAGAAGTATGCCGAATAACCTGAGGGCTTCTCGCTATGTCGTATGAAATGATCTGCTGAATATAGTGTTTTTGATGAATAACATGGTGGCTAATGAGATTCACTTCAAAATGAAGTTGTTAGGAGAATTCTAATCTGGCAATGCATTGAAAGGAAAGGAAATCGTGCTCTTTTCAATCCCCTAGTGCTTCATGAGTTCCTGAACTGGGATCATAGTATCTTACATTTAATGATGATGGATTACTTCCTGATGTGAATGCAAGTTCTCTCAAAACTAGCAAAATCTTTTTCTTCTCAAAGTTGTCTTCCCAACAATGAACGATGTAGTAATGGTTGGGAAATGCCGAATGCGGTCTTCCTTGTGCACACGTGAAACTCATCCAACACTAGCTGCAGGTTTTCCTTCCGTACTCTTATTCAAGATCAATCAATGTCCAATGGAGAGTGTTCAAGAAGCTGTTCACTGATTTCCGTGACTGCTTCAATCGCGTAGAATACTACGATGTGCTATTGTGCATCAAGAATAGGTTCCAACCGATCCCATTGGCTTGGTTAGGTTATTAGCCATATTTACTCACACTTGAATGTACAGAACCGAAGGCACATACCAGTTCTTGCTATATGAGGTGTGCATATGCATGTGTAACTGTAACATATTTTATATTCTTTTGGAGCCAAAAGTAAGAGCTCTTAGAATCTGCAAGTGGCAGATTGATTTGAGGTATACCCATTTCTGCACAGGAGCGTGCAATGTTTATTTAGAAATCTGAAACTCTAAAGCTTGTGCATTTCATCTGTATTGCATCAGACTTTTTTCGAGTTTTTCGGGATGTCGATGAGATTTCAAATGGCACCCGGCACTTGGGTACTCGTCCATCAGCACGGTAGTTCTCCCGTCCCTTCGTTTCAAGCGATGTCTATCGTCTAGAAAATCCTTATCTAGACCCGTCCATGGTTGAAAGATCATCGAATGTCCCACTAAAACAGATTATCAGACGCAAGCGGGCCAAATTGTGCAGTTGCGTGTCCAATGAGGGAATTGCTCCCCTTTACTCGACCATTCCACCTTCCGAGCTAGGTGCACAAGTGAGGGGTGCGCGCGCGCACGCATGTATTGTCCGGTCATTCTTGACAAGCTCCAGACCTCTAGCTCTCTGGATGTATGACCCTCGTGGACCCATTCATGAAAGACTCGGCGGTAACTTTGTCAGGAAAGATGGAATTTCACTCTTGTACAATCAGGAAAGATATAGAGAAAGAGAAGAAAATATCTTAATTATTAGATCTTGCAATGGAAATGACTGAATATGGTGTAGACCCCACAGGGACTTCAATGTTTCTTATTGAAGCTTCGTCAATTATTGTGGAAGTTTTTGGTGGTTGGAATCGGAAGCGGAGCAAGAAAGAATGATTCTACCGTGAAGCAGCTGCGCTTTTTCCTTATCATAAGGCCATCGGCAAGTTGGGAACTCCACTGTCTTATGCAGCTACATTAAATCTGAATCTACTGATTTAATCCTACTGCGGTCATAGTTTGCCACAATCAATTTGCGTGAACGGGGTGAACCCATAAGAGAGTTTAGTCTACCGATCATGGGGACTGTCATGTCATCTGTGGCACAACAGAATCGATAGGGCCATTCAGAGTCTGTCCTCAGGCGGTGGGTGAATTAGGTAACGCTGCTTTGTACTGAATATAATTGCTGGATTGTTCAGCTCATTTTTCCAGTTCAGAATTTGAGTGCCAGCATCTACAAAATGAATTGCAGATGAGCAAATCTTGTTCATAGCCCCTGATCTTGGGTGTGTTATGAGCTACATCTGCTGAATTTTGTATGCTGCATTCTCTCTTCCCTAAACAGATTTATTGGAGCAAGAGGTGTAAAATGAAAGAAAATGGTTTGCTACCCTACTGATGTAAGGTCATCTGCTGATGAAGCCCTTATGACCACACTACTGGCATTTTCGATTCTTGAGTTTCTTCGAAGAGAGTAACTCATCATTTGGGGATATTGTTGGCTATTCTATTTTAAATAGTCATCCACTCAAGGCCAGAAGTCCCACCATTGTGAACTGTCGAACAACTGATTGAAAAGATCATCAGTTGGAGTCTCCAAGCTGCCTTAGTGCTTAGGTGATGTCAAGGAACCATCTGCAGGGGCAGGTTCAAGATCGGGTTTGGCCATGTTTTGGAGGCTCTGCTCCTCTTCTAGGCCAAAGTAGTCATCCTCACATAGAATTCCTATCAGACGCATTGATTTATCTGGAAATACAGGCTGACTGTCTTCATCATGCTTGGGATTCCCACTGTTGGATTCACGATTGATTCTGTCCGTTGCCAAATCATGCCTGCAGCTTTGGCCCTCTTCTTGTGGCTTCTCGATCAGTCAATTTAGTTTCTCAATCTATCAATAAAATATCTAATACACTTGTGATTAGATGCTTCAATTAACACACGCAACTGGTGTTGGGACTGTTTAATGCTATTCAAGGAGGAGATTGGTGGAGTATCTACCTGGGTGATCAGGGATTGCTTCTCTTTCTTGAGAGATTTGAACCGGGAATAGAGGGCGTTGTAGTTGGCGTGAAGAACGGCGAAGTCACACTCCAGCTGCTTGGACTTCCATCAGGCTCTCTTGTTCTGGAATCAAATGGCCACCTGGCTGAGCTGCAGCCCCAATTCCCTAGCGAGCTACAGCTTCTTCCAAGGCTCTAACCTCGACTCGGATTTGAAGATAGACTCCAATGACCTGATCTGCTCATCACTTAACCTTCTCTTGTTCACCAGCTTGTTCTCCTTCTTCCTTGTGCTTGGAAGCGAGTCCATGCCTTCGAAGGCAGCAGCAGCAGAATATTCTCCTACATTAAACATGTTAAAAGAAAAAACGGTGCTGCCCTGCTTTGATGGACGTTCTTTGATGGACGTTCTGGTGTATATGGGGAATAAAAGAAGGTGGTCCAATGTAATCCCACAAAGAAACCGCAGTAGTAAGACAAAGGAGAGTGAAGGAATGTAGACGGAACCTCCAAAAAGAGCAACTCCATACACTCAATGAAAAATTTGAACAGTATAACTTCACTTTCTATACAGCATATTTCATTGTAACAGCATACGAAGTCGACTGAGCAAAGAAAGCCATCATTGGAGGAAATTGATCAATGCACAAGTCTAAAGTAGCCACTGCTTCTTATAAACTGTAAAGCTCCATCCTTTTCGCAAGGTTAGAAATCTACTCATTGTGTTTTCTGTCTCTTTTATCGCGAGACACAATTACCTGGTCCTTCTCGCTGTGCAAGAGCAAGCTGAGCTTCCACTTCCGCTCATCAATGTTGGCAACAGAAGATGATGCCTACAAAGGAGACAATTTTCAAGACACGGAATAACTAGGTGTTTAATTATGCATTTAAACAAGGAACGGAATGAATTGGACATTCGACTAAGCCCGAGAGCTAAAGAATGCTTCCAAAAAAAAAAAAAAAAAAAAACAACTTGCTCAAAAGAATCGCAACTTCTCGTCATCAAAACCAAACCCATCTCCAAAAAACTGTACACCAACTAAATTCAACCAGAACCAAACCCGAACATAACAAAACTGGAAGGGAGAAGAAACAAAGGACAAGTCTCACCGTCTGAGAATTGCTCCACGGCATAGCCGCAGAACCACCGCCTTGCCGCAAAAGACCTCCCTTGCCAGAGCGCCGTTTTGAGAACACGCCGAACAAGGAGCGCTGCTGCTTGCTGACAGAAGCGCAAGGGGGGCGGGGGCTTGGTGGCGCATCCCAGAAGAGTGCATCTCAGCATGATGTTAGGCATGTTACCGAGGAAGGCGATCGAGGCATCTCCATCTAAAGGCCAAACTGAAGAGCCAGAGTCACCGATTCTTCAGGCATTAGCTAGCATATCAGAGCCGCCAATGGGGCTTTGACAGGCGATGGGAGGCTTGGGGAGGCGTCGCCGTCGGCGTTCACGACAAGGGGTGCTTCGCGGAGGAAAGAGGTAGAGCGAGTAGAGCGACCTCCGCTCGGGGAGGGAACAAGGCGAAGGTGGGGCACTTGAGGAAGCGACAGTGGAAGTGGAGGTGGCATCGGCAAGCAAGGGCGGTTTGTAGAGGAGAGAGAGTAGAGCAACCTCCGCTGGGGGGGAGGGACGTGACGGCGGGGCACTCGGGGAGGCGACAGCGGAGGTGGAGGCGGCTTCAGCGTCGGCGTCCACGAGTGGGGTGCTTTGCAGAGGAAAGAGAGAGAGCGAAAGCAAAGGTCGCGAGGGTGAGGGAAAATGCGATGGCGGGGCTCAAGGAGGCGGAGGTGAAGGGGGGTCGGCTTTGTGGTTCTTTTCTGGAAGAGAGGCACCATGAGGAGAGAGAGAGAGCAGAGATTTGAACTCCTTTGACCTCTCTTCACTAGTTTGTCTTCTCGTCCGTAACGGAATGGAGTAAACGGAACCGGGGGAAAGAGAGAGGAGAGAGTAGGGAGATTACGTTAATTTTTTTATGGTTGCCTACTTGTGAAAGTTGCTTACGTTAATCTTTTTATTAGGCATATTACTATATTGCATTTCTTATTTTAACTTATCAATGCTACACATTTGACACATTTTCTTGGTAAATAAATATTCTTCTTTCATTAACAAGAAAATACAGGAAGTGACATAATGAAATCTCTCATTTCAAAATGAATTTTCCATCCATTTATTACTTCTTGAACTTTTTAAAAATCTGCTCAAATTCATGCCACATTATATTTAAATGCACAAAAGTGTAGGCCTCCTAAATCATCACTACACTTCTATCAAATCTTCATTGCCATTTTGCCATTCCTCATCAATGCAAATGGCGTCCACCCATGTCAAATCACAAAGATACCATTAGTTTCAGGTATAACAAGTTCATGCGCCCCCTCGCTCCAATTGAAGTCCATGAAAGGAACTTGAAAATAGAGAGTTACGTCATTTATTCCCAATGTCTAGGTACGAATATTTCATGTGCCAAGATAAAGACTTTTGGCAGTTCAAGCATTTATTATATCCATTCCACTAATATAATGCATGCATGCAACAGCTTAATGAGCTTTCTTAAGCCGGTGGGTCCTCATTTGGCAATCTTCCTTCATTTTACGTAGGGACTCATAAGAACTACCACATTTCCTCATGGCCTTCTCCTGTGCTACTCTAAAGTTCTTTTACTCTAGCACTTATCTTGTGCCCTTCTTTCTCTGCCATTATTGTCCTCACCAACACCGCTATCTCCTCCTTCCCCAACAGTCTTCTTTGATGGCCGCTACTTCGGCTGGATTGTCGCCCCAATCTCCTTTGTGAGGAGCGTCGGGCTTAGCCTTTGCTCAGCATACAATGGCTAGGCAATCATGGGCGATTCATTCACTATGCTTTCCAAGGTGGAGTTCCATCTACAATGATAGAAGAAGCTGCCTAGTGATGGATGGCTTAAGATGTCCACCTGTGGGGCCCATGATGGGAGTATTAATCTCACGTCATGGGTACATGTTGCAAATCCATTTGGCAAAAAGCTCAAGGCCTAGTAGCTAGCGCCACCCTACCCCGCATCAAAAAACAACCCATCAATAAATCTAGTGATTGGTTTCCTTAGTACTCATATTGAGCCTATGAAATTATACATTTGTAGGATGAAGAAATTAATGGAGCATATAATCAAATAACACTAATAAAAAGCTTAATCTAAAATTGTGATGCTTTTCAATTTATAATTCTTTGATTATTATTAGGTCATTTGTGAGTGAAAAAATTTTACATTTATTATTGGATTGAATGACGTGTGTGCAATCGGTTAGTTGTGTGAATGAAACCTTCCAAAATCAATTCATAGGAAACAAGGCACATTCTTTACACTAACAATAATCTAAAAAAAATATTATTATAATAACATGGAGCATTTATTTGGCAAGTAATTCTTAGGGGTACACGCAAACTACCTCAACGCTTTAGCTAATTTGGCTAATGGATTTTGTTTTGATTCAGAAAAAAAGACTAAATACATTGGTAACTCTTCTCCACTTCATCCCCATACCAGGTGGTCCTTGGAGGGTCAGTGTGTGTTTCTTCCATTCTTAATAAGAAATTGATTAGAGGAATGAGAAAATCTCCTATGACCGGACCTCTTAATAATAAGTTACATGGAATAATTATTATACTTAAGGTTCCCTTTGTTTCGTTTGTTTAAACTTATCAAGTTATTCTTCCCTTTTTAAGATAAAGATTGTTAATCGGTGAGACACGAAAAATGTCAAAATTTATGATGGGACTACTTACGTATAATTTGCTCATAATATATGGAAAAGTTAATGCATGATTCTATGGGCCTAGGAAATATCATGCCTCTACAGTCTTTCACTATTGGATTAAAGCACAGCATATCTCATTCCAAACTAGTGTAATTTCTTTTTTGCTTCTAGATCCAACGGTAAGTTTGTGAGCCACGTGCCTCCCAAGACCACAGACTCGCCTGAAGAGTTAGAGGCGATTCTATAGTCTTCAAAAGACATCTTCTCCATATAATTTTCACTGTGAGATTGAAATATAATAAATCTCGATTGTTCAATAGATCTCAATCACTTGACCCCCCCAAAAAACAAAAGATCTTAGTCTTAATGGTTGTAACATTTTTCTTTTTGATTTAATGGTGAATAGTCCAGGAGACACGGGTGTCTCTTAGGAAATATAAACTCACCTAAAGAGTGAGGTGCTATTCCATGGTCCTAAGGAAGCATCATGCTTTTATAATTTTTTCACCGTTAGATTTAACTACAACATGTCTCAACCGTTCAATAGATTTCAACTTGATGGTTCTGCCGAAAGAAAAAAATTGGTGGTAGTCATATGGACTTTTTTTCTTGACACAAGGGGTACCTAGATAGTTGTCAATTACAATGACGGGTGTAAGCCCATGCTAACCTAGTAGGAGGGTTCTCACCTCTGTCTACTTACCTTAGATGCAAGAGGTTAATATACTTACCTACTAGGTGATAATCAAGACATATGTCTTGACGTGGTGTATGCCTTCATCACCATAGGTCCCTTTAATTCCCACCCAATCTTTTTCTTCTTAGGTGAGTGACTAGGGTGACATTGCGAGGTTTCTCAATCTAGTGTAGATCTCCACCTATTTCTTTCTTTTGAGATTTTTAAGGACCTGCTTAGCTGCTCTATCCAAGAGCAACTTGATATGGCATCACCTTGATAAGAATCAAAAGGAAATTCATTTAAAAAGACTAAAACTACCCTAAGGTACATCGACTTGTGCTCAACTAAAGTGACCATAGACAACGCGGCCCACTTAAGGTTGGCTTGACCACCTCAAGCATGTCAAACAAATTACACCACTAGACATGGTGAGGCCTGAGTCTGCAAGCAGGTTACATGCTCAAGGCTCGCCCAATTGCATAGGCAACGTGGGTTTTTTATATTTCTAAACGAGTTTAAGATCAAAAAACCAAAAATGGGAAAATTTATCAAAAGTATCTCGGGGTTAGGACACTAGAAGTGCCATAACTTTCGTGACGGCGTTCACTTTGGTGCCAAAAGGCAACGTGGGATTTTTTTTTTTTTAAAATAAATTTTTATATTTCTAAATGAGTTTAAGATCATAAAAAAACCAAAAATGGGAAAATTTATCAAAAGTATCTCTAAAAAGGAAACAGAAAAAGATAATCTTAAAATATGGAATGGAATTAAAAAATAAGATGCACATCTCACAAGATTTTACATCATCAAGGAAAGGATTACAAATTGCATTCTTAAAAGGGAAGAATTATTTCACTAGCAATTCATGCACGAGTGGTGACATCTGCACCAATAAATAATTGGTGGTGGGTATAGAGAATGGTTAGTCAGTAGGGTTTTTTGTGTTGAATATATGTGAATACACTTAGGATGCACTAGGTAACATATCTGTTCCTGAAAATAATTTTTTTTAAATAGTTTTTTTCTATTTCTATTTCTAAAACAATTTCTTAGTAAAAGAATAATTTTTGTGATTGTACAAAATTTCTATTTCTAAAATAGAAAAAAAAAATAGAAATACGTTTGGTAAGACTCGTGGTTTTTTTTTGTAACATAAATTTTTTTAATAATTTTTTAAATAATTTTTTGAGATTATTCTTTTTGTCTTTTTTTTTCCTTCCTTCTTCTTCCTGTTAGAAGAGGAAGAAGAAGAAAAGAAAAGAAAATTTATTCCAGAAATTGTTTTTGGGAAGAAGAAGCTATTTTTTTTAACTTCTTATTTCTATTTCAAATATATTTCCTAGAACAACTTTCTATTTCAAGTAGCTAATGTTACTAAATAGATTATTTTATTTTATTTTATTTTATATTGAAGAACAAAATGGCGGCTGCGATCAACAAGTTTTGTAATTGTACAAAATTTCGATCCGAAATAGAAAAAGAATAGAAATACATTTGTTAGAAGAGGAAGAAGAAAGAAGAAAAAAAAAAAAGAATTTATTCTAGAAATTGATTTTGGGAAGAAGAAGCTATTTTTTTCTTCTTATTTCTATTTCAAATATATTTCCTTGAACAACTTTCTATTTTAAGGAATAAAAATACTAGCTAATGTTACTAAATAAATTTCTGTTTTTTTTTTAATACCGAGGAACAAAATAACATAAAAGTTGGAGTGTTAACTATTTTTGGGAGAGTAAATTCTTTTCCTCTAATTTCTTTCCTTATTCTCCCAATTTAGATTTAGATATGAGAGTTTTACTCTCCCAATCTTAGAATTGGAAGCTATTAGTTTTGTAACACCCGAAATTTTGTTTATTTTGATCTAATTCTATATTTAAAAGTTTTCATGAATAATACTCTATCTCTAGTTTCAATAGTGTTCATAGTAGTTTTGGTGTTAAATTTGTACTTGTTCAACATTTTTTTATTAAAATATTGCAATTGCTAAAAGATTTGCTCTCACAAGTGTTAGATTTTCAATAGTGTTCATAACAATTTTGATGTCAAATTTGTGCTTGTTCAATATATTTTTATTAAAATCTCGTAGTTACTAAGGACGCGCATGATAATCATTTTATTATTGTTCTTAAACTATTTTTCTATTCCAAATTTATTTCTAGAACATAAATCTATTTGGTAAAATAATTTTATTATTCTATTTTTGGAACAAATTTTTAGTTCATAAATGGTTTGAAATAGAAATAAGAAGTAAAAATTTTCGACTTCTCTATTTCTAGAATATCAACAATGAGAAATAAAAACTCTTTTCTTTGCTTGTTCTTGCTATTAGCTAGTTGACCACCCACTATTGCTGCTTACTATTTGCCCCTCTCGCCACACCTTGTAGTTGCCACTAACTATCATTCCCTGCCGATTATCATTGATTGCTACTACTATTTCCTATTGCTTCCTATCGATTGCCATCTATTGTCGCCAGTTGTGGCTGCCCACCATCACTGCTGGTAGCCATTGGCCACCTCTTACCGTCTACCACCACTCGGGAGGAAGAAACTTTGTATTATTATCAAATAAATTTTTATTCCGAGAATAAAATTTTTGTATTATTATCAAATGCGTATTTTCACTCAAAAACTCATCTAGGAATAGAAATATGATTTTTT
The DNA here is from genome assembly GCA_014182735.1 of Corymbia maculata. Lineage (NCBI taxonomy): Eukaryota > Viridiplantae > Streptophyta > Magnoliopsida > Myrtales > Myrtaceae > Corymbia > Corymbia maculata. The sequence continues at coordinate 13,568,842 of CM024689.1, forward strand.
TTTTCCAGAAATCAATTTCTAGCTAGAATGGTTATTATTCACGTTGTAAAGCATTCGCCTACACAAATGTTAGATCTAAGCTTGTTCAATATGTTTATGTTGTCTCCATACGATGATGGTGCTGGGGACATTAAACCTAGGTATACATCGCCAAAAGGCAAAACCATAGTAACTAATGGAAATCTCAGTGTATACTTATCACTGATGATTTTTTTGATTCAGTGATCAACCTTTGATCCTTTCGTTTTAATGTAGTCACAGATCTTATTTTTAAGGATAAGCTTATGATCTCTACCAACCATGCTTTGATAATATACCTTCATTTCTGGTTTTTGATTTGTTTTAAAATATTATGGACTCGTTTTGTTATAGTGACTATTGAGATTTCCAATGAATCCTTTCATTAATAATTTTTATAAGGAATGGAAATTTCTTTCAACAAAAGAAAATAAAAAAAAAAGAAGGAATGAAAGCAAAGTTTCCTCAATACCGAATACATGAATGGGTAGGAGTCATACTCTTACATCATCAATACACTTCAACCAAATCTTTGCCAATTCAAGCATTGTACTATCAATCTGCATTATTATTTCCATTCCATTGATGTTTATGCATATATGCAATGACTCAATGAGCTTTCTTAACTTGGTGGATCTTTATTTTGCAATCTTCCTTCATCTTACGCAAGGACTCGTAGGATGTGCCTTCTTTAGTCACGGCCTTTTCCGCGCTGGTCTTGAGCTCTTTAACTCTAGCCCTTATCATGTGCCCTTCTTTGTCCACCATTATCATCCTCACCAACTTCTCTATCTCCTCCCTCCCCACAATCTTCTTTGATGGCAGCTCCTTTGGCCGGATTGCCACCCCAATCTCCTCCGTGAGGAGTGTCGCATTTAGCCTTTGCTCGGCATACAGTGGCCAGGCAATCATGGGCACTCCGTTCACCATGCTCTCTAGGGTCGAGTTCCATCCACAATGAGATAGGAAGCCGCCCACTGATGGATGGCTCAGGATGTCCATCTGTGGGGCCCACGATGGGATTATTAATCCCATGTTGCAGGTGCGCGCCTTGAATCCATCCGGTAGAAAGCTCAAAAGTTCATCGCCATTACCTCCCTTCCCCACGTTAAAGAACGACCCATCAAGAGATTTGGTTGTTGGTTTCCGGAGTACCCATATAAACCTATGAAATTATACATTTGTAAGATGGAGGAATTTATGGTGTATATAACCAAGGAACACTAAAATGAAGCTTAGTTTATACAGGCGATACTTTTTAATTAACCTTTTTAGATTATTATTAGGTTTTTTGCAAGCGATAAATTTTTTTTACTCCGCCGTTGGATTGAATTATATATCTACCACAAATAAATTATATGTGTTTTCTTTTTCTTAAAAGTGTACACGGGGTCGGCTTCACGAGGCAAAAAGGGTTGCTTACCAGCCCCGCCCCGGGGAGCATTTTTGCATGAAAAATTTCAAACTATACCTTTGTCCGCTCAGCTCCAATCCCCAAGCCAGCTCGACCAGCTGCTCAGCCGACATGGTCCCTCCGCTTCCAAACGAGACGAATAACACCGACTTGCTCGGCTGCTTATCCAGCCATTCCAGCAGCTCCTTCCCCAAACCGGCTGGTCCCACCGGTCTAATGAGCGGCCCAATGGTATATATCGGACCATTCGCAACCCGGCCCAAGAACTCCTTGTTCCTTAGTGCAGCGAGCATCTCCACCTGCAAAGCCTCCCACACGTTCAACAAGATTCCATCTCCCGTTGGGATCTCGCTAGCCAACCGCACGTACTCGCGGTACTGCTGGTCAGATCGGTCCAGCATCGGGTCCACCACATCCTCTGGTCGGACCGGCTTGCAACCCGGGATATTGAACGGTTCGGTCTGGTCCACATACTCTCCCTTCACTTCCTTGTCCAGCATCGGGGAATGTAGGAGCAACGCAAGAAACCATGCATTGGAAGCGATGTAGACGTACTTGGGGATTCCCAGCTCGTCGCCAATGCACAGATGCTCCGTCCCAAACAAGTCCACGATGAGGACATCGGGCCGGGCCTCCATCGCTGCAAGCGCTGACCTGAATGCCGGCCGAGTCTCGCGCATCATGACCGCGAGCCTTGTGACCATAGTGGCATTCGGGCTGAGGGCCACGACTGAGAGGTCTGGGGGTGGTAGTTCCACGATGTTGAGGAGTTTGGGGGTCATGGCAGACTCGATGATCTCGGCCTCAGCGCGGGAGGCCTTCAAGGGGAGGACGAAGATGGTCACCTCGAAGCCGTGGTCGGTGACGAGGCGCTTACCGAGCTCGAGGACAGGGATAAGGTGGCCCAGGCCGGGGCTCGAGAGGAGCGCCGCCCGGAGCTGTTTCTGCGTCTCCATCGTTGAATCGGAGGAAAGGAGGTCGAAAAATATGTAAAGAAGGGAAGCTTAGTGTTTGTACGAGGAGAATGTTTTGCCTGAAACACAAGTTTGGTGGAAGGGGTTTTAAATAGTTGCGAGTACCCGCTCAAGAACTACATGAGATTCAACGTTGATTAACGGATAAGCTCTGATCCGTCATAGTCAAGTCGACAGGCTAACGGGTCTAATTAGGCTTCTAAGAAAATTTGTTTTAAAAGCATATATTATACCACCGGAATGAACGAAGAAATTCATGAGATGTGATATATAACGTGGGGAAAAAAAAGACAAACAGGCGTTTGGCGGTGACTTAGTCAACTCTATAACATTGCTCAACAAGAGATGGGATCATTCACGTGATCATGACCTGATCTTGCCACCTTCCATTTGGTGGCGCCCTTAGCCGCCCGGCACCTTTCACATTTCAACAGAAAATTATTAAAAAAAGTTATAAATCTATTATAATTATGTAATTTTGATTTGAAATATTTTTTTAGCCAATTTGTCATAAAATTTTTGCATTTGTATCATTTCACCATCCATCCAATTTTTGGAAATAATTTTGATCCACGGATACTAACGTAACGCTATTAGCGCTAACATGACATTTTTAAAACAATTTTTTAAATAATTTTTTGAATTTGAATTTTTTGTTTTCTTAAATTTTTTTCTCCCTTCCCCTAGGGTTGGCGAGGGTCGGCTGATGAGCCAATCCCAAGGGAAGGGAAAAAAATTAAAGAAAAGAAAAAGAAAAGAATTTTTTTATTAAAATATCTATTAAAAATGTGAAATTAACACACGTAGTTGAAGACTTTTTTGTTATTATTCTCCTTCAATCTATTGATTAAGGCTAATCATTTTGCTTACGCAATTGTTTTAATATACTTTTTTCTCTGGAACTTATCACCGCATCACTCGCTTCCAAGATCCGAGATTTCCAATCATTGAAACGTGGGAGAATGGCGGTCGCGCTGCATCCGTTTGACTTCGATTATGACCGAGGGAAGGGTCATGCGTGATTCGCGGAAAATTCTGGTTATTTTCCCCCCGGATGGGGGGTTTGGGAGGAGAGGGTTGATCCTCAGTTTTGAACATGACCAAATCTCTTTCGTCCATTGAAAGAGTAGAAATAGGAGCTTCGGTGTTTCTGGCATTCAATGACATATTGGGCGGAGCGAATTAGATAACACTTTTCTCTTATAGAGATTTTTCTTCATAGGTAGCGCATCAGCTATATAAACATACTTTCTAATAGCTGATTGAATAACCTACTAGTCCATTATGAGTTTTATTATATATTGATTCCGAACTTACTTATGTTTCTATAATGATTAAGTAATGAATGCTATTTCTTGATAAAAAAAAAAAGGTGAAGTAGAAAAACAACACTCATAATTTGAACGTGTGATTCTCCGATGCTAGCATTATTCATGATTGGGCTGCCTCTGGATACTTTGCTTTAAAAAACAAGTTTAGTGTTGATATTGTTAGAATCATTCGAATATTGTAACACTGCCTATAATTATATATAAGGCAGAAAACAAAACCCATAATTTTTATAAGAAGAAAGAGACAACTCTCGGCCCACACATATTTTTTTTTATAAAAAGAAAGAGACAGCTGTTGGCCCACTTAGATTCTAGCCCGTTCAGCCCCGACCCAAATTGCACCGGCGCACCATATAGTCCAAACAGACTAACCACGGTCCGTTTAAATCCATGACTAGCCCAAAACTAATTAAGCCAATTAAGCCCATGCTACTTCACTCCTCCCATTTTGTCTTTTTTTCTGTTTCTATTTTTTTTATTCCCTTCGATCTTCTTCTTCCCCGAACGTACCTGCACCTTCCTCTTCACCGAAGCCCACCTCCTTCCTTCTATTCCTTCTGCCTTTTTTTCTTTTCGTTCTTTTTTTTTCACTTATCTTTTTGTGTTTCTCTTTTCCTCATTTTCCTTTTTAATCTTACTTTTTTCTCTTGGTCTGCTTTTCAGTTTCTTCATGCACGCCCGACGTCTTCATGAAGCTTCTTCTGTCCGACTATTTCCTCCACTGAACCAACGCCAACAAACGCCGTCTCCGGCGAAATTTCACCGGTGCTTGGACCACCATTGCCCATTGGTCATACTGCTCGACCGGCGGCGACCGCCGCCAGCCACCTTTTCTGACGACCGTTAATCCGTTCATTGGAACAAAGAAAACCCTCGCTCTGCCGACGACTGCGCGATTATTTCGCAAAGACCATGCCAAAACATAGTGACCACACAAACAAAAGCATGATTAAGCAGCTGCGGATGCAAGCACGGACCGATTCTAAGCTAAAATATGGACTGACTTTTTGAATCTCTTTGAGGCATTTTGTCGAACATGTAAAGTGCATCGACCAAAAAGGAGCTATCCAATCCGCTAGGAACTCAAACACGGGCCTAGACTCCTAACCACACATGCTAGAACGTGAAGCAACATCAGCAAATGTCACCGAGGCCGAGGCTTGTGCGAACTAGTCGATTATGAGCCCCGGCCCGGCGCCTTGCAAGAAAGAGTGACTATTCTCAGCGGGAAGGCCTACCTGGTTTGAGAAAGGGTTGTGACGGACAAGGGCAGATGGACAGACCTTCGGTGATGACCCAGTGTTGGGGGAATCCGGTTTTAATTTCTCCAATAGCTAAATTTAATTCATGATCAATTTCTCCCCCGAAAAACTAGACGGACCAAAACCAACTTAGCCTCAACAACAACCAGCAACAATAACCAGCTAATATATTTTCACGATATGCAAATATAATGCGGAGATAATAAGAAAACAAGACCAACAAGAACACAAAAGATTTAACGTGGAAAACCCAACCGGGAAAAACCACGGACCGCCCAAAAATCTTCCACTAATCACAAAGAATAGCAGAATACACCAATTATACTTCTCTAGTCATACACTAGAGGATCAACGTCAATATTACAATCACAGTTTTTCATCACAAAGATGAATAAACAAATTCGGAATCCGAAAAATCTAACCGCAATCGGAGAATTCGGAGGCGATTCTTGATGAACGAATACCATCAACTCGTAGCCATTGGTCTCGCGAACAACATACTCGAATTTGAGCAAATTCCGTCAACATCTTGCCTTCGAAACGTTATCACAAAAATCTCTCCTCTTTCTTTTCTTTCTTCTCTGCGCTCTCTTACTTTCTGGTGGTTGTTTTCTCTTCCTCGAATTCTGTACGTGGAGCACCCACTAAAAACTGCACACAGCAGTTTCTTCTTTTTCTTTTTCTTGACCGTTTCCTTTTCTTTTTCTTTTTTTTATTCTGGCTGGGCCCCCACAAGAGGTGGACCCAGTCAACACCCAGCACACTCTCAAGCTCGCTTTTTCTCTCTACTTCTCCTCTCTCTCTCACGCTTGAATTCTCTTTCAGATTTTCTCTCCCAAGTCCTCCCTCCCTTGGTCTTTTTTTCTCTCCCTGTTGGAAATATGGTCGAACATTTTGAGATTGATTTCAATTGTGATTGATTTAGTCAATCGCTAATTAATACAATAAATAGGAAAATGGCGATACATGTATATTAATTTCCTTTTTAATTCTTTCACTCTTGCATTATAAATTCATCGATGTACTTGTAGACATAATATACAAGAAAGCCATTTCTCTCTTTCTTCCATTTGCTCTTGTGTCATGGTATTAGAGCAACGCTCCTAATATAACTTCCATAAATCTTCAAAATTGCCTTCGTGTTTTTTTTTTTTTTTTTTTTTTTTTTTTTTCTGACCCTTTTGTGCAAGCCTTCATTATGCAAAACAAGCCGGCAAATCATTTAGGAATTTTGAAATCTTATCATGGAAGAAAGTGGGAATATCGAGAATAATAAAAACCCACCAACCATCAGGTATTTCACTCGAAGAGGAGTAGCCTTTGCTTCGGGCTAGATCCCAGGCCCAACAATTTAGTGGGCTTCGATAGTCCCACCAATCCAATGGTATCCCATCCAAGGCCATCGGGCAATTGGGCTGGGACAACCACGGGCCCCATACCCATCTCTAGATCAGCCTAATAGTAAAGGGGCTGACTCAACTGATGATTCAGCCCAGATGAATCCGGGTTACAGACCAAGATCCATACTGGGTAAGGGAATGGATCCCTACCTAGTCTTCCAACTTGGGTTCACGCCATACCTTTTTCCATTCACTAGCGATAGCCATCTTGAACTTGGAGATTTGCTCTACACCTGCTAGCGAATGGGCCGGAACTATGCCTAATTAGCTAGCAACTTACCAGATCGGAAAACTACACTTCTTGGGCGCAAGATCTTTAGCGAGCTCTTGTCACCAAGGACAAGGAGGTCTTTATTGACGTGCATTGTCCCTTTTCCGATTGACGAGCGACTACAAATGCATTGTTGATGATGCAACCAACTGGTTCGCACTTGAATCAAGAATTGTTTGACACTTGAAGTTGTAGTCGACCTTCCTTCGAGGGAGGATTCAAAGACATTTTGGGACAATATACGGGAAATGTATGGAAAGTTAGATCGAGCTCGTTTATTCACATTGACTCAAGCCTTGTCAGATTTAAAATAGGGCAACCTTTAGTCACCGTGTGCTACAATCGGCTCTCGGCCTTGTGGAATGAAATCGAAGTAGCTGAAGACAAATTGGAAGGACTGGAAGTGACCTTTCAACAATATCATGCTATAAAGGAAAGAGAGAAGGCCACTAGAGTTTTTATTTACCCTTAATGAAACCTACTCAGCATTTCGGTCTCAAATTCTGGCGATGGATCCTCAACCACACTCGGGCAAATCTTCCAACTAGTTGTGCAAGAAGAAAACCGGTGAGTTGCTATGATAGAGCAACCTCGGGTCGGTGAAGGGATAAGTCTCGCGGTGTTTTCATATGTTTTTGGATCAATAGAGATGATGGCCGGAGTTGGTGGAGGTGTCAGAGCTGCTAAAACCATGGGAGGAAGAGAGATCGTGGCTACGACAAGAAAGAAAAATGAAAACAACCCTAGGTTTTCAAGAATGGATGGCTGGGATTGAAGATTAGGATTGGATGGCTAGAATAAAAGCGTTAGATCCAACGGTTGAGGGAAAGAGCTGGATTGAACAATTCAAATCAGATTGCAAGAATGGATGGTTGGGATCGACGCTAGATTAGATAGTCCATGAACGCCCATCTTCTCAATCGACTGGATGGCCGTCATCATGCCACATCAGCACCAATTTATAGGGAATCATATGGCTCACGAAATGCCATGTCAAAGGGAAGGTTAGTGGACAAAATTTCAAAAATAAAAGTAAATATTGCTAATATTGCAAACGTTCACACCATACTGTTGATACATGTTGGAAATTGCATAGGAAACCAAATGATAAAAAAAGGCAAGGAATCCACAGTTTATCAGGTTTTTGCACAGAAAATAGGTGGGACACCCAATCAGACGATCACCAAAGAACAATATTCAAGTATTGAGCCAGCTCAAGAGTAGTGATAAAGGTGTAGTAGGATTCTCAGGTACCATTTTATATAAAAAGAATTCATCTTCAATTGATGCATGTATTATTGATACAAGTGTTAGTGACCACATAATATGTAATGAGTATTTGTTCTCTCATGTTCATAAAAACACATAATCCTCTATTACGGTACGTGTTCTTAATGGGAACATCCTAATGGGAACATTACTCATGTTACCAAAATTGGTACCATACATTTTAGTCGGAACTTTATCCTAAAAAATGTCTTATATATTCCAAATTTTGAGTTTAATCTTCTTTCTGTCTCAAGAGTATGTATGGACAATTCTTATCATGCCATATTCAATTCTGAAAGTTGTGTCTTTTAGGACCATTTGACTGGGAAAGTGATGGGCTTGGATAATATGGCACAAGGACTTTAATTTTGGATCAATTCCCCAAAAGATTTAGAATTAATGAATAAAAGAATTTCTTGTAATGTGATTAATAAAAATAAAAATCTCATTTTTCATCAATAACTAGGCTACAATGCACAATTTTCACATTCAAAATGTCCAATCTATCATTTAGTTAAACAGTCTCGAACACCTTTTCCAATTAGTACATCTCGAGCAAAAAATCCTTTCTCCTTACTTCACATGGACATTTGGGGTCCCTACGATACCATACATCGGGATGGATCTTGTTTCTTCCTTACAATTGTTGATGACTATATTCATGCCACTTAGCTATATCTTATGTAGTCAAAGAGTCAAACATTCACTCACTTATCAAATTTTATTTCCTTAATTAGGAATCAATTTAGTAAATCTATACAACGAATTCGTACATATAATAATCGTGAGTTCTTCACTTTTGAGCACACAAAATTATTGTCTACTCTCGAATACTTCATGAAAGTTCTTGCACTTACACTCCATAACAAAATGAAATTATTGAACGCAAGGATATACATCTCTTAGAGGTAGCTCGGGCATTAAAATGCCAAGATTCTATTCTTGAAAAATTTTGGGATGATTGTGTGATCACAGCAACTTACTTGATCAATCGCATGCCAACTCGAATTCTTAATGGAAAATCTCCATTTGAAATGCTTTACAATAAAGAGCCAGATAATGATCATCTTAGAGTGTTTGGTTGTTTATATTATGCAACAAATGTGGGTCTTCAAGACAAAATGAGTTCCCATGCAACCAAATGTGTTTTCATGGGATATCCTCCTCTTAAGAAGGGATACCAAGTTATGGAAATTTCCACGGGAATTTTTTTACAAGCAGGGATGTCATATTTCATGAAGATGTATTCCCCTTCAAAGAGATGCTGCCTTCATCACAAGACACTTCATTAGAAAACAATCGGCCTTTTCTATTTGATGAATATTTATTTGTGGCACAGGATTTCTTATCGCATTAGGACCATCTTTAACATCAGAACCTTCAATGTCGGCACTAATGGAATCTTCAAATCTCGAGGTAGAATCACCTACTTTATTTAAAGAAATTTCCTCATCTTCTTCAATGGATATGTCAAGGATTGATTTTGAGCCATCAGTAGTTCTTGAAAATATAAATGAACAACCTCAATGTTCTGGACGGCAGACTCATCCACTTATGTGGACAAAGGACTATATATGTTCTGCAGCAAGTTCTTCAGGTACTATGTATCATGTTTATTCATATGTTTCCTTTAGCCAATTATCACCACAACATATGTGTTGTATCGGTCGAATATCAGAAGAACATGAACCATCTTCGTTTGTTGAGGCAATAAAAGATTCTAGGTGGAGACATGCGATGGAGACAAAACTTATTGCACTCACAGAGAATCATACATGGGATATTGTCCCATTTCCTCCATATCAAAAACCGATCGGATGCAAATGAGTATACAAGATCAACTTTAAGATAGATGGTTCTATTGATCGATATAAGGCTCGATTAGTAGCTAAAGGCTTTACCCAAAAAGAAGGTTTTGATTTTCATGAGACATTTTCTCCAATAGCAAAGGAAGTCATTGTATGTTTTTTCTTATCTGTCGCTACTATACAAAATTGGTCTTTGCATCAAATGGATGTGAATAATGCTTTTCTTCGTGGTGATCTGGATGAATAAATTTATATGGACCTACCTCAAGGACTTTGCAGACAGGGTGAGTCTTGGGTATTTCATCTTCGTAAGTCCTTGTATAGATTAAAGCAAGCATTAAGACAATGTTACGCTAAGTTCACCACTACATTAACCAATGCAGGTTTTCAGCATTCAAAGCATGGCTATGCCCTATTTACATGAACCATAAGGAGTTCATCGATTTATTTGTTGATATATGTTGATGATATACTGGTTATGGGAAATAATGATTTTCATGTTGCAAGATTCAAAGAATATCTGCACTTCAATTTTCACATCAAGGATTTGGGACCTCCCAAATATTTTTCTAGCATTGAGATTGTTGATCTGATAAAGGAATCTTCTTTAGTTAGAGGAAATTTATCTTGGAAATCATTTCCGAAGCAAGTTTATTAGGCTGCAAGCCGTCGGTAATCCCAATTGAACAAAATGTCAAATTAACGACATATGAGTATGATGTAAATTCCTCTTCACCTAGCAAGGATGCATTCTAGAGATCGTCAAGATATCAACGAATTGTTGGAAAGTTAATATACCTTACTATGACAAGACTTGACATAAGTTATGTAATGCAAATACTCAGCCTAGTTCATGTACATGCCAAAACAATCTCATATGGATGTAGCCTTGAAAGTTGTGAAATATTTGAAAGGATGTCTAGGACTTGGTATATTTCTATCTCATGATTGTAATATGAAGATGATAGCATTTTGTGATACAAATTATGCTACTTGCCTAATGACTAGGAGATCTGTCATTGGTTTTTGTATAAAATTAGGAAAGTCATTAATTTCTTGGGCACTATGTCATTGTCATCAACTGAATCGGAATATCAAGTCATGGAGAAAACTACTTGCGAAATTGTCTAGACTTAGGAACACAAGTCAATGGACCAAGTGAATTGTTCCATGATAATGATGCCACACTAAAATTGGTAGCAACTCCAGTTTTTCATGAAAAAACGAAACACATAGAAATTGACTATCATTTCACTCGGGACAAAATCAAAGAAGGAGTCCTGGTGACGAGGGGAATCGAAATAGTGGAATAACCTGCAGATATTTTCACTAAACCATTATGCTAGAGACAACACAAATATCTACTAAGCATGCTAGGTTCCTCGACATATATAGCCCACCAGCTCGAGGGGGAGTGTTGGAAATATGTTCGAACATCTTAAGACCAATTCCGATTGTGATTGATTTAGTCAATAGATGATTAGTACAGTAAATAGGAAAATGGCGATACATGTATATTAATTTCATTTTTAATTCTTTCCCTCTTACATTATAGATTCATCGATATACTTGTAGGCATAATATACAAGGAAGCCATTTCTCTCTTTCTTCCATTTGCTCTTGTGCTACTCTTGGATCTCTCTCTCGTTTGAACCTCCCCCGTTCGAGCTTCTCTCCGGATCCCCCTTTTACTTGTTCTCTATCTTGAAGCTTTTTAAGGCCAACGGCAAGCGTGCCTGGCTCTTGCCTTGTTAGCCTGTCGACCGGCTTGCCCCCTCGATCCGCGGATCGCGCTAGAGCTGCTTCCCTTGATTTGCCCACAACTGTCCTTCACTTTTTTTTTTCTTTTTGCAAAAGATGTTCTATGTGAGGGAGGAGAGGGGAAGAAGGAGTGGGCTAGGCCGAGAAGGAAGAAAAAAAAGGAAAATAGGCCAAGCCTGTGCGGGAAATGGGAAAGGAGAAAAGAAAGGGGGCCGGGTAGGCCCAGCCTTAGCTTAGACCCACTATGTTTTTTTTTTTAAAAAAAATTTGTAAATTTTTTTTTTGATAAATTTTAAAACTAGTGATGCAAGTGCTCTTAATGTCTATATGCAATGTAAATTTAATAATTTTTTTTGTTAAGGGGTTATAAATCAATCCATAATTTTCCAATGCGATTAATAAACAATTAAATGAGTTGCCAAAATTTAGGTGTCAACAAATGATTAGTGCAATCGGTTAATTGTGTGAACGAAATAAGAAACAATGCGCATTCTTTACACTAACAATAATCTTAATAAAAATATTTTTATAATAACATGGAGCATTTATTTGGCAAGTAATTCCTACGGGTACACGCAAAGTACCTCAAGGCTTTAGCTAATATTGGCTAATGGATTTAATTTTGATTCAGAAAAAAAGACTAAATATATTGGTAACTCTTCTCCACTTCATCCTCCATACTAGGTGGTCCTTGGAGGGCCGGTGTGTGTTTCTTCCATTCTTAATTAGAAATTGATTAGAGGAATGAGAAAATTTCCTACAACCGGCCCTCTTAATAATAAGTTACATGGAATAATTATTATATTTAGAATTCCATTTGTTTTATTTGTTTAAATTTATCACGATATCTGTCCCTTTTTAAGATAACGATTCTTAATCGACAAGACACGAAAATGTCGAAACTTATGGTGGGGCTACTTATATATAATTTGCTCATAATATATGGAAAAGTTAATGCATGATTCTATGGGCCTAGGAAATATCATGCCTCTATAGTCTTTCGCTTTTGGATTAAAGTACAACATATCTCAGTCGAACTAGTGTAATTTCTTTTTGCTTCTAGATCCAACGGTAAGTTCTCTAGCCACGTCCCCCCAACCATAGACTAGCCCGAAAGGTTAGGGGCGATTCTATAGTCTTCAAAAGACATCCTCTCCATATAATTTTCACTGTGGAATTGAAATATAATAAATCTTGACCATTCAATAGATCTCAAATCTCAATCACCCTAACAAAAGAAAAAGAAAAAGATCTCAATTTAAATGGTTGTAATATTTTTCTTTTTTGATCTAATGGTGAATAGACACATGGTGTCTCTTAGGGACCATAAACTCATCGGAAGATTAAGGGGCGATTCTATGGTCTTAAGGAAGCATTGTGCTTTTTAATTTTTTCACTGTTAAATACATATTTCAACTCGATGGTTGTGCCAAAAGAAAAAAATTGATGATAGTCATCTGGACTCTTTTTTTTTCAACACAAGGGGTACAGGGACAGTTGTTCGTTACAATGACATGGGTGGAAGCCTGTGCTAACCTAGCAGGAGGGTTCTTACCTCCATCTACTTACATCATGCATAGGAAGTTACTATACTTGCCTACCAAGAAATAAGCAAGATAGATATCTTGACGTGGTGTATAACTTTATCATCACAGGTCTCCTTGATTTCTACCCAATCTTTTTCTTCCTAAGTGAGTGGGAATATTGGAATGACATTGCGAGATCTCTCAATTCAGGGTGGATCTCCCACCCATTTCATTCCTTTGGTGCTTTTAAGGATTTGCTTAGCTGCTTAGGTCCAAGAGCAACTTGATATGGCATCACCTTAATAAGAATCAAAAGGAAATTTATTTGGAAAGACTGAAACAATCCTAAGGTACATCAACTTATGCTCAACTAAAATGACCATAGACAATGCGTCCCAGACAAGGTTGGCTTGACCACCTCAAGCACATCAAACAAGTTACACCACCAGGCGTGGTGAGGCTTGAGTATGCAAGCAAGGTTACACGCCCAAGGCTCACCCAATTGCGTAGGCAACGTGGGTTTTTAATATTTCTAAGCGAGTTTAAGTTCAAAAGACCAAAAATGGGAAAATATATCAAAAGTATCTCTAAAAAGGGAACATAAAAAAATAATCTTAAATGGGATGAAATTAAAAAATAACATGGACATATCACAAGATTTTACATTATAAAGGAAAGGATTAGAAGTTGTATTCTTAAAAGGGAAGAATTATTTTTGTATTATAGTGGAAGAATTATTTCACTGAGTAATTCATGCACGAGCGATGACATTTGCACTAATAAATAATTGGTGGTGGGTATAGTGAATGGTTAGTAGGTAGGGTTTTCTGTGTTGAATATCTATGGATGCACATTTAGGGTGCATTTAGTAATAATCTATTTCTGAGAATAATTTCTTTTCAGAAATAATTCTTTTATATTTCTATCTCATAGAATAATTTTTGATAAAAGAACACATTTGCTAACGGCATAAAATTTATATTCTCAAAATCGAAAAAAATAGGATTGTGTTTAGTATGACCAACAAAGTTTTTTGTGACCTAAAATTTCTTTTGATTTTTTAATAATTTTTTGAGATTTTTTTTCTTTTTTCCTTTCTTCTTCTTCTTCCAATGGTGGAAGCGGTGGCCATGACTGATGGTGGCAGTCAATTAGAAGAGGAAGAAGAAGAAAAGAAAAAAAGAAAAAATAACTTATTCTAGAAATTGTTCCCGTGAACAAAACTACTTTTTTCTATTTTTTTGTTTCTATTTCAAATCTCTCGCCCTAGAATAATTTTCTATTTGAAGGAATAAAAAACACTAATTAATGTTACCAAATAAATTTATATTTTTTTTTATACCGGAGAACAAAAGAATAGAAAAATTGGAGTGTTAACAAATGTGTCCTTAACTAGTCTATGCATCAACTATTTTTGAGTGAGTAATTTTCTTTCCTCTAATTTCTTTCCTTACTTTCCCGATTTAGATTTAGATATGAGAGTTTTGCTCTCCCGATCTTAGAATAGGAAGCTATTCTTTCTGATCTAATTCTATATTTAAATTTTTTTTATGAATAAGTACTCCGTCTTTAGTTTCAAGAGAGTTCATAGCAATTTTGGTATAAATTTGTACTCGTTCAACATTTTTTTTATTAAAATATTGCAGTTGCTAAAAGATTCACTCTCACAAGTGTTAGATTTTCAATAGTGTTCATAGTAGTTTTGATGTCAAATTTGTGCTTGTTCAATATGTTTTTATTAAAATCTCGCAATTACTAAGAGCGTATGATAACTATTCTATTTATGTTGTAAAACTATTTTTCTATTCCAAATTTGTTTATGGAATGGAAATCTGTTTAGTAAAAGAATTTTATTATTTTATTTTTGGAACAAATTTTTAGTTGAGAAATAGATTTGGAACATAATTAAATAGTAAAAAAAATTTCCTTCTCTATTTCTAGAACATAAATGAGAAATAAAAGCTATTTTCATTGCTTGTCCTTGTTGCTAGCTACCCACCCTTGTCATTTGTCCTCTGCTGCCCTATGTTAGTTGTTGCCAATTGTTGTTCACTGCCGGGTATTGCCTGTTGCCGCTATTGTTGCTTGTTGCCCCCTACCCATTGTCGTTTGCCATTGTCGGTCGTTGTTACTTGCCACCACCGCTAGTAGACACTAGCTACCTCCTACTATTCGCCACCACTCGGGTGAAAGAAACTTTGTGTCGTTATCAAACGAATTTGTTTTGGAGTTTTACGGACTTGTTTTGTTATAGTGATTGTTGAAATTTCCTATGAATCCTTTCATTTGTCATTTTGATGAGGAATACAAATTTATTTTGAAAAAGAAGAAGAAGAATGAAAGCAATGTGTCCTCAATACTGAATACATGAACGGGTAGGAGTCATAGTCTTACATTATCCACACAATTCAACCAAATCTTTGCCAACTCAAGCATTGTACTCTCAATCGGCATTATTATTTCCATTCAACTGATGATTTTTCATATATGCAATGACTCAATGAGCTTTCTTAATCTGGTGGATTCTCATTTTGCAATCTTCCTTCATTTTACGCAGGGACTCGTAGGATGTGCCTTCTTTAGTCATGGCCTTTTCCACATTGGTCTTGAGCTCTTTGACTCTAGCTCTCATCGCGTGGCCTTCTTTTTCCACCATTATTGTCCTCACTAACTTCTCTATCTCCTCCCTCCTCACAATCTTCTTCGATGGCAGCTCCTTTGGTCGGATTGCCACCCCAGTCTCCTCCACGAGGAGTGTCGCATTTAGCCTTTGCTCAGCATATAGTGGCCAGGCGATCATGGGCACCCCGCTCACCATGCTCTCTAGGGTCGAGTTCCATCCACAATGAGATAGGAAGCCGCCCACTGATGGATGGCTCAGGATGTCCACCTGTGGGGCCCACGATGGGAGTACTAATCCCACGTTGCGCGTGCGTACCTCGAATCCATCTGGCAGAAAGCTCAAAAGTTCATCGCCACCTCCTCCCTTCCCCCATTAAAGAACGATCCATCAAGAGACTTGACGGCTGGTTTCCGAAGTACCCATATAAACCTATGGAATTATACAAGATGGAGGAATTTATGATTTATATAATCAAAGAACACTAAAACGAAGCTTAGTTTATACATGCCATACTTTTTAATTAACCTTTTCAGATTATTATTAGGTTTTTCGCTAGCGTGAAAAAAAAAAAAATTACACCGCTGTTGGATTGAATTATATATCTACCACGAGTAAGTTATATGTTTTTCTTTTTCTTAAAAGTGTACACTGAGTCGGATTTGCGAGGCGAAAAGGGTTGCTTACTAGCCCCGCCCCGGGGAGCATCTTTGCATGAAAAATATCAAACCATACCTTTGTCCGCTCAGCTCCAATCCCCAAGCCAGCTCGACCAGCTGCTCAGCCGACAAAGTCCCTCCGCTTCCAAACGAGACGAACAACACCGACTCGCTCGGCTGCTTGTCCAGCCATTCCAGCAGCTCCTTCTCCAAACCGGCCGGTCTCACCGGTCTAATGAGCGGCCCAATGGTATATATTGGACCGTTCACAACCGGGCCCAAGAACTCCTTGTTCCTCAGTGCGGCGAGCGTCTCCACCTGCAAATCCTCCCACACATTCAACAAGATTCCATCTCCCATCAGGATCTCGCTAGCCATCCGCAAGTACTCGCGGTACTGCTGGTCAGATCGGTCCAGCATCGGGTCCACCACGTCCTCTGGTCGGACCGGCTTGCAACCTGGGATATTGAACGGTTCGGTCTGGTCCACATACTCTCCCTTCACTTCCTTGTCCAGCGTCGGCGAATGTAGGAGCAACGCAAGAAACCATGCATTGGTAGCGATGTAGACGTACTTGGGGATCCCCAGCTCGTCGCCAATGCACAGATGCTCCGTCCCGAACAAGTCCACGATAAGGACATCAGGCTGGGCCTCCATCGCCATAAGCGCAGACCTGAACGCCGGCTGGGCCTCGCGCATCATGACTGCGAGCCTTGTGATCACGGTGGCATCCTGGCTGAGGGCCACGGCTGAGAGGTCTGGGGTGGTAGCTCCACGATGTTGAGGAGCTTGGGGGTCATGGTAGACTCGATGATCTCGGCCTCAGCGTGGGAGGCCTTCGAGGGGAGGACGAAGATGGTCACCTCGAAGCCGTGGTCGGTGACGAGGCGCTTACCAAGCTCGAGGACGGGGATAAGGTGGCCCAGGCCGGGGCTCGAGAGGAGCGCCGCCTGGAGCTGTTTCGGCGTCTCCATCGTGGAATCGGAGGAAAAGAGGTCGACAAATATGTAAAAAGGAAGCTGAGTGTTTGTACGAGGAATGCCCGAAACACAGGTTTGGTGGAAGGGGTTCTAAATAGTTGCAAGAACCCGCTCAAGAATTACTTGAGATTCAACGTACCAGATTTACATATAAGCTCTGATCCATCATAGTCAACTCGACAGGCTAACGAGTTTAATTAGGCTTCTAAGATAATTTTTTTTAAAACCATAATTATACCACCAGAATGAACGAAGAATTCATGAGATGTAATATATAATATGGGGAAAAAAAGACAAAAAGGCTTTTGGTGGTGCCCTTAGTCAACTCTATAACATTGGTCAACAAGAGATGGGATCATTCATGTGATCATCACCTGATCTTGCTTCCATTTGGTGGCACCCGTAGTGGCCCAGCACCTTTCATGTTTCAACGGAAAATTACTAAAAAAGTCACAAATCTATTGCAATTGTGCAATTTTGATATAAAATAATTTTTTTATCTTGCTTCCATTTGGTGGCACCCTTAGTGGCCCAGCACCTTTCATGTTGCAATGGAAAATTGCTAAAAAAATCACAAATCTATTGCAATTGTGCAATTTTGATATGAAATAATTTTTTTGGCAAATTCAATTCTAAACATTTTTCATTTGTGTTATTTCAGTCCATCTAGCTAATTTTGGCCCATGGATATTGATGGCCCTACCGGCATTGACATGACATTTTTAAAATAATATTTTAATAATTTTTTGGATTTTAATTTTTTTATTTGTTTTTTAATTTTCTTTAATTTCTTTCTCCCTTCCCTTAGGGTTGGCGAGCGTCGGCTGATGAGCCAACCCCAAGGGAAGGGGGAAAAATTAAAGATAAGAAAAAGAAAAGGAAAAAATTATAAAATTTTTAAAATTTATTAAAATATATATTAAAAATGTCACATTGACGCACGTAGTTTAAGGCTTTTTTGTTATTCTCCTTGAATATATTGATTTAAGGCTAACCATTTCACTTAAGCAACTGTTTTAATATGCTTTTTCTCTGGAACTTATTACCGCATCACTCGCCTTCGAGATCCGAGATTTTCATTGAAAATTTTTCAATCATTGAATCGTGGGAGAATGGCGATCGCGCTGCATCTGTTTGACTTCGATTATGACAGAGGGAAGAGTCATAAGTGATTCACGGAAACATGATCAGATCTCTTTCGTACATTGAAAGAGTAGATATAGGGGCTCTGGTGTTTCTAACATCCGATGGCGTATTGGGCAAAGCGAACCAGGTAACACTTTCCTCTTATGGAGATTTTCCTTCGAAGGTAGTGCATTAGCTATATATACATACTTTCTAATTGCTGGTTGAATAACATCCCAGTCTATTATGGGTTTTATTATGTACTGATTCTGAACTTTCTTACGTTTCTGCAATGGTTAAGTAATGAATACTATTTCTTGATAAAAAAAAAAAAAAGGTGAAGTAGAAAAACAACACTCATAATTTGAACGTGTGATTCTCCAATGCTAGCATTACACATGATTCGGCTGCCTTTGGATACTTTGCTTTAAAAAACAAGTTTAGTGTTGTCGCGATCTATTTTTTCCGTCCCGAGGAGGGAAGGAAATATCTAAATAAATAGGTTTAGGGGTATTATCCAAAATGTGGATCCAAGACCCTCACTAGACATAGGCTCTCCCAAGCCCATACCCCGCGTGACATTGAGTGTTCATGAAAATCTTCAAATGAGGAGTCGCCACTAGCCTATTAGGGTCGGCTAGAAACCAAGCGAGGCATGGGAGTGGGTCTCACTTTCTACGCAACCAGAGATTGTAGAGTCGGGGACTTGATTACACTAATTAACTAATTAGTGCCCTTTCGGTACCTAATCTTGTTCCTTTCAAAAAGATTTTAGCCAGGCAATTTGGATTGATTTTAGACTTAACCACTAACATGTGAGGTGATCATGCGAGTACACAATCATTAAAATAGCAATTAGTAATTAAAAAAATCATTAAATAAATTGCAAGGGAAAATAAACACCTAGCATTAAAAGATAAATAAATGGCAATCCTAATTAAAGTAAGGGGGAAACTATAATCATCGCATCCTAAGCGTGCATTCAAGGGTAATTATATCCAAGGATAATTAAAACTCTAAGGTAAAGCCGTAAGGGTTTGTTCACTTTTAAGCACAATTTTAAACCGATGATTTTCCGATATCTTTTTAAGAGAAAATGGTCCAAGAATTATTTTATAGCTTTTTGGGAAACTCTAAAACAAACTTGGAGTTTTTGGGATTTTTGAAATTTTTGGAATTTTCAATATTTTAATATTTTTTGATTTTTTAATTAAAAAAATTTGAAATTAATTTACAAATTTTCAGGTTTCTGAATTTTCCATGAATTTTCTGAAATTCCTAAATTTTTTATGATGTTTTTTTAATTTTTTAATTTTTTATGATATTTTTTAAAGGAAATGATTCGGACCGGGTCAGGAAACCCGGCCCTGCTGACCCGATTCAGATGCCGCCGGTCCGGGTTGGGCTGAAGGAACCGAGCTGGCCTTAAGCCCACTAAAAAACAACAAAAAGGCCCACACAAGTTTTTTCTTAAAAAGCCTAATCTTGATTTCTATTTTTTTAGCCCAGCTGAAAAACCCGGCCCGTGAAAATTCAGCCCAACGGAAGCGGGCCCGCGGCGAAGCCCATCTTCTTGCCCCTATTTTTATTTTCGGCCTTTTCTTTGTCTTTTTCTGATTTTTCTATTTTTTATTTATTTTTCCCCTTTACCCTTTTTTTTATTTTTTTTTTATTTTTATTTTTATTTTTCTCTCTTTCCTTATTTTTTTATTCTTTTTGGTCTCCCTCTTTCTTTTCCTGCATGCATGCCCGACGCTCCCCCGAACGTGCCTGCACCTCACCGAAGCTCCGCCGGGACTGCCTCCACGCACGACGAGCCTGCATCGGCGTCTGGGGGGTCTCTATTTCATCGTCTGGCGTCGGTCGTTCATTCCGACCAGCGCCGAGCTCCGCCGGCCACTAGCTGGCCGGCATTCGGAAGTCGCCGGATTGACGCCGGCGAGGCCCACACGACTATACTAACACATCTAGCTCGAGATAAGCCACCGAAAAGCCAAGAAAACGCCTAAAGTGGTGCGCAACAACAGTGTAACCTCGAGTAACGCAGAAAAACCGAGAGCCGAGCTCCGGTCGAAGATTGAGTTCGAATTTTTCATTGAGGCATTTCGTCAAACAGTTAACGGGCACTACCGAATTCAAAGGTTTGCGGCTCAACCGAGCCTCGAGCGTGCTCTAGGAGTCTCCGGACGTGACCTACGAGGAATGTGGGAAAAAATGCAAGGGCTACGAGGGCCGGAGCTTGCGCGAGCTGGTCGGCCGCAAGCTCCGGCCCGGCATTCTCCAGAAATGGGACAGCGGAGAGTCAGAGAGACCTACCTCGTTCGGGGACGGGTTGCGGCGGACGACGGTGGTGGACGGGCCCCCGGCGATGGCTGACCTCTCCCTCAAGCTTGCCTTCTCCCTTCGGTTCCCTTTCTCTCTTATCTCCAGTCCGAGTTCTCTCTCCCCCGTCTCTCGGTTCTACGTTTTTCTCCTTGTCTCCGGTTTTTTTTCTCTCGAGCACTCTCTCAGCTGTCGCTCGGTTCTGCGTTTTTCTTCCCCCCGGTCTCCCTTCTCCCGGAGTCCTCTCTGATCTAGCCCGGCTCTATCCTGCTCTCTCTCTCTTTTTCTTTTTCTTTTTTTTCCCTCTGCTGTCTTTTTTCTGCAGCTTTGCTTCTGCTGACCGTTGCTTTGCTGTTGCTGCTGCTTTTCTGCTTCTGCTGCTGCCTCTGCTCTGCTTCCCCCTCTGCTGCAACCTGCTGCTTTGACTTGCTGCTGCTCTGACTTGCTGCTTTCTCTTTCTGCTGCCGGTCCCGCGCGTGGAGAAGAAACGAGCAAGAAGAAGGCCGAGAGGGCCGGGCCGAGGCAAGGGGAGAGGAAGGTGGGCCGAGCCCATGCGGGGATGAAAAGAAGAAGGGAAAAGGGGCCGGGTAGGCCCAACCTTGGCCCGGACCCACTTTTTTTTTAAATTTGATTTTTTTAATTAATTTTAAAACTAGTGATGCAAATGCTCCTAATGTCTATACGCAATGTAATTTTAATGAAATAATTTTTTGTTAAGAGATTAGAAACTAATATATAATTTTCCAATGTAGTTAATAAATACTAAAACAAATCGCTAAAATTTAAGTGTCAACAAGTGTTGATATTGTTAGAATCATGCGAATATTGTAACACCACATATAATTATATATAAGGTAGAAAAACAAAACCCATAATTTTTATGTGGAAAACCCAATGAGGTAAAAATCACAAGGTTATTCAAAACTTTCACTAATCACTAAGAATGACAGAATACACAATAGTTCATCTCTAGTCACATTCCTAGAGGCTCGACGCATCAACAATACAATAATATATCATCACCACAAAAGTGGATAAACAAAGTAGCAAGAAAGCTCTACCATAGTCAAGAGAAGTTGAGAGACAATTTCAAGAAGGATTTCAACAAACAAGATCAATCGACGTGTAGATTTTGATCTTATGAACAACATACTAAAATTTCAACCGATTCCAACAAGATTTCAACTTAAAATCTAAAGTGTCTCTTTTCTTCTTGATCACTGTCTCTCTCCCCCTCTCTCTCTCTTTTTAAACTGTCCTTTTATCTTTTTCCTATCAAGAATGTTCAGCCTTTTTTTATTGTCTTTTTTTCAAAGAATCTGTCGGCCCCGTGAGGCGGATCCAGCCAATCATGCTCGTCAAAAGAAGGAAAATGCTCACTGAAACCAAACCAGATTTTTTTAGTGTTTCCCCAGCGAGATAAACAGAGAAGTTCTAGAGATCATGATATGGTATGCTTGTTGGGCGCACACTGCAAAATTTGACACCTGAGCGATTACTAATAGAGGAGCCGTTCAATTTTATGTTTACTTAAAGGTTTAAGCCAAAAAATATAGACCAACACATGAAATTTCTTGTCATAAACAAGTTCAGACGTGCACTTTAACATTCATGATGGGAAACCCTCCTAGTTGCTTAACTTTCAGCAATCTTCGAAATTATTATTATTTCATTTTGCAAAAGAGAAGTATATTGCTTTCATATAAAGTCATTGGTTAATCATCCTGACAAAATGAAGAGCTAATTTGTTCACTTGCATAGATATAACTATTGATTTCATGCTTCTTAGAACTGTGTATCCTAACCAGTATGTATTCACAGATATTTATTTTCATGGATCATTTGTCTCCATTCTATCACTTCCATATTCTTTGTAACGGTCCACGTGATATAACGCACGGTCGAATACTGGGGTTTTCTCAAAGGTTGTCAGAGGCCTCAACTGTTCAAATAGGACTTAAATTGCAAAAGAGAAAAAACGGAGAACTATTCTTTTCACCGATAGATTTTGCTAGACCGGTACGTCAAACGGATTATTGGGGATATCAGAGATTCAACTAATTGTTTTGAAGGAATTTTCTTTAGGAAGAACCACTGTGATCATGAATGAATTGGTGTAAGAATGGAAGGATTATTAGAAAAGTCTTAATCCTATTATACAAATGCCGATTTAATTATAAACTTTTCAATTTTTGATCAATTTAATAATAAATCTTTTGATGATTTGTCAAAGTAATTCTTCTGGCCAATTTTGGCCGAATATCTCAATGTGGACACTGGCCCTTCTTTTGTGACATGCCAGCACTGATGTGGACAATTTTTTTTGTCTTTTTGTCTTTATCTTTTGCTTCTTTTTTCCTTCTTTCTGAGATTACTCACGTTCAGCATCAGGTGCACCATGTCCTTTGGTCGGACTGGCTTGCAAACTGAGATCCCGAGTCGTTCGGTCTGGTCCGGTCCAGTCCATGTACTCTCCCTAAGCTTCCTTGTCCAGCGTCGGCAAGTGTAGGAGCAACGCAAGAAACCATACATTGGAAGTGACGTAGACGTACTCGGGGATCCCCAACTCATCGCCAATCCACAAATGCTTTGAGGCAAACTAGTCCACGTTGAGGACATCAGGTTGGGCCTCCATCGCCGCTGGTGCGAACCTGAACGCCAGTCGAGCCTCGTGCATCATAACTGCGATCTTTGTGACCGTGGCAGCATCCTGGCCAAGAGGACAGGGGCAGGAGCTCCATGACGTCGAGGAGCTTGGGGGTCATGGCTTGATGATCTTGTTGGAGGTATGATTTGATATCAAGGTTGCAATACAGAATTTGGCTCAATTGATAAAATCAATGGAGATATGATTTGATATCGAGGTTGCAATCCAGGATTTGGCTTGATTGATCAAATCAATCAATGATTCAAATTGATTATGTATCTTTCATTATTTCCTTTTATTATCCATACTTTGTTCCTTAAATATGTGTAAAAGAATGTATCGACATCAAGTAAAAAAAGAACACAAAAATTCTTCTCCTATTTCCATCAGTCTTCTCTTTTCCGACTTCCAATTTGCAGGATTCTCCAATTCATGTCATGGTATCATATTGGCGTTTTTTTCCTGACCTAGCTTCCGCATCTCTGGAATTGCCTCCGCCTTGTCTCTGAATTTGTTGTTGTGACTCTTTTTTGCAAAACAAATAAGCACATGTGAGGAATTCATTTGCGACTCATTCTACAAAGCCTTCAGGATTGCCTCCGGTCAGTTTTTTTTTTCCCTTCTAATTTTGTTGTTGCGAAATACAATATGCAAAACAAGAATTAGTGTAACGGGTAGAAATCCCCGGGCATTTGATATCATCCTTATCAACAATACCATGGCAAGTAATGGGGAAAATCCTACAATGGAGGAGAACTTGAATTCACTAGAAAGTAGAGCCTCTGGTCAAGTTGATCCCCGGGAAATGAGAAACCCGCTGCTCAACGTTCGACTACTCCTGTCGAGATTCCGGGCCTGCCCCAGTGGCTGCCAGTCCAGTGGTTTCCAATTCAAGGGACATGGGCTGTCGGACCAAATGAGTCGTGGGCCCAATATAATTTACCTGGAGAAGATACAGCCCAAAATGCCAGAGCCCAACCCAATGAGTATGGATCAACTCCATTCAACGTTGGGCCCAACTCAGGTGCTAGGATGAGCAGGGAAGCCCGGGTCATTGACCCAAGCTCGTTCCACCAGGTCCTGGGATATATCTAGGGGTGTCAAAAAAACCCATCCAATCCAACTCAAAACATCCGAACACCCGAACACAAAATAAGTAACACGAAATACTATTCGGGTAATAATTATAAACACAAATGGAATATATGTTTTGGGTCAAATTAGGGACGGAACATTATTCCAACCCAAACACATTAAAGGCTTCAACCCAAGCACACCCACCCTACTCGCAAATCATCCAGCATGTCTCATCTCACAGATTCGTCGTCATCGTCCCTTAGGTCAGCCCCCATCAATCTCTCTCCCTCTCCCCCTCTCTCTTTCTCTCTCTCCCTATCTTCCACATGATTTGCTTCTTTTTCGCGACCGACGCAGAACTTTAGAAGAGGGAGTATTATTTGTCTACGGAGATGTTCACGGACAAGTTGGATGAAATTTCACGGCTTCACGTAAAAGCATTTCGAATTCCATTTGTTATATTTTTATTAAAAAAAATTATTTGTTTGAACGAGGTCTCGGAGACATTTCGAGTTTCCGGACAAAATGTTGGACGGGTTGGCCGAGGCTCGCGACGTCACGTAAGAACATTTCGAATTTCCTTTGTCATAAATTATTTATTAAAAATTATTTGTTGGACGAGATTTCGCGACGTCATAGTTCACGGATGGGTTAGACGAGGTTTCGCGGCGTCACGTAAGAGCATTTCGAATTTCCTTTATAATATTTTTTAATAAAAAATCCGAAACCCGACCCGAACCGACCCTCTTTTTTGCTTCATGTTCTATGCATTTCGAGTCAGGTCGGTTCGGGTCAAATGACATAACCCTTATTGTCGCGACCTCACCTCGGGTGCACCACCTAAGGTTTAGCTAATGGATTATTATGCCTGAACTTAGTTCGGGCTCTCCCAAGCCCATACCAATTCGCGACTTAGGGTTTAAGTTTTTAGCATGCAAATGATTTTTACTTGGAGTGGGTCGATTAGAAACCCAAGTAACGGGAGGATCACTTCACTTCTACGAAGCCGTACAAAGGCTCGAAATTCGAAAAAAATAATAGAGTTGATCAGGAATAGTTTTAGCAATAATGAGCATGGATAGACTTTGACACTAACACTATGGGTTGGGGACTTAATTACGTTAGATTTTTCTAACGCCCTTTCGATACATTTTCTCCTTTATTTTGAAAAAAAAATGATTTGCAGGTAGCTTGCATTGATTTTAATTTACTCCCTAACATGCAATGCGATCATGCGAGTGCGTAATCATTATTTAACACTCAATCATCAAAGTATTAACTAAATTGCGAGGAAAATGATGAAATTACGAAAGCATCTGCAATATTAGTTAGAAAATCACACTGACCTAAAAGTCATTTCTAATTAATACGCGATCACTCGAATTTTAGATTTTCTTTTATTTAATGAGGCCTAAAACTAACATGTAATATATGTAATGACGTACGAAAGTATCTAACTATAATGGCATGCAATATGCAACCTAACATGCAAACTATATGTCACGCAACATTAATTATTTAACTTAATCTAATGCCAGAAAATATTTAATGCAACTATCCTAGTATGTCACGCATTCGAATGACCCTAAACATGTAATGACTAGATGACATGCAATGGATGATGTGCTAGATGACATGCAATAGATGATATAATTCTATGCGACGCATAGATAATATGATGCGACCTAGACTACATGACATGCAAGTGATATGTATTTTTTTGTGTTTTTTCATGAAATAAACAAATAAATTTCCTAGTTCTAGAAATTATCCAATTCAATCTAAGGGATTAATCTAGCTTAAATCCTAGTTTATATTATCTCTAACTAAATGAACCCTATCCTAACATGCAATCTACGTCAACTAAAACATATTCTACGAATAAAATCAATCACCCAATAAACAAATAAAATCGACGAATCGTATCTCGGGCATGAGATCGAATTGGCCGATTTTCCGTGCAATCGCAAATCGTATTTCGGACGTGAGATCGGATTGATGATTATGGCACGTTAAGAAATTAAAGAATAATCTCTTATTTAAAAGGCTACTTGAAATTTGGGGATACTATAGTATGGAGTCCAATAAAATATATCCGTAATATTTCAAGTAAGGAAACTAAATATCCGAAAATAAAATCAAATGAGATTTTACCTAATTCGAATGTTTTGCACGGGTATTGCTTCCCAACTCGAACTTCCTGGATTGGACGTCAGCTGGTGAGAATCGGGATCGACACTGCTTCAAGGCGACTGACTCGCGGACGGCGGTTTGCAATGCCGCGCTTACGCTTGCGAGATAACCACTTACGGTGGAGTACTCGACAGATCAAGGAGTAGCTAAGCGCCACGACTTGACTTGGTGGACGTCACACATGGTAACTGCGTAAATTGAGGGAGCGGCTTGTGACGATATTCTTCAAATATTAAACTCTGACTTTCAGGGCCTCACAATCAAATTTTGACTTGTCTACCCTTAATGGCCCGTGTATATCAAGCAAAGAACCTGCAACAAAACTCAGTGATCCGTCAACGCCGTGGGCGGTGGATCATCGCAATTGGGAGCCCCGCGGATAACAATTCACCACGGGCAAGGAATCTGGGCGAAGCAGGAGCGCGCCATCGGCGTAGGAATTGCAAGATCAGCAGAGACTGTCGTGGTGGAGCAGCCTCGGAATAGGACTCGTCACGGTGGAACGGCGTCAACCCAACAAGGGAGCAACAAGCCAAGTCATCGCGTCAAAGGGGAGCAGCAATGTCGGGCAGGAGCTTCGGGCATCGCAAAGATGTTGAGGTGTCACGGAGATCGAGCAAACCGTGTGTCACAACTTGCAGAGGTGCAACAACGTGAGGTGGAGGGTGCTTCGCTTGAATTCAGACCTGTGCATGCATGAAGATGAGGTGTCGAGGTGGAATTAGAGTGAACTTTCCCTCTCTCTTTTTGCTGTAGCCGTCCCTCTTCTCTCTCTCGTCACTTTTCTCTCGATTTTTTACCGATGGCTCTCTCGCTCTCACTTTTGCAGCCATATACTCAGTGTGTTTTTGTGGTGTGTCTGTCCCCCTTTTATAGGCATGACAACAGGCTGTCATAAAAAAATACAAGATAATGACATGATGATCGGCTTTCTTATTGCGGATATATCCTTTTTTCTCAACTATGCAGATATACTTTATCTTTGAACCAACTCAATCTATTCATTTTTTTTACCATGTAGATATATTTTACTTTCGAACCAGTCATATCCTTGCAGATATGTTTTTCTTTTGAATCAGCCACATCCTACAGATATGTTTTACTTTTGAACTAGCCACATCCCTACCTTTTCTTGACAATTCAAAAATCAGCTGCCGCAAATTCTTGAAAGATTATGCTCCTAAAACTATATGCTATGCAATATTAAATTATGAATGATTAATCAAAATTTAGGTGCCGACCCGACCCGACCCGTTGATACCCCTAGATATATCCCTACCCGATTTTGGGACCTGGCTTCCTACCGTAGGGTCTCCTGGCTAGCGGCAGCCGCCCATAGCCTAGTAACCCGCTCTACACATCGCCAACTGACAAATTTGAATCGCGCCTCATCACACACAGTCATCGGACCAGAAAATTGTAGTGCTTGGGCTTGGGATTTCCGATGAGCCCTTATCACAAAAGCAAAGAGGGATTTCTCAACTGAATCATGCCTTTTTTACCGATGACCAATTGTGACCGTCACTAGCGCAAATGCAACTAGCTTGTCCACATATGGATAGGAAATTGTGTCTCTCCAAAAATTGCGACCTGACTTCCTCTGACAGAGGATTTAAATAGCATGTGGGAAAACATTAAAGAAATGTACGACAAATTACATCATGCAAAAAAAATTTCTTTCATCAAGCATTGATGGAATTAAAGCAAGGGACCATGTCTGTCACCACTTGTTTTAACAAGCTCTCAGGGCATTGGAACAAGTTAGAAACTACCGAGGAGAAGCTTGAACGACCCGAGGCCACATTACAACAATGCTGAAACATATGAGAGAGGGAAAAGGTGACTCATTTTTTGCTAATTTTGAACGAGACTTACCTTCCATTTTGCTCTCAGATTTAAGCCATGGAACTGGTGCCATATCTCGGGTGGACCTTCCAACAAGCTGTCCAGGAAGAGAATCAGCGGTTGGCTTCATCAAAGTATATCAGGATCGAAGAAACCGTCATAGCTTAGGCGAGGCCTCAATAGAGAGGGTTCAGGGAGCAAACATAGACCCATGGAGGTCTTCTTCCACAGCATTAGGTCTTTCAGGTGGGAAGAACAAAAGCAAATTAAAGGACTGGACGGCCGAGATTCAAAAGCACGATTGGATGGCTCACGATCGTCAATGCCATCACTCGGATTGGACACTCCCTATGAAGCTACATGGTGCCGATTTTTGCACAATTGGATGGCCCATTTTCTGCCATGTCGTCTCAAAGAGGAAATGGACCAAAAGGCAAAGGCAAATTATACTCTGATTATTGTAAGCGCAGACATCATATCATAGATACATGCGAAATTGTATGGGAAGCCCGAAGAAAAGGGAAGAAAGAAAAGGATTCTTCGGTTTTACAGGTCAAAGGGTAGTATATTGACAAAGGAAATCAAACAATTACTAATGACCAATATTAGCAACTCATGAAGGCCTTGAGACAAATGAATGTTTTCGAAAAATCTGGGAGTTTTTCAAGTACCTCATTTTGTTCAACAAACTTTATTGCTTATGATGCATGGATAATTGATTCAAGTACTAGTGACTATATAATTTGTGATAAAAGTTTTTCTGTTCGAAGCTCACAAAAATTTGAATTCACCTATCATTGTTCGTCTTTCAAATGGGAATATTATCTATGTTACACAAGTTGGCACAATCAATCTCACCCCTTCCATGACACTCAGAAATGTCCTCTATGTTCCTTAATTTCAATTCAACCTCATTTTTGTTGCCAAAGTTTGCCGAGACAATTCTTGCCGTGTTCTTTTCAATTCTGACACTTGTCTCTTTCAAGCTCCTTCGACTAGGAAACTAATGGGCTTGGGTAATGTCTTAGAAAGATTATACTTCTGGATCAATCTTCCGAAAAATAATGATTTATCATGTATAAATAAAGAATTTTGTGTAATGCTTCTTCCAATGCAAAATCATTTCTTTCTCATCAAAGATTGGGCCACGATGCTTCATTTCCTCAACCTCATTATCCAATTTGTCCCTTGGCAAAACAATCACGTATTCCTTTTCCTATTAGCAATTTGTGCGCCAAAGAAATTTTATCACTCATTCATGTTGATGCATGGGGATCTTACCACACATTGCATCAAGACAGGTCTCGTTTTTTTCTCATTATAGTGGATGATTTTTCTCGTGCAACATGGATCTTCCTTATGCAATCCAAGAAATAGGTTTTTGCTTGATTACAAGTTTATCTCTCCTCATTAAAAGATCAATTTATAACTTCCGTTCAATGCATTCGCATTAACAATGGAAGTGAATTCATTAATATTGAATGTGCGTCTCTTTTCTCTTCCCATGGAATTTTCCATGAATGTTCATTCACATACACTCCAAAACAAAATGGGGTTGTTGAATGTAAACATAATCACCTTTTGGAAGTTGCATATGCTCTTAAGTTCCAAACTTTCATTCCAAAAAACTTTTGGGGAGATTGTATGATTACGGTAGCTTATTTGATTAATCACATGCCGACTCGAATCCTTGGTGATTGAACTCCTTTTGAATTGCTCTTTGGAAAGAAACCTAAGATTCATTACCTAAGAGTATAGTGTTTATGATATGTTACTACTCTAGGCCCTCGAGACAAAATGAGTCCTCGTGCTTGTTGATGTATCTTTATGGGTTATTCGACTGCTCAAAAAGGTTCTTTGAACCATCTATAGGAGATTTCTTTATCAGCAGGGATGTAATGTTCTATGAAGATATATTTCCCTTTCAAGATGAAGCAACATTGCATGAACATTCTAGTTATGCATCTAATCATCGTCATTTTTTATTTGAAGAGGATCTATCTCACAATCAACAAATATTCTCTATTGCACCTCTTGGCATCCGATATCTCCTCTAGTCATGGAGACTACAAAAGATGCTTCATCATCCATGAATTATTCACCTCCGCCCATTGAAGAGTCACATGAATAACACTCTATCTCTCCTTCTAGACTATCATCTCTTGGTGAAATGCCATCTCCACTAGCAAAAACTGTCAATGAGCCTATACCCCTGCACCTATCCAAGATATTCAAGTTCGTTGTTCAAGCCACACCACTTAGTCACCTACTTGAACTAAGGATTATATTTGCGTTGCTCCCAACAACATCGGCTACTCGCTACCTAGTCTCTTCCTATGTTTCATTTAGTCAATTGTAATTGGAACATATGTGTTGCATTAGCTATATCTCTAAAGAGTGAGAACCATCTTCTTATGATAAACAATTCGTGATCCATGATGGCAAAAGGTCATGGAAGTAGAGATGCATGTACAAATGGAGAACCAGACTTGGGCTACTATACCCCTACTTTAACATCGTAAATCAATTGGTTGTAAATGGGTGTACAAAATCAAATACAAGGCGGATGGATCCATTGAATGCTATAAAGCTCAATTGGTGGCCAAGGGCTTTACACAACGAGAGGGCTTCGATTACCATGAGACCTTCTCTCTAGTGACAAAAGGAGTCACCGTCTGATTCTTCTTGTCTATTGTTGCCCTTTGTGATTGGAAATGACATTAAATTGATGTTCATAATGCTTTTCTACACAGTGATCTAGAAAAAGAAATCTATATGGATCTTCCACAAGTTTATGGAGATAGGAGAGTTTAAAGTATGTTGTTTTCGCAAATTCCTCTATGGTCTCAAATAGGCTTCATGACAGTGGTATACGAGATTTACTGCTACACTCACAACTACTAACTTTAAACAATCCGGACATGATTATGCACTCTTCACATGGACAAAATGTGCGTCATCTATCTATCTAATGATATATGTCGGACATACTCATTATAGGAAATGAGGAATCTGTGATTGAGAATCTCACTATGCATTTCATATTAAAAATCTAGGACCTCCTAAATATTTTCTTGGCATTGAGAGTGCCTGATCAAACTTGGGAATATCTCTTAGCTAATGAAAATTTATCCTGAAAATTATAGTAGAAGCAAGTTTATTTGGGTGTAAATTAGTAGCTATCCCTATCAAATAGCATACCAAAATTAACCAGATTTTAAAAAATTAAAATCAGCCGATTATGATGCTGGGATTTCCCCTCCCCCTTTTTTTTTTTTAATTAATCAATTTTAAAATATTTTATTTTTTAAATATATTTAATATTATTTAATTAATAATTTTAAAAATCCACATCAGCACAAAAAACTTCATCTCAAAGTAATGATCTATTACTCCATTTTTTTTTTGAAAAGGATCCATCCGCTATACTTTCCCCAAACTTCATCTCAAAGTAATGATCTATTACTCAAGGATCCATCCGGTTACCAAAGACTTGTGGGGAAGCTCATCTACCTCACTATGACAAAGCGAGATATATGTTATGTAGTGCAAACACTCAATCAATTTATGCATAAGCCAAAACAATCCCATATGAATGCAACATTGAAAGTTATGAAGTATTTAAAGAAATGTCCAGGACTTGGAACATTTCTTTCCCAAGAATCTAATATGGAGTTGAAGGTATACTGTGACACGGACTATGCTACATGTCCTATGACCAAAAGAAGCATTATTGGGTTTTGCACCAAATCTAAGGAATCACTACTCTCATGGAAGATGAAAAAGCAAACAATTGTATCACTATCATTGGCTAAAGTTGAATATCGAATCATGGTTAAAATTGTTTGCAAAATAGTTTAGATGTGAGGCTTACTTTTGGACCTAGGCGTACAAGCTAAAGGACCCACTACATTGTTTTGTGATAATGATGCAACACTTAAGCTAGCAGCAAATTCTATATTTGACAAAAGATTAAAACATATAGAATTGATTTTCACTTCACTTGAGACAAGATTTAAGATGGGACTATCAAGACCATGGGAAATGGAACCACATAATAGCATGTAGATATTTTCACCAAACCATTGTGTTAGAGACAACACACACATCTCTTAAACAAGTTAGGGGTTTTGAACATATACAAGCCATCGGCTTGAGGGGAGTGTTGGAGATATGTGTTCAAGATATGATTTGATATCAAAGTTGCAATTTAATATTTGGCTTGATTGATAATGTATCTTTCATTATTTCCTTTTATTATCCATACTTTGTACTATAAATAGTGTAAAAGAATGTCGACATCAAATAAAAAAAGAAAACAAAAATTCTTCTCCTATTTCCACTAGCCTCTTTTCCGACTTTCAATTTGTGGGATTCTCAAATTCATGTCAGATCTCGGCCTCGGCGTAGAATGCCTATGTGGGGAGGATGAAGATGGTCACCTCAAAGCCGTGGTCGGCGATGAGGCGCTTGCCGAGCTCTATGACGGAGATGAGGTGGCCCATGATGGGGCTCTAGAGGAGTGCCGCATGGAGCTTTATTGGCTTCTCCATCGATGAGTTGGAGGAAAAGAGGTCAAAATCTATGGAATGAAATGAAGCTGAGAGTGTGTATGAAGAAGATATCTCGGCTATAACACAGGGGGAGGGGTCTTTAAGTAGTTGAGATTCAAACTTGACAACCTCGCGAGCCTAGTCAAATTTTTACGATTTTTTTTTAAAAAGCATATGATATTGTATCAGTATATAAAGAATTTTTAAAACTTACACGGTATACTGATAAACATGTAAGTAGGAAAAATATTCAAACTTATTGAACTATAGCTCTAGCTTGAATTCGATATTCATTTATAGATTGTGAAAATTTGTAGCACTACTATCAACTATTTTAAAGTTTAGCTTTTCGATAAATATGTGATTTAATTTCTAAAAGTTTTGACCCTCCCTCTCTTAGGCGCAAGGTGGACTTTAACGTAAAACTAAGCAGGAAAATATAAAATAAAGAAGGCAAATAAGGGATCTGGAAAGATTTAAATTCATAATCTTTCTTATATGAAAATTCATTAGATCAATTCTAACTGTTTCAAAAGCTTAAACAATTAAATCAAGATTTAAATATTTTAACAATTATAATCAACTTGAGTTAAATCAAGGTCATGTATCTAAATTATTCATTTGCCCCAATTATAATCAACTTGAGTTAAATCAAGGTCATGTATCAACTTGTGTTTCAAATCCCTAAAACATGAGTCAAGTCAAGCTCAAATTTGAGGAAAATTGTTCAAAAGGTCCTAAACCACTTACACTTTAACCAATTCAGTCCTAAACACTTTAATTTTGCTAATTGAAATCTAAATTTTTTCATATTTTATTAATTAAGTCATAAAACCTTTTGCGTTATGCAATTGAGTCCACCTGATGTGTCTTATCCGGAAATTGATGGTGTGGTCATCGAAAGTCCTATGTGACATAATCTTATGCTAATGTAGACATTTTTAATATTTTTAAAAATATTTTTTTGAAAATTTTAATAATTTTTTCTGTTTTCTTTTTTTGGCTTGAGGGCTAGAAAGGGTTGCTGGCCACAAGCGAGGGCAAAGATGCCCTTACTATCACTAGGCAAAGGTGTCATGGACCTCATGGGCTTTGGGAGTCGTGATCTCACCTTGATGGGTGAGGGAGTTGTGGCCCTTGCGCAAACCCCATGAGGACCATGACACCCTCACCTAAGGATGGCAAGGGCCATGATGCTCTCATTTGGCCTATATATGGCAATGGCGTTATGACCCTCACCGAATCTAGGACCCATGCCAAAACGAGGTGAGATCGTGTGCCCTTGCTTTGGCTTGGGCTAGGGTCGCAATGCCATCTCCCAATGTTGGCAAGGCATCCGGCCCTTGCCTATAGTTGACAAGGGTTGGCCAATGACCCTTGTTGATGCTTAGACAAAAAAAAAAAGAAATGAAAATGAAAATGAAAAAAAAAGAAAAAAATTATAAAATTATAAAATTTTCAAAATATATTAAAGAACTTCCATGTTGACACTAGCATCACCAGCTGTGTTACATAAGACCACTAGCGATCACACTATTAAATTTTGACCAAAATTGGCTAAATATACTCAATTAGCAAAACATGCAAAGATTTAGGATTTAATTAGTAAAATTGAAATTTTTATGAGTGATTTGGTTAAAGTGCAATAGATGTAGACTTTTTTGACAATTTTCCCCTCAAACTTGATACCATATGTGTATGGTCGACTTCACTATACACCCTAATAAGAGACTCAGGTTGAGTCTGTGGTCCTCTATCGATACAATGCCTTCGTCACGTGTGTAGTAAGTCTGAAAGGATTATACTAGATGCACGTGTAAATAATTCTTTTGTGCGTGTATAGATGAGTTAAAATGGGCATTTCTAAGGATCACTCAGCAAAGAAGTTCAGCTTTCATTACCACCAAAAGCTTATGCACAAACTCCGTGTGTGATATTCTGTTCTCTGCTTCCGAAGGAATCGCTTATACTTCATCATTGAGTAGATCACTGGTTGGAACACTCGGTGCACTCCCGATGGAAAATGACTGTCCGATAGACCGATGCTCGAACATTTGCTCCTAGTAGATTTCGTATCCCACGCCATCTGTTCATAAGCTCTAAAAATTGTTGAGGTTTGGTTCGTGCAAGAGCCATAGGGGGCAACACTTCCGAGTCACCAAAAAGGCTTTTATATTTTAAACCCGTATCATATTAATAGTTTGGATTTGGACCCATGAATACATATTGATATATGCCACCACTACATAATATCTTTCTCTTACAATTGAACTGTAAAAGAGAGGTATGAATTACTAATTACAGTCAAATCATTCACTAAATGTAGTCTTAATTTAAGAGTGAACATAAGTAAACCTTGTGTCTCAACTTCTCTTACTTGCTTCACCCTCTAATTCATTGTGTTTCTACACCTAGCCTTAACAAAAATTCCAGCAAGAAGAGTTACAGAAGAGGGAATAAAACAAGCATCAGATGTGGGAAGGCTTGGAGGATTCCATGACATTGCTCAAGAAAAAGATAGGACCACGAATGTCATAATCATATTTTGCCCCATTTGGTGGCGCCCTTAATTACCAAGCACCATTCATGGTTAATGTATTAAAGTTAAACGTTTCCTTCATGGAGCTATCTAAACAAATGTTTGACAGTTTTTTTTTTTTATTATGTTTAAACTTATCAAGATACCCGTCCCTTTTTGAGATAAAGATTATTAACCAATGAACCGTGAAGAATGTCAAAACTTATGATGGGATTACTTTTGTATAATTTGGTCATAATATATGGAAAAGTTGATGTGTGATCCTATGGTCCAGGAAACATCATGCCTTTATAATCTTTTGCCGTTGGATTGAAATATAACATATCTAAGCTTAAACTAGTGCAATTTCTTTTTTTGCTTCCAGATACAATGGTAAGAGGCACATGCCTCCTGGGACCGTAGACTCTCCAGACGAGTTAGCGGCGATTCTACTGTCTTCAAGAGACATCTTCTCTGTATAATTTTCGCTATGGGATTGAAATGTAATAAATCTCGGTCATTCAACATATCTTAATTTGAATGGTTGTGATATTTTTCTTTTTCGATTTAATGGTAAAAAGTTCAGGAGACACGGTGTCTCTTAAGGACCATGACTCATCCAAAGAGTAAAGGGCAATTCTATGGTCCTAGGGAAGCACCATACTCTTAAAATCTTTCACTGTTCAATTGAAATGTAACATTCCTCAACCGTTCAACAGATTTCAACCCAACGGTTGTGCCAAAAAAAAATCGTGAGCCTTGTGGGCATCATTTCTCTGGTCATAAGAAAATGGTGGAGCAACTTGATAAGATTCAAAAGGAAATTCATTTGGAAATACTGAAACTACCCTAAGGCGCATCAACTTGCGCTCGACTAAAACAGCCATAACAACGAGTCCCGAACGAGGTTGGCCTGATCACCTCAAGGAGGGAAAATTACGAAAAATGTCTTAAACCTATTTTAATTATGTTGATTCAATTTTAAACTTACTTTTTTTGGTCAATTGAATCCTAAACCTTTTGCAATTGTACAAATTTAATCCATTTGGCCAAATTTGGCTAGTCGATGCTATGTGGATACTAATTGGTGCTATCTGATAATTTTTAAATAATATTTTTTTTTTTGATTTTTTGATTTTTGTTTCTCTTTTTTTCTTTTTCCCTCCTTTCTCCTTTCTCCTTCCTCCAACGACCACCCATAGGAGAGGACCGATCGTCGGATTGAGGCAACCAGCCAATGGTGACCTTGCCTCGTTGTTG
The DNA here is from genome assembly GCA_014182735.1 of Corymbia maculata. NCBI lineage: Eukaryota > Viridiplantae > Streptophyta > Magnoliopsida > Myrtales > Myrtaceae > Corymbia > Corymbia maculata. The sequence goes on from CM024689.1 coordinate 13,605,675, forward strand.
ATGGGTGAGGGCAAGCCCATCCAGCCACTGGTGAGGTGCCTCGATCCGGCAAGGTTGAGCCTCACTAGTGGCTGGGCAAGCTTACCCTTGCCTAGCTCACCATTGGCCATTCCACCTTAGCTTAGCCGATTGCCAGAGGCAAAGGAAGAAGGAGAGAAAGAAAAAAAGATAAAAATTAATTTAAAATTTTTGAAAAATAAAATATTATTAATATATTTTTCATAAGTGTTCATGTTAGCATTGGTCGGCCAAATTTGGATAGATGAACTAAATTGTCATAATTGCAAAAGGTTTAGGACTTAATTAGTGGAAAAATAACTTTATGACTGAATTGGCACATATACAATAGATTTGGGACTTTTTTGGTAATTTTCTCTCTAATCAAACACATTATTTCACTAGACGTGGTGAGGCTTGAATCTGCAAGCGATTAAATGCCCAAGGCTCGCCCAATTGCATAGGCAATGTGGGCTTTTTATTTCCAAACAGTTTAAGTTTAAAGACAAAAAATGGGAAAGTAAATCAAAATTATCTCTGACAAGGGAACAGAAAAAGATAATCTGGTGTGGAATGGAATTAAAAAATAAGATGGGCATATCACATGATTTTACATTATAAAGGAAAGGATTAGAAATTGTAATCTTCAAAGGGAAGAATTATTTTCGTCATAATTATGGTGGGAAAACTCGAGCGACTCTTCCGACTTTGGGATCAGACCTAAGAAAATTACCCATTTTGCGAACATCAAGCCCTCGCTCACCACCCAATAATGGACATGCTCGTGGTTACTCAACACAGGATCGGGTCTAGCCAATTACTCTAAGCCCTCAGCTCCCTCCTGTTGAGTGAATGATGACAGTTTGAACAATATCAAATAAATGCAACAGAACAAAATAACTTTCTTATAGTGCACACCTAATAGGAAACAATACGATAGAGTAATATAAATTCCAAGCACCTGCAAAGACAAGGCAGGTTTTTTTTTTTTAATATTGAAAACCTCATTGATGTGAGAAGTTCAAAAACCACGGAATTGAAATTCATCCAAAATCTTCATTATCAACAAAATTTGACAAACAAAGTTCTTCTCTAGTTAATAGTGTAAAATTTCTTAATATAAACAATCATTAAATTAAGAACGAATTCGATTCATACATGATTGTAAAACACCAAGAATCTAAATATGTATAGCGGAATAAAACACATACATGTTTGAGCCATGGCCTCACTTAACTGAAAACGCATACCTGTTTGAGCCATGGCCTCACTTAACTAAAAACGGATCAACGGATCAACCTGATATGATCAGTGATCTGTCGGTATGCCGGTTCTTCCTCTTTATGACCTATTTCAATTTAGCAGCTTTAATGGGATTAAACAACTGATAGGTATAACCTACCCTTTTATAGGCTAGAGAGGGGACCTAGCAAACCCTAATCAACAGTATGTTAACTGGGCCTCTCCCATTATGGGCTTCAGTTAAATACAATTGCCTACACTTTGCTGCTCAACTAGGCCCGTAATTAATAGATGCCAAAATCCAACTCAATAATATCACTTTAGGGTTTAAAATATATTGGAATATCCATTAACCCAATTATATAAAATAGAAAATTAATTAATTAATGTAAGCTCATTATCGGAAAATTTCCAACAAATAGTAAAAATAACATCAAAAATACAATTTTTGGTAGTACACATGAACTTCATGAGAGATTAGGGATAAGTCTAACAAAAAACATGGGTTTGGTTCAATCCATGAAAACCCTGATATAGGGAGCTTTAAGTAAAAATCAAACCAATCAAATTCGAGAAAAGTGTATCACGAGCATGCTAACAAATTTCAGCACAATCATACCACAAATTGACCTTCCACTTCAGCTTGATGACAATCAAATACTACTCTCAGCTTTCGCTTTTTATCTTGCTATTGCATCTCAACAAACTTTTTTTTTCTGCTACCACATAAAACTAGTGAGAAACCTATTTTTTCATTTGAATTATCATACGTGTTCAAGCTTTTGAATTTGTAATTTATTGGGTTTCCTTATATGAGAGTGAACTCAGGCTAAAATCTCCTTTGATCGCCATCTTTTCCATTGATGCCTCTTTCCATCCCCCACTGGGGCCCCTTTCCCGGTGAATAGTTGGTAGTGCGCATAGAGAATAGTTAGGAGGTAGGTTTTTTTGTTCTCTTTTTTGAATAATTGTCAATACACTTAATTGCTCATTTATGCAACAACTGTTTTTGGGAGACTAATGAAAGCAATGTCTCCACAATACTGAATACATGAACAGGTAGAGTCCTACATCATCAATACACTTGAACCAAATCTTTGCCAATTCAAGTATTATACCATCAATCTGCATTATTATTTCCATTGTCCGATGTCATGCATATAAACAATGACTTAATGAGCTTTATTAATCTGGTGAATCCTCATTTCGCAAACTTCCTTCATTTTATCTAGGGACTCGAAGGATGTACCCCCTTTGGTCATAGCCTTTTCTGCGTTGCTCTTCAGCTCTTTAACTCTAGCTCTCATCATGTGCCCTTCTTTCTCCACCATTATTGTCCTCACCAACTTCTCTATCTCTTCCCTTCCCACAATCTTCTTTGACGGCAGCTCCTTTGGCCGGATCGCCACTCCAATCTCCTCCACGAGGAGTGTTGCGTTTAGCCTTTGCTCGGCGTATAGTGGCCAAGCGATCATGGGCACTCCGTTCATCATGCTCTCTAGGGTCGAGTTCCATCCACAATGAGATAGGAAGCCACCCACGGATGGATGACTTAGGACATCCACCTGTGGGGCCCACGACGGGAGTATTAATCCGACGTTGCTGGTACGGACCTCAAATCCATCTGGCAAAAAGCTCAAAAGCGCATCATCGCCACTATCTCCCTTCCCCACATTAAAGAACGATCCATCAAGAGACTTAGCAGTTGGTTTCCGGAGTACCCATATAAACCTACAAAATTATACATTTGTAAGATGAAGGAATTTATCGAGTATATAACCAAAGAACACTAAAACGAAGCTTAGTGTATACATGCCAAACTTTTTTAATTATCCTTTTTGGATTATTATTGAGTTTTTCACGAGCATAATGAAAAATATTATATATTCATCATTGAATTGAACTGTATATCTACCATGAGCTGATTCCGTAGAACGAATTCTTTCACATAGCAAACGCTAATAAAGAACGTGCACTGCATTTGAAAAAATAAAATAAAACAAATAAAGGATGTTTTTTCTGTTTCTTAAAGCGTACCGAGGGCGGATTCGCGAGGCGAAAAGGGTTAATTAGCAACCCCGCCCCATCCGGCCCTCCACCTATTGTCTCCAGGAGCATTTTCGCATGAAAATTTCAAATGGTACCTTTGCCCGCTCAGCTCCAATCCCCAAGCCAGCTCGACCAGCTGCTCAGCCGACATAGTCCCTCCACTCCCGAACGAGACGAACAACACCGACTCGCTTGGCTGCTTATCCAGCCATTCCAGCAGCTCCTTCCCCAAACCGGCCGGTTTGGCCGGTCTAATGAGCGGCCCAACTGTATATACCGGACCGTTCAATAATCGGCCTAAAAACTCCTCATTCCTCAGTGCGGCGAGCGTCTCGTCCTGCAAATCCTCCCACACATTCAACAAGATTCCATCTCCCATCGGGATCTCACCAGCCATCCGCACGTACTCGCGGTATTGCTGGTCAGATCGGTCCAACATCGGGTCCACCACGTCCTCTGGTCGGACCGACTTGCACCCTGGGATATCGAGCGGTTCGGCCCGGTCCACGTACTCTCCCTTCACTTCCTTGTCCAGCGTCGGCGAGTGTAGGACCAACGCAAGAAACCATGCATTGGAAGCGATGTAGACGTACTTGGGGATCCCCAGCTCATCGCCAAAGCACAGATGCTCCGTCCCGAACAAGTCCACGATGAGGACATCAGGTCGGGCCTCCATCGCTGCGAGCGCTGAACTGAATGCCGGCCGAGCCTCGCGCATCATGACCACTAGCCTTGTGACTGCAGTGGCATCCGGGCTGAGGCCCACGACTGAGAGGTCCGGGGGTGGGAGCTCCACGATGTCAAGGAGCTTGGAAGTCGTGGCGGACTCGATGATCTCGGCCTCGGCGTGGGACGCCTTCAAGGGGAGGACGAAGATGGTCACCTCAAAGCCGTGGTCGGCAAGGAGGCGCTTACCGAGCTCGAGAACGGGGATGAGGTGGCCCAGGCCGGGGCTTGAGAGGAGTGCCGCCCGGAGCCTTTTCGGCTTCTCCATCGACGAATTGGAGGAAAAGTGGTCGAAATCCATGGAAAGAAGTGAAGCGGAGAGTGAAAGAATATAAGGAGAATGCAATGAAGACAAGGAAGAATCGGCACGAGAAAGAAATTGTAGAAGGGTTTTCTGTATTTCTTTTTTATGTATTGAACCATGTACAGAAGTAGCAATATATAGTGAAAGGAAAAGACAATAAGAAGGAAAGATTATATACTCTATTCTATGTATATCAAATCTAATCCTAACTTGACTTAATTACAATTAGTATATTCTCGAAGATATCCTCGACATATCTTCCAACACTCCCCCTCAAGCTGGTGGCTTGTATATGTCTAAGACACCAAGCTTGCTCGAAGATATGTATCTTTGCCTTTGACATAGGGGTTTGGTGAACATATCCGCTGGCTGCTCAGTGGTTCTGATTCCTCTTGTTTCAATTATACCTTCTTGGATCTTCTCTCTGGTGAAATGGCAATCAACTTCTATGTGCTTCGTTCTTTCATGTAACACAGGATTTGCTGCAAGCTTGAGTGCAGAATCGTTGTCACAAAACAGTAAAGTTGATCCCTTAATTCGTATTCCAAGGTCCGAGAGTAATCCTCGTAGCCAAATTACTTCACAAACAGTTTTGGCCATGGATCGATATTCAGCTTCAGCGGATGATAAAGACACGGTGTAATTTGTTTTTCTTCGTTTTCCATGAAAGCAATGAGTCTCCAAGTTTAATGCAGAAACCGGATATAGATCTTCGACTCATGGGGCAAGTCGCATAGTCTGAGTCGCAATAAGCTGTCATTTCCATATTGCATTTACGAGAAAGTAGAATTCCCAGTCCCGGACATTTCTTCAAATACTTCACAACCTTCAAAGCTGCATTCATATGAGACTGTTTGGGATTGTGCATGAATTGACTCGGTCTCGAACCGCAAAACAAATGTCCGGGTCTGGTCATGGTGAGGTAAATGAGCTTGCCAACTAATCGCCGATAAATTAATGGGTCCTTGAGCAACGGATCATCAATCTCAGATTTGAGCCCCTCATCATATTCAAATTTGTAGTCAACTTCACATTTTGTTCAATGGGAATAGCTGGCGGCTTACACCCCGACAAACCTCGCTTCGATATGATTTCGAACATATTTTCGTTGGCTAAGAGATATCCCTTGGTCCGAGCGAGCTATCTCAATTCCAAGAAAATATTTTGGTGACCCTAAGTCCTTAATGTGGAAAGTAGAGTGCAAATATTCCTTGAGTTTTCTCACAAAGCGGGTTCATCATTTCCCATAATGAGTATGTCATCAACATATATCATCAAGTAAATAGATGACATACCTTTTGTCCATGTGAAGAGAGCATAATCGTGTTTGGACTGTTTGAATCCTGTAGCAATGAGTGCATTGGTGAACTTGGCGTACCATTGACGTGACGCCTGTTTGAGGCCATATAGGGATTTACGGAGGCGACATACCTTAGACTCCCCGTCTCCGTAAACCCGGTGGAAGCTCCATATAGATCTCTTCATCTAAGTCACCATGCGAAAGGCATTGTTGACATCCATCGGTGTAGGGACAAGTCACGACATGCTGCAACTGATAGAAAGGTGCGAACCGTGACATCCTTCGCGACTGGGGAAAATGTTTCATGATAATCGAAACCTTCTCGCTAAGTAAAACCTTTGGCCACTAATCGAGCTTTAAATCTCTCGATGGAACCATCTGCCTTATATTTAATTTTGTACACCCACTTGCAACCAATTGGCTTTCGATGAGAGGGTAATGGGACAATGTCCCATGTACGATTTTCCATCAGGGCATGAATTTCATCCTTCATAGCTTTACGCCATCGCGGATCTTTTTCGCTTCATAATAATGGGATGGTTCCTGCTCCTCAGATACTCGACTAATGCAGCACATGTGCTCCGAAGACAGCCGATGAAAAGACACATATGAAGAAATAGGATAACGAGTACCTGATGAGTTTGAGGAGGCACATACATAATCTCTCGTCCATGTAGGTGGACGGCTAACACGCCCGGATCGTCGAGGTGCATCCCGCTGCGGAACGATAATGGATTCTTCATTTTACGGATGTATCCTCTATGGTCGGAGGAAGGCTCTCTCGGAGAAAAATTGGAATTTTCCTCATTTATTGCAGACTCTGGCATATTTGATTCATCCATAGCTGTTGTTTGTGCAGAAGGCTTGTCAGATGTAACAGCTTCTTCTTGATGCTCGGTAGGTGCAATAATGTAGGATTGTCCAGGAGATAAGTCTTCTTCAGAAAGGAAATGATGATCATTTGTATTCTGATCCGATTTTTGAGAAGAAGATGATTCTTCATGAAAGGGGAATATATCTTCATGAAAAATAACATCCCTGCTTATAAAGAAATCCCAGTGGATGGTTCATAGATCCGATATCCTTTCTTCGGGTTTGCATACCCCATGAATACACATTTACGAGCTCGGGGACTCATTTTATCCCGAGGCCCCACGTAGTCACGTAGCATAAACAACCGAAAACCCTCAAATTTTGGAGTTCGGGTTTCTTTCCATAGAGCATTTCAAAAGGTGTCTTTCCATCAAGAATACGACTTGGCATGCGATTGATTAGATAAGTAGCTGTGACCACACAATCTCCTCAAAAAATTTCAAGAATGGAAGCTTGAAATTTAAGAGCACGTGCTACTTCTAACAAATGACGATGTTTGCGCTCTACAATTCCGTTCTGCTGTGGGGTATAGACACATGAACTCTCATGTAGAATCCCATTGGAAGAAAATAAGGACATGCATTCACTACTGAAAAATTATTTGCCATTATCGCACGAATGCGTTGTATACTTTTTCCAAATTGATTTTTGGATAAAGTAATGAATGTTTTCAAATGGGATAGAACTTGACTTTTAGACTGCATGAGAAATACCCAAGTAGCACGTGAGAAGTCATCCACTATCGTGAGAAAAAAACGTGAGCCATCACGATGTGGTGTGTGATATGGCCCCCAAACATCGACATGAATCAAGGAAAAGGAGCTCTTAGCGCGGGAAGTACTATTTGGAAAGGGCGCACGAGTTTGTTTCGCTAAGGGACAGATAGGGCATTGAGGATAAGGAAAGGAAGCAGTATGACCCAATCTTTGATGATTAATGAAAACTTTATCATTGGCAGCAGTATTACACAATGATTTTTTATTCAATTCAGCAGAGAATAATCTGAAATCACTAGGAATATTGTTCCAGAAATATAGCCCTTGCGAGACACTACCCAAGCCCATCGGTTTCCCGGTCGAAAGGGCCCGAAAGAAGCAATTATCGAATTGAACTGGATTTGACAAGAATTTTCCTCACAAGCTCGATAAACTGATATGAGATTGAATCGGAAATTTGGAACATAGAACACATTTCGAAGTGTAATGAGTGGACTAAGATTAACTGTGCCAGTCATTATCACATTTGTTGTGTTTCCATTTGGAAGTTGCACCGAAATTGGAAAGTGCAATTTTTCGATTTTTGAAAAGAAATTTTTGTTGCAAACTATGTGGTCACTAGCTCCGAGAATCTATTATCCATGCATCTTTAGAAATGGAGTTCATCAAGCAATGTGAAATACCCGTAAAACTCCCGCTTTATCGAGGTGTCCAACCTCTTTAGGGCCTTCAGAAGTTCTTGATATTGGTCATCATTAATTGTTGGACGTAATCTGTCCAGATTTTGACCTGTCACCTGCAAAACCGTCGAAAGATCCCTTTTTCCTTTTTCTCCGGGTTTGCCATGCAATTTCCAGCAATTATCGATTGTATGATGTGGACGGCGACAATAATCACAGTATAATTTTCTTTTTTCTTTAAAATTACCCCTTGATGACGTGGCAAAAGGGGGCCCATTGGGCCCATTGGACAATTTGAAGCTCGGTCCCATCATAGCTCCATGTGGGCCGTCCGATCCGGCGCTTGATCGGACACTTCGAGCACCGTCCGATCCAGACGCCGCGATCGCGTATGAGCCGTCCGATCCAGATCCAGGTGATGAATATGAGCCGTCCGATCCAGTTAGTGGGTGGTATTGCCGCGAGCCGTCGAATTTCTTCATCAGATCAGGGCTGTCCATCCTCCTTCTTCTCTCTTCGGCGGAGACAAACCCTAGGGTTTCGGTTTGTCTCTCTCCCGCCCCTTTGTCGCAGCCCCCGTTTCCGCCCGAGTAGGCGGAGAGGGCCATCCCTTCTCCGGCGTTCGGTTGGTCGGAGGTGGCGAGGCGCTGGTTCTCTTCCTGGACGGCGAGCTGGTAGATCCGTCCGAGTGGAGGCATGGGTTCCATCGTCAGGATCTGTGACCGAAACCCTTGGTAAGATTCGTTCAGTATCAAGAGGAATCGGGTCACCTTTTCTCGATCCTTTATGTTTCGATACTGTTGTAAGGTTGATTCTGGCCCTTCTAGCTTTTCTTCGACCGCTTGCAGTTCGTTCCATAGAGCCGAAAGCTTGTTGAATATTGCTGTTATGCTCATGTTCCCCTGTTTCGAGATCTGAAAGTTCTTTGGGTTAACGAAAAATCTTGACCCGATCTAATTTACCGTACATTTCTTTGATGTTTTCCCACATTTTTTTCGAATCCTCCGTCGGGGTAGCCTGGCCGCGACCGGAAGTGATGCAATTTCCGATCCACGTTCGGACGAGTTGGTTGCATTTTCTCCACAGTCGTGCCGCTCTCTCGTCGGACGGAATAGGAACTGTTCCGTCGATAAACCCCTCTTTGTCTTTGGTGACCAGCGCTCGCCGGATCTCCCGCGACCGTTTGAGTAGTTGTCGGCTCGTCGATTCTTTTTGCGCAATGATTCGCAGATTCGGTCCGTCGGCCGTCGACGTGTAGAGTGGGTCGCCGGGCTCCGGCGGCGGATTTGCGGCAAACGGGTACGGGAAGTATCCGGGTTGAGGAACCGGGTAGGGGTTCAGACCCGGTGCAGAGTTACCCGAATCACCCATATGACCCGCATATGAGAAACCCGGCCCGGTGGATGGGCTTGCCCCGCTTGCAGCTGGTGGGCTCCCATCGGGCTGGACATTGTATCCTTGGGCCCCTGGCAATGATGCATTTGGGCTTGGCCCAAAGAATAGTGGATATTGCATCCACTGGTAAGGTTGGCCCGCCATGGGCTAGCCCGTAATGGGCTGGCCCATAATGGGTTGCCCCATATTAGACTGAGCCTGGGTAATCTGTGATTGAGCATGTTGGGCCGCATGTTGGGCCGCATTGGTTTGTTCCTGGGTCCGAACCTCTGAAGTCAGGTCCTGGATTTCTGGAGCTCTCGTGTCTTGGTCGCCGGATGCAGGAAGAAAGCTCTGTTGATTCTGCTCCATGGTGAGAGGTTCCTTTCTTCAATTGATCTCCTTTTTATAGATCTGATTCCTGCACTAATGATAACCTTACTTTGCAGGTTAAATTCTCTTGTTGCAACAAGAATATAATGCAGGCAATCAAAGGGCGGAAGCTGTATCTTGCTCTGATACCATGAAAGAATATAAGGAGAATGCAATGAAGACAAGGAAGAATCGGCACGAGAAAGAAATTGTAGAAGGGTTTTCTGTATTTCTTTTTTATGTATTGAACCATGTACAGAAGTAGCAATATATAGTGAAAGGAAAAGACAATAAGAAGGAAAGATTATATACTCTATTCTATGTATATCAAATCTAATCCTAACTTGACTTAATTACAATTAGTATATTCTGAAGATATCCTCAGACATATCTTCCAACAGAGAGTTTGTACGAGGAGGATGTTTTGCCGGAAACACAGGATTGGTGGGTGGAGCTTTAAACAGTTGCAACTTGCAAGTACCCGCTCAAGAATTACTTGAGATTCAACGTACCTGATTTACAGATAAGCTCTGACCCCGTCATAGTCAACTCGACAGGCTAACGAGATTAATTAAGCTTCTAAGCATTCTTTTTAAAAGCATTATTGTACCAATGAATGAAGAATTCATAACATGAAATATTGCTTTAATCCGATATGGGGAAAAAAAAGACAAACAGGCTTTTGGTGGCGCCCTTAGTTAACTCTATAACATTGCTTAAGAAAAGATGGGATCATTCATGATGATTCATGTGATCATGACCTGATCTTGCTTCCATTTGGTGTCGCCCGGCATCTTTCATGTTTCAACGTATGAGAAAATTATTTAAAAAGTTCTAAACTTATTATAGTTGTGTTATCATAGCTTTAAACTTTTTTTTATCAATTCAGTCTTAAACCTTTTATTTTTGTGCCAATTTAGTTTATCCGACTAATTTTATCTTGCAAGACTAACATAGCGTTGTCAATGCTGACGTGGCATTTTTAAAATAATATTTTAATACTTTTTTGAATTTTTATTTTTTTATTTGTTCTTTTATTTTCTTTAATTTTTTTCTCCCTTCTTTTAGGGCCGGCAAGGGTCGGCCGGCGAGCCAGCCTAAGGGAAGAGAGAAAAAAATTATTAAATTTTCAAAAAATCATTAAAATATATTATTTAAAAGCCACGTTAGTGCCGGTAGTGCCAAAATTGACCGAATGGATTGAACTAGCACAAATGCAAAAGATTTAGGATTGAATTGACAAAAAAAGTTTAAAATTGTATTAGCATAATTATAATGGATTTAAGACTTTTTTTGTTATTTTCCTTTAATATATAGATTAAGGCTAATCATTTTGCTTACGCAACTAACTGAACCTGACGTTTTAATGAACTTTTTTTCCAGAACTTATCACCGCATCCCTCGCCTTCAAAATCCGAGATTCTCAATCATTGAAAAGTGGGAGAATGACGGTCGAGGTGCATCTGCTGAGTTTGATTATGACAGAGGGGAAAGTCATGCGTGATCCACGGAAAAACCATAATCAAAGGCCAAGTCGAAAAACGACACCCATAATTTGAATGCATGATTCTCCTATATGCTCATTGCGCGCGATTGGGCTGCCTCTGTATACTTTGGTTTAAAAAACTAGTTTGGTGTTGATATTAGTAGAATCATGCGACTATTGTAACACCATCCATAATTATATGTGAAGCATAAGAAACAACATCCATAATTCATCACTAGTGGATTGGCGAGGTGAGCCCTCACAAGATCCGACGGAGGCTCACCTCACCAGTGGTTGGGCATGCTCACCCTTGCCCAGCAATAGTAAGGCAAGCTGGGTGATCCACTAGTGAGGCGAGCTTGCCTGGGGGCCTCAATTTGGCGACTAGCCAACCCTCCCTTCTGGTCGATCGTCGAAGCCAAAGGAAGGAGGAGGAAAAAAAAAAGAAAAAGATAAAAAGTTAATAAAATAATTCGAAAAAATAAAATATATTTAAAAATCATCATTGGTGCTGGTTGGCAATCACGTTAGCGCTGGTTGGCCAAATTGGTCTAATGTATTAAATTGGCATAATTATAAAAATTTTAGGACTTAATTGACTAAAAAAAAAATTTAGGATCATATTGGCACAACTACAATATGTTTAAGATTTTTTTGATAATTTTCCCGATAAAAATCACAAGGCAGTTCAAAACTTTCACTAACCACCAAGAATGACAAGATACACAATGGTTCATCTCTAATCACACTGCTAGAGGCTCAATACATCAATAATACAATAATATATCGTCCCCACAAAAGTGGATAAACAAAGGAGCAAGAAAGCTCTACCACAGCCGGAGAAGTTGAGAGACAATTTCAAGGACTTCAAAAAACAAGACCAATCAACATATAGATTTTGATCTCACGAACAACTTACTAAAATTTCAACCTACTCCGACAAGATTTCACCATCAAATCTAAAGTCTCTTTTCTTTTTAACCGCTGTCTCTCTCCCTCCCTCTTCTTCTCTCTTTTTTTTGGGGGGGGGAGGGGGGACAGTCCTTTTTATCTCTTCCCTATCAAGAACGTTCAGCCTTCTTCTTTTTCTTTTTTCTTCTTTTTTCCTTTTTTGTCTTTTTTTAAAGACCTGTCGGCCCCGTGAGGCGGATCCAGCCGATCCTGCTTGTCAAAAGAAGGAAAATGCTCATTGAAACCAAACCGGATTTTCCAAGTATTCTCCAGTGAGATAAAAGAGAAGTTCTAGAGATCATGATCTGGTACACATGTTGAGAGCACACTGCAAAATTTGACACCTAAACGATTACCAAGAGAGGGGCTGTTGAATTTTACGTTCACTTAATAAGCCAAAAAATTATAGACCAATACATGAAATTTCTTGTCATTAACAAGCTCAAGTGTGCAATTTAACATCCATGATGGGAAATCCTCTTAATTGCTCGACTTTCAGTAATCATCAAGGTTATTATTATTATTATTATTATTATTATTTCACTGTGCAAAAGAGAAGTATATTGCTTTCGTATAAAGTCATTGGTTAGTCATCCTGAAAAAATGAATAGCTAATCTAGTTCACTTGCATTGATATAACTAATGATCTCACGCTTCTTAGAACTGCGTATCCCAACCAATATGTATTCATGGATATTTATTTTCATGGATCATTTGTCTCCAATCTATCACTTCCATGTTCTTTTAACGGTCCACGTGATACAACGCATAATCGAATACTGGGGTTTTCTCAAAGGTTGTTAGAGGCCTCAACTGTGCAAATGGGACTTAATTGATGAAAGAGAAAAAATGGAGGACTATTCTTTTTACCAACAATTTTACTAGCTTGACCGATATGTCAAATGGATTGTTGGGGATATCAGAGATTCAAGCGATTGTTTCAAGGAAGTTTCTTTAGGAAGACAATTGTGATCATAGATGAATTGGCGAGAGAGGAGAAGGATTATCAAAAAAGTCTTAAGATACAGATGCAAACTTAATAATAAATCTTCTAGTTTGACCAATTTAATACTAAACATTTTAATGATTTGTCAATATAGTTATTTTTGACCAATTTTGGCTGAATATCTCTACGTGGACACCAATCATTCGTTGACATGACAACATTGATGCGAACAATCTTTTGTCTTTTTCATTTTTCTTTTTTTTTCCCTTCTTCCCAAGATTACTTAGGTCCAGCATCGGGTCCACCATGTCCTTCAGTCGGACCAGCTGGCAAACTGAGATCTCCAATGGTTCAGTCTAGTGTAAGAATTTTATGGCCCCCATGATTCATTTATTAGTAGTTTAATAATTATTAAAATGTTATAAAATAAATATTGATTATGAGAAGTCATGACTCTCATGAAAAGGTACAATCTTTATAGAAAAGTTATCATTCTTCCGAAAATATGCGACTCTTATTAAAGTAATAAGGCTCTTTGATGGAAGGCGCATATTGACAATATGTATAAATAGAGTCTGGTCCTCTCTCCACCAACAATAAGAAAAACTAATGTTGTATTCTATCATCCATTAGAGAGAATACGTTAAAGAAAGTGGGTTAAGGGAGAGAAATTAGATTTCTTTGTTTCTTCTGTTTTTTTGCAACAATTATCAACAAGGTTTTGCTATGGATAAAGATATGTCATCATCCCTTTTATTGTGAAAATTTATAGATTAAAGATCCTTTTTTGAATTTCTGCATTATAGAATTACGATATCGCTTACACCCTGTCCATGTACTCTCCCTTCACTTCCTTGTCCAGCGTCAGCGAGTGTAGGTGCAACGCAAGGAGCCATGCGTTGGAAGGGACGTAGACGTACTTGGGGATCCCCAACTCATTGCCAGCACACAGGTGCTTTGTGGCAAATTAGTCCACGATGAGGTCATCAGGTCGGGCCTCCGTCGCCGCTAGTGCAGACCTGACCGTCGGCCGAGCCTCGCGCATCATGACTACGAGCCTTGTGACCGCAGCAACATCCTGGCCGACGCACGGGGCCAAGAGGTCAGGGGGCAGGAGCTCCACGACGTTGAGGAGTTTGAGGGTCATGGCGGACTCGATGATCTCGGCCTCAGTGCAGGAGGCCTATGTGGGGAGGATGACGATGGTAACCTCAAAGCCGTGTAGGCGACGAGGTGCTTTCCGAGCTCTGTGACGGGTATGACGTGGCCCATGCTGGGGCTCTAGAGGAGTGCCGCATGGAGCTTTATCGTCTTCTCCATCGATGAGTTGGAGGAAAAGAGGTCGAAATCTATGGAACGAAATGAAGCTGAGAGTGTGTATGAAGAAGAAATCTCTACTATAACACGGGAAGGAGACCTTTAGGTAGTTGAGATCTAAACTTGACAAGCTCGCGAGCCTAGTCAAACTTCTACGATTTTTTTTCATTCAAAAGCATATGATATTATATCAGCATATAAAGAATTCTTTAAAATTACAGAGTGTATCGATAAACATGTAAGTGTAGGAAAAATTTTCAAACTTACTAAACTTAAGCTCTAGCTTGAATTTGATATCCATTTATAGGTTGTAAAAATTTGCGGCACTACTGTCAACTATTTTAAAGTTTAAGCTTTTTGATAAATACATGATTTAATGTCTATATATTTTCACCCTCCCTCTAAGGCGTAAGGTGGACTTCTACATAAAATTAAGCAAGAAAATATATAATAATGAAGGCAAATAAGGGGTTTGGAATGATTTAAACTCGGAATCTTCTTATATGACAATTTGTTAGATCAATTCTAATTGTTTCAAAAGCCTAAATTGTTAGATCAAGATTTAAACAATTTAACAATTATATTGAGTTGATTTGAATCAAGGTCGTGTACCTTAATTTTTTTTTCCTTGAGATTAAGCAAGAAATTTAATACTCGATTAAGCTTGAGATGAGTTGTGTTTTGAACCCCCAAAACACGAGTCAAGTCAAGCCCAAATTTGAGAAAAATTGTTTAGTTCAAAACTATATTGTATATATACCAAAAGTTTAGGGACAACATTAAACAAATTAAAAGTTCATGGACCACATTGCACATTGGATTAAGTTTAGAGACCACATTAAACAAATTGAAAGTTTATGGACCACATTGCACATTGGACTAAAGTTTAGGGATTGTTTGTGTCATTAACTTGAACTTTAGCTAATTCATTCCTAAACCTTTTAATTTTGCCAATTGAATTCTAAACTTTTCTACATTTTACTAATTGAGTCCTAAACTTTTTTACGTTTTGTTAATTGAACCCACTTAACATTTCTTAGCCATAAATTGATGATGTGATTGCTAATAGTCCTATGTGGCATAACCAGATGCTGACGTAGATATTTTTAATATTTTTTAAATAATTTTTTTGAAAATTTTAGCATTTTTTTGTTTTTCTTTTCTTTTTTTGTTTTTTTGTTTGGCTTGAGTGCTAGCAAGGGCCGTTGGCCTTAGGCGAGGGTGGAGATACTAATGCTGTCACTAGGTACAGGTGTCGTGGCCCTTGCGGGCTTTGGGTGTTGCAACCTCACCTTGATCAGGTGAGGGAGTTGCAGCCCTTGCACAAACCCCACAGGGACCAAAACACCTTCGCCTAGGGCCAACAAAGGCCATGACGCCCTCGTTTGACCCAAACTTGGTGAGGGCATCATGACCTTGCTGAATCTAGGACCCTCGCCAAATCCTAGGCAAGGCCGTGTGCCCTTGCATTGGCTTGGGCAAGGGTTGCAACGCTATCATCCAATGCTAGCAAGACATCCAATCCTTGCCCATGGTCGACAAGGGTTGGCTAGTGACCCTCACCATTGCTCAAGCCAAACAAAATAGAAATGAAAATGAAAAAAGAAAAGAAAAGAAAAGAACCAAAAAAATTATTAAAATTTTCAAAAAAATATTGAAAAACTTCTATGCTGGTGCTAGCTTCACCGTCCATTCTATGTAAAACCACTAGTGACCACGTCATCAATTTATTATCAAAATTGATCGAATGTACTCAATTGACAAAACATTCAAAGATTTAGGATTCGATTTGTAAAATTGAAATGTTTACAATTGAATTGATTAAAATGTAATAGATTTAGATTTTTTGGACAATTTTCCCCTCAAACTCAACAACGTATGTGTAAAGTCTACTTAATAGTATCCCCTAACGAGAGACTTGGGCAGAGTATGAGGTCCTCTATGGATATACCACCTTCGTCATGTGTATAGTAAGTACGAAAGTATTATACTAGATGCGCATGTGTAAATAATTATTTTGTGCTTGTATAGATGAGTTAAAATGGCATTTCTAAGGACCACTCAGCAAAGAAGTTCAACTTTTGTTACCACCAAAAGCTCATGCACAAACTCCTTGTGTGTCATTTGTACTCCGCTTCCGAATGGGAATCGCTTATACTTCATCATTGAGTGGATCACTCGTTGGAATGCACTCGCTGCACTCCCGATGAAAAATGAATGTCCGAGAGACCGATGCTCGAACACTTTTAGTAGATTTCATCTCCCACGCGATCTGTTCACAAGCTCTAAAAATTGTTGAGGTTTGTTTCATATTCCCTCATCAATAGTAAAGCACAAGAGCCAAAGGGGGCAACCTCCTGAGCTACCAAAAGGGTTTTTATTGTTTGAACCTGTATTTTATTGATATTTTGGATTTAGATCTATGAATAGCTATTGATATATATAATATATTTCTGTTATAATTGAACTATAAAAAAAGGTATGAGTTACTAATTATAGTGGAATCATTCACTAAATATAGTCTTGATTTAAGGGTGAATAGAAATGAACATTATATCTCGAGTTCTCTTCTCGCCTTACCTTCTAATTCATTGTGCTTGTAGACCTAATCTTAACAAAAACTCCGGCAAGAAAAGTTACAGGAGAGGGAATAAAACAAGCATTAGATGTGGGAAGGCTTGGTGGATTCCACGACATTGCTCAAGAAAAGGGTAGGACCACTAACGTCAGAATCATATTTTCCTCCATTTGGTGGCGCCCTTAATTACCAGCCACCTTTCATGACTAATGTATTGAAGTTAAATGTTTCCTTCATGGAACTATCTAAATAGATGTCTGATAATTCATTTTTTTTTTTGTTTAAACTTATCAAGATACCAGTCCCCTTTTAATAAAGATTATTAATTAGTGAACTGAAAAGAATGTTGAAACTTATGATGGAACTACTTTTGTATAATTTGGTCATAATAAATGGAAAGGTTAATGTGTGATCATACGGTCTAGGAAATATCACGCCTCTATAATCTTTTGCCGTTGGTTGAAATACAACAGATCTTAACCTAAACTAGTGTAACTTCTTTTTGACTTCTAGCTCCAATGGTAAGAGGCATGTGCCTGCCGGGACTGTAGACTCTCTTGAAGAGTTAGAGGCGATTCTATTGTCTTCAAGAGACATCTTCTCCATATAACTTTCACCACGGGAGTGAAATGTAAGAAATCTCGATCATTCAACATATCTTAGTCCAAAAAGTTGTGATTTTTTTTCTTTTTCAATCTAATGGTGAAAAGCTCAGGATACATAGGGTGCGTTTGTTTCGCGGAAATCGCATCATTTTTGGAAAATGTTTTACAAGAAATCATTTTCCATGAAAATAATTACTTTTCTTGTGTTTGATGATATGTGATTGAAAATGTTTTCAAGCATTTGGATAGCATTTGGAAAATAATTAAAAAGGATAGAGATGACATAATAAAAAGGGAATAACCTAAAAACCTGATAAAGAAGGAAAGTATTTTCCCCTTCCCATGCACATGAATTCATTTTCCTAAAATAATACATAATATTTATATTGATTAGAAAGTATTTTCCATTAACCAAATCATTTTTGGAAAGACAAACAGTGGAAAGTTTGGAAAATATTTTCCGGAAAACTACTTTCATTGAAACAAACGCACCCGTAGTGTCTCTTAAGGACCATAACTCACCCGAAGAGTAAGGGCGATGCTATGGTCCTAAGGAAGCATTGTGCTCCTATGATCTTTTACCATTAAGTCGAAATGTAACATATCTTAGCTGTTTAATAGATTTCAACCCAACAGTTTGTACCAAAGAAAGATTGGTGGAAATCTTATGAACATCATTTCTCTGGACACAAGAAAATCACGGAGCAACTTGATAAGAATCAAAAGGAACTTCATTTGGAAAGACCAAAACTACTCTAAGGTGCATCAACTTGTGCTTGACTAAAACAACCATAGACAATGCATCTTGGACAAGGTTGGCATGACCACCTCAAGAAGTGAAAATTACCAAAAATGTCCTAAACCTATTACAATTAGGTTAATTCAATTTTAAACTTATTTTTTTAACTAATTGAGTCTTAAGTTTTTTGCAATTGTGCCAATTCAATCCATTTGATCAAATTTAGTTAGCCGATGCTGACGTGGACATTGGTCAGCGCTAGCCGGCAATTCTTTAAAAATATTTTACTTTTTCCTTCTCTTCTTTTTTTCCCTCCTTCTTCCTTCTTACGATGACTACCTAGAGGAAAGGGTTGGTTGCCGGACTAAAGCGGCCGGCCAGTGGTGAACTCGCCTCACCATTGTTGGGGAAGGGTGAGCTTGCCTAGCCATTGGTGAGGTGAGCCCCCATTGGACTTGGGAGAGCTTGCCTCGATTTAGTGAGAGTGAGCCTCACTAGTGGTTGTGCGATCTTACCCTTGCCCAGCTTGCCATTGGTTGCCACCTCAATCCAATGACCGACCATCGCCTTTGGCCAATCACTAAAGCCAATGGAAGAAGGAGGGGAGAAGAAAAAAAAACAAAGAAAAAGGAAAAAAAAAGGAGGGGGGGGACAAAAGGATAAAAATTAATTAAAAATTTTGAAAAAATAAAATATTATTAAAAAATTTCCCGTTGGCGCCAACTAACATCCATGTTAGTGTCAATAGCCCAAATGTGGCTTGATGGACTAAATTGGTACAATTAAAAAATTTTAGAACTTAATTGGCCAAAAAAATAACTTTAGCATTAAATCGGCACAATTATAATAGATTTATAACTTTTTTGATAATTTTTCACCTCAAGCACATCAAACAAATTATCCCACCAGGTGTTGTGAGGCTTGAATCTGCAAGCAAGATTGAATGCCCAAGGCTCACCCAATTGCATAGGCGACTAAACGAGTTTAAGTTTAAAAGACAAAAATGGGAAAATAAATCGGAAGTATTTCTAAAAAGGGAACAAAAAAAGATAATTTTATGTGGAATGGAATTACATGATTTTACATTGTCACGATCTAACTTCGAAGTGGGTTGAATTACTTAGGGTTTGTCTAATGAATTATTAAGCCTAAAGTTAGCTCAAGCTCTCTCAATCCATATCAATTCATGACTTAGGTTCAAATTATTATGTTTCAAGTAGGAATCGCAACTAATTTATTTTTGTGGGTCGATTAGAAACCCAAGTAAAATAACAAAATGATTATTTTACTCTTACAAACTAGAGATTAAATGAATTTGGGGACTTGATTATGCTATGTTACTCTTACGTCCTTTCGGTACATTTTCTATTTTATTTTCAAAAATATATATTGGATTTATTTTAGGTTAAATCACTAATATTCAAGGGGTTGATCATGTAGGTGCGCAACATTATTAAATATTGAATGAATCAAATAAAGTGTAGGAAAATAAACACCATAACAAATAATGATTATTTTTGGTTTTCCTTCTGTTATGGAATTAAAAATTAGGCTATATGACGTGCGATCAAAGGAACCTAACATGCAAATTGTATGACACACACATGATATTTTTGGTATTTTTTTATTAATATTAGAAATAAATAAGTAATGAAAATTGACTACCAAACCTAACAATTTATCTATTTAAACTAGAAAATAATTTAGATTAAATCCAATTTTGATTCAGAAATTCTTAATCAAGTAAAATATATTCTAACATGCAATATAATCTAAAATTCTAGCTAAACAAATTCTAGACATGCAATCCTATTCTATCTAGGAAACTATCCTATCTATCGCACAATCTAACTTCTTCTTTTTTGTATTTTCCAAAACAAGCAATTCTCAAAATAAGCATTATGATTAACCCACTTCAAGACATTCAACAAGATTTAAGATAATTGAAAAAAAAAAAAAAAGTCTATCGTCTCACAGATTACAACTATTTTAACCCTAAACATTGCCAACATGCAGGGAAAATCAAAATAATTAAAAAAAATGATCATAAGTCTTACGGATCAAATTAGTAATTATAATGACATTAAACATCATCAATGTGCAATGATTAAAAAAAGTGATATGAAATCTTACAGATCAAATTAGTAATATAATGATTTTAAACATGAGCATTATTGATATGCTAATAAAATCAAAATAATTAAAAAAATGGTCCGAAGTCTCATGATCAAATTAATGATTATAATTATTTTTTATAACATTTTATTGAATAATGTTTAATATCTCAATAGAATCAATATTAACATTCAATATTCTAATTTTACCCTCAAAATATCGAGACTAAATTTGGTTCGAGAAAATCACTAGGTTTACTTCCAAAATGGGACTGACAGCAAAGATTGACGAGCAACGGCCGTTCAGATCATTCACGGTGTGGATGGTGCTCAGATGTTTGACCTTGTCAGTGAGATTGGAACATAACATGGATTTCTCAATAAGATAGATAAATTCTTTTAATTACATGATGTGATGGATTTCTACGACCAATCAGTTGATAGCTGATCGCTCTACCATTGAGCTACTGAGGAACAACGGGAGATTCTCGATCTCATAGAGTTCAATTCCCGTTCTCAACTCATAACCAATATGTGTTCTAGTTCGTTTGAGAGCTAGGTTTGCCTCAATTATTTGTCTCTTACCTTCGGCTTTTCTTAAGTTGGCTTTCGCTAGTTCAAGAGTTTTTGTTTTCTTCTTGGCAACCTCCGAGGAAGCTTCAGGACCGCTTTAGGAATCTACAAAACAGAAGGGAAGTGCCGCAACAAGGATTCAACCGGGCAGAAACTTCTCGATAGTGTGGAGCGAAGTTAGGTGGAGCTTGGCGTCGAAGGCTCGACTGTCGGAGCTGCAGCGTCGTCGGGCGGCTCGCAGCGTCGGGGTGGTCGGCAGCAGGAGCAGCAGGTGCAGGCTTGGACGAGTAGCGGCGGCGGTCAACGGAGGGACGGCAGCCGCGGACAGTGGGTTGCAGACGTCGGCTTGGTCGGCGTTCGAAGCCGCAGGCGGTGGAGAGCAGTTGGGAAAGGCCGAAGAGGACAACTTCTTTTCCTTTTTTTATTCTTTTTTTTTTTTTTTCAGGCGAAGAAGCGAAAAGAGTGGTGGGGCCTCTTCTCTCTCCCTTTTTCCTATCTAGCGTGTGTCAGAGCAGAGGAGCCACCTTGTCTGTGTCATTTCTTTGGCCGATTGCTCTCTTTTTTATCCCCCCATATTCAATGTTTCGTGGCCTCCACTTTCTGTCTGCCTTCTTGTCCTTTTGTAGTGCCCCTCTTGCACCGCAGAACCAGTAAGAAAATATCGACTTTCCGTTCTGTTCCGGTTCGCCGACAATGCAGGGCACGACACTCGATTCCTTCCTCACGGATCGGTCGGAGAATAGTCAATTTCTTGCCCTTATGCTGACCAGATATACGGTATGGATATGCAAGATATATTGATGAATGCATGAGATCAAATGTGTTCCCATGCGTGAAATATTAACTTAAATATTTTCTTGACTTGTTTAGTTCTCTTTGTGCGCACGTTCGTACCTTTCCACATTAGACCGTGCAACATAAATATTTTCTGCCGATTTTATCTCTTTAGATCAAATATCAAATATGTTACAAGATCGGATTTTCTCGAATTCTGAATCTTGCAAAAATGAGCTTGTAATATTTCCTCCTTACACTTACCTTCACTGAGGATACATGAATATATTACCTAAATATACAAAAAACCTACCGTCATATCATTGAATATTGGAAGAATAATACAAATCATTTTCGAAATATATCTTTGTTTTTTCTTTTTCTTTTTTGATGACCTAGGGAACCCCGCACTCCGCCGACAGCCGGTGGAGTAAACCCTGGGGGCCACACGTGCTAGCCGCCACACACGTGAAACCAATTAAGTCACTTTATGACGAAATTGGGATTCGAACTCTCGACCTTTTGCAAGAGGAAGAGAGCGCGAGCCAGCCTTCCAATTCGTTGATTCTTAACAGGCTTGGAAAAATTCCCTCTCGTTGTGTACTTAGTCCATCTCATTAAATCAAAGCTTAGAACTATCAATTTGAATCCATCCATTCGCCGCCGATCAAATGCAATTATCCAAAAAAATTGAAATATTCTCATAATAACTAATATGCATGCAAATTAATTTTTAGGAGTCAGGATTAATCTCTAATCTTTTATGCAATAAATGCATGATTAATTAGGTCGTCAAAATTTTGTCATAATTAGGGTGGGAAAACTCCAGCAACTGTTTCGACTTAGGGGTCAAGCCTAAGAAAATGACCTATTTTGCGAACATCAAGCCCTCGCCCACCCATTAATGGACATGCTCGTGCTTGCTCAACATAGGATCGCATCTAGCTAATCACTCTAAGCCCTTGGCTCCCTCCTGTTGAGAGAACAATCACGATTTCAACAATATCAAATTAGTGCAGCAGAACAAAATAATTTTCTTCTTGTGCAAACCTAATAGAAAACATACGATAGAGCAATATAAATGCCAAACACCCATAAATACAAGGTATTCTTTTTACGTGGAAAACCTCATCGATGTAAGAAGTTTAAAAACCATGGGATTGGAATTCACCCAAAATCTTCACTATCGTGAACAAAGTTTTTATCTAGTTAATACTAGAGGTGCATAGTAGCAATAACATCAACTATACAATTATTGCTGATACTCAAGAATATCATAAGAGATCAATGATAAGTCTAACAAAAAACACAAATTTTTTATTCAATTTACGAAACACCAGATGTAGGGAGCTTCAAGTGAAAATCAAATTAAACAAATTTGAGAAGACTGTGTCATGAGCATGCTAACAAATTTCAGCTCAATTGGACCACAAATCAACCTTCGACCTCAGCTTGATGACAATCAAATACTGCCCTCAGCTTTCTCTTTTATTCTTACTACCGCGTCTCAACAAATATTCTTTTTTGCTACCACTTAAAATTAATGAGAAACCCTATTTCTCTATTTAAATTATCATATGTGTTCAAGTCTTTGAATTTGTAATTTATTGGATATTCTTTATACGGGAGTGAAGTCAACCTAACATCTCCTTTGATCGCCATCTTCTCTCTCCCTCCATCCCTCCCAAAGCAATTCATGCAAAAGCAACATCGTTTGCACCAGTAAACAGTTGGTGGTGCGCACAGAGAATAGTTAGGAGGTAGGTTTCTTTTCTTTTCTTTTTTTAACATATGTGAATACACTTAATTGCTCATTTATGCAACAATTGTTTTTGGGAGACAAATGAAAGCGATGTGTCCTCAATACTGAATACATTAACAAGTAGGAGTCCCACATCATTAATACACTTCAACCAAATCTTAGAGAATTCAAGCGTTGTACTGTCAATCTACATTATTATTTCCATTCTTCTGATATCATGCATATAAGCAATGACTTAGTGACCTTTCTTAATCTGGTGGATCCTCATTTTGCAATCTTCCTTCATTTTATCTAGGGACTCAAAGGATGTACCCCCTTTGGTCATAGCCTTTTCTGCGCTGCTCTTGAGCTCTTTAACTCTAGCTCTCATCATGTGCCCTTCTTTCTCCACCATTATTGTCCTCACCAACTTCTCTATCTCTTCCCTCCCCACAATCTTCTTCGACGGCAGCTCCTTTGGCCGGATCGCCACTCCAATCTCCTCCACGAGGAGTGTTGCGTTTTGCCTTTGCTCAGCGTATAGTGGCCATGTGATTAGGGGCACTCCATTCACTATGCTCTCTAAGGTCGAATTCCATCCACAATGAGATAGGAAGCCACCCATAGATGGATGGCTCAAGATTTCCACCTGTGGAGCCCACGAAGGGAGTATTAATCCGATGTCGCGAGTACGTACCGCGAATCCATCTGGCAGAAAGCTGAAAAGCTCATCACCGCCATCCACCTTCCCCACATCAAAGTATGATCCATCAAGAGATTTGGCCGTTGGTTTCCGGAGTACCCATATAAACCTATGAAATTTTACATGCGTAAGATGAAGGAATTTATCGAGTATATAACCAAATAACACTAAAACCAAGCTTAGTTCATACGTGCCACTTTTTTTTTTTTACTTATTCTTTTTGCAAACGAAATTACGCATTCATCATTAAATTGAACTGCATATCTTCTACGAGCTTAGTTCTGTATAACGAATTCTTTCGCATATCAAACGCTAATAAAGAACGTGCACTGCACTTGATAAAAATATATTAGAACAAATAACAGATGTTTTTTCTGTTTCTTAAAGCGTACGCGCGGTGGATTCGTGTGGCGAAAAGAGTTGATCACCAGCCCCGCCCCGTGCTCCCCTCCACAGAATGCCTCGTGGAGCGTTTTTGCATGAAAAATTTGCTAGATATATCCAAATATCAAACCATACCTTTGTCGGCTTAGCTCCAATCCCCAAGCCAGCTCGACCAGCTGCTCAGCAGGCAAAGTCCCTCCACTTCCAAACGAGACGAACAACACCGACTGGCTCGGCTGCTTATCCAGCCATTCCAGCAGCTCCTTCCCCAGACCGGCTGGTCTGACCGGTCTAATGAGCGGCCCAACGGTATATACCGGACTGTTCACGACCCGGCCCAAGGACTCCTCATTCCTTAGTGCGGTGAGCGTCTCGGTCTGCAAATCTTCCCATACGTTCAACAAGATTCCATCCCCCATCGGGATCTCACCAGCCATCCGCACGAAGTCGCGGTACTGCAGGCGAGACCGGTCCAGCATCGGGTCTGCTACATCCTCTGGTCGGACCGGCTTGCAACCTGGGATCTCAAGCGGTCCGGTCTGGTCCACGTACTCTCCCTTTACTTCCTTGTCCAGCGTCGGCGAGTGCAGGAGCAACGCAAGAAACCATGCACTGGTAGCGATGTAGACGTACTTGGGGATCCCCAACTCATCGCCAATGCATAGATGCTCCGTCCCGAACAAGTCCACGATGAGGACATCAGGCCGGGCCTCCAATGCCATGAGCGCGGACCTGAACACGTGCCGGGCCTCACGCATCATGGCCGCGACCCTTGCAAACACGGATTCATCAGGGCTGAGGCCTGTGGCCGTGAGGTCAGGGGCAGGGAGCTCCACGATGTCGAGGAGCTTGGGGGTCATGGCAGACTCGATGATCTCAGCCTCGGCACGGGAGGCCTGCGAGGAGAGGACGAAGACAGTCGCCTCAAAGCCATGGTTGGCGACGAGCCGCTTGCCGAGCTCAATGATGGGGACGAGGTGGCCCATGCCAGGGCTCGAGAGGAGCGCTGCATGAAGCTTTTTCGGCTTCTCCATCGATGAATTGGAGGAAGGGTGGTTGAAATCCATGGAATGAATTGAAGCTGAGAGAGTGTGAAGAAGGTATGGTGGCTATAACACAGGTTGGCTAGGGTTCTTTAAGGAGTTGGGAACCCCACTTCTTGTGGTTGAAATCAAGCCATACGATCGTGATCATGAGTAATGTTGTGTCCCTTCAAGAATTATTTAATATTGACGTGCGTGATTGATTTTTTGTTGTTTTTTTTTATGTCGAATCATGATTGATTTAGAGATAAGCTCTGCTCATTGTAGCCAACTCGACAGGCTCGCGAGCTTAATTAAACTATTAATATATTTTTTTTGAAGTATACGATATCACTAGAGTGAATGAAGAATTCATAATATTTAAACATATAATATGATGGTGCCCTAAGTCAATTCTAAGACGTTGCTCCAGAAAAGATACAATCATTCATAGTCATAATTTATAACCTAATCATTCATTCATAAAGCTCCGGCAGCTTCATGCTTCCATTTATTAAGGCTAACCATTTCGCTTACCTAACCATATCAACCGATATTTTAATAGACTTTTTTTCTAGAACTCATCACCGTATCCGTTTCAAGACCTAATATTCTTAGTCACTGAAATGTGGGAGAATGACGGTTGGGTTGCATTTGTAGACTTTGGTTACGACGGGGAAGATTTACACACGATTCACGTGTAGCTTTTTTGTTTTTTTTGTTTTTTTGGTTTTTTAATTTTTTGGTAAGTGATACTTTACTCTTATTTTAATTCTTACTTTCAATTTTTGCACTGCCTACTTACAGCATATGTGAGTTAAAACTTACATCCGAAACTAAATTGTCTTCATTCCAACCTCTTTGAAAAAATAGAAATTTGAACCCCTCATCTCCCCTTTTTTTATGTGAAAAGGGTGATCATTAGAACAAACCTTAGTAGTTTTGACGTGTAGTTTAAATGTGGAAAACCCATAATTAAAGAGAAATAGAAAAACAACACCCATAATTTTTACACGTGATTCTACGATGCCAGCATCACGAGTGATTGGGCTGCATACTTTGGTGAGAAACACAAGTTGGTGTTGATATTGCTGGAATCACACGTATATTATAACAACACCATAATTTTTGCATGGAAAATCCAATGCGTAGAAAACCACAAGGCTGTTCAAATCTTCCACTAATCACCAAGAATAGCAAAATATACAATAGTTTATCTCTAGTTAAGTTGCTAGAGGCTCGACGCATCAACCATACAATAATATAAGGATAAGTGCATTCGAAGTCTTAAAACTTGCCAATAAAATGTCATTTAGTTCTAAAATTTTCAAAAAGTGTAATTAAGTTTAAAATTTATTAATTGGTCAAATCAAATCCTTATGTTGAAAACACTTCTTGAGAATTTTAGAACTCGTTTGAACTTTCTTAACATATTTTAGGATTTGATTGCACTTTTGAGAACTTTTAGAATTCGATTGCAATTTAGTAACAAGTTTTATGACTCAATTACATTTTAATAATAAGTATTAGGACTTTTAATACATTTTTCCCAATAATATATTATCACGACAAAGGTGGATAAATAAAGAAGCAAGAAAACTCTAATAAAAGCCAGAGAAGTTGAGAGACAATTTGAAGAAGGATTTCAACAAACAAGACTAATTAACATGTAGATCTTGATCTCACGGACAACATACTAAATTTTCAACCAATTTCGATAAGTTTCACCATCAAATCTAAAGTGTTTCTTTTTCTTGCGAATCCTTGTCTCTCTCCCTCTTTTTTTTTTTTTTTTTTTTTTTTTGTGCAAACCTATATATATATATATATATATATATATATATATATCTATCTTCACTATCAAGAACGTTCAGCCTCTTCTTCTTTTCCCTTTTTCGACATTTCTTTGTTCTTTTTTAAAGATGTATCGGCCCGTGAGGCGGACCTAGCCGATCATGCTTTTCAAAAGAAGGAAAATGCTCATTGAAACCAAACCAGATTTTTAAAGTGCTCCCCCAATGAGATAAACAGAGAAGTTCTAGAGAACAAGATTTGGTTTACTTGTTAGGAGCACACAGCAAAATTTAACACCCGCGTGATTACCAAGAGAAGGGCCGTTGAATTTTATATTCCCTTAATAGTTAAAGCCAAGAATTTATAGACCAATACATGAAATTTCTTTTCCTCAACAAGCTCAAACGTGCACTTTAACGTACATCATTAGAAATCCTCTTAATAGCTTGACTTTCAGCAATCAGCGATATTATTATTATTTCATTATGCAAAAAAGAAGTATATTATTTTCCTACAGAGTCATTGGTGAATCATCCTGAAAAACTGAAGAGCTAATCTGGTTCGCTTGCATAGATGTAACTACTGATCTCATGCTTCTGAGAACTGTTTCCTAACCAGTGTGAATTCATGGATCATTTGTCTCCAATCTATCACTTCCATGTTCTTTGTAACGGTCCACGTGATATACTGAATAGTCAAATACTGGTTTCTCAAAGGTTGTAGAGGCCTCAGCTATTCGACACAGAGAAATATGCTTTTTACTGACCAGTTCCGCTAGCTCGACCAGTATGTCGAACTAATTTGTTGGGGACATAAGAGATTCAAGTGATTGTTTCGAAGGAATTTGATTTTGGAAGATTGTTGTGACCACGGATGAATTGATGAAGAAAATGGAGAAGATTACCAGAAAAGTCTTAAATCTATTATATAGATTCTAATTTAATGGAAATTTTTCAATTTGACCAATTTAGTCTTAAACATTTTGATGATTTGCTAATATAGCCCTTGTGGCCAATATTGACCTAAAATATTTGATGTGGACACTAACTATCCTTTATGACACAGCTAACACCAACGTGAACAATTTTTTACCATCTTTTTTGTCTTTTTATATATTTTTCTTTCTTTCTTTTCTTTTCTTTTTTCCCGTCTTCCCGTGACTGCTCAGGTCCAGCATCGGGTCCACCATGTCCCCTGGTGCATCATGACTTTGAGCCTCGTGACCACAGTGGCATCCTGGCCAAGGCACACTGTCGAGAGGTCAGGAGGCGGGAGCTCCACGATGTTGAGTAGCTTGAGGGTCATGGCGGATTCGATGATCTCAGCCTCGGCGTGCAGGAAGCCTACGTGGGAAGGATGAAAGCGGTGACCTCGAAGCTGTGGTCGACGATGAGGCACTTGCCGAGCTCAGTGTAGGGGATGAGGTGGCCCTTGCCAAAGCTCGAGAGGACCGCCGCATGGAGCTTTTTCGGCTTCTCCACCGACGAGTTGGAGGAGAAAGAAGTTGACATCTATGGAATAAACTGAAGCTGAGAGTGTGTATAGAAAAGATATTTGAGCTGTAACACAAATTGGTGAGGGTCTTTAAGGGTCCGTTTAGTTTCGACTCTTAAATCTTTTTGTAAGTTGGAATTTCTTTTAATATTTTAATACTTCTATTATATTTTTCTATTTATTCTCTTTTTCCTTCTCCTCTTCTTCTTTCTCCCACTTGATTGTTGACCACAATGATGGCCGACGACCAGCTAGACGAGGCCGCCTCATCTAGCCTTGTCGGTGGCTAGGCAAGGCTCTCGCAAAAATCTACACCCATCTACCAACGAGGCAAACCTTACCCAGACACCAACAAGGCCAACCTTGCATCGAATGGATGAGGTCGAGCCTCACCTTGGCTTGGCAAGGCTATGGTGAGCTCATCAGACCTCGTTCAGCCAGTCACTGGCCATTGTCATGGCTGGCGATCGGCTAGGAGGAAGAAGAAGAGAAAAGATAAAAAAAAAAAAAAAAAAAAAAAAGGAAAAGAAGAAAAGAAAAGAGGAAATGATTTGGCTTGATGTTGGAGTTGTTCCTAAGAATAAATAACCAACTTTTTTTTTTATTTCTTGATTATGTTCGAAGTCTATTTTCAAGAACAAATTTGTTCCCAGGAACAAAAAAATTACCAAATGAATTTTTTTTTTTTTTTTGTGCTGGAGAACAAAAGAATATAATTAGGCATTGTTTGGCATATTATCAACCAAGCCCTAAGTAGTTGAGAATCAAACTTGACAGGCTCGCGAGCCTAGTCGAACTTTTACGATTTCTTTCTTAGAAGCATATGATATTATATGAGTATATAGCGAAACTCTTAAAATTACACGGTATACTGATAAATATGTAAGTGATAGAAAAAATATTCAAGATTATTAAACTGGAGCTCTAGCTCGAATTCAATATTCATTTATAAGTTGTGAATATTTGCAGCTCTAATGTCAATAGTTCAAAAGTTTAAGATTTTAGATGAATCCATGATTTAATATCTAAATATTTTAGCACTCCCTTTAAGGCGTAAGCAGGACCTTAACCTAAAACTAAGTGGGAAAATATAGAATAAAGGAGGCAAATAAGAGGCCTCCAAAGATTTAAACTTGAGACCTTTTTGTATGAGAATTTATGGGACCACTTCCAAATGTTTCAAAAGTTTAAATCGTTAAATTGATTTAAAAATTTTAACAATTATAATCAAGTTGAGTTGAATCAAGGTCATGCACCTTAATTTTTCATTTGCATGGAGATTAAGCAAGAAATTCAATACTTGATCGAGCTCGAGATGAGTTGAGTTTCAAACCCCTAAATCATGAATCAAGTCAACCTCAAACTTGGGGAATTTTGTTCAAAAATTCCTAAAACTATTGCACTTTGGCCAAATTAGTCTTGAGCCTTTCAATTTTGTTAATTGACATTTTCATATTGGCTAATTGGATCCTAAATCATATCATTTTGCCAATTGAGTCTATCTAATCAATCTTGACTGAAAATTGATGGCATGGTCACTAGTAGTCTACGTGACATGACTGGCGCTAATGGGAACATTTTTTATATTTTTTGAATAATTTTTGTTTTTTTCCTTTTCTTTTTGGAAGGAGGGCCAGCAAAGGTCACTAGCCACGGGCAATGGCTAAGACCCCCATGTTGTCACTAGGCAAGGGTGTCCTTTGCTAGCTTTGGATGTCATGGCCTCGCTTAGATTGGGCGAAGGAGTCGTAGCCTTCACACAAAACCTATAAAGGCCATGGTGCCCTAGTTTAGCCTAGATTTGGCAAGGGTGTCATGCCCTGACTTTCGAGCTCGCAACATCTTGTGTTCACTTTGGTTAAATGAATGCAATATCCCAAGACATGTCATCGACCATTCTTTTTATCTTTCAATTATACACATGTGGAAGTGAATCAACATCACCCAGTCAAAACAATCATAACAAGGATAGCAAAAAGATCAATAACAACAGCTGCTATGTCATTTTTATTTTTATTTTGATTAACCCTAGGAAGTATATACACAAGCTTTTCAATCGGGTGACTTCCACAATAGTCATCAAAAGATATTAGACAAAGTTAATTTACTTCCTTCAACCATTAGGCAGACGATCCTACTACCCTCAATGACGTGTTCCATCACTACCAGATCCATGGCAATAGGAATGTCATTACAACAGGCCTGAAAAATGGTTAACAACAACAAATAAGATATATATCTCAGTGAGTTACAATCCTAAGCCTTAGTTAGGCTATCAACTTGTCTCGAGGGTACCTAGACCCTCAACCACATATCGATGACAAATCAATAGCAAAGCCACCCTCACTTTGCTTTAACTATAGACATGATCTGATAGGTAAACCCCCTGACAAACCCTATGACAAACACTCGATAGTCGATTCGACTCACAAGCATCCTTATCATGCCATTGCATGGACCCTATACGGTATAAACTTACACATGTTGTAATTAATGTAAACAAGCATTCTCATCTTCACAACAACCAACCAACCATCGAATTGACTCGCAGGCAATCTTACTTTGCCACAAGCATATCCTACAAGGTATAAACTCATACATGCCATAATCAATGCAAATAGGCACATGTATAATAAGAACACATAATAATACATATTTCCATGCACCCTGCATTCACACGTGTTCCAATTATTATGGCCTAATGGTCTACTATCAACACCCGAGTTGGTAGCCTTTCAACATGATCGAGCATCGTCACGCGCTATTGGGCACGGCTACGTTTGGAACCTTTTGCCCAAACAGCATTTTCAAAAGAGCATCAGTCCGACCTCACTCATAACACGGCATCCGGACCCCCAAACTCCTATTGTGGTGAAGGATTACTTTATATGACCACACGAGCATACCACATGTAAATGTAGTACATGTGCAACATAATAAACCACCACATATTTTTCACATAAAACTGCAGGAAAATAATCGTATGTTGTCGCATATTTATTGAAAACCTGTCAAATTTTGCATGTCTTACTTTTTAAACATATTACAAAACTTGACATATACACTCGACATCTTGGGATTTTCCTTCTATATGTCAACAAAAATCCTTGTAAAAATTATTATGCTGGGTTTTACCTAAGGCAAACATTTTTTTAAGGTAAAGTAGGTATCAAATAGTGTGGTACGTGTAGTAAAATCTCATATAACTCAAGCATAATTCATATAACAAACAAAATTTATCACCCCGTGGCGATAGTATATCAATTCCAATAACTTATCGCTTAACTAGCAATAGCCTACTAATAAATTCAGATAGCTTATCACATTTTCCAATTGCATATCGTGATAACTTATTGCATTAATTATAATTAATTAACCTAAAACATAATTAATCGGGGTTAATAAAAATTAGTTAACAATAACCATGGTTAACTAAACTTAATCACATAAAAACCATAGTTAATTAATTAAACATCACTAACTATATTTAATTAACCTAACCGCCTATCAACCATGATTGATTAATTAACAATCTATTGACCATGGTTAATTAATATAACCACCTATCAATCA
This sequence comes from Corymbia maculata, assembly GCA_014182735.1. Taxonomy (NCBI): domain Eukaryota; kingdom Viridiplantae; phylum Streptophyta; class Magnoliopsida; order Myrtales; family Myrtaceae; genus Corymbia; species Corymbia maculata. Next base: position 13,638,102 of record CM024689.1, read on the forward strand.
TGGTTAACCTTAATCATAGTTAATCATAACTAACCTCCTAATCGAGATTATCTAAACTAACTCCAAGCAAGTTTAACGGCTAATCAAGGGATTATAATGTAAACTCACCGGTTTGATGATCCAAGGACACAAGCATAATGGCAAAGATGAAAACTACGCATGGGTACCTCTGAAATGTTGAGATAAGGCAACTCGAGAACAGGACAAGCAGCAAAAGTTGATGCTCGGTTATGTTTTAGGGAAAAACCAAGAGAACAAGGAGGACTGACAATCTGACGGACAATGGACCGATGGTCCAACGGACGGTGGACGGTGGCTAGGCTACTCCAAACAGCTGAGAGTGAGTCGATGGCAGCTAGTTCGAATGGTAGTGAGGCGGCAATGACAACAACTAGGTAGTTGTTGGAGAGAGAGAGAGAGAGAGAGAGAGAGAGAGGTTGGCAGTTTAGGCAACTGGCGAGTAATCTGACGGCCTCAATTGGTGAACGACAACAATGAAAGGGATGGATGGGGTCTTGTGGTCACTACTAAGGGTGGCTCGGGTGGCAAGAAGGATGAAAGGAAGAGGAAGAAAAAGAAAAAGAGAGGGAGGTCAAGTGTGGAAAAAAGGGTGGTTAAGGGAGGAAGAGGAAAGAGAAAAAGATGAAGTTTTTGGCTTTCCTTTCATCATTTCACCCCTTCAATGCACTTCCCATCACTTCATTTCCCATGTAAAACCATCAATAACTTGGACTTCCTTGTCCTCTTGTTTGTTGTTCATTAATGCCAAGAAGGGCATTTTGGTTATTTCACCTTTGGCACAAATAACCACTTTATCCTTGAGCCAAAGTCAAGAAACAGGCCTTGGAAACAGGCTTGAAAACATAGGAAATTGGGCTTTGTAAGTTGTTGGGCTCAAAACAAGCTTGAAATGGAAAATGGGCTTAAAATTGGCTAAGTGGCTAAATGGGCTTAATGGGCCCACTTAGGCAACTTGGGCTCACCATGGTGGTTGCCCATCTTGGGTGTGAGGCCCACTTGGCCTTTGCCGGCCTATTTCCTTGTGAGCTCAAATTTCCGACCTATTGAACCATTTTTCGTAAATTTTCGAAAATTTGCAGGCTTACCAATACATTCGAGAATTATAGAGGCGACATCTAATGATTTAGTCCTAACGTTCTTGAAAGTTTGATATCCAAAATCGGATTGCAATTCATAGCCAATTTCGATCAATTGTAGTTTTAATATGTCTCAAACTAAAAGACAGCTTTTAGGAATTACGCGTATTCAACTCGTGGTTGAAATAATATCAATCTATGTTTAAGTTTCCTTAACTCATGGATGACTTTGATTGTGATGTAATTGCGATGGATCAATTCATATTTCAAAGTACACAATCATTTAGAATCGACTTAGGGTCGCTCGCAGTCCTTATAATGGTAATACGGAATCACTCATTATCCGATTATATTTTGTCTACGAATCAACTTATAATTGCTTTTTGAATCGGCCTGTATAAGCACATGATCATCATTTATCAATCATCTTGGTTGAATCGTCAATCCAAGATCAAGTTCTCTAGTTGTACGTATTTAAATCCTTATTAGCCTTTCCCTCATGGTTAGTATCTCGTGAGTGAGCAATTTCGAGCAAAATTAACTAATAATGCTCTAATAAAATAACTATTTCATATATTCCAAAATGAGTCGAAATTCAGGATGTCACAAATTTTCCCTCCTTAAAGAAATTTCATCCTCAAAATTTGCAAAATTAGCTATATCCTTAAACAGATGAAGGTGTTAACGCCTTATTGTATCCTCACTTTCCCAGGTCATTCATTCTACACCATAATACTATTCATCACTTCTAGTGCTACCAAGTCACTTTCAATCGTGTCCAAACCATTTTTGGTTCCAAAAGACCAGCACTTACTTATTTTTGCAAAAACAAAAGTTGCACGAATTTTATTTATTTATTTACAAGGTAAGTTACCGCTTTAGGGGTTCGAACCTCCAATCGGACTTTGGCACTTCCAATCCCATGTACCACTCACTAAAGGCGCCAGTGGTGTCATAGTTGCGTTCTTTTTCTATTTGAGGCCAAAATCCTTACCCGTTCCATACCTCAAAAGGTTTGATATATATAGGGCTCAGCTTTCCTTTCTTACCAAATCGAGATGTCCCTATCATAGACGACATCTTAAAGAAAATATGATTTCTTACTTGAAATTTCAAAGGCCTTACTTCTTTATTCGCACCACTTTTTTAGTGACTTTGCCTTATCATTGGCCTATCCCAATAGTCTTAATCTTATTTATTAATTGCTAGACTATCTTTGAACCAGTGATCCCCCTTTCTTTGACCTCGTTCCAATAGATTGGAGTTTTATAAGCTTAATCATACTTATACTACACCACTCAGGTAAAAATTTTATCCCAAAAATACTCTTAGGCAAGGGCATGGCAATCTTGGCCTATGCCAAAGCAAGGGTGCCAGCCTCAACTAGTGCTAGTGAAGCATCTAGTCATTGCCTATGGCTAGCGACCCTTGTTAGTGCTTAGGCCAAACAGAAAAAAAATAACAAAAATAACAAACCAAAAAAACTATTAAAATTTTAACAAAATATTAAACAATTGCCACATTAGCACTAGCCGTTGCTGGCCACACTAAATGATACCACTAGTGATCATATCATCTATTTTCGGTCAAAATAGATCAAATGAATTCAATTGGTAAAAGATGAAAAGATATATAATTCAATTGGCAAACTAGAAAGGTTTAGGACTAAATTGGTTAGGTTATGACTTTTTGGACAATTTCCCCTCAAACTTGACACCATTTGACACCATATTTGTAAACTTGACTAAATAATATCCCCTAATAAGAGACTCAGGGCGAGTTTGTGGTCCTCTATGGATGTCGTGCCTTTGTCACGTGTATAGTAGGTCCGAAAGGATTATACTAGACATGTGTATGTAAATAATTTTTTGTGCATGTATACCTTAGTTAAAATGGGCATTTTCAAGGACTACTCAACGAAGAAGTTCAATTATATTACCACCAAAAGCTTATGCACAAATTCCATGTCACTGTGCTCTTTGCTTCTGAAGAGGAATCACTCCTACATCATTGAGTGGATTACTCATTATAACGTAATCGATGCACTCCTAATGTTAAATGAAGGTACTATAGACCAAGCACGAATACTCACTCTTAGTAAATTTCACTTACCCCGTCATTTGCTCGTAAATCCTAAAATCTATTAAGGTGCGGTTCATACTTTTTGTCGACTAAAAGGCACAAGGTTGCACAGAGCAGTGCCATTGGGCTGCCAAAGGGCTTTTGTAGTTTGGACTGTATTTTATTGGTAATTTGAGCTTGGATTCATGAATAGCTACTAACTTATGTTAGCTATATATAATCTCTTCCTCTTATAATTGAAAGTTGTAACAAAGAGGTGAGGGTGGTAATTGTTGTGCAATTCTCTACTAGATGTGACCCTAATTTGAAGGTAAACCAGGATAAACCTTGTATCCCGATTTCTCTTTCTTGCCTTACTCTCTATTTTGTTGTATTTGTGTGCATAACCCGAACAAAAACTCCGGCAAGAAAAATTACAATAGAGGGAATAAAACAAGCGTTAGATGTGGAAAGGCTTGGTCGATTCCATGACATTGCTCAAGAAAAAGATAGGACTACTAATGTCATAATCTCGTTTGCTCCACTTGGTGGCGCCCTTAATCACCAGGCACCTTTCATGGTTAATATATTTAAGTTAAAAATTTCCCTCGCAGAATTATCTATATAGATGTTTGACAGTGCATTTTTCATTTAAACTTTTCCAAATATCTGTCCCTTTTTAAGATAAAGATTCTTAATCAATGAAAAGCGAAGAATGTTGAAACTTATGATGGAACTACTTCTGTATAATCTACTCATAATATATGGAAAAGTTAATGGTTGATTCTATAATTATTTTGTTGTTAGATTGAAATACAACAAATCTCAGATTGAACTAGTGTAATTTTTTTCTGCCTCAAGATCTAATGGTAAAAAGTTTAAGAGGAACATGCTTCTCAGGACCATAGACTCGCATGAAGAGTTAGAGGCAATTCCAGAGTCTTTGTTGGCAAGACAAACTTGCTAAGTCATGATAAGAATAAGAATAAACATCCAATATGTAATAGCTATATTTACCGTAAATCATAGGTTATGTTTAAGAATTATGACGTACTCTTCTTTGTTTAAGGAGCATGGATCTCCCCTAAGAAGCTAACAAATATGAGGATTTTTGCCGTGAATGTAGTTTTCCAAGAAATTTTTTCTTTGTCAAACGAACCACGTAAAACCGTTGTTTATCTTTCCTTCTCTATCTCTTTTATCGCCGTATTAATGCACTATAATCTTCAAGAGACATCTTCTTCATATAATTGTTACCGTGGAATTGACATTTAATAATCTCAATCATTCAACAAATATTAATTTGAACAGTTGTGATATTTTCTTTTTCAATCTGACAGTGAAAAGCTCAAGTGACCTGGTGTCTCTTAGAGACCATAACTCACCCAAAAGAGTAAGCGGGCAATTCTATGGTCCTAAAGGAGCACTATGCTCTTATTATCTTTCACCATTAAATTGAAATGTAGCATATCTTGACTGACAGTTGTGCTCTGGTCCTAAGGGACGATTCTGGGTATAGAGAAGGTTAGGTGGTAGGGTTTTTTGTGTTCAATATCTATTAATACACTTAATTGCTCATATAGGAGGTACTGAATACATGAACGGGTAGGAGTCCTACATCATCAATATACTTCAACCAAATCTTTGCCAATTCAAGCATTGTACTGCATTATCATTTCCATTTTATTGATGTTATGCATATATGCAATCACTTAGTGAGCTTTGTTAATCTGGTGGATCCTCAGTTTGCAATCTTCCTTCATTTTACATAGGGACTCATAAGAAGTACCCCTTTTGGTCATGGCATTTTCTGTGCTGCTCTTGAGCTCTTTGACTCTAGCTCTTATTGCTTGCCCTTCTTTCTCCACCATTATCAACCTCACCATCCTTTCTATCTCCTCCCTTCCGACAATTTTCTTCGATGGCAACTCCTTTGGCCGGATCGCCACCCCGATCTCCTCTACAAGGAGTGTCGCATTTAGCCTTTGCTCCGCATACAGTGGCCAAGCAATCATCGGCACCCCATTCACTATGCTCTCTAGGGTCGAGTTCCATCCGCAATGAGATAGGAAGCCGCCCACAGATGGATGGCTCAAGATGTCCACCTGTGGGGCCCACGATGGGAGTGTTATTCCAATGTCACAGGTACGCATTGCAAATCCATCCGGCAGAAAGCTTAAAAGCTCATCACCACGGCCTACCTTCCCCACATCAAAGAACGATCCATCAAGAGATTTGGTGGTCGGTTTCCGAAGTACCCATATAAACCTATGAAATTATCCATTTGTAAGATGAAAGATTTTATAAAGTATATAACCAAAGAACACTAACAAAGCTTAATTTATACATTTGGTAGTTTTTTATTTATCCTTTTTTATTATTATTAGTCTTTCCTGAGTGTGAAAAAAAATTACGCATCTATCATTGGATTGAATTATATAGCTACCACAAGTTAGTTCGGTATCACCGAATTCTTCCACATAGCAAACACTACTAAAGAATGTGTGCTCCAATTATTACACTGACAATGGTCCTAATAAAACTGTCTTCATCATAATGTTTTGCTAGTAATTCCTCCACTCATAATAATGTATTTTTTTATTTAGAAAAAAGACTATTTTTCTTCATCCTTAAACCGACCTCTCAATAGTAAAACCGCATACCATGCACATGGCGACCTGAAAAAGTGATTATCCTGAGCAAAAAGGTTTTTTTTTTCCCTCAGTATCCCAAGCAAGAGATATTTTTAGGAAAAAGAAAATCAGAAGATGATCATAAAGATAGGATTTAAACTAAATGAATCATTCAAAAATGGCTTATGAATGGAATCTATGAAAAGAATGGCCCTTGTTTTTTAGACAAAAGTCGAATGAGGTGCGACCTTCACAAATCATATTCCTATATTTTTTATGAAAGCAAGGCTGGCCCGCCCGGTTTTCCACTCCACCTAACCTCGAGGAGCATTTTTGCATGCAAAATTTGCTCCTTTCGGGCGGTGTCCGTGCCCAAAGATATCCAAATCTCAGGCCGAAGGAAAAATTATTAAATCAGTCATTAACCTTTTTCCAATTCAATCCTAAACTTTTTCTCTTTTTTACCAATTCAGTCCTGAACATTTTGCAATTATGTCAGTTCAGTCCATCCAGCCAATTTTGGCTAGCTAGCATTAATGGATAATTTTTTAATATTATTTTATTTTATTCGATTTTTTAATAATTTTTAATCTTTTCTTTTTTTCCTTTTTTTCTCTCTCTTTTTTTCCCTCTCCTCCTCCCTGCTTTCGACAACCGGCTAGAGGGAGGGCTAGTCACCGGACTGAGGCAGCTGGCCAAGCTAGACTAAGGGTGAACTCACCCCAGCATCACTAGGCAAGGGCCGCCCAGCCATCGGTGAGGCAAGCCCTCGCTGGATCAGTGAGGGCTCGCCTCGCCAGTGCTTGGGTGGCCCTCATCCGGTGACAATGGGGTGAGCTCGCCTTCAATCCAGCCTAGCTAGCCACCTTAGTCCAACGACTAGCCCTCCCCTCTGGTCAGTCGTCAAAAGAAGGAGGGAGGAGGGGGAAAAAGAGAGGGAAAAAAAGAGAGAAAAGATTAAAGAATTCAAAAAAATATATAATATTAAAAAAAATCCACCAAGGCCAGCCAACATCCACCTCAATGTCGATTGGCAAAATTTGGTTAGATGGACTAGATTGGCACAATTCAATAAGTTTATAAATTTTTTGGTAATTTTCTCTTAAACCGTACCTTTGTCCGCTCAGCTCCAATCCCCAAGCCAGCTCGACCAGCTGCTCAGCGGGCAAAGTCCCTCCGCTTCCAAACGAGACAAACAACACCGACTCACTCGGCTGCTTGTCCAGCCATTCCAGCAGCTCCTTCTCCAAACCGGCCGGTCTCACCGGTCTAATGAGCGGCCCAATGGTATATATCGGACCATTCGCAACCGAGCCCAAGAACTCCTTGTTCCTCAGTGCGGCGAGCGTCTCCACCTGCAAATCCTCCCACACATTCAACAAGATTCCATCTCCCATTGGGATCTCGCTAGCCATCCGCAAGTACTCGCGGTACTGCTGGTCAGATCGGTCCAGCATCGGGTCCGCCACGTCCTCTGGTCGGACCGGCTTGCAACCTGGGATATTGAACGGTTCGGTCTGGTCCACATACTCTCCCTTCACTTCCTTGTCCAGCGTCGGCGAATGTAGGAGCAACGCAAGAAACCATGCATTGGTAGCGATGTAGACGTACTTGGGGATCCCCAGCTCGTCGCCAATGCACAGATGCTCCGTCCCGAACAAGTCCACGATGAGGACATCAGGTCGGGCTTCCATCACTGCTAGTGCGGACCTGAACGCCAGCCGGGCCTCACGCATCATGGCCGCAAGCCTCGTGACCATGGAGGCGTTCGGGCCAAGGCCCGCAGCCGTGAGGTCCGGGGCAGGGAGCTCCACAACTTCAAGGATCATGGGGGTCATGGCAGAGTCGATAATCTCAACCTCGGCAAGGGAGGCCTGTGAGGGGACAACAAAGACGGTCACCTCAAAGCCGTGGTCAGCGACAAGGCGCTTGCCAAGCTCGATGATGGGGATGAGGTGGCCCATGCCGGGGCTCGAGAGGAGGGCTGCATGGAGCTTTTTCGGCTTCTCGATCGATGAATTGGAGGAAGAGTGGTCGAAATCCATGGAATGAATTGAAGCTGAGAGTGTGTATGAAGAAGATATGTTGGCTACAAACACAGGTTGGCGAGGGTTTCTTTAAGTAGTTGGGTATCCCACTTGTGGTTGAAAATATTGGTTGGTAATTGAACCTGTTTAAGTAATTAAATATTAAATTTAGCCTTCATCTAACAATTGAAAATTATAGAACAACTAACAACGGTCTCATAAAATCTCACATAGTATCAGAATAGGAGATCATAAGTTCTTTTCAGGTCCCATATGCCTTAACAATTAAATATGTTGATGTTTAGTACTAGGCACAAAAACCAGATTATGATAGGAAATATTAAAATAATTAAATATAAAATAATGTCTTCATCCAACTGTTTAAATTTTTTAGTTAACTTTCTAATAATTTTAATGAAGCGATAAAGTAAACTCAAGTCTCTACAGAAAGAAGAAGACGCAGTGGAAATCTACTGATACTCCTCACAATCAGTAATCAGATAACAAGTAACTTAATCATCCATGAGCGGGCTTATTAAAATCCATGGTGCTTTCTCATAATCATCCATGAGCGAGCTTATTAAAATCCATGGTGCTTTCTGCCGAGCGGTTGAGATGGTGAATTCCCTTCTTGGGGTGAAGGTGAGGATTAGGAGTGGGCAAAGGAGTGGCAATGAAACAAGTTCGAAAAGGAGGGGTTCAAGCGTGATGGAAACAAACAAGTTCACATCATGGACGAAAGTTGAATGTGGGTCTCTCTCTCTTTCTCTCTCACAATCAAACACCTTCCCTCCCTTCCCTTCCAACCAACGCCCCGAAACTTCTTCAATGGGTAGTCCCCTTCTCACCTTTTCCTCATTATACTTTCCTTTCGTTTTTCAAATTCTGCTGACCTCTGGCTTTTGCTACCTTAGGTAACAGACTTGGAAACGGGCACTCACTACCATCCAACAGCAGCTGCATTTGCATCGAAATGAGCCCACCTAGCGGAATTCGATTAGTCGTCGCCTTTCTCATGCACGGCATATCCTCTTATCTCTTACTCTCCTTACACAACTACAGCTCAGGCATATTCTCGTTTTCTATGACGTCCAGAAAGGACAAAAATCATTAGTATCGCAATCATATTTTGCTTCCACTCGGTGGCGCCCTTAGTCACCAGGAACCTTTCATTTTTAACATACAAATTAGGGTTAAGCATTTGGCTTACTGAATTTGGCTCACTGAACTGTCTAAACAGATGTTTTCATGAACTTTATTCCTGAGCTTATCACCATGCCCGTCACTTTTTTAGATCAAAGATTCTTAGTCAATCAAATGCGGAGAGCGTCGAAAGTGATAATCGGAGTACCTCTGTATGTTCTTCTTACGGTCTACAGAAGATTTATGTGTGATTCTACCGTTCCAAGAGGTATTGTGCCGTTATAATCTTTCACCATTGAGTTGAATTATACTTGTCTCGGTCTAAATTACTGTGATTTTTTCATTTTTTTTTTCTATCCAATGGTAAAAAGTCCAAGATGCACATGCCTCCCGGAGATTATAAACAATCTGTTCAATTGCGACCTACTAATGCTGAATAATTGAAGAGTTAGGAGTGAAGTTTTCTTATCTTCTATTCTTACTTACCATTAGAAAGTCTGGTTGGACTTTCTGACACTTACCTTATTTTGCTTTTTTTCTCTATATGTCTACATTCCTCGTAACTTTATTAGTAGTCCATGATAATAGGAGTCTTTTCCAAGTTGTAGATGCATCTTCATTTATCTCAATTTAGGTTTTTCCACACCATATTTTGATCAGCTTCTTCTTCATCTCAACCAACCGCTACTTGTGAGCCCATATTCAAATTGATCAGAGAGAGATAAAGTAAAAATAGGGGGCAAATCCGGTTCGTTCGCCCATAAAAAATCAAAAGCGTTTTTTTTAAAGATGTGTCACAATTAATTACTATTTTTTTTTTTTTTGCGAATTTCGAAGGAACGGGTGGGAAAGGTGAAGAAATTTACTACTACCATTGATTGGTTCATCCAACCAAACCTATGAATCAAGATTCAACTGCCTTTATTGGACCGCTAATCAAGTTGGCATTTCTACTCAAAGGATACTTGGGCATTTATTGATTGGAAATAGCTAACTTATTTGTTTAACCTCTTAATTTAGGTTCAGTTGGTCCCAGTTATTATCAATGGGATCGGGGAGAAGTTCAGCAAGAAATTTACCGAAGCATTGGTTCTGGGCTATCTAAAAATTTACCGAAGCATTGGCGAGGGTTACTTTAAGTAGTTGGATATCCCGCTTGTGGTTGAAGATATTGGTCGGTCGTAGTCCTTGCATTGACAGAATTCCAGAAAATGCAAGATCAATAATTGAACTTGTTTAAGTAATTAAATATTAAATCAAGTCTTCATCTAACAGTTTAAGATTATATAACAGTTGACAATAGTCTCACAAAATTTCACATGATATCAGAACAGAAGATCATAAGTTCATTTCGGGTCCCATTTGCCTCCACAATTAAATATGTCCATATTTAATACTAGGCAAAACAACCAAATTATGATAGAAAAAATTAAAATAATTAAATATAAAATAATGTCTTCGACCAATGGTTTAAATTTTTTAGTTGAACTTTCTAATAATTTAATGAAGTGATAAAGTAAACTCAAGGCTCTATAGAAAGAAGAAGACGCGGTGGAGATCTACAGATACACCTCACAATCAGTAATCAGATAACAATTAACTTAATCCTCCATGAACGAGCTTATAAAAATCCATGGTGCTTTTGGCCGAGCGGTTGAGATGGCGAATTCCCTTCTTGGGGTGAAGTGAGGATTAGGAGGGGGCAAAGAAGTGGCAACGAAACAAGCTCGAAAAGGAGGGGTTCAAGCGTGATGGAAACAAACAAGTTCACATTATGGACGAAAGTTGAATGTGGGTCTCTCTCTCTCTCTCTCTCTCTCAATCAAACACCTTGCCTTCCCTTTCCTTCCAACCAACGCCTCAAAACTTCTTCAATGGGTAGTCCCCTTCTCACCTTTTCCTCATTGTACTTTCCTTTCCTTTTCTCTCCTTTTCTTTTCACATTCTGCTAAGCTCTGGCTTTTGCTCCCTTGGTGTCGCAACCTTCCCGAAGGTGAATTACCATGGGAAGACTAATGGATTACTAAGTCCGAAGACTTAGTGCGAACTCTCCCAAGCCCTACCAACCGCAACTTGGTACTCAAAATTTGACCTATTTAAACATGTAATTTTATTTAATTAGGAGCCGCCACTAATCAATTATGGTCGATTAGAAACCCAAGTAAAGTATTTACTTCTGCGAACTAGAGATTCAATAGGTTCGAGGACATGATTACGCTAAATTAAACTAGCGCCCTTTCGGTACCCTTTCTCTTTAAGTTTCAAAAAAAAAAAAAAAAAATTCAAGCAATCTTGGTTGATTTTAACCTAAGCCACTAACATGGAAAGGAGTGGCCATGCAACTCACAATCAATAACATTCAGTAAAATCCAAAAGGGCTAATATAAAATCATGATCTACCTTAAAACAAAATAAGCTATAACTAAAATGCATGACCTAAACATAAATTCTAAAGGGGATGACATCTACTTTTTTTTGGATTTTTCTAAAATTAATTATATAAATAACTCTAGTCTAGATTTAATATGCATGATTCTTACTCTAACGACATATGACGTGCAATTCAAATGGCCTAACTCTAATGACATATGTTAATTGAAAACTATAGTAACATGTGTGCAATCTATCTAAATATGCATGTGCTACATGATGTAGGATGAATGATGTATTTTGCTATATGCATATGCATGATCTTTTATTTTTTATTTTTATTTTTATGTCCTTTTTGTTAAAAAAAAAACTATGTAACTAATGAAATTTCCTAAGCTTCTACATCATATGCAATGTAAACTATAAGACTAATCTGACATGAAATGCATTAATCTACCCTATTATGCGACAAATTTTTTTATGCATTTTTCGTAATCTTACTAAAAAAAAATCAATACATATAATGCAACCGATCATGTAAAGCACACAATTTAGCCCCAACCCAAGATAGAAAATCAAAACAATCAAAAACCTGATCCGACGTCTCGCAGCTCAATATTTTTTATTATTGAGATTTTTTAACTCGACACAACGACCTCACTTAATTGGAATTCAATCAAGCATGCAATACTTTAAACGAGAAAACAAAATATTCAAGAATTAATTTAGATAGGAACTTTAGCTTTTTCTCCTCTCTCTCTATATTGCGTCGCCGCTCCTTTTCTCTCAATTGTGACTGTCTTTTTTCTATGTGTGTGGCCCCCTTTCTATAGATGAAAGGACTATATTATTTAAGGAAAGTTGATAAATTTGCACGTTGCATATTTAGCTCTTGTATTCCACGTGCAATATTTTTCTAATATTTCATCCGACACCTTCCTTGAATATTGAAAGAATAGTGCGAATATTCTCAGGAACATTCTCATATTCCCGGGAATATTCTCATATTCCAACTCGTCATCTGACACTTTCCTTAAATATTGAAAGAATAATGCGAATATTCTCGGGAACATTCTCATATTCCAACTCATCACCTCTTAACGGGCCTAGCCAAATTCTTTTTATTTGTGGGCTTAGTCCAACTTGTTAAATTAAAGCTTAGAACCATCAATGGAAACCCATCTGCAAATGCAATAATAAATGCTCCTAAAACTATATGATATGTAATCTAATCCTAATATTTTTGTTTAGGGGTTAAAATTAATCCCTAAATTTTTGTGCATTAAATTACAAATGATCAATCAAAATTTAGGTGTCAACACTTAGGTAACATACTTGGAAACGGGCCACTCACTACCATCCAACAGCAGCTGCATTTGCATCGAAATGAGCCCACCTAGCGGAATTCGGTTAGTCGTCGCCTTTCTCATGCACGGCGTATCCTCTTATCTCTTACTCTCCTAACACAACTACAGCTCAGGCATATTCTCGTTTTCTATGACGTCCAGAAAGGACAAAAATCATTAGTATCGTAATCATATTTTGCTTTCACTCGGTGGCGCCCTTAGTCACCAGGCACCTTTCATTTTTAACATACAAATTAGGGTTAAGCATTTGGCTTACTGAATTTGGCTCACTGAACTGTCTAAATAGATGTTTTCATGAACTTTATTCCTGAGCTTATCACCATGCCCGTCACTTTTTTAGATCAAAGATTCTTAGTCAGTCAAATGCGGAGAGCGTCGAAAGTGATAATTGGAGTACCTCTGTATGGTCTTCTTATGGTCTACAGAAGATTTATGTGTGATTCTACCGTTCCAAGAGGTATTGTGCCGTTATAATCTTTCACCATTGAGTTGAATTATACTTGTCTCGGTCTAAATTACTGTGATTTTTTCATTTTTTTTTCTATCAAATGGTAAAAAGTCCAAGATGCACATGCCTCCCGGAGATTATAAACAATCTGTTCAATTGCGACCTTCTAATGCTGAATAATTGAAGAGTTAGGAGTGAAGTTTTCTTATCTTCTATTCTTACTTACCATTAGAAAGTTTGGTTGGACTTTCTAACACCTACCTTATTTTGCTTTTTTTTCTCTATATGTCTACATTCCTCGTAACTTTATTAGTAGTCCATGATAATAGGAGTCTTTTCCAAGTTGTAGATGCATCTTCATTTATCTCAATTTAGGTTTTTCCACACCATATTTTGATCAGCTTCTTCTTCATCTCAACCAACCGCTACTTGTGAGCCCATATTCAAATTGATCAGAGAGAGATAAAGTAAAAATTGGGGGCAAGTCCGGTTCGTTCGCCCATAAAAATCAAAAGCTTTTTTTTTTTAAAGATGTGTCACAATTAATTACTTTTTTTTTTTTTTTTTTTTTTTGCGAATTTCGAAGGAACGGGTGGGAAAGGTGAAGAAATTTACTACTACCATTGATTGGTCCATCCAACCAAACCTATGAATCAAGATTCAACTGCCTTTATTGGACCGCTAATCAAGTTGGCATTTCTACTCAAAGGATACTTGGGCATTTATTGATTGGAAATAGCTAACTTATTTGTTTAACCTCTTAATTTAGGTTCAGTTGGTCCCAGTTATTATCAATGGGATCGAGGAGAAGTTCAGCAAGAAATTTACCGAAGCATTGGTTCTGGGCTATCTAAAAATTTACCAAAGCATTGGCGAGGGTTACTTTAAGTAGTTGGATATCCCGCTTGTGGTTGAAGATATTGGTCGGTCGTAGTCCTTGCATTGACAGAATTCCAGAAAATGCAAGATCAATAATTGAACTTGTTTAAGTAATTAAATATTAAATCAAGTCTTCATCTAACAGTTTAAGATTATATAACAGTTAACAGTAGTCTCAATGGTAAAAAGTCCAAGATGCACATACCTCCCAGAGATTATAAACAATCTGTTCAATTGCGACCTTCTAATGCTGAATTGAAGAGTTAGGGGTGATGTTAGGGTCTCAAAGAATCATCAGGTTCTAATCATTTGGCATATACACAGAAAACGAACAATTATACAATATTTGTCTTATGTAAGACGTTGGGATTATTTAGCTATTATATCCACATAAGCAATAACCAACAATGGACCAAAACAATTGAAGAATTTTCAAGTACGTCAAGGTGCTAGTCATGTTAGAGTAATTATATTAGATTTGAGTCATGTTGCTTCTCATCCATTGTGATCTATTCTATAATTTCAAAAAAAGAGAATTAGTATATGATCCATATGAAGCTACCGTCAACGAGGGAATGATGCATGATTGTTTTCGTATTGGAGGAGTAGTGACTGATCTACCTTATGGATGGATAGATATAAAGAAGATAGATAGATTCGTTTCTATAAGATTGAATTATATTTGCTTAATCCACCGTTATCAATATGAATAGTTAGGAAAGAATATAATAAAAAAAAACTTTTATATTAAGAAAAAGAAGAGGATGACAGTGGAAAAAGTATAGTAGGAAAAATTTTATACCTATGCAATTATATACGAATCACCCGCGCCTCTTCTCTTTTCTTGTATTTCATTAACTGACATACGTTTGATTAAAATAATTTAAAATCCGCGCCTTCTTAACAATAACATAAACAGTTTCTGGGGGTGGACCATCTTTTTCAAGAAAATATAGGATTATAAGAATATTTAAATGGGTCAAGTGCCCATTCTTCTCGAAGCTAGAAAGAGGGCTTTCGAAGACCTTCTTTTGTCTACCCGAATGGGCCCGATGCATGGCGAAAGCAAGGGTTCATCAAGCCATTTCTCGCCTCAACCCTAAAAATAAAAAGGGGTACTTTACAAATAGGTAATTACTTTACATTGACTGCGATAAACCTTTTGATACTTTCAGCTTTGTAACTAGTGGCCGATTTTCCGTTGGTAGAGCAGTTTCTTTTCCCAGTGCCTGAAGCCGTAACTAGTAAGGTGTCAGTGGTTTATCATTGAGTTCATCTAATAACTCTTTCTGTATTCCTCCTGCTCCTGAGGTAAGCCTGGGTCTCACGTGTGCAACTCTTCGCACCAACCAATTGGTTGGTGGCATGAGGATGTCTTATAGGTTTGCATGAAGGTTATTAAGGCAAAAGAAAAGTTAGTAATTTGGTAAAAAGAAATAATTATGTGACAATCTTTAATATATTGCACAAATAATAAACTAGACCATAAAAAACTAAATAAAAAATAATTATAAATTGTTGTAGGATCCATTCTTTCAAAAATGTATAACTCATAATAAGCTATTATTCTCACAATAGCCTAAAAATTGTTATGCTAGCATGCTAACAAATAACCCTTTGGTAAATTCATTTCATCTAGACACAAATTAACAATTTTATTTATAGTGAGAGATTCATATGCAGTCTACCCACTATTGTAAGTACCACGGCTGATGATTCAATTCATCTGCACAAGTTAAGCATTGTAGTGATTCAAATGGTTCTCAATAACCTACATGAAGTAGAGAATTTTCTTATATTCTATTTTAGCTTACTTTTATACCATGTTCCACTGTTTTGCTTTATTTTCTCTATGTGGTATCGCCATTCCCCTTAACTTTATTCATAGTCCATAATGATAGGAGTCTTTTCCAAGTTCCATATGCATCTTAATTCATCTTTGATTTAGGTTTTTCCACACCATGTTTTGATCAGCCTCTTCATCTCAACTGATCGCTACTTGCAAACCAATATTCAAACTTGATCGAAAAGAAATCAAGTAAAAACAGGGGCTAACTCCTGTTGTTTGGCCTTAATAAATGAAAAAGGATTTTATTTTTTTTAAGGGCTGTGTCAAGATTAATTACTCTATTTATTTATTTTTATTTTTTTTGCTAAATTCGGAAGGGTGAGGTGGGAAAGGTGAAGAAAGTTACGGATTCAATGCGGAAAGAAGGCAAGTGCCTTCGGTTGGTCCAACCAACCAAACCTATGAATCAGGATTCGGCTACCTTTATTGGACCCCTAATCAAGTAGGCACTTCTACCCAAAGGAAAATTGGGCATTCATTGCTTGGACCATAGGGATTTATTTACGAACTTGAACAAACAAAAATTGGGAATGTTTGAATTGCGAAATTGTGGATTAAAGTGGACATTTATCCTTCAAAAACCCCTTCTTACTAGGAGCTAACTTTTTCGTTTAACCTTCTGATTTACTTCTATTTGGTCCCGCATGTTATCAATGAGATTAGGGATACGTTCATCAAAAACAATTATTGAAGTGTTGTGGGCTATCCAAAAATTAAAGTTTATCAGCAACATGGTCGAGAATTTTTCAAAATTGGGCTTAAGGATGTGCCTTCTTATTCGAATATTTTTCTTAGCCCTATCCCGTCAGTAGTCAACTTCAAAGAATAAGGATAATCTTTGAGATTTGCGTGTCTTTGCTAGGCTTGGACCATGTCTCCCTTTTGGATTTGATTAGAGGTGAAACCCGACCCCACTTATTATAACTCCTACACTTGTCTTAAAACTACCCGTTTCACAAATCTCAGCCTAAACTATTTGACCAGAAAAAAGCCAGTGTAATTTATGTCATATTCCAATAAATGATGGCCTATCAACCTAAACAACCCAACTTTAGATTAGTACCAATTCTACCCTAAACATTTTTTGTCCCATAAAAATCCCCAACTTTTGATTTAGTTTCAATTCTATGTTAAACTTTTTTTGTCTGATAAAGAACCCCAACTTTAGATCATGTCCAATTCTATCATCTAGTCCCAATTTTACCCTAAAAAAATTTCAGTTTCATAAAAAATCACAAATTTTTACTTGAGTCACAAATATGCCCATGTTAACCTTTTGTCGAAACTTTTTCATTGACAATTGAGAGATGGAAAATTATCAAGCACTAGCTGTTTGAACATCCCTAGTGTCTTGAGCGCCGGAGATGTAACACTCTCGAGCACAAGAGATTGAAAACCAAGTGCAAAATCAAAAATCCCTGAGTGAAATGGAATGAAAACTTTCTCAAAAGTAAAAGCAATTGAAGAATGTTGGCCCTAATTGTCTTAATTTTTACCCAAATTTCATGTCTAAGCAATCATTATTTGGGTTGATACCTTGGATTTGAAATTCAAGCACAAGCCATTCAAGCATCCTAAGTGTCCTGAGCGCGAGAAATGTAACACTCCCGAGCACAAGAGATTAAAAACCAAATACAAAATCAAGGAGCCCCAAGCGAGATGGAATGAAGACTCTTAAAAATAGAGCAATCGAAGAAAGTCAACCTTAATTGCTTTAACTTTTACCCAAATTTCATATCCAGGCAAACATGATTTAGGCTAATATGAAAATTCATCTCCAAAACATCTTCTTAAATCTGAAATTTGGGGGAAAACTAGAGTAATTATGCAGAAATGCCATATAAGATTGCTGAAAGCGATTTTGGATGGAAGGTTAATGGGTCCAAATTTGAAATTCAAGTAAAATTTGGTGATTTTTTTATAAAAAAAAAAAATTAGGATAGAATTTGGTCTTGACTAAACGTTGAGAGTTTCTTATAAGATAAAAAAAAATTAGGGTAAAATTGGGGATGTGCCTATAGTAAAATCACCACAAGAAAACAGGGCTACGGGACAAAATTATATGGAGACAAAAATGCCCTTTGTCGTCGTTTTTTTTTTTTTTTTTTTTTTGGTAAGGAAAATGCCCTTTGTCGTCGTTGATAGCCTATAGTAATGAAAATTCTGTTTCATGGCCAAATTTAAGTTTAGTCACAATTTAACGATCAATTGTGACAAAAATGAGTTTATCACTATCGCTTTATGTTGACACCAAAGTTTTCGCCTTGAAGGTCCCTTCTACATTGAGATTAGAGAGAGATCGTGGGTTAACGTTGGTGGTCATTTTGGGCCCGGGACTCAGTGTGAAAGTACAAAGACAGGAAACGTGGGATCTGAGAGAGAGTAACTTAAGAGCCTCCGTTGCTGTATTGGTCGATTGCTAGAGTCCTTCAAGCTGCTCGGCAAAGCTAGCCACCACTCTCGATAGTCACAAGGTGAGAATTCGATAGGGAAAATAACAGCCCAAGTGCCAAAAGTTATGAAAAGCACATTTAAGTGCTATTTTTTTTTAAAATTGAATCACTTAAGTACCAACTCCAACGAAGATCGCCTAAAAATCTAATATGACTTATTTTAATAATTTCTAATATCTATGTGACTTGCCGGAATTTCACGTCAACTTACCTCCACCGAAAACAATGACATTTTAGCCTAAGCTTAATTTTTTAATATAATATTAATTAAATAATTTTAAAAACAAAAATTTTAAAATATTTAAAATATTTAAAATAAAATAAAATAAAGAGAATAGCAGCATAGGAGAGGGAATCTCTCTCACCTGTGGCCACCGCCCCATCGCTAGTGGGGCAGCGACAATGGACAGAGAGGGTCGCCGACACCTGAACATGGGTCAGTGAGGGTCACAATGACCATTGCCACCCCACTGATGATGGGGCAGTAGCCATAGGTGGAGGAGCCCCTCCCGCTTGTTCTATGCTTTTTTTTAAAAAAAAATCGTTTTTAATATTATTTAATTAATATTTACATAAAAATCTAATTAAGATCAAAATGGCATTATTTTGGATTGATCTAACCACGTCAATAGTCAAAACAATGTTGTTTTGGGCGTTTTGGACTTATTTGGCCATGTCAACATCCAAAACGACATTATTTCAACCTCATCTCACAAGAAAAGTGCCACATTAGTATTTTAGCTAGATTTTCTCACTATTGGCACTTAACTGATCATTTTTGCTCAATATTGATACTTAAGTGTACATTTCCAAACTTTTGATACTTAAATGTCCCATTGTGCCAAGTTTTGACATTCTAGGGATTCGCACGTCGAATTTGAGATTGTTACCCTAGCCTCTTTGATCAACTTACTTGTGATTTTATTCAAGTAGTTTATCCCCTTAATACATTCAACCTATTATACTGGAGCTCCCCCTTTCATTACTATTTCTACTTTCACCATAAATGTAACTATAAATGTAACTGGCATACCGCAAATATGGAATAACTTGTCCTTAAATGCGATTTAATCCCAATCAGAATCCTCTTGGTATGGTTTTTATTCATGTTTCCTATTAGTATGTTTTGGATGCCATTATAATTTGCCCGTTTTGCATGAAATTGATTTGGTCGGCATCTTTATTCAGCATCAAATCGGGGAAAACATCAACAGAAGAGTCGGTAGAGTTTCGGCCTTTTCGCGTGTTGTGCGTCTTCTACCTAGACTGTTTCACTGTTTGAACAGTGGAATAACATCCTTCAATCGATTAATCGCTATGCAATTCGAGTCAATCGTCGATAACTGTGGCTAAACTACCATTATGTTTGTCGATAATTATGCTGTGGTTATCCCATTTTGGAGAATGTGAAGTTTGGTGGATCAAAAAATAAAGTTGGTTTAGAATTTTTGAGTCACGATGTCCAATAAGTACTTGGTTCTAGTTCTAAACCTCCTATTATGATACATAACCGCATCATAATATTGAGACCTTGGACTGGAGATATTGAAATTCCCCATGATCGACAATAATATTAAAATTAAATTGGCTTCACCTGTTGCATTCATCTATCGAATCATTTCATGTGGATCCTCGGAATATCCGTTCTAATCTTCTTCTTTTTTTCAAGCCACGTATAAAAATAATGAGACATTGAGTAAGTGTCGGTTTCGCGAAATTGTGACATGTGGATCTCTAGAGTGCCAAAACTCGACAAGATGGGACACTTAAATATCAAAAGTTCGGAAAAATACATTTAAGTGCCAAGATTGGAGTAAAAAGAATTAGTTAAATGCCAACGGCAAAAAAATCCGACCAAAATGCTAATGTGGCATTTTTTTGGCAAGTTGAGGTCAAAATAGCGTCATTATGGGCACTGACATGGCCAAACAAAACGACATCATTTTGAGCTTTAACGTGGCTAAATTAGCCCAAAACAATGTCATTTTGACCTTAATTAGATTTTTATATAAATATTAATTAAATAATATTAAAAACAAAAATTTAAATAAAAAAAAAAGGGGGCGAAAGGGCTCCCCACCTATGGCCATCGCCCCATCGCGACGGCGTTGGTCGCAAGGGTCGCTAGCACCTGGGCAAGGATCGGCAACCTTCGTCAACTGGAGGCCAGCCCTTGCCAAATGCCAAGAGAGGGCAATGACCCTCTCCCAAATCTGGGTGAGAGTTGCCCACCCTCGCCCCAACCTGGGCAAGGGTCGCCAACCCTCGCGCTTCAGCGAGGGTTGACGACCCTCGCCATCCATCATCGCCGCCCCACTGGCAATGGGGTAGCAGCCACAAGCTAGGGAGGCTTCCTCACCTATGCTATTGTTGCTGGTTTTTGTTTTTCATTTTTAATATTTATATTAAAAATCAAATTTTGGCCAAAACAGAGTCATTTTTTGTGAATGTGAGTTGATATGGAATTCCGACGAGCCACGTAGATGTTAGAAATTATTGAAATAAGCCACATCGAATTTCCGGCGACCTTCACCGGAGTTGGCACTTAAGTAATATTACTTAGGACTACATCTGATTGTTTGAATTTCTAGTCATGATAAGATTAGATAGGATATAAAATCCATGAATTTTACCATCACATATCCACTATTCGGTGAATTGCACTAATAAAACCGAATATTTTCACATCATAATAGCATGATTTTTCAAATCAATGGATCCCAATTTAATTCCAAGTTATAGGATATATAGAATAGGTTTTAGGTTCTAAAGAACCTATTCTAATAGGTAGGCTCCTAATTCCTAGTGGAATGTGGAACCCAAAACCTAGAACAAGTGTTTTTGTTATTCTTGTTCTATGTCTTTGTGTGATCCTACGATATTCCGCGATATTTAATAATGAACATGTCATCTAAAACCATTAGTTTGAGTTTCCATTTCCGGTGATATTCATGATGAAGACTTTTATTTTGTTAATATTTGTGTATCTAAATATTAGTTATGACAAACAAATAAACAAATATGAGTTGTCATTATTGAATTGTGGCAAATGATGGTTATTAAAGGTGATGACTTAGTGCGATCATTTAATTAAGAGTATAGGTGGAACCTAGGTAAATCCTAGTACCTATAACAAGATAAGTTTCAAGTTCCTGGGTATGTAGATAGATTCCAAGTCCCGATAGAATTTAGACAAAACTTGAAATCACTCACACCTAGTATAAATGGCTAAATGAACTTAAAAATTGCACAAATGGAAATGGTAAGAATATCTTACAACACTCTTACATACTTCATTTTAATTTACTTTTTTTAATTATTTTTTCCTCTATTTTTTCCCTTCCATCATACTCTAATAAAATTTAATTAAATAGCAAACTATACTATTATGCCTAAAATAATAAAATATCTTATAATAAATATAAGGATTAATATCACAAAAAACCTCAAACTAATACACTATGACAAATTCATCTCACATTAATTTTTTGACCACAAAAAAATCCAAACTGATACACTTATGATAAAATTACCCCAAATTAATTTTATGATCACCAAAAACTCCACCAATACCTTTGTGACAAATTAACTTTAAACTAATTTTTTGACCCCTAAACTGACATATGTAACCAATTTACCTTCATTAAAATCTGTTTAATTATATTAATACCACAAAAAATCATAAATTAATACACTTGTAACAAAAGTAGGGCAAAACCCCAAAATAGTGTACCTATCAAATACCGCATGTCATCGAACTCAGTAATTTGATAGTAAAATTTAACAAAAAATAATGGAGAGTGAATATGTCATAGGTATATCAGTTTGAGTTTTTTTGTAATCAAAAAATTAATTTTAAGTAAATTTGTCAAAGGTGTAGTAGTTTGGGATGAAATAGCCTTTATATATATGAAGAGGAGGATATGCGTGTGATGAGAGAAACATTAGGTTGCACAACTGATTAAAAAGGTGATCGTGCCAATCCATATATGTTTAAATCCGTCTTGTATCTAAGGTTTCATCAAGAGAACTTCAAAACAATGGAAGGTAATTTGGGAAATGTTTATATTTTATTTTAGGGTGTAATAAATTATAATTAGTTAAATGGTATATGTTATAAATTATTATGTGACGCCAAGCGTGGTGAGGTTTCACTTTGCAAGCGAGGTTAAGTGCCCAGGCGCACCCAGCCAGAAAGGATGAGCAGGCCAAGCCTGATAACATAGGCAACGAGGGTTTATAGTTTTTGAACAAGTTTTACTTGAAAAGACAACGAAAATTAAATAAAAAAATATAGGTAAAAAATAAATAGAATAAAATAATCTTATGTGAAATGGAATTAAAATTAACATGAATAAGTTACAAGATTTTACACTATAAAGGATAGGATTAGAATTTTTTTTTTATAAAAAAAAGTGGAATTTTTTTTTTTGTTATGAACATGAAGACAGGGCTTGAGCCAAAGTCAAGGCTTCAAGGTCAGACCAAAGGACATGACCTTTTTGCCCACGCCTACCCATTTATGGCCATGTTTGTGGTCATTCGACCTAGGATCAGGTCTAGTTAATCATCGCAGCCATCAACTTCCTCCTTCGATCCCCACCTTTGCCATCAATGTTCTAGTGAGCTTTGTATCCTGATCAATGCAAACAACACCTTGCCAGATCAAATCACAAGATATCATTAGTTTTTGCCTGTAATGAATTCATCAACCCCATTTCCATTTAAGTCCATGAAAAGAACTTAAAACATGACGAGTCCTTCCCTCTATCCCTAACATATCTTAGTTACAACACACAACTAATTCACATACCGAGATAAAGATATTTGCCAATTTAAGTATTGTACTATGAATCTACATGATTATCTCCATTATACTAATGTCACACATAAAAGCAACCGCTTAATGAGCCTTTTTAATATGGCAGATCCTCATTTGGCAATCTTCCTTCATCTTACATAGAGACTCGTAGGAACTTCCCCCTTTTGCCATAGCCTTTTCCGAACTACTCTTGAGATCTTTGACTCTATCTCTTAACGCATGCCCTTCTTTCTCCATCATTACCATTCTCACTAACTTCTTTATCTCCTCCCTCCCCACAATCTTCTTTGATGGCAGCTCCTTTGACCGAACCGCCACCCCAATCTCTTCCGTAAGAAGCGTCGCATTTAGCCTTTGCTCGGCGTACAATGGCCAGGCGACCATAGGCACTCCATTCACTATGCTTTCTAGGGTCGAGTTCCATCCGCAATGAGATAGGAAGCCACCCACGGATGGATGGCTCAAAATTTCCATTTGTGGGGCCCATGATGGGATTATGAATCCGATGTTGTAGGTACGTTCCGTGAATCCACTTGGCAAAAAGCTCAAAACCTCATCACCCACACCACCCTTTCCCGCATCAAAAAAGGATCCATCAAGAGATTTAACAGTTGGTTTCCGGAGTACCCATACAAACCTATTGAAATTATACATTTGTAAGAGGAAAGAATTCATTTGGTATAAAACAAAATAACACTAATACAAAGCTTAATTTTTTGGATTACTATTAAGTCTTTCACCAGAAAGAAAAATTACTCGTTCAATATTGGATCGAATGGGATGTGTGCACCAAGTTAATTCAGTACAAGTAATCTTCCATATGTCAATTAGTAGTAAACAACAAGCAACATATTCTTTATACTGACAATGAACCTGATAAAAATATTATTATTATTATAACGTGTAGCATTTATTTGGCCACTGACTTTTATGGATGCATGCAAACTTCCTCAATATTCTAAGCTAATGTTGGCTAATGGATTTTGATTTGATTCTGAAAAAGACTATTCTCGTTCTTCCTTATTTAGAGATTGGTTAAAGGAAAGAGGAAATTTCCTAAAACCGGTCCAATTAATAAATTACAAACAGGAACATCATGTTAATGGTTTTTAAAAACATATACCATACCATGAACATAGTAACCTGAAAAAAAAATTCTAGAGATACCCAAATTTCAAACCGCACCTTTGTTGGCTCAGCTCCAATCCCCATGCCAGCTCGATCAGCTGCTCAGCCGACATAGTCCCTCCACTTCCAAACGAGACGAACAACACAGACTCGCTCGGCTGCTTATCCAGCCATTCGAGCAGCTCCGTCCCCAAACCGGCCGGTCTGACCGGTCTAATGAGCGGCCCAATCGTATATACCGGACAATTTGCAATCCGGCCCAAAAACTCCTCATTCCTCAGTGCGGTGAGCGTCTCGACCTGCAAATCCTCCCACACATTCAACAAAATTCCATCTCCCATCGGGATCTCACCAGCCATCCGCACGTACTCGTGGTACTGCTGGTCGGACCGGTCCAGCATTGGGTCCACCACATCCTCTGGTCGGACTGGCTTACAACCCGGGATCTCGAGCTGTTTGGTCAGGTCCACGTACTCTCCCTTCACTTCCTTGTCCAGTGTCGGCGAGTATATGAACAACGCAAGAAACCATGCGTTGGAAGGGACATAGACGTACTTGGGGATCCCCAACTCGTCACCAGTGCACAGATGCTCGGTCCCAAACAAGTCCACGATGAGGACATCAGGCTGGACCTCCATCGCTGCGAGCACTGACCTGAATGCTGGCCGGGCCTCACGCATCATGACCGTGAGCCTTGTTACCACGGCGGCATCTGGGCCGAGGCCCGTAGCTGAGAGGTCAGGGGATGGGAGCTCCACGACGTCAAGGAGCTTGGGGGTCATGGCAGACTCGATGATCTCAGCCTCGGCATGGGAGGCCCGTGAGGAGAGGACGAAGACAGTCACCTCGAAGCCATGGTCGGCAACAAGGCGCTTACCGAGCTCAATGACAGGAACAAGGTGGCCCATGCCAGGGCTCGAGAGGAGCGCCGCACGGAGCTTTTTCGGCTTCTCCATCGATGGATTGGAGTAAAAGAGGTCGTCGAAATCTATGGAATCGTAGAATCACTCGGAACTCTTCCCTCTATCCTAACCAAAGTAGACAGAAGCAGCCCAATGATCGGTTTCAACACACGGTGCACCATCTATCTAGACAAAGAAAAGCGACGCATGGGATGATAAGTTCGAGAAAAAAAGTTGATTTAAAACAATGGTTTAGAGAGTTCCGTAAGCGAAATGATTAGCCTTAATTGATATATATTAGAGCATTGGATTTAAGCAACTTTTAAAATTACTTCGTTTGAATTTTGGAACGTAAAATTCGGAATATTTTCTTCTTATTGGAAAAGAAAAATATATAACTTAGAACATGAGGTGCAAACGTGCGGATACTGACACATTAAAATAAAAAATGCAGTTAGGCCAAGCATTCTCACTAAAGAGACTACCACAAGCACCACATGCAGTCCTTGTAGGTGTAAATATCCTTGAAGTAGGATAAGCCATCGATAAAGTCAACATCAACATCACTATACTGAATTTATAATCCTTCAATAGACCCCAAGGGATAGGTTTGAGAAAAAAAGTAAATTTAAGACATCAATTTAGATGGTTCCGTAAGCGAAATGATTAGCCTTTATCGATATATATTAAAACATGGACAGTGCCTGGTGATCACATGGCGCCACCAAATGGAAGCAAAAACAAGGTTATCAATGTTCCTGTCTTTTCTCTTGCGGGAATCTTTCGAATGTACCAACGAATGACGTGGGAAGTGAACTCAGCTCAAAGTGAATATTCCGGCAGTTAGTGGAATCCACACACACACGGCGCCGTTTTGTAATTTTGTAGCTCAACTAGGCTCGTAGCCTTTAGGGATTGAACATCAATTGACTCGATTCAATTACGACCAAATTATAAAAAATCTCGAATTCAAGCTCGATGGGATAGAAGCTGGAAAGAGAGCTTTCGAAGATCTTCTTTCGTCTTCTCAAATGAATCCAAGGAAAAGTTCATCAAGCCATTTCTCACCTCAACCCCTAAAGATGTGAAGGGTACTTTACTTCGCACCAACTATCATAGACCTCTTGATACCTTGGACTTTGCAACTAGAAAGGTGCTCGAAGCCCCAATTAGGAAGGTGTTAGCAGTTAATCATTGAATCAATCGAATCCCTCTTTTATGTTACTCCAGCTCCTAAGGCATGCCCAAGTCTCAAGTTTGGAACTCTTCACACAAATCAATCGGTTGGCTGCATGGGATATCTTATAGGCTTGTGAGAAAGTTATTAAGGCTAAAGAAAAATTTGTAATTTGGCAAATTCTTTCCATCTAGACATGAAAGAAAATTATATTTAGAGAGACAGATTCATATAGAATATGCTACTTTAAGTTCCAAGACTAATAATTAATTTCCTCTGCACAAGTCAATTATTGTAATGATTCAAATGATTCTCGATAGCCACATGAAAGTTCCAAGACTAATAATTAATTTCCTATGCACAAGTCAATTATTGTAATGATTCAAATGATTCTCGATAGCCACATGAAATGGGAAGTTTTCTTGTCTTCTATTCTTACTTACTTGCATACCTTGTCCAACTCTTTTGCTTTATTTCTATATGTGTGAACTCATCGTAACTTTATTAGTAGTCCATGATAATAGGAGTGTTTTCTAAGTTCCAAAGGCATCTTCATTTATCTCAATTTAGGTTTTTCCGCACCATATTCTTCTTCGCCTCAACCAACCGCAACTTGCGAGCCCATATTCAAACTTGATAGGAGAGAGATAAAGTAAAAAAAGGGGGCGAGTCCAATTTATTCGACCATAAAAAATCAAAATCATTTTTTAAGGATGTGTCACGATTGATTACCCCATTTTTTAATTTTTTTTTTTTGTAAATTCCGAAGGGAGATGTGGGAAAGGTGAAGAAAGTTACAGTCTCCATATGGAAAGAAGGCAACTCCCATCGATTGGTCCATCCAATGGAAAAATTATCCAAAAAATCTTAAATTTATTGCACTTTTGCTAATTCAATTATAAACATTTTAATTTTGAGAATCAAATCCCAAACAATTTCACATTTTGCCAATTGATTCCATCCACCCAATTTTGGTCGGAATATGTTGACATAGACATCGACCACGCCACATAAGATGGTTGACACTAATATGGATAATTTTTTATAATTTTTTTTTTTTTTTATTTTTTTTCTCTCTTTTTTTCCTTTTCTTTGCTTTTTTTTCCAATTTTTGAAGTTAGGGCTAGCAACCTTTGCCAGCCATAGGCGAGGGCATCGCACCCCTTGCTAGGCTGACAATGGTTGGTCGACTAACCCCAACCGTCGCCGGCCCTAACTCCAAAACCCAAAAAAAAGAACATAGAAAAGAAAAAAACCATAAAAATTCATAATATTATTAAAATATTACTAGAAAAATGTCTATGTGAGCGCCACATGGGACAACTAACATCCATGTTAAAGAATTCCAGCCTAAATTGATCGAATGGACTCAATTAGCAAAAGGTGAAAAGGTTTAAGACTTGATTGGTAATGTGCAATAAATTTAAGATACTTTGAACAATTTTCCCTCCATCCAACCAAACCTCTTGAATCAAGATTCAGCTGCCTTTATTGGATTGCTAACCAAGCTAGCATTTCTACTCAAAGGAAACTTGGGCATTTATTACTTGAAAATAGCAAACTCATTTGTTTAATCTTTTAATTTAACCATTGAGGTTTGCCCTAAAAGCTACCTTTCCCACATGAGAAGGGAGAGGTGGAGGGTTCGAATCTCCACATTCCTAGGGTGGGTTTGGGTGGAGGCGATTTACTTTCAGATATGATTTTCGATTCTCACAGCCTACCCATGTAGAGCAAAAGTCTAAAAGTAAAATAAAGTAGGACTGACAAAAAAATAAACATCTTAATTTACATTCGATTTGTCCCACTTATTATCAATGAATCGGGAAAAGTTCAGCTAGAAATTTATCAAAGTAATGGTTTGTAGGAACTATGACCTTTTGTCACAGCCTTTTGCATGCTACTCTTGAGATCTCTAAGGGTGCGTTTGGTACAGCATTTGCAAGGGGCTTTCAGTCCAATGCAAATGCTGAAAGCCCAAAGCTACTTAGGGAAATGCAATTGTGTTTGGTAAAAAAATTTTACAAATGGACTTTGAGTTGAATGTGCGTTTGGTAAAAAAAAATTTCACAATGGTTTTGATGGGTATAATGGGTATAATATATGTATAATATATATATATATATATATATATAATTATTTTTAAAAATGACCTAAACCCTTCGCCGAACCGGCAAAGGGCTACGGCCGCCGGCGAGCGGATCGGCGCGGCGGCCGTCGGCTGAGGTCGCCCGAGGTCGGGCGACCTGGCGAGGGTCGTGCGACCCAACCGAGGCCGCCGAGGTCGCCCGACCTCGAGTGACCCTCGACAAGGGTCGCACGACCCGGAGTGACCGCACGGGTCTCGCGGCGCGGGCGGCCGATGGTCGCACGACCCTCGCGAGACCCAGGCGAGGGCCGCCCGCAGCCGCGAGACCCCAGCGGCGGTCGCCCGGGTCACACAGCCCCCGACCTCCGGCGGCCCTCGGCTGGGTCGCGCGACCCTTGCCGGAGGTCGCCCGACAGCCGCCGCCGGCCATAGGTCCGGCGAAGGGCTGCCTCATTTTTCAATTTAAAAAAATATATATTTAGGGGTAAAATCGAAAATATGAAAAATCAGTGAGGGTAGTTTTGGAAGGAAAAATAGTGATTTCAGCATTCCGGGGATGCTGAAAGTCCAAAGCTAGTCCCTACTAGCCTTGGGCTTTCAGCATTTTCCCAAGGGGCTTTCAACTGAAAGCCCCTTGGGAATGCTGTACCAAACGCACCCTAACTCTAGCTCTTAACACATGCCATTCTTTCTCTAACATTACCGTCCTCACCAACTTCTCTATCTCCTCCCTCCCCATAATCTTCATCGATGGCAGCACCTTTGGCCGGACTGCCACCCCTAACTCCTTAGTGAGGAGCGTTGCATTTAGCCTTTGCTCGATGTACAATGGCCAGGCAATCATGGGCACTCCATTCACTATGCTCTCTAGGGTCAAGTTCCATTTGCAGTGAGATAAGAAGCTGTCCACAGATGGATGGCTCAAGATTTCCACCTGTGAGACCCATGATGGGAGTATGAATCCAATGTTGCTGGTACGTGCCGTGAATCCAACTGGCGAAAAGTTCAAAATCTCATCACCAGCACCACCTTTTCCCACATCAAGAAACGATCCATCAAGAGATTTGACAATTAGTTGCCGGAGTACCCATATAAACCTATCGAAATTATACATTTGTTAGATGAAGGAATTTATTGAATATATAACAAAATAACATTAACACACAGCTGATTATATTATTGCAAATTTGTCCTTTTGAATTATTATGAGATCTTTCTTGAAAAAATTCCGCGTCCTACAATGGATTGAATGACATTTGTTCATCGAGTTAATTTTGTACACATAATCTTCCACATGTCAATCAATCATAAACAACGTGTAATGCATTATTTATTCTGACAATGATCCTAATAAAAATATTCTTATTATAACGTGTAGCATTTATTTTGCTACTGATTTCTACGGATGCACGCAAACTACCTCAATATTCTAAGCTAACATTGGCTAATGGATTTTGTTTTGATTCAAAAAGGACTATTTCTATTTCATCCTAATAAGAGATTGGTTAGAGGAAAGAGAAAATTTCCTACAACCAGGCCCTTTTACAATGAATTACAAACAGTAACATCATGTCGATGTTTTTCAAAACTATATACCATACCATGAACATATTACTTGGAAAAATTATTATTCTAGAGATATACACCATACCTTTGTTGGCTCAGCTCCAAGCCCCGTGCCAGCCGACCAGCTGCTCAGCCGACGAAGTCCCTGCACCTCCAAACGAGACGAACATCACAAATTCGCTGCGCTGCTTATCGAACCATTCCAGCAGCTCCTTCCCCAAACCAGCCGGTCTGACCGGTCTAGTGCGTGACCCAACCGTATATATCGAACCGTTCACAACCCAGCCCAAACTACTCATTCCTCAATGCAGCGAGCGTCTCCGCCTGCAAATCCTCCCGCACATTCAACAAAATTCCATCTCCTGTCAGGATCTCCCCAGCCTGCTGCACGTACTTGCGGTACGATAGACCGGTCCAGAATCGGGTCCACCACGTCCTCTAGTCGGACCGGCATGCAACCTGGAATTTTGAGCGGTTCGGTCCACGTACTCTTCCTTCACTCCCTTGTCCAGCATCGGCGAGCATAACAACAACGCAAGAAACCATGCATTGGAAGGGACGAAAAGACGTACTTGGGGATCCCAACTCGTGACCAATGCACAGATACTCCTACAGGACATCCGGCCAGGCCTCCATCGCCGCGAGCACAGACCTGAACGCTGGCCGGGTCTTGCGCATCATGACCACGAGCTTCATGGCCATGACAGACTTGATGATCTCGACCTCAGCACGGGAGGCCTGTGAGGGGAGGATGAAAACGGTCACCTCGAAGCCGTGGTCAGTGCCAAGGCGCTTATCGAGTTTGATGACGAGGATGAGGTGGCCCAGCCGGGGCTCGAGAGGAGCGCCAAATGGGGCGTTTTCGGCTTCTCCATCGATAATTTGGAGGAAAAGAGGTCGAAATCCGTGGAATGAAGTGAAGCTTAGAGTGTATATGAAGAGGATGTTTTGCCGACAACACATGTTTGGTGGGAGGGGCTTTAAGTAGTGAGAAGGATCCAACTTCGGGTGGATGAAATCAAGCCATTGGGGTCCGCTCAACAATTATCTGAGAACGGCATACGTGGTTTATGGTCAAGCTCCGACTCGTCACACTCAACTCGATAGGCCCTTAAGCTTAATTGAGCTTCTATGAATTTTTTTTAGAGCATATAATATCACGAGAGTGAACGAAGAATACATAAGATTCAAACATTAGATGTAGGAAAAAATATTCAAGCTCATTAAGATCGAGTCCGAGCTTGAATTCCATGTTCATTTCCTAATTCAATCATAATCAAATCAAGTCAAACTGACCTAAAATAATGTCGTGTGCGCATGAGTTTCAATGAATGCGCAAGTATTCACTTTGAGTCGAGTGCACTTCTCAAGTCATTCGCAAGAAAAGTGACCAAAAGAGAGGGAAAAAAGAAAAGACAAGCAGGCGATTTGGTGGCGCCCTTAGTCAATTCCATGACGTTGCTCCAGAAAAGACAGGATCATAGATTAAGGTTAATCAATGCGTTTTCGGAACTATCTAAACCAACCGATGCTTCATAGAAACGTGGGAGAATCTCGAAACCGATGATCGTGGCTGGCTGCTTTCTGTATGCTTTCGGTTGACAGGGGGAAGAGCCACGGGTGATTTCCAGGAGGCTATCGTGTCAATGAAGAAGTGGTGTGCCAAGATGTCAACAAGGTCAACCTTAATTATTGCGATTCTTTTCTTTTCTATTTTTGTTACCGATCCAACGGCGAGTCCTTCAACAGCTGTTCCAAGTCACTTTAAGCCGTGCAGCACCGAAGATTCCGGCATTGCAACATGAACTATTCAGATTTGGAGTCCACTTTCCCAAAGGGCTTTAGGGTAAAAAATATGAGGTGGTGGGCAAATTCTTTTCCGAACCCTTTTGGACAAATATTAGTATTGGTAAAGTTGAAACTCCTGCTATCTTGGGCTTTCAACATTTATGGAAGGTCATTATTAAAGTGAAATCATTTTTCTTTCAAAAATACCATCACCAATTTTTTTTATTTTCTAATTTTGCCTTTGTTATAACTATTCATCTTCTCTTGGTGAGGGCAGCCGACAGGGCCAGATCTGGATGGGAGGGGCTAATGAAGTCGCGCATCCCAATCAACTATCGCCTAAGTTGGCATGACCTCAAGCTATGCTACTCGGAGTCACGACACCCAAAAATCCAACCAAACGAAGCTGAACTCATAAATATAGAGTACCTAAATTATGTGCGCTATTCACTATGCATAGACACTTGCTTTTAGTACATTTCACTTCCCATGTCATTTGTTCTGAACCCTAAAAACTATTAGAGTGTAATTCATACTATCCATTAACAAGAAGGCATGGGGTCGTAGGGGCAAGGCACCTAAGCCATTAGTGAGTTTTTCTAGTTTAGGCCGTATTTTATTGGTAATTTGGATTTGAGTCCATGAATCTTTATTGACTTGTGCCGCCTATATATAATCTTTTTATTTTATATTTGAGAGTTATAACAGAAATGTGAGGGTGCTAATTATAGTGGAATCTTTATCGGATGTAACACTAATTTAAGGATGAACCGAAATAAATATTATATCTTGATTTCTCTTTCTCGCCTTACTCTCTATTTCATTGTGTTTTGTGCCAAATCCTAACAAAAGCTCTGACAAGAAAAGTTATAGAAGAGGGAATAAAACAAGCATTAGATGTGGAAAGGCTTGGTCGATTCCATGATATTGCTCAAGAAAAAATAGGACCACTAATGTCATAGTCATGTTTTGCTCCATTTGTGGCGCCCTTAATCACTAGGCACTTTTCATGCTTAATATATTAAAGTTAAACATTTCCCTCACGAAACTATCTAAACAGATATTTGACAATGTGTGTTTTGTTTCAACTTATCAAGATATCTATACCTTTTTAAGATAAAGATTCTTAATTAGTGAAACGAAAAGACTGTCGGCATTTATCATGGGACTACTTCTATGCAATCTGCTCATAATTTATGGAAAAGTAAATTCAGGATTTTATTGTCCCGGGAAATATTTTGCTTCTATAATCTTTCATTGTTGGATTGAAATACAATGAATTTCAACCTAAAATAATGTAATTTCTTTTTTGCTTCAAGGTCCAAGATAAAAAGTTTAAGAAGCACGTGCCTCCCGGGAACATAGACTCGCCTAAAGAGTTAGAGGTGATTCTATAGTCTTCAAAAGACATCTTCACCATATAATTTTCACTGTAAAATTGAAATGTAATAAATCTTGGTCGTTCAATAAATTTCAGTTTAAACAGTTGTGAAATACATGAACGGGTAGGAGTCCCACATCATTAATGCACTTCAACCAAATCTTTGTCCAGCCTTGTACTATTAATCTGCGTTATCATTTCCATTCTACTGATGTAATGCATATATGCAACAACTTAGTGAGCTTTCTTGATATGGTGGATCCTCATTCTGCAATCCTCCTTCATTTTACTTAGGGACTCGTAGGAAGTACCCCCTTTGGTCAAGGCCTTTTCCGCTTTGCTCTTGAGCTCTTTGACTCTAGCTCTTATCATGTGCCCTTCTTTCTCCACCATTATCGTCCTCACCAACTTCTCTATCTCCTCTCTCCCCACAATTTTCTTCGACGGCAGCTCCTTTGGCCGAACCGCCACCCCAATCTCTTCCGTGAGAAGTGTTGCATTTAGCCTTTGCTCGGCATACAATGGCCAGGCGACCATAGGCACTCCATTCACTATACTCTCTAGGGTCGAGTTCCATCCACAGTGAGATAGGAAGCCACCTACAGACGGATGGTTCAAGATATCCATTTGTGGGGCCCATGATGGGATTATGAATCCGATGTTATGGGTACGTTCCATGAATCCACTTGGCAAAAAGCTCGAAACCTCATCGCCAACACCACCCTTTCCCACGTCAAAGAAGGATCCATCAAGAGATTTAACAGTTGGTTTCCGGAGTACCCATACAAACCTATTGAAATTATACATTTGTGAGAGGAAGGAATTCATTTGGTATATAACAAAATAACAATAATACAAAGCTTAGTTTCTTGGATTATTATAAGGTCTTTCCCCAAAAAGAAAAATTACACGTTCAACATTGGATTGAATGGCATGTGTGCAACAAGTTAATTTAGTACGGGTAATCTTCCATATGTCAATCATTGGTAAACAACGCGCAACATATTCTTTATACTGACAATGAACCTAATAAAAATATTCTAATTATAACGTGTAGCATTTATCTAGCTATTGATTTTTACAAATGCACGCAAACTTCCTCAATATTCTAAGCTAATGTTGGCTAATGGATTTTGATTTGATTCGGAAAAAGACTATATTCTCTTTCATCCTTAATTAGAGATTGGTTAGAGGAAAAAGAAAATTTTCTAAAATCGGGCCAATTAATAATAAGGCTCTATTTGATTCACGAAAAATATGACATTTTCTGAAAATATTTTCCAAGAAGCGATTTTTAGGAAAATATAATTATTTTTGGTGTTCGAATGAAACTTGAAAATGAAAATAAAATGTTCCTCTATAAACTCCTTTTCAATAATTTTATTTTTACTTTTTAAATAAATTATTTATTATTTATTATTTATTATTTATTATTTATTATTTCTTTAAAAAATTGATTTTTTTATTTTTATTTTTTAAAATCGATTATGAAATTAGTTGTTCCTCTCTCTTTTTTCTTTTTTTCTTTGTTTCTTCTCCCCCTTTTTTTGGGTCTTCTCCCTTGGTCGATCACAAGCCACGGCGACGGCCAGCGATCAATCATAGGCAAGCCTCGAGCTCGCCAACAAGGTGAGCTCTAGGCTCATTCACCTCTGGTGAGCCTAGGCTCACCGCTTGCTAAATTGGCGAACCTGAGCCTCAAGCTCAAGGCTGATGAGCTCGAACATGTGAGCTCACTAATCTAGTGAGCCACAAGCTCATTGGCCTCCAACCTCACCATATTGGCAATCGAGGCTCAAGCGCAAATCTGACGGCCGCAAGTCTACGCTCAGGCTCACCTATGACTTGTCACCAACAGTCGCCATGGCCAATGACTAGCGAAGGAAGGAGAGGAAATAAAGGAAAGGAAGAAAAAAAGAAAAATAAAGTAGTAATAATTTGAATTTCTTAGAAAAGAAATAAATATAAATAAAAAAAGAAAGAAGTGAGGACTAATAAGGTTGTGAGATAAAAAAGAGTGAAGGTGGAAAATGTTTTCCCAACTTAAAAAGTAAAAAACATTTTCTTATCCTAGAAGATTTTTTTCCCTTTATGAAAGATATTTTCCCCAATAAATTCATTTTCTGTTAAATAAACGCCAAAAAATTTGAAAAACATTTTTCCAAAAGTTAATTTCTATGAAATGAATGGAGCCTGAATTACAATAGAAATTTCATGTTAATGATTTTTAAAAACATATACCATACCACGAACATAGTAACCTGGAAAAATTATTATTCTAGAGATATACAAATTTCAAAGCATACCTTTGTTGGCTCAGCTCCAATCCCCATGCCAGCTCGACCAGCTGCTCACCCGACATAGTCCCTCCACTTCCGAACGAGACGAACAACACAGACTCGCTCGGCTGCTTATCCAGCCATTCGAGCAGCTCCATCCCCAAACCGGCCGGTCTGACCGGTCTAA
Source organism: Corymbia maculata (assembly GCA_014182735.1). Taxonomy (NCBI): domain Eukaryota; kingdom Viridiplantae; phylum Streptophyta; class Magnoliopsida; order Myrtales; family Myrtaceae; genus Corymbia; species Corymbia maculata. Next base: position 13,673,748 of record CM024689.1, read on the forward strand.
TGAGCGGCCCCACCGTATATACCGGGACACTCACAACCCGGCCCAAAAACTCCTCGTTCCTCAGTGCAGCGAGCGTCCCGGCCTGCAAATCCTCCCACACATTCAACAAGATTCCATCTCCCATCGAGATCTCGCCAGCCCGCCGCAGGTACTCGCGGTACTGCTGGTCGGACCGGTCCAGCATCGGGTCCACCACGTCCTCTGGTCGGACTGGCTTGCAACCTGGGATCTCGAGCGGTTCGGTCCGGTCCACGTACTCTCCCTTCACTTCCTTGTCCAGCGTAGGCGAGTATATGAACAACGCAAGATACCATGCATTGGAAGTGACGTACACGTACTTGGGGATCCCTAACTCGTCGCCAATGCACAGATGCTCGGTCCCGAACAAGTCCACGATGAGGACATCGGGCTTGGCCTCCATCGCACCGAGCGCTGACCTGAATGCCGGCCGAGCCTCTCGCATCATGACCACGAGCCTTGTTCCCACGGTGGCATCCGGGCCGAGGCCCGCAGCCGAGAGGTCCGGGGGTGGGAGCTCCACGATGTTGAGGAGCTTGGGGATCATGGCGGACTCGATGATCTCGGCCTCAGCGTGGGCGGCCCGCGAGGGGAGGACGAAGACAGTCGCCTCGAAGCCGTGGTCGGCAACAAGGCGCTTACCGAGCTCGATGACAGGAACGAGGTGGCCCATGCCGGGGCTCGAGAGGAGCGCCGCACGGAGCCTTTTCGTCTTCTCCATCGATGGATCGGAGGAAAAGAGGTCGTCGAAATCTATGGAATCGTAGAATCACGCGGAACTCTTCCCTCTGTCGTAACCTAGGTACACAGAAGCAGTCCAACGATCGGTTTCGACGCATGGGGTGGTAAGTTCGAGAAAAGAGTTGGTTTAAAACATCGGTTTAGGTAGTTCCGTAGGAGAAACGATTAGACTTAATCTATAATATCGAAGCATGAAAGGTAGCTGGTGAATGTAGGGGGCCACCAAATGGAAGCAAAAACGAGATCACGATTTTAATGTTCCCGTCTTTTCTGGAGCAACCTCGTGGAATTGACCGAGGCTTCCACATGGCCTGTCAGTCCCTTTTTCTGTCTCGCTTCGTCTCTCTTCTCGCCGGAATCTTTCAGAGTGTACGAATGAATGGCGTGGGAAGTGGAGATCCACGCGCACACTGCAAAGCTTGGTAGCTTGACTAGGCTCGCATCTTTTAGGGATGGAAATCAACTTGATTCGATTATGATCAAATTAAAAATGAAAATTGAATTCAAGCTCGCACTCGATCTTAACGAGCTTGAGTATTTTACCCTACATTATATATTTAAATCTTATGAATTTTTTGTTTATCCTTTTATATTATATGCTTTAAAAAGAGTCATAGAAGCTCAATTAAACTCGCAAGCGTGTTGAATTGAATATAACAAGGCAGAACTTGACCGCAAATCACGTACATCTGTCTCAAATAATCGTCAAGTGGACCCAAATTACTCACCATCTAATGGCTTGATTTCAACCGATGAAGTTGGATAATTAACTATTGAAAGTTAAAACCCCTTCCATGAACAATGCTAAGATTTGAAATCTTGTTAGGAAAGCTGTCATGGGTAGAAGCTGGAAAGGGAGCTTTTGAAGGTCTTCTTTCGTCTACTCAAATGGGCCCAATGCATGGCAAAGGGAAGGTTCATCATGCCATTTCTCACCTCAACCCCTAAAATTGTGAAGGGGTATTTTACCAGTAGGGGAAATTACTTCGCACCGATTGTCATAGGCCTGTCAATACCTTCAACTTCGCAACTAGTGGCTGATTTCCCATCGATAGAGCGGTTTCTTTTCCTAGCACTCGAAGCCCTAATTAGGAAGGTGTTAGCGGTTTATCATTGAGCCAATCTACTCCCTCTTTTTGTGTTACTCCTACTCCTAGGGCATGCCCGGGTCTCGTGCTTTGAACCCATCACACAAACTAATTGGTTGGTCGCATGGGGACGTCTTATAGGCTTGCGAGAAAGTTGTTAGAGCTACAGAAACACTAGTATTATGACAAATTCTTACTATCTGGACATGAAAGAGAAATTCAATTTAGAGAGATAGATTCATATGGAGTCTAACCATTGGTTTAAGTCCCAGGACTAATGATTCAATTCCTCCACACAAGTCAATAGGAAATTTTCTTATCTTCTATTCTTACTTACCATTAGAAAGTCTGGTTGGACTTTCTGACACTTACTTTCATACAACGTCCCCTTATTTTGCTTTTTCTATCTATATGTCTACGTTCCTCATAACTTTATCAGTAGTGCATGATAATAGGAATCTTTTCCAAGTTGTAGATGCATCTTCATTTATCTCAATTTAGGTTTTTCCACACCAAATTTTGATCAGCTTCTTCTTCATCTCAACCAACCGCTACTTGTGAGCCCATATTCAAACTGATCAGAGAGAGATAAAGTAAAAGAGGGAGAGGGGGGGGGAAGTCCGGTTCGTTCGCCCATAAAAAATCAAAAGCATTTTTTTAAAAGATGTGTCACAATTTATTTTTGTAATTTTTTTGCAAATTTCGAAGGAACAGGTGGGACAGGTGAAGAAATTTACTACCATTGATTGGTCCAACCAACCAAACCTATGAAGCAGGATTCAACTGCCTTTATTGGACCGCTAATCAAGTTGGCATTTCTACTCAAAGGAAACTTGGGCATTTAATTGGAAATAGCTAACTTATTTGTTTAACCTCTTAATTTAGGTTCAGTTGGTCCCAGTTATTATCAATGGGATCGGGGAGAAGTTCAGCAAGAAATTTACCGAAGCATCGGTTCTGGGCTATCTAAAAATTAAAGTTTATTAGAAGCTTGATCTATAGTTCTGAAAAATTAGCTTAAGGATATGCCTTCTTATTCAAATACTTTCCTTGTCTAAATAAAGATAAGCATTTCCCATTAGTAGGCACATTCATTAGAGTTATATTATTTGAATATTCTAACAAATTTCGATGGTTAACCTGTAAGGATCATTTTTTCATCCAACATGGACCATGTCTCCCTCTTGGATTAGAGGTGGCATCCGGTGTGGAGCCCGTCTCTATTCAATGCTCTATCCTTACTAATTATAACTCCCTCCTTCAATCCCCACTTTTTCCATTCTTGTTTTAAAGAGCTTCGTCTCTTTATCTATGCAAACAACATATTATCCAGATCAAATCACAAGATATTGTTAATTTTCACGGGCAATGAGTTCGTCAACCCCACTCGCTCACAAAATCTCCATCAAAGTCCATGAAAAGAACTTGAAATATGATGAGTCCTCCCCTCTATCCCCAACATATCTTAGGTACAGCATACAACTAATTCACGTACCAAGATAAAAATATTTGCCTATTCAAGTATTGTAGTATGAATCTACATTATTATCTCCATTATACTAACTTCACGCATATAAGCAACCACTTAATGAGCCTGCTTAATCCAACGGATCCTCATTTGGCAGTCCTCTTTCATCTTATATAGAGACTCGTAGGAACTACCACCTCTCGCCATAGCCTTTTGTGCGCTACTCTTGAGATCTCTAGCTCTAGCTCTTAATGCGTGTCCTTCTTTCTCCACCATTACCGTCCTCACCAACTTCTCTATCTCCTCCCTCCCCACAATCTTCTTCGACGGCAGCACCTTTGGCCGGACCGCCACCCCTATCTCCTCACTAAGGAGCGTCGCGTTTAGCCTTTGCTCGGCGTACAATGGCCACGCGATCATAGGCACTCCATTTGCTATGCTCTCTAGGGTTGAGTTCCATCCGCAGTGAGATAGGAAGCCACCCACGGATGGATGGCTCAAGATTTCCACCTGTGAGGCCCATGATGGGAGTATGAATCCAATGTCACGCGTACGTGTTTTGAATCCACTTGGCAAAAAGCTCAAAGTCTCATCACCGGCAACACCCTTTCCCACATCAAAAAACGATCCATCAAGAGATTTGACAGCTGGTTGCCGAAGTACCCATATAAACCTATTGAAATTATAAATTTGTTAGATGAAGGAATTTATTGAGTACATAACAAAATAACATTAACACACAGCTGAATCTATAATTGTAAATTTATCCTTCTTGGATTATTATTAGGTCTTTTGTGAAAAAATTACATGTTCAACGTTGGATTGAATGATATTTGTGTGACAAGTCAATTTCGTATGAATAAACAATATGTAATGCATTTTTATTCTGACAATGATCCTAATAAAAATATTCTTATAATAACGAATAGCATTTATTTGGCTCCTACTTTCTGCAAATGTACGCAAACTACCTCAATATTCTAAGCCAATGATGGCCGATGGATTTTGATTTGATTCAGAAAAAGATTATATTCTCTTTCATCCTTAGTCAGAGATTGGTTAGTGGAAGGAGAAAATTCCCTACAACCGGGCCCTTTCCTAATGAATTACAAACAGGATCATCATGTTAATGTTTTTTAAAAACATATACCATACCATGAACAAAGTAACCTGGAAAAATTATTATTCTAGAGATATACAAATTTCAAACCTTACCTTTGTTGGCTCAGCTCCAACCCCCATGCCAGCTCGGCCAGCTGCTCAGCCGACATAGTCCCTCCACTTCCAAACGAGACGAACATCACCGATTCGCTCGGCTGCTTATCAAGCCAATCCAGCAGCTCCTTCCCCAAAATGGCCGGTCTGACCGGTCTAGTGAGCGGCCCAACTGTATATATCGGACCATTCACGACCCGACCCAAAAACTCCTCATTCCTCAGTGCCGCTAACGTCTCAGCCTGCAAATCCTCCCACACATTCAACAAGATTCCATCTCCCGTCGGGATCTCGCCGGCATGCTGCACAAACTTGCGGTACTGCTGGTCAGACCGGTCCAGCATCGGGTCCACCACGTCCTCTGGTCGGACCGGCTTGCAACCCGGGATCTTGAGCGGTTCGGTTTGGTCCACGTATTCTCCCTTCACTTCCTTGTCCAGCGTCGGCGAGTGTAACAACAACGCAAGAAACCATGCATTAGAAGGGACGAAGACGTACTTGGGGATCCCCAACTCGTCGCCAATGCACAGATACTCCGCCCCAAACAAGTCCACGATGAGGACATCAGGCTGGGCCTCCATCGCCGCGAGCGCGGACCTGAACGCCGGCCGGGCCTCACGCATCATGACCACGAGCCTCATGGCCATGGAAGCATCCGGGCCAAGGCCTGCAGCTGCGAGGTCAGGGGGTGGGAGTTCCACAACGTCGAGGAGCTTGGGGGCCATGGCAGACTCAATGATCTCGGCCTCAGCACGGGAGGCCTGCAAGGGGAGGACGAAGACAGTCGCCTCGAAGCTGTGGTCGGCGACGAGGCGCTTGCCAAGCTCAATTACGGGAATGAGATGGCCCAGGCCGGGGCTCGATAATAGCGCTGCACGGAGCTTTTTCGGCTTCTCCATCGATGAACTGGAGGAAAAGAGGTCGAAATCCATGGAATGGGGTGAAGCTGAGGGAGTGTATGAAGAGGATGTTTTGCCTACATCGCTTGTTTGGTGGGAGGGTTTTAAGTAATGAGAAGAATCCAACTTCGTGCGGTTGAAATCATTGCATTGGGGTCCGCTCAATAATTTTCTGATAACGACGTCCGTGAATTATTGTCAAGCTCCGTCACACTCAACTCGATAGGCTGGCCAGCTTAATTGACCTTTTACGAATTTTTTTCCAAAGCATATAATATCACAAGAGTAAACAAAGAATTCATAAGATTCGAACATAAGATGTAGGAAAAAGTATTCAAGATCGAGTCCGAGCTCGAATTCCATGTTCATTTCCTAATTCAATCAAAATCAAATCGAGTTGAATTGAGCTAAAATGACATTATGTGCCCATGAATTTCAATAAACACACAAACTATTCGAGTTAAAAGTTCACTTCTAAAGTTATTCTCAAGAAAAGTGACAAAAAGGGAGGGAAAAAAAAAGACAAGCAGGCGATTTAGTGGCGCCCTTAGTCGTTTCCATGACGCTGCTCCAGAAAAGACAGTATCGTGCATAATCATAACCTCCTTTTCGGTTCCATTTGGTGGCGCCCTTAGACACCAGGCATCTTTCATGCTTTAGTATACATAAATAGGCTAATCATTTCGCTTCCGGAACTATCTAAACCAACCGATGTTTGATAGAAATGTGGGAGGATGTCGAAACCGATCGTCGTGGCTGGCTGCTTTCTGTATACTTTTGGTTTCGACAGGGGGAAGAGCCACAGCTGATTTCCAGGAGGCTATCGTGTTCGCTTTCGTCGTTGAAGAAGCGATGGACAAAGATGTCAACCTGAATCATTGCGATTCTTTTCTTTCTATTATTGCTATCGATCCAACGGCGAGTCCTTCAACTGCTGTTCTAAGTCACTTTAAGCCGTGCAGCACCGAAGATTCCGGCATTGCAACATGATTTGGGAACCACTTTCCCAAAGGGCTTTAAAGTAAAAATTATGAGGTGGTGGGCAAATTCTTTTCCAATCCTTTTGGCCAAATGTTGGCCATGGAAAAGTTGACCCCACCTGTCTTGGGCTTTCAGAATTTGCAGAAAGTCATTTTTAGAACTAAATAATTTGTGTTTCCGATTTTGCTCGTCACAACTATTCATCTTCTCTTGACAAGGGCAGCTGGTAGGGCCAAATCCGGATGGGAGGGGCCGGTGAGGTTGTGCAACCCAAGCAACTGTCGCCTAGGTTGGCACAACCTCAGGCTATGCTACTTGGAGTCACAACATCCAAAAATCCAACCAAACGAAGCCAAACTCATGAACATGGAGTACCACCATTCCATGCTCTATTCACTATGTACAAACACTCGCTCTTAGTAGATTTCACTTCCCACATGATATGTTCATAAACCCTAAAAACTATTGAGGTGTGGTTCATACTACCCATTAACACAAAGGCATGGGGATCATAGAGATAGCACACCCAAGCATTCATAGAGTTTTAATAGTTTGGGCCATATTTTATTAGTAATTTGGACTTAGAGTCCATGAATAGCTAATGACTTGTGCCATTTGTATATAATATTTTTCTTTTATAATTAAGATTTGTAACAGAAAGGTGAGGGTGCTAATTATAGTGAAATTCTTTATCGAATGTAATCCTAATTTAAGGGTGAATTGAGATAAATCTCATATCTCAATTTCTCTTTCTCACCTTACTCTCTATTTCATTGTGTTTGCATGCCTATTACTAACAAATGCTCTGACAAGGTAAATTACAGAAGAGGGAATAAAACAAGCATGAGATGTGGAAAGGCTTAGTCGATTCCATGACATGGCTCAAGAAAAAGATAGGACCACTTATGAATGTCATAATCATGTTTTGCTCCATTTGTTAATATATTAAAGTTAAATATTTCCTTCACAGAACTATCTAAACAGATGTTTGATAATGAGTTTTTTGTTTGAACTTATCAAGATATCCAAACCTTTTTAAGATAAAGATTCTTAATCAGTGAAATACAAAAAATGTCAAAACTTATCATGGGACTACTTCAATGCAATCTACTCATGATTTATGGAAAAATGCGTGATTTTATGGTCCTTGGAAATATCGCGCTTCTATAATATTTCTCCATTGGATTGAAATACAATGGATCTTTGCTTTAAGGTCCAACACTAAAAAGTTTAAGAAGCATGTGCCTCCTAGGACCATAGACTCACCTAAAGAGTTAGGGTGATTCTATAGTCTTCAAAAGACATCTTCACCATATAATTTTCACCGTAAGATTGAAATGTAATATATCTTGGTCATTCAATAGATTTCAATCTAAATGGTTGTGGAATTTCTTTTTCGACCTAACGGTGAAAAGTCAAGGAGACACGGTGTCCCTTAGGGACCATAACTCACCCAAAGAGTAAGGGGCAATTCTATGATCCTAAGGAAGCATTGTGCTCTCATGATCTTTCACCGTTAAAGTTAAAATGCAGCATATTGCAAGCATGCAATAGATCTCAATCTGACGGTTGCACTATGGTCCTAACGAGACGAAGTTTGCACCGGTGAATAGTTGGTGCTGGGTAAAAAAATGGTTAAAAGGCAAGGTTGTATGTGTTGAATATATGTGAATATGCGACAAATGTTTTTGGGAGAGTAATGATACCAATGACTCCTCGATACTAAATACATGAACGTGTAAGGAGTCCTACATCATTAATGCACTTCAGCCAAATCTTTGCCAATTCAAGCCTTTTACTATCCATCTTCATCATCATTTCCATTCTACTCATGTTATGCATAAATACAACAACTTAATGAGCTTTCTTAATCCAGTGAATCCTCATTTTGCAATCCTCCTTCATTTTACGTAAAGACTCATAGGAAGTACCCCCTTTGGTCAATGCTTTTTCTGCACTGCTCTTGAGCTCTTTGACTCTAGCTCTTATCGTGTGCCCTTCTTTCTCCACCATTACCATCCTCACCAACTTCTCTATCTCCTCCCTCCCCACAATCTTCTTTGACGGCAGCTCCTTTGGCCGGATCGCCACCCCAATCTCCTCCACGAGGAGTGTCGCATTTAGACTTTGCTCGGCGTATAGTGGCCAAGCGATCATGGGCACTCCGTTCACTATGCTCTCTAGGGCCGAGTTCCATCCACAATGAGATAGGAAGCCACCCACGGATGGATGGCTTAGGATGTCCACCTGTGTGGCCCATGATGGGAGTATTATTCCGACGTCACGGGTACGGACTGCGAATCCATCCGGCAGAAAGCTCAAAAGCTCATTGCCACCGCCTACCTTCCCCACATCAAAGAACGACCCATCAAGAGATTTGGTGGTTGGTTTCCGGAGTACCCATATAAACCTACAAAATTATACATTTGTAAGACGAAGGAATTTATCGAGTACATAATCAAAAACTAAAATGAAGCTTAATTTACACATGCCACACTTTTTATTCATCCTTTCTGGATTATTATTATTAGGTCTTTCATGAGTGTGGAAAAAATTATGCGTCCATCATAGGATTGAATTATATATCTACCGCGAGTTAATTTTTTTTCCCTTGGTATCCCAAGCAAAAGATCTTAAAAGGAGGAAAAAGAAAATCAGAAGATGATCAGGAAGACAGGGCTTAAACTTCAAGAATGGCCCTTGTTTTCTTTTCTTTTTTTTTCAAGAGTTGAATAAAGTTCAACCTTCAGAAATCATATTGCTATATTTCTTATAAAAGCAAAGCCGGTATCACCAGCCCGCCAGGTGCTCCACTCCACCTAATGCCTCGTGGAGCACTTTTGCATGTAAAGTTTGTTCCTTTCGGGCGGCGTCCGTGAACCGTACCTTTGTCCGCTCAGCTCCAATCCCCAAGACAGCTCGACCAGCTGCTCAGCCGACATGGTCCCTCCACTCCCGAACGAGATGAACAACACCGACTCGCTCGGCTGCTTATCCAGCCATTCCAGCAGCTCCTTCCCCAAACCGGCCGGTCTGGCCGGTCTAACGAGTGGCCCGATTGCATATACCGGACCGTTCAATACCCGGCCTAAAAACTCCTCATCCCTCAATGCGGCGAGAGTTTCAGCCTGCAAATCCTCCCACACATTCAACAAGATTCCATCTCCCATCAGGATCTGGCCAGCCTGCCGTACGTACTCGCGGTACCGCTGATCAGACCGATCCAGCATTGGTTCCACCACATCCTCTGGTCGGACCGGCTTGCAACCCGGGATCTCGAGCGGTTCAGCCCGGTCCACGTACTCTCCCTTCACTTCCTTGTCCAGCGTTGGCGAGTATATGAACAATGCAAGAAACCATGCATTGGAAGTGACATAGACGTATTTGGGAATCCCCAGCTCATCGCCAATGCACAGATGCTCCGTCCCAAACAAGTCCACGATGAGGACATCAGGCCGAGCCTCCATCGCCGTGAGTGCTGACCTAAATGCCGGCCGGGCCTCACGCATCATGGCCACAAGCCTCACGCCCGCAGCGGCATCCGGGCCAAGGCTTGCAGCCGAAAGGTCAGGGGGCGGGAGCTCCACAACGTCGAGGAGCTTGCAGGTCATGGCAGACTCGATGATCTCGGCTTCGGCATGGGAGGACCGCGAGGGTAGGACGAAGACAGTCGCCTCGAAGCCGTGGTCGGCAACGAGGCGCTTGCCGAGCTCGATGACGGGGATGAGGTGGCCCAGGCCGGGGCTCGAGAGTAGCGCCGCATGGAGCTTTTTCGGCTTCTCCATCGATGAATTGGAGGAAAAGAGGTCGAAATCTATGGAAAGAAGTGAAGCGGAGAGTGTGTATTAAGAAGATGTTCTGCCGATGACACATGTTCGGGGGAGGGGTTTTAAATAGCTGGGGTATCAACTTCGTGAGGTTGAAATCAAGCCGTCGGGGTCCGCTCGATATTTGTTTGAGATCGATGCACGTGATTTATGATCAAGCTCTGACTCGCCATACTCAGCTCTCTCGATAGGCTCGCAAACTTAATTGAGCTTCCATGAAAAAAAAAATTTCTAAATCATAAAATTTCACAAGAATAAATTAAGAATTTATAAGATCTAAACATATAATGTAGGAAGAAATATTTCATTAAGATTAGAGGTGAGCATTGATCTAGGATCAATCCTAGACCAACCCTAGACCGGCCCAACCTTGCCGGTCCTAGCTCGGTTCCTAGGGGGATAGAGTCGGTGCTTAATCCTAAAATCCCTAGACTAGTACTATGTGGGTTGGCCCTTGATCCTAGAGTTTCGGGGTTGATCCAACTCATACCACGACCTTATTTATTATATATATTATATATAATATATTTTATATTATATATCTAAAATTTTATTTATAATATTTTTTTATCTATTCTAAAGAGCAAACCCTAACTCAAAAACAACGCCATCTTCCTCTAGTACTCTTGCTCTCTTCTTTCTTTTTTATCCTTTTAATATGCAATTTGCCAAGTAAAATCAAAAGAAACAATTTCACTCATGAGCAATCTTGCCCCGCTTGCCGCTTGACACTCACCCCACTCGCCTCTGGCCACTTGCCATGCTCACCTCACTTGCTCACCCCATTCACCACTTGACACTTGTGCCGCTCACCTCTCTTCCACTAACCTTGCTCATTGCTAAGTAAATCACAAGGAAACAAAATTCTTATTAGAAATCCTCTTCCCTCATGAAGAATGATTGTCTTGCAGCTCTATGAGCAACTTTAATCGTTTTTATGATTTCTTGTTTTTAGCAAGTGTGAAATTTTTATTATTGGCTTATCTTAAATTTGTTGAATATATATTGATATTCATAGTTTAGTTGCTCAAAACCGCATTATCAGTGGATATGTAATTTGAAATAGTAGGTTTTCCTTTTCGAGAATACAAAAAATGAAAAAAAAAAAGTATCAGTTGGTCCCAAATTAACCTTGGAGCCAGACTGAACCCATTGAGCTGGTCTGCTCCTTGGTCCCAAGCTCAATAGGGTTGGTCATTGGTCCCAAAAATTAAGGACCAACACTATGCAAGTTGATCCTAGAATTAGGGGGTGGACTAGCCTAACCTGGACCATACTCACCTTTAATTAAGATCGAGTCCGAGCCTGAATTCCAAATTTATTTTATAATTCCTTCGATTATTATTATCAACCCAATGGTGAGTCCTTCAATTGCGACTCCAAGTCATTTCAAGCCGTTCAGCACCGAATGTTCTTGCATTGGCGACACAAGCTATTCAGATTTGGAGCTTTCGATAAGTGTACAAACACTTCGTTTGGGAACTAGTTTTCTAATGGACTTTTAGTATTTGCAAAAGGTCAATCCTAGGATTAAATAATCTTTTTTCTTTCAAAACTACCCTCATCATTTTTTTTTGCTTTCTGGTTATGCCCTTGTTATAAACCATTCATCTTCTCTTCACAAGGCGACCAACAAGGGATCTGGATGCAAGGTTCCGCATGACCTCAAGCTATGTTGCCTAGGGTCACACTACCACAAGTTGCACCACTAGGTATTAGATTTATGATGGGATCACTACCAATTATTTTAAAAACCTAAAATGTTAAATAAGATGTAATTTATTATTTAAATATTCTAACATTCCTAATCATGCTTAGTCTAGTCTTTTTGTCTAGTACTAAATGTTAAAATATTAAATTGGGGAGACAATTAAGTCTAGAAAGATTTAAACTCATGACCTCTAACTCTAATACCATCTTAAATTTTGTATTAAATGAATGTATGATTTATTATTTAAATATTCTAACATATTGGCAAAGAGGTTGCCTAGAGTCACACAACCCAAAAATCTAGCCTAATGCAATCAAACTCATGTAAATGGAGTACCTACATTCCATGTGCTATTAACATTGTCTCCAATGTATCACAAGATTAGTCAAAACAATTGTTTGTTAATGCAAGACATCATTTAAGTTCCACATCAAAGTAAAATATAAATAATATGCGTATTTTTAACACTTGATTTTGAACACTCATTGAGCCTCGGAACAAGTTGCTATATCGCCTGCCTTCATCGACGGAACTCTTCCTCTAAACTGAACTAGATGATTTTCGCTCAAGGAAGCATGATAGTCCAAAAAACATTGGCACAGGATTGTCACTACAAAAGGAAAACTTTTGCCACCACTTATCCAAGTGATTTGCCAGCATTTGTCAATGCCAGTGGAATTCTTGCCGGTGAAAGGGGGAAAATAATGATGAAAGCCGTGTCGGGAAAAGTCTCCCCGGCAATTATCACAAATGCGGTAAAGACATCCAAAAACTTGCCGACAAGAGTTCTTTCTTCAACGGCATTTGTGAGTGAAATTTGCAAATGCGGGGTCTATTTTACTCATAGCAATAGTCGTAAGCGCTGGCAGAGGTCATTACAATTTCCTTTTAGGAAACCAGAAGAACTTGATGGTTCGTGAGAAATATGCTGATCGAGTTAGGAGATACGGCACGAGCTAGAACTACAGCACCGTACTTGTATTCTAGTATCAAAGCCCAGCCAATCATACAAGTCACTATCACGGACCGAGCAATCTAGCATTCCTTAACCCATGCGGCCTTAAGATTTCTCCCAAGCAACTTTACTCACGGTCAACTCACAAGGATCTTAGGGAGAGAAATTCTAGAAGGAGAAGTTATGGATTTGTATTTCACTTATGAATAAGATGATATAACAATGAAGATTACATCTTCCCAGCTACCAACTACCAACATTTATTATATACTCATACATTTACCATATCGCCCGCCCCTGGAAGCATTCTAGAACACTCAAGAAATTTTTAGGATTTAGGGATACCGGTTAAGGGTCACTCGTTCCAAGGATTGGTCATGACTTTCATTCAAAACCCTCTTAGATCGTTCACTTTTTCGGGCCGTGACTCTACGCTATCAAGCGAAAAGCCAGGTTGCAATGGTGGGCTGAAGGCATAAAGCATGACAGATTCCTCAAGAAAGATGTCAAATCCTGTACATGCATGGCCTCTACACCAAAAAGACTAGTCGGATGTGTGTGTGATCCAAGTTTTCTTAAAGGTTTTCACAGTGAGAGCTATTTGTCACATGATGAAGTTATAGGAGTCGAGTGACACGATGACTAACTGTTAGATATTTTAGCAGTTTTGAAATATGTAATAGAAGTTATGATCACCGTGAAAGTCATAATTTTGTAATGATTTTGCAACGGTTTCTTCATAAACTCTTCATTATTTTATAACAACCATATGACAATCATATTCTCCATGCCAACAAATAGTTGCTTTGAACATAAATGGAAAAATATTGATATATCAAATTAGAATATTCATATTTCTCTTTTCCTTTATCGTTATGTATTTTTTATTATTTTGATGGGTTATACACATAAAGTTGTTCTTGTTTCCTTCTAATATCCAATGTGGAATATTAAAAAATGTATGTTATATCTCAAGAGGATAGCCGTTAGAGTTTTTCACATTGAGTTTCGTATTCTGAGGAGCAGAATCATCCTTAAAAACAAATGCTTACACACCTCAAACAATTAATATTATGTTTCTGATTTTTTCAATATATTTCAAACAATTCTTAATATTTTTCATGTTATCTATCATTTTTCCAACACTAACATTCTCCAGAAGCTGTGTCTTAGTCTCCGATTACTTGCACGAGATAGCTCAAGATTTTAACAATTGTTAATTTGATAAATTGGCCACCCTTAAGCTCCATTTTCATTACCATGCCGTGTTGGGGACAGACGACGACAATTCTTAAACCTGTCCATGATCAATATCTTTTCCAAAACCCAACTGAACTGACTAATATCCCTCAGCAGCAACCAATTACAATATTCCAACAATATCAACACCGAACTTGGAAAATTAAAGACAAAGCAGCAAAACAACACCCATAATTCATGGAAAATTCAATGCGATTAAAATCACAAGATTCAAAATTTTCACTAATCACCAAAAATAGCATGATATACAATAATTCATTTTTAGTCACATTACTAAACTCAACGTATCAGCAATACAACAATGTATCATCACCACAAAAGTGAATTAACAAAAGAGCAAGAAAACTTTGACCACAACTGGAGAATTGAGAGACAACTTTGAAGAAGATTTCAACAAACAAAACCAATCAACCTGCAGATCTTATTCTCACGAACAATTTATTAAAGTTTCAACTGATTCCGACAAGATATGACTATCAAATTAAAAGTTTATCCTCTCTTCTAAAGTGCCGTCTCTCCCCCTCTTTTGTTTTTCTTTCTGAGCCAAAGCACCTTTTTTTTCTCTTCACTATCCGCACCGTTCAGCCTCTCTTTTTTCCTCTTATATTTTCTTCTTCTTTTTTTAAAGATGCGTTAGCCCCATGAGGCGGACCCAGCCGATCATGCCTCGTCAAAAGAAAGAAAACATTCTCATTGAGACCAAACCAGATTTTCTAAGTGTTCCCGCCAATAAGATAAACAGAGAAGTTCTAATTAGATGAAAGATCATGATATGATATGCTTGTTGGGAGCACACAGCAAAGTTTGACACCTGAACATTTACCAAGAGAGAGGCCATTAAATTCTCCATGCACTTAAAAGTTTAAGTTAATAAATTATAAACCAACATAGAAAATTTCTTGTCATTAACAAGCTCAAACATACACCTTAACATTCATGATGGGTAACCCTCTTAATTGATCGATATTCAGTAAACATCGAGATTATTATTATTTCGTTGTGCAAAAGAGAAGTATATTGAATGCATATAAAGTCATTGGTGAATCATTCTGAAAATGAGGAGGCAATCTGGTTCACTTGCATAAATGTAACTACGGATTTCATGTCTCTTAGAATCATTCATGTATATTTTATTCCATGGATCATTTGTCTCCAATCTATCACTACCATATTCTTTGTTACAGCCTACGTCATACACTGCCCATTCAAAACTAGGGTCTTCTCAAAGGTTGTTAGAGGCCTTAGTTGTTCGAATGGGACTTAAATTGACAAAAGAGGAAAAATGGAGAATTTGTTTTTTGACTGACTAATTCTGTTAGCTCTACTGATACATCGAACTGATCATTAGGGACATCAGAGATTCAAGTGATTGTTTCAAAGGAATTTGCTTTAGAAAGATCGGTGTGATCACAAATGAATTGGCAAAGAAGATGGCAAAGATTACTAAAAAAGTTATAAAGTTATTATACATATGCCAATTCAATCTTAAATTTTTCAGTTTTGCCAATTTAGTTCTAAATTTTTTGATGATTTTCCAATGTAATCCTTCTAACTAACTTTGACCAAAAATTACAAACATGGGTACTAACCATCCTACTTGATACGACCGACGTTAACAATGACAATTTTTTAATTTTTCTGTATTTTTATTTTGAATTTTTTTTTCCTTTTTTTGTCCCTCTCCCTTGGTTGTTGCTAGGCCTTAGCAATGGTCAATGATAGTTGAACTCAACCAAGGCTTGACCTTGTTGGATATGGTAAGGTCAATCCTCGCCAGCCATCACCAAGGCTTATTGGCAAAGGAAGAAGAGGAAAAAAAATCACAAAAATTTTATGAAAAAAATACATAAATTTATTCACATCAATACCGGTTGTATCACATAATGGCTGGCATCCACATTTGCAATTTACATTCAAAATAGGTCGGAATGACTTTGTTGGCTAATCATCAAAAGATTAAGGCTTAAATTGGTCAAATTTAAAGGTTCAGAACTTAATTGGTATTTGTACAATAAATTCAAAACTTTTTAGTAATTATCCTGAAGAACATGTGTGCAATGGATGGGGTGACGTTGCCTCGATCTTCTTTGTAGGTGGAGCTTAATAGGACATTAAATTTTGGTGTCTTAAATATATTTTTCTGTTTGAAGAACTTGAAGACGCTGTGTAATGAATTTCTAGTTTCAAATTCCACCAATGACATTCAAACTACTTTATATTAGGGTCACTTATGTAGTTCAGAGACTTGAACTTAACCAATTCATGAAACTTGCAAGATATTCCATAGACCTCTAAATAATTGGGTTTCAGCTGAGAAATCTTATGAGCACATAAATCTGGAATCATCCCAAAGCATAAGAAGACAATTTGATCTTGTTACTTACTTTGTCAGATAATTTTTTCCTTGTCTCTTTATAATTTTCCCTAACCTATAACAAAAGAAACGAGTGCTACAATGTCCACCTACACTTATTTCGCTTATATATAGCGTGTTTCCCCACCTCACTATCATTAAGATGTAGCAAATATGCGATTGGATCTTTAAGGACATTGCAATAGGGTTTCCATACACGTTAATTATATTCAAATCAATTACCAAAAAGAAGCAAAACCATACCGTTTGATTAGAAACTATCTTTTATCATATTATTACTTTATGATGAGCCATTACCGTACGAGTCTCTTATTCCCACCAGATCATAGTAGTCTTTTCATCCTACCTCAATCGGGTAAGCGTGGATTCTGTATAAGTAACCCATCATTAACAACGTATTTTTTAAAGTCGGAGCATCTCAAAATTTGGGTGGTGCAGCTTCTTTAGAGTGTTGTGAGTTTCCACATCTATGGTGCTATCGTGTCTATGGAGAATTTATCAGACATTTCCTAAAAGCTAAAGTGACTTTTTCTACGTTTGTAACATGTCAGAAAAGCCCAAACATCATATGTCTGATGATTGGGATGGGAGATCTTCTCAAGGAAAAGCTGTATTATCCAGGATTCGACTTGTAGTTCCGTTTCTAGAGACAATATGTCATTTTATAATAATCAATTCATCAGTCAATCCTAGTTGCTCATCGAACTTTCAATATATAGATCAATGTACGGATTACGGTCGGGCCACAGTGATCCCAGCTTCATTTGTGGTTGAGCCATGGAGGGGTTACGACGACAAGTTTGTCCTTCTGTCAAAAGTTATTGACTCAAATAAGACATTTCATAGTGTGCGCGAAACTCTTATGATAACGTGATTGCCAATGCTTATCGTCTCTTTCCACCCTTTTACTGATGAAAGAGAAGAGGCGGCATTAGATTTGGTGTCGCGGCTTGTCACGACCATTGAGGCCCAAACTTTGTTGACAGCCATGACATGGTAAGAAAAAGATGTTTCTTCAAGCCCACCAACTTGGAACAAGAATTGGGAGACGCCACTCCTGAATTCCTGGTCCATAGAGTCAAAGACATTCATGGACTTTGACTCCAGTGTCTCAGATTCATGCTCTTTCCTGTGGGTAATGGAATTGCCATCAGTCCATGATAACCCCTTTGAAAATGAAGGGCGTTCAATCTTTCTAGAAAGGAAAATGAAGATCACTAATTTAAACAGAACCGGCCAAAGATCTTAATCTAATGTTTATCCTTGTAATTATCCGCTTAAAATAATTGAATCGCTCACAAAAATCATTTGGCTAGTTCTATTAGATAGTAGAGATTTTTTTGGCCATCTTACGTGTATGCACTTCGACTTTTTCTTAATCTGAAATACCTGGATCTGTCACGATATACAAAATTTGACATGTAGAGTTTGATATAATCATTTCACAATCATCTGAGATTTGGTTAATTTTTATATTGTGACGGGGAAGCAAAAACATTCGTTTTTCAGTTTTTAACAAAGCGTGAGCAAACAGGTCCAAAGAGAACCGTCATAGAGGACACCATCACTAAATTTTGTGCTCTGAAAGTAATCTCTTAGAAAGGCCTCAAACGTTGAAATGAAAGTTAATGATAAAACATAAAATATATGGGAAATACGTGTACATCATTTATAAAACCCAATGAGACAAAAATCAGATGTTCAGGATCGAATGCAGAAAAAAAAGATGGCCCAACATCATGCCAAAGAGTAGATTTTCGAGGTTAAAAACAACAGCCTCATACACGGTCCCCTTCTCATCTGACTCGACATGGGCTTCCTAGATTGTACTAAAATGCCCAGATTAAGCAATTTCATTTTTATTATTTCATAACCATAAAGTAAGGGCTTCATAAATTGTTATATACAAAAAAAAAATTGATATATACAAATAATATTTTCAGGATAAAAAAGGGCAATGTTCGGGATGCATTTGTCTTGCACCCAGAATTAATAATTTGAATAACATTTTCATAAAATCAATCGCTTATATTCCTTATAAAAATGACGTCATATCCCAAAAAATGGTTAATCATAAATTGTAGCCAATATAGAAATCGTTTTTTATTGATTGATTATTTCAAGCGATACAAGTAGTTATTTTAAGAAAAATATTCTCCAAATCATTCATGGTCCGCAAAACAAAGTAGAACCTTAGAGATCAACCCAATCGACGCCAATCTAGACCGATCTCCAAGCCTCAAGATCGGACCAAAGAAATCCCTGTAGGCCCATCTCCATCCCTAGCACTCTAATGGGGTGGTGACTAGTTTGTGTAATCTTTGAAAACCTCCCTTGATCCAAAACCACCAAGGGATGTGTCCCAACAGAAAGCAAGTGCTCCCTCCCATCAATCAACCCCTTTTTGATAAAGACCCTGTGGCTCTCCAACTTGATCGTTCACATGCATAACTCAAGGTCGTCCACTTCTTTCCATTTGTCCATCACTACCCGTCCCACGAACTTGTCGCGATAGCATATACTTCCACCGTAATTTCCGGAATGAAAGGCCGTATCTTTTTTGGTTGAACTTTTTCATGAGTATGTTTAGCACATGATAATAAATCGATAGAGAAGAGAAGGGCAAGAAAGATTCGTGCAGCCGCTCGTCGTGGCTCAACAGATTTGGTGCCGGGCACCACACATGCCAAAAATTTACCATTGTCACGCCAGGATTTCGATAGAATTAAATATGACTGAGTAAAACAGAGGTCATATTACAAATTTAAAAACGAAATTGACTCTAAGAAACAATGCAAATTAGGGGGAGTAAAGTCTAGAGTTCAACCCTCATCCAATTCTAGCGAGAACAAGAGCTCGATCACGGCATCAAACCCTAAGTATGGAGATTCTTGGCAATTAAGTCGGTCGATGCCGAGACACATCACGACATTAAAACCTGGCATGGTCCAATGTATACCCCCCAGGATCAGGCAGACCACATGGGGAAGAGACCCGCCCGCGGGACCATTCGGAAGATAGAACCCCATTTTGACCCACCCAAGGGGAAAAGAGGAGCTGCAGGACAACTCAGGATTGACAAACGCGAGCAAGAAACCAAACTTTCAGGCACGCACAAAGCAAGATGTCCCTACCACGGAGAAAAAAGAGAGAGACGATCGGCTCGAAATCGTTTTCGGACGCGCATTGAAACTTTCCCCTGACCTTTCGAGCTGAGGTTTTTGTCGTGGTTTCAGCCCTCACGCGTGCTAGCGAAAGGGAAAGCTTGAGGAATGGGTCCGAGCTGAGCTAGCGACAATAAAAGGGGAAAAAACAGATAATGAGGGCCTCCCCATGTCCAACCAACTCAATAATTCCCAGAAAGTTTGTCCGGGCATTGTTGGGTCGTGAAGACTAGCGCAGTGGATGCGCGCGAAGCTAAAGACTAGATCACATGAATTTCAATCAGACAGACAGGAGTGAAACCTAACACAAAAGAAGAGCAGAAGTGGTTCTGGTTCAACATCAAAACGAGGGTAAGCTCTGTTTCCTCACAAAGTCGAGGACAAACTGCAGTTCCTTACTCTAACAGGACATTTTCTATAATTTCAAGGCTCGAAGAGATGCATGATAAGTAAAGAATAGATTTGACTGTAAAATAAGCATAGAAAAAGAATGTAACCTTCGAACTGAGCTTCTGCATAATCTTGCCATCACTTGAATGACTGTAAATAGAGGTCCCTGTGAGGAGGCAGGCTGAGCATTTGCTCTCTCATAATTGAATTGGAAAGGACCTTTCAGAGTGAAGGCTCCAACTGAAAAAATTTAACTATACATAATCTTTTTAAGGAAAAGGGTTCAGGACACATGAGATGGAGCTAGAGTTTCCCCCTTCAAAACGGCACCTCGCAACATAGTTTCCAGGGACATAGTAAGCGGCCAGAATGCCTATAGTCCCCGAATCAGATGAGCCACATCATCAAGATTGTTGTTGGGCAAGAGTCTGTGAAATGCTTAAGCACGAGCCTTGGTGCTCCCTAGCGTGAGCTCCAGATCATCCACCCCAATCTCGTGAATCCTCTCACCTTCCCAAGGCTTAACTCTTCCATTCTCAAACTCAAATTCAGAGCCCCAACCCCTGTCAGATGATGCTCCCCATGCTAAACTGCCATTTTGTTCAACTCCATCATTGAGAGGACCCTGCTGACTCGCAGATTTGACCAGATTAAACGTAGGTGAAGGTGGAGCAGCCGCAGCCGCCGGCATGTTTTGGTGGAAGCTCACCCATCGGCCAGAATCCACTGTGGAGGCATCCGACTCGTCGCACTCTGGGATTGTTGGTGGCGTCATGTTCTGGCGGCGAGTGGGACTGGAGGGGGCAGAGACCGCAAACAGAGGGTGGCGGAAAGGAGGACTTATGTAGGGAGCCATTGGAGAGGGATTCCCAGTCAGGTTTCCGCTTCGAGTTCCGAGAAGTCGGGAAGAGAGAGGAGGCGTCACAGGGGCACTGCTGGAAATTCTCAGGGGAGGGAGATTTGTCGGGATGGAAGCGATGTTACGCAGGAATGGAAGGAGGTACGAGGACGGATTGGCATCGAACCGGGTAGGGCTAGGAAAGGACGACGATGTGGGGCTGGCATGGTAGGACGGAACAGGGCTCGGAAATGCAGAGGATTGCGGACTTGGCTGATATGAGGAGCATGCGCTCATGTTCGCTGAAGTGCCCGTGATTTCGCCCGGAGGTGGCTTGGTTCCCTGGATGAGTAGTATCATTAACAAAATGAGACAGAACACACAAACCACTCTAATCCAAAAGCAGAATATTGAAAATCATCATGGTCCTTGCCCAACATATTCTTTTGGGGGAAATGGCAAATATGGCTCGGTCCCAGAAAGAGCAAAAATGAGAACCCAGTACTCAAATCTCTTCAAACAAAGTACAAGACATCAGCAATTCTACAAACAGAAAGAGTAATTACGAGGTCAACCGCGAAATTAAGATGTTCAACAAGCGAATCAATTGCAGAGATCGCTTGACGAGGATAGGACTAAAAGCATTTAATTTGGGAGGACAAAGGGGCAGAGCTCAAGCTGAACAGCTCAACTCCCCCGGTTTACCCAGTTCATAACAGCAAGAAAAAGCTCACGGCTCTGGCCTCATAATAAATTCCGCAAGCTGATTCGGTCCTTAAAAACCAAATCTTCAGATTTCACCATCCACAGTGAGAAATCTGAAACTTCCTATATCTGATAAACAAGTTTAGCTGCACATCGGACAGAAATCGACTCGAACGGCATAAAAAGAACCGACCCATCACCAGATCCGACGCCTAAACAAGAAAGGCAAATCGGACAAGAACCTCAACCCATCTCCAGATTGAAAATCACCAAGCCAACCATCCACTAAAAGAGAAAATCCGAAAAATGGAGGACGGGGACAAGAGGGTTTCCATGGATCTTGAAAAGAAACGATTGGAATAGAACAGGGAGATCATCATGCAAGAAAGGGAAAGAAAAGGAAGAGGGAAAAGGGACTACCTTTCGATAAGTAGTACCGTCTTCTTCGACGACCCAACCGGCTTCAGAGCAGAGAGCCTTCAAGACCTCATTGTTGTCGCAGTGCTTAGGGAGCTTGTAGTTGCCCTGAGCCCTGAGGCCCGTGTATATCTTCGCAGCTATGGCCCTCCTCCTCCTCTCCCTCCTCTTGTTGTTCTCTCTCTCCTTCCATGTCGGAAGCCTCCCTGAGGCCCCTCCGGCCATTCTCTACTCCCTCTCCCTCTCTCTCTGCAAACCCACCTCTCTGCTTCTCCGTTTCTCTCTCTACCAAGCCCCCTTCTCTCTCTCTAAAAAGTCTCTGTGTGCTTGAGGGTCTTCTTTCTCGGCCTTCTTCTCTCTCTCTCTGTGCTGGTGCTGTTCCTCTTTCACGAGGTCGAGGCTTTCTTTGTTTATTTATTCGATGGGATTTCTACTTTCTTTAATCTTTCATGGGGGCAGCGGAAGGGTGCTGAGATTCTTCTCTCTCCCTGCCTCTGTTCACACTTTATAGACTTTCTTTCAGTGCCCCCCAATGAGTCCCAGTCTTGTGAATTGAACTAACAATCCATAAACAATTAAATAATTCTGAGTACTTACTTATATTGGACGGGAAAAAAAGAGTTTTTTTTTTTTACTGACGTGGCAGTTGTTTATACGATACTTCCGGCTAAATAGTTCCTTTTTAAGTCCATCGCACCGCTTAATGTACTAGTTTGTAATCACAAAGACGATCGATCTAATGATGAAGGATCATCTGTCTTTCGCAAGATCACGAGCTCGATACAAGCCGGGAGTATCTTTTGAAATGGCTCTCGCGGCGACGCTTAGCTAATACATATCTCGTGTGATGGGACCAGCCACTCACCTCTTTAATGGGTTGCAGCGCGTGGACCGACCATAAATAGATACTTGATTTTTGAAATGTCGAATCCTATTTGGGAATCTCCATGTCACGAGTTGATCTTATTTAATCATGCCATTAGTATCGACTCTCTCTTTGCAAAGTTCTACATTATTAGATTCGAAGATGTTCCACATTTATGCAAATTCTAAATATGATCGAGCAAACCCTAAAGTCAATCAGATACCAAATTGGTGATTAAAATTCTATTTCTCGAAAGAAAGGGGCCTCTAGGTCGATCCCATTAGTATGACTTTCAAAAGATATGATCACGAATAATCCCTTATGATCCACTTAATTAGACCTATCAAAATGAGTTATGAACCCATTTCTTAAGCCATATGTCCATTAAATGAG
Source organism: Corymbia maculata (assembly GCA_014182735.1). Taxonomy (NCBI): domain Eukaryota; kingdom Viridiplantae; phylum Streptophyta; class Magnoliopsida; order Myrtales; family Myrtaceae; genus Corymbia; species Corymbia maculata. The sequence goes on from CM024689.1 coordinate 13,697,057, forward strand.
TAAATTATATTGAGTAAATGAATTTAAACACAATATGAATGCTAAATGGGTAATAAATAAGTTTACAACTTATTAAACCCAATCCATCTACGACTCTCTCTTCAATCACTTTCGCCTACATTCGATCTTGCCTAATGACCTCGTACCCTTACTTCAGTTTGGCTATGAGTTTTTATGAATTTAGTTAAATATTGAAGTGTTTTAGCAATATGACTCTGATCAAACTCAAATAGGGTACAAATAACTAGATCTGCATCATGTGGAAATTGAATCAAATCGAGTTAAATTAGTTCATTCAAGTCAAATCATTTACAATCCAACCTAACCCAAACCCGACACCTGTTCGACAGGTCTATCCTAATCTTTGCCTGAGTGGTCCACATTCGACCGCGCCGAAGAAGCGAGATCACTGAGGTTACACAAAAATTTCCGCATGCGGAGAGAGAGAGAGAGATCATGAATAGAAATGAAATGAGATTAATAGAGGGTTGTTGAAGTACGGCGGGGCATTCAGGCGCATGGTATGGAGGGGATTTGAGTGCCACACGAAGCGTTCGGACCGGTCAACAAAAGCAACAGAGCCCTTCCAAACGAACGTGGCTGCCCTTGCACGTCTGCCTCCAGCAGACACCACCATTCTTCGCTCCAATGGGGGACCCCCCCCAACCAAGGCATGGGCGCCCTCCATTATTGAACAAAAAATAAAATATAAAAAATTGGATGATTCGAAAGCGAAAGAGGACTAAAATGAAAATTCGAGAATTTCATCTTATGAATTGGAGAGGGTCTTTGCTAAATTTCTATATCCACACCTCATGTTATTTATATTATCGGTTTATTTTACAGGTCGATGCTTATAGTTGCATTTGTATCGTAATTGTGAATCACTTCACCACGAGTCAAGTGATATGCGTGTTTGAAGTCTGTAACGCTTTAAAGCCGTGAGGGTGACTTTGGAGGTGCTGCAATTTTAGCTGCGAAATGTTCGCCAAGCACCCGATTAAAAAAGAAGCTAAAGCGCCTTCTTCGGAGTCGAAACTGTCACAACGAAAAGTCATACCGGACAAAATCTCAAACGTGAAGATTTATTCGATGTGTGTACCCGTGGAGAAATCAAGTGCTGGATTCATATACGAAATCCAAACATAGGAAATTTCCCAATCAATTTCGAGCCCGACGGAGCAGATTCATCTCGGGTCGCCACATGTCCGGCACCACCGAACATGGATCCCGCGTGGGACCCACAAGATCCTCACGAGATCGGCCCCACGCTAGCCCTTTCCCCTAAGGTAAACGTCAAAAAAAAAAAAAAAAAGTTTCGTTTCTTTGCTCTCTCGTGTAGAGAGAGATCAGGAAACACAATCGCAGCCGTCGATCGCGTGGACGCCCACCGGAGAATCGGACGGTCGAGAGACGGTGGGGACCACGCGCCTCCACCGCATCCGCGACGTACCCACGCGATTCCCAACCAGCCCGACGCCTGCTTTTTCGCGAGAAAGAAAAGGAAAGATGCCCTGCCTGCCTGCCTGCCTTCCTGCCCGCCCCGGTAATTGGGGGTTTCTCCGCTCGGTCTGACGTGATGTTCAGTTTGAACGGTCAGGATACGTCCAAAACGGAAGGGCGGGCCCCACCCCCCACCTCGCATGTCCCTGTCGGCTCCGCACGTGCGACCGTTCTTTTTTTTCCACAGAAAAGACATTATCCAAATTATTCATTTATTTTTTCCACTTTCTTGACCATTATCCATTATTTTTCTAATTCAATTTCCTAATTAAACCGTAGGAAATTATTGCTGCTCGATAAATCGAGTCGCCACTCGCCGGCAACGAAAAATACAATGGCTAAATGACGAAGCGCATCGGACCGTGCCCGCCTAGGAATTCGAGCAAACAAAATCTTTTTAGCAAAAAGTTGCCTACTCGCAACTTTTCTTTTTCGGGTAATGCAAATAATATAAATCGCATTTCGAGGTAAATATAATTTATGATTTTCCAGCGACGTAGATTAGATCTTAGAACTAATTCCTTGGACGTGTCGAGAAGGCGGGACACAGCACGTGAACGTGGTCCCCACCGCATTTGCTGGCTGCGCCTTTGAGTAGGAAATTGCACGGCATCCGCTCGCTCGGTGCTCGGTCTCTTCTCGCTTCTTTTTCTGATGGAACGGCATTACTGTTGGATTTTATTTTATTACGTAAAATGTCTCTTTTGATTTAACGGCCTGAAACTGAAAATATTGTCGAATTTTTATTTTTCACAACGAGTCATGTGGCTGAGAAATAAAAATCAATCGAGGCCGATTTGGAACCATTTTATCCATGCATTGTATTATCATTTTATTATTAACAAGTAAATTTTATTGCCAATTCGGATTGACACTTTTTGAAACGTTGAAAATTAGAATAGATTGAAGAGTTACTAAATACTAATTGCGGATACACATGTACATAATTTGTAGGTTAGATATGGAAAATTGCATACCAATATAAGAAGTTACTTGCTAGGAGAGGGAGTTACCGGTCGTTAATTATTTGATTGGTTGCACAAGGCCAAGCTCATAATGTCAAGCCTAGGTCCGCCTATATTACTCGCTTTGGTTCAAACTTGCACAATTTTGTTCTTTTGGGCTTTGCCCATAAAATGTTTTGTTACAAATTAGGACAAATGTTATATTATATATTATATGATATTCACACAAGATAATGTGTGATTCAATTCATTTCTACCTCATTCACCATACTTTCTCTGAACTCAAGAGCCTTGCGATCACTCTTGCCCTCAATGGACAAAATCATTACAGGCCCATCAGCTTCCACTTGGTTCGTCCCCAAATCATATCCTTTCAATTGGGTTATTGACTCTGACATCATACCATCAAGCTTATATCCGTTTGTAACGATATTGTCGGTGTTGGGTTGAAGCCCACAAGGTTTCGTTCTTTAGGCTTTGTCCAAAAAAGGTCTTATTGCAAGTGAGAGCCGGTGTTATTCTATACAAGGCACTTCATCTTATCATACTTAGGCGATGTGAAATTCAATTCATTTCTATCCTTTTCGCCATTCTCAAATAAGAGCCGCACTTTGATAGAGCTCTAGAGCCCTAACAATTACTCTCACTCTCAACGAACTAGGCCGTTACACATAATTTATATGAAAACAAGCCCCATTTGGTAGAGGTCTCACCAAGGTCGAGCCCTCGTCTTGCGAGATACGACCTCCATTGAGAGCGAGGAGAGAGTGTAGGTCCTCGCCGGCGAGGGGCATCGGTGTCGGTGCCTTGGAGAGAGAGAGAGAGGAAGAAATTAGGCCGCTCTACTGAACATCGGTGAAGGAGGGTGGGGGAAGAGAGAGAAGGGAGATGGTGTAGGGTTTCGGGCGTGGACGAGATCCCTATTACAAACGAAGCGAAAACAGTTCTCTAGTACTCCCGTTTTTTTATATCGGTACAACCGTACGAAAAATCGCAGACTACGTGTCATTGTATAGAAAGCTCATCGCCGGAGGACCGGAAGTTTCTTATCCTCGCGGGGAACTTACACATCACTATATTTTTAATGGGTGCGTTCTTGGTCATCGTGTGAAAATGAAAAGCTAGGAGTTCCCCTGCCGAACTTCCGCTAGGGTTTCCTATGGCAAGTCAATATGCGGCGACCCATATTGAAAATTCCTCACCGAACTTGATTGAAAGTGATTAATTCTCACTTCCATCCCAATTGCATAGACCAGTTTCATCAAGGGATTATTTGGGAATGTCCCAATAGTGTAGTGAAATTGTCCAATTAGTCCTAAATCTATTTTTATGAAACGCAATAAATTCAATTCGGTCATAAACTTTTTAATTGTTAAGTCAATGTTTCACTCGTAACAATATTATCCATTTTGTGCTGGAGTCCACATAATTTTGTTCTTTTGTGCTCTTCTTGGAAAACACCTCACTACAAGTTTAGATAAATACCATCATATATAAGACATTTCACCTCGTCACACCCGGTGATGTGAAATTTAGTTCATTCTTGCCCCATTTGCCATCCTCGAGTTAGAGTTGCACTTTGTCCAAGCTTTGGAGCCCCTCTAGAGCCTCGACAATCACTCATGCCCTTGTTACACCAATATTATTCAAAATCTTTACCCAAAATTCCAATAAAGTAATCTTACCCAATTTTTGTTGAAAATTGTTGACACGGCAATATGTCACATAAGATAACCAATATGATGACTAGACCATAATATCAATAATTTTTGGTGAAAATTAATCGGGATAACTATATTTAAACTTCACTAAAAGTTTTCAGGATTAAAATGACAAAAATTGAAAAATTTTACGATTGAATAAATAGTTTTCCCCAGCAACATACCCTAGGCATGATCAATCATAGCCTTATTCCCATCTAAGCAAAGCCTTGGCCTCGTCTCTCTCGCTCTCTCTCTCTTTCTTTCTATTCTCCCGTGATTACTGTCGGTACCTCGATCTCGTCGTATGAGCTCCATCGAGTCCCTCGGCCACGTGCTGGTCCAATCTCCAGCCTCCCGATTCGCCGAACGCATCGCGCGTCTTCCGAAACACGATCATGGTGTTGGATCCTCCCGCCCCTGTTGCCGTTTTAATCATGAGAGAGAGAGCGATTGTTAGGCGAGAGATTAGCTGTGCGGGGGGGCGTGTTGGGAGGGGCAAAAAACAGCGAAAAGACAGCGCATGTGCGGATGCGGAACGCCACCACCCATCCCTTCCCTTCCCTTCCTCGGTTCATTGCCAAATGGCCCCCATGATCGGGCTCGTCGACGCACGCACGCCATGCTTCCAGCTAAGACCGATAGGGACGCGAACGAACGCTTTTAAGAGCCCAGTCACAGTTTTAAGTTCTGAGTTTGAATCTATTCGGATCCCATTTATTTTTCTAATTAAATTTTCACATTCGTTGCTTGGTAAATAAGACCGGATTGGCGTGAGGGGAATCCTTGACGAGCTACAACTCGCACGGGATGTGCTACTTGTACTCGAACCTTCTGGAGATGTTTCTGTCTGTGGACTCGAGCACCTTCCGTCATGCTCTATCGATCTTTTCTCATGTTATAAATGTTCGAAATAGCTTGTTAGAAGCTTTTGCCCAGTCAATAAGTCATTACTCCGACCTTTTTTGACCATCAAAATGTCCTTCCAAAATAGAAGGCCCTGCTTCTGCGTTCTGCATGTCATCTCTTACGCTTATAAAAAAATGAAGAAAACGAGTTTGATTTAGTCCGGGCTGCTTCTAGGGGATTTCAACTCTTAAAACGAATGTAAAACGTCAATAGGAGTCCAATTCAAATTGATCAAGAGCATAGAGTCTCGTATGCAACGTAATTCATCTTTAGATCATTCACCTTCTACTGATCCACCCAAGTTTTAACGATCCATTGTTCTACTGTTTATTCTATCTATAAAGATCCTTTCAAACTTAGATATAATTCCCGTTCAATAGCTTGCGTTTTATAGAACCAAAGCCTTCCCACACTCTTTGACATCCCATTGTTACTCTATGCATGTCATTTGTTTAAAAAATCATACAAAATCCAGAAATTTGTTCAATAAGTTTAAAATCTATTGTATGGTGGCCAATTTAGTCTTAAATCTTTTAGTTTTGGCAATTCAATTCCTAAACCTTTCAATCGTGCCATTTTAGTCTTAAATATTTTAATAATTTACTAAATTAGTCATAAATCTTTTGATGAATTGTCAATTTTAATCCTTCCAACTAATTTTAATTGGATATCTATTGCATGACGATCTAGTTTGTGCCGACTGTCCTTTATGGTATGGGTGGTGTTGATATAATAAAATTTTAATTTTTCTAAAAATTTCCAAAATTGTATTGATTTTTTATTTTTATTTTCTTTGTTTCATCTTTTTTACCAAAAAAAAATACACAAGCCCCCGCTGTGTTTTTATGATAAAACGATGAAAAATGAAAGAAAAGAAATAATAATAATAATAATAATTAAAAAATTAAAAAAATTGTCCATATTTGTGCCAGCAGTGTTGCTTAGGACGGTGGATGCATAAGCAATGTTCACTAAAATTAATCGGAACAATAGAATCGCCAATTCATTAAAAATTGAGGATTGACTTGGCAAATCGCTAAAAATGTTTAGTACTAGTATAACAATCGATAAAAAGGTTTAAGATTAAATTTGCACAATTAAAAGACTTACGGCCAAATTGATGAAATTAAAAGATCTAGGACCGAACTGGCCACCATATAATATGTTTAAGATATTTTGAACAATTTCGTGGAAAAACCTTTTTCGTTTTCTCTTAAGACTTGTCAGGCACTGTGCGCACGTGCGCACCAGAGAAGGGGAGGGGGGAGATAGAGAGAGGTGGTATCATTCTCTAGTTTAGGGACCACTGTAAGGCCCAGCTCGATGGACACGATGATGAACGCATCTTCAATATTTATTATTATTATTGGGGATCGATTTCGTGGGTAGGAGGGTGCACGTGGGGGCTTCATGCCGAGTCCTAGGATTAATCCCGGACAATTACGTTAGCAATCCTAAAAATTCATTATATTAAAAAGACTTGATTAAATAACCTAATCGATTACCGTCGGGTGTTCACACGAATCTCCTAATCTGAATTGATCGCTCGCTACCTAAATCCCATCCGATACAGGAGCCTCGATATTCCGAACATTACTCAATTATTCATTTCTCTATCCATCCCTTTCCCTTCCCCCAAATGGTCCCCGACGTCCTATCCTCAAATCTCGCTTTGTATTCATTGCATCAGCAAACACATCAATTCATCGAGCGGGACGGCAACAAATAGACGAACGAGATCCAGAGAAAATGCATCTCTCTCTCTCATGACTCACGCTCGAAACATATTTAATTTTCAACAGGCGGGGGGGCCACATTCCGCGAATCCCACGTTAGAAATCCCCCCGGGAGCGCGCTCGCCTACCAAGTGCTTCCCGATTTTCCTCTCTATTCCATCCCAAATTATCTAGAAGAAAATGGACCAGCTCGGTCACTTTCCCCCCTTTTTCATTTCTCCATTTTCCCTTGTGGAATCCGACCGTCTCCTAATATTATATTCACCCGAGCCGGGAATTGATTAGCTTGTGAGCCACTCAAGAAGACCGATGGCCAAAAACCTAAAAAGAAAATTGACCGATTCGTACGATATTGTGGTCCTATCGTGGTGCTTTAAGGAACCCGCAGCAATCTTTCCCGTGTGGGGGATGGTGCGTCCACATTGAGAAAGAGAGAGGAGGGGCCAGGGCCAGGGCCAGGCCATCCATCGATCGGACGTTGCTTTCCTCGCAAGCCATCGCGTGCCAATCCGACAAGGACCGGTCGCCCTGCGCCTCACGTGGGTACGACTTTATACGAACGGCGACGGGGAGGAAGATCCTGTTCGAGGTCCGAATGACATATCCAGTGACGATTTCGCTGGATTATTAAAAAAATTCATTTCTTTTTTGGCGCTCGTGTGCCCTTTTTCTTTTTTTAAATCGTGATTTTTTTTTTTTTTTTTTTTTTTTTATATTTGATGTTTCGGGTTTTACTGATTTTGATGCGTGTTGAGGAAAAGTCACATGTGTGCACAGTCGTACTCAGTTTTCGTGATTGTCGTTGAGTTCAAAGATGATGAGGCATCTCGAGGATTGCCTCGGTTTGAAGATGCTATATTAAGTGATTTATAAATTGATGTCCACTCTTAAATAGTCACCGCTTTATGGTCTTTTTAAAGTATTCCATTTGGAGGTTTAGCTAACATAAAAGGATCGGGTTGTTATAGCTTATATTAAAACAAGAAGACCTCTAGTTTGTATGTGATTCGTGGATGGACCGATCCCGTGCTCGATCCAAAGATGGCATAGATTGATTTTGAGGCCAAGATAGCTCGAACAAGGTGTAACTCTTAGCATGCTTCTAAGATGGGGGAGGAGCTGGGAGCAAATTGTGCCACATGCAAATAGGGTTGGCCAATGCGGACCAACAACTAACAAGGATATCGGTTCTTTAAGCAAGGAAATTTGTAATGTCTTAAGTCTCACGTCTGTTTGGGAGAGACCTACTCCAATGATCCATAAATCCATCCGCCCCCAAATGATCACCATGCTGTGTAATTATCCAAATTATAGGTGGAACATACTAGGTGAGTTGGTCCAAATGGTGCCCTAATTATAAACACGACATTAATTGGTTAGCGATTTCTCAAACTTTCAAATTACTAGGTATATTCTTAATCTATTCGCTCATCAGCCACATGTTCTTGTGCTAGAACCAAATCTTATTCAGCATATTTTACATCATATCTAATACTAAAAGAAAGTTATCAACCAGCATCTAAAGGGACATAATCTAGTTCCGTAGCTACTTTCATGGCACTCGCCAGAAGTGGGCTTGGGCCAACAGTAACAGGCCCATTACATTGAGCCCACATCGTGGCCCAAGATCATCTTCCACTAATTTCCTTCCTTTCTTTTTTATTTCTTTATTTTTTTACACGTGCTTAGCTGAAAATCGTTTTATGTCCTCGAGAAACCCCATTTGTCCCATCCCTTGTTCTATTTTTTTTTTAATTTTTAAATTTATCTTTATTTTTAAATCTTAGATTCTGTCGCCCTGACAAAATTTAGCAAGTGGGAGTTTAGTTATCGACTTAAATATGCAATCAGTCCTTGTGCGGACAAAAGCTAACGTGAGAAACCGCACTTACCCACGTTCAGAAACAGTGCGTCTTTCTTTTTCTAAAATTTTATATTGTTTCTCCCCAGAATAATTCAGCCAGCTCTGCTAATAAGCCGGCCTTGCAGGGGAAAATTATTATTTTTCTATGCATTAATTTATTAATTAAAAGATACTATGAAGATCTGTGACGAAGTAGTGAAAAATATCTTAGATCTTTTCAGCATTTTAAAATCCTATCACGCATGCGCTCCTCCGCTAGAAGGATAGCACAAAAATTCAACTTGACTCAAATGTCGAGATTGGCTTTACTAGTCACCCACGCTATCTTATCATCATACTCATCCACGTTGACTAAAACCAACAATACTGTCCTTTAACCCACCGTATTGTCCTTTTTCTCCCTTGTAGCTAGTTAGCCCTCGATGGACCGGTTTAAGGAGATGTAAATTGGATAAGTTGGGCATTGAATTTAGTTGGGTTGAATCGTTTTGAACTGATTTTCTTTGAAAATATAGCTTACAAATTCAATTAATCGACAGTGTTGATGGCGTTCCTCCTCAGAATCCTACACTTAATCAACAGCTCATCGAGAGTTTTGCCCAATTTACTATTGCTCGCTATATGAAACCTATTCTTTTTATTTATTCGTTTTTGGACCATAGAGATGGACAAGCAAGCGGAATAAAAATTATAGCCCAAGATGTCCACGTTCATCTTGGTCAGTTTCTCGAGGACAGCTCATATCAATGCTTTGTTGCTGCGACACTCCACAATTTTTTTACTACGTTAATCTCATCACGTTCCACCGTTTTCGGTTTTTTTTTTTTTTATAATTTTTTTTATGCTCATTCTCCGTTAGATGTTTTTGTTTTAATATTGCCTATCCTCAAGCTATTTGACCTGGATGCCCTTTATATCAACGTTTCATCTTCGCCATAAGTTTGTGATTCGAGATATTTTTAGGGTTTTCGTGTAATGATGTAGATTCTCAAGCTACCCTGATTTTAGAGATCCAAATCCTTAAAATAAAGGGTGCAAACCAAAGTTCGCAATATTTTCAATTTCATACTTGGAATAAAATTTGCTTTAAAATGTCAAGATCCTTTGTGTAATTAGGATTAGGAGTCGCGTGCCCACAGGATTTTGGCATTTGAAAATTTAAGCAAAACGTTTTGTTATGAAAATTTAAATTATTTAATAATAGAAAGGAATTATTGATAACAATACAAAATAACAGAGAAATGGGAATAATATATATATGGGAAAAAGCAAAACATTTTAATATTCGATTTTTTTTTTTTGAGATGGTTTTTGAAGGATAGAACATATCTAAATTCAATACCAAAGCACGTAATTAAGAATACTTGAGACGAGAAGAAACGATTGACAACCCTGAAAAAATAAAAGGCCATCTTCACTTTAAAATGATATGTCATGCTGAGACCTATTCTATTTTTTCTTTTTAGCATTTTTGCTTAATCTAAGTTTTGTAATCCACGCACTTCAATTTTTATTTTATTTTATTTTATTTTATGTGGAACTCCCGAAACTTTCGTAGTATTTAAATAGTGACATTTACATTTATGTATAATCGCTTCACAATTTTCTGAAAGTTTGAATGATATTTTAACCTTAAAAGGGAAAAGGGAAAAAAAAAAAAAACACCTTTTGTTCTTATCTAAGGCCAAACAGTCATGTCCTAAATTCCATGTACTTCGGAGATTCAAAAACAGCGCCCACGAAACGGACTTTTCCTAAGTACCTCCTGGCCATTGAGAAAAATTGAAGAGAAGGTACGGCTTGTCCTAATTTCAACAATCCCAGGCGGCCAACCTCTACTTGACCCATCTTCATCATCTCCACGAGCCTTCTTGATTTTGTCACCTTCTGATTCCAGGTCAACCCACGAATGATACCTCCATTTGAAAAATTCATCCTGGTCGATGATATCCATTTCGAGAGTCCCATGACGATCGACGAAGGAGGAGCTGGCGACTTCCTCGGGTCCTTGAGAGGTTCCAGGATTTGGGTTCTTTGATGGGACAAGGAAATCGCAAATCTCGCTCTGATCAGAGATCCAGACAGCTCTTGCCTAGATTCTTGCAAGATATGAAGTAAGCCCCTCCTGACTTTTCTCTCTTTTCTTTTCCTTTCTTGAAAAATTCTGCTACGATTCGGTTCTTGCGTTCTTTTCTGCATCGTAGTACTGTTTCATTCGGCGTAGATGATTGGCAAATGAAAATCCCATCTTGCCTCGGTCAACTTCCGGACCTTAATAATTCTGGGTTCAAGTTTATGTTCAAGTGATTAGACGAATTGAAGAAAGATGGCCATGGAGGTTAACTTGACCAGAAGGACCCCGGGAGTTCTGGTTGAGGTTCTGCACTTCTGCTCTTAATGACAGTGTGTTGGTTTGCATTTTTAGCTCAGTGTGATGTGTTAGTGTTAGGAGAATCCGCAGCTGAAAAAAGTGATAAAATTAACAAGGAATGCCCGGTGAAAATGTGCCCCCGGAAGCCCCACGGGTTCTTACCCCATTACTCTTTCAACAAACACTTTCCAAGTGAGGTAGCAGGGCACTTTATTACGAGAAGATTGCCAATATCTTGTCTTATTTAATTGGATCCTGCTTCGGGTAATATGATCTTCGGTCCAGTGTAAGTCACTGTTTTTCGCTGTTGAGAGAACGTTTGGTTACTGGTAGCCCCAGGGGCATCTGTCTGATCAGAAAACGAGATGGATCGAAGTTGATTACATACTACACAGCTACTACCGTTGTGCCAGGAATCACCTAGCAGGGGTGCGGAATGCGCAGTTCCTTTCTGTAATTCATAACTTGCAATGGAAGACAGATCAGAACCTAATGCAAACTTCCCACATTAAGAAATAGCTACACTCAATAAAATGATTTTAGCCACATGTGCGTGAAATTATCATTTGAGGGTGGAATGTAGTTCCTCAATGTAATGGATCAAGAGTAGCTTCTTCACTAGTGTCTGGCTGTCATTATGGAATGTTAAAGGCTGATGGTCAGTCATTAATGCAGATTTTTCTAATGATTCATTCATTTAGGTTGAGCGAAACTCTGCTGCTTTGCTAATTATGCTGAACGATCATATCAACCTGGTGATTCCTCTTTTGGCATTCCTGACTTCAACTTCACAGCTTAAATGTTTGAGTTTTTTTTACAGTTACACCGGTTCAGTTAGTCTGAGAAGCCCTACAATGTACAATGTCTACATAGTGATCAGCTAAAGTTGTTTTAGAAGCAATAGCGTTTTTACAATTATTGCAGGACTATGTTTCATGTATTCTTACATGATATGAACCATAACCATCGTGCTAATTCCATGCTTGGCAAACCATTTCCCATTTTATTTACTCGAATTTTCCCATTAATTCAACATCTTCCTCTAATATTAATCTACAATTTTGCTTGTCTTACAATCCTTGTGGAACAGGACAAGAAGGATCTTTGGCTTCTCTATTTCCCTCATTCTCATCAACATGGCCTCAATAATGGAACGTGCCGATGAAAATCTGCTCCCATCAGTCTACAAAGAAGTCAGTGAAGCCTTCAACATTGGGCCAGCCGATCTCGGTTACCTCACATTCATAAGGAATTTCGTGCAAGGGATAGCTTCGCCTTTGGCAGGTATACTGGCAATCAACTATGACCGGCCCACGGTTCTAACAATTGGGACTCTGTGTTGGGCACTATCGACTGCTGCAGTAGGTCTGAGTGAGCATTTCACGCAAGTTGCATTCTGGAGGGCGGTTAACGGGCTTGGGCTAGCAATAGTGATACCAGCTCTCCAATCTTTCATAGCAGATAGCTATACTGATGGTGTGAGAGGTGCAGGTTTCGGATTCCTGAGTCTTATCGGTTCATTTGGCGGTATTGGAGGTGGAGTTCTGGCAACACTAATGGCTGGTCAGGATTATTGGGGCATACCAGGATGGAGATGTGCCTTTATTTTGATGGCGGCCCTTAGTTCGCTTATTGGGCTTCTTGTTTTCTTGTTCGTTGAAGATCCAAGGAAAGTGAACAGCTTTGCCGCCAATTCTAGCAAGAGCCTTAATGGGTACTATTTGTTGTGTAGTAACTCTTATGAGGTCATTTTTTTCTTTCCTGGGATTACAGACCATATTTACACCATTCGGCATTGATTGTCAATGGTAATATCTTGTTGTTTATCAGCATTATGTTTTCTCTGCAGAGGTGACTTAACAGGGAAGGGCTCAGATGTGAAATCGGTTTGGATGGAGTCCTGGGCTGCCATGAGATCTGTAATAAAAGTACGGACATTTCAGATAATTGTATTGCAGGGAGTCGTTGGGATGCTACCATGGACAGCAATGGTTTTCTTCACCATGTGGTTCGAACTGATTGGTAAGTTCTTGATTCGGCATTTTCACTGTGCCTTTTTTAGAATCGAGAATTGGAGTCTTTCTTCAAGTGGAGAGTCTCACCTGTGAGGAAATCAGTGCTTAGTGAAATGAACAGTAATTTTCGCTTAGCTCAATACGGCTTGAGTCGTGCCATCTTTAGTAGGACCTGCAAAAAATTAGCCTTGCTAGTAAATCTATGTAGCAGAAGTTCAGGACAATAGTGAAGCGGACAAAGACTTTAATTCGCATGTCCTCTGCAGTATGATCTAGTTGTTTTCTGCATACACAATCAACCGAGTATTTTCCATCTATATTAAATGTTTGTTCTCAGATCTTACGTGGGGTGTCCTTCAATAGTTCGGTCATTTTACTTTGCGCAGGTTTCAATCACCATAGCACAGCAGCGCTGCTCAGTCTATTCGCTGTGGGGTGTGCCGTCGGGTCGCTACTTGGTGGTGTCATAGCTGATCGGCTATCATTAGTATTCCCTAATTCCGGTCGAGTCATGTGCGCGCAGTTCAGTTCCTTCATGGGAATCCCCTTCTCCTTGTTCCTGCTCAGAGTGATTCCTCAAAATACCACCAGCTGGTTCAGCTACGGTGTCACCTTACTCCTGATGGGTTTAACCATCAGCTGGTGTCTCACGGCAGCCAATGCCCCCATGTTTGCGGAGGTGGTTCCCGCCAAACACCGAACTATGATCTATGCATTCGACCGGGCTTTTGAAGTTTCCTTCTCCTCCTTCGCTGCCCCGCTGGTTGGGATTATGTCAGAGAAGATATATGGCTATGATGCAAAGTCCATTGATCCAATCGGCGGTTCCACGAGGGAGGCTTTTGCCTTGTCCAAGGGTCTCCTGTCGATGATGGCAGTGCCATTCGGTCTCTGTTGCTTGCTCTACACTCCCTTACATGTGGCCTTTGGGCGTGATCGCGAAAATGCCAGGATCGCCAGTTCAAAAGAGGAAGAGATGATGTGAAACACAGCCACGAAATTAGCATGGCATGATCGTTGGTACAATCGGTTCAGGTGAGGTTCTCAGGTGTATCACATTGGTAGCCTGGAACTCATAGCAACGGAGCAATAGCATGGAACAAGATTCACTTTTGGTTTCGGCCATTCGGGAGGAATACACCACGTCTGTGGTCTGAATATCTAGCACATTGCAAATTTTGTACCGGAAAACTACGCTTTGATGCTTTCACTGCAGAGAAACACAGGAGAAAAAGGGCTTTGGTACATGATAGTTCCGAAAAGTCCCTTGAATCTTCTTTTTTCGGTCTCAGAATGACCATTTTTAAAGGTTTTGAGCTTGTAAATCAGTTGCCTGAAAGCTCCTCATTAGTTTCCAGAACTTACAGCTTGTGATCAAATCAAGCTATCAGGCAGCCCATCGAAAATGAAGGATGAAGATGCATGAACTGAATGTGTTTTTCTGAGTGAAACCTCGTCCTGCACTGAACGTCATCTTAACTTTTGGGGTACTCCGTTTCCTAAATCCATGTAACTTTCCAGTAACTCAGAGCAAATGTCAGAAGACAATAAACTTCGGCTAGAAATGATTTGCCTCTTTTTTCCCTTTTTCATTTTTTTGTTCACGTGACGATCTCTGGAGAAAAAACAAAACATGAGTATTACTGCAGCCGCAATGGGACATGTCAACAACTCATACAGGTCCTCCTAGCATGCTTGCGGTTTATGCCAGCGGAGAGGCAATAATGTCCGGCTCAATAGAAGTGCTAGTTATGCATTTGGACGTTGGCGAATTGACTAGAAAGTACATTTGTTCATAAAATGTTAGGATGCTTGTAAACCTGCTGATTTCAAGTAAAATTGCAACGGGACAGCACATTCTCAAATGAAGACATCCGGTCCTAAATGCAGAGAGGACATGCCAAGTACGTTTCACACTAAGAAACACACAGGCAGAGAGAGAGAGAGAGAGAGAGAGAGAGAGAGAGAGAGAGAGAGAGGTTCAACATTTTCCTTACAGCATAATGCATACTGTTTATGTGCATCATTCCAACAGCATGACTGATATTCCGACCAAGGGTCACACAAGCTACAGAAATCTAACCTCCAAGATTCACTTGCTTGTTCGGAGAAATCTCTGGCCCAATTCTTCTCAGCAAGGTGGATTCACATATGATTTATATGGCAAGACAGGCATTCAGACTCTGATACAATAGTTTCACAGTTAATGCCGGTGAATATCTGACACAAGCTATAAACACCTGGGGAAAAAAGTTTGACACACGTAGCCACCCGCCATAGCTCTCCTCACATTAGTCTCGAAAAGCCTTGGGTTGTCCCTCAACACGGCAGCAGCATCATGATTGAGGGGATCTTCACAATTTGGCTCCTACATTTAATGAAGAAAAAACAGAAACAGGGAACAAAAAAAAACATCAAGTATCATGAGGGAGGAACCTAGACTCCCATGCTCACGAACAGAATTAGTACCGTGAAAAGGTGATACAATCCATAGATGACGGTGTTTATATTCAGCACGGGCTTCCAGTCTTCCCGCAAGATGTTGAGGCAAACATTTCCTTCCAAGTCAATATTTGGATGGTAGACCTAAAAGTTAAATTTGCAAGATGGTTCAACTGAGTTAATAAAATATCATATACAAACATTACAAATTGCACGAAATAACACATCAAGCTGCACTACCTTGGTTTTACACTTCACTTTTGGTGCCTCATGGGGGTAGATTGGAGAAACTTGAAAGGTGAACACAAAGTTACCACTTCTGTACAAACCAAATAGAAGAAAGTTATAAAACAGTTTACAGTTCTTCATTAAAAGATGCTCAAAATGCAATTGCAGAAACCAGCGAAGAGAATGTCCTCATGAGAAAAATCCTGCACTTGTTTAGTGAGCATAAGACCAAGAAAAATGTGTGGTCATCTTACGCATAATATCCTTCATCGGGCCGAATTGAGACCTCAAAGTTCATCAAGTCATCCTTTCCATTTGGAAATGTTATTGCACATGATTTTGGTAAGTTCAGCTCAGTAATATCTGCAAGAATGAATCATAATTAAACAAGATACTTCTGGAGCAGATAAAAGGAAATGAAAGCTCAATATACCATATGATATTGATCAATGAGCTTATCAGTAAAATGCCAATAAACTAAGAAATCAAAGAAAAATCATATGAAAGAAAGAACTGTCACTAAAAGTTCCATAAGAAGCACTACTCCTAGATCTATCTACGCCAATTATTCTTTTCAAAATAGATACTCGAAACAAGCTTTTTTCTATACTAGTTGTACTGAGAGCTTCCAATATTTGTTCACTGTTTAGTATGCACAATTAGGAACTAGTTCTGCCATGGACCAAGGTTCATTTTCGCCCAAAGAAAAACAAAATAGCAGATGCATTGGTTGTGCCAATCAGATATTCAATTTATTGGTCAAACATGTTCCCTATGCACGATTAGGAACTCGTTTGGCCATGGAACAAGGTCCACTTTTGCCCAAAGAAAAACAAAAATAATAGATGTCTTGGCAGATTCAATAAGATATCAAACCCATTGGTCAAACAGCAGCTCATATAGTAATGATAAGATACTCTTTGTAATGTGTTCATCTTACACAGCATAATCCATGCACTTATAGGAATTTCAGATGCTCATCACCAAATGACAGCTTCTTTCAACATATGCTATCCAATCCATATCCAACCCTCAACACAGAGAGAGAGAAAGAAAGGGGAACCGAGGGGGAATGAAAGCTAGTGGCATTTAAAGGATCAAAGAAAACGTAAGCTAGCCTTTTTCTATTTTAAGTTACAGCAGAGCATTATGTGCCAATACATTAGCAGGTTCCTTTTCCTGAGATCAACAGAAAGGAAAATTTCAACTTTGGGCCATCATGAGTTACACATGGATAAAAGAAGATGCTTTCATCAGAGAGAAATCACACACCACAGATGCAATCTATAGGGAAGACACGCAACTTAAGAAGGAAATAAAGTAGCGAAGCACAACAATTCAGCATAGACTACGATCAACAGCAGAGTCATAAAGAATACTGCTCTTATTGGAGAGGAACGTCTTATGCCTGTCACCATCTACTGTTCATCCTCCATGAAAATATATCCTCTTTAAGTATCATCCCCAATGTTAAGTCACAGAAAATCACAGAAACTCCACATACACAAATTTCATGGTAAGCTTCTGAGGGAAATCATACCTCCAATACCATGGTATCCATTATTTGCATATCAGTGCGGCAGTGATGAAGTAAAAAACCCGTGAATGTTATTTTCACTTAGCATAGTGCTCAAATAACTTCTACCATAAGCTAAATGAAATGCTGTTAATGACATGTGTCTATGCAAGTTAAAACATTCCATCGATGCTGCATAAAGGAGGAGAGAGGCTGTGTATAACAGGACAACTATATTGAACCTTGGGCCAAATCTACAGTTTGAACAGCCATGCAATTTCACAGTATTCTTGAGCACCTACATAATATTTAAATCCAAAGTACAAAGGAAATTTGCATCTAGTTTATGTCCTTCCCACTTCATAACTTTTGCATCGTATTGACTCTGGCGTGCCCATAAAAAGTTTCTCCTAAAAGCAATTTCAGCAAACATAATTTGATTCAACTTAGTAAACTTCGATGAAACCTTTGTGAAGGCGCAACTCCCCAGCAGTTTGCTTCTTTACAGGTCCCCTTCCATTTGCATTTTCGGCATTTTCTCTCTGCTTTTCCTTTACTTTGAAGAGCTTAATCATTATCCCTAATATATAAAAAGCCACCAACGTTAATCACTGTATCTTATAAAATATATCGAGTATGGCATTAAAATTTGGACATACAAACAATCATGATGTTGCCAGTATGTTTGCAAGTTTGCAATTAAAACATCAGAGACATGTTTCTGGTTCCACTGGTCACAGCTTTAGCCCTCTTATTATCAAACTGCTATCCTATCAATTTTATGAGTAAATTGACTTGATAAGAGTTCATATGCCCTGATTCTGACTCACACTATCTTGATTGAGAAACAGTAAGGATAGTCCCAACTCCCTAATATACTGTCAGTAATTTTAGATTTTGCTCTATCGTCTCTCGTCATATTCAGCAAGCATTTAATGGCCAAAATTGGAGATCATCTCATGATGAAAGGCTTCACATAAAAGTAAGTATCCTTAAAGAAAACCCATCTATAATTACAGAGAGGCATTGCAGTAGTCCATTGATGAGTTGATATCACAGAAGTAAGCCCATGGAGGCCTCCACGTACTTAAAAATCAAAATTATTCCAGAATTATTGAGCTTTCGCACGATCAGAGATGTATAATGTAAACCAAAGAAAGCACCAAGGTCTCGGTGCTATCTACCACTTCAAGAAACTTCCCCAGAACTGTCTCCCTCCTTAGCAGTAGAAATTATCGAAATTGACCTATATTTCTGATGATAATGAGAACACCAATGTGCATGAAAACAAACAAGATAACATGCATCAGCAAAAGTGAATACAGGCCATAACTTTAACACTCGATCAGCAACGTGCGAAGTAACACACTCAACCGAGCACAACAATTGACCAAAACCCATTGTTTTTCAGAGTCAGATAAAGGAAGCGACAAACAACCACCGGATGAAGCACCCGTTTCGGTCGATTCCAGCAAGAAACCTCGACACCTCACGACCCAAGATCATATCCGCAAAAATCAATCACACCCAATATCCAGAACTTGCACAAACACACGTCAAGCCTCAAAGCGACCGATGATCACGAGAGCCGGAGAATAACCCAACAGGGAAAGCTCGATTAACTCGAAAGCACGAAGGAACAAAATCAAGAAGCGTAATGGGCACAGAAATGGCCCGAACCTGCTCGAGAAAACAGAGCTGCGGAGAGACTGACCGATGGAAAAAAAACAAATGAAATCTTTCAAATCCACAAAAGGCAGGCACAGCTTTCAAGCCGAAGCCGATCAGCTTTATGCGAGGATAAACAACCTTTCGGAGGCGAGGAAGGTTAGGCAGAGACGCACACGGGTTTTATACACTACGTGAAAGCCCAAAAAAACAAACGAAAACCCGCTTCGGATGATGGATTCCTCGCTAAATGACGCTGTCTTTTTCTCTTCTCTCTGGTTTCTTTTGGGTTCCGGTTTTGGACAGAAGTGATCCTGTCATAACCATGCGCGACTGCTAGCTTTCTCTGTACGCTGATTACCGGCATGGCATAAATGCCAAAACTTAACATAAATGGACATTATGTGTCAAATTTTTTAAAAAGTATATTTAAGTACTAAATTCAGGAAAGAATGAAATATTTAAGTGTATGGCGAAAATTTTTAGCCAAATTTCTAACGCGGCATTTTTCTGATAAAATAAGTGCAAAATGTCTAGATAAGTGTAGCAAAAAAAAAAACGCCATTGTGCCTCCAAATTTGAATTTTAATAAAAAAAAGAGAAGGAGCAAGTTTGGCGAGGGCTGTGCAGGCCCTTGCTGTTGCTGCTGCCCAACCATTGTCGGCGATGGCTAGTGACAATGGGGAGAGGGTCAGCTAGGATCACTGGCCCCTACCGATGAGAGCTTGTAATCTCTTGCCAAACGTTGCTCCTTCTCTTGCCCCTTTTTTAAATTTAAGTTATTTTTTTAATTAATATTTATATTAAAATTCTAGTTTAGAGGCAAAATGACATGTTTTGCACCTTTATCATTGAGTCGGCTTTCCGGCATGCCACATGGACCACTTATATCATTAAAAATAAGTCACATCGAATTTCAAGCTATCTTCACTAAACTTAGTATTTAAATATCTTAATTTCCAAAAAAAAATGATAGTTAAGTGTACTTTTTAGAAGTCTTAGCACTTAAGTGTCTATTTATACCAAGTTTTGATATTTGTGTCGTACTTTAGCCCTTATTATATGCGTAATCATCAAGGATGCATACAAGATTGGTGGAATCTATAATTTTAATTGCACGTGCTCCTTTTGATCCTCAAATTTTTTTTGGGGGAGGGGGGAATCTGTCGATGTTAATTGATCAAACACCTTTGTATTACTATTTCCATATTGAAAAATCACTGTCTTTTGAAAACAACGTGTCGGGTTAGTAATGTTTAAATACTTTACGAGCATCCTTTCCAATCCATAACATTTTTTTTAATCTATCTAAGAAGTATAGTAGAAAGTCACAAGTTGTATTGGATTAATGCGAGGTTAAAATTAGGGGTGATTGGATTCGGGGTAGGTAGAGTCCAAACCTGGATCTTGTACTCGACTCTATTATAAGCGGTTCCCCTTTTATGAACCCTATACCCTACTATATTTTTATTGGATCCTGTTTTGAACTCGATCCTATTTTTTTGGTTCGAGAACAAGGTCAACCTTGTTTTTATTAGAACATATTTTGCAACCATTCAATATTTTATATGGCTTTGAATTTAACATTAATTCATGAAAAAACAATAACGTAATCCTCATAACATTATAAGACAAAAGAAAAAATCATAATAATGCATAAACATTAGCAACAAATATTGTCACAACCCAACCTGACCCTCGAGTCCGCGACAACTCCTATTTCACTTGCGCCATTTGATTTGCGACTCCCCAAGATCCATCACCGACCGTTCATTATTAACTTTGAGTTATGTGCATGCGGAATCAATTCAAACTTCACACAATCAACAATAACAGCAAGGATAGCAGAAAGACACATATCAATAACAAAACACATTTTTATTCATTTACTGATTAATTCTAGGAAGTTTATGAGTATAAGCCTTTACAACCGGCAACTTCCTATTACGTCAACAAAATGGGACAACAAAGCCAGGGATTAATATATTCCTTGCAAAACATCGCAACAAACTGCACCACCTGTCGGTTCTCCATCTTACGGACTTGAAAATAGTTATATAATAATCAATGAAATAAATTTCAGTGAGTTAAGAACCTAACTCTCGGGTAGGAGACCTACTTGCCTCGGATATACCCTAAATGTGCAATATTTCTATCACCAACAAATCAACAATAGAAGAATATCCATTCAACCATTATCAGATACACAATTAGGCCAATGCTCATATGCAATTATTAACAATTAACAATTGTAATTACATGCATCCTTACCTCACTTTTGGCACACACGCAACCTGCATGATGCAATTTATTATATGTCTACCTCAATGCATCAAATATATCAAACAATCAAAACAATTTTCAAGTTATCTCATGCACCATGCACTTGCTCATGTTTTGTTTATTAACAACCTTTGGGGGAATTTACTTCCAACACACAAGTTGGTAGTCTACCGGCCTAATCGAGCATCATCCCATCTTATTGGGCACGCTACGTCTGGCGTCCAGATAGCATTCTCGAAGGAGTATAGGTCCGGCTCTACCGCGATCCACATATGAACCATCATCGGGCATTCCGATAAAACGGATTTCGTCAACCACAGATCCCCCACCAGGTGATGGGCTTTTATGTGACCACGCAAATACACCAATTAATCATGCTTATTTTATTATCTTTCAAGGTAGCTAATGCATACATGATCCATGCATGTACATGTTAATTTACCACAATTTCTACATATAATGCGATAATATTTGACATGTGATCACGTGAATACAAATGCATTTCACATATGCTTATACAAATATGCTGAATATATTAACCCCAATTCACAATCACAATCCACGAATTTACTTCACCGAGTATATATTAAACAATATCATCAAAGACATCAAGCATATATGTATTCGATATGTAATCCATGAGAAAAGTACAAACAATAATCCACCAAAATTAATCTATACTAACGAGAATAATTAATAATGTACTTCCCGACAATAATACTTTATTCCAAAAATATTCTATTAATAATTACCTAATAATAAATATTCAACAACCAAAAATAATTAATCATCCAAAAATAAATAAATAATTATTTTCCAAAAATAATAAATAATTATTACCCCAAAAAAATAATAAATAATTATGAAATTAATAATTAATTAATTTCGAAAATAATAAATAATAATTTCCGAAAATAGTAAATAATTAATATTTATTTCGAAATTAATAAATAATATATTAATATTAACCGTAGTTACTATTTAACTCAACTACAGCTAACTAATTCAACTGAGGTTATTTTATTCAACTATAATTTTTATTCAACCATGGTTAATAAATATGACTGTAGTTATTTTAACCAACTATGGTTACTTTTATTTAACTGTAGTAACTTTAATCTAACCTAGGGTAAATTAATCTAGCTACAGTTAACACTAATTAAGATTAAACAATTAACAAATGCTAATCACTCATCATTAAAAGGATAAACCAAGCTTAATATTAAACTAATCACCCCTAATAGAGTTTAGTACCCTAATCAAGGATTAGGAAATTAACTTACAGGTTAAACGTTCAGATGATACTAGGACAATAACGGCGGCAAGGACAATGAGCGGTTTGCTCAGAATTGACAACGGGTGACGGAAAACAACCTAACTTGGCAAAATAGCTCTCGACAAGACTGTTTGAACATCGAACAGAGGGAAAATAGAGTCGATAGTGGTTGTACATCAACTAACTGTGTCTCGAACAGCAGCAATAGCAACGCATGGTGATTATAGCAACTTGTAGTGACCGAAATAGCAATAAACAACAGTGGATGGTGGCGAAAAATGCAAAAATAGCAGACCCGAGCCTCCACAGTAGCAACAGTAGCAAGTAGGAGCTGCAACAGCAGCATTCAGGCGCGAAGACAGCAATAACCAGAAGCAGAAACGGAGGAAGACAACCGCAGAAAACAGAGGAAATGAAGGGAAAAAAAAGAAAAATAGAGAGAGAGAGCTAGAGCTGAGGTGCGGCTGAGAGAGAGAGGAGAGAGAGTGGAGAGAGAAAAGTGAAATCTTAATGAGCAAGTTGAGTTTAGCCTACCCAACCATGGTTACTTTTTGACCAAAGAGTTAACCAAGGTTAAGGCTTCCAAAAATCAATCTTTTAGAAGCCAAGGGCAAAATGAGAATTTCACCAATCCTATGGGCCCTAGGTGGGCCAGTCATTGTGGCTGAAAATTCCAATGGTTCTATGGTTAGGCCTATTTCCCACAACTCAATTTTCTCGACCCATTATCCCTTTTTCTGACTTTTCCAATCTTATCATAAAAACTTGAGGATTAATGAGGCGGCATCCGAATAATTATTTGTGAGATCCTTACAATTTCAATATCCGAAATCGAATTGAAAATCAATATTAAAATCTATCGATTACAACTCTAGCACGATCTAAACTACAAAGTGGCTTTTAGGATTTTTACGCAAAATTGACTTGTGGTTGAATAATTTAATTCACGTTCAGTTCCTTAGATCCCTGGGCCACCCTTGGTGGTCATGTAATCTTGAGGAATCAATTTCTCATCCAGAGTACAAAATCAAATAGGAAATTGGTTTATTGTCAATTATTGTGAATATTGAGGTCGTGTAGAATCACCTTCAATCCGGTCCCCGTACTCCTTTATAATCGATTTATTTTCGTTTACTAATTGCTTTGTAAGGATATGGTATCGTCTCTTTTTAATCCTTATGTTTGAGAAGTAAATCCCAAATCAAATTCTCTAGTCTTACGCGTATTGATCTCTAATTATCTTTCCGAATAGGTCAATTACCATTGAGTGATCAATTTAAGGTAGTCATGACTAACAATGCATCGAGAATTAACTATTTTAATTAATTTCAAAAGGGTAGAAATTTCAAGATGTTACAAATATGGATCTAATATTAGTTTTATTTCGACAAATATTTCTGATATGATCTAATGTCCATGCTCATATGTATGCGATGGAGATGTTATTAAGAAGACATCTTTCTTGAGTTGGACTAAGAATGTTTTGATTAGTACTATAATAGTTAGTAGCATTTATCCCGCAACTATAGTAATAGTTGAAAGTGAAACCTTAAAAAAAGAAAAATAATGCATGAGAATAGTTCTTTTAAACAATTTTTAAAAATAATTCTCTCTTAATTTGATTCAAAGAGAGGCTTTCTTTTTTTAACAATTTTTCAAAGACAAAAAAAGTTAGGAGCACTATACAGAAAGACAATTTTTTTTTAAACAAGGTAAAAATTGGTGTCAAAATCGATCATGTTCTAAGTGGGTCTTTGCTTAGACTCGATTCCTGGACCAATTCCCAAAAACTAGAACCGATTCTTAGATCGGTTTAACCGGGAATCGATTCCTGACCCTGTTTTTTAGGTGGTTCAGTTTGGGTTCCGAGTAAACCCGGTCCGGTTGCACACCCTAATTAAAATGACTCAACACTTGATTTAAATGGATTTTATGTGGGATCCACGTGATTTTAATGGTTGCCATACATGACCTCATTCGGTGCACCCAATAATAGCTTTGTAAAAGGTCATCCGCAAACATTTTGAACTTCAACATTAGTTGGATGGGCAGATCAAACTAGGATAATTCCTTGTCATACTCCATACAATCAAGTTCCACTAGCTATGTGTCTTTTATCTGGATTTCGAGCAAAAGAAATGCTTGGCTGAGGAGAAATTGTATCACATACATTCATACCAGCAAAATGCATCAATCGGTAGTCAAATTTGTACATTAAACTAACAGTCAAATTTGTAAGGAAAAGCATTTGATGCATTTGTTACATGCCCGGCGTGATGTAATTGACCAATCGTGGCATGCATGTGACATGCATTTTCACCGACTTTTTCATTTGGATTTTCGAACGTTTTTCTCATTGAATTGTTTTTTTTTTTTCTACACGTCATTATCACATTGTATCTGATAAATGGGCCTAATGATAAACCTAAATCGGTAGCCCACTAAGCTACAAGGGCCCAAACGACTAGAGGAACAAATTGGCCCATAAAACGTGAATAGCACCAACCCACATGGATGCTACAATGAGGAGTTCAAGTGGATGAGTGAGTTGGCATAAGTACACCAAGGATGTGCAGTATCGTTTATGGTGCAGCTATGAATGATTGCTGCTGCTAACACACAATACGATTTTCAAACCTTAAACACCGCGTCCTACTATACTCTAGTATGAACTTGCGATTTTTCCTATTTGCATAATTATAGAGATTATGTATATAGACATTGCTCATTAAGGGTGATCGGTTCCCGATTTGATCCGATTTCAAGATAGAACCGAGAATCGGATCGGGAGAACCGGTTCCCAAATTCTAGGATTATGGACTAGACCAACCTGGTTCTGGAACAGGAACCGGACCGACCGATCGGTCCAATAGAACTGGTAATTTTTTTTTCGAGAAAAAAATTGTTAATATTATATTACATTTTCAAAGACAATCCATTTCATTTATATACTGATTTATCAATTTGTCCTTTTAATTTGTATGTAGTATTTTCCTAAGATTTTGAAGAATTTTTTTCTTCTTTTTCAAATTCTTAAGAAACTTTAAAATATTTATATTAAAAACTATCGATCTAATCGGTTCGGTTCTCACCTTGGAATTGGGAACTGGACCGACCGGCCACTAGTTCCAAAAATGGGAACCGGGAATTGGACTGCTGGCTACGGGAACCACCCAAAACCGGTCGGTCCAGTTCGGTTTGGGCAATTTTCGGGTTGAGTGGTTCCCATTGCATAGCCCTACTGCTCATTTCTATATGGTTGCATCAGTCTTCAACCGGAAGCGAACATTGTGTAATTATCATTTTTAATCTATAGAACAGATAGGATAGATTGTTAATTAAGCCTATGGAGAAACCCTTCTGTGATGTTTTTAATGCTTTCGCAAACTTTTGAAACTCTTGTTATGACTATAGAGATCAGGTAATATAAAGTCCTTCAATGTATAATCACTAGAAAACTTTTCAACCAGACAGTTGAGATTTACTTATGTAAAACTTAAACTGCAAAGAGAACAATTGATGGAGAAACGAGCCTCCTTCATCACCCTAAAGCCGCTGGATCAACCCAAGATCGTGGCACCTCTGCATTGACAAGATCTGAAGTCAAAACAGATTAGTTCATCTGCTCGTTAGGCAATGAATGATCGTTTCCCAAGCATACTATTGGCCTCAAAAAGCACCATAGATGTCCATTATCTCAACACCTTACCCAACTTAGCAATTTTATCAGTGTCATCTAAGGGTGTGTAATGAGAATTGTCCGAACTGGGAATTGCCTAGATCGGACTAGACTAGCCGATTTTGAGCAATTCTCATGAGCGGCGATTCGATTCCTAGTTCCTATTTTTGGAACTAGTGGTCGATCGGTTCGATTTCTAGTTATACCTTAGAACCGGATGGACAATATACATATTTTTTTAATTTCTTAAATAAATTCTAACTTTCCCAATTTCCCTTTATTTGTCTTCCTCAAGTAAAAACTATAGGATCACGGCTTGTCTTCATCTATCCACACATTTTATTATAGAAAGACAATTTTTTTTTTTCTTTTGGAAGGATTGATTGGGTGAAATTTTGAGTAATTTGAACAATTCCATTAGACCAGACCGAACCGGATCAATTAGTCGGTTTGGTTCCAAGTTCCAGGACTAGCCGGTCCAATCCCCGGTCCTAGATCTTCCCGATTCAATTCCCAATTCTACCTTAGAACTGAATCGGATTGGGAACCGATCATCTATAGTGTCTTCTGGTGATTGGCTTGGCTTGTACGTCCGGTGGTGCGCGCTCTCTCTCTCTTTGCCCATTTAGGCAGACCTCCTTTGTCCAGTGAGCTTCGTTCCATTTCATTTTGCTTGGAATTTCCAAGGAACCAGGCACCCTTTTTAGTTTGGTTCGAGTGACTGAACAAGGATTTGTCCCAAAATGTCGCGAGAACGCTCGCTGGTTCCTGTTTTGGTCACTTTTCGCCATCAATGGAGGAGAGAAGAAAAGGGGAATTGCACCGTCTACCAGTTGCGAAATCCTCCTGAATCTTGGTCGCTCGTTTCTTTCTTTACACACTTTGTTTACCATTTCTGTCGCTACTATTGGTAATGGAAGAGACCAGCTCCGAGGTTAGGCTCCCTCGAGAGCTTCCTCGTCCGCGCCGCACGCCTTTCTCTATACTCTCTGCTACTAAACGAAAGGCATTTCATCAGGCAAGGCAAAAGACCTTTTCCGTTTTCCCAATACACTCATGAAAGAGGAGTAGTTCTTCAGACAAGCAGGAGAGGGATAAAGCTTTGACTTGACATTAAGCTGACAAGTCTTGTGATGAATGCTGGGTCGGTATCTTGAAAGGCTAATTTCTCCTTTTTAGCTGGAATTCTCGCGTTGATGATTCTCTCACTTCATTTCCTTTCCTCCAGCGTTGATTGGTTCTGTTGGTTGATTGACATTCAATGAAGGGACTTTCAATGACTGAATCCTCCATAAACCTTGACTCCGATAACCTTGTAACCAAAGCGTCACGACAACGGCCAACGGTGATCCCTCTCAAGATTCAAGGCTGAAGACTCAACACCCAAGATCAGATTCTTTGTTCTTTAGCATCGGAAACATGAACCGCGTCAATTTGACCACCATCTGTTCGATCTTCGGCCAAGCAAGCAGATCCAATTTGCTTCATCCCTTGAAAAATCCGGCCTTTCCCCTGATTTCTCCAAGACCCACCGAAACCATTTCTTATTCCTCTCCCAACCTGCGCTTCTCTGTCTCTACAATCCTCACCAAGGAAGAAGAGGCCACCACGACGGATAAAGAAGAGAGACCCCCTTTCAATTTCAAACCCCACATGCTTGAGAAGGTGAATCGTGTGAACACAGCGCTCGACGCGTCGGTCTTGCTCCGGCCACCACTGAAGATTCATGAGGCCATGAGGTATTCGTTGCTCTCTGGCGGAAAGCGGGTCTGCCCGATTATGTGCCTAGCGGCATGCGAGCTTGTGGGAGGGCAGGAATCAATGGCCATGCCCTCAGCTTGCGCTGTCGAGATGATCCACGCCATGTCTTTGATTCATGATGACCTTCCTTGTATGGACAATGACGACTTGCGCCGAGGAAGGCCCACCAACCACAAGGTTGTATGGCTAATATTCTCGCTTGTTTGTAATGATGATGATAGGTAGGATTTTTTTTTTTTTTTTTGCGTTGAAAAGCTAGGTAGGATGTTAATTGTGCTAATATTTGGCGAAATTGAAGTGGAGATTTGCTTCGTTATTGCAAAGTATTGTCCCAGAAGGTAGAGCTTAACTATTTTCATCTATGTTGGCTGCTTTTCTGCAACTTTTAGTTAAAAGTATATGTCAAGATATGTAACGTAATTGGTATCTTAATAATTGATTCGTGTAGAAGTGATAGTCATTGGATACGTGCATTCTGTATAGTACAACAGCTAACAAAGTAAGTTTCATAGGCGAAATTAGAATGGTGAAAATAAGTGAGATTGACGAACTAGCCCTGTTGAATTTCTGCTAGTGGGCTAATCTGAAATCCTTCTAAACTTACTCTGCTTTATCAGGAGTAACATGCAAGTTTTATGACACTTTGAAGCTTACTTATGTGTAGCTTAATCTTTCAGGTTTTTGGTGAGGATGTTGCTATTTTGGCTGGGGACGCCCTACTGGCGTATGCATTTGAGCACATTGCGGTAGAAACAAAGGGGGTTCCACCTAAAAGGATAGTTAGAGCGATCTTTGAATTGGCGAGGTCAATTGGACCAGAAGGTGTAGTCACTGGCCAGGTGGTAGATATAACTTCTGAAGGTATGGCTGACGTACGATTGGAGCAGCTTGAGTTTATTCACCTCCATAAAACTGCTGCCTTGCTTGAAGCATCTGCTGTTCTTGGGGCAATAATGGGAGGTGGGTCAAACGAAGAAGTTGAAAAGTTGCGGAATTTCGCAAGGTGTATCGGGTTGTTATTTCAGGTGGTGGATGATATTCTGGATGTGACCAAGTCTTCTCAAGAACTGGGTAAAACAGCCGGAAAGGATTTGCTGACTGACAAACTTACCTACCCAAAGCTTATGGGTATTGAAAAATCTAGGGAGTTTGCCAAGAAACTGAACAAAGATGCTCGAGAACAGCTATCCAGATTTGATATAGCAAAGGCAGCTCCATTGATAGCTTTGGCAGATTACATTGCTAAAAGGCAGAAGTAATTGTTCGATAAAGGTGGAATTAAATGTTCAAGGATGTTTACCGAAGATCTCGTTGGGAACTCATGAATTAGAGGACATGAAGATATTGGGTGGTAAGTTCATCTCTAGGGGCCAGTAAATGTTTCTCCATGTCGCCTGTGGGCTCATTGCTAGTCTTTCACAGACCAAAACCCTTGATTTTTTTTTTTTTGGGAGAAAGTGATACACAATAAACTCTTAACACCATTGATGTTGTATCTCGTAAATCCTCTTCTACAGTTGCTTATTTACTAGGTGACTTTGGACCTACCATGATTACAATGTTAAGTAGAACATATTGTTTCTGACAGCATGTTAGAAGGGCTTACTTCTCAGAATGATTGGAATGTGGATATTACCAATTTGGGTTATGGCTACAAAACTATTTGATCAAATAAGAGAACTGCCGTTGATGGTTGGAGTCATGTACTGAGTTATTTGTGGGGAATCTCTTGAGGAGAGCACATTCTTACTTTGTCATGTAACGTCAGAAGTGCCAATTTCATGTTTGAATTAATAAAACTAGAATACAGCAGTTTGTTCATGTACTTTTCTGGCATGCTGATCCTTGTCAAAACCTTGTAGTTTCCATACCTGGAATTTATGTGATATGAAGCTTCAGATGGCCTTGTTTAGCAATTTCTTTTTATGGCTATGTCAAGACTTTCTGGGTTACATAGCTCTTGTTTTCATTGCCTGGGAATCAGTTTCTTATGTATACCCTGTGCAGTGATAAAAAATTACAGCAAACAATTCTGTGATTTTGCGAGGCATGATATCTCTCCCAAACTCTTAGTCTCATGTTTTTTGTGTCTAGAGCTTCATCCTTTCTGTTCTTTTCTCTGGCTTTTACAAGTCTTGCGATGTTCGAGCAATGAAGTTCTGTTCGATCTTGTTTACTAATGCAATTAATGTTCAAAATAACTCTCATGCTTTCCTCTTAGCACGATGGGAAACTTGTAAACTGTTGTGGCATAATTACTCTTTGGTTGCATCTGGCATCATTGTTCTTCATGAACTTTTCTACTAACTTTGCAGGACTAGCTGATAATATAATATTTGGAGCTTTGTCCTCTTTGTTGAGCTCGTCATGTATCAAACCAAGGGTTCTAGCTAAGACTATTGTTGTGTATTTTATTAATGACATTATGGACGTGACCTAGTTTTCATCTATACTAGCTTCTGTCATCGGGAATGTAGCAAATTGATGGATCCATTTATCATGGTGGAGTATACAATTTAGGATGAGGATGAGGGAGGGAATGGTTGCAGTCCTGATAGAGGTCATGATGCGTCTTCTCATGGAAGGGCATGGCCGACCACCAAGTCCATTTCGTTGGGATAGTCGTAAACCTAATTGTGGCCCTGTTGCTGTTCCAAATTCCAGAGATGATCCACGAGAAAGTCCCACGTATGACGAGGTGCGGATTCTTGGAATGTCAAAATTTAATACTAGAGGATATTTAAGTATTAAAAATTCAAAATGTACACTTAAGTGTTAAGATCGGAATAAAAAATCAGTTAAATACCAACGGCGAGAAAATCCGGTCAAAATGTTGATGCGGCACTTTTCCAACGAGTTAAGGTCAAAACGACGTCATTTTGGGCACTGACATGGCCAAATAAGCCAAAAATGATGTTTTGAGCAATGATGTGACTAGATCAGCCTCAAATGACATTATTTTGACCTTAATTAGATTTTTATATAAATATTAATTAAATGATATAAAACGAAATTAAAAAAAAAAGGCAGAGGGAAGGGGCTCCCTCGCCGTGGCTGCCATCCTACCGCTAATGAGGAGGTGGCGTTGGCCGCGAGGGTTGCCAACATCTGGGCAAAGATCGATGACCCTTGCCAATCGGAGGTGAGGGCCAGTCGGGAGAAGGCGGTGACCCTCTCCCGAATATGGGCAAGGGTTGCCCGCCCTCACCCTAGCCTGGGGGAGGGTCATTGACAGCCCTCACCCAACACCACTAGTTCTCACCTCCGGTCGGTAATGGTCGTCAACCCGCATCCAAGCATCAGCGACCATTGTTGTCCATCGTTGCCGCCCCACCGGTGGGTCGGTGGCTATAGGTGGAGGAGGCTTCCCCGCCTATGCTGTTGCTGTTTTTTGTTTTAATATAATATAATTAATATTTATATTAAAAAACAAAATTTGGCCAAAACAACGTTTTTGGTGAATGTGAGTTGACATAAAATTCTGACGAGCCACGTAAATGTTAGAAATTATTAAAATAATCTATGTTGGATTTCCGGCGTGTTGGAAAATCTCCTATAATCTCTCCCTAATTATTTGGGATATTATGTGATATTATGTGATTTGTTTTTGATATTATGTGATTTGATTTTGTTAGCTGTAAATTAGCTACCGATAGAGATTAGGATCTATTCTTACCTAATTTGGGTCCTCCATTCCTGTATATATACAGCTTGTAATTACTCAATGAAGAATGAGAAAAACATATTCTACTCTACATGGTATCAGAGCCTAGTTTTCTGAAATTCCTGCCCCTGTTTCTTTTCCACTACTGCTGCCTCATTGCAGCCTTTTTTTTAAGCCTTATCGTTGCTATTCTGTTTTAGCCTTATTGCTGACTTAACCAGCCTTATTGCTGGTTTCAATTGTGTGATAACCACCCTTGTTACTCGATCCCTTCTTTGTCTCCTATTATAATCTGTCCTTTCAAGTTGCTGGAATGGAAGATTCAGGGAAGGCTATCTCCAACCAAACCAGGTCCTCTCTTCGGGGGATCAATCCAACTCATTGATTGGAGACTTTCCCAACATGAAGGAGTACCGATTGAATGGAAAAAATTATCTCCAGTGGGCACAGATTGTGAGGACCTTTCTTAAAGGAAAAGGGAAGATCAATCATCTAGAAGGCACCGGTCCAGCACAAGATGATCCCAAGTTTCAGGCATGGGACGAAGAAGATTCCTCAATTATGTCATGGTTGTGGAGTTTGCATACGAAGAAGATTCCTCAATTATGTCATGGTTGTGGAGTTCAATGCAACCTGAAATCAACAAAAACTACATGTTTCTCCCTACCGCCAAGGACATATGGGAGGCTGTTTGTCGATCTTATTCAAAAGTGCAAGATCTGCAAAGTATTATATGAACTCAAGACAAAGGCTTCAAACACAAAACAAGGTAATCGTTCTGTTACGAGAATACTACAATCTCATGAAGGGTCTACGGCTTGAAATAGATCACAATCTGAATATACGGATGAAGTGTGAAGACACTATTACTCTCCGAAACCATATGGAGAGAGATAGGATTTTTGAGTTTTTGGCGGTGTCCGAATGCAAGCTTTGATCAAATTAGAGTTGATTCTCGGAAAGAAGCGGCTGCCATCCTTGAATGAAGTTTTTTCTACGTAAGAGGTGAAGAAAGCCGACGGACTGTAATGCTTGAAGACCAACTTACCGAAGGATCCACCATGAAAGCAATTCGGGGAGGAAACAAATTCCAATAAAAACAAGACCGGATCGATTAAGACAAAGACAATGATGGTGTATGGTGCGGTTTCTGCAAGAAACCACGCCATACAAGAGAAAATTGCTTCAAGCTCCATGGAAGAATGCAAGTGCTCGGCAGGTTAAAAGACAGCCACAAGCACACATGACCGGTGAAGCTGCCCCTATGGACCAATACAAACGTGTCGGTGAGGAGATATTTAACAAAGAAGAAGTTGGTAAAATTAAGGCTCTTCTCGACTCCCTATCTAAGTCTTCTGATAAGTGTTCATTAGTCCAATCAGGTGCGTGTCTAATTTCCGAAAACTCAACAGCTTCTCAGTACCACGAGTGGATTCTTGATTCAGGAGCAACCAACCATATGACACATGATCCCACTAAATTCGAAACTTATAAACCATCACCAGGAAATAGGAGTATTACCATAGCGAGATGGATCTCTCTGTTATTGTAGCCTGGCCAAGGAACCATAGCTCTAAATCCCTCACTTAAACTCAATAATGTCCTTCATGTTCCTAAGCTATCCACCAATCTCCTTTCTATTCATCAACTTACCAAAAATCTGAATTGTAAGGTACTTTTCTCTATTGACCATTGTATTTTGCAGGACCTGAAAACGGGGAGGACGATTGGATTTGCTAAGGAACGGAATGGGCTCTACTACCTTGAGGATTCGGGCAAAACTAGTTGGTCTATGGTGGGTTACAACACCTCTTACAACTCTTATAATCCCATCCACTCATCTCAAATTTGGCTTCACCATTTTAGGTTAGGACATCCACCATTTAGTCTTCTTAGGACTATGTTTCCTTCTATTTTTAAAGATGTTGCTGTTGAAAATCTTCATTGCGAAGTTTGTGAAATTGCAAAACATCATCGTGTTTCATTTCCTTTGAATAATAATGCTAGAGCTTCAACACCATTCTCTCTTATCCATACTGATGTGTGGGGTCCATCTAGAACTGCTAATTTTACAGGAGCTAGATGGTTTGTCTCTTTTATTGATGATTGTACTCGCACTACGTGGCTATATCTTATGAAAGACAAATCTAATGTTCAATCTATCTTTCAAAACTTTCATAAAATGATAGTCAATCAATTTGGAGTGTCAATCAAGAGACTTAGGTCAGATAATGGGAAAGAATATTTCAATCGTTATCTTGATCATTTTTTCCAAACTCAAGGTATTATTCATGAGTCTTCCGTGTTGACACGCCACAACAAAATGGAGTAGCCGAAAGGAAAAATAGGCATCTCCTAAATGTTACTCGGGCTCTCCTCTTTCAAATGTCTGTCCCAAAGCATTTTTAGGGCAAAGCTGTTTTGACTTCAGCCTATCTTATTAATCGGGTTCCTTCCAAAACCTTAGGAAATAAAAGTCCCTTACAGCCTTCGTCATGTCTTTTATCCTGATGTTTCCCATAAATATCACATTTCCCCTCGGGTCTTTGGCTGTGTTGCATTTGTGCATATTCATAATCACAACCGAAATAAACTCGACCCTCGTGCTCTAAAGTGTGTTTTTATTGGGTACTCTAATACTCAAAAGGGTTATAAATGCTATGACCCTTTGACATGTCGAGTTTTTATCTCTATGGATGTCACTTTTAATGAAAACCAGTCATTTTTCCCTTCCCATCACTATCTTCCTAATGAAGATAGTGGGTCTGATGACGATAGTGGGTTTGAACCATTGCCTCTATTGCCTAATGTGTCACCCAATTCTACTTCATCTAATTCAACTTTGTCTCCTTCCTCATCTTTGTCTAGTCCTAGCCCTCTTAATTCATCTAGTCCTTCATCGAGTCCATTAAGTCCCCCGTCAAGTCCTTTGCCTAATTCATCATCATCTTCATCTAGTCCTCCTAAGAGTGAACCAACTAAACTGCAAGTTTACTCAAGAAGGACGAAGCTTAATCAGGAACTTGATCAAGTCCCATCATCCGAACCGTTGATAGGTAATGAAATCACTCACCCTTCTTCCAATGAATCTGAGTTAAGTGATTTGGATTTACCTATTGCATTAAGAAAAGCTACCAGGAAGTGTACCCAACACCCTATCTCCCAATTTGTGTCATACCATAGATTATCTACTCAACACAAAGCCTTTATTACTGCTCTTGATTCAATTACTATTCCTAACTCGGTACATGAAGCTTTTGAGGATAGGAATTGGATACAAGCTATGATGGAGGAAATGAATGCATTGAAGAAGAATGATACATGGGAAGTTGTGACTTTACCCAAAGGCAAGCAACCGGTTGGATGTAACTTTCGAGTTAACACTTATGTGATCCAAATTTTTTTAAAAAATGGCACTTAAGTGTGCATTTCCTAACTAATAGCACTTAAATGTCCCCTCATGCTAAGTTTTGGCATTTGAGCTATCTTTCTCACATATGACACAGTCAAAAGCCCTGCAAATGAGAGATTTTTGCTTGAATGCAGAACCTGATTTACGCAATTTTATCCTCTCCAACCTTATTTGGTTTATTTTGTTGACTTCTGAATGTGTTCTGACGTCGCGGCCTTTCACCTCCACCACCTGGAAGATATTATTCTTGTGGAAGCACGTCATGGTGAGGCTCAGGACGTTCGTTGTCTGGCGTGAGGTCACTTCTGGAGCTTTGTTAGACACTTTTACGTGTACTTCTTGCGGCGCTAACTTAGCTTTGATAGTTGTAAATTAGATGTTCAGTATCATGTGTGGCGCAACTGTTGGAGTGGAGCAGCCCCCTTGTTGGGTGATTTTTTGCCGTATAAGTCCTAAGGGAGTGACACTGATGGTTGAACAATTTGATGAAGTGACCGAATGATTTGCAATGAAACATTGCGGAACTGGGCCGAGGAGAGTGTCGCGGTTCGACTTTTCTCTTACCCATGTGAGTTGAGGGGTGTGGTTTTGTGACATCGAGGCGAAATGTGAGACAAGTAGCAACGTTGATACACTTGAGTCGTGGGAGTAGGGCCGAGGTGCTTGTGTTAGGAATTTGAGTATACAAGATACTTATTATATTGGAAGATTTCTGAAAATGGGCTTGGCCTCTCATGCACAAATTGTTTGAACATTGATACTTAAATCAATTGTTGAATTGAAGTGATTTGTATGTCGCATATGAGGTATTAGTTGCCCAAGTTAAATTAGGTATAATACGACCGGTTATGAAGATACGATCTACCATATTGTCTTTGAGAATGACCAATATAGTGGCTAGCTTCGTGTTTTGACTCAACACAAGTTTGCCATTGGTTAGGAAAGTCTCGACCGTAACACTCGCGCAATAAATTCTTGTTTTTCATTTTTCAAAGAAATTTTTTTTTAAGTTTTTTGAGTCATGAAAGGTTTGAGAAGTGCTTTCCCTAGGCCCAATGTCAAACTTGGCTCAGGTGTTTGATACATAGGCGTGAATAGAATAGCATGATAAAAGCAAGAGGTTATGGGTAGTGTTGATGAAAATTAACTTTGGTCTAAATAGAAACATAATAAGGAGGCAACTAGATCGGTCCCGAAAAAACAGTCTCACATTTTCCGAATACCCGACATGCTCTATGCCGATGCCGCACATACAACATGTTTAAGACTGAGTAGTTACTATTGCTCTGATACTGTTTGATTGTCCTAATGTCAACTCAGAGCCTAAGTAGTGACAGGTGCTTTAGCCTCCACTTCTCGGCCTAATTTCTAGCATACGTACTTGGTACTTTCGCCTCTTATGACAAGAGTAGGGCGGCGCTATTTTCACTCCAAGTTTTGCTTTCGACGCTCCTTATTACAGTGATTTTACCGTACTGCCCCTTTTGTCTCGCCCGCTTCTTCTGTTTCGGTCAAATTTTCCTTCTTTTTCGTCTGTCTGCTTCTTCTTCTCCGTTCCCTTTTCTTTCGGGTCCCACGCCCCCTCATTCTTCCTTCTTTCTTTTTCTCTTTTCCCAGAATCTTGGACAACAAAAAGCAGCGCCGCCCTCAATTTCTCCTACACCGAGCTCGCCGGCGGTGCGATTCCGGAGTCCGTCCTGCTGATGAACCATCACTTCTGTGCATCCCAAGATGCCTCGGATATATGTCCATGATGACAATACTCCCCAGTCGCATTCGATATAGGTTGAGTGACAAGCAAAAAATGTGAACAAAACATTCTTTGCATTTTTCTCGTTTCCCTCCACTTTGCTTTGCCTTTTTCTGCTCGGGGCATTTCTCCGGATTGAGGGGGGGGGGGGAAGATTCTTCTTGGCCTATCGAATGCAAAGAGATTTGAGGTTGTCCTACTGTCCAGCAATTGAAATAAGTGTAATTAAGTTGTAAAACTTATTAGTGCAAGTAATTAAAGGACTTAATTGGACCAAAATGACATTTTTTAAGATTTGATTGTATTATTTGAAAGTTTTAGAATTCAATTACTTTTTGTAATAAATTTTATAGAACTTTGAATACAACTTTTTATAAAAAAAAAAAAAAAAAAAGGAAAAAGAGGTAGTATGGTAAAATAATTATAGTACGGACTGTCTGAGGCAAAATTTGAGGCGGAGAAAGAGATAGCGTCGCCCTAAAGAGTTGAGTAATGCTACAAAAAGCCAAGTCTCCTTTTCTGACCTTACTCCTGGCCTCACTTGTCATGAGCACCTCAAGAAAAGAAGTTTCCCTTAAAAAATATGAAAATAAGAAATAAAGAAATCAAATTTAAAAGATAAAGCTTGGCATACAAAAATTCACCAAAGCAAAAGAGGAAAAGCTACCGGGAGAAGGAAAAATACCATTCACTCCATTTTGTTGACTTGTTCATGGAGATAAAAAAAACACTAAAACTATTTTAATATTTTTTTTCTATTCATTTGAATGTTGCGTTTATTAAAAATCAATTGTTTACTTGTACTTGAGTGTCATCAGCGATTTATCTTGTTGAGAAATGCGACATGGCTGGCAAGACAAAGTCAATAAATGAGAAGCTAAACGGTGTCATTTACTGATCTGATTGAAAAACCCTAATCTAATCTAATGAAATTGGTAAAAATTCAATTTGGTTCACAAAGAGCCCTAGCTCTAATTCTTTAGATTGGGGCAAATCACCTTATCAAATTTGCAAAAGAGAGCATATTGGATAGTCAAAGTGGCCATGAAAGCTCACTCTCCAAAGGCGCCAACAATGAAGGAGAAAAAAGTATTTAGAGAGAGAAAGAGAAAGTTGACAACGTTTTTGTTACTATTGACTTGTTGGACAAAGAATTTCCACATGATATTTACGTGAACATAAAATAATTAAGGTATTTAAATGAATGTTGTACGAAAATTATGATAACTTTCACTCTATTTATCACATCGATCATGATTGTGTTGCCCTAGTGAATAATCCTTTACAAAATCAATGAAAATGACTAGCAGCTATAATTAATGAATTTACTCTCTTTTTTCTATACGGGAAATATAAAATCACTGATGGTGGAAGAAACCCATTTGACATCACCAACTTCGCTCTCCAAAATGCAACAGTGAGACCACCTAACCTGGGCATGCAATGACGAGTCACTTTCTTCTTGCAATTTGTACAACAACCAGTCACTTTCCTCTGCCTAACCTAAAGCGGGCGCTAGTATCCTCAGGCAATCTCTATGTTTTAACGCCTAGCAAACCAAACAATTGATTCAGCCACGACAACTTAAGTGTAGAGTAGACCGGAAAACTCCTCCATACTTTAACTTGTTAAGTGGTTGAAACATTGAGAGAATGCGATAGCTGATTGGACATATTGGACATCAAATCCCGCTCGAGAGTGTACCGCAACTTCTATCGAGTTGGACTCATGCAATTAATTCCACCTTTTCCCACTCGAATCGAGCCCTGATTAGGGCATCGTGTAACCGAAATAAATCTGGAAACGACCGATCGGAAGTCCAACGAATTCGAAACTTGATTGGATTTTGCGTACGAAGGCGATCGCGCCGCATCGTAATTTGTCCCCCAACGAAGAAATGGTTTGAAAAGACTTTTTGATTAAGAGAGGACACGTACATGTAGCAATCAAATTCTGGCAAAGAGCAGGAGGCCGAGGACTGCAAATTTAGAAGGCTCTGCTCGCCAGTCGCTAGACTTAGGCCCTCGTTCATCACGCCGTCCTCGTGGATTGAACCCAAGATCGTGCAACATGTGTTCTGACAAGGATGTTACATCGAACACATCGAGTTCTGTCGTCGTACGTTCACGAGGCATTTAATTCGTCCTAAAAAACATTTCCCTTTTCTTCCCCCTTATAAGACTCAACCGGCCTTAAAAAGGCCCCGAGGATTTCCCATTATCTGAATGCTTACCCAGATCTCGCAACCTTATCCGTGTCGTCTGGTGGTTGGTTGATTGGTCCCAAAAGCGGCCACGGACAATCTATTCCTCCCCACCCCCATCGCCGGACTTTCCCTTTGCCGGTCAGCCTCTCTTCCCATTTCGTTTCGCTTGCAATTTACAAGAAAACGGGCACATCTCGGTAGTCTGTCCGAGCAAATCTTGCGATAAAGGAAGCTTCTTTGCTGTCTCGGTCACTGTTCTCCGTCAATGGTGGACGTGAGGAGGAAAGTGGAATTGCCCAAAACTCTCTTAGTGGAGCTCGTGGTGGGTTGTCCCCTTTAAGCACCATCTTCCCGATCGCGGGATCATCCCAAATCTTGCCCACCCATCTCTTTCTTTTCGCTCTCCGCGTACCAAGATCGGATTCATCGTTCTCCAGCATCGAGAAACATGAGCTGCGTCAATTTGAGCACCACCTGTTCGATCTTTAACCAAGCGAGCAGATCTAATTTGCTTCATCCCTTGAAAGGTCCGACTTTTCCTCTGATTTGTCCGAGACCCACCAGACCCATTTCTTGTTCCTCTACCAGGTTGCGTTTCTCTGTCTCTGCTATCCTCACTAAGGAAGAAGAGGCCGCCACCGAGGATAAAGAAGGGAGACCCCCTTTCAATTTCAAGGAGTACATGCTGGAGAAGGCGAACTCCGTGAACGCGGCGCTCGAATCCTCGGTCTTGCTCCGGCCGCCGCTGAAGATTCATGAGGCCATGAGGTATTCGTTGCTCGCCGGCGGGAAGAGGGTCCGCCCGGTTCTGTGCATAGCGGCGTGCGAGCTTGTGGGAGGGCAGGAGTCGATGGCCATGCCGTCGGCTTGTGCTGTCGAGATGATCCACACCATGTCTTTGATTCATGATGACCTTCCCTGCATGGACAATGACGACTTGCGCCGTGGAAAGCCCACCAACCACAAGGTCTTATGCCTAGTTTTCTCGCTTGTTTATAATGATACGATGCTAGATAGGATGTTAATTGTGCTTACAATTGATGAAATGGAAGTGGATCTTTTCTTCGTTGTTGCAAAGTATTGTCACTGGAGGTAGGGGTTTATGTTGGCTGCTTTTCTGCAACTTGGTGTATGTTAAAATTAGTAACGCGGTCATTGTTTTCTCGATAGTTGATTTGTGTAGCAGTGATAGCCGTTGGACTATAGCTCACGAAGTTGGTTTCACCAGCGAAATTAGAATTACGAATATAAGTGAAATTGGAGAATAAGTCCAGTTGAGTTTCTGCTTGTAGACTTACTATGCTTTATTAGGAGAAACATGCAAGTTTTGTGAAAACTTACATTTCAAATCTTACTCTTGTGTAACTTCATCTTGCAGGTTTTTGGTGAGGATGTTGCTGTTTTGGCCGGAGATGCCCTACTGGCATATGCATTTGAGCACATTGCAGTTGAAACCAAGGGGGTTTCACCCACAAGGATAGTCAGAGCAATCTTTGAATTGGCAAAGTCAATTGGAGCGGAAGGCCTAGTCGCTGGCCAAGTGGTGGATATAAGTTCTGAAGGAATTGCTGGCGTAGGATTGGAGCAGCTTGAGTTTATTCACCTCCACAAAACTGCAGCGTTGCTTGAAGCATCTGTTGTTCTTGGGGCAATCATGGGAGGCGGGTCTAACGAAGAAGTTGAGAAGTTGCGGAGTTTCGCAAGGTGTATTGGGTTGTTATTTCAGGTGGTGGATGATATTCTGGACTTGACCCAGTCTTCTCAAGAACTGGGTAAAACTGCCGGCAAGGATTTGGTGGCTGACAAAGTTACATATCCAAAGCTAATGGGCATTGAAAAATCTAGGGAGTTGGCCAGCAAACTGAACAAAGATGCTCGAGAACAGCTATTTGGATTTGATATAGCAAAGGCAGCTCCATTGATTGCTTTGGCAGATTACATTGCTAACAGGCAGAACTAGTCGTTCCATAAAAGGTAGAATTAATTGTTCAGGAAGGTTTTGCGTTATCATTTACAGTACAATTTGCTGGGAACTCATGAATTAGAGGACATGAAAATACTGGGTGGAAGATTCATGTTTAAGTGTCCAGCAAACAGTTCGCAGTGTCGCTTGAGGGGTTGTCACTGGTCTTACCAAAACCAAAGCCCCTGATTTTTTTTTCTGGAGAAAGTGATACAAAGTAAACTTTAATGCTGTCAATGTTGTATCTTGTAATTTGATCTCAGGAATGTGGCATGTTCCCACACGTATGTTTTTAGTACTGTCAATGTGGCACATCGTAAATTGATTTTTTCTTATTTACCATCCTTCTAAAGCTCGTAGTTTCCACACTCAAGATTAATGTGATGGGAAGCTTCGGATGACCTTGTTTTGCATTTTCATATTCGGCCCTGTGAGGACTTTCTGGGTTACAGATTTCTTGCTTCCATTGCCAAGTAG
This sequence comes from Corymbia maculata, assembly GCA_014182735.1. Classification (NCBI taxonomy): domain Eukaryota; kingdom Viridiplantae; phylum Streptophyta; class Magnoliopsida; order Myrtales; family Myrtaceae; genus Corymbia; species Corymbia maculata. The sequence continues at coordinate 13,738,445 of CM024689.1, forward strand.
CCAGTTGCTTTTGTTGTACCCGGTGCAGCGACTGAGAATTACATCAACCACTTCCACGATTTTGCGATGCAATCTCTCTGGCTAACCCCTGAACTCATGCTTTTGGCGTCTAGAGCATCATCCTTTTGGTTCTTCTCTCAGGCTTTAACAAGTCTTGAGACATTCCAGATGTGAAATTGTGCCCGATCTAGATTGTTGATGTGATTAATGTTGTAACTCTCATGCTACCGTATTGGCAAGGTGGAGAACTTGTGTTCTGTTGCAACTGAAGAATTGTTTGGCTCTCAGGCATAGTAATTCTTCATGAAACTTCTAATTATTGATCTCCCAGATACTCATCATCGTATCTTTGGAGCGATAACGCAATTCGCTGCGATCTTTTTTATGTTGAACCGACACCTGGACGGTGTTATGAATTGGCGATTTCTTATTTGTTGAGTTCCAGTAATTGTGTCCTTGTGGATCCTCTATGCATACTGCACAAGGAGGATCTTTCTATATGCAATGCCAGTTGATACGGAGTACAAAATCCTCCAATAGGTTCGGGTGTTCTTCTGATGCGTGCGACTTCGCTCAATATACCAATTTTTCAAATCGTATCTCGACATATCTAGCATTATCCCCGAAAGTTTCATATAATTTCTGTTTCATTAAAGAGGAGTCAGTCATTTTCCGATTGATCTGGGCACACCATTGCACTTTTGTGAGAGCGCGAGTAACATGATCCCTGTCCGTGCAGACGTATTTCCAGCGAGAGATTGAGTCACCCAGCATTTTGGTGGATACCCAACACCATTTACCTGCCAGTTACTCGAGCTAGCTTCGCAAATTATTCAAGATCAGCACGATCTCCAAGTTCAAGCAGCTCGACTACTTAATTGGGTTGAGCTATGGCTTGAGTTTGAGCTCAAACTTGGAAAGCACATTTGAGTAGCAAATTGGGTTGCGATGACTCGATACTAATGCACCGGTACTTTAGCGTATGACATCAAATGCAGGTCAAGTTTCGAACTCTAGAAAAAACAGGAAAAAAAAAAACAGCACAAAGTAAAGTAAAAGTAAACTCTAAACACAAATTAAAGAACTCATGCACCACTCTGCCAAGATATAATATGCTCTGTATGTCCACCAGCAGTTGCACTGATCCACACCAGATTAAAATAGGTATAGCACGATCCACACCAGAGTATAATATGTATCGTGCTTGAGCTGAGATGAGGAGCGAAAGGGTTATTCAAATGTTAGTGATCTGAGTTATCAAGATCTGGAAGGTGTGCTGTCCAAATGGAAATCAAAAGGCAATGGAGTGAAAGAAACCAAAGCAAACAAAGAAACTTAAAAAACGAAAGAGTGAAAGAGACGCGGTTGCCAGGGATCGAACCCCAGGCTCACCACTCAACAGCGACCTCCATGCCCGTTTTTAAGAAACTTTCGATGAAGACCCGTCAACGTTCGAAGTCTAGTTTTGTGTCTCGTCTTATCCTTAATTTGATTGGAGCGGCATGAGAAGAAATGATGGATTTTGAAAGGATAATGAAACTAGTGACTTCTAATTATGGCCAAAAAATATTGATTTGAAATTCCATCACGGTTATGTATTGAAGGAGGGGAGAGAATAATAATTGGTTTGCATACATATTTAAACTTAACAAGTATGGGTAAATAGTTTGAGGGTTGAGTTGGGAATATTAGACCTATCCATACAAGGTCTATTACTAAATTTTGAAACCTGAAATCGAATTTTTAAAATCTAAAACTTATGATAATTCGATTTGGTTCTACAACCCGTTCAAGAGAGCTAGCCAATTTTTTATAATTATTTCATTGTTATTTATTTCTTGAAAGGACAAATTTACCTTTTTGAATTGCATATCCATTAACGCACAATATTTAGAACCAGGATATTTAGCAACAAAACAGAAAAATAAAAAACACCGGTAAAATCCAAACATAAATCTAAAGCAACAAGAAATTATTCAACTCATCATTTAGTCAAGCAAAATGGAAGCTGAAGCAACAATATAAATCTCTAATTGATAGAGCAACAACCCATGAAAGATGGATGCGTAAAATAATATGTAACATAAAATGTGAATTATAAAACTTCAATCCTCATTCATCTATAATAAAATTGCTCCAAATTCTAATCATTTGAAAATAAAACAAATAGTTAAAATAGTTAAAATGGGTTCAATTTAGGGTTAGTACGCCAGTCCGGTTTAACACTCTTACCTTGGGACCGAATTGCACAGTGCTAATTCCTAGTTTTCTACTTTGGATCGGTGCTCAACCTTACTAGCAATACATTAGGTTTTTATTTTTCGATAGTGTGATAAACTAGCACGAAACTCTAAACATCAAAAGTCGACTAACAAATTTTTTTTCGTAGCTTTTAGTCGACCAATTTTTGCTCAAAACTTTTCTATTTTCCAAAAAGATATATCAATTGATTTTATATGAAATAATCAACTTTTTTCATATTTTTGCAATACTAAAACTATAACTAGTTATAGCCAATTGTAAATTATATTTAGATCATAACATGAAAGATTGCAAGTTTGTAGCTAAGGGTGCATTTGTTTTTATGAAAATTATTTCATGAAATTATTTCTCAAACTTTCATGTATTTGGTTTGTTGAAAGTGGATTTTTGACTGAAAAGACTTCACGGTTAAAGAACACAACCGTAGTAAGAGATGAAGAAAATGACTTCGCCATCCTAAAAAAAAAGAAATTGTTTTCTTTAGCCCCTTCTCCAAACACACTCACACAAAATAGAAAACCATTCTGAGGTGAAGTTTTATGATCACTAAGAAATTAAGTTAATTAGTTATTGCATATTTGTTTACATATTTTTTTTTTTTTTGGGTTGCTTTATTTTGATAAGTAATATCTTAGATAAGGATTTTGACATCATCTTAATATCTTACATAAGGAACAAAATATAATTACATACATGGGTGTGAACCTACCTTCAAAGGCAAAAAATTGGGCTCAACTTCAATCCTTTGTTGGGTAATACTTAAATTTGGATGGGGAATGTATACTTGGAGATGAAGGACATGGGTGAAGCTAGCTATATGCTTGGTGTTAAGATTCTTAGAGAAAGATTTAATAAACACCGGTGAAATTGAATTCTCCGTGAAGATGTGAAGGACCAATGGCTAGTCTATTAAAGGCATATTAAATACCTTTTATAAGAGACGACTTAAGATACTACAAAATTCTTAACAACCACTTTAGTTTTGCATTTTAGAGCCGGCAATGGCCATAATGGAGATAATAATCTTTGAAAGTAACATCTAAACATCAAAAAACATTTTCCATCTCACTTTCAAGTACACTAACAAACAATTGACAATTAGTCATCCCTTAAAAATGATATTCATTAAATTTTTTTTTCCTCAATTACCAAATTTTCACGAAACAAATAGATCTTAGAATCACCTGTGCACTTTGCTGTCATCACTTGTATTTGGGTAATCGTCAGAAAATGACTTGTTACTATCAAACATCTAAAATTTTAGAAAACACGTCACCATCATCTTTTAAGTTATGTTGAGTTTTATAGGAAATAAGAAAGTCATTAGGGCTTTAATGCTTAAAAAATTAATTTAATTCTTTAATATGATGACAATTCGAAACACATTTTAACCTTTTCTGTGCAGGCCTTTTCCCCGGCTTTCTCCCAAATCCGGCTTGTTATAGATGTATGTTTGTCTATGCTCATCAAAAGCGAAATAAACTCAACTTTTTACTTTCTCATGGAGCTTGAAATATTATCCAGATTTCTATAATTTATGCAAATATTAACATAAATATATGTGTCAACATTTGTTTATTATGAAGAATTCTGGTTAAGAAATAATTTGGGACTTATTTAAATCAAATGAAAGATTTAAGACTTGTTTATAATTCGTAAATAAGATTTATGACTTTCCAAACACTTGTCAAAAAAATGAAATCATCTCGAATTTTAATGTTTAAAAACTTAATTTTTGGACAGTTTGAAAGCACAATTCAACACAAGATTTAACATAGCCCAAACTTCAGCATTTGTCACCAATGGGCCTCGGTCGGTCATCCATCATTCTTGTCCAATCAATAGATAAAAAAGAAGAAGCCTGGTATCTTGAAGTTCCTACTTTTTTTCAACAGTAGACTTGGCCCAATTAGCTCAACTTCGAGAACATGCCAAGATGATCTCTGGACAGGAAACTATGAACTGAGAAGCGGAGCTTTGTGGCATGTACATGTCCTAGCTCCATTGATTGCTCAGGGAGGTTTTGGGTTATCGTTTACCGTAGATCTATCTGGGAACTCATGTTATGGAGGACAAGAAAATTCTGGATGGTAAGCTCGTCTCAAATGTCCAGCAAACATCTCGTGATGTCACTTGCTGGCTTACTACTAGTCTTTCCCAAACCTAACCCCTTGATTTTCACGGAGAGAATGATACATGGTAAACTTTCGAAACTGTGAATGTTGATATCTCGTAAATCCTCGCGACTTTGGTGATTACGGTGAAAAACATAGCGTACTGCTTCTGGCGGCCTGTTACCAGGGCCACAACTTCTTTGGCTGACTGTTGGAGCATCGACTTCGTCGACTTCGGTTACAGGCATAAAACTAATTTGTTCTAAAAAGAGAGACGTGGGTTTTGGCAGGAATCATGTCCCCATGACTTTGTGGAGGAGAGCTCATTGTAGCTGTTGCATTGGGTCGGAAATGCTAATGTCCTCTTTGTATTAATGAAACCAGAATACTAGTTTGTTATTGTGCTTCTCTGGTCTTGTCGGAACCTTGTGGTTTCCATACTTGAGATTCATGTGAAGTTTTGGATGACCTCGTTCGGCACGTTCTTAACCGGCTCTGTGAAGACTTTCCAGGCATACTTCTCGTTTCCACGGCCTAGAAATCAGTTTCTCCTGTACACTGCGTGTGTGGCATCGACCATTACCTGAAGTCTTGAACTCATGTTTTCGGCTTTTTTGGTTCTTCCCTCAGGCTTTAACAAGTCTAGTGATGGGACGGGTGGGCAGTGGAATTATGGCCCATGCACTTTGTGAATGCAATTAATGTTCGCGATAAGCTCTCAGGCCACCTCTTAAGCAGGATCGGGAACTTGTGAACTGTTGCAGCAGAAGAGCTGCTCGGTTGTATCAGGCACAACAGTTCTTCACGAAATTGTCTCCATCACTTTGCAGGATGAACCGATGATAGAATATCTGGAAGGCCATCGCGGTTTACAAGGAGATTTAGTAATGCTAATTGACTAAACTGAGTTGTACCTACAGATGATCGATTTCTCTTTGGTTCGTTTACAAGTAAAATGTGTCGTTGTGGATCCTTCATGTATACTGAACAGGGAGATCATGTTATCTATGGGAGCTAGATGATGATCTTCTGAATGAAATCTGCAAGTGGGTTCGGATGTCCTCCGAGGTGCGCCTGACTACACTTTTTGTATATCAATTTTGTAAATCCGTCTTAGTATAAATAACATTATTCCAAAGCTTTAGGCTCAGGTCCCGAGATTTTCTTATGATTTATGTTTCATCAGAGCATATAGTTATTTTCCGCTTGATCTGGGCCATGCACAACGCGCGACTTTCCCGAGAGCATGACCCCTGTCTCTGCAAACATTTCTCCAGCAAGAACAATGACCATAGGTATCCGTTCGACATACAACATCAAATTTCTTGCTAGTTATTCAAACTCTGCTCAATCATCTTTGAGTTCGAGTAACTCGAACACTTAAATCAAGTTGAGCTCAGAGCTTAGGAGCATCCGACTCAAGTTGCTAACTAGCATATTCGACTAATTGCAAACCATCAGCCCAGTTGAGCTCGAGTAACAAATTGGCTCGACCGGATTCTGCTGCATGTGTTTAAACAAATCATGCCCCTTTCTGCCAAGAAAAGAGGCAAAAAATAGCTTAATATCAATGCGCCTTCAGTAGGAAAAGGATCTGGTGTCGGTGACCAGTAGAAAACAATACACATCAGATTAGATTATGAAGAGTCTGAGGACAGAACGAAAATGTCCCCAAATTATCTCAGATATCGAGATCTGGGAGGTTCAGAAAAAGGCAAAGGAATAAGGCCAAAGAAAGAGAAGGACAAAAAGAAAGGCGCCGTTGCCGGGGATCGAACCCGGGTCTCCCGCGTGACAGGCGGGGATACTCACCACTATACTACAACGACCTTGATGCTTTCCTATCAAACACTAGCATAATTACAATAGTCTAATTGACCACAAAGCTCCTGCCTTTGTTTATGTTTAATTTAGTGGAAGGGATTTGAAATCCCTTTATGGTTACGTCTTGAGGGAGGGAAGAGAATGACAACGAGGGAGAACTTCTCTTGGAAAGGATTTTGAGTCCTTAGGGCGGAAATAGGGTTTGCATTGGATCAATTATGTTTTACTTTCTTTTAGCAGTTTGTGTTCATACCTAGACTTGGCGCTTTTAAATTGGATGAGCATTAGTTTTTATTTTTTTCCTTTTCTTATAAGGTAGCAAATTAGGTGCGAAACCGATAACATCAGCGGTACTAAGATCACACATGCTTGAGGGACGAATGTGACTTCTATATAGAGGCCTGAGGTGTGTAAAGTTTTACCTTCCACAAAACCGTGTCTATACGCCAATTATATGCATTCAAACAACGTGGGATTAAGTCCCTAAACTTAGTTATTATAAGGGCAAGTCGCTGAAAGTTTTCCTCAAAATTAGTAGCTGGCTGTCGGACAAAATTGAATGAATATATAGATTTGAATGACGAGAACTTATGTATAATTAATGCTACATTTTTGTGTTGTTTTATGTAAAATAACAAAACATACTATCTAATTTTCTCTATGACATTTTACAAATATCCGATTAGTTCTTTTATCAAGTTTATGGAGAAATTACCCAAAAAGTCATAAGCATATTGTATTTGTGTTAATTTAATTCCAAACCTTCAGGTTTGGCCAATTCAATAGTAAACATTTTGACAATTTGCCAATTGAGTTATTTGGGCTGATTTTGGTAGAAATTGCCAATGTAGGTGCTGGTTGTTTTTACATAACATTGACGTTGACTATTTTTGTAATTTTTAAAACAATTTGATCTTTTTATTTTGTTAATTTTTAGTTTTAAAATTTTCTTTTCTTTTTTTATCTTTTTATCTTTCTTTTTTTTATTGGGCTAGCAAGGGTCACCAATGACCTTTGCCAACTACAACCTCACTAGTTGTGAGCGAGGGTGCGAAGGCCCTCACCCACATTTAGGCACCTCACTAGCCACAAAGAAAAAAAATTCAAAATTCAAAAAATAACCCATGTCAACACTATCGTGCCATTAGGACAACCGATGTTTATGTTGGCGATTTCCAGTTTAAATTAGCCAGAATGACTTGATTGACAAATTGCCAAAAGATTTAGAACTAAGGCTTCGTTTGTTTCATAAACGTAATTATTTTCCAGGAAGCTATTTTCTAGGAAAACATAATTATTTTCCGATGTTCGAATGAAACTTGATTTTGAAGTGGAAAATATTTTTTGCTGTTCGTTTGGGAAAATATTTTCCTTTACAAACTCCGGGCCTTGCTAGACAGTGGCGAGACTCAGGCCTCGCTGATTTGCGACGCCCGAGCCTTGCCATAATCTAATGACACTTGAGCGTTGCCGATCTAGCGAGGCTCGGGCCTCACCAAATTGTGGTGAGGCTTAGGCGTTGCCGATCTGCAAGGCCCGAGCCTCACTGTCGTATGGCGATGCTCGGGCATCACCGATCTGGTAAGGCTCAAGCCTTGCCACTGTCTAGCGAAACCAGATCGACGAACTCGGCTTGCCTGTTGCCAGTTGCCGGTCGCCGGCCATTGGTATGGCCAACGACTAACTGAAAAAGAAAAATAGAAAATAAAAATAAAGACAGAAAAATTAAGAAAATAAAAAATCGATTTTATTAAAAAATAACAAAAAATTCGAATTTATGAAAAAAATAAAACAATTGAAAAATAAAGAAAGAAGTGAGGACTAATAGATAGTGTAAGATAAGAGAGAGTGAATGTGGAAAATGTTTTCCCTAACTTGAAAAGTGGAAAATATTTTCTCTCACTTTAGAAGATTTTTTTTCTTTCATGGAAAATGTTTTCCCCATTGAATTTATTTTCCGTGAAACAAATGTAGGAAAATCCGAAAAATATTTTCTTGGAAGTTATTTTCCGTGAAATGAACGGAGCCTAAGGGTGTGTTCTTTTGGACGATGCCTTTGGGGAAGTAAAAATGCCTTTAAAGTAAAGAGGTTTATTGAAATGTAAAGACGTAGTAAAATTGAAATATTTAGAATTGAAGTAGCACGGGTATATTAAATTTATGACTTTTTTGAAAATTTTCTCTCGACTTTACTTAATGGACTGTTATGTTGTTTTATTAATTTAACCCCATATGTCTTTCAAGTCTAAAATTTCAGACAAAAAAATAGTGCCAAAATACTAGGAGAGATAAGAATAATATATAATTTTTCACTTGAATGTTAAGTACCTCCGATTCCTTTCGCTGCAGAGTTGACAATATGAGCGCTTTCGTAGTTTTTTTTTTTTTTTTATGACCCAGGGAACCCCGTACCCCGCCGACCGACAGTTAGGAGAGTAAACCCTGGGGGCCACATGTGCTAGCCACCACACACATGCAACTAGGTAAGTCACCCTATGACGAAGCTGGGATTTCAACTCTCGACATTTTGTGAGAGGAAGAGAGCACAAACCAGCAACGCCACCCAGATGGGTGGTTGAGCACTTTCGCAGTTGATCTCGAATCGAAGCAAACGGGGGAAGAACTCGAATCTTCAAAGTCTCCATGACTCCAGGGATCGATCCGGCAGAAACTTGATGAACGTCGACGGAAGACGACAGGGTTTCGATGTAAAGGAAGCTGTTCACTTGCCGAGGAGTACTGGTATGTCTGATCAACCTTTGGCGACCGCCATTCTTGACTACCTTTCATGAGAGTGGACCTATGTACAGTAGCAAAGCAGATGTAATGGAGTACGTTTCTCTCTATCTCTCTCTTTTCTTTTCTTTTCTTTTTTTTAGGTTTAAACGTATCCCTCTTTATCGTCTTATCAAAAAACTACGAAACAAAACTTTTCCCAAGAGCGATGTTTTTTCTTTTGCTCTTTTTGGATTCCAAAAGCAATATTGAATGTTACTTTTCATGAATTATTTGGAGGCAAATACTTTCGTTGCAGATTATCTTATGTTATGAAACCAACATATAAAATGCATGATTTACATTGCTTATGTGAAGAAGTGAGTCGATACTAATTTGATCCGCATTAATAACACTTAAAAGTTCTTTTATTTTGCTGAAAATTTAATGGTAGAAATTTTTTTCTCATTTATTAGCATTTGAATCTCTTAAAAAAAGAATTTATGGAAAATCTATACTTAAATTTAAGAGAAAAAAATTTCTTTTCTTTTTAAAATCAGAACTCATTTCTCAAAATACATCTAGATTTCGATACTCAGATCCAAAATCTCGGCATCTAAACCAGGGTCCCTCGGCGTTCGTCAAGGGACCTTGATGGGCCCGACACGGCTCTCATGCTTGAGCAGGCTCATTCCTTACTATTTTGAAGCCTAATTTGAGTTCTCAATGACCGGGACAAAGTCCTTCTAGGTCAAGATCGGAACCCAAGCACATGTGCTCAGGTTCTCGACAGTTGGGCTTGGGACCCCAATCGCTTGGCCCAAGTCCCTCACGACCGCATTCGAGACTCTGGAGCTCAAGCCTGGGTCATTGATGTTGGAACTCGAGACTTAGGATCATTTTTGAGAGTTTTTTTTCCCCCACCAACAGATTGGCTATCACCGTCCAGGGCATTAGCAAATGATAACCACTTCCATTTTAATTATAACATAATCATCAGCAGCCCTCTAAATGATAATGACGAAAAAAAATCCAATTCCGAGAAAGAAAAATGAAAAATCTGGCATCTGAAAGGGACACCGCTATTATTGTGGTCATACATTGGTTGGATTGGTGCGTGAAACAACAGAAAACAAAGACTAGGGATACAGGATAAATAAAAATGGGCAAAATTCCAATAAAAAGACCCGAAGTAGCCATATTTTCTCAAATAAATATCCGAAGTAGGGCTTATTTCAAATAATGGTATAAAATGATTTGGTTATTTCAAATAAGAACCTAAAATAAATCTGTTTCAAATAAATGCTTGAAGTGGCTATGTTTATTTTAAATAAAGACATAACTTTCCGATAATTAAGGTCATTTTTGTCATTTATCATTTAATTTTTTTTCCTTCCTTTTTTCTTTCCCTTTTTCTGGTTCGTCTTCTTCCTTTGTAGCTGGCCACCAGCAGAGGACTGGGCAAGGCGAGGGCAACCCTCGCCCTAGGGGAGGTTGCCCCTTGCAAATGGCCATGAGGTTGGCCCTTGTCGGCTTGGGTGAGGGCTCGACAACCCTCGCTGGAGGAGAGGCCGCACCTCACAGATGGCCGTGAGGTCGGCCCTCGCCGGCCATTACCAACAACCGGTGAGGTTGCTGACCCCTCACTAGCTGGGGTGAGGCCGCCCTTGCCAAATTTGGCAAGGTTCAACCTTGCCTAGGGCCGACGAAGGTCAACCTCGCGAATGGCTGCAAGGGGCAACCTCGCCCAAGCAAAGCCGTCCCTCACTTATTGCTAACGAGGGAAACCCTCGCCTAGCCCTTTGTGGGCAGCACTGGTGGCTGGCCACTGGCCACTGGCACAGAGGAAGAAAATGGACCAACAGAAAAGAAAGAAAGAAAATATAATAAAGAAAAGAAAATTTGGACGAAAATGCCCTAATCAATTGGAAAATTTAGCCGGCCGGTAATATCAGGCTCTTATTTGAAACAACCATGTCTACTTTAGGTCTTTATTTGAAACAATGTCCACTTTTGGCCATTATTTGAGAAAATAAAGAGACTTGGAGCTCTTTTTTGGAATTCTCCCATAAAAATGAGAGAGAGAGTCAGTCAGCCTCCTCGATGGGAAGATAAGATTGCTTTTTAATGTCACCGCCAATTAGAGGTGTGCAAAACGGACCACTCAAGTCTAAAACCATCCAAATTGATCAATTCTATCCAATTCTTAGAAGTGTTGGTCCGGTTTTCAATTCCTAAAATTAGAATTGATGTTTGCATAGTCTGATCTGGTTCCCTATTCGGTTTCCAATTCCAAGAGAAAATCAGACTGGACCACATTTTTCTTATTATTTCTTCAAAAAAAATTAGCAAAAAGTAAACTAAATATTATTCCATCCAATGATATTACAAGTTACGCCACAATAATTGTCACGCCCCGACCCTCGAGTACGCGGCAACCCCTGTTCTCTTGTAGTCATTTGATTTGCGACTCCCCAGGATCCATCGCCGACCGTTATTTTATTTTTTGATTAAACGCATGCGGAAGCGAAACACAAACCCCGGTCAATTACAAAAGCAGGGATAGCAGGAAAACCCAACAAGAACACATTTAAAAGTACTGCTTTATTTATCTACTGATTAACCCTAGGAAGTTTACAAGTACAAGCCCTTACCACGGGCATCTTCCTAACGAGCCAATGAGACCAACAGGCCAGGGTTAATCTATTGTCTTCAAAGACGGCCACGAGCCGAAACACGCGTCGATTCTCTATCCTACGGCTCTGAAAAATGTTAACCACGACGGGTTGAGATAAACTCAGCAAGTCAAAGTCTTAAGCCCCAGTTAGGAACTTCGCTCGCCTTGGGAGCAATCTAACCATGCAACCTAGTTTCGGCAAACAACACATACCACACCTCAAGCAAAGATTATCGACGACGTTTAATAGCGAGATGCAAACACAAGCGACTCTACCTGGCCTTGGCACACGCAACCTGCAGAAACTGTCAATTCAATCATCACGATATTAGGAGCATACGAATAATCAGAGCATCTCACGTAACTTTCTCATGTTTCACACCTACACATATGCTCCGATTATTTCGACCCTCTAGGCCACGGCACAACCTTATGGTTGGCGATCAACTGGTCGTAAACCAGGCATCGTCCTCCCCCGTGAGGCACGGCGACGTCATGGGCTTTCCCCCACCGACAGCATTCCATAAGGAGCATGGGCCCGGCCTCAACCGCGACTCCGCATCGACCACCGTCGGGCGACCCAATGGTCACGGCACAACCTCGAAGGATTGGCGGTCATCCGGCTCAACCGGGCTATCAACTTTAATCTGACCATGCAACACATCAGCAAACAGTTCATTCTTGTCTTTGCTTTTGCTTGGTCGTGAATACAACATTGCTCATACACTCATATCCATGCGACATGCCATTTCAGATAACCTACACAATATGTCATGCGGTATCACTCAACAATTCCAAAATTCAATTTCCAATTAGCATTCAATCACGCACATTTCCTAACTCTTGGGAACAACCAACAATTCAAGTCATTTTCAATCAATCCAGACCAATCAACATCACGATACTCGAATACCCAATCACGTGTCTCAATATTTAATAATAAATAAACACACGTCTCAATATTCAATAATAAATAAATACATGTCCTCACGGCAACGACAATCAACTATTTCCAACAATACTCAATTATCCTAAAATAAGTATAAAATATAATTATACTCAAAGATACTCATTTAAGAAGCATATAAAACTATAGTTGATTGTTCCGATAAAATAATTCAAGTCCCACAAAATACTTATAATTATTTTTCGATCGCATAATTAATTATCCAACCCAAATAATTTCATTTAATAAAATCATTCTTTAATAAACCAATGTCATTTAATAATATAGTATATAAATACTATTGACTTGGAAAAATAGACCATAGTAATTTTCCCCCAAAATTACTCAATTAAAACCATTTCCAATAAATAATCACAATTAATTATTTTCTCCAAAAATAATTAATTTTCAGCAATGAATAGTAATAACAATATTACTATTAATAATTCGAAATTATAAATTAATTTAATTAATAATTCCGAAAATAATAAATTATTATTTATTCCAAAAATAATAATAATATTTATTAATACTAAACATGATTAACACTAAGCAAAGCTTAATCAAATAGTATTAAAACACTAATAATCATCATCCAAAACACTAATCAAAGTTTAAACTAATTAAACTACTCCTAAGCAAGATTAACCCCTAACTAAGGGATTAGGAAATCGACTCACGGTTTAGCGATTCCGATGACACGAGCGCGACAGCGGCGGCGAGGGGAACGCTCGGGAACTTCCGGCGCGTCGGGACGAGGCGGCCCGGGACCGGGTCTCGGCCGAGGGCGGCTGTCCACGTGGCGACAAGCTGAGGAACGGAGGAACCGGCGGCACGGGGCTGGCTGGTGGGCGGCCCGGCGACTCCGGATGGCGGCCAGCAGCTCTGACGACCAGGTGGGCGGCTCCGGCGAGGTTGGACAGAAGCTGGAGAGGGAAAAAGGGAGCGGTGCAGCAGTTTTCATGGGGTGGCAGCAAGCTGGGGTGGCTCCGGTGGGGCGGAGGAGGCTCGGGAGTGGTCCTCCGGCGGGCTCGTGGCGGTGACCGGCGGCGGCGTGCAGCGGCAAGGCCGCTGGCCGCTTCTCCAGGTCACGGCCAAAAGGGCCGAGAGGGAGAGACAGGCGGAGGCAGCGGTGGCTCGAGCTGGGTCGGGCGAGGGATGGTGGTGGCCGAGCGACGGCGAGGCGGTTGGCTGGCCGGCTCAGTTTGAACCAGAACCAGAGGAGACAAGGCAGCGCCGGCCTGAAAGAAAACAAGCAAGACAAGTGATAGGCGATAGAATATGAGAGGATAGAAAGATACTTTGTATTTCTGTGTGTATTCAATGTACAAGGGACTTGTAATATATAGTACAAATGGAGATCAATAAAAGGAAATAATATATTCTCTCAATATTGTATCAAACATGAATTGATTTAGTGCATCAATTTCAATCTTCGATTGGAATATTACGAGCATATCTTCCAACACGGCCAAACCAGAAGAGGAGGAGAGGAGCGGTGCAGCAGCTCAGGCGAGGCAGTCGGCTCAGCTGGCTTCGTGCGGCTGTCGCGGCGGCAACTCCGGCGTCCCGTGGTGGTTCAGCACCCATTCGAAGCTACTGCGGTGGCTGGATGGCGAGGACAGAAGCAAACTAGAAGAAAAAGGCAGCAGCAGCAACAACAGAAGAGAAGGGTTTGCAGAAGAAGAAGACAGCTGGCTCGGTTCCGAACGGCGACCCACTGGCAGTCCGACGTGCCGGCGAGGCGGTGGTGCTGCGACGGAGATGGGTGGTGGTCGCCAGTAGCGGTGACAACAAAAGAAAGGGCAGCTGCAGCAAGCTAGGGACGTCGGCCAGAAGAAGAAGAAGAAGCTGCAGGGGGGGAACGTGCTGGGGAAGCTGCGCGCGGAAGAGAGAGAGAGACGCCCACATGGGCTGTGAGGCAAGTGGGAAGAAGAAGAAAGAGATAAGAAGAGAAGACCAGTCAAAGATAAGAGAGGAAAAGATGGGCAAGTAGGTGGGGGTGTTGTCGACAAGGGGGAGATGTGAAGGGGAAGAGAAAGAAAAGGGGGAGAGAGAGAACGTGCAGAGAGAGAATGGGGGAAAAGAAAAGAAAAGAAGACAATACAAAAATCTAAACAAACACATAGAAAAGGGGTATTTTGGTCTTTTTACCCCTGAAGCACAAATTCCAAATATTTGGTTCCAAACTCGGCTCATTAAATTATTTTTCCAATAATTCGGGCTTACTGAAATTCGGGATGTTACAATAATTCTTCGCTCATTATTATTTTTGTTAATATTTTAAAATTTATCACTTTCTCTCATTGTGCACGGCTATTTCTTAGTGGGAAAAAAAGTGGCCGATTTCATTGGATCGGATTGAAACCAACGGTCTAGTCTTGTTCCTAGTCCTAGGACCTAATTGTTCGGTCCCAAGTTCCCAATTCCCGGTTCCGTCTTGGAACCGATTCGAACAGGACTGTACTGGGAATCGAACAGCTTTACTACCGACCTGTATTGCTCTGCCACATGTTTCCTGTAACTTTTCCTCCTTCCCAAGCACCCCTCGGAGCCTTCAATCGTCAGGTCAAGCCGCCGTAACATCAGCCTTCGAAGCACTCCCAACTTCTCGGTTCCTTTCATGATTCCAACTACCCCCTTTTCCTTGTTTTTCTTGAAGTTGATCTCAGTTTCTGCCGTTGACTCTTGGTGTCTGCACGGGTGATCGAGCTTGGTTTGGTCCCTTTGGAGGAGTTGGAGTGAGAACCAGATCGTCTCTTCTCTGCAATATCGGCCGAAACCGAGGTAAGCTCACAAAAAGAAGAGCAAAAACAAGAAGGGGGTGTAGCTGATATGTAAGTAGTTTGTGAGTCCTGCATTTTTTCTGGTAAATCTAAGCACAGAGATTTTGGGCAATTTTGGACTGGAGCCCACCATAATTCGAGCACGGGGCTTGCTTAGCAGAACTTGAAGAAGGGTTTGGTTTTGGAGGTTTTTTGGCAATCCCCATTTCTCACATTTTTGGACCCAATCAATAGGTGGGAAATCAAGTAAGAACAAGGGAGTAGACTCTTTAATCAGTGGAAGACAGCAATCCTAGATACCAGTCTGACCTGACCTCTTATGAAGCTGACTGTAGAGTCGACCTGAGCTTGCAAGATTCTGGCAGGACCTTCCACGATCGAGCTGATATAGTAGTTAGGACATTAGCACTTGGTGCTGAAGCTCAATCCCTAACATTAAACTCTCCTGGAGATATGACCACTGGACATCTTGAGATGAACTATGAAGTACCCAAGATCATTCTTGAATCCAAAGAAGACATACGGAATGACATAGAGCTATTACATTTAGTGGAGTATTACTTAAATCATACCCCACAGATATTAGATTTCTACACTTCCCTCAAGAAATTCCTGATGTGTGCCCGTGATAACCACTCGAGAATACGGCTTGCACTTATGCACTTCGAGGAAGAGAGAGGAGAGAATGTGGGAGGGGAGAAGTATTTCAAGACACTGCAGGACCTCCAGAAATTCAAAGAAGCAGGTGACCCATTCACGGACGAGTTCTCCAGGCTCTTTCGCTCGGTGTAAAAGCAGCAGGCAGAGATGTTTCAGAAGTTGCGGGTTTATAAGAAGGAGCTTGAGAAAAATCTTAAATCTGGACAAACTTGGAGAAGGGTGACCATTGCCATATTCATTAACGCCTTTGTGTCCATTTTGATCTTGTCAGTTGTCGCAATCTGGAAACATTGGCCGGCTGTTGTGGCTGCTTTAGCTGCTGCTCTGATAGGTCCAATAGGGACAGTCGGCAAGTGGTGCGATTCTTTGTGGAAAAACTACCAGAGGAAACTAAAAGGGAAGGAGTTGATAGACCTAATGAACGCAGGAACTAAGATCTCGAAAAATGACATGCAGACGATTCGGTTGCTTGTGAATAAGCTGGAAACGGAGATTGAGTCGATCTCGCGAAATGTTGACTTCGCTCTTGGAGAAGAAGAGGAAGAAGCGGTGAAGCTTGAAATGCTGGAGATCAAGAAAAGGGTGGAAGTTTTCCTGAAAACTATTGAAGATCTCAGTATACAAGCTGGTAAGAGTAGCCGTGAGATACGGATGGCGAGGACAGCGATATCAAAGAGGATAATTGGATGATCCAGTCGTTAGTTCTTTTCTTACGCTTAGAAAACGAACGGTTAATGCAGTTCACCGTCTTACATGAACTTTATTGCAAAGATCATATGGCTTTGCTCCTTTCAGTTTAAGTTGATTTGGCTAATGTGGCTTGGACCAGTTCAAACAAATATTAGAAGAATAGAGATTATGAAGCAGTTCTACATTGGTGCATTAAAATGCAGCTGCCTTTCTCCGGGAGAACTTTAACCTGTTTGACTTCATCCTGTTAATCTAGCTAATACGATTGCTGATTTGTTTGCTTGATCCACTGAAAGAGACAAAATTGATTGAAGCGTTACACTAATGTGGTTGTCTAATTCATTCTAAATTCGACATGTTAACAAAATTCTGTCATATATGGAGGTTAACCATAAACTTCGGAGTCTCAGGCCACATTCTGCTCATGAAGTGTCAAGTAATCTGAGAATGCCGGGTTGCTGAGATGCATACATTGGCAAGTTAAATTCATTGTGGAAAAACATCCACGAAGCAAAACTGGCGTATCCTACAATGACAGGACTAGGAATGGTATTATATACAAGTTGTACGACTGCTGTAAAATCTCTTGGCTCTTATCTATAAATTTAGAATAATGATTTTCTTTTATAAAAATCAGAACTCATCTTTCGAAATACAAGTAAATCCCAATGTTGGGACTCGAAATCCTAACATTTAGGCAAGGGTTCCTCAGGATTGGTCCAAAGACCTTGATGGGCCCGGACGTGGCTCCAATGCCCAAGTTGCCAACGCCGCCCCCGGCTCTTCCGAGGCCTAGTCTTGGTCCTTGACAGTTGGCGCAAATTCCCCCTAGGACAAGATTGGGACCCAAGTGCATGTGCCCACATCCTTGGCAAAAGGGCTTGGGACCTCAAACGGGGTACCGGGTCCCTCAAGGCTGGATTTGAGATCTCAGAGTTCAAGCTTGGGACCTTGGCGTCGGAACTCAAGACTTTGGATGGTTGTTGAGATGTTTTCTCAAATGTGGGTTTCATATTTCTCATGTAATAATTGTCGATAAACGGCTTCAATTTATCGTTTGTAAAATACAGCGAATTATAGAGAAAACGAAATCTTTTTCCTTAGAAGTTAAATTTTTTTTCAAAATTATTTTCCAGCGGGTTCATTTTCTTTATTTAATACAAACGAAGCCAATACACCCTTTGGTGTTGCCAAGCCAACGTCCACCTATCGCCATTTCCCCCACCAACAGATAGGCCATCACTGTCGAAGCCATTAGAAAACGATAACCATTAACCACCTCCATTTTTTAATTATAACATAATCATCAGCAGCCCTCTAAATGATAATTTGACGAATAAAAAACCGCATTTAAATACAAAATAACATTATAATCACATCACTTTATATTTCATAAGACCCAACTCCGAGATAGAAACGAAGAAAAATCTGGTATCCGAAGGGAGCACCTCCATTATTGTGGTCATTCATTGGTTGGATTGGCGTGTGAAGCGACTGAAAACAAAGACTAAGGACAAGAGGATATTTATAAACGAGAGAAGAGTCAGTCAGTCAACCTCCTCGGTTGGAAGACTGGCCTTGAGGTCACTGCCGACCGCATTGCTCAGCCTCCCATTTCCTGGACCTTTCCTCCTTCCCAAGCCCCCTTCTGGCAACCTTCAATCCTCAGATCAAGCCGCCTCCAAGATCAGCCTTTGAAGCTCTCCCACCTCCTCGGTTCCTTTCGTGATCCCAAGTCCCCCTCCTTTTCTTGTCTTTCTTGAAGTAGATCTCAGTTTTCTGCAGTTTTCTTGGTTGAGCTGGGTTTGGTCCCTTCGGAGGAGTTGGGAGTGAAGACGATCGCCTTTGCTTTGCGATATCAGCTGAAACTGAGGTAAGCCCACAAAAAGAAGAGCAAAACAGAGGAGGGGATTTAGCCGATCTGTGAGTAGTCTCTGAGTCCTGCACTTTTCTCTGGTAAATCTGAGCACAGATCATTTGGGCAATTTTCAACTGTAGCCCGACATTCATAGGTATAATTCAAGCACCGTGCTTGCTTAGCAAAACTTGAAGAAGGGTTTGGTTTTGGAGTTTTTGTGGCGATCTCCATTTCTCACATTTTTGGACCCAATCAATGGGTGGGAAATTTAGTAAGAACAAGGAAGTAGACACTTCATCAATGGAAGACAGCAATCCTAGATACCAGTCTCACCTGAACTCTTATGAAGCCGCCTGTCAAGCCGACCCGAGCTTGCGAGATTTTGACAAGACCTTGCATAACCAAGCTGATAGAGTAATTAGGACACTAGCAGGTGGTGCTGAGGCTCAATCCCTAGCATTGAACTCTCTAGGAGTGGTGACCAATGGCCTTCTTGAGATGAACCATGAATTAGCTAAGATCATTCTTGCATCCAGAGAAGACATATGGAATGACAAAGAGCTGTCCCGTTTAGTGGAGTATTACTTCAAGCATGGCCTGGAAATATTAGATTTCTACACTTCCCTCGAGAATTGCCTGAGGCGGGCCCGTGATAGCCAGTTGAGGATTCAGCTTGCACTTATGCACTTTGAGGAAGAGAGAGGAGAGAATGTGGGAGGGGAGAAGTATGTCAAGACATTGCAGGATCTCCAGAAATTCAAAGAAGCAGGTGATCCATTCACGGATGAGTTCTCCAAGCTCTTTCACTCGGTGAATCAGCACCAGAGAGAGATGTTGAAAGAGTTGCAGGCTCGTAAGAACAAGTTTGACAAGAACGTTAAATCTGCACAAACTCGGAGAAGGGTGACCAATGCCATATTCGTTACCGCCTTCGTGTCCACTTTGATCTTCTCAGTTGTGGCGGTTGCCATTGCTGCGCCGCCTGTTGTAATTGCTCTAGCCGCTGCTATGGCAGCTCCAATAGGGACAGTTGGCAAGTGGTGCGATACTTGGTGGAAAAACTACCGAAAGCAACTAAAAGTGAAAAAGGAGTTGACAGACCTAATGTACGCGGGAACTAAGATCTCGATCTATGACTTGGAGACGATTCGGTCGCTTGTGAGTAAGCTGGAAATTGAGATTGAGTCAATCTTGCAAAATGCCGACTTCGCTCTTGGAGAAGAACAGGAAGAAGCAGTGAAGCTTGGAATGTTGGAGATCAAGAAAAGGGTGGAAGTTTTCAAGAAAACTATGGAGGATCTCAGTGTACAAGCTGATAAGAGCAGCCGCGAGATACGGATGGCAAGGACAGTGATATTGCAGAGGATAATTGGACAATCCAGTCGTTAGTTCTTTTCTTATGCTTAAACAATTAACAGTTAATGCAGTTCATTGTCATAGATGAACTTTATGTTGCAAAGATCATCTCGCTTTGCTCCTTTCGGTTGATGTTGATTTGGCTAATGTGGCTTCAACCAGTTCATACAAATATTAGAAGCATAGAGATTATGAAGCAGTTCTACAGTGGTGTGCTTCAAAATGCAGACGCTTTTCTCCGGGAGAACTTCTACCGGTCTGGCTTCATCCTGTTAATCTAGCTTATGCTATTGCTGATCTGTTTGCTTGATTTACTGATAGAGAAAATTGATTCAAGCGTTACACTAATGTGGTTTTCCAATTCATTCTAAATGGGACATATTAACAAAATTATGTCATTCGCCAGTATGAAGGGTAACCATGAAATTCGAAGTCTCAGGCTACATGCTGCTCGTGAAGTGTCAAGGAATCTGAGAATGCCGATGTGTTGGCTTTGCTGAGATGCGAATCTTGGCAGTTAATTGTGGAAAACCATCCATGAAGCAAAACTTGCATATTCTACAATGAGGGGATTAGGAATGGTATTGTATATTAGTTGTACAGCTGTTGTAAAATCTCTCGACTCTTTTTGGGCTTAGTTCTTCATGTGTTTAACTATCGAGTCGCGCAACCGCTGCACAAAAGACCTTATATTTAAATTATTCTCATTGGTTTTTAGTATATGCCAGTGTACTGCGTTTTGACGAAGGAAAATGAAGAGGTCTCAAAGTCTCTGCATAGCTTGAAGGTACTCTAGTGTCGCCCTCAATGAAGTTACCCAAGTGTAGTTCTTTAGATTCGAATGTGTTCAGTACAAAAAGATGTCAGAAATGCATGGACTGACCGTTCCTCTCATCATGCGCTAAACCATGTCCATGAACTACAAAATTGCGGGGACTAGATGAAGTCAGTTGCATACGCTATATTCATTCAGAACTTCCTACAATTTCACGGATTAAATTGGAAAGAACTCTTGGCACCACTGAGTTCAGTAACAAAATTCGATGCCATTCTAAGCTCGGCAGCATCACTCACGAAACACTGCTGGAGAGCGACGCGTTGGTAACACTAAACACGAGTATGAGCATCTGCTAACTCTGAAGCAGGACCTGAATACCCAATAAATCAACGAAATCCACGAACCCAGACACGACGATTTGCTCTTTATTCTTCTTTCCTTTCCTCTTGATCCACCTCATATTCATCATCGTCATCCTCATCATCATCTACATCTTTATCCGCATCCATATCATCAAATATAGAGCTACGAGGAAATCTACTAAGCTCACTCTTCTCATCTTCTTCAGTAAGAAATTCCAGCCCATATTTTGTGTCTCGGTGCTTCACAAGAAGCCAGCGCAATAATCTATCTTCCCTATTCAAGTAATGCAGCTCTTTGTTCATCACTGGTGTAGCCATCATGGTCAACTGCATCATCTGACCCTGCATGACACGCAAGAGAAACATAAAAGCTATATAAATGTCTAGTTAAAAAAAAAACCAACATGAGAGAAATAGCAAGAGACCCACAATCATCTTTCCTTCAATAGGTAGAAGGGCAACCAACCAAATATCATCTCACTGCTTCATCAGGAAGAAGCAGATAGAGAGCCCATCCAAACAGTACATATTAGAGCCATAACAAGGGTAAATTACACTCGACATCACTCAACTTTTAACTTTCAATAGATCACTCAACTTTCAGTCTCAGCATATAGATCACTCAACTTTGGTTTTGTTCTCTGTAAGGTCACTCTGCTGACCAACCGTTCAAAATCTCATTAGAAATTTGACCTGGCCTCACTGTAATATTGACACAGAAGGCACATCTGTCTTCATTAGACTTTCATTTTAAGTCACTCCACTGTGGATAATTTTGCATTTCAACTCACTCAACTTTAGATAAATTTCATTTTGGTCACTCGACTTTCCTTAGTTTTATAAAAATATCATTGAACTTATACTGCCATATCAAATTAATATTAAAATCAGATTAAAATTATACAAACTAGCTGCCGAATCAGGTTTCCAGTCAGTTTTTCACTGGTCAATCGCCAAAGTTATTCGATTGAAAGCAAAACCAAAGTGAATGAAAAATTGAAAATGAATAGCCAGTTCGAAAGTAAACAGTAGAGTGAACTCTAGTGTGATTTTCCCGCCAGACCAACATCATAAAATTAAATCTTCCATCAATCACTGCAGTAGTCTTTGATTAACTAAGATTCAAAAGAGACTCTAGTAAGTATTAACAGCAATAAGCTAGGAAGGTAACAGCATCTGTGCAGAACCAAACATACATCTCAAATCCAGTATGGGATTTTGTCATAAGCTAGTTAATATTTGTTCCAACATATCTGCCTGTATAATTACCATCTGCTATGGCTTCCACCTCTAATATAAGGCAAAGAGCCAGCCCATGACTTATCACATTATGAGATTTTCTCATAAGCTAGGATAATTTTGCTTGACATATGGGCCAACATAATCAATTGCTCCTGTAGCTTACTACTTCTAACACAATGCAAAGAGCCAGCCAAATGCGTGGTTGCATTAAACATTCCAGTTATGAAACCTGATAGATTCAGCATTTCTGCATCATCTTCTGTCATATTCTATTACATTATTCTGTTCTAGAGAGTACTGTCCGTTCATTCAGCCAAACCAGATTGCCACTTTGTAGCTTACAAGTTACATAAACCCAGGAATTTTAACAAAGAAGTTGAATAAAGTCTAACTGCACATCACAAGCACAACACGAATCGACAAGCCAACAGGAGAATTATCTGTCCATGGAAAGATCAGAACAAGCAAGCAAAAGGGCTCAAACTCCAACAGAAGAATCACCTGATAGAATCTCCCATCAAGCTTCTTGATGCCATAACCCAACTGGACCGTCCCGAATGATTTTACCTCGGTAAGAACCCCGTTCTTCTTATAGACGTCCCTTCCTATCCGAGCCACCAAATCCATCAAAGCTTCCTTCTTTACATGGGGCTTCAGCAGAAGCACGCAGTCGTACAGAGGCATCTTTTCCTCTCTCCCCAAAAACCCTCTTTAGCCGAACTTATATTCCGGACCGTAACACTGTCAAGAACAGTCATTTCATCAAATCAAACGAGTGGATGACCCGCATGTCGCCATGGAGCTGCAAGTACTGCTAAATCTGTAGCTATCAACACTAGAACATGAAAGAATAAGAAATCAGACATGCTAGAGATCAGGTACCGAGAGAAGCCGGGGCTGGGTTCCTGCGGCCTGGGCTACGGCGGGCGTGAGCGGAGGCCGGAGACCGTGAGAGGTCGGACGATGGCGGCGAGGGTTGCGGCGGCTCTGGAGTGCGACTGTGCCGTGCGAAAGAGAGGAGAGAAGAGAGGCCGCGAAACAGAAAGCGAGGCCCACTTAGGTTTTTAGCAAATGCCTTCTTTTTTTAAAAATATTTAAGTTTCATAGAAAATTTTCTATGAAACTTAAATATTTAAAAGAAAAAGCATTATAAGTGTCAAAAATGACTCTCGGATTAAGGTTCAACTGTGATAAATATATTAAGACCATATAGGTGTCAAAAATGAAACATAGAATGTCTTAATCTCAAGTCTTTCGTATTAGGCAAGGAGCAATAGAATCAATTTTAGCTATTAAAAGACTTGGCCGATATGATCTTTCGGACTTATTATATGACATATTGCATTGTGTTGACATAGAAACTCAAACTCATGGAAGATTCAATGCATTGTGTTTATTGTGGTTATGAAGAATTAGAAGCTATATCCATGTTGTTAATAAAAATTACTACAAGAAAAATTAATTTAAAAGATTTGGATTAGCTTGATTCAATAAAGAATGCATTATATTCATAATGTCTTAAAACCTTACCTCTCAAGATGTTTGGAAACAACAGTTGAACTAGATAAACCCAGAAATCAAATCTAAATAGGAATCGTCATTAGCCTCTTGGGACCTATTAAGAGCCAAGCAAGACATGAGATGATATCTCACTTTTTATGCAACTTAAAGATCTAGTAATGAACAGGAACTTAATTCCATTAATCATCTAACTAGTCCCTTTCAATATCCCAACTTGATTGGTTAGTTACCTAAATGATTTATGCAATCTTTGACTATTTTATTATACTATGCCACTAGTCCATGCATAAGTGAGCAATCAAGAAAAAATAGACAATCACAATTAATGCGACAAAAATATAGTATAGGAAAGTAAACTCAATCACCAAGTATAAAATATACATGACTTTATTAGTGAGTCCCAAAATAACAATCCCATGAGCTAAATTCAAATTGAGTCTAATTTCTTATTCAAAAAATCAATCTACCTAAACCTAAGCTAAATCAAAGATACTCACTAAAATCTATAAACTAAAGATTATGCTATCCAATCGAAATTGAGGTAAACTTATTATTAAGATGAGTTAATATGGCGAAAAACCCCAAACTAGTACACTAGTAATAAATTTACCTCATATGACAAACCCCAAACTAATACACTAGTAATAAATTTACCCCAAATGACTATGAAAAATCCGGCTTGTGACAAATTTACCTCCAAAATAATTTTTTGATTGTCAAAAACTTTAAACTGATACATTTGTAATAAATGTATCATATGTTAAATTGGATCAATACCATAAAATTGGTACAATTGTGATAAATGGAGAATAAAATCCCAAATTGATACACTAATCAATTGTTACGTGTCATCCACCTCAACAAGTTAATAGTAAATTTTAATAAAAATTAATAGAGCATAAATTTGTCAAATTGTCAAAGGTATACTAGTTTGAGGTTTTATATGGTCAAAACATTAGGTTTAAGTAAATTTATCACATGTGTGCTAATTTGGAGTTTTTCACAGTATTATCCCTGTTAAGATTTAACGACCTGCTTCTAAGCTATTTTCCAAATTTCTTTAATTTTTTTATAATCACGAAAAAGGGGACGGGCTGGGCCCTTGGGCCAAGTCCAAATACAGGTCTCACCTAGCTCGGGCCTTTATGTCCGGGGCCCCCTTCACAACAAGACCGAACCAAGCCCAATTTGCCAAATCGAATTAAACCCAAAACTCACTAAATCGGATTATGACCCAAATTCGGTCCATTGGTTCATTTTTTTTATTCAGTAAAATGATGCCCTTCATCGTCTTCTTCATAACACGAAGAACACCCAAAACACCATCAAAGATCCATCTTCCAAGTCATCCCCACTAATCCACCTATATCCATTATCAAACCCTTCACCATCGAGCAGAGCAAATGCTTTCGAATTCAAGTTCAATGACGATGAAATATAACCCGAATTGAGTCGATGCACTGAGGAAATGATTAGTTTACATCCACGCATCCTTGTGTCGAACAAAATCGTGACCAATTTCGTGTCCGTGTCTAAGAGGCATATCATCGAACAATTTGTATGTGTTGAATGTGGAGCAGACCCAAGTGTTAGTGAACCGAGCTTAAGGGCCAAATCTACTCGAAATCAATCGAGGACGAGTGCAATCAACAGCACAAACTTGAAATATGCTGATTCAGCCTTAATCTAAAATATGCCATCACGGGTTTCTTTCTCAGCAGAATAGGGTAGGACAGAGAGGGATAGATTTTACCTGTTCAATAGTTGAGCATGAAAAGGCTGTAACGGGCGACTGAGTCAAGGTTGGAAGCTTCGAGGATCGTTGAATGTCGAGATCCAGGCTAACAAGACAATAGAGCTCGCAATTCGAGCTCTTCATCTCCTACGGCCACAAAACATGGCAGCACAGAGGGGGTCTCGAGTATAGCTAGGGTGGTAAGCTACGGCACAGGAAATCCTTTGGCTATGGTTGGATTGCCTCGATGGTACTAACGGGGAGCCAAAAATCAAATTTCTAATTCATTTTCTAATTTTTTTTCTTTACTAATTAATTAATATATGTCTTCTTTTCTTTTGTTGTTGTTGTTTTAGCTATTTTTTTTTTTTTTTAAAGAATGAGTACTAGAATTATTGACAAAAAGTTTAGGTGTCGACATCCTAAAAATGATCATTTATATCACTTACAAAAATAAATAAACGAAAAATATTTTTATTTTGTATTGAAATATTTAGAAATAAATTATTATTGACAGTGCAAATATTTTTTTATTAATTAATTATTTTAAGCTATATGAGTAGTCATTTTTAGGAAAAGAAAAGTTTACTAGATTATTCATTTTCTATGAAATAAACAAATTGTGTATTTGTTTTATTGAAAACTTCATGATAAAAGAAAATAGTTTTCATGGAACTTATTTAGTCATTTTTAAGGAAAACCGTTAGTTTTTGTTTGTTTGGTAGTTAAAAAAAATGAGTTTCTTCTTACTAGAAGGGAAAATTGTTTTCCTTCAATATGAATTTATTGTTTTTAGTTCATGGAAAATATTTTTCGTACATTGACTAAATTTCGAAAGCCAGAAAACGATTTTTCAGAAATAGTTTTCCTTTAAAAAAAGGCCTTAAAGTTAAGAAAACAATTAAAAAGCTAAAAAAACAAATCTGTCTATTTAGGAAAACGAAGCTTAATTGTCCAAGATAAAGAAATATCAAATCCGAATTGAGAAGCTATGAGAGACCTAAAGAACCAAACTATTGCAAGTTACTATTTTGTCCCTTGCTTACTAAGGTGGAATTCTAATTAATCTTGAGATAAATTTGAGCTTTAATGAAATTCTTCGAGAAAGGGGTTTTGGTTAGCATCCCCATGTCGCTCTTTCGGTAACACATTTCTCGATTAAATCATTTTGCGTCGTAAAAAATGTCGTTGTTCGTGCTCAAGTGAGAGAGCATTTCCACGCGAAGGATGAGGATTGGACTCCATCGTGCAACGTGCGTTAGCATACTTTTGAAATGATGCAATGGCATGAAAGAAGAAACCAACATATGACCTAGTGATGTGAAATAAAGACTGGCGGTTGTGTTGTGATAATGTACAGACAGTAAATTTGATGACGCGGCATGGTGCCAGAGACATGATTAGCAAACGAAAGGACATGAGCTAAAGCACAAAATGACAGAACAAATCAAATGACACGACATGATAAGGAAGCGTAACGTAACAAATCAAATGAATATCGGTAAATGACATAATCGACAAGTAAAGATGACGCGACCTTCACATGCTTAACCCAACATGGCATAAGAATACATGACATGTGTTGACATCTAAAATTACTCCTTGGTGTCACGTGCTGGCCAGAGGACAATGATAAGAGTAATATGCCCCTTTTTGTGAAGGGCAATCAGCATTTTTGAAGGTGTTTGGACTAGGTGTCGATAATACTAAGATGGAGTTCTAATTAATCTTGAGATAAATTTGAGCTTTTGTGGAATTGTTCAAGAAAGTGATTTTGGTTAGTATCCCCATGTCGCTCATTCAGTAACAGATTGCTCGATTAAATCCTTTTGCATTGTAATAAATGTCGTTCGTTCGTGCTCAAGTGAGAGCATTTCTATGCGAAGAATGAGGATTGCACTCCATTGTGCAACATGCTTTAGTGTACTTTTGAAATAATGCAATGGCATGAATAAAGAAATCAACATATGACCCTGTGACGTGAAATAAAGATGAGCGGTTGCCTTGCAATGATGTACGAACAGTAAATTTAATGAAATGACATAGTGCGGGAGACATAATTGGCAAATGAAATGGCATGAGCTAAAGCACAAAATGACGAAATAAATTAGGTGACACGGCGTGACAAATATTAATCAATCACATGATTAACAGGTAAACATATCTTGACCTTGACACGCTTAATTCAACATGGAATGAGGACGCATGAGATGATAAACAAGCACTCGACATGACATAAATAGCCCTGGGCCGCCATAGCCGAACCTTTCCCTAGATGATGATGCCCACGCGATCTATGCTTTGTAATAATCAGCACGAGTGCACAGTACCGGTACAGATACGATTATCAGACGACCTTGTCCAGCATGGTATGAGCGAGCTCTTCCGACAGCAAACAAGCGCTGCTCATCCTCAGTTCCCAACACGGGTAAAGCAGAAGTCAAAAGCCGGACGTGAAGAGGTTTCTTTTGACTTTGTTAAACTGAGGACAACGAGGTGGAATCTCTCCCAATCTTCTATGCAGGATCGGGACTTGAACTGTCTCTCAGAAACCGAAACTCATCGCCTGCGTGCAGTTCTTGACAGAAAGACAGTTAGTGCTAGGGTTTTGACTTTTCTTGGACGTCCGCCAATCATCACCGACTAAAAGTGAGCGATTTTAATGTCCGTATAAGTTCATAATCTCGGAATCTGGAATTTACTATGTCATAAGTTCTAGAATCGATTTCTGGATTTATCTGGGTTTCATCTGTATTATTAATCGAACAATTGTATTGAATTATCATTTTTAATGATCGCACTTATTGTTACAATTCACTAATCATAACTTATATATAAATATATGATAAATATGAAATGTTAATTAAGTAATAGTCTTAATCATAAAATGAAAGTTCAGATTAATGATATCGGATTTTGCACTCATCATTGAATATCATAAAATACAATAAGATTGCATGAAAATATGGATTAAGAAAAACACAAAAACTTGTTTCATATCTAAAACTTATCCATTAAAATAGATTCCCCAATTTTTGGAATTTGGAACCGACATATTCCCATTGATCATATCCTCGGATTTCAGATTTTGCCTTTGAACTATGCTCACCTCTATCATTACCGTACGCCTCACAAACCCATGTAATAGTCAACATAGAGATATCCTATGCCCATGCCTAGGTTGAGAGCTTGTTTTCCCGGAGGAATATTCGTTCATCCCGTCTCGGGAGATCCCCAATGAAAGGCTGATAAGGTCTCTTCTTTAGACCAGACAAACGGAAAAGAAAAGTTGACCGATGGTAACAAGTACCTACCCACTGTTCTTGTCTCCATGCTTTGCATCGAGCGAGCGGTCCAGTGACATCTGATGTTTCCATGCCCTAGCGGGTTGGAATGATTCCACATTCGATTCGAGCCGGGTCAATTTTGGTCGACAGTGGATTCCATCTTCAATTTAATTAACCGGGTCTTTCTCATCGAATACAACAATCGGGTAGCTTTCCCCCACTTCTTTATGTCGGTGCGAATTGACCTCGATGGGGCACCCTCTTTAATATTTCGCAATCTCAGGATTCTCTTGCCAAAGATTTTTAATTGAGGAATTAACTTGTGCCCGGTACTCTACCGACTTAAACTTTCAGGACGGCCGTGCTCATGGAAATGTCGACATTGACCCGGCAAAATTCTATGAAATTCTCTTGAATACAAATGAAGCGACAATATCACAGAATCGCCTATTCCTCTAATTAATAATACACTAGGATTCTGCAACATTGGAAAATCTTTTGAACAATTTTATTGCGGTACATATAAGTATGTCAATTTCTACAAAAGAAGAAGAAGAGAGAAAAAGCGGGTTCACCGGCAAACTTTTTGCTCCCCCCCAAAGTTCACGAGCTGCAAGAAAAGTCACCACCACCAGCCGCCACCATCAATCACCCACCATTCAATCACTATAACTCCTTCTCTTTGACGACCCTCTCCCCTTTCGCGTCTTTAATTACATCAAACCCACGGCACAAGGTAGAAGACGGTTCGCGATCCCGATCGCAAGCGTCGCTTGCGCCGGCGACTGCCCTCTTCTTGCCCAGATGCATCTTCAGGTAGAAGTTCAAGAATAGCATCAGGACCGCGCCGTTCAGCACCGAGTTGAACACCCACGCGCCGATCCCATTGCACCCGCCCTTGACCAGGTGCAGCGTCAGCACGCCGACGTGGCACACCAGGTTGCAACCGAGGAGGGCGACCTGGCAGTGCGCGACGAAGGGGAAGCAGGCGACGGGCAGCCCGATGGCGGTCCAGAAGCGGTACCCATACACGGCGGCGTAGACGAGGGTGGCGGAGAGGATGGCGAGGACCTGGAACGACTGGGAGAACTCGAGCCAGAGGAAGGCGACGCAGGTTAGGGCGGCGTTGTTGAAGAGCTGCGCGAAGGAGAGGCGGCGGCGGCGGAGGATGGTGAGGAAGGTGCGGAGCATGTGGAGGAAGCGGGAGAGGTAGAAGACGTAGGACCAGAAAAAGACGCGGCCGGAGGGGCGGGTCCCGAGCGGGAAGCAGAGGAACCACTGGAACGGCGTCGTCCTTGAGCGGCGCCACAGCCACCGGGTGTCGCGGATCTCGGCGGCCGAGGAGAGGAGGGCCCCGGCGAAGATGGTGGCGGAGAGGAGGGCCATGAGGAGGCTGTGGAGGGCCGGGGCGGGGCCGACCGGGACGGGGCGGCGGCGGAGGCGGCGGGGGAGGAGGAGGAGGAGGTGGAGGAGGAGGGAGAGGGCGATGTAGAGGGAGACGGAGGAGGCGAGGAAGGACCAGGTGGAGCCCCACGAATGGGTGTGGCTCCACCGGAAGTTGACGATCGCCGGATGCTCGGCGAGGTGGTAAGTCAGCCAGTTCGCCGCCGCCATCGCCATCGCCGCCGCCACCACCGACGTCGCCCCGCGTCGCCTATCGCGGTCGTCTCATCAAATGCGTTCGATTCCCGATAGGGAAGAAAAACCACGGCAAACAAAGAGGCCCGATGTGGTCCGGCTCGTCCTGCGACAACGCTGAATTCTCAGATTCTTCCGGAGAAATGTTCCAAATTTGGGTTCTTGATCGTAGAGAGAGAGAGAAAGAGAGAGAAGGGTTTTGAAGGGCTTAAATTTAGGGGATGCCTTGCTTCGATGGGAGGGAGGGGTGGGGTTGCTGGGCTGGGGACGTGAAGGACTGGTCGACATGAAGTGTTGGTAAAATGGTTGGAAAACGACACGTGTGGCGATCCCAGTGGAGTCGTGCGTCCCCACATTTACTGCCCCTCCGGTCGCACGTGCGGGCCTGCCTTCAGGTCAGATATTATGGTGGGATATTTTTTTTTTTCTGAGTTGGGGAAGGATGCAATCATAGGGGAATTGGTGGAAGTAGGCAGGACGATGGGGGTTTAATCTAGATGGCCCCATTTTGAGTAATGGACGCATATGGTAGTCTTTCAATCGGGTGAAATTACACTCGTTTTTTCCTTTTCTTTTTCAATGATCAAGTCCCGAAACTTTTAATTTATACAATCAAA
Organism: Corymbia maculata; assembly: GCA_014182735.1. Lineage (NCBI taxonomy): Eukaryota > Viridiplantae > Streptophyta > Magnoliopsida > Myrtales > Myrtaceae > Corymbia > Corymbia maculata. The sequence continues at coordinate 13,769,513 of CM024689.1, forward strand.
TTCTCGAATTCGTGTAACTTTTTTAATTAGGTCTTTCAAACTTTGAACCTGACTAGTTGGGATTGATAAGAATTTTAAAATTGGAAAAAACTTTAATGTAGCATTTCCGTTGAGAAATCTCATCACTCAAGATTTGTTAGTGATCTTCGCCACCAAGTTAATTTAGGGACACGCATTCAGATTGTACTCTACCATGACAAAAAGTCTTTTACATCGCTAGACTGTTGTCTGCACCGATTGATATATCAAGTCCAATTACTAGAATCTAGAGTAGATTTGGACATGAAACTAATGTGAGCTAACATATGATGGAATCCTGTTCTTGTCGGAAACCATTTCGGCAATATCATGAACAAAACATGAAAACCCAATTTTGAGACTAACCTTATTATGTAGTATCATGCTTTACGCTTAAAATCTTCCGTTAAATTAGCATTTTAAACCCACATTTGGATAATTTTACACAACTTCTCTTGTGCATCCTATATATGTCTAGGCAAGAAAAACGAGGAACATGTGCTCCACGAAACATTCATGCACACATGTTATAGAATTCATGAAGTCCAAATGATCTCTGCATTAAACTCGTCGCTAATCGTTTTCATTGCCTTTATTTTTCGAAAACTGCGTAAAAAGAAGAGAGAAGAACGCGCGACCGGCCGTCCTAGACCGACCACTTGCCGACCTCGTCGTTTTATAAGATGCACGTTTTGTGGGAGGCTCTCGCGTCGCGTTCTTGAAAAAGACGACACCATAGGAAATGTGAGGAAGCAAATCGATGGCCTGCTTTAGAATAATGCACAGTCCGTGATCAATAATTGGCCATCGATTGAGTGGACTCCAGGAGGAAGAAGGAGCTTTCTTAGGTGAGATTAGCATACTAATTTAATGAGTTAAGTGAAAGTGACAACTTCCCCTTGAATCCAATCTGAAAGATCATTTAGTGGCGATGAATACAGGTGCTAAAAGTAATCGAACCGGGCCTGAATCAATCCGAACAGGCCCGGAAATTTCAGATTTTTTGAGTTGTGTCTCTTATTGGTTCGGGGGATAGGTATACAAGCGGGCATCGAGACGGCTTTGGCTAGGTTCGTATACTTGATCGAATCAAACTAAAATGCATCAAGTTGCACGTTCTCTCACTCTTAGAGATTGTGAATCCCTTTGAGAATTTCTCCTTCCCCATCGTCATCTGCACCTCTATCATCAAGACTGCAACTCTTGATTTGGAAAAAATTACTAAAAAAAAATGCTAAACTTATTGTAATTGAATCAATTCAATATTAATTTTTTTGTGTCAATTCAATCTTAAATATTTTGCAATGATGTCAATTCAGTCCATCCGATTAATTTTGATCGGCCGACGTTGACGTGAACATTCACAATTTTAAACAATATTTTTATTTTTCTCTTCTACCTAGCCACTAAGTGAGGTCTGCAAAGCTCTTGCCAGCCATTGTGGGGAAAAAAGAATTAGAAAGAAGAAGAGAAAGAAAAAGAGAAGAAAATAAATGCATAAAAAATCGAAAAAAATAAAATATTATTAAAAATTGTCAACGTCAACATCGGCCGACTAAAATTAGTCTAATGGATTGAATTGACATAATTATAAAATATTTAAGATTGAATTGATGAAAAAAAGGGTTGAGATTAAATTAGTATAATTACAATAAATTTATGACTTTTTTAGTAATTCTCGTTCAAATTTATCCTTGTTAGTAGTCCAATCACAATGAGGGCGAGGGACAACAACAACGTCTCGACTGAAGCATGGCAACGGGACAAGGCTTGTCGTAGTTTGTGAAGAAAAAGCAAAGGAAGGAGGCCACTTTGAAAAGATCCAAATTCTTTTTGTTTGGTTTCAAGGAGTGCATACCATAAAGAGGAGGAGAGAGTAAAGGAGTTACAGATAGTGAGTTTTATGCAGTTCGGGTCGCAATAAACGTAGAACAATCATGTTGGGGTCGGGCTGGGAATCAAAAAATCTTGAACCGTCGACACCCCTAGTGATAATGATGATAAAACGCGACTCAACTTAAAGCCCTGTGAAATATATTGGTCCAATTAGTACTTCCTTGGCATGATAGGAAAATGTAGCCCGTGTATCTATCTATTCGGTAATCATATTGAAATATTAAGCCATGTTTTCCCCTAACAATAATCGAGAGTAATCTCATAAGATTTTTCATAGTATTAAAATAAAAGGTCTTGAATTTACATCATTCATGACTTAATAAGATGAAACCTAATTGAGAGGAAAGTGTTACAACATTTAAATGAGTTTTGTTGACAAGTGCTCCCGAACCACCTGCTGTTAAACATATTATTGGTAAGGGAGCATTGCATTTAAAAAAAAATTAGTTGTGCATATAACAAGGACAATCAATATATTGAAGAACACAATAACTTTTATTTGATTGCTTAACAAGCCGTTGGGGGCACTTTCTATAAAAATCCTACTTAAATAGTAATCTATCAACTTATCTAATTACTTAGTCTTTTAGAACATTTGGCAAAAGCTTCACAAAAATCTCCTACAGTCTATCTCTTTCTATCTTCATATACCTATTTTTTCAAAGCAAAGTTAAAGCAACTTTTGACTTTGTTGAGCAGCATTAAGATTTTAATTTATTCATCTTCAATATGCAATGACAACCTCAACTCTTCTTAAAATAACCAAATCGTATTTTTACTTTCTTCATTGATTTTTTCCTATTCTAACATCATTCTTAATTTTGCATAGTATTTGCCTTTTTCAGCAATCTATACTTTCATAAAACAAAGAGGATTTCCCATTAACAAGGGATTACGATCATTTTTCTCCATTTCTTTTCCCCTAAACGAGGAGCGATTGAAGGTTCCTTCTAGACTCCTCCGGATTAGTTTTAATGACTTTCAATACCTGATTAGTCGAAAATATAGACGGCAATATTATTCAAACAAGAAGGAGAAATTCGGAAAATCCCGACATATTCAAATCGTCAATAAGATGAATAATTAATTAGCAGTCATAAGTCAAGCAACTAGCATGAAGAAGTAAGAATATGCGAAAGCGTGAAATTAAAAACCAACTTTTCGCAGCATGGCTTGGCGGACCGACGACTTTGAAATGATCAATTACATCAATTCATGTCTCTTTTGAACGGTTGCAGTCAATAATACCCCATCCTTCCTAATGCACATGGCCTCTGTCGAGGTTTTTGTGGGTGCGCATGGGGAGGAATGGTCGACTATGGAATTGACTATAAGTTGACCCTATGTGGGTCTCCGGTTGCCGTTTCCAAACTTGACTTGGAATTGCCAACGAAAGATAAATTCCTTTTTCAGGGAAAAGCATGATGATCTTTCATGCAGGCCGCTGCGCACGCGAAGGGAATATAGATTTTGTTTCTTCCAATAAATAAGTAAATATCAACTCTCAAAGCTGATGTGATTGATTAGAGCATAGGAGATTTTCAATTGGGCAATTGGAAGTTGCCTGTTTGAATGTTCGAACTGCTGATCACGATTATCTATACAGGTTAAAAATATGGACTTAATCAGTTATTAGAATTTGGGGCGTGTTCTATAGACCTCTAAATAGTACAAGGCAACATAGATGGACCGTACATCTCAATTCACGAGAGGAGAATTGGCTTAATTTATCTCCATCGAATCATCAAAGGATTTGAGGGATGACCTTATTAAAGGGCTAAAGCGGTTCAATCAGCCATCTCAATTTGTTCTTTTTTTCTTTTTGACCATAATCCTATTTAAGAAAAAAGGAACAAAAAGTGAAAAAAAGGAAGAAAGTCCCTATTCATCTTGCAAGCTTCTCCAGCACCACTTGTTCAATTATTATCCGTGTTCCTTATCATCACTGCCTCGCCCGGTCTTTTGAGCACCTTTATGTCTGCTAGATGTTGGACCTATAGTTGCCTTTCGTCTTCACCTACTTTATTTGGTATAGTATCACATTCTTCGGATGCCGCAGCATATTCTCAAATTTTGATGGGACACCTTCACTAATTGTAGATGTATACACTTTTTTTTTTTATCTTCACTAATTGAAGATAGGACACGATTATCTTCCTTTCTTTGTTTTTTGCTTTTTTGGGGGGAGTGAGGGGATATGCATATTGGCAAGATGAGACATTCAACTGAGCAAAGACAAAAGAAACTGTAAGAACGTCAATTCTCTCCATCCTTTTCAATAATTATGAGTGGAATGACTATTATTTATGGACCACTGAAGCACACCTTAAATTTCCCCGTGAGTATAGACTTTGGACTTGTGCATACAATTGATGGGATATGGCCCAATGGTATCTAATTCCCGAGTCAAAATCCCTATTAACACCCCAAATCAATCATATCAACCTTTGTCCATGAAGTAAACATCTAAACCTGCTCCTTTACTTGATATCTTTTACATCATTACAAGTGATATCCGCCATTACATGAATAATATTCTTATTTTGAACAAAGATGATTGTTCAAAATCTATCCTTGGAAAGAAAAAGAAACCTGGTTTTATTCGTGAAAATTTTGTTATTTTCAATTTCCGATAAAGTGAAAAGAGTGCTCTGGTATTCTTGAAAATGTGTTGGGTTCATGAATAGAAGAAATCTTCAACGTGAATAAAAGTTAAGACCTGAGTTTGGTCATGTCTCAAGGTTAAGAAACACCTTTTCGTCTATTGCCTGCTTGTAATTCTTGTTGTTATGGGAAGTAAAGGAACTCTTCTTCATCAATTGGAAACGTATTTCAGCCTGTGATTCTAGTTATTTCAAATCAATGTTCTTACGCTAAAGAAATTCCTTTTGAAGCAAGGTGGGCGTCAATTCCAGCCCATGGGCCACATCCTCAGCCCATGATGAACCTACTCATCAGTTCATCCTGCATGTTGGGTGAAGCCCGAGATGAAGAACTAGCCTCCAATCTCAGACGCAAAGCGTTGAACAAGGAGACTATAAAGCTGGAAAAAAGAAGAAGTTTCAGTGTTATTTTCTGGTTTTCATTATATTGCCCATTGAATAAGAGAAGCATTTTTACAAGATACATTAGATTATCAAATTTCCTCTCCTCTCTCAAGTCCAAGTTGATTAGTGTAAAGGAAATGTTTAGTCTCGATTGAATTTTTGTGCTAGGAGTTAAGGAGACTAATGTATGAATAGAGGTTTTGAACTCGATTGTGTTTCATCCAAAAGGTTTAAGTAATTTTATGCCATGCTTTATCATAGTTCATGAGAGTAGATGTGTCCTGTAATACGTACAAGGTTCAATCCTCTGTGACAATCTATTCTAGATGGACTTTTTTAACATCTTAGGCCTTGTTTGGTTTGCTGCGAAAGGCCTTGTTCGGTTTGCTGCGGAGTTGAATTACTTAACAAATGACATTAAAATTCCTGGACTTTTCTTGTTTGGAAAGAAACCGAATTTTGGATTTGGGTTACTCATGAAACAGTATAGCTTCGAAAACGTGGAATTGGAGTACCTAACTCCACATATTATTAGGATTTCGAAAGAACCTAATACAAGGTCGACCTATTATACAAGGGAGGGTGGGAGATTAATCGACTCATAAGTTCTTTTTCACAGCAGCAAAGGAGGCCAGATTAGTCGAGGAGAGAGAGAGAAAGAGATCGGTGGCAGATTAGTCGACTCATAAGTTTTTTTTTTTTCAACAGCAGCAAAGGAGGCCAGATTAATCTACCAGGTGAGAAGGTCGGTGTTTCGTCGGTAAATGGAGGCACGGCGATGAGAGCTTGTGGTGGCAATGGTTTGGCAGCCAGTGACTTGTGCAAAAGCTTTTCTTCCTTCGCACTGTCTTGAAATGAGAATCTGCTCATAAGTTCTTTCACAGAGGAAGCAAAGGAGGCTCTTTAGGGTTTTTTCTAGGTTCTAGGGTTCGAGTCCTCAAATTCTAAAAACGAAGTCACTTCGAATCAATTAACTAGATCACTAGCAAACCTCAAATCACGGTACGTCATGCGGTGCCTCTGATTGAAAAACGCAACGCAACGCCCTGCGGTAAACACCAGATGATGAGTGATTGCGGTATGTCGAGGACCTGACATTGGATAGCAGCGATCGCGTGGAAGCGAAGAAGCTGGACACGACACGTGGGTTTTCTGATGAACGACGCAGCAGGATTCATCGGTTGCATCGAGCAATGATTTCCACCGACTTCTTAGTAAACGGACAAACTGATGCTCAGCATCAGCTGCTGAAGTTTGACGATCGCCTTGCATGTGCATGCAAGCGAGTGGTCTTGGGAAAACGACAAGGGTTTGGGCAATCATTTCGTTAACGAGATTCCGACTTTTCTCGACCTCCCTCGACCCCACTTCATCTGTCGGCAACGTACAAGATTTGAGATATTATAATACCAGGGCATTTCAATGGTAATATTCCATCACAGTTATGGAAAAATCGAGTGATTCGAGCATATTCTTGGCTACGTACGATGATGGATGGCAACGACAAATGCATCGTTTTTAAGAAAAATAACAGAAATAATCTTTAAATTTTAATTTAATATATAATATAATCCTTAAATTTTTAATTTATTTAATGTAATTCATGAATTTTAACTTAATATATAACGTGATCTTTGAATTTTTAATTTGTTCAGTGAAATCCTTAAACTTTTGATATATATTCAATATTGTACTTGAACTATGTGAAAATATTCAATGTAATCTACGACTTTGAATTAATGGAAAGATTATATTGAATATTTTCAGTTCATGGACTACATTACATGTGTATCAAAATTTCAAAGACTACATTGAACAAATTAAGAATTTCGGGATCACATTATACATTGGGTTGGAGTTTAGGGATCGCATTAAGCAAATTAAAAATTCACGGACTGAATTACACATTAAGCTAAAATTCAGAGACTGTATTATTATGCTTTCATGTTAACAAGAGTACGTATCACTAATAATGTAAACTTTTTTATTCATAAGATCACGCAGCATCATTTAGAGGGTCGTCCGGGAACTCAAACGCGGTTTACTAAATTAGTGAAATTTTCTGTAAAGTTTACCATCAACGCGTTCCCTAATCATTAGTTAAAACTCGGGTCAACGGGAGCCATTAGATTTTTAGCCAAAGTTAAATTGAGTTGTCAGCTTAGCACGTGAATGGCCGACATAGAACCCGAGGAACATGTGAAACGAGGGGCCATTTTCCTCCGTTGCCGACACTATTCACTGGCCTCTTTTCCCAATCTCTCCCTTCCTCTCGACGAAGTGTGAAGGGGACAGATTGAAATTCTCTCAATTTGGCAGTCCGCAAAATCTCATTATTGCTGTGTTCTTGAGTTTTTGCACATGCAGCACATGGCGTCGGTCGATGCTGTAGCATGGATAATGCATTGAAAGTGGGAAGGCTAGGATTAGAACGAATTGAAATTTATGATCCATTGTGATTTGAGGGTTGGACATGCCATCAATGATACTGTTGAGGCAATTAATTTTGAACCCCCCCCCCCCTTCCTCCTCCAAGGAAATTAAATATTTTGATCGGTACCTTTATTTGGTCCCCTAGCGATTCATGATAAGAATCAAGTACATCTACTAATAAAAAGAGCATTTATTATGTACCCTTGATGAGTTATTGTCAAATAGCAGAAGTATGGCAAATCATCCGGTCATTAAGATAGCGAAATATGCTCATAGTAACCATCTGATCTAACAATTACAAACTTCTCTACGGATTGTCAATATGAGAAGGTGTTGTATGCAACATCGCATCATGCATTAAAGTAATCAAATCACATACTTTCCAACAATGCAATCAATTCGAAACCATCCTATCAATAAATCCTATTAAAGTACATGCTTTCGCTATATCTATCACACCTTAAGATTGAACTTGGCATGGCCATTTCTTTTCGATTATAATCTTCGAAATATTCATCGCCTCCAAAAAATGTTCACATTAAACATCCATATGATTAGAGAATCCATCAAATCTTGCCGTGATTGCCGTGGGAGTAGGGACAAAAGCGAGGCCCGTCTAATCATGGCCATGAGCAACGGGACTTTAAGGTGTACGATCACACGGTCGAAAGGGATTCTTGCGTCCGAGGGAAGCAGCTTCTGCTAGCTGCCGATTTCTGCAGTCTCTTTCGGCATTCATAAGTCCACCTAATTTTGTGGCCTTCTTTAATGACCAGAGATCAAGCCCCGATTGCATGTGCCCCCCTCCTCCCTTTTCGCAAAGGGCATGCGTGGCGACCTTTTCCCTCTTTCAATTTTGTCCCTGCCAACTCAATTAGTGGGCGGCACTATATTTTTCTATTTGAATAAGTACATTGAAACTCCTAAAAATTTATCATGAAAGTATAATTGAATTTTAAAATTTTTAAATAGTGCAATTAAATCTCAAAATTTATTAAATTGATCAAATCAAATCATTTCACTGATAGCACTATTTTGTCATAAATTTTAGGATTTGATTGCATATTTTGAAATTTTTTAGATTTAATTATACTTTTATAACAAGTTTTATGACTTAATTGTACTTTTTGAAAATTTCAAGATTCAATTGCTACTTCATGACAAATTGTAGGATTTTTAATGCACTTATCCTCTTTTTATGATTATGGCATATAGTATATATAAATGTTCTATTCATACAAGTTGTCATGATTTTGTGTAATGCATCTTTCGAAGGCTATTTTCTTTTCAAAGCATAGTCGATTTCCCTGGAATCGCACAGATGCGTACTCGGCATGCTTTTATAGGATGACCCGCGAGAATTGGATTTTTCCGCAGACTGCATACATCGAGAGATTCTAATGAACAGTGAAGTGTTGCCAGGCGAATCGGAGCGAAGCGACTGTGCATTGTTGTGACAAGCGAAGTTTCCCCCTGTCCCCGCCAAGACTTCAATCACACATTCGAAATATCAATGGTACCTCTTACGCGAGGAAGCCTTCTGATGTCATTTTTCCACCTTCAAAGTCGAGGACATGTTAATATTGTGTAATTTCAATCTAGGGTAGTGGTTCTATTGTATCGTGTGCATCGAATAATTAATCGGAATTTTGTATATCTGTTTTTGGACCTAAGACGGCGAAGATAAAGTCAAATTTCTAAATTGGAAAGAGATAGGATGAACTTTTTTTCTTCCCATAATTATTTGAGGTGCTTTATATATTTTTGTATCAGGTATTTTGTGAAGAACGTATCCTGAGCTTAATTATAGTAGGAATTTCGCAAGTTGAGAGAATGAAAGTAAATGATGAATTAAAATAAGAATTGAGCGTGAGAGTTTGTTTTAGAATTAGAAGGTCAATTCGAGAAAGATTAAGGAAATAAAATGTGTATATATATTGCCCGATATGCACAAATCACATAAAGAAATAAGGTAAATTTCTATTCTTAACTTTTAGCAACTTTTTTGTATTTGGCTGTAATCACTGAACAATCAATTCTATAGTTTGACTAGAACTTTTTACGAAAAAAGCTGACATGGAGATTGGGCTCATGTGAAACGACTTAGCATTTGGAAATTTGGATTACCATTCATCATGCCAACAGTGCATTGAAAAACAAACAAGATTCTAATCAAAGTGCATCAGTCACGTAAAAACTTCAACTTTAACGTACCACGTGATTGAAATCATAGTTTGACTGCTCTAAATAGGATGACTTGTCACACTCTCTCGAGTGACCACAATCACAATTTAGGCATAAACAACTAGGAATCAAGGGGCAAAATAAGCATTTCTATATCAAGAAATCCTTTTTCCACAATCAAAATTGGTAACACAAAAAAGGAAACCAAAATCAGCTAAGCAGCACAGACTTGCAACAACGAGCACATCAAGCATTTATGGCCCGACTGCTGTAAATCGTTGATATCCCCAAGACCAAGGCGCGGGTCATGTCCCCTTGCGGAAAACCCTATTAGTAATTGACCTTTTATATACTTTAATCCTCCCGTCCCCACCAGATCTTGCTCTTCCTAATTTGCCTTCCTCTTTCCTTACAAACTACATCGATATTCGAAAAACAAATCCAAGATTTTCATCTCAGCAATTCAGCACTCATCCCTCTTTTTGCAACTGCCTTTCTTTATATCACTTGCTCAAAACTTGCTCTTCCTAATTATTATGCCAAGGAGAGATGTGAAGGCGCGATGCCTAAGCTCACTGCTCCGCCCCTCCTCCTCCTCCTCCTCCTCCTCCTATTCCACGTCCTCTACGTAGCGCCGACCGCCAATGCCGCCGCCCCCTTCCGGCGGTTCAAGGAGGCCCCCAAGTTCTACAACTCCCCCTGTTGCCCCTCTGTCCCTTCCACCGACATCTGCTCTGGAGGGAACGTACACGTCGCCATGACCCTCGACGCCGCCTACCTCCGCGGCTCCATGGCCGTGATCCTCTCCGCCCTCAAGCACTCCTCGTGCCCCGAGAACATCTGCTTCCACTTCGCCGTCGCCGGCTCGGTCGCTGCATCCACCCGCGACCACCTCCGCCGCACCGTCGCCGCGTCCTTCCCGTACCTCTGCTTCGGTCTCTACACGTTCGACGACGCTTCAGTCGCCGGCCTGATCTCCACCTCCATCCGCTCCGCCCTCGACCGCCCGCTCAACTACGCCCGCAACTACCTCGCCGATCTCCTCCCACCGTGCGTGCGTAAGGTGGTCTACCTGGACTCCGACCTGATCCTCGTGGACGACGTGGCGAAGCTCGCCGCCATCCCGCTCGACGGCGACGCCGTCCTCGCCGCGCCGGAGTACTGCAACGCCAACTTCACCACCTACTTCACTCCCACCTTCTGGGCAAATCCCAGCCTGTCCCTCACGTTCGAAGGGAGGAGAGCTTGCTACTTCAACACCGGGGTCATGGTGATTGACCTGGAGAAATGGCGCGAAGGCGACTACACAACCAAGATCGTGGAGTGGATGGAGCTGCAGAAGAGGATGAGGATATACGAGCTAGGGTCGTTGCCGCCGTTCTTGCTCGTCTTCGCCGGTCGCATTGCCCCGGTCGACCACCGGTGGAACCAACACGGGCTCGGCGGGGACAACTTCAGAGGGCTGTGCCGGGACTTGCACCCCGGCCCGGTGAGCCTCCTCCACTGGAGCGGGAAGGGCAAGCCGTGGGTCCGCCTCGACGCGAACCGGCCGTGCTCGCTGGACGTGTTGTGGGCTCCCTACGACCTGCTCGAGGCGCGGTTCGCGATCGAGTCTTAAAGAAAGGAAACGGTATACATGGAGAGTGAGTTACTCTTCTTTTCTATTTTCCTCTTCGATGGACTAACTAGTTTTCTTCCAATCTCTTATCTTCTGTGTCTGAATTTTGAATCCGTTTCTTTATTACTCCTGAGATTTTCCTCGTTTTGGCTCACAATTGGGAGAAGCGAAGATCTGAAAGAGCAAGGCAGATCTTTCGCTTCTCTTAATTTGATGAGATTTGAGTTTGTATTGTACATCCTTAAACTCGATGACGATGACCCAATACGACATGTCACATGGTACTTAGGTTAAAAACTCAAGAAGAAGATCGTCTGTACTTTCGCTTTGATAGCTGCCCACAATCTCAATTCCAAAGGTATATGTTAGTATCATAATGCCCAATCCGATACGATATTCCCCATATATATAAATGCTATCTTTTCCAGAGATTCATTTCCTCCTCCTCGTCCTCCTCCTATTCTAATTTTCGAAGGCTGGATTTGGATTCTTTACACTTTACTGTTTTGTCGGTCAAACGCACTGCCGTTTCTAGAACCGGAAATTGCTGCATTCACAACTTACTCCCAACCTTTCCAGTGAGATCTCGCCGTGATTCATGGCTCCCTGTCGAACACGTGTGAAGGGTCCGGAGTTTCCTCAATTGTGACGGAAGATTTTCCTCAAATTGTGATGCCTTTTTCGAACAAAAGGTATTGACTCGATGATTAACGTGCAAAAAAGGTTAATTAGATGTCGAGATCATCGGGTCTGTATTAAAGCATAGGCAGCCACAACATCTAACAATACTAAAATTGCACATAGTACAATGATACGACGGACGAGCTTTTTTAAAGATTCTAATTGAAATGCTCATGATGCATGCAAAATTATTATTTTATTTTTTTGCCGTTTTCATAGGGGCAAAATTTCGCTATAAATTAAAGAAAAAAAGTGTGTAAATACACCGCACTTGTTACGCCTTTGAAACTTGAAATACTGAGTTAGAAAAATAATGCCCAGAAGAAAGGATAGACTATAGGTCAAAGATAGAGATGCGGTATATCATGTTAGCCCTAGGTATTATTGACTTGTTAGACCAATTTGAAATCTTTAGTCCCATTTTTAAATAGCGAAAGTTCAGGACGTTCTGTCTCGTCAAATTGGCAGTTGATTCACAAAAGTCAAGAGGCATGTCACTTAACTAACTAGCAAAATTCACCTTAAATAATAGTGTCTCGTCGAAGGATGTTGGGGCCACACGACAAACTACTACGTTCGATGGGACTTGTTTATCATCTCGGCAAGATTGATCAATCTCCTCCACTTAATTGACGGGATGTGACTTGAAATGCGAAATTCTAAAAGAGCAAAAAAGGGAAAGGAAAAAAGAAAAATGTAACCAAAGTTCGACGGTCTTGATGCACCAAAAATCGAAAATGGGTATGCCGTGACCCCTCTTGTTGATTTTTCCCTACGGTCAAGGAAAGCGGCGCGGCGAGATTAAAGGCTCGACAAAATGATTCTGAGTTCAAAATAAAGTGATTGATCTACGTTTGGCACCTTCGCGCCAAAGCATAAAGAAGAAAGGATTGTATATCGATTTACGCGTGGATCAATCTTGGGTTTTCACATATGGTTGACAAATGATTCGCAAGACATCGCCGAAATTACGGTAATGAAGTCCATGTTCCTTTGCCAAAAAACGTAAGAAAATAAATGAGTTTTTTTTTTAATGGTAGATTAATTAACTTAACTCGTTAGATTGGTATGACATAGAGCCACATACGGAGCCCACATACCTAGCCAGTGGTGATTTAGGGTTGAGAACGCGACATGGGTCATTACATTTGTACTGAGCAGACGGATCGTAATTTCTTTTAATGAAAATGAATGTCACGTAATAAAATGTAATTGATTTTATTTAATCATTTTCTCACAATGAGATTGATGTCATGAGTAATGGTGTTGATATGATTGTCTATTTACCAAAATCAAGAATTGCAATTGATTGTTTTTTTTCCCTCTTTGGATGCTGCCTTTCGCGGAAATTAGCTGGGTTAATTTGATTAGTGCCCATATTCACAATCGTAAGAAACATTTTCTTGCTTCCCAAGAACTAACCTATGGTATTAACGACTTGGATCCAGCTCCATGTAGACGAAACACTGGAAAGAATACTTACGACAACCATCATTAAGGTAAGTTTTAAACATAGTTAATACTAAATTACAAACTACTTTCATATCGTATGTAATTTAACCTGTCAAAATGGATAATAAACTCATTTCTTAACCCATGTTTATTGATTAAGTTGTTATATATATATCAATTATATTAAGTAAATATGTCACAAATGAGTTCACCATTTATTCAGACTCAACCCACCTCTATAACTCTCTCTCTTCATTCTCTCTCATCTTCATTTAATTTTGCGCACTTGTTCCGTGATTTCATCTCAATTTGGATATAGGTTTTACTAAATTTGATTATACATGAAAGTGCTTTGGCAACATATGTCAAATTTTGAGTATAAATCACTAAATTTATATTATATGAAAATATGTTAAAACGACTTGATTAAAATTCAATCCGAGCACCCACCGGTGGGTGGCCGTGATGATTTGAGTTTTACTACCTCAGCACCGAGGAACGAGTTCAAATCTCCGATCGCTAGCGTTTGAAGTGGGGAGCTCTGGTGGTGGGTTCTTGGATTAGCTCCCCTATAGATATAGTCGGTGGTTGTCGCTAGGTCTATCGGGCCTGCCGCGACCATGTGGTCCTGTAAAGTTTGAGCTAGATCGGATCCTAGGTATAAAAAAAAAAAAATTCAATCCGAATCACCCTTCTAATGATCTGGATGTAATTAAGAATACAGCTCACGTGAGATTTTTCTCAATCCTCTTTTATTTTTCTGGTACATTAGAGTCGGAGATTTGCAGGGATGGGAAGCTTCTAGTGCCTTGGAGATGGCAATAAACCTCTGATAAGTTAAGATTCACGCATGATAAGTCAATCTTGGAGAAATCCAAGGCTTTTAAGATCAAGTCAACCTCCCTCTTTTATTACGTCTGCAAGGTATCTCGTGCAACGTCAACTTCAGGTCGAAGCTGTTGATGGCGCTTATTAGGAATATCTCATCTCAAAAAAAAAAAAAAAAAAAAAAACACTTATTAGGGGCATCAACGTCCCTTTGGCACATTTATTATTTAGATTTTGTGGTATTTAATTTGATAGTCTGAAATAGTTTCAGGTATTTAATTAGTTTGATAAGATATAAAAAAAAAAACAGTCAATCATACACCATCAATATTTAATCGTACGGTCAAACCTTTTTCTCAGAATAATTCATTGCAAAATTTTATGCCATAGCTAGAGAAATCCCAAGCCTTTACCCAAATTACAAGAGTTAGATGAGAAAAAAATACAATCGATAAGTTATCACGTGATTTTTATAAATATTTGTTAATTAACAATTGGTCAGTGATCATGGTTTAATATAAATGGAGCATGGAATTTCACTTATGGTATGAAGTCGAGTAGATTTGAGCCTACTCGACTTCAATTATATTTTTCATTAAAAATATATCATATGGTAGATTACGTAAGATAAATGAAGAAAAATGATTCTCTTGCTCGCTTCAATCCTCGGCTCAGTCATTATATTGCATCCACCACCACGATTGTGACCATCGCGGTGATGTCATTCCCATCACTGGAACAATGCCTCTCAGTTTCCTCGTCCAGATCGAAGTTCGGATGCTACTCCAGCTCCAATCTTGAAAGTAGTCAAGTTAATTGTGAATAGTTTGGGCTCTACTTAATGATTACTCGAGAACAACTTGCCTGATATCAAGTTGAGTATGATTGAGAGCTACTTTAGTATCTTATTGAGTTCAGCTGAAGCTCACTATTTGCATATCGATAGGCTCGCATGCCTCATCAAGCTTCTATTATTTTTTGAAAAAGATATAATATTTGAGTCTAAGATCAAGTATCTCGAGTTTGCATTCGAGTTGATTTTGAGTAGAATTTCGAATATTTGATTGAGCTCGAATCAAGTTTCATGCACCGAGTACGTGAGCTGCGTCGAGCTCGACACTACACAGGCTCAATTCAACTCGATTGCATGCCTTCCTGCCACCGTCTTGCTTCTCGCTCTCTGCAAATCACTGTCACCACATTCATCTCCTTCGTTCATGGAGGAAACCAGCGGATCCAGTCTCCTCCTCAGATCTCAACGCTGCCCAGTCAAAGCTTGAGCTAGACCATCCAACGGTGGAGAGAGAAGGAGAGAGAGGGAGAGAAGTCCCTTGCCGCCGGTTGCGGTGATGTTGACGATGGTGACGGCGGCCGTTTTGTCGCCATCGATATATACAGAAACGGCAACATCGCCATCGAAAGAGATGGGAGGAGTTGGAGAGGTGTGTGGGGCTTTCTAACGTGGAGAAATCAAAACACAGCGGACGCCTTCTTCTCATGTTGTCGGAATTTGTCCTTCGAAATCCCCCGAGGACACTAGTTTGGAAGTTCCTCTTTACCAGTATCATTCCAAGTCCAGTCTTGTTAAAAGGCCTTCATTGATGGGCTTTGCGAAGCTCTCCCAAAATGCGAAAGCTCAACTAAGTCCATAGAACAAAAGGACAGGACTAAAAAAAAAGTAACGATAGTTGTTACAAATTACAAATAAGCACTATTTTTTTCCCCTAATGAAGTTGGAAATACTTCCGTATTTTATGTCCTAGAGTTCAGACGAAGCAATTCAAAGATTTACTCAAGTCTAACAATGGTGACTTGTCTATGAGTAGTTAATTGACTCAATATATTCCTTGAGATTGTGAATCGCCATCAAAATAGACAAGAGGTTTTGCGACCTTTCTGAAGGTGAATCACCAAGGGAAGGCTAATAGATTGTTAAGTTTGAAAATTTACGGACTCTCCTAGACCCTACAAATCGCAACTTAGTACTCAAAATCTAACCCATTTAAACATGCAATTTTATTCAACTAGGAGCCGCCACTAATGATTAGAAACCCAAATAAAGAATGGGAGAATACTTACCTTTACAAACCGGGGATTCAATAGGTTTAAGGACATAGTTATGTTAGGTTGAACTAGCGTCATTTCAATATCCTTTCTCTTTATTTTCCAAAAAAAAAAAACATTTTGCTAATAATCTTGATTGATTTTAACCTAAGCCACTAATATGTAAGAGTGGTCAAGCGGGTGCACAACCAATAACATCCAATAAACCCAAATGATAAATTGTAAGAGTTATGATCAACCTTAAAGCAAAACAAATTACAATTATATATGGTTTTGATTTAAAAAATGCATACCCTAAACATGATTTCTAAATGAGATGACATCTAATTCTTTTTTTGTAATTTTCTTATAAAATTAATTATGTGAATTTTTAATCTAAATTTAATATGCATGATTTTAACTCTAATGACATATGATGTGCAATTCACATGACCTAACTCTAACAATAAATGTTAATTGAAACATATTGTAACATGTATGCAATCTAATTTACATGACCATAAATATATATGTGCTACATGACTTGGGATAAATGATAAACTAATGCTATATGCATATGCATGTTCTTTTTTACGGTTTTTATTTTTTCTATTTTTTTCATTTTTATGACCTTTTCTATTAGAAATGATTTATCATAGCCTCATCTAAACTAAAGAATAACTAAAATCTATTCTAAATAATGAAATTTCTTAAGTTTCTACGTGATCCTAAACGTGTGATTTTAACTGAAAAACTAATCTAACATGAAATGGAATATGACATATTATGTAATGCAATTTTTATATACAATTTTATAAATTCACTGAAAATTAACATAGGCAATGTGATCGACCATATAAAGCACATATTTTCCCTAACCCAAGATGGAATATCAAAATAATAAAAAATCTGATATGATATTTATATAAGTGAATGGATTATGAAATTACCTTGATGGTCATTCTCCGGCTCTCATGAACAATCGGTGATAGCTTTCTATTGCTAATGACTGCCCAACAACATGGTTCGTCCAGCAACAATAGTGATGAAAAATGGTCAACGAAACCACGGATTTGACCCTAGATTGGACTGTAATCCTTGGAAGCAAGCAGCCACGAGCAATCTTTGGACAACTATGATGACGGGTAACAACAGTGAAGCTCAATGAACGACTGCAAAGCAGCGAGCACGAGCAATGGCGATGGCGAACAGCGATGAACAAATAGCGATGCAGCAACAGTGAACAACGCCAAACAACAACGAACGATCGCGATGCAGCAACAGTAATGAACAAGAGCGAATGACCGCGACAAGGCAGAGAACAAGTATGTTGTTGCGCCGCTGTCACTAGGTACAAACACCGAAACAAGGAGGCACGGCGTTAAAATCACATGGCCACAGCAATGGGGATGCGCCGGCTAATGAAAAAGATCCGAGTCTTCATGCCTCCTCTCAAGGCCACTCCTTTTGCGAATTCTCCACCCTTAATGAAGACGGAATTCTTCTCTCTTTGTTCTTTTGCTCCTCTCTCTTCTCACTTTCACGAGACCTCTCTCTCTCTCACTTTTCTCCCAAAGTCCTCCTCTCTATTTATTTGTTTTTTACTCCTTTTTTCTCTCCTCTGCGAGTGTCGAACTCTTTTTTCTCTCTTGCTTTTTCGCCCCTCTCTCCTTCCATTAGTTTTTTTTTTTTTTTACGAGCCCTCCCTTTGCCCTCTACTTATAGAGAATAAAAGTTTGTTTTTCCTATGGAGATTTCTCGTGATTATAGCATATATTTATTCAGCAAATGACAATATTCAGAAATGAGGGAATACACTTAATTAAAATATGGCTCCATTGCTCAAGATACATTCAACCAAAAAATGGCTCCATCATTCAAAATTTAAAATCTTTTAAATCTCCCTCCACAATCGGATTATTTTCTAATTTTGATATTTTTATTATTTTTTATTATCTTTTTTTTAATTAGAACAATTTTAAATCGGATAAGTTTTCTCCTAAATATTTTTGTTACCTAAATGCGATGTTATGAAATGCTTAATGTAATTTTGACATATTTATGTAGGACAGTCAAAATTTAGGTGTCAACAGAGGTCAATAGACAATTTGTAGATGATGCATTGTAATTTAGTTATGTTTATGCAAAAAAAATGAC
This sequence comes from Corymbia maculata, assembly GCA_014182735.1. Taxonomy (NCBI): domain Eukaryota; kingdom Viridiplantae; phylum Streptophyta; class Magnoliopsida; order Myrtales; family Myrtaceae; genus Corymbia; species Corymbia maculata. The sequence continues at coordinate 13,787,870 of CM024689.1, forward strand.
AAGCTTTTAGTTATTATCGACATGTGATAGATAAGAGCTAAATTTAGTTAATTGTGAATAGAATAGTCCACAATTTGAAGAAATCAACAAACAATGGAATTGACAACCTCAGATGCACTCGTTAAAGAAGTAACCATCAAGGTTATGGAGTTGATGAGCCATCAAGGTAAACGTGGATGTAATTGTCTAGTAATGGAGTCGATGGAGTCGATGGAGTCAATGTAGTTGTAATAGTGAAGTCTTAGACCGCGCATGGTAATCATTTTATTTTTAATTCTGTAATAGATTCTTATTCTAGACTTATTTATAGAATAGAAATTTGCTTTGTAAAATAATTTCATTTTTCTATTTTTAGAACAAATTTATATTCTAGAAATAAGTTTGGAATAGAAATTGAAAAAAAAAAATTTCCTATTCTATTTTTGGAATAAAAATTAGAAATTGTTTATATTTTTCTTACTTCTCGGTCGGATGAGTTTTTTGTCGTTTGCCGCTCACCACCACCCTTGCTGACCAATCGCTACCGCCGCCTGCTGTCGATTGCTAGCCATCGCTTGCCATCAGTTGTCGACCGCCACTTGCCAACAGTCATCGGCTACCATCCCTTCAATTATCGTTACCACTCAGGAAAGTGAAATTTTATTTATTATCAAATGAATTTCTATTCCGAAAATAAAAATTTTGTGTTGTTATCAAATGCATTTTTTGGCTTAAAAACTCATCCAAAAATAGAAATAGAAAAATATATTTCTCTTTCAAAAATCAATTTATAACTAGATATATTATCATTTGCACCCTTAGTAACCGTCAAGTAGTGGAGTTATAGTAACTGTTTTTAACCTTTGTCTATAACCTTTATTTATAATCATCAATTGTAGGCTTTAAATAGCCACATTGTACTCTTTATAGACCCTCATGATACAAACACACAAATCTCATTATCTTTTAATTTCCTTTAATTACCATTTCGTAGCTATAGTTCTTAGATATCTTGTTGTGGATTAAATTCCAATGAATATCTTAGTTGCAACTGTACTTGTAACTCTCATATCATCATGTTGATTGAATTCTGAGATTGTATCTTTTATCTCGTCGTTCTTCATCATCAACTAAATTCTAGTAGAGTTTTGCGTTCTTTAATGTTGATTAAATTCCGTTAAAGAATACATTCATCAATTTCCTTGTGTTCCCGGAAGACTTCATGCCCAAAGTTGCCACTAGACTAGGTTGGTTTCAACCATTTCTCTGGTCGAATCGGATCCAAAGCACACCTCTATAATCAATAGAAAATGCGATACAAAGATTCATATCATCTTGGAACCGATAATTACTGATATAAGTACTTAGTGAATATCTCCCAGTAAGTCAGCGGTAGGTCGCGATCTTACTGTTGGTGGTGGGGTTGAGTTCCACATGTTGCCTTTTCTTCATTTGAGGATTCCTACCTTCTTCTAGGTTCGTGGATGGAGGAGTTGCTTTCTTAGAGCAATCAAAGAAAAAGATGGAAAGCCTAAAAAGGAAAAAGAGTTTCCACCAAAACAATGATCGGTGCTCAATCGACATAACAAGCGTAAGGAATACGCACTTTGCTTTGGCAGGGTAGTGGAGTTAGTGGAAAAGCGACTACGCGTTGGGCGAAAGGACTCCACCTCCACGCGAAAAGAACGCATAACGAACCCTATCATGGAAGAAGCCTTTTCGAGACCCATTGCTCAAAAGCATCGATACTTTAATTCTGTGGTCATCTAATCGATGGATGGGGTTTGCTGCGGTGTCATTGACCAGATCCTTCAACGATCTGGTCGGAGGTGAACCCGTTCGCTGCCGTTCTCGAATGGAGAAAAGAGATTTCGGGATGTCAAAGTGATGATATTAGCTGATCTTCGACGACTTTTCTTATGTTTTGAAAGAGGACGACTCTACGTCAATCATCAATGGCCATTTAGCGGGAAATTACGACTTGCCAATAGTCATCTTTCCATGCGAAGACTGCATTGATCATATCTGAAGAAGTCATATATTGCAACTTGGAAGGATTAGAATCCCTATTTTAGAATATGCACACAAGTTATCAAACTTTTCACACGATGTTCACAAAGAGTTTCTAGAGGCTTTGTTGTATTTTGAGGATGTCTTGCTTTCTGTCTTTTTCCCACCATAGCAAGGGTGATAACATCTTTAGAAAAGTATTTAAACACGCCTTGTGGCCTATCTCCATTTCCAGTTAAACGTAATTTTCTCAAAACAATCCGAAGATGTTATAGCATGCAGGCAGATTGAAGATCGACTTTGGGAAATTTTATGCGTGCTTGCCTCAAAATCACAATGAATTGCGTTCTTTGTTGTTGAAAAAGTGCAATAAGTCATACTCTAAGAGATAAATTTGTATGATACATTCAACACTGGAATCTGAATTTATGGCGGGGATTGCCAAGAGAAAGCAAGACAACGTATCCCAAAAAACTCCCTATAATGTTTAGAAGACTACAAGACATTCCAACTGGATTCAGATGTGCATTTAAGCGTGCGAATGAAATACCTTGTACATACGCAGTATCGAAAGCAGACGATGTTAACGACAGGACACCTGTCATTGAAGAATTGCTTCGCTTTACAGAAGGAAAACAACCCATTGGTCGTGGAATCTGTCGATCACTGGACAGACCGTACAAATGATGAATGTCTAACAAGGACCTGGTGAAATGATGAGCAAACTAGAGGGTCTGGCAAGTTGCACATGGGAGTAAATAATCTTTGACAGAACTGGAAATGTAGGAGTAACAAGGCAAAATCATCAAAGCACGAGACGCTTGGACGGTTATGCAATAATTTGCAATAATTTAAGACCGAGTCTTCAGGGTACACGCAATAATTTAAGATGTGCGGAGGAAATTTCCGTGAAGTTTCTGCGAGGTCAACTTGATTGCTACTTGGGACAATATAATTCCGATCTACCACTCAACTACATTTTGAGATTAAGAATATTCCTAAGTAGAGCCATGTCGGCTTTCCGATTTTTGCTTTTATATACTATGGATCGCCATCGAATCGATCAAAAAATTTCAATCGATCCAATTTTCACTATACTTTATAAAGAAAATCATGATAATTCAATCACGACACGGAGGAATAATTATTTTTTTTCTCCATGTTTGGTTTCCCCGATCTAGCCATTTGTATGATTGGTTACAAACACGGCATCACTACATGCAAACTTAACTATAAAAAAAATGTGAGTGAGGTCTATTTATAATCCACTGATCAAAATGCTGATTGGGGAACTAAAGATGGAGGAAAATGTGGCTCAAAGAGAGTTAGAAAACACCAGGTACTTCGATCATTTCATTTACCATTAGTGATGGGGATTATGAACCCCGTGGGACCTGTAAGATGAAGAGGCAAAACGCCAACGGAATAGAAAGATAAAGAAGTAAGATTGATAAACCACTTACACCAAAATCATTATATTTAAAGGAACATGAATAAATTGAGCCTATACCAAATACCATTATAAGGAACTGACAAAAAGAAAAAGTTGAAACTAACATGTGCATTTTTTTTTTTGGTCAACAACTATCATGTACCTGAGGTGTTTGGTTTTTTCTCACAGGTATATATATAAAGCATTTGTCGTTTTTGAGATCCAGAACTTTCATATTAACTTGTCTTCTAGTTGTCAATTTTAAATTTAACCGGCTGCAAATAAATGGCATATGACAGTATTCTGTGGGCTTTAGGACAGGAGCAAAACTCAAGTTGAACAGTGAAACTATGTCTCAAGTTTGAGGTCATGAATTAACTCCAATCCAACTCAGATTTCCCAATTGAGTTGCAAATTTGAGCAGGTTTCCTGGTTTCCTGTTTTGGATCCAATTCTTATTTATGTATAAGAAATAGGTCTTCTCCATGAATTGTATCCAAGAGGTGGGTTTTTTCGTGAAATACACTCTAAAGCAATCAAAGAGAAGGTTTTGCTCGTGAAAATCAATTGTGGGGGTGTGCTAGTGACTTGCATCCTGAGTTTGAAGCCAATTAATCTTGTGCAAAAATTTTGTATAATTCTTTGTGAGATTGAAAGATTGTTTAACAAGTAATTGTGAGGGATAAACACTATGTGGGTTGTTAGATGTAATTGTGGGCTGAGAAACATTAAAAATGTTGAGTGATTTGAGTGTGATTGTAATCTCAATAGTATCACTTAACCTATAGTAGAATCTTGTGCTCCTCTCCCCATGGAGTGAGTCCTACCGACATGAATTTAGTGTTCGATTTATTTCATTATTCTATTTATTTTGTTACTAAACTACTTGTTTGTTTACAACAATTGATATTAGAGCAAGGCTTGTTTGACTTGAAGTGAATCGATAACAACAGAAGAAGGAAAAGTGGAAAATCGACATATATGATAAAAAAAGATATTTGTTTTTAGAAGATGCACATTGAGGATTATCTTTATCAAATGAATTTTCACTTGCTCTTATTTAGGAAGAAACCGGAGTCAGTGAACCAATTTGATTGAGATTTGCTAGATAAACAAGCGTTGGGTTTTATTTGATTGATGTTGGCTCATAACATCACATTCGATATCATGAAAGAGAAGACCACTACAAGAATGATATATGCCTAGTTGAATATATACGAGAAGCCTTTTGTGATCAAGAGGATCTACTTGATTCGATGTCTATTTCATTTAAAGATGGGCGAATCTAATAATGTCAATGAATGCAATGTTATTAATCAATTGAGTTTGATTGATATCAACTTTGATGATGAACCGATTTATTACTTATCAGTACATGGATAGTGGTAAAATGCAATTCGGACCAACGACGAGTGTGATGTTAAAATCATAATGGATGATAGACAGTATTGTAAAGATATTGACTGGAGTGAGACAAGTATTAGAATTGAAGAGGCACTTGATTTTCATGAGTATCTTGGATTCAACTAGATGTTAATATTTTTCAAAATGTGGATTTCTAAAGGTTGTTCCAAATGCCCTATTGATAACAAGAGGAATTAAGCATAGTGACCTATACAAGCTTCAAAAGGAGCAGCAACATATTTCACTGCAAAGATGTTGGATGCTTCCTTTCAAGATTTTGAATTATGGTATGATACATTGGCCGGAGAAGTTTGAAGGTTTTGAGTGAAAGGTCATGTGGCTTAGTAGATGAATGTATATATGTGCTATGACTTAGGCAAACGGTAGAAAGTATAGTTCAAAACAATTATTAGAGAAACCCAAGAGATTACAAAATTGATTCACTTGGATGAGCAAAATGGAGGTGAAATGGCTCGATAGGCATCTAGATTTAAGCGTCATGGCGAGCCCCCAAAGCTTCCCATGGGTGACAAGTTCATTGAGATCGAGACAACCATGAAAAAGAAAATAAATTTTCAGTTAGGGTGACTTATTTTCTAGTTTTATCTTTTATTTAGAATCTTCTTTTCTTTTTCTTTTTTAAATTGAAAGCTTTCATAAAAAACATGAAAATAAATATATGATTTTACATATCAACATATATTGATTTATTGATTTTAAGAAGTGTTGGATACTTCATTGTGAAACATGAAAATTTTGTGCTAAAGAAAAAAGTCACAAACAAGTTGAAAACCTTATTTGGAATTTTACGAAACTACTAAAAATGTTGTCCATTACACACTATATGTATAATATAAAAGTTCTCGTTCATGTGTGTCTCATTTATGTGTGTTTTTAATAATGTGGGTCAAGTGAGGTGTGGATTAGTTACAAGTCGGATCGGATGTGGTCGCTGAATTTATATTACATATAAATGGATCAAAAATGATTAAATGAATCGATACGACGGTTGTTGGGAGATTGGCTTGACAAGGGGAGATGTCGAGCTCGAGCGCAGCAGCAGCAAGTTTACAAAGAAGCGGCGACATCTACGAGTGTTGTTCATGGATTTAGCCAATCATAGGCGTTGCAAGTTCAAAGGAGGGACGATCGTATGTGGTTCATGGATTTAACTCTACAAAAGAAATTATCCAATGGACGAGACGACGAAAGAAGGTAGGTCCATCTAGTTCCCAAAAGAAAAATAGCGCGTGCGCCACCGCTATAACGAAAACTTCACGCCAGCGGTCTTACCGATATTTGATTCGAGGGTCAAAATTACCAACTTTAATGTCAAATTATGATGCATATGACTGCTTCATGAAACTTCTTTAATACCGACGGCGCACGCTTCAGCTCTATTTAATCTTTGCGTGATGTATTGGCTGGGGGAATAATCAACTATACCAAAAAAAATAAAAGAAGGAAAGAAAAGAGTGTGCCATCTGACATTTTTCTAGTATCGGGTCCCCCTACGAAGTTGCCATGCAATTTCCGAGAGACCACTCTTTATCTTCCCGTCTCCCACTGCAACTTCACGGCAACTGCATCATTCCAAAGCAGTCTCTCTCTCTCTTTTTCTCTCTCTCTCTATACTGTACGACTCTTCTTTTTCCAAGGATGAAGAGCAGTCTCCGGTTGGAACCCGGTACAGTCGTGGCTAACGACGGATCGGCATCGTCGCCAAAACCATTCAAGTGGCTCAACAAGAGCCTCAGGCTGACCTTCCCACGACGGAGTTCTCAATCCAAGTCGTCTCCCTCCAACTTGAGCACTCCGTCTTCTCCGACCTCCACCCTCCCCGCTCCGGGCCTCAAACGCACCTCCTCCTCCACCACCAACAGGGAGGAGGAGCTCCGAGAAGTCTTCCGCCGCTTCGACACCGACGGGGACGGAAAAATCTCGGCCCTCGAGCTCCGGGCGTACTTCGCGTCCATCGGCGAGTACATGTCGCACGAGGACGCCCAGGGCGTCATCGGGGAGCTCGACACCGACGGCGACGGCCTGATCGACTTCGGCGACTTCTTGAAGCTGATGAGGTCGGACGGCGACGACGACCTGAGGCGGGCCTTCGAGATGTTCGAGGACGAGAAGGGGTCCGGGAGCATCACCCCCAAAGGGCTACAGACGATGCTGCGGCGTCTAGGGGACGCCAAGTCGTACGAGGAGTGCGAGGACATGATAAGGGTCTACGACGTTGATGGGAATGGTGTTCTTGATTTTCAGGAGTTCCACCAGATGATGGCGTAGCTCCGGAGGGAAGTAACATGATGAAGCGTGGTCCTAGTCTTTGAAATGAAGCAGAAAGCAATAAATAAACAGGAGAGAGAGAGAGAGAGAGAGAGAGAGAAAGAGAGAGTAGGGAATGCACCTCCAAGGGGTCGAATGCATTGCTTGAATGGGGTCATGTGGGCGCTAATCTTCTAAATGGGTTCGCTTCAGTTCGTGTTAAAAGTCTATATAATGCTTCCAAGTACCATGTAGCATGGGAGCTTATAAGACAATATCTATGTCCATCTTTTGGTTGTTTGGTTGTTTGTTTGTTTGTTTGTTTTCGAATTTGTCGCTTTCAAAGTTAATTTTATGGTTGAACCATCTTGGACTATGAGGTCAACTGCTTAACCAATATTCCCTGACATCATTGTTTCCTACTATGTTCGCTCTAATATTCGCCAATAAAACCAAAAGTTATATGGGCACTGGGAGTAGTTAATATATCTCGAGGCTAGCTAAGTATATATACTATCTATATTTGCACCAAAAAGTATAGATGTGATAAATTTATTTTAAATTTATTTTTTATTACTAAAAATCTCAAATCAGTATACCTGTAACAAATTGATCATGAACTAATTTGAAGTAATAATACCTTCTTCATTTTTTGTAAACTTTCCAGAGTATACTGGATGTTAAAATTTTGGTTGCCCATGATGTGCTAATTGAACCTAATATGTCAGAGACTTTGATCCCACTACATTTTTCAAATAGCAAATATTGTCCTAATATATCTACAAAAGCCCAAGTTACAAATACTAATAATTACACAAAAGGATTTTAAATTTTGATACAGTGTACAATGTAATCTATGAATTTTTAATTTATTCAATGTGATTCCTAAATTTTTTTTGTTTGTGTTCAATTTAGTCTTTAAATTATATGTAAATGTATAATGTTACTCTCGAACTTGAATGAACAAAAAGACAACATTCGTATTAATTTCCCTTAAAGTCCCTAGTATAACCAATTTAACAATTTAGATGCTTAGATTGAAAATAAAACAAATATTTAGGTTTTTAATCCATAAGCTCTCCTTTTTGTTTCATTATGCTCTCTAACTCACGTCAGTTTGGAATTTTGACCGGACCTTTTAGGTAATCTTTATATGGATAAATAGATTACACATTGTCAAAATAAATGAAATTTTACACAAATGATTTTATCCACCCTTGATTTAACAATTATAATTGACCACTTTCTTAAATCAATGGTGTACAAGACCATTTCTACAAAAAGTTCTTTATTGCATTGCTAGAGTACGTTATAGTAATTCTTTTAATGTCCCCATCATCCATTTCTATTACATTTTTTCTTGTCAAAAGGAAAATTTTTATTTCACATGAAAGAGAAATATACGATTACAAGAAAAAATTAATCCTAAAAGTTATAGTCCAGTGCAAATCCGAAAAATGAAAGAATTGGATATAGCTTGCAGAGACTCGCTTATTTCACAAGAACAGATTTGTCATAACTCCAAGACACAAGTGATAGCCGATAAGCAAAACTCGTATTATCATCAGTGATAAGGCGCATGTTGAGATTTTCTTTTCTAGCACTTATGGCTTTGCCGGAAGGTGATGCACGTCTAGTTTCAATGTCTCTAGCACCATCACCATATATAAACAACAATGACATTAATAGGTTGTAGCGCCTTGTAAATCCCAAATCTATAGATTAGTCGAGATAGAAAAGCACCCAAATCTATTTTTAACTTTAAATCAGGAGAGAAAAATTGAAAAATAGATATTAGTTGGTCGCCAAATCACTTTCAGATAAGCCCACCATTAAATTCGGCATATGAGTTTTGGAGATTTGCAGAGCGCTCAACTATATGGAGCAAACACCTAAAGCTAAAGCAAGCAAGCATATCCAGATAGAGTAGATTCTTCCAAGGTGGTCACACTTCGATCTCCAAAGCATGGCGACAAACCTCGCCACGTTTGGGGAAGAAGTCGACAGCGTCGTCCACAGAATCAACGAAGGGGAAGAGGTCTTGAAAAGTCTCGAAGGTGAAGAGATAATGAGATAGAGAAGAAGGGAGAGGGAGAAGAAACTTCAAGAGAGGGACCTCTCTCACCCTCTACAACGTTAGCTTTAGAGATATGGGTTGGCGGCTTTGGAAAAAGGAGACCCTGAAAGAGGGAGAGGGAAGGGCGAACGTAAGAAATGGGACTGACCGACTCAAACAAGAACAAAAGACCAAAATCTAGTATGTGCAGAAGTTATAACCTAAGAGCGGAAAAAATACACAAAAAATCTTAAATTTATTATATTTATATCAATTTGATTTTCAATTTTTTAATATGAAATTTTTTTGTCGGAATTTGTGTCAATTGAATTATAAACATTTTTATATTTTACTAATTAAGTATATCCAATCAATTTTAACTGAAAATTATTGATGTGAACATTAATCGTCCTATGTGAGATGATAATGCTAATATTGATATTTTAAATAATTTTTTGAATTTTTATGTTTCTGGTTATTTATGCTCTTTAATTATTTTGTTGATTGAGGGCCATCCTTGTTGTTGTTGGATGTAGACATTGCGACTCTCGCCTAGGTCCTCACTAACCACTAAAGGTGTTAAAAATCAAATAAAAATCGAATTAAAATGTTAACTAAATCGAAAATTTGTACGTTTTTGATTCGGTTCCATTATGGTTAGGACAATAAAGGAATTCGGTTCGGTTCGGTTCGGATAGAATTGGATTCCGGTTGCCTTTTTATTCTCCCCTCATTCTCACTGTTCAGTGGACAGTTCACTCGTAACTCTCCTCTCACTTGCTTTTCTCTCTCTTTCTCTTTCTACTTTATTCTTGTCTTCGTACACTCACCGTCCTCTCCTGTCCCTCACTTTCTCTCTCTTCCCCTTCTCAGCTTTATCCTCTCTCTTCCTACAGACGTGACGAAACACAAATTCCATCTCTCGCTTCCTGCAAATTTCAAATTTCAATGGAGCTTCTCGATCCCCACCGAGTTTTCTTACCCAAAACCGAGCGCTCCATCAGCAACCGCCCAAATCAAAGAGCCCTGAGAGCTGGTGATCTTGGTCACCGCGCTGGTGCCCTCTGACACGGCGTACTCGGCGAGCTCACCAGGGACACGACCCGGACGGCCATCTAGATTTCTTACAGGAGGTGACCGCCAGATTATCGAAGATGTGGTTGAAGTTGGTCGTCTCCTCTTCGCCCCCTTCTTCTTGTCGCCGGCGCCTTCCTTCGGGAGCTTCTTCTCCGCCATCCGCTCCAGCTACACCGCCGCATCGGACTTCTCGGCCGCCACCGCCTCCTCGTACTTGGGGAAGCTCGCGGCTGCGGTGGGGGGCGGCAGCGAGGTCGGCGACGACGTGGCCACCTCGCTGGGCCAGGTCGGGAAGGCGAGGGTGCGAAGGGAAGAAGAAGCGCAAAATAAATAAATAAAAAAGAAAAAGAAAAGGGGAAAATCGAAAACGGCTCGGATTTCCTAAAAATTCGAATTGGACCAAATCGTTGACACTTATGGGCCACAGTAATCCAAGTCCACTGGTCCCCGTTTCGCCAAATGGACTTAAAAAATAAAATATGAAAATTTTATGACTTAATTAATAAAATTAAATCGAAAAGAATATTATTTAATTAGTATAAATATAATAAATTTAGGATATATATATTTTTTTTTGCCCTTTTTCCGCCTGAGAACTCAATTTAAAGATGGGTTAGGAGATAAAAAATGGTTCAGCTTTCCTATTGAAAAGAAAAAGTTCTGAGCCCACCGTAAGTGGTTCAAAGGTATTGTATTATCGTGAAAGAAGGGGAAACTAAATACCCCTGTCTCTCTGAGCAAAGATGCATCCAGAGAGAGAGAGGGCGGAAATATGGAAAGGGAGAAAGGAAGACGAAAAAAAGTTGCAAAGACAAAACGGTAAAAAAAAGGGGAAAAATAGAAAGAGGGTAAAAGGATAAGAAAAGAATAAATCAGAGCCATCAAACGATGCATGTGGTGAGCTGTCAATCACTTAAGGAGGATAAATTTAAGGTGCTAAAGTGCTAACAATTAGATAGAGATAAATGCCATTAGCAGGCTTCGATAAGTGGGCGATAATATTTGATCTACTATACGAATAATAATCTATTCTAAATTATAAAAAATTAAATAATAAATCATTATGAGATTTATTTCTTTAAGAATATATGACTTATAGCAAGTCGTTTTTCTCATAATAGCTCAAAAGCTGTTGTTGTGCTAGTAAAATCTTTTTGGGAAAATGCCACCAAAAACCCTGAACTATGCCTATTGGGATAATTTTACCCTGAACTTTTTTTTGTACCATAAAAAAACCCCAAATTATGCCCATTGGGACAATTTTACCATAAACTTTTTTTTGTACCACTAAAAACCCTAAACTATGCAACTTGGGACAATTTTACTTTGAATTTTTTCTTGTGCCACAAAAAACCTTAAACTATGTCACTTGAGACACATTTACCCCAAATTTTTTAACTAAAGGGTATTTTCGTCTTTTCCTTTTTTTTTCCTCTTCCCACCAGCAGAGGGGAGTCGGCGACAGCCACCCTCGCCGGCGGCGACGTCCGGCGAGGTTGGCCCACGCTGGGGAGGGTCACCCCCGACCGGGCGAGAGCCGCCCTCGCCGGATCTGGCGGGGAGGCCCTCCCCGGCGTCGGGCGAGGGTCACCCAAGTCGGGGAGGGCCGCCCTCGCATGAGTCGGGCGAGGGTCGCCCGCCGATCCGACGGGCGACCCTCGCCCGAGTCGGGAGGGCGCCCCCGCCGGATCCGGGGCGGCCCTCGCCCGACTCGGGAAGGGTCGCCCGCCACGGGCGAGGGTCGCTTGGTCGGGAGCGACCCTCCCCGGTGAGAGTCGCCCGCCATAGGCGAGGGCCACCCTCGCCGAACGCCGGCGTCGACAAGGGTGGTTGTCGCCGGCGCCGCTCCCCCTCTGGCCGGTGGGGAAGAAAAAAAAAATTAAAAAGAAGAAGGAAAAGATGAAAATGCCCTTCAGTTAAAAAATCTGGGTAAATGTGTCCCAAGTAATATAGTTCAGGGTTTTTCGTGGCACAAGAAAAAGTTCAGGATAAAATTGTCCCAAGTGACATAGTTTATGATTTTTTATGACACAAAAAAAAGTTTATGGTAAAATTGTCCTAAGGGGCATAATTTGGAGTTTTTTATGGCAAAAAAAAAAGTTTAGGGTAAAATTGTCCCAATGAGCATAGTTTGGGGTTTTTGGTGTCCTTTTCCCAATCTTTTTACTTTTATTCTTTTCCTTTTTTGCTATTTCAAAATTTTGCCCTTCTCCACTTTTCTACTCTATTCTCTCCCTCATTTCTCTCTCTCTCTCTCACCCATTTAAGAATTACTACAATCGCCTCTTCCATCGTCATTGCCATGTGGTGTATTCTCTTGTCTAATTTTTTTTCATGTACATAAGAAATTAGAGCGCGAATGATAACATTTTTTGGCAGAAATTGATTTTTGGAATATATATAGATTTTTCCATCTATATTCTTTGATGAGTTTATGAGTAAAAATAAGTGTTTAATAACGACATAAAATTTCTCTTTCCTGAGCGGCAACGATGAGGGAAGGGGCGATTATAGCCGGTGGCCCGATGACGAGGGAGGGGGCGGCAGCTAGCGGTGGGGGGAGACCAATGATGGTAGTGGGTAGTGGTGATCAGTGTGGGGCGAACGACTAAGGTTTAAGGAGAGACTCATTTAAATGAGAAGTAAAAAAGTAAAATAATTTATGATTTCTATTCCGAGAGATAGAAAACTGAAATTTTTTTTACTTTTTATTTATATTCCAAACTTATTTTTGGAATAGAATTCTATTCTAGAAATAGTAAAATAAAATTGTTTTATCAAACAGATCTCTATTCTAAAAATAAGTTTGAAATAGAAAAATAATTTTGAAGCAGAAATAGAATAGTTATCATAGACGTCCTTAACCGATTGAGTTATCGGTCACCATTTGGCATATTGCGCAACATGATGAATCCCGGATATTCCTCCCTTGGTAGCCCACTTTAGTGGTCTTAATAATGTCTACCGTATGGTAAAATTTTTCCAAGAACTTGTCACCCACGTAAACGGGCACCAAAGAGTTCTCAAAATCAATCTCGCAGCTGTTTTCTCTTCATCCGAGATTTTCTCCGGCAAAAACCATGACAATGGGAGGTCATGATTTCACCCACAGATGTCGGGGATTTCTCTTTTTGAGCTTTTGCTTGGAAGCTTCTCTCCCTCTACTTGCCAAAAGGATAAAGAAAAAAATTCGGACAGTGGGTTCTTCCATCATACAAAGTGAAGACATTACCGGAGGTATCAAGACGAATGGCACGCAGTATGCTGAAAAGAAACCGACCGAAATTGACGGCCATTGTCGAGGGGGCACTTCGAGACCATAACGTAATCTTTGTGGATGTTCTAGATGTCCCCCACTAAACTCCATCTCTATACGCACGTACTCAATACGTGCGTATATATTTTTAAATGGATTACCTTAACAAGCGCACGAAGGGCATTTGTTAAACGACCGATTAATAAAAATTTATAAGTTTCTCGACACTCTTGTTATCCGCATTTGTGCATGATCCGTGCCTTTGAATGATTCCTAGTTAAAATATGCTTAACTAGTGTCTTAAGGTATTCGTTAATGTTACCATTTAGTATTTAGATTATTAAAGTTTTGGTAAGACAGAAAAAAAAAGTGACTCTTTTATGTGCACATAAACAAGATAACATGTAATGACATATAGCTTTGTTTTTGTTTTAGTTTTTGGTAATCTATTTATGTTAGAGCAAGATCCTTTATGACAAAAATGTGAGATGGCAATCTATTTGGATCGATACAATTAGTTATCGTGTTAGTGAATTTTCAACTTAATAACTGGAAGTCACTACATACCAAAGTACTCTAGGCTAGAGCCATCTACCCATACTTGAACTCAACGGTTACGAGGCTTGGGGTGTACTATTGCCTTGAATTAGTTGAATCTTTGCGCTGGTGCCCCCGAATCATCAATAAAGAAAAGTAGAAGGAGATGGAACGTGAGGTGGTCAGGTGGGCAATACAAGAGCATAAGATGATTCAGTCCGTATTATGTCCCACCCCTATGTCACTCACTCTTGATTTACTTGGGCTTTTGTTACTGTACTTGGAGTCTTGGACTTATTTAAAGGCTCAGAGCTCCAGAAGGCCTAGCCCAAATTCTTCCTTGTAAGAATATCTTGGAGATAGCTCGACCTAGCTCGACCATTGCATTAGGGTCCGGAGCTTTGCACCCCCAAAACGATCGCTCGGCTTTCACCATTTTTCAAGAATAGGTCACTCGGCTTTGCTTTAAGATCACTTTCCACCGGCTCTTTCCGGGGACATCGATGAAAGCTGACACGAAGTTAATTGAAAGCTGAACTACAGTTTCTCCTCGACCATTAGTGAAAGATTTGACGTGAAAGCTAAGGCGATCACGAAACTGACTTTGAATGGACATGAAAGTAAAAGCAAGTGATTTGACCCGATAATTTTTTTTTTTATTCAGGGATGGAAAAGTTTGGGGGCCCTCAAAATTGAAGAGGATGTGCACTGGAAGAGAGACAGAGCTCAAGAGGGCTATTAAATTTTTTACCGGACAATTTGATTCATTCGCGTATTGGTACTTGATTTGTTCAATATATAGAGATTGATTTCGAAGGGAAGCAGAAGTAAGAAAGTTACTTTGGGAGTCCGAGATCAAGAAGCATTTATGTGGACTTGTCGATTAAATCTTCAATAATAATATTACTTCATCACATTATTGCTTTTTCGTATTTTTTTCTCTCCTATTTTTTTTTTCTTTTAGGCAAGGTGGTTTAATATCATCTACATGTAATTTTAACTAACAACATTAACGTGCAAAGAGAGTGAGAGAGAGTATTTAGATTTAGATGGATGTATTTATTTTTTCTATATCATTGTTGTTAATTGAATGTAAAAGATGTTAAAGTGTCTTGCCCACTAGAGACTAATTTAGTTACCACTAGTAACTAAAAGGACGTGACAAAAAGAAATGCAAAGGTGGAGTTGGAGTCACAGTTGAAAATAAAATTCCTTGCTTATTTCTTTCATTTAAAATAATACAAATTGTACATGAGTCTTTCATCTCACATGGCTCCTAAGCAATAACCTACATAATATGATGTGTTATATCGCATCAACAAGTTTGTGCATAAGATATTTTGCGTATGATATCTGCGCAGCAGTATCCACAACACTTTTGCAAGCTCCGCAGCAAAAAATAATATATTCTTTTAAAGATAGTTCCCATGGTATTGTACTAAGTTCTCTACAGCTTGGGGCTTTAACAGGCCTTATGAGAGATATCAATGGTTGATTTTTTTATAAGTTGCCATCCCCCCGGGTCATTTTAGCTATTGACATGCGAAGAGGTGAAGATATTCATTTATAGAATCAGATTCACAATTAAGAGAAATTTAAGTAAGACTTTTCAATTAAAATTATCTTCCTTAAACTCGGGTAAATTGTTCAAGTTTATAATAAAAAAAAAAATCAAAAAATTTCATAAACCTATAACATTTATGCTAATTCAATTAAAAACTTTTCAATTTGCCAATTTAGTCATTCAGGTCAATTTTTATTGATAATCACCGATATAGACGTTGATCATGCAAAATAAGATGTTTAATGCTGATATGTACAATTTTTTTAACCTTTTAAATATTTTTATTTTTTCTTTTCAATTTTCATCTTTACCTTACCAATTTCAGCAAGGGCTGTTGGCTGATACTCACCAACCATAAAGTAAGGGCTAACGATCCTCATTGACCCTCGAGTACAGCCCTCACCCAATTGCTTGTGAGGTCACTGGGCTTAGAAGAAAAGGAAAAAAGTATTAAAAAATTAGAAAATTTTTAAAAAATTATAAAAATTGTTCACTTTAATGTTGGCTATAGCGTCGCCGAAGTCACGTGAAATGGCTAAGGTCTACATCAATGATTTTGACCAAATTAGCCGAAATGACTAGATTGTAAAATCTTTCATAGGTTTATAACTAAATTAGCAAAATTAAAAAAGATTTACGACTTAATTGACAAAATTGCAATGAATTTATAATTTTTTTTATAATTTCCCGTAAGCTCATTTGTCCCTACATGATGAACTATGACAATGTATAAGAAAGTGAGCACTGTACATATAATTTAGGATTTAGGATTCAGAAATTTACATGAACATTGTCAAATAAGAGGGTACGAAGTTCATAGCTAGGTAAATATCAATCTTTCCTAGTTACCACCGAGGTCCAACCACACGAACATGTCCATTTATCTAGATGCCCGCGATGCACGGGTGCGTTCTTTCCGGCTACTAACACTCCTCGTCCGAGCACATGCCATGCCGCGACTGAGAGGGTACCTAGATGCTCCCGATCGCCCGAAGTCAAGTCGCGTAGAAATTATATGAAGATACAACGCACAAGAGAAGCCGTCGTCGTCGTCGTTATGTGGTAAAAAGTCAATTTCAGTGGGCGCTAAGCACGGTTATTATCTCCATTAAAAGTGCTCGTGATTTGAGGGTGAATGACGGGTAATAATGATCGAGAGCTGGGAATCAAAGTCAAGCGATGTACGTTCGCCAGAGAAGCCACTTTGGCAGTGCTAGGCCTGTCCCATTGGAGGGAAATTTCCCGACTTTTTGACCAGCGTTCCGAACCCATTTTTGGGTCCGTGAAATGCCTTAGATGCATCGCGTGTAACTTTTCTTCGCTAGGAATTACTATAGACAAGAACGAAAATCGGACATGAGAGCCCCGTCGTGTGCGGTTTCTAGTTCTTCGTCCGTTCTTGGACTCTGTTTGTAGGTGCTTGAGAGGCTTTATGGGATACAACGAGGATACATATGTGCATACATATCTATTGCAACTTATAGATCGGGTCAGTTATACGAAGAGATGACAGTGATTCCGCAGTGGTTGGAAGGAACGGAGTGGAGAAAACGAAAAAGATTATCTAAAAAGTCATAAATATATTATATCTTTGTCAATTCAGTCATAAATATTTTGTTTATGTTTTGCAAATTAAGTCAATACGTCCAATTTTGGTCATAAATCACTACGTAAATGTCGGTCGTCATATTTAACATGATCGGTGTTGACATGAATACTTTTTAATAATATTTTAATATTTTTGAATTCTTTTTCCTTTTCTCTTCTCTTTTTTTCTTTTCCTTTTCCCTCCACTGGCCCTTGTCAATGGTTAATGGAGGTCGTCAGCCATAGACGAGGGCCCCCATCAATGGATCAAGTGAGGGATGCTCTTGCCAGACCCTAGTGAGGGTTGCTCTTGCTTGATCTAGCGAAGGGCCACCCTCACTCACCCTAGGCAAAAGCAACCCCCACTTGAGGATGGCCCTCACCTGATTTCACAAGGGCAGTCCTTGCTTGAGGCAAGGGAGGAAAAAAGGGAAAAAGAAAAAAAAGGAATAAAAATTAGTTGAATGGAAAAAAATGCGATAAAAAGGAATTGAAATTAAAATGTTCAAATGAACTCAATTGGAAAAATGACTTTTTGGATAATTTTCCCAAAAGATTGCATATGACTCGATTGAATATGCAAATTAAAATGATCTTAAGGATGAAGATAAAAATGCAATAAATTTATAATTTTTGGATAATTTTCCCAAAAGAATTGCGATTATGATTGCTTCTAGAATTGAATATCCATTGCTAAGCTCGGACAATCTTAGATTGAGGTCAATCAGAAGTGGTCTCTCCTTCATCTATCTTTCCTGCCCGCGTTGCCGCCTCGGTGGTCTAGGGCACCGGAAAGGAATGTTGATCAGACAGAGGATGAAGACGGTGGACAGTGCTCGTCCCAACCATATCTGTCGTATTGTCGTGGCTGAAGGCAACCATGGTGGAGGAAATGATGGTTGTGCTTGGAAGAGTCCAAAGAGTAGATAGAAAGCCACCGTTGGGGAGTGAGTTAACGTTGTTTCGGATTAAGAAATCGACACGGAGACGTGTATCCAACGGTCTAATGAACCGAGGATGATGGATGATACAAGGGATGGTGAGAACATGTCTCTCCCAAAGTGAAAATAAGAGAAAAATAGAGAGTAAAGAGAAATTCTTATTGTGGCTCCTAGTCTCCATATGAAGAGATTTTGCAAATATCAAAAAATCGAGTGATGTTAAGACTTGGTCCGACATGGAGTGATCTCATTAATCATAACAAGGTGATAATCATGTGTGAAGGGTTGTTGATTTATGAACGTCATTGGTAGCATTGGCTTGTATTGCCCTACCATACTTCCCTATAGAATGCGGGGTTCAATTTATCCTTGCCTTATTTGTGGTGCTAATAACTGTGCTAGAAGTTGCAGTTAGTTTGAAACCTCTTCCTCAATGATCACTCTCCATTCCTGTTAGATCGAGTATGGGTCTTGGACCATGCACCTATTAAAGGAGTTTCTAATATCATTTATAGCCTATTTCATGTGAGCTGAACCTTCAAAAGAAGTATTCTAAGTAATCACATAAGGTGGTGACCATTTGAAAGTGAGTCAGTATCTTCATCTTATATATAACTTTCCAGATATAATTAGAAAGTCGGTTTACAAGCTTTAACTAAAAAATACACCCAAATCGTGCTACCGTATAGCTCAGTCTCTCTGCATCCATGGTAAACCCCCGAAAATTTTCAAGTGAGGATGTCCATGGAAATCTCATTGGCCGAACTGAAAACCAAAGACTGAAAACACCCAATTTCATTTCGAGTCAACGTTCAACAAGCTCATCCATAGGCTATATACTAAAGTCACTACCAGAGCCACCTAAATAAACAATAGCGACATCCCACAGCACAAATTATATTCTCCTAGGACGAATTCGATGCACGATAATGATGGATCCGATGAATGAATCCATAAAAAAAGACACTAAATGGACTTCAAGTCAACCAAGATGTCTGAGCTGTGAGCCATTGCCCTTCCAAATGCATTATTTAAACCCACAAACCCTAGCATGGTAAGTATTGAACTCTTCTCCTCCTTCGCACGCCAACCGATATTCCCCCTAAAAATAGCATCAAAGACAGACCTGAATTCATCTCAATATGGAGCTGAGCTTCCTCTCTATCTCCTTAGTAGTTGCTCTCGCCATCTTGCGTTTCTCATCTTTCGCCCACTCACAGCAACCTTACATCGGCAGGAACACCACTGTTTGTTCCAAGACCAACGACTCTTCCTCTCCTGCTCTGGGCTACACATGCAACGGCCTGAACAGGACTTGCCAAGCCTACCTCATTTACCGTTCCAATCCGCCCTATGACACCGTCCCGTCAATAGCCCGGCTCCTGGCCTCCAACCCGTCTCAGCTCTCCGCCATAAACAAGGTCGCTCCAAACGCGACGTTCCCGGCCAAGAAGATGGTGATAGTCCCCGTGAATTGCTCCTGCTCAGGTCGGTACTACCAGGTAAACGCCACCTACTCGATTAGGCAGGGAGACAATTATTACATTATTGTCAATAGCACTTACGAAGGCCTCACGACGTGCCGCGCCATCAAGAGTCAAAACGTCATCGAGACCGTGGAGTTATACAGCCAAGATCTTACCATTCCGATCCGTTGCGCTTGTCCTACCAAGAACCAAACTGACCTCGGCTTCAAGTATCTGTTGAGCTATGTCGTTGCCGAGGGAAACTATGTTGCGACAATTAGCAACCGGTTCCGTGCTAGCGGTACTAGCGTCTTGAGGACGTTGGAAGCAAACGGTCTTTCCGAGGAATTCTCAACGATCCGTCCCTTCACCACTCTGCTAGTTCCCCTTCGAAGCCCGCCTTTGAGTAATCAAACGCCTCTCCCGCCTCCCCCGCCACCGGGCCAACCTACGTCACCTCCGCCACAATCGCCGAGTCCACCTGCTTCGTCATCGAATAGTAGTTTGAGAAACAAATGGCTATTTGCAATTGCTGGTTTGCTCGTCGGAGCTGCTTGTGCATTGGCAATCGGCAGTGGCATTATTTTCTGCACATCTTTTCGCCGCAAAAATGTGCGACATGCCGCGACTATTGTCCCTAAAGATTCCGAGAGCGGGAAACCGATTGTGGAGGGAGCGGAAGAGTCTCATGGACTGATGCAGACCATACATGGCATAGCTCAGTCCATCAAAGTGTACAGTTTCGAAGAACTGCAACTGGCGACTGGTGACTTTAGTCCTAGCTGCTGGATTAAAGGGTCGGTCCACCGGGGGGAGATCGACGGTTGCTTTGTCGCTATCAAGAAAGTGAGTGGCGACGCGATCAAGGAAATCAACCTTTTCAAGAAGATCAACCACTTCAACATCGTTCGCCTTGCAGGGATTTGCTTCAACGACGGGGACTGGTACTTCGTCTATGACTTCGCTTCTCATGGACCGTTAAGTGACTGGATTTACAATCCACAAAGTGATGGTAAAACCGTCTTGAGTTGGACTCA
Organism: Corymbia maculata; assembly: GCA_014182735.1. Classification (NCBI taxonomy): domain Eukaryota; kingdom Viridiplantae; phylum Streptophyta; class Magnoliopsida; order Myrtales; family Myrtaceae; genus Corymbia; species Corymbia maculata. Next base: position 13,808,484 of record CM024689.1, read on the forward strand.
AAGAGTTCAAATTGCCCTTGATGTGGCCACCGGCCTGAACTATCTCCACAGCTTCACACACCCTCCTCAGATCCACAAGAACATCACGAGCGACAATGTCCTTCTCGACTGCGACTTCCGGGCCAAGATAACGAATTTGGGCATGGCAAGGTCGGCAGAAGGTGACGAGGGCCGGTTCGCCTTGACAAGCCACATCATCGGGACGAAAGGTTACATGGCCCCAGAGTACTTGGAGAACGGTCTGGTCTCCACTGCGCTTGACGTCTACGCCTTCGGGGTCCTCGCGATGGAAATGATCACGGGGAAAGAGGCGGAGTTGTTGACTAGGGAGGAGAGCTCGAATCTGTACCAAGCCCTGGACGTGGTGGTCCTAGAGGACAGCATGACTGAAAGGTTGGCGGACTTGATTGATCCTTCCTTGGGAGGACGTTATCCTTCGAATCTGGCGGCTTTCATGATCGGGACCATCCGATGTTGCCTGAAGAAGAACGCGGCTGATCGTCCCGACATGAACGAGATCGTGCAGCATCTATCTGGGTTTTTGGCATCCAGCATCAATTGGGAATCTTCCAACAACGTGAATTGATAAAAACAAGTTTCTTGTATCCATGCATAGTCGTTCCACTTTCTTAATCTTCTCGATATTGTGGTGATATCTATATTTCTAAGTCGAAACATAATCCTGTCTCAATTTCCCCAATTACCTCACTTTTTGTTCTCTTATAGCCACTCATATCATAAATAATCATCCACCTTTCTCTCTCTCTCTCTTCTCGCTTTTAGACTTCTAATTTATGTTTATCTCACTCTCATCTTCTTCCTCTATCTTGTTCTTGCAACATATATAAATAGATAAAGGTAATGAGATGTAAAGGGTAAGACAGGTAACCACTCGGATTAACCAATCTCCATGCTTAGTTCTCCTGAAATTCGGTCAAAATAAGGCGACTCTCTTTTTGAGTGTTGGAATGTACATGCGAATGCCATTAGAAAAGTTTCAGAAGGCAGGTGAAGAATTAGAGCCTCGCTTGCCTTACACATTGCAGAGGTTTCTCCTTCAGCAAGGCAATTAAATAATCTCACGACATAAAACCTTGAATGCAAAGTTGATTGTAGTAAGAGGGGAAAATTACCAAAATAGTCATAAACATATTATAATTATGCCGATTTAGTTTTAAACTTATTTTTTTGTCAAATTGAATCTTAAACCTTTTGTAATTATGCCAGTTTGGTCCATCTGGCCAAATTTGGTCGGCCAACATGGATATGGCTGTTAACACCTAAATTTTGACTAAGTGTTAAAATTTAAATTGCCTAGAAAATTAGGAATTAATTTGGCCCTAACAAAAAGGATTTTCACACCACCTAAATATTAATGTTATTTACCTTTACTAAATTTTATTTTCCATTATTTTACACTATTTTTCGGATAATAATAATTATTATTATTTTAAAAAAAAGAGAGGAGGGAGGCCCACGCGGACTGGGCCTTTGCGCCAGCCCCTTTTTGGTTTTTATATTTTATGGGTTTGGGCCCATTCGGCCCCCTCACCCTCACGGCCCGGCCCTCTCCATCTTCTTCTTCTTCTTCCCTTCTTCTTCTTCCCTGCACGCGTGAAGCAGCAGAGCGGAGCAGCGAGGAAGCCATGGCCGGCGACGGATGGGACGCTTCGCGGGCGCCATTAATGCCGCCGAGTGGAGCAGCGCGAGATCCGGCGAAGAATCCGGACGTCTTCAATGCGACGCCGGTTCGGCCATGAGGGAGACCGGCCAGCGTACCGTCGACCAGCGGCCAAGCCCTCCGTCGACCGGGCCCTCTTCGGCCTATAAATAGAGGCGACCAGAAGCAGCTGAGGGCAGGCAGAAATCCGAAGAGAGAAGAGAGATCTGAGGAGGGCAGAGGAGGAGCGAGCTCAGAGGGCTTCCCCGGAGAGACATCCGGAGAGGTCTGAGAGTGAGCAAATCCGAGAGAGAGAGAGAAATCGGAGGCAAGCGGGGCGGAGGCAGATCTGCCGCGAGAGAAACAGATCTGAGAGAGAAGAGAGAAAGAAACTGAGAGAGAGATTTGAGAGAGCGAGAGTCACGAGGGTGATACCAGAGAGAGGTGGTTGCTCGGCCGAGTCCCGCCGCCGCGTGCGGCGCTGGTTGCTCGGCCCGACGCCACCACTATTCAACCATCCCCCGTCACCACACCAGCCCGACGCCACCACCGCTGCTCTGCCGCCCCCGACGCCGCCTGCTCACGCCGCTCCGCCGACGACCATGCCCGAAGCCGTCGCTGTTCTGTCCCGCGACGACGGAGCCGCTCGCGGATCTCGGCTGAACCTCACGCCGTCCCTGCTGCCGACCGCCGTCGTCCCTGGTGCCACCCGCCGTTCCGTCATTCCGGCCGCTGGTCTCGCGACGGTCGCTGCCGCTCGCCGTGGCCGGACTGGGGCCCGCTCGGCCATCCCCCTTCAGCGCCGCGGAGGGGCTGTAACAGAGAGGGAGGCGCAAGTCGGGTCGAAGCCGGGTCGGGCACGAAGACCCGGTGGACCCTTTAGGATTTGATTTTTGGGCCGGGATAAGTCAGGCCTGTCGGGCCTCTCTGTCTTCGGGCTGAACCTGTTTTGTTTTAATAAATGGGCTTGACTAATTATTTCTATTTGTTTCAGGTACTCCCCGCGGGCCAAGCAAATTTGGCCCATTAGCCTTCAGCCCAGCCGAGGGGCCCAGGGACCGGGAACCCGAGCTGGCCCAGACCGGGCCGGATCCGAGAGACCGACCCGATCCGTCTAGAATATAATATTATTATTATATTATTAAAAAATAAAAGCAAAAATAATATAATATTTTTTTATATTTTCTAAAAAGTAGAAAATTAGAAAAATATGTTTTATTTTTCAAAAAATCAGAAAATTCCAGAAATATTTTATAAAAATCAGAAAATTCGAAAAATATGTTTTATTTTCCAAAAATCAGAAGAACCCCAAAATATTCTATATTTTCAGGAAATCATAAAATCAATAAATATCTTATATTTTCCAAAAAAGGGGAAAAAGCCAAAAAATGTTTGTTTCAACAATGCATGGAAAAATCCTTGAAAATTTAAAAATATATCAAACTTGATGGTTTAAACAAGATTAGGTACCGAATGGCATTAGTGATTAACTAGTGTAATCAAGTCCCGATTCTAATTTCTCTCGGTTTTCGCAAGAATAATCCAATATTTTACTTGGATTTCTAATCGACTCATCCCGAACTGATTAGTGGTGACTTATTTTTAAATGAAATCGAATTGCAGGTTAAAAACTTGACCCTTAAGTCGTGAATTGGTTGGCTTGGGAGAGCCCAGGCTAAAGCCCTGATGAAAGGCCTTCAAGTGAGCTATTAGCCTCCCGGGACGCGAGGGGGAGGTCGCGACAATGGCCGATAGTAATTTTTAATAATATATATTTTTGAATTATTTTATTAATTATATTATATTTTTTCTTCTTTTTTTTTCTCTCTCCTCCTTCTTGCTTAAAGCTCCAGCGATCGACTAGAGGGGAGGGCTGGGCCAACCGGTCGCCCGACTGTGACTTTCAAATTCCAAGGGGTTGTTCGTAAGTGGGATTGCTTCTTTCTGGTTCTTTTGCCATGCACTCGACCGACATCGTGAGAAGAATCTTAGACAAGAGCTCATGGGGACACGTTCTTTCTCCCAAACTTTGGCACCATGCATTTGCAGCCACTCCTTTTACCTTTGATGTACGAGAGAGATTAGGGTCTTGGGGACCAATTTAGATAGCCCGGGGAATGGATCGTTGCTTTGAAAAGCTTTGTTGCTCTTCCGATGACCCCTTCAACATTCCTGTTCATGGAGGCGCTCGAGATTTACAGGTCTACGAAAAAGATTTCAATTTTGAAGTGACTTAAAAAAAGTTAGTGACATTATTAAAGGTAATCGTGTTGGTTTAAAGTTACATAACACATGAAACACGTCAAAGGGCGAAAGCACAATTAAATTGAATTGAATCGCGTTTTCACACTTGCTTTGAGATGCCCTGTTCACTGTTAAATTTAATCGAAAAAGAAGGGATGATAGAGGACATATTCATCGTTTTTGGTAGGGTGTAGTGGAAATGATAGGACTAAATCAATAAAGAAGAAGATCCCCCAAATGTGCTGTTAAAAATAGGGGTATGCAACAGGAACTACCCAACTGGGAAACCGCCCAAACCGGATTGGACCGGCCGATTTTGGGCGGATCCTGAAGCCGACTATCCAATTCCCGGTTCCCATTCTTGGAACCGATGGCCAGTTGGTCCGGTTTCCAATTCCAAGGTGGGAACCAGACCGATTGGACCGGATCAGTAGTTTTTAATATATATATTTGAAAGTTTCTTAAGAATTCTAAAAAAGAAAAAGGAAATTCTTCAGAGTGTTAGGAAAATAAAATTACATGTAAATTAAAAGGACAAATCGATAAAGTAGTGTATAAACGAAGTAAGTTGTCTTTGAAAACATACCCTAACATTAACAATTTTTTTCCCAAAAAAGAAAATTACCGATTCCACTAGACTGGACTAGACCGGTTAGTCAACCCAGTTCCCAGTTCTAGGACCGGCCGGTCCACGGTCCTAGAATTTGGGAACTGATCCTCCCAGTCTGGTTCCTGGTTCCACATTGGAATCGACCAAACCGGGAACCGATCACTCCTAGTTGAAAAGGTCTTAGGACTATGACAAAAAAAAAGGGTCTTACAGTGGTGGGGAAACATATGAACCTTCCCAAATACAATAATTTAATCCTTTGACACACCTAAGACCAATTCAAGAATCAAATGGTTTTGGCCAACAGGTGTCCCAAATCGAAATAAGTCATGTTTGGTCCTAATATGGTATAATAATGTTCATATTGTAGCTTTCTAAAAATAAAATCTATCTTAAATCAATTGCACCCCAAAATGAGAAAATGGTTTCAAGCAAGCAAAAGCATCTTCATCAAAATCTTGGCAACCATGCGAATCGGTCAAAATATTAGGGTTCCTCTCACCTGTGCTTGTCCCACCATGGGCCAAAACGGCGTTGGTGTGAAGTACCTATTTACTTACATAATCTTTAAAGGATATGACATTCTCAATAACGTCGAAATGTTTGCCCAATTTGGTGTGCATACTAGAATTACACAAGAAGCCAATGGAAGTACTAAACAAAACCCTGTGATTTATCCTTATAGTAGGGCATCAGTTTCGACGCAGCAACCTCCCTCCGGCCCCCAAAATTTTATCATCTCCGGTACCTTCGCCACCACCTAAGTCCAGTTCAAAACATAATCGTGTTTCGATTCCTCTTGGGCTGATTAGCAGCCTGGGTGGTTTAGGGGCAACGATCAAGGTCACCGTGGCTTTTCAGTTTTGCCATACATGCAATATCATGTTCAACCCGAAGCCATGATCCGAGAAGCACCAATATTTAGATGGATAATTTGCACAATGGCTAAAATTGACTAGGTCAATAATCTGTTCACTCCAATCCTCTGTAGATTGAATATCATCAGATGTGCTTCGTAGTCTTGAAGGCGAGGCCATGGGCCCAATACCCAAATGCATCCACAAGTCTAGGGATACTCTCATTTCAAGAGTTCTTTGGACTATGCTATCCCTCTCCATCCAAAGTTGTTGCCAATTCATTCAAGACAGTTTGAAGGATTGCAGTATGGATATTCCAGTTCTTTGTGAAGAGCAATTTGTTTTAGAAGCTTTTACATGTGGGTGTCTCGTGCTAGTTGTCGGTGTTGAAGTAACAATTCCCGATGTATCTGTGAATAGAAATTTGATGGAAGGACTTACTTTGTCACTGGAGAATTATACGAGGATTAGAATTATAATCGGACAAAGTACGAGGATAAAAAATGAAACTTACCAAAATCACAGGAGTCAAAACTGTAATATCCTCTTCTTTTAAAATGAGATACCTGGATTCATTCAATAATGCAGCCCATGTGGCCTCAATCTTAGCTTTGAGAATTTGAATAGATTGCTCTCATGAAATGAAGCCCTAGCAACTCACGTGGTAATGGAATCTTTGGCACTATGGTGCATCTGTATCATAAAAACCTCAAGATTTGAAAATTATTTCTGAAAAAATAATTATTTGTATCACTTATAAAAATACATGAATGAAAATTATTTTATTCGCCTATGGAAATAGTATGACAATTATATTTTCAATTGCTTAATTTTTCTAATTGATATAACCAAATTCTTCAACAAATCTTTTTCCAATTTTAAATTTTCCATGAAACAAATGCACTTTAAGACTCTATTTGTTTCACGAAAAATAATATTTTGAAAAATATTTTTCAGATTTTCCAACATTCATTTCTAATCGATATAACCAAATTCTTCCTTGTAAGGATATCTTGAACATAGCTCGACCATTGCATTAGGATTCAGAGCTTTGCGCCCCCAAAACGTTCACTCGACTTTCACCATTTTTCGAGATAATGTCACTCAGCTTTACTTTTCGATTACTTTCCACCGGAGGGGACATCGATGAAAGCTGATATGAAGTTAAGTGGAAAGCTGAACTACAGTTTCTCCTTGACCATCAGTGAAAGATCTGACGTGAAAGTTAAGGCGATTACGAAACTACTATTTTGACAAAGTCCCAGTGGGTCATTGAATGGACGTGAAAGTAAAAGCGAGTGATTTAACCCGGAAAAGATTTTGGATTCAGCGATGGAATTGTTTGGGGGCCCTCGAAAGTGAAGAGGATATACATTGGAATGGAAGAGAGAGAGAGTTCAAGAGGCCAAAGTTTTTTACAGGATAATCTAATTCTTTTGCGTATTGGTTCTTGATTTGCTTAATATTTAGAGTTTGATTTCGAAGGGAAGCAGAGGCAAGAAACTTACTTTAGGAGTTCGAGATCAAGAAGCATTTATACAGACTTGTAGATTAGATCTTCAATAATAATATTGCTTTGTTACATTATTGCTTATCTATATCTTTCTTTTTTTCTCTCTTATTTTTTTCTTTTAGGCAAGGTGGTTTAAGATCATCTACACATAACTTTAACTAATAACATATAAGAGTGTGTAAGCAGACTGGATTTACCCAGGAATCAGACTAGCCCACTAGGAAAATGGATTTAGGAATATGTTCTTGTTTAAATTGGTCCGGGAATATGTTCCATTTTTTGAGAACTGGTTCCAAGGGAATGCCCTTTCAGGAACTAAAATAGTTTTGGAATCGGTTCTTACTTTAAAAAAAAAAAGAGAAATCCTAATTTTACCGTCTTGAATATTGAGAGTTTTGCTTAGAAATGAATATTTAACTTTGCAATTTCTTATTTGGATTTTTTTCTAACACAACATGTAGGAGAAATAGTCTTAATCTCAATTCATTTTTCTATTTATTATATTTGTTTCAGATAGATACCATCTGATGTTGTTTAAGAACTAACATTATACCATTATGGAGTTATTGGCTCAATTTGTACGTTTAGTAAGAATTTTTTATGTGTGGAGTAATTGTTTAGGAATTTTGATTATCATATTCTGTAGTTCACAAGTTTAGGAAAATCAAATTGTTGTTTCCTTGTGTGTTTATGTAAAATCTAAAGCTATATAGAACATTTGATGGTTGTTTTTTGCTCTGGGCATTTATGAAAAATAGGTTCTTGGGTATACCCTAGAACCGGACTGGAAAAATAGAGTAGGCATCTAATACTTATAGGGTAAGGTATATGTTCCAAAAGTTGGGTCTAGGTCTGAAATCCACACACTTCATTATACTTCATTACCCCTAACAACATGATTTTAAAGTTATCTTCCTTAAACTCAAGGAAATTGTTCAAGTTTATAAGGGAAAAGTACCAAAAAAGTCCTAAGCCCATTACATTTATACTAATTCAATCATAAATCTTTCAATTTACCAATTTAATCATTCATGCCAATTTTTGCTGAAAATCACCGACCATGTCCAGCGAAGGTCGTCAGCCAATACTCACCAACCACAAAGGAGGGGCTGGCAACCCTTGCCGATCCCCAATTGTAGCCCTTGCCCAATGACTCATGAAGGTGCCGGGCTTAGAAAAACCAAAAAGGAAAAGAAGAGGAAAAAAGAAAAGAAAAAATGAAAAAAATGAAAAATTATTAAAAAATTATAAGAATTGTTCATGCTATCATGTCGGCTAGGCCACATAGGATTGCCAACGTCCATGTTAATGATTTCCAATCAAATTAGTCAAAAGGATTAGATTGAAAAATATTCCATAGGTTTATAGCTAAATTAGCCAAATTAAAAGGTTTTGAAGTCAATTGATAGAATTGTAATAAATTCATAGCTTTCTTTGTAATTTCCCACAAACTCATATGTCCCCACTTGATGAACTATGACAATGTGTTAGAAAGTGAGCACTGTGCATATAATATAGGATTTCAGATTCAGAAATTTGTATAAGCATTGTCAAATAAGAGGGTATGAGGTACATAGGTAAGTATCAATCTTTCCTTGTTGCCTCCGAGGTCCAACCACATGCACATGCCCATTTATCTAGATGCGTGCGATGCACGGATGCGTTCTTTCCGGCTATCAATACTACTTGTCTGAGCATATGCCATGCCACGACTGAGAGGTAGATAGATGCTCGCGATCGCTTGGAGTCAAGTCACGTAAAAATGATATGAAAATACAGCGCCCAAGAGAAGTCGTCGTCGTCGTGTGCCAGAAAGTCGATTTCAGTGAGCGCTAAGCACAATAATTTTCTCCATTAAAAAGTGCTTGTGATTCTAGAGTGATTGACGGGCAATGCTGCTCGAGACCTGGGAGTCAAAGTCAAGTGGTGTACCTTCGCCAGAAAAGCCACTTTGGCAGTGTTGGGCCTGTCCCACTGGAGGGAAATTTCCTGACTTTTGACCAGCGTTCCGATCCGAACCCTTCTTTGGGTCCGGGAAATGGCTTAAGATGCATCGCGTGACTTTCATCACAAGGAACTACAACAGACCAGAACAAAAATGTGATGTGAGACCCTGTCGTGTAGGGTTTCTAGCTCTTCGTCCGTTCTCGAATTCTCTTTGTACGCGCTTGGGAGGATTTATGGGATCCAGCAAGGGTATAGATGTGCGTACGGTATCTATTGCAACCTATAAATCAGGTCGGTTTTATGTAGAGATGGTCCAATTCAGCAGCGGTTGGGAAGAATGAAGCGTAGAAAATGAACAGGGAGATCATCCAAAAAATCATAAGCCTATTATATTTTTGTCAATTTAATTCGAAACTTTTTAATTATGTTAATTGAGTAATAAATATTTTTATATTTTATCAATTGAATTCATCTAATTAATTTTAGTCAAAAATCGTCGACATGGATGTTAGACGTCCTACGTGACACAACAAGCATTAAAATGGACAAAATTTTAAAATTTTAAAATTTTAATATTTTTTCCTAATTAATTAATTAATTATTTTTATTTTCTTCTCTTTTACATTTTTTTTCTTCAAGCAAGGATTGCTCTTGCCGGCCTCGAGTGAGGGCCACTCTCGTCGGCCCATGGTGAGGGTCACCTTCATTTGATCTAGTGAAGGGCTACCCTTCACCAAAGAAAGGGCTACCCTTGCCCAAGTTGGATGAGGGCGGCCATTGCTTGAGGCCGGTGGCCTCTATTAGTTATTGACGAGGCTCGACAATGTCTAGTGGAGGGAAAAAAAAAAGAAGAGAAAAGGGGAAAGAAGAAGAAGCAAAAAGTAAAGAAAAAGAAAAAATATTATATATTAAACATAATTAAAAATTATCAACGGCCGGTGTACGGATTTTAGTTCTTCATCCATTTCAAGATTCTCTTTGTATGTGCTTGGGAGGCTTTATCGGAGACGGCGAGGGCACGGATGTGCACGCAGTGTCTATCGCAACCTATAGTTTAAGCCGGTTTCACGGAGAGACGACACAATTCAACGGTTGGATGGAATGAAGTGTAGAAAAAGAATCGCATAGGACTGTTTCTACTGTCCCTACGATTGAGATAATGTTATCGTTCTGATTTTTCGCTTTTAAGTTATGACTATTGCATCACATGGATTGCAAAGAGATAGTGAGAAAATGGGGGTGCAAAACATAAAGTGACAGAGACACAGTCTTTCTCTGGACGATTGTTCAATCTCCTTCACACACTCTAAGAGATCCGTTTCTCCATTGCTAAGCTCGGACAATAATCTCAGATTGAGTTCAATCAGAGGTGGCCTCTCCCTCATCTATCTTCCCCACCTGCATCACGACCTCAGTGGTCAAGGGCGCCGGAAGGGAATGTCGACCAGACGAAGAGGATGAAGACGGTTGACGGTGCTCGTCCCGACCACATTGTATTGTCCTGGCCGAAGGCAACCATGGTGGAGGAAATGATGGTTGTGCTTGGAAGAGTCAAAAGAGTGGATAGAAAGCCACCGTGGGGAGTGAGTTAACGTTGTCTTGGATTAATAAATCAACACCGAGACGTAAAACAAACGGCACAATGAACAGAGGATGATGGATGATACAAGAGATGGCGAAAGCATGTCTCTCTCAAAAAGAGAATAAGAGAAAAATAGAGAGTAAAAGAGAGATTCTTATTGTGGCTCTGAGTCTCCGTCCCAAGAGATTTTGCAAATATCAAAAAATCAAGTGATGTTAAGACTTGGTCCAACGAGGAGTGATCTCAAAAATCATAATAAGTTGATAATCATGTGTGAATGAGTGTTGATTTATGAACGTCATCGGTAGTGTTGGCTTGTACTGCCCTAATGATACTCCCCCCACTGAATGCGTGGTCCAATTTATTTTTGCCTTTTTTGTGGGCCTATGACCATGCTAGGAGTTGCAACTTGTCCAAATCCTCTCCCTCAACTATCACTCCCTATTCCCTTAAGATTGAGTATGGGTCTTGAACCATGCACCTATTAAAAAGGCTTTTAATACCATTTGTAGCTTATTTAACATGGATTAAACATTCAAAAGGAGTACTCTGAATAACCACACAAGATGATGACTATTTAAAAGTGAGTGTTAGCTAATGATTACTAAACAACATCTCATCCATCTTATGCGAAACTTTCGAGATATAACTAGGAAGTCGGTCTAAAAGCTTTAACTAAAAAAGAAACACCCAAATCGTTCTACTCTATGGTTCAATCTCTCCGCTTCCATGGTAAACCTCCAAAATTTTTCAAGGAGGGATGTCCATGGAAATCTCACGGGCCGATTCTGAAAACCAAAGACTTAAAACACCCTTTTAATTTCGAGTCAACGTTCAACCAGCTCATAGGCTATATGCTAAAGTCACCACCAGAGCCGCCTACCTAAGCAATAGCGACATCCCACAGCCACAGGTTGCATTCTCCTAGGACAAATTCAATGAACGATAATGATGTATCTGATGAATGAATCCATAAAAAAAAGACACCGAATGGACTTTAAGTCAACCAAGCAAACAAGGTAATCTTCCTGCTGAGATCCTTGCCTCCCCTTGAGCTGTGACCTTCCGGGAAATTGCGCTTCCATACGCATTTTTAAACCCATAAACCCTAGCATGATAAGTATTCACCTCTTCTCCTCCTTCTCATCAAAGCCAGAACTGAATTCATCTCGATATGGAGCTGAGCTTCCTCTCTCTCTCCTTAGTAGTTGCTCTCGCCATCTTGCGTTTCTCATCTTTCGCCCACTCACAGCAACCTTACGTCAGCAGGGTTTGTTCCAACACCAACGACTCTTCCCCTCCTGCTCTGGGCTACACATGCAATGGCCTGAACAGGACTTGCCAAACCTACCTCATTTACCGATCCAATCCGCCCTATGACACCGTCCCATCGATCGCCCGGCTCCTGGCCTCCGACCCGTCTCAGCTCTCTGCCATAAACTCGGTCGCTCTGAATGCGACGTTCCCGGCCAACAAGATGGTGATAGTCCCCGTGAATTGCTCCTGTTCCGGTCGGCACTATCAGGCGAATGCCACGTACTCGATTAGGAAGGGAGACACTTACTACTTGATTGCCAATAGCACTTACGAAGGCCTCACGACGTGCAGGGCAATCAAGAGTCAAAACGACATTGAAACCGTGGAGTTATACAGCGGGGATCTCACCATTCCGATCCGTTGTGCTTGTCCTACCAAGAACCAAACCGACCGTGGCATTAAGTATCTGTTGAGCTATGTCATTGCCCAGGGAAACAATGTTGGGACAATTAGCGGACGGTTCGGTGCTAAAACCGCGAGGACGTTGGAAGCAAACGGTCTTACCGAGCAATCCTCAACGATCCAACCCTTCACCACTCTGCTAGTTCCCGTTCAAAGCCCGCCTTTGAGTAATCAAACAATAATACCTCCCTCGCCACCGGGCCAACCTACATCACCTCCGCCACAATCGCCGAATCCCCCTCCTCCATCACCGAATAGTAGTTTGAGAAACAAATGGCTATTTGCAAGTGCTGGTTTGCTCGTCGGAGCTGCTTGTGCATTGGCAATTGGCAGTGGCATTATTTTCTGCACCTTTTCTCGCCGCAAAAATGTGCAACATGCCGTGACTATTGTCCCTGAAGATTCCGAGACAAGTGCGAAACCGATCGCGGAGGGAGCGAAAGATTCTCAAGGACTGATGCAGACCATACATGGCATAGCTCAGTCCATCAAAGTGTACAGTTTCGAAGAACTACAACTGGCGACCAGTGACTTTAGTCCTAGCTACTGGATTAAAGGGTCCGTCCACAGGGGGGAGATCGACAGTTGCTCCGTTGCTATCAAGAAAGTGAGTGGCGACGCGATCAAGGAAATCAACCTTTTCAAGAAGATCAACCACTTCAACATCGTTCGCCTTGCAGGGATTTGCTTCAACGACGGGGACTGGTACTTCGTCTATGACTTTGCTTCTCATGGACCCTTAAGTGACTGGATTTACAACCCACAAGGTGATAGTAGAACCGTCTTGAGTTGGACTCAAAGAGTTCAAATTGCACTTGATGTGGCCACCGGCCTGACCTATCTCCACAGCTTCACACACCCTCCTCAGATCCACAAGAACATCACGAGCGATAACGTCCTACTCGACTGCGACTTCCGGGCCAAGATAACGAATTTGGGCATGGCGAGGTCGGCAGAAGGCGACGATGGCCAGTTCGCCTTGACAAGCCACATCATCGGGACGAAAGGTTACATGGCCCCAGAGTACTTGGAGAACGGTCTCGTCTCCACTGCACTTGACGTCTACGCTTTCGGGGTCCTCGCGATGGAAATGATCACGGGGAAAGAGGCGGAGTCGTTGACTAGGGAGGAGAGCTCGAATCTGTACCAAGCCCTGGACGAGGTGGTCCCAGAGGACAGCATGACTGAAAGGTTGGCGGACTTGATTGATCCTTCCTTGGGAGGACGTTATCCTTCGAATCTGGCGGCTTTCATGATCAGGACCATCCGATGTTGCCTGAAGAAGAACGCAGCTGATCGTCCCGGCATGGACGAGATCGTGCAGTATCTTTCTGGGTTGTTGGCATCCAGCATCAATTGGGAATCTTCCAACAACGTGAATTGATAAAAAAGAAGTTTCCTGTATCCATGCATGGTCATTCCTGTTAGAAATTAAACCAAATTCATCAGTGCCGATACTTTGATACTGAGACTATCGAGTTCTTGATACTTCGACACCGAGATCCCAGATTTGATACCGACGACTGTTTGATACCTGTATCGAAAAATAGTCTTGTTGCGTTACTTTTAATGGATTTAGTCATATTTTTATGCCATGACTGTTGGTATTTTTAGGTAAAATATAATGAGATATGGTGAGATATGGTATTGTTTTGTAAGTTTCTAGAGGTTTATCTTCTCTAGGGCACTATAGCTATATTTATGGAGGAGAGCAAATGTCATGTAACGAGTCTATAAACAAAGGAGTTTTGTAATTGATTTTATGAAAGGTGAAATAAAGTGAACTAAATAGAAAAGTCTATCTATCTCATTCTCTTCTTTACGTGAGTGTCGAGTGTTTTGCCTTTAAATTATCCCATCAAGATATTATAGATGTGCCTATGTCTTTTCAACAATTTCTCTTTCTTAATCTTGTCTTTATAGTGATGATAGCTATATTTCTAAGTTAAAACATAATCACATCTCATTTTTTAAATTTCCCGAATTACCTTTCTTTTAATTCTTTTATATCCACTCATATCATAATTAATCATCCACTTTTCTTTGTTCCTCTCCTCTCTCTTTTAGACTTCTTAATTTATGTCTGTCTCACTTTCATCTTCTTGCTCATCTTGTTCTTGAAACACATATAAATAGATAAAGGCAATGAGATGTAAAGGGTAAAACATGTAACCACTTGGATTAACCAATCTAGATGCTTAGTTCCCTTGAAATTTGGCCAAAATAAGGGGACTCTCTGTTGGAATGTTGGAATGCATGTGCAAGTTCCATTAGAAAAGTTTCACTAATAGAAGGAAGGTGAAGAATTAGAGCCTTGCTTGCTTTGCTCATTGCAAACCTTTTGCAGAGGTTTCTTCTTCAACAAGGCAATTGAATAATCTCACTACCTAAAACCTTGAATGCAAAGTTGATGGTGGTAAGAGTCCTAGGTAGACAAGGTTCATCGAGGTTAGGTCGACCCCTTTTTCATTTTTAATCTCAAAATCGAGTATGCGTTTCAAAGCTTCCAACCTCCATGGTCATAAACTCCCATCGCCCGCGGAGTAGCTTTGAATTTTATATTCAATTCGTCATCTAGTTTAACCCTTCTAATTAAAAAAAAGATGATGAGGGATGGTAAAATGTCCACAGGTTTAGTGGGGACATGCTTAGGTTATCTTTAGTACTCATATGACGAGTGCACGTCCCTTTTGGTGTTAAAGTCACCGGCAAGTTAATTTATCATCTTGACTGGAAAATCCTGACTTAGCCAGCTTGTGCTCTACAGTAAAGATCGGGCGACATTTTCTTGATACTTTATTCCATTCTTAAAAAATAAAGTGGCCCATTGAATCTTGCTTTCTCATGAAGACTTCTAGTTCGGGTCTTTCTCAAGCTAGGATAAACCCTAGATGGCAATCCTCTCTTTCTTCTTCGTGAATACTCTATGCTTTGATAAACAATGAAAGAAGATGAAAAGTATTGGTAATAGAAGATAGCGGGTGGCCGAATTTGGAAGGAAGACCCATGGAAGAATCTTATACAAGAGCTCATGTGGACACGTTCTTTCTCCCAAACTTTGGCGCCATGCATTTACAGCCGCTCCTTTTACTTTTCACGTACGACAAAGATTGGGGCCAAAGCTTTAAAAAGCTTTGTTGCTCTTCCGATGACCCCTCCAGCATTCTTGTTCATGGAGACGCTCATGATTCACAGGTCTACAAAAAAGATTTCAATTTTGAAGTGACTTAAAAAAAGTTAATTGACATTACTAAAGGTAATTGTGTTGATTTAAAGTTACAGAACACACGAAACACGCCCATGTCTAAGGCCAAAAGCACAATCAAACCAAATCGAGCCGAACCGCGTTTTCACACTTGCTTTGAGATGCTTTGTTCACTATTAAATTTAAGCAAAAAAGAAAAGGGTGATGGAGGACACATTCGTCGTTTTTGGCAGGGTGTATTGGAAATGACAGGACTAAATCAATAAAGAAGAAGACCCCCCAAATGCGTCATTGAAAAGGTCCTAGGACTATGACCAAAAAAAAAAAGGTCTTAGGATAATTGAGAAACATATGAACCTTTCCAGGTACAATAATTTAATCCTTTGACACGCCCAAGACCAATTCAAGAATCAAATGGTTTTGGCCAACAGGTTTTCCAAATTGAAATAAGTCACGTATTGGTCCTAATAGTATAATGTTCATATTGTAGTTTTCTAACCATAAAATCTATCTTAAATCAACTGCACCCCCGAATGAGAAAATGGTTTCAAGCAAGCAAAAGTATTTTCATCAAAATTTTGTCAACCATGCGAATTGGTCAAAAAATTAGGGTTCCTCTCATCTGGGCTTGTCCCACCATGGGCCAAAACGACGCTGGGGTGAAGTACCTATTTACTTGCACTATCTTTAGAGGATATGACATTCTCAATATCGTCGAAATGTTTACTAAATTTGATGTGGATACTAGAATTACACCAGAAGCTAATGGAAGTATTGAACAAAACCGTACTACTTCCGACGCAACAACCACCCTTAGGACCCCAGACTTCATCACCTCTGGTACCATCGCCGCCCCCTAAGTTCAGTTCAAAACATAATTATGTTTAAATTCCTCTTGGGCTGATTGGCGGCCTCGCCTGTTTAGGGGCAATGACCAAGGTCACCTCGACTTATCAGTTTTGCCATACATGGTAATATCGTGTTCAACCCGAAGCCACGATCCGAGAAGCACCATTTTTCGGATGGATGAGGTCATTAATGTGTTCACTCCAATCAACTGTAGGTCAAATATAATTAGATGTGCTTCAAAGTCTTGAAGGAGAGACCACGGGCCCAATGCCCAAATCCATCCACAAGTCTGGGGAAACTTTCACCTCAAGAGTTCTTTGGACTGTGCTATCCCTCTTCATCCAAAGTTGCTGCCAAGTCATTCGAGACAGTTTGAAGGATTGCGGTAGGGACATTCCGGTTCTTCTTCGCGAAGAGCAATTTGTCTTAGAAGCTTGTATATGTGGGTGTCACGTGTCGGTTGCTGGTGCTGACCTAATAATTTCTAACATATCCGTGAACAAAAAATTGATGGAAGGACTTAATTTGTCATTGGAGAACTATATGGGGATTAAAAACATAACCGGACAAAGTGTGAGGATCAAAAATGAAATTTACCAAAATCACAGGAGCCAAAAATGTAATTTCCTATTCTTTTAAAATGAGCTACCTGGATTTGTTTGAAAATGCGGCCCATGGGGCCTCAATATTAGCATTGAGAGTTTGAATAGAATGCTCTCAAGAAATGAAGCCCTAGATAGAAACTAACGCAGTAACGGAATCTTTGAAACCAAGGTTCTATTTATTTTATAAAAAATAAATGATTTGTAAAATAAATTCATAAAATTAATCATTTGCATCATCACTACTTATTTTAGTGTTGCAAAAATTAACTAATGATCAATGAGTTCAAATCATGATGAGACATTTTGTGGAGGATAAAATTTTCACACTAGCAAGGAATTTGTGAATATACTTTTTGTTGTGAAAATAAGTAGATATTTTTAAAAAAAAAATACGTGCTCCTTGGGAAAGAAATATCGCAAAATTTTAAAATACGTCCACTGCGCTTGACGTCTACGCCTTCGGGGTCCTCGCGATGGAAATGATCACGGGGAAAGAGGTGGAGTCGTTGACTAGAGAGGAGAGCTCGAATCTGTACCAAGCCCTGGACGAGGTGGTCCCAGAGGACAGCATGACTGAAAGGTTGGCGGACTTGATTGATCCTTCCTTGGGAGGACGTTATCCTTCGAATCTGAAGGCTTTCATGATCGGAACCATCCGATGTTGCCTGAAGAAGAACGCGGCTGATCGTCCCGACATGAACGAGATCGTGCAGTATCTATCTGGGTTCTTGGCATCCAGCATCAATTGAGAATCTTCCAACAACGTGAATTGATGAAAACAAGTTTCTTGTATCTTCTCGATGCGGTGATGATATCTATATGCTGAGTTGAAACATAATCCTGTCTCATTTTTAAATTTCCCCAATTACCTTTCTTTTAGTTCTCTTATATCCACTCATATAATAAATAATCATCCAACGTTCTCTCTCTCTCGCTTTTACACTTCTAATTTATGTTTGTCTCACTCTCATCTTCTTCCTCTATCTTGTTCTTGCAACGCATATAAATAGATAAAGGTAATGATGTGTAAAGGGTAAGACATGTAACCACTCGGATTAACCAATCTCCACGCTTAGTTCTCCTAAAATTCGGCCAAAATAAGGCGACTTTCTCTTGGAACGTTGGAATGTACGTGCAAGTTCCATTAGAAAAGTTTCACTAATAAAAGGCAGGTGAAGAATTAGAGCCTTGCTTGCTTTACACATTGCAAACCTTTTGCAGAGGTTTCTCCAGCAAGGCAATTAAATAATCTCACTGACACAAAACCTTGAATGCAAAGTTGATCGGGCTAAGAGGGGAAAATTACCAAAATATAAACCTATTATAATTATGTTGATTCGGTTCTAAACTTATTTTTTAATAATATTTTGCAATTATGCAAGTTCAGTCCATTTGGCCAAATTTGACCGACCGACATGAATATGGCCGATAGTAATTTTAATAATATTTTATTTTTTTGAATTATTTTATTAATTTTTCTATTTCCTCCTTCTTTCTTGGGCTCCAGTGATTGGCCAGAGGGGAGGGTGGGCCAGCTGGTCGCCCGACCGTGGCTTTCGAATTCCAAGGGGTTGTTCGTACGTGGGATTTCTTCTTTCTAGTTCTTTTGCCATGCACTCGACCGACATGGTGAGAAGAATCTTATACGAGAGTTCATGGGGACACATTCTTTCTCCCAGACTTTAGCGCCATGCATTTGCAGCCACTCCTTTTACCTTTCACGTACGAGAGAGATTAGGGTCCTGGGGACCAATCTAGATAGCCTGGGGAATGGATCATTGCTTTGGAAAGCTTTGTTGCTCTTCCGATGACCCCTCCAGCATTCCTGTTCATGGAGGCGCTCAAGATTTACAGGTCTACGAAAAAGATTTCAATTTTGAAGTGACTTAAAAAAAGTTAGTGACATTATTAAAGGTAATTGAGTTGGTTTTAAGTTACATAACACACGAAACACACTCACGTCAAAGGCCAAAAGCACAATTAAACTAAATCGAACCGCGTTTTCACACTTGCTTTGAGATTTGAGATGCCATGTTTGTTGGTAGTTTGTTTGTAAAACAAACCGAGAGGTGCCTTGTCCCACATTGAAAAGATGTGAGCGCGCACATGGACGAGATTTGGCACTAACCAATGATCATTCATTTTTATTTATTGAAAAATTCGGATTTATTTTTATAAAAATTAACCATAATGTTATATTGAAACAGTATTGACTGTTCGTGAAGAAGTTATGGTTATTTATTATTTATTATTTATTTATTTCGAATTTTCTATACGTGTCTTTTCATGACAACTTTTGAAATTATATTGGTTCAGTTTGCAACTCTCCCGAAGGGTTATATTGATTCATTTTATAACTTCTTTTGAAAAGTCACATCTATTCGTTGTGTAACTTCTTTCGAAGAGGTGTCTTTGTTTCTATATATGTATGTCATTTTTGAAAAACAATAGTTACAATTTTCGAGTCCTCTTCCAAAAAAACTGCAGTCAAGATTTTCTATTGTTTCCTAGAGAGACCTTGGAGAAATACTAGAATTGCTATCTAGTATTCTCATTTGAGACTTTGTTGTATCCTGGAGGAAATTTGCCGGTGACCATTAGCAACTTCGTGGGGCAAATAAATCCTTAAAGAAAGTGATATCACGCCTCAAAGTCCGTTGCGATTGCTCTATTGATTCGAATACACATTGACTTCATTGTTCTACCCAAGTACGAAGGCAATTTCTCCAACAATTTTAAGGATTTATTTTGCAACAATGGAGTCAGAATCAATCAAAGTCAAGTTTTGTTCGGCGCATATGTTTTGCTTTGCTGCCATGCAATTTTGCTCGAATCGCATCACTGCTGGGGATGAAGGATATTATGCAAACTGAGGATGGCATTAAGGATGTTATAAAGTCTTCTGGTGCCGTTGATGGGAGTCCCGACTCCAAGAGAAGATGACGGTTCGCAGATTTTGTTGGATTTCCTTCGCTTTGCGTCCGGGCAAAAGAATCATGGTGAAACTAGAACGCGCAAACGAAAGAGGAATATGCAGGGAACGGGTCATTTACCATGCCTGATTTGGAGCGCAATGCTGGTTCATCTACAACAACAGCGAGGGTCTTGCCAACGTCAATTACAACATCTTGGGGCTTGTGTGGCCTTGGATTAAGACGCAAGAAGTCAGGTTCGCCCATTACCTGATGCGGGCACCACATGCATGTGAAGGGGCCAAGTTCGTCAACATGGACGAGTTCTTTCACGTGCCAATAGGTCTGTTCCTTGACGGCTTCCAGTCAGACGCCCACGATCATCGCTCGTTGCTGTTGACCATAGTTTTGAAAGAGCACCGATCATGCTTTGTTTGTCTCCGCTTCACGGCCAAGAGCCTGAAGCGATTGGATCTCAGTCGAGACCTTTGTTCGTTGGCCATAAATGCAATCATCAATGATAACTAAAGCTTTTGTCGCCGATTCAATTGCCAATCTATTAACAAGGTAATATTTACTACACCGGCACACTCTGTTTTAATGAGAAAAGTATACAGAATAGCATGTTTTAGATTGGAATCGATTCGGTTCTATTTGAGATTGTGTTAGGCATACTTTTTCCAGAATATTGTTTCACCTTTCTGTGAGTGCTGGATTAATTCTTGGATATGCAAAATGTAAAAGTTAAATTGGGTGGAGATTATTTGTAAATAACCTTCATATGTTCATAAGGCATCACAATGCAGTCAGAACTATTGGATTAGCCTTCGTTAGATTGACTTTTTGTGATGACCCTCAACTAACTGAGAGGCTGCTCGTGCTAATTGAAACGAGTTTCTCTAGGTTAATTTCATGTGTTCTCTGAGCATGAGTTCGTTTTGTAAACATAAAGGTTACTACTTGTGACCGAGAGGGTCATGGGGTTGAGTCATCAAAACATTCTTGCAGTAGAGCAATGGAAATGTTGCATGTGATAAAGAAATGTTTCCCTGATTGTTGCAAAAGGGGAGTCTCTTGCAACGAGTCACTCTCATTGAATGTGCTGGAGGTGTGGCATGTAAGTACTATTGGAAATACCATGCTTGCATTCCATTGCTTGAAAGAGTGATTCTTCCTTGGGAAGTGATCAATGTTGTTTCTCTCGGTGTCTCTCAATAGAAACATTGAGTTATGGGTATCTTGTTGTTGATTCTGGTTATATGGCGAATCTCCTCGGCCGTATGGGTCATTTGGAAGAGGCTCATAATTCGATCAAGATTTGTTGGATTCTTGATTGTTAACTTATCCTTGACTGGAATTTTTGGAACCAATATGACTTGAGTCAATAAACTAAGAAGCATCTGACTTCCAATTTTAAAAAATGAAATATTTGGGTGAAGTAG
Source organism: Corymbia maculata (assembly GCA_014182735.1). NCBI lineage: Eukaryota > Viridiplantae > Streptophyta > Magnoliopsida > Myrtales > Myrtaceae > Corymbia > Corymbia maculata. Next base: position 13,829,629 of record CM024689.1, read on the forward strand.
ATACTTTCTTGGGTATTCAAGTTGAAAATATAGTGGGGGTTATTCTTTGAGCCAAATTGATTATGTGGAAAAGATGTTGAATAAATTTCAATATCTTAGGTTTTAAAGAAATGGATAATCCATTTGATTCATGGTAAAGGGTCTTTAGCATGAGTGCTATAGGGAATGTACGCGATGCACTGTATTGACCCGTTATTACTTATTCCTTGTGCAAATTGAGTACATTTCTTTGTAATCCAATTATAGAACATTAGAAAGGGTATTACCTGAATTTTGGTTATTTTAGTAAATCAAAAATTTGGGTGTGTTCTATATTAATTATATGACTGTATTATGAGAATGCATCGATACTAATTGGATTATAATTGTGAGAGATAAACAATTTACTGTTAAATTTAACCGAAAAAAGAAGGGATGATAGAGGACATATTCGTCATTTTTAATAGGGTGTAGTGGAAATGATAGGACTAAATCAATAAAGAAGAAGATCCCCCAAATGTGCTGTTGAAAATAGGGGTGTGTAATGGGAATCGTATATGTGCGGTATGTCCGATTCTATCGCTTAAAAGTACAAATTTAAAGCCGAGCTATTTGTTAAGGGTTTTGAGATACTTGCACGCTCGAAAGAGACCTTTATGTATGTATATTAAATGGAAATGTTGGCTGTATTTTTATTTTTATTTTTATGCTTTGATAGTTTGTAAAACCGTGCCTTTTTGGGCGGTTAACCAATGATCATTCATTTTTATTTATTGAAAAATTCGGATTTATTTTTATAAAAATTAACCATAATGTTATATTGAAACCGAATTTTCTATACGTGTCTTTTCATGACAACTTTTGAAATTATATTGGTTCGTTTGCAACTCTCCCGAAGGGTTATATTGATTCATTTTATCAGTGGAAATGATAGGACTAAATCAATAAAGAAGAAGATCCCCCAAATGCTGTTGAAAATAGGGGTGTGTAATGGGAATCGCCCAAACCAGACTAGACCGGCCGTTTTTGGGCGGTTCCCAAAGCCGGCGATCTAGTTCCTGGTTCCCATTCTTGGAACCGGTGGCCGGTCGATCCGGTTCCCGGTTCCAAAGTGAGAACTGGACCGGTAATTTTTAATATAAATATTTTAAAGTTTCTTAAGAATTTGAAAAAAAAAAAAAAATTCAGAGTCTTAGGAAAATACAATTACATGTAAATTAAAAGAATAAATCGATAAAGCAATGTAAAAACAAAGTGAGTTGTCTTTGAAAATGTACTCTAACATTAACAATTTTTTTCCCGAAAAAGAAAATTACCAATTCCATCAGGCGAATCAGATCGGACCGGTCAGTTGGCCCGATTCCTTATTCCAAGACTGGCCAGTCTAGTCCACGGTCCTAAAATTTGGGAACCGATTCTCCCGGTCCGGTTCCTAGTTCTACTTTGGAATCAGATCGAACCAGAAACTGATCACCCCTAGTTGAAAATGTTTTAAGACTATGAAAAAAAAAAAAAAAAGGGTCTTACGATGGTGGGGAAACATATGAACCTTCCCAGATACAATAAATCTTTTGACACACCCAAGACCAATTCAAGAATCAAATGGTTTTGGCCAATAGGTGTCCCAAATCGAAATAAGTCACGTATTGGTCCTACTATAGTATAATAATGTTCATATTGTAGCTTTTTCTACGCATAAAATCTATCTTAAATCAACTGCACCCTCGAATGAGAAAATGGTTTCAAGCAAGCAAAAGCATCTTCCTCAAAATCTTGGCAACCATGCGAATCGGTCAAAATATTAGGGTTCCTCTCACCTGTGCTTGTCCCACCATGGTTCAAAATGGCATTGGTGTGAAGTACCTATTTACTTACATAGTCTTTAAAGGATATGACATTCTCAATAATGTCGAAATGTTTGCCCAATTTGGTGTGCATACTAGAATTACACAAGAAGCCAATGGAAGTACTAAACAAAACCCTGTGATTTATCCTTATAGTAGGGCACCGGTTTCGACGCAACAACCTCCATCCGGCCCCCAAAATTTTATCACCTCTGGTACCTTCGCCACCACCTAAGTCCAGTTCAAAACATAATCGTGTTTCGATTCCTCTTGGGCTGATTAGCAGCCTGGCCGGTTTAGGGGCAACGATCAAGGTCACCGTGGCTTTTCAGGTTTGCCATACATGCAATATCGTGTTCAACCTGAAGCCATGATTCAAGAAGCACCAATATTCAGACGGATAATTTGCACGATGGCTAAAATTGATTAGGTCAATAATATGTTCACTTCAATCCTCTGTAGATCGAATATCATCAGATGTGCTTCGTAGTCTTGAAGGCGAGACCATGGGCCCAATACCCAAATGCATCCACAAGTTTGGGGAAACTCTCATTTCAAGAGTTCTTTGGACTGTGCTATCCCTCTCCATCCAAAGTTGTTGCCAAGTCATTCAAGACAGTTTGAAGGTTTGCAGTATGGATATTCCGGTTCTTTGTGAAGAGCAATTTGTTTTAGAAGCTTTTACATGTGGGTGTCATGTGCTAGTTGTTGGTGTTGAAGTAACAATTCCCGATGTATCTGTGAATAGAAATTTGATGGAAGGACTTACTTTGTCACTGGAGAATTATACGAGGATTAGAATTATAATCGGACAAAGTACGAGGATCAAAAATGAAACTTACCAAAATCACAGGAGTCAAAACTGTAATATCCTCTTCTTTTAAAATGAGATACCTGGATTCGTTCAATAATGCGGCCCGTGTGGCCTCAATATTAGCTTTGAGAATTTGAATAGATTGCTCTCATGAAATGAAGCCCTAGCAACTCATGTGGTAATGGAATCTTTGGCACTATGGTGCATCTGGATCATAAAAAACTCAAGATTTGAAAATTATTTTTGAAAAAATAATTGTTTACACTTATAAAAATACATGAATGAAAAATATTTTATTTGCCTATGGAAATAGTATGACAAGAATATTTTCAACTGATTAATTTTTCTAATCAATATAACCAAATTCTTCAGCAAATCTTTTTCCAATTTTAAATTTTCCATGAAACAAATACACCTTAAGACTATTCGTTTAACGGAAAATAACATTTTGGAAAATGTTTTCCTGATTTTCCGACATTCATTTCAAAGAAAATGAATTAGTTGGGGAAAACATTTTCCATTGAAGGAAAAAAAAAAAAACTTCTAAAATAGGGAAAAATACCTTCCATTTTTGAGAAAGAGGAAAACATTTTGCATATTTTCTTTCATGTCACTTTTTTTTACCAAACACTTTTTCCTTTTTTTCTTTTTTTCTTTTTAAAATTCGATTTTTAAATATTTTTAAATGTTTTCTTTTTATTTTTCCTTTTTTTTTTTATTTTTCATTTTCTTCTTCATTGGTTAGTCACCAGCCATGGCAACGGTCGGTGATCAGCCTCAAGTGTGTTGGAGCCTCGCCATAGGCCGATGAGGCTTGAGCTTGCCATATTTCAGCAAGATCGAGCCTTGCTTGATCAGGTGACCTAGGTGAAGTTTGAGCTACGCCTGAGGTCGCTAGAGGCGCTAACCTTTGGCAACCTCAAGTGAGGTTGGAGGCCCATCCTAAGTTGTTGGATTTGGCAAGGCCTAAGCTCAGCCTCACCAACTTGTGGCCTCTAGCTTGCCTGCAACTGCCACTTTGTGATTAGCAATCGACCAATGAAAAGAAGATAAAAAGGAAAAGAAAGAAAAGAAAAATTAATTTAAAAAATGATTTTTCAAAATATTAAAATTTGATTTAAAAATAAAATATTAAAAATAGTGTATGAAGGAAAATATTTTCCTTACCGGATAGCAACACTTCATTTTCATGTTTCAACTGAACATGAAAAAATAACTACATTTTCTTAGAAAATGGCTTCTTGAAAATATTTTCTAAAAATGCTAGATTTTCGATGAAACGAACGAGTTTAAGACTTCATAGAAAAATGAATAATTTTCTAAAAATATTTCTAAAAAAAATGATAGCTTGTATCACAATTGTTTGTCCTAGTGCTACAAAGATCGTGATTTAAGCCATATCAATAATGATCCATTAGTTAAATCACAAAGGACATTTTGTGGACAACAAAATTTTCACAAAAGCAAGGAATGTGTGAATATAGTTTTTGTTATGAAATAAATAGAGATTATTTCTTATATATGTAGGTGTTCCTTGGGAAAGAAATACAGCAAGATTTTATTTAAAGCATAAAATGAATATTACATATTTTCTCAAGATATTTAACAAATTGCTTTTGTGATGTATTGACATCGATAATAAAAGTCCCATCCATTCTTGCCAAGATAAAGAGGTGACTGTCAAGACAAGGTGAGAGTGTGCATCAAGACGGAAATCATTGTGTTCTTGAAGCGCAAGGTGAGGATACCGCCCAATGGAAGGAAGCTGTCTTAAGGGGCTTTCTTTAATTATCTGTTTGTTTTAATTTCACAGAGTTATGCGTCATTTACGTGATATAACATTGCATGCGTTTGTTTATAATCTGTGATCATGAATTTCAGGCTATATGTCGCATCATGTGCTGTGTTTTTTTTAAATCAGGGTCGCGCTAGCTTTGGGTCAAACGGTGAAATAGACAGATTGAGATCGATTTCAGGGTCCCCCCAAAGAAGAAGGAGAACAAGAACAAGAAGAAGACTTCCGAATAGTTCGATGTCTGTGAACCACGCTTTAGACAAAGCAACTGTGCTCATAAGCATCTTTAATGATCCCAGTTTGTAATGAAGCAGCATATATCCGACAGATATGCTTTGAAATGCATCAGATAAGCTTTTCGGCACATTCTTGAAATGGGCGGTCTGCCATGTTGCTGTTAACAGATCGCCTGATGACTAATTCAAACAGTCATGTTTTGTTTGATGGTATTTTCGATTTGATCTCTTCTCAAAACGCAGAAAGAAAGAAACGGTCATCATCAAGCTGGACAAGATATCGACAGCCAATCCTTCATTCATGAAAAGGGCGTTACACAAGGTTTCATTGTAAAAACAAAGAAAAGCAAGCTAAAAGGATTCATAGAACATCTTCCTTATGATAAATTTACTCTAAACTGATTTTTTTTATTATAAAAGACTCAGACCAGTACACTCATGACAAATTTATCCCAAACTAATTTTATTACTCTAAAAAAATCCTAAATTAGTACATTCATGACAAATTTACCATTTGTTAGTTGTTGACAAATTTAATTATTAAATTCATTGACCTAGATGACATATGGTGATGTGGCAAGTCCATGTGGAAATCTATAGAGAAGATATCACGAAAAGTCTTAAATCGATATATCTACAACAAATTTAATGGTGCTTCTCTTACATGACACTCATGACAAATTTGGGATTTTTTTATGTCATTAACTGTCACGGCCCGGGCGACGGTACGTGAGAAGAAGGGATGGCGGTGCATCTGTATCTCAGTCCTCGAATGTGTGCAAGGGAGGGGGGGACTTGTCTCCTGTCCCACATCGCTTAGGGGGGAATCATGGGCTAGTTTATAAGGAGGAGATCCCTCTCCTTTGAGTAACGTGTTTTAAAGCCGTGCGGGCCTCGACCGAAAGCGGACAATATTACTCAGTGAGCCTTAGGTGTGTAAGGTATCAAAGCTGACTCTCAATTGCGTGTGGGGCCACATCGAGGACCTTAAGGGGGGAGTCCTAGGGAGGGGGGACATGTCTCCTGTCCCACATCGCTTAGGGAGGGAATCCTAGGCTAGTTTATAAGGCTGGATCCTTTTCTCCTAAGTAACGTGTTTTAAAACTGTGCGGACTTTGGCTGAAAGCGGACAATATTACTTAACGAGACGTAGACTTAACACGTCACCATAATATGACACAAAAACTGTGCGAACTTTGGCTGAAAGCGGACAATATTACTCTCAGTGAGCCTCAGGTCCTTATATTAATCCTATGGATTTCCACGTAGACTTAACACGTCACCATAATATGTCACCTTGTGTCATCTACGTTAACAAATTTAACAATAAAATTTGATAGAAATTAATAGATGGTAAATTTATCATATATGTATCAATTTATGGTTTTTTGTGCTTAAAAAAATTAGTTTGAGGGATATATGTCATGATTACATTAGTTTGGGGTTTTTAGTGATAAAAAATTAATTCAGAATAAATTTATTATAAATATACCAGTTTGGGATTTTTTGATATTAACCCTTACTTATGTCCATGGACAAAAGCACACCCACTTTGAAAACCCATCGACCCTCTCTCACATGCACTCAAGCATTGTGCACACGTTTTGTAGATTGCACTCTTCGTCAAATAAGAAGTTTAGTGTGATGTCCAAAGCCTCACATTAATGTCGTGTATTCAAAAGTGTCTACATAAAGGAAAGGCCTTGTCGATGGACCCCATTGCAATCCAACAATGCAGCAATATTCATTCAGGAAGCTTTATAATCGTACTAGGAGTGTTTTAATTTTGGACATGCCACATAAGTTTCGTCAGAATTGATTGTGTTGTACCATATACTGTAATCGTATGATGATGATGATCCGTGATCTTTTTTGTTTTTGTTTTTGTTTTTGGCAATCTATTTGCGTTGGAACAAGATCCTTTATGACACAAATGTGAGATGGCAATCTATTTGGGTTGACACAATTACAATGTTAGTGAATTCTCAACTTAATAACTAGAAGTCACAGCATACCAAAGTGCTCTAGGCTAGAGCCATATACCCATTCTTGGACTCAACGGTTACGAGGCATCGGGGTGTACCATAGCCTTGAATTAGTTGAATCTCTGTGTTGGTATCCCCGAATCGTCAATAAAGAAAAGTAGAAGGAGATGGAACGTGAGGTGGTCAGGTGAGCAAAACAAGAGCATAAGACGATTCAGTCCGTATAATGTCCCACCTCTATGTGTTTTATGCACAAACTTGTTGATGCGATATAACGCATCATTATATGAGAGATCAATGGTTGATTTTTGTGTAAGTTGCCATCTTGCCATCCCCTAGGGGTGTTCAAAAAACCCATTCAACTCAATCCAAACATGACCCGAAAATGAAATAAATATGGTACATGTTTCAGGTCTTAATACTGTTTAGGTAATAATTATAAACACAAATGTAATACATGTTTTGAGTCAAGTTAGGGTCATAATATTGTTCCACCCAAACACACCCACCCAAGCTATCTCCTTTACAACTCATTTTACTTACAATTCATCCGGCACGTCTCATCCCACGGGTTTGTCATCGTCACCCTTCTGGTCGGCCCCCATCAATCTCTCTCCCTCTCCCCCCCCCTCTCTCTCTCTCCCTATCTTCCATATGATTTGCTTCTTTTTTGTGGCCGATGTAAAACTTTAGAGGAGTGAGTATTATCTGTCAGCGGAGATATTCACAAACGGGTTGGACGAGGCCTCGCGGCGTCACGTAAGAACATTTCGAATTCCCTTTGTCATATTTTTTATTAAAAAATTATCTGTTTGTGGAGATGTTCATGGATGGGTTGGACGAGGTCTCGCGGCGTCACGTAAGAACATTTCGAATTTCCTTTGTTATATTTTTTATTAAAAAATTATCTGTCTGCGGAGATGTTCACGGACGGATTGGACAAGGCCTCGCGGCGTCACGTAAGAAGATTTCAAATTCCCTTTGTCATATTTTTTATTAAAAAATTATATGTCTACGGAGATGTTTACGGATAGGTTGGACGAGGTCTCGCGACGTCACATAAGAGCATTTCGTATTCCCTTTGTCATGTTTTTTATTAAAAAATTATCTGTCTGCGGAGATATTCACGGATGGGTTGGACGAGGCCTCACGGTGTTACGCAAAAGCACTTCGAATTCCCTTTGTAATATTTTTTAATAAAAAACCCGACCCGACCTTTTTTTTTTGTTTCAAGTTTTATGCATTTCGGGTCGGGTCGGGTCAAATGACATGACTCTTATTGTTCGAGTAGGTCGGATAACATCAAGACCCGACCCGACCCGACTTGACCCGTTGACACCCCCAATGTCCCCCGAGTCATTTTAGCTATTGGCATGTGAAGAGGTGAAGATATTCATATATATATAATCAGATTCACAATTAAGAGAAATTTAAATAAGACTTTTAAATTAAAATTATCTTCCTTCAACTCAGATAAATTGTTCAAGTTTATAAGGAAAAAAATCAAAAAAAATCATAAACCTATAACATTTATGCTAATTCAATTAAAAACTTTTCAATTTGCCAATTTAGTCATTTAAGCTAATTTTTACTGAAAATCAATGATATAGATGTTGATCATGCAACGCAAGATGTTTAATGCTGACATGGACAATTTTTTTAACCTTTTAAATATTTTTATTTTTTCTTTTCAATTTTCATCTTTACCTTACCAAGTTCAGCGAGGGCTATTGGCCGATACTCACCAACCATAAAGTAAGGGCTGACGATCCTCATTGACCCTTGATTACAGCCCTCACCCAATGGCTTGTGAGGTCATTGGGCTTAGAAGAAAAAGGAAAAGAAAAGGAAAAAGGAAAAGAAAAAAGTTATTAAAAAATTAGAAAATTTTTAAAAAATTATAAAAATTGTTCACTTTAATGTTGGCTATAGAGTTGGCGAAGTCACGTGAAATGGCTAAGGTCTACATCAATGATTTTGGTCAAATTAGTCGAAATTACTAGATTGGAAAATCTTTCATAGGTTTATAATTAAATTAGCAAAATTAAAAATATTTAAGACTCAATTGACAAAATTGCAATGGATTTATAACTTTCTTTGTAATTTCCCATAAGCTCATTTGTCCCTATATGATGAACTATGACAATGTATAAGAAAGTGAGCACCGTACATATAACTTAGGATTTAGGATTCAGAAATTTGCATGAACATTGTCAAATAAGAGGGTACGAGGTTCATAGCTAGGTAAATATCAATCTTTCCTAGTTACCACCGAGGTCCAACCACACGAACATGTCCATTTATCTAGATGCCCGCGATGCACGGGTGCGTTCTTTCCGGCTACTAACACTCCTCGTCTGAGCACATGCCATGCCACGACTGAGAGGGTACCTAGATGCTCCCGATCGCCCGAAGTCAAGTCGCGTAGCAATTATATGAAGATACAACGCACAAGAGAAGCCGTCGTCGTCGTCGTTATGTGGTAAAAAGTCAATTTCAGTGGGCGCTAAGCACGGTTATTATCTCCATTAAAAGTGCTCGTGATTTGAGGGTGAATGACGGGTGATAATGATCGAGAGCTGGGAGTCAAAGTCAAGCGATGAACGTTCGCCAGAGAAGCCACTTTGGCAGTGCTAGGCCTGTCCCATTGGAGGGAAATTTCCCGACTTTTGACCAGCGTTCCGAACCCATTTTTGGGTCCGTGAAATGGCTTAGATGCATCATCGCGTGTAACTTTTCTTCGCTAGGAATTACTATAGACAAGAACGAAAATCGGACATGAGAGCCCCGTCGTGTGCGGTTTCTAGTTCTTCGTCCGTTCTTAGACTCTCTTTGTAGGTGCTTGAGAGGCTTTATGGGATACAATGAGGGTACAGATGTGCGTACAATATCTATTACAACTTATAAATCGGATCAATTATATGAAGAGATGACGTAATTTAGCAGCAGTTGGAAGGAACGGAGTGTAGAAAACGACGAAGATTATCCAAAAAGTCATAAACATATTATATCTTTGTTAATTCGGTTATAAATATTTTGTTTATGTTTTGCAAATTAAGTCAATACGTCCAATTTTGGTCAGAAATTACTACTGTGAATGTCGGTCGTCCTATTTAACATAATCGGTGTTGACATGGATACTTTTTAATAATATTTTAATATTTTTTGAATTCTTTTTCCTTTTCTCTTCTCTTCTTTTTTCTTTTTCCCTTTTCTCTCCACTGGCCCTTGTCGATGGTTAATGAAGATCGGTAGCCATAAACGAGGGCCCCCATCGATGGATCAAGTGAGGGACGCCCTTGCCAAACCCTGGTGAGGGTTGCTCTTGCCTGATCTAGCGAAGGGCCACCCTCACTTGCCTAGGCAAAAGCAACCCCCACTTGAGGATGGCCCTCACCCGATTTGGCAAGGGCAGTCCTTGCTTGAGGCAAGGGAGGAAAAAAGCGAAAGAGAAAAAAAAAAAAAGGAATAGAAATTAGTCAAATAGACTCAATTGGGAAAATGCGATAAGATTTATGACTCGATTGATACAATTAAAATATTTAAGGATGAAGATAAAAATGCAATAAATTTATGACTTTTTGGATAATTTTCCCAAAAGAATTGCTTATGATTGCTTCTAGAATTGAATATGCAAATGGTAAGTGTCGAACCCTCGATCTTAAGTAGAATATGTATAGAATGGAATCATATATTTTTATTCTAAGTTAAGCTTGTAAGTTATAACTATTGCATCACATGGATTGCAAAGAGACGGTGAGAAAATGGGGAGATAAATATAAAGTGAGAGTCTCTCTCTCTCTCTCTCTTTCTCTTCGGACGATTACTCTTATCTCCTTCTTCCCACTCTAACAGATCCGTCCATCCATTGCTAAGCTCGGACAATCTTAGATTGAGATCAATCAGAAGTGGTCTCTCCTTCATCTATCTTCCTCGCCTGCGTCGCCGCCTCGGTGGTCAAGGGCACCGGAAAGGAATGTCGGTCAGATAAAGAGGATGAAGACGGTGGACGGTGCTCGTCCCGACCATATCTGTCGTATTGTCGTGGCTGAAGGCAACCATGGTGGAGGAAATGATGGTTGTGCTTGGAAGAGTCCAAAGAGTAGATAGAAAGCCACCGTTGGGGAGTGAGTTAACGTTGTTTCGGATTAAGAAATCGACATGGAGACGTGTATCCAACGGTCTAATGAACCGAAGATGATGGATGATACAAGGGATAGCGAGAACATGTCTCTCCCAAAGTGAAAATAAGAGAAAAATAGAGAGTAAAGAGAAATTCTTATTGTGGCTCCTAGTCTCCATATGAAGAGATTTTGCAAATATCAAAAAATCGAGTGATGTTAAGACTTGGTCCAACATGGAGTGATCTCATTAATCATAATAAGGTGATAATCATGTGTGAAGGGGTGTTGATTTATGAACGTCATTGGTAGCATTGGCTTGTTTTATTACAGGGGGTTCAATTTATTCTTGCCTTATTTGTGGTCCTAATAACTGTGCTAGAAGTTGCAGTTAGTTTGAAACCTCTCCCTCAATGATCACTCTCCATTCCCGTTAGATTGAGTATGAGTCTTGGACCATGCACCTATTAAAGGAGTTTCTAATATCATTTATAGCCTATTTCATATAAGCTAAACCTTCAAAAGGAGTATTCTAAGTAACCACATAAGATGGTGACCATTTGAAAGTGAGTCAGCATCTCTATCTTATATATAACTTTCTAGATATAATTAGGAAGTCGGTCTACAAGCTTTAACTAAAAAATACACCCAAATCGTGCTATCGTATAGCTCAGTCTCTCCGCATCCATGGTAAACCCCCGAAAATTTTCAAGTGAGGATGTCCATGGAAATCTCATTGGCCGAACTGAAAACCAAAGACTGAAAACACCCAATTTCATTTCGAGTCAACGTTCAACAAGCTCATCCATAGGCTATATACGAAAGTCACTACCAGAGCCACCTACATAAACAATAGCGACATCCCACAGCACAAATTATATTCTCCTAGGACGAATTCAATGCACGATAATGATGGATCCGATGAATGAATCCATAAAAAAAGACACTAAATGGACTTCAAGTCAACCAAGCTGTCTGAGCTGTGAGCCATTGCCCTTCCAAATGCATTATTTAAACCCACAAACCCTAGCATGGTAAGTATTGAACTCTTCTCCTCCTTCGCACGCCAACCGATATTCCCCCTAAAATAGCATCAAAGCCAGACCTGAATTCATCTCAATATGGAGCTGAGCTTCCTCTCTATCTCCTTAGTAGTTGCTCTCGCCATCTTGCGTTTCTCATCTTTCGCCCACTCACAGCAACCTTACATCGGCAGGAACACCACTGTTTGTTCCAAGACCAACGACTCTTCCTCTCCTGCTCTGGGCTACACATGCAACGGCCTGAACAGGACTTGCCAAGCCTACCTCATTTACCGTTCCAATCCGCCCTATGACACCGTCCCGTCAATCGCCCGGCTCCTGGCCTCCGACCCATCTCAGCTCTCCGCCATAAACTCGGTCGCTCTGAATGCGACGTTCCCGGCCAACAAGATGGTGATAGTCCCCGTGAATTGCTCCTGTTCCGGTCGGCACTACCAGGTAAACGCCACCTACTCGATTAGGCAGGGAGACACTTATTACATTATTGTCAATAGCACTTACAAAGGCCTCACGACGTGCCGCGCCATCAAGAGTCAAAACGTCATCGAGACCGTGGAGTTATACAGCCAAGATCTTACCATTCCGATCCGTTGCGCTTGTCCTACCAAGAACCAAACTGACCTCGGCTTCAAGTATCTGTTGAGCTATGTCGTTGCCGAGGGAAACTCTGTTGCGACAATTAGCTACCGGTTCCGTGCTAGCGGTACTAGCGTCTTGAGGACGTTGGAAGCAAACGGTCTTTCCGAGCAATTCTCAACGATCCGTCCCTTCACCACTCTGCTAGTTCCCCTTCGAAGCCCGCCTTTGAGTAATCAAACAATAGAGCCTCCCCCGCCACCGGGCCAACCTACGTCACCTCCGCCACAATCGCCAAGTCCACCTTCTTCATTATCGAATAGTAGTTTGAGAAACAAATGGCTATTTGCAATTGCTGGTTTGCTCGTCGGAGCTGCTTGTGCATTGGCAATCGGCAGTGGCATTATTTTCTGCACATCTTTTCGCCGCAAAAATGTGCGACATGCCGCGACTATTGTCCCTAAAGATTCCGAGAGAGGGAAACCGATTGTGGAGGGAGCGGAAGAGTCTCATGGACTGATGCAGACCATACATGGGATAGCTCAGTCCATCAAAGTGTACAGTTTCGAAGAACTGCAACTGGCGACTGGTGACTTTAGTCCTAGCTGCTGGATTAAAGGGTCGGTCCACCGGGGGGAGATCGACGGTTGCTTTGTCGCTATCAAGAAAGTGAGTGGCGACGCGATCAAGGAAATCAACCTTTTCAAGAAGATCAACCACTTCAACATCGTTCGCCTTGCAGGGATTTGCTTCAACGACGGGGACTGGCACTTCGTCTATGACTTTGCTTCTCATGGACCCTTAAGTGACTGGATTTACAATCCACAAAGTGATGGTAAAACCGTCTTGAGTTGGACTCAAAGAGTTCAAATTGCCCTTGATGTGGCCACCGGCCTGACCTATCTCCACAGCTTCACATACCCTCCTCAGATCCACAAAAACATCACGAGCGGCAACATCCTTCTCGACTGCGACTTCCGGGCCAAGATAACGAATTTGGGCATGGCGAGGTCGGCAGAAGGTGACGAGGGCCGGTTCGCCTTGACAAGCCACATCATCGGGACAAAAGGTTACATGGCTCCAGAGTACTTGGAGAACGGTCTGGTCTCCACTGCGCTTGACGTCTACGCCTTCGGGGTCCTCGCGATGGAATTGATCACGGGGAAAGAGGCGGAGTCGTTGACTAGGGAGGAGAGCTCGAATCTGTACCAAGCCCTGGACGAGGTGGTTCCAGAGGACAGCATGACTGACAGGTTGGCGGACTTGATTGATCCTTCCTTGGGAGGACGTTATCCTTCGAATCTGGCGGCTTTCATGATCGGGACCATCCGATGGTGCCTGAAGAAGAACGCGGCTGATCGTCCCGGCATGGACGAGATCGTGCAGTATCTTTCTGGGTTGTTGGCATCCAGCATCAATTGGGAATCTTCCAACAACGTGAATTGATAAAAGAGAAGTTTCCTGTATCCATGCATGGTCATTCCTGTTAGAAATTAAACCAAATTCATCAGTGCCGATATTTTGATACTGAGACTATCGAGTTCTCGATACTTCAACACCGAGATCCCAAATTTGATACCGACGACTGTTTGATACTTGTATCGAAAAATAGTCTTGTTGCGTTACTTTTAATGGATTTAGTCGTATTTTTATGCAGTGATTGTTGGTATTTTTAAGTAAGATATAATGAGATATGGTATTGTTTTGTAAGTTTCTAGAGGTTTATCTTCTCTAGGACACTATAGTGATATCTATGGAGAAGAGCAAATGTCATGTAACGAGTCTATAAACAAAGGAGTTTTGTAATTGAATTTATGAAAGGTGAAATAAAGTGAACTAAATAGAAAAGTCTATCTATCTCATTCTCTTCTTTACGTGAGTGTTGAGTGTTTTGCCTTTAAATTATCCCATCAAGATATCATAGATGTGCCTCTGTCTTTTCAACAATTTCTCTTTCTTAATCTTGTCTTTATAGTGATGATAGCTATATTTCTAAGTTAAAACATAATCACATCTCATTTTTTAAATTTCCCGAATTACCTTTCTTTTAATTCTTTTATATCCACTCATATCATAATTAATCATCCACTTTTCTTTTTTCCTCTCCTCTCTCTTTTAGACTTCCTAATTTATGTTTGTCTCACTTTCATCTTCTTCCTCATCTTGTTCTTGAAACACATATAAATAGATAAAGGCAATGAGATGTAAAGGGTAAAACATGTAACCACTTGGATCAACCAATCTCCATGCTTAGTTCCCTTGAAATTCGGCCAAAATAAGGGGACTCTCTGCTGGAATGTTGGAATGCATGTGCGAGTTCCGTTAGAAAAGTTTCACTAATAGAAGGAAGGTGAAGAATTAGAGCCTTGCTTGCTTTACACATTGCAAACCTTTTGCAGAGGTTTCTCCTTCAACAAGGCAATTAAACAATCTCACCACCTAAAACCTTGAATGCAAAGTTGATGGTGGTAAGAGTCCTAGGTAGACAAGGTTCATCGAGGTTAGGTCGACCCCTTTTTCATTTTAATCTCAGAATCGAGTATGCGTTTCAAAGCTTCCAACCTCCATGGTCATAAACTCCCATCGCCCGCGGAGTAGCTTTGAATTTTATATTCAATTCGTCATCTAGTTAAACCCTTCTAATTAAAAAAAGATAATGAGGGATGGTAAAATGTCCACAGGTTTAGTTGGGACATGCTTTGGTTATCTTTAGTACTCATATGACGAGTGCACGTCCCTTTTGGTGTTAAAGTCACCGGCAAGATAATTTATCATCTTGACTGGAAACTCCTGACTTAGCCAGCTTGTGCTCTACTGTAAAGATCGGGCGACATTTTCTTGATGCTTTATTCCATTCTTAAAAAATAAAGTGGCCCATTGAATCTTGCTTTCTCATGAAGACTTCTAGTTCGGGTCTTTCTCAAGCTAGGATAAACCCTAGATGGCAATCCTCTCTTTCTTCTTCGTGAATACTCTATGCTTTGATAAATAACGAAAGAAGATGAGAAGTATTGGTAATAGAAGATAGCGGGTGGCCGGACCCATGGAAGATTAATGGATTTCGTATTCCAAGGGTTTAGTCGTACATGGGATGCCTCTTTCTGGTTCTTTTGCCATGCACTCGACCGACATATTGAGAAGAATCTTATACAGGAGCTCATGTGGACAGGTTCTTTCTCCCAAACTTTGGCGCCATGCATTTACAGCCGCTCCTTTTACTTTTCATGTACGAAAAGATTAGAGTCTTGGGGGCCAAAGCTTTAAAAAGCTTTGTTGCTCTTCCGATGACCCCTCCAGAATGGATTTCGTATTCCAAGGGTTTAGTCGTACATGGGATGCTTCTTTCTGGTTCTTTTGCCATGCACTCGACCCAAATATTCAGAAGAATCTTATACAAGAGCTCATGTGGACACGTTCTTTCTCCCAAACTTTGGCGCCATGCATTTACAGCCGCTCCTTTTACTTTTAACGTACGACAAAGATTAGAGTCTTGGGGGCCAAAGCTTTAAAAGCTTTGTTGCTCTTCCGATGACCCCTCCAGCATTCTTGTTCATGGAGACGCTCAAGATTCACAGGTCTACGAAAAAGATTTCAACTTTGAAGTGACTTAAAAAAAGTTAATTGACATTACTAAAGGTACTTGTGTTGATTTTAAGTTATAGAACACACGAAACACACCCATGTCTAAGGCCAAAAGCACAATCAAACCAAATTGAGCCGAACCGCGTTTTCATACTTGCTTTGAGATGCCTTGTTCACTATTAAATTTAAGCAAAAAAGAAGGGGGTGATGGAGGACATATTCGTCGTTTTTGGCAGGGTGTATTGGAAATGACAGGACTAAATCAATAAAGAAGAAGACCCCCCAAATGCGTCATTGAAAAGGTCCTAGGACTATGACCAAAAAAAAAAAAGGTCTTAGGATAATTGAGAAACATATGAACCTTCCTAGGTACAATAATTTAATCCTTCGACACGCCCAAGACCGATTCAACAATCAAATGGTTTTGGCCAACAGGTTTTCCAAATTGAAATAAGTCATGTATTGGTCCTAATAGTATAATGTTCATATTGTAGTTTTCTAACCATAAAATCTATCTTAAATCAACTGCACCCCGAATGAGAAAATGGTTTCAAGCAAGCAAAAGTATTTTCATCAAAATTTTGTCAACCATGCGAATCGGTCAAAAAATTAGGGTTCCTCTCATCTGGGCTTGTCCCACCATGGGCCAAAACGATGCTGGGGTGAAGTACCTATTTACTTGCATTGTCTTTAGAGGATATGACATTCTCAATATCGTCAAAATGTTTACTAAATTTGATGTGGATACTAGAATTACACTAGAAGCTAATGGAAGTATTGAACAAAACCGTACTAGTTCCGACGCAACAACCACCCTCAGGACCCCAGACTTCATCACCTCTGGTACCATCGCCGCCACCTAAGTTCAGTTCAAAACATAATTATGTTTAAATTCCTCTTGGGCCGATTGGCGGCCTCGCCTGTTTAGGGGCAATGACCAAGGTCACCTCGGCTTATCAGTTTTGCCATACATGGTAATATCGTGTTCAACCCGAAGCCACGATCCGAGAAGCACCATTTTTCGGATGGATGAGGTCATTAATGTGTTCACTCCAATCAACTGTAGGTCAAATATAATTAGATGTGCTTCAAAGTCTTGAAGGAGAGACCACGGGTCCAATGCCCAAATCCATCCACAAGTCTGGGGAAACTTTCACCTCAAGAGTTCTTTGGACTGTGCTATCCCTCTTCATCCAAAGTTGCTGCCAAGTCATTCGAGACGGTTTGAAGGATTGCGGTAGGGACATTCTGGTTCTTCTTCGCGAAGAGCAATTTGTCTTAGAAGCTTGTATATGTGGGTGTCACGTGTCGGTTGCTGGTGCTGACCTAATAATTTCTAACATATCCGTGAACAAAAATTTGATGGAAGGACTTAATTTGTCATTGGAGAACTATATGGGGATTAAAAACATAACCGGACAAAGTGTGAGGATCAAAAATGAAATTTACCAAAATCACAGGAGCCAAAACTGTAATTTCCTATTCTCTTAAAATGAGCTACCTGGATTCGTTTGAAAATGCGGCCCATGGGGCCTCAATGTTAGCATTGAGAATTTGAATAGAATGCTCTCAAGAAATGAAGCCCAAGAAACTAACGCAGTAACGGAATCTTTGGCACCAAGGTTCTATTTATTTTATAAAAAATAAATGATTTGTAAAATATATTCATAAAATCAATCGTTTGAATCATCGCTACTTATTTTAGTGTTGCAAAAATTAAATAATGATCAATGAGTTAAAATCATGATGAGACATTTTGTGGAGGACAAAATTTTCACACTAACAAGGAATTTGTGAATATACTTTTTGTTGTGAAAATAAGTAGAGATTTTTTTTTAAAAAAAAATACGTGCTCCTTGGGAAAGAAATATCGCAAAATTTTAAAATACGTCCACTGCGCTTGACGTCTACGCCTTCGGGGTCCTCGCGATGGAAATGATCACGGGGAAAGAGGCGGAGTCGTTGACTAGGAGGAGAGCTCGAATCTGTACCAAGCCCTGGACGAGGTGGTCCCAGAGGACAGCATGACTGAAAGGTTGGCGGACTTGATTGATCCTTCCTTGGGAGGACGTTATCCTTCGAATCTGGCGGCTTTCATGATCGGAACCATCCGATGTAGCCTAAAGAAGAACGCGGCTGATCGTCCCGACATGAACGAGATCGTGCAGTATCTATCTGGGTTCTTGGTATCCAGCATCAATTGAGAATCTTCCAACAACGTGAATTGATAAAAACAAGTTTCTTGTATCCATGCATAGTTGTTCCACTTTCTTAATCTTCTCGATGTGGTGATGATATATATTCTAAGTTGAAACATAATCCCGTCTCATTTTTAAATTTCCCCAATTACCTTTCTTTTAGTTCTCTTATATCCACTCATATAATAAATAATCATCCAACGTGTTCTTCTCTCTCTCTCTCTCACTTCTAATTTATGTTTTGTCTCACTCTCATCGTCTTCCTCTATCTTGTTCTTGCAACACATATAAATAGATAAAGGTAATGATGTGTAAAGGGTAAGACATGTAACCACTCAGATTAACCAATCTCCACGCTTAGTTCTCCTGAAATTCGGCCAAAATAAGGCGACTCTCTGTTGGAACGTTGGAATGTACGTGCAAGTTCCATTAGAAAAGTTTCACTAATAGAAGGCAGGTGAAGAATTAGAGCCTCGCTTGCTTTACACATTGCAAATCTTTTGCAGAGGTTTCTCCAGCAAGGCAATTAAATAATCTCACTGACACAAAACCTTGAATGCAAAGTTGATTGGGGTAAGAGGGGAAAATTACCAAAACATAAACCTATTATAATTATATCGATTCAGTTCTAAACTTATTTTTTTATCCGATTGAGTGTTAAATATTTTGCAATTATGCTAGTTCAGTCAATTTGGCCAAATTTGACCGGCCGACATGGGTATGGCCGATAGTAATTTTAATAATATTTTATTTTTTGAATTATTTTTTGAATTTTTCTCTTTCCTCCTTCTTCCTTGGGCTCCAGCGATTGGCCAGAAGGGAGGGCTGGGCCAGCTGGTCACCCAACCGTGGCTTTCGAATTCCAAGGGGTTGTTCGTACGTGGGATTTCTTCTTTCTAGTTCTTTTGCCATGCACTTGACCGACATGGTGAGAACAATCTTATACAAGAGCTCATGAGGACACATTCTTTCTCCCAGACTTTGGCGCCATGCATTTGCAGCCGCTCCTTTTACCTTTCTCGTACGAGAGAGATTAGGGTCCTGGGGACCAATTTAGATAGCCCGGGGAATGGATCATTGCTTTGGAAAGCTTTGTTGCTCTTCCGATGACCCCCCCCAGCATTCCTGTTCATGGAGGCGCTCAAGATTTACAGGTCTACGAAAAAGATTTCAATTTTGAAGTGACTTAAAAAAAGTTAGTGACATTATTAAAGGTAATTGTGTTGGTTTTAAGTTACATAACACACGAAACACACTCACCTCAAAGGCCAAAAGCACAATTAAACCGAACTGAACCGCGTTTTCACACTTGTTTTAAAGGGTTTTACATGTGGGCATTATGTGCTGGTTGTCATTGCTGAAGTAACAAGATGTATCTATGAACAGAAAATTGATGGAAGGACTTACTTTGTCATTGGAGAATTATACGAGGATTAGAATTTTAATAGGACAAAGTACGAGGAAAAATATTAAACTTACCAGAATGATAGGTGTCAAAACCGTAATATCCTCTTCTTTTAAAATGAGATACCTGGATTCGTTCAGTAATGCGGCCCATGTGGCCTCAATATTAGCATTGAGAATTTGGATAGATTGCTCTCATGAAATGAAGCCCTAGCAACTCACGTGGTAATGGAATCTTTAGCACAATGGTGCATCTGGATCGCAAAAAACTTAAGATTTGAAAAATATTTTTGAAAAAATAATTGTTTGTGTCGCTTATCAAAATTCATGAATGAAAAATATTTTCTTCAGCTATGTAAAATAGTATGACAAGATTATTTTCCATTGATTAATTTTTCTAATCAATATAACCAAATTCTTCAGCAAATCTTTTTCCAATTTTAAATTTTCCATGAAACAAATGCACCTTAAGACTCTATTCGTTTCATGGAAAATAACATTTTGAAAAATGTTTTCTAGATTTTTCGACATTCATTTCATGGAAAATAAATTGGTTGGGGAAAACATTTTCCATTAAAGGAAAACAAAATCTAAAATAGGGAAAAATACTTTCCATTTTTGAGAAAGAGGAAATTTTTTTCCATATTTTGTTTCACCTCACTTTTTCCTTTTATTTTTTTCTTTTTCTTTTTTAAAAATCTATTTTTAAATATTTTTTTTTATTTTCCCTTTTTTTTCTTTTTCATTTTCTTCTCTATTGGCTGGTCGCCAACCATGGCGGCGGTTGGTGACTGGCCTCAAGTGTGCTAGAGCCTCGCCATAGGCTAGCGAGACTTGAGGTTGCCAAATTCTGGCAAGGTCGAGCCTTGCTTGATTAGGCGACTTAAGGCGAGGCTCAAGCTACGCCTAAGGTCACTAGAGGTGCTAACCTCTAGCAACCTCAAGTGAGGTTGGAGGCCCACCCCAAGTGGCTAGATTTGGTAAGGCCTAAGCTTGGCTTCACCAACTTGTGGCCTCTAGCTCGCTTGTAGCCAGCCGCCAGCCATCACCGCGATAAGCAATCGGCTAATGAAGAAGAAGATAAAAAGAAAAAAGAAAAGAAAAGAAAAAGTAATTTAAAAAATGATTTTTAAAAAAAATAAATTTATTCAAAAATAAAATATTAAAAAATAGTGTATGAAGGAAAAGATTTTCCTTATTGGATAGCAACACTTCATTTTTAGGCTTCAATTGAACATGAAAAAATAATTACATTTTCTTAGAAAATGGCTTCTTGGAAAATATCTTCCAAAAATGCTAGATTTCCCGTGAAACAAACAGAGTCTGAGACTTCATTTATTTTATGAAAAATGAATAATTTTTTAAAAATATTTCTACAAAAAAATGATTGCTTGTATCACAATCTTTCATCCTAGTGTTGCAAAGATCGAGATTTAAGCCATACAAATAATGATCCATTAGTTAAATCACGAAGGACATTTTGTGGACAACAAAATTTTCACAAAAGCAAGGAATGTGTGAATATAGTTTTTGTTATGAAATAAATAGAGATTATTTCTTATATATGTATGTGTTCCTTGGAAAAGAAATACCGCAAGATTTTATTTAAAGCACAAAATGAATATTACATATTTTCTCAAGATATTTAACAAATTGCTTTTGTGATGTATTGACATAGATAATAAAAGTCCCATCCATTCTTGCCAAGATAAAGAGGTGACTGTCAAGACACGGTGAGAGTCTGCATCAAGACGGAAACCATTGTGTTCTTGAAGCGCAAGGTGAGGATACCGCCCAATGGAAGGAAGCTATCTTAAGGGGGCTTTCTTTAATAATCCGTTTGCTTTAATTTCATAGAGTTATGCGTCATTTACGTGATATAACATTGCATGCATTCGTTTATAATCCGTGATCATGAATGTCAGACTACATGTCGCATCATGTGCTGTGTTTTCTTTCAATCAGGTTCACGCTGGCTTTGGGTCAAACGATGAAGTCCTTGAGGAGCATCAGCAAATGAGCGAAATAGACAGATTGAGATCGATTTCAGGGGTTCCCCCCAACCCCCACAAGGAAGGAGACTTCCTGAGGAGTTCGATGTCTGTGAACCACGCTTTAGCCAAAGCAACCGCGCTCATAAGCATCTTTAATGATCCCAGTTTATAATGAAGCGGCATATATCTGATAGATAAGCTTCGAAATGCATCATATAAGCTTTTGGCACATTTTGGAAATGGGTAGTCTGCCGTGTTGCTGTTAACAGATCGCCTGACTGATGGGAGAACGGTAATAATTCGAACAATATCGAATTAACGTAACGGAATAAAATAATATCCCATCTTGTGTAAACCTAATAGGAACCGATATAGTAGAGTAAAATAAATACCAAGTACGCAAACACAAGACGGTTTTTCTATGCAGAAAACCTCCTCAATGTGAGGAGATCAAAAACCACGGGACTGGAGTTCACCTGAAAATCTTCACTATCAATAAAATTGGATGAACAATGTTCTTCTCTAGCAAATACTAGCGGTACATAGTAGCAAAGATCTCAAGAATATAATTATTGGTAATAGACATAAACTTCACAAGAGATCAATGATAAATCTAACAAAAAATGCAAGTTTTGATCAATCCACGAAAAATTTGATGTAGGAAGTTTCAAACGAAAATCAAACCTTTGAGATTCGAGAAGATTGTGCCACGAACACGCTGACAAAATTTTAGCTCAATCGGACCACGAATTGACCTCTAATGCCAGTTTGATGTAAATCAGACTTTACTCCAACCCCCAGATTTTCTGCTTTATCTTTTTTCTCTTGTTACTACATCTTTTGTGACTACCACTTCAAAGATAGCGATAAACCCTATTTCTCTATATAACTTATCATATGGGCTCAAGCTCTTTTGGGCTTGTAATTCATTATGCTTCCTCCACATGGAGTGAACCTAGCTAACAAATCTTCCCCTCATGACAATGTGGAGGGATTCACTATCCATGCTATCAATCGATAATATTCAAGCTTTTTTTTGGTAGAGTCTTCGTCATCATATCAGAACCATTATGGTTAGTATGAATTTTCTCAAATTCCAACAACTTTTCATCTAGAACATTCCTTATCCAATGATAGTTAACATCAATATGTTTCGATCTAGAATGAAAAGATGAATTCTTACCAAGATGAATTGCGCTTTGATTATCACAAAATAGCACACACCTCTTTTACTTGAACCTAAGTTCTTCCAAAAACTTCTTCATCCATAGCATCTTTTTACTAGCTTTGATCGCTGCAATAAATTCAGTTTCGGTTGTAGAAAGTGCAACACACTTCTGCAATCTTGACTTCCATGACACGGCTCCACCCGCAAAATAAATCAAATAACCAGAAGTAGATTTATGAGTATCAATATCTCTTGTGTATCCAACTAACTCAAGTTTCCTGGTCCTGAAACTGAGTTTCAAATTTGAAGTTCCCCGCAGATATCTCATAATCCACTTCACTACATTCCAATGCTCTCTGCCTAGATTTGACAAATAGCGACTAACAACGTTAACTGCATGTGCCAAGTCTGGGCGTGTACATACCATCGCATACATTAAGCTTTATATAGTTAAGGCATATGGAACACTTTCCATATCTTTCTTCTCTTTATCAGTCGTAAGACTTTGCTTCATATTTAACTTAAAGTGGGCAGCAAGAGGAGTACTAACCACTTTAGCCTTGTCCATATAAAATTTCTAAAGGATCTTTTCGATATATTTATCTTGCAACAAAAACAACTTCTTAGCATCTTTGTCTCGGGTAATTCTAATGCCAAGAATTTGCTTCGCCGAGCCCAAGTCTTTCATAGCAAAAGACTTGCTCAACTGTTTCTTCAATAACTCAATTTGTGAAGTATTCCTACCAACAATCAACATATCATCAACATAAAGTAAGAGAATAATAAAGTCATCATCAGAAAATTTTTGGACATATACATAGTTATCCAAGGAAGTCTTCTTATAGCCCTATTCTGTTATAACAAACGCAAAATTTTTGTACCACTGTTTTGATGCTTGCTTTAGGTAATAGAGACTTTTCTTCAGTTTGCACACATAATTCTCTTTCCCTTTCACTTCAAAACTTTCAGGTTATTCCATGTATATATTTTCCTTCAAGTCACTATGTAGGAAGGCTGTTTTGATATCCGTTTGCTCAATTTCCAAATCTAGGGAAGTTGCCAAGCCTAGTACCACACGAATAGAAGACATTTTCACTACCGGAAAAGATATATCATTAAAATCAATACCCTTTTTTTGACTGAATCTCTTAACAATCAATTTAGCTTTGTACCGTGGTTGTGAAGTATGTTCATCTTGCTTCAACCTATATACGCACTTGTTCTTCAAAGCTCTTTTACCTTTAGGTAACTTCACCAACTCAAAAGTATGATTATCATAAAGTGATTGCATCTTATCTCGCATAGCATCAAACCAATTGCTTTTGTACTCATCTTCTATTGCTTCTGCATAGCACTCTAGTTCACCTACATCAGTCAATAATACATACTCATCTTCAGAATACCTGGTAAAAGGTCGTCGGTTTCTAAATGATCTCCGGACTGAAACATCCAGTGGAACATCTAATTGAGCATCTGGTTTTGGAATAATATTATCTGTTTCAACATGTCCAGGACCATGTGCGTTATTTGGAACATTGACTTCCTACTGCTCTTTATCAACTTGTGTAGGAATATTTGTAAGAGGAACTAAATCCAAATCATCACTAACTTGTGATACTGAAATCATCTCTAATTTCTCAATATCCTCTATTGTTTGATCTTCCATAAACATAACATCTCTGTTTCTTACAATTTTCTTTTCAACTGAATCATAAAATTTGTAGCCAAGCATATCCTGTCCATAACCAATAAATATACACTGTCGTGTTTTCACATCAAGTTTAGACCTCCCATATTTGGGAATATGCACAAATGCTTTGCACCCAAAGACACGCAAATAATCATAAGAAACATCTTTACCTGTCCAAACTCTATTAGGAACATCAAACTCTAAAGAAACGCATGGAATAAGATTCAATACATATGCAACTGTACTTAAAGCATCACCCCAAAAGGATATAGGTAGTTTTGACTGTAAAAGTAAGCATTTTACCCTTTTAACCAGTGTTCTGTTCATTCTCTTAGCTAAGCCAATTAACTGAGGTGTCTTGGGAGGTATCTTTTGATGTCAAATACCTTGTTGTCTGCAATATTCATCAAAAGGTCCAATATACTCTTCCTCGTTATCAGTTCTGATGCATTTCAATTTATTTCCAATTTGTCTCTCAACTGAAGCCTGAAATGCTTAAAAGCATATAATACTTGATTTTTAGCTTTCAAGGTATAAATCCAAATTTTCTTTGAAAATTCATCTGTGAAGGTAATAAAATAAAAAGAGCTACCTAGTGATTTTGTTTTCAAAGGACCGCAAACATCAGAATGCACTAAATCCAATATACCTAACTTTCTTGAAGGAGGGGAGCTTTTAAATATAACTATGTTTTGTTTTCTTGCAACACAATGAATGCACTTCTTTAGCGCCGAACTTTTCATTCCTGAAATGAGCTTCTTATTGGCCAATATTAACAAACCATTCTCATTGATGTGACTGAGCCTCTTATGCCATAACTCAGCTGCATCTTCGCTGTCTATTGCATTAATTTTATTTGTGGACAACTTTGCCTGCATAATGTACAATGAAGAATATTTTTCACCTCTAGCCACAACAAAAAAACCTTTGGTGAGCTTCCATTGACCATTACTGAAGATGCTGCAATACCCCTCATCATCCAACTTGCTTGTAAAAATCAAATTCAAGTGGATATCAAGTATATGTTTAACATTATTCAATATTAACCTCGTGCCATTGTTGGTTTATAGGCATACATCATCGATGCCTACAACTTGAGCCAACCCATTGTTTTCCATTTTCACAGATCTAAAGTCGCAATACTTGTGTGATGTAAAAAAATCCTTACAAGATGTAGCGTGAATAGATGCACCACTATCAATTATCCAATTAGTCTCATGAAATACAAAATTCACCACATCACCATAAAAAATAACGAGAAAGTCTTCTTTAAGTGCAGTAACACGATTATCATCACTTTTCTTTTCTTTACCTTTCTCCTT
Organism: Corymbia maculata; assembly: GCA_014182735.1. NCBI lineage: Eukaryota > Viridiplantae > Streptophyta > Magnoliopsida > Myrtales > Myrtaceae > Corymbia > Corymbia maculata. The sequence goes on from CM024689.1 coordinate 13,855,380, forward strand.
TTGTTTCTCCCTTTTTAACTGGCGACAAAACCTCTGAACATGTCCCTTCTGATGACAATAATGGTACTTAACATTAGCAAACTTATTATACTTACCTCTGCTTTTATCTCTACTCTTATCTCTATTTCTCGGACCTCGAGACTCACTTCTTCCCATTTTCTCAACAACCGAGGCATCAGAATGTGAAGATGACGATCCTTGTGTCTTCCTTCTCATCTCTTCATTCAAAATACTACTCTTTGCCAAATGCATGGTAATCGTACCATCTAGGGCATAATTAGACCAAGATGTTTGAAACGTCTCCCATGAGTCCGACAAAGTACCAAACAACCATAGTGCTTGTATCTCATCATCAAACTTGATTCCCATCACAGCTAACTGATTTATAATTTCTTAAAAATAATTTAAATAATTAGTCAAACGAGTACCATATTGATATCTCAGAGCTATTATCCGTTTTATCGTCTTTCGAGCATATAACTATTCGAGCTTATTCCATAAACTGTGTGCATGTGTTTCCTCAATAATATGGTTCAAAACATTATCATCCACCCACTGCATAATATAACCACACACTTGACGAAGAAATATAGATCATTCAACATTAGTTTTATTCTCTGGTTTCTCTTTGGCAAATACAGGCAAATAAAAATATTTCACATATAAAAGATTTTCCATCTTCCTTTTCCAAATATGATAATTCGAACCATTCAGTATAACCATTCTACTTGTATTCATTTCCATCATTTAACACAAGGTAGAAAAATCAAGTAATAACCAAAAGCTCTGATACCACTCTGATGGGAGAACGATAACAATTCAAATAATATCGAATTAACGCAGTGGAATAAAATAATCTCCCCTTTTGTGTAAACCTAATAGGAACCGATATAATAGAGTAAAATAAATATTAAGTACGCAAATACAAGACGGTTTTTTTACGTGGAAAACCTCCTCAGTGTGAGGAGATTAAAAACCACGGGACCGGAGTCCACTTGAAAATCTTCACTATCAACAAAATTGGGTGAACAATGTTCTTCTCTAGCAAATACTAGATGTACATAGCAGCAAAGATCTCAATAATATAATTTTTGGCAATACACATAAACTTCACAAAAGATCAAGGATAAATCTGATCAAAAACGCAGGTTTTGATTAATCCACGAAAAACCTAATGTAGGGAGCTTCAAATGAAAATCAAACTGTTCAGATTCGATAAGATTGTGCCATGAACACGTTGACAAAATTTCAGCTTAATCGAACCACGAATTGACCTTTGATACCAGTTTGATGTAAATTAGACTTTGCCCCAACCTCTAGATTTTCTGATTTCTCTTTTTCTCTTGTTATTATATCTTTTGCGACTACCACTTCAAAGATAGTGAGAAACCCTATTTCTCCATATAACTTATCATATGGGCTCAAACACTTTAAGGCTTGCAATTTATTGGGTTTCCTTCACATGGGAGTGAACCCAACTAACATTGATGACTAATTCAAACAGTCATGTTTTGTTTGATGGTATTTCCAATTTGATCTCTTCACAAAATGCAGAAGGAAAGAAACGGTCATCATCAAGCTGGACAAGACATCGACAGCCAATCCTTCATTCATGAAAAGGGTGGTACACATAAGATTTCATTGTAAAAACAAAGAAAAGCAAGCTAAAAGGATTCACAGAACATCTTCCTTAGGCTATGAAAAGAGCTATATGGACATTCACGAACTTATATAGTCCCATTAGTTTACAATCCCAAAATCAACGAGCTTTGACTGGACTAATGATCTGAAGAGCCTCTTCGGCTTCCAACCTAGGGGAAGCCCAAGACCCTTCCAAGTTCTCGGCATACGAGTGAGTAAGCACAGAGAGATTGAACACGATCTCGGCCATGCTTAGCCTCAAACATGGCCCCTCATCGTGCATGTCCTGGCCAAAAAAGCCAAGCTCAAAGCACCCTCCATGGGGAAAAACCCATCCATGTTCGGATCCATCCACTTCCTGAGCCCCTCCTCTCTCCTCTCCATCACCATCATGACCCATAACCTCCCTCATCTCTCTCCAAAACAAGAGCATGGGAAGGTTCAATTCGTATAATGTCCCACTCGTATGTCACTCACCTCTTGATCTACTCGGGCTTTTGTTACTGTACTTGGAGTCGTGGACTTATTTGAAGGTCGGAGCTCCGGAAGGCCTAGCCCAAATTCTTCCTTGTAAGAATATCTTGAACATAGCTCGACCATTGCATTAGGATTTAGAGCTTTGCGCCCTCAAAACGTTCACTCGACTTTCACCATTTTTCAAGATAATGTCACTCAGCTTTACTTTTCGACTACTTTCCACCGGAGGGGACATCGATGAAAGCTGATACGAAGTTAAGTGAGAGTTGAACTACAGTTTCTCCTTGACCATGACGTGAAAGTTAAGGCGATTACGAAACTACTATTTTGACAAAGTCCCAGTGAGTCATTAAACGAAAGTGACTTTGAATGGATGTGAAAGTAAAAGCGAGTGATTTAACCACGAAAAAGATTTTGGATTCAGCAATGGAATTGAAGAGGATATGCATTGGAAGAGAGAGAGAGAGAGAGGCCAAAGTTTTTTACAGGATATTCTGATTCATTCGCGTATTGGTTCTTGATTTGCTTAATATTTAGAGTTTGATTTTGAAGGGAAGCAGAGGCAAGAAACTTACTTTAGGAGTTCGAGATCAAGAAGCATTTATACATACTTGTAGATTAGATCTTCAATAATAATATTGCTTCGTTACATTATCGCTTATCTATATCTTTTTTTCTCTCTCTTATTATTATTATTTTTTAGGCAAGGTGGGTTAAGATCATCTACGCATAACTTTAACTAATAACATATAGGAGTGTAACCGGACTGGATTTACCCTAGGAACCAGATTGGCCCACTCGGAAAATGGGTTTGGGAATATGTTCTTGTTTAAATTGGTCCGGGAATTTGTTCCATTTTTTGGGAACCGGTTCTAAGGGAATGCCCTCTCAGGAACTAAAACAGTTTTGGAGCCAGTTCTTACTTAAAAAAAAGAAATCCTATTTTTTCCTTTTTGAACATTAAGAGTTTTGCTTAGAAATGAATATTTAACTTTGCAATTTCTCATTTGAATTTTCTTTTCTAACACAACATGTAGGAGAAATAGTCTTAATCTCAATTCATTTTTCTATTTATTATATTTGTTTTAGATGGATACCTTCCGATGTTGTTTAAGAACTAACATTATACCACTATGGAGTTATTAGCTAAATTGTACATTTAGTAAGAATTTTTTTTATGTGTGGAGTAATTGTTTAGGAATTTTGATTATCATATTCTGTAGTTTACAAGTTTAGAAAAATCAAATTGTTGTTTCCTCATGTGTTTATGTAAAATCTGAAGCTATATAGAACATTTGATGGTTGTTTTTTGGTCAGGGCATTTATGAAAAATAGGTTCTTGGGTATACCCTAGAACTGGACTGGAAAAATAGGGTAGGTATCAAAATAAGTTCTAATAGAGAGAGAGAGAGAGAGAGAGAGAGAGAGAGAGAGAGAGAGAGAGAGAGAGAGAGAGAGAGAGAGAGAGGGTGATTTAGATTTAGATTAGATTTTTTTTTCTATACCATTGTTGTTAATTGAATGTAAAAGACACTAAAAAGAGACTAATTTAATTACCACTAGTAACTAAAAGGATGTCACAAAAAGAAATGTAATATCAAGACAGATTCTAATACAAATAGGGTAAGATATATGTTCCAAAAATTGGGTTTAGGTTTGGAACCTACCCACTTGATTACCCCTAACAACATGGATGGAGAGAGAGAGAGAGAGAGAGAGAGAGAGAGATTTAGATTAGGTTTCTTTTTTTTTCTATACCATTGTTGTTAATTGAGTGTAAAAGACACTAAAAAGAGACTAATTTAGTTACCATTAGTAACTAAAAGGATGTCACAGAAAGAAATGCAACAACTGGAGTGCGAGTCAGAGTTGAAAAGAAAATTCCTTACTTCTTTCTCTCATTTAAAATTGTACATAAGACTTAGTATTCACATCTCCTTTGGGAGCTCCATAGCAAAAAATAATATATTCTTTTAAACATTGTTTCCATGGCACAATACTAAGTTCTCTATAGTTTGGTGTTTTAACAAGCCTTTTGATAGAGATCAATTGTTGGTTTTCCTATGCATTGCCATTCCTTCTTCTTCTTTTGTCATTTTAATTATTGACATGTGATTTGGTGAAGATATTCATTATAGAATCAGATTAACAATTAAGAGAAATTTAAGTAAGACTTTTGAATTAAAGTTATCTTCTGTAAACTCAAGGAAATTGTTCAAGTTTATAAGGGAAAAATACCAAAAAAATCCTAAACCCATTACATTTATGCTAATTCAATCATAAATATTTTAATTTACCAATTTAATCATTCATGCCAATTTTTGCTGAAAATCACCAACCATGTCCAGCAAAGGTCATTAGCCAATACTCACCAACCACAAAGGAGGGGCTGGCAACCCTTGTCGGCCCCCAATTGTAGCCCTTGCCCAATGACTCATGAGGATACTGGGCTTTGAAAAACAAAAAAGGAAAAGAAGAGGAAAAAAGCAAAGAAAAAATATAAAAAATGAAAAATTATTAAAAAATTATAAGAATTGTTCATGCTATCGTGTCGGCTAAGCCACATAGGATTGCCGACGTCCATGTTAATGATTTCCAATCAAATTAGTCAAAAGGATTAGATTGGAACATATTCTATAGGTTTAGAGTTAAATTAGCCAAATTAAAAAGTTTTGAAGTCAATTGACAGAATTGTAATAAATTTATAGCTTTCTTTGTAATTTCCCACAAACTCATATGTCCCTACTTGATGAACTATGATAATGTGCTAGAAAGTGAGCACTGTGCATATAATGTAGGATTTAGGATTCAGAAATTTGTATAAGCATTGTCAAATAAGAGGGTACGAGGTACATAGATAAGTATCAATCTTTCCTTGTTGCCTTCGAGGTCAACCACATGCACATGTCTATTTTTCTAGATGCGTGCGATGCACGGATGCGTTCTTTCCGGCTATCAATACTACTTGTCTGAGCATATGCCATGCCACGACTGAGAGGTATCTGGATGCTCGCGACCGCTTGTAGTCAAGTCACGTCAAAATTATATGAAAATACAGCGCCCAAGAGAAGTCGTCGTCAATTTCAAAGTTATGAGCGCTAAATTTTAAGCTATTAATTACATTAAAAAACAATCATTTTCTCCATTAAAAAGAAAAATTTAAAAAAATTTGGTTGTGATTCGAGAGTGATTGACGGCAATGCTGCTCGAGACCTGGGAGTCAAAGTCAAGCGATGTACCTTCGCCAGAAAAGCCACTTTGGGAGTGTTAGGCCTGGCCCATTGGAGGGAAATTTCCCGACTTTTGACCAGCGTTCCGATCCGAACCGAGCCTCCGCCTCCGCCTCCGCCTCCCGAGCCCCACCCTTTTGGGTCCGTGAAATGGCTTAAGATGCATCGAATTCGGCCGCGGAGGACGTGACTTTCGCCGCCAAACCGGAACCCGGAAGAGAAATCACCACAAGGAACTACAACAGACCAGAACGTGAGAGCCTGGTCGTGTTGGGTTTCTAGTTCTTCGTCCGTTGCCAGAAAGTCTCGAGAAAAAAAAAGTGAGCGGATCATTTTCTCCTTTGTACGCGCTTGGGAGGATTTGGGAGTCAAAGTCAGCGTGCTGGCACGGGATCGGTACCTTCGCCAGAAAAGTCACTTTGGGAGTGTTAGGCCTGGCCCATTGGAGAAATTTCCCGACTTTTGACCTGGTGAAGTTGCAGTGTTCGTGCGATCCGAACCCAAAAATAAAAATTTTTGGGTCCGTCAAATGGCTTAAGATGCATCGCGTGACTTTCATCACAAGGAACTACAACAGACCAGAACGTGAGAGCCTGTCGTGTTGGGTTTCTAGTTCTTCGTCCGTTCTCGGATTCTCTTTGTACGCGCTTGGGAGGATTTGTGGGATCCAGCATGGGTACAGATGTGCGTACGGTATCTATTGCAACTTATAGATCAGGTCGGTTTTACGTAGAGATGGTCAAATTCAGCGGCAGTTGGGAAGAATGAAGCGTAGAAAATGAAAGGGGGAGATCATCCAAAAAAAACCATAAACCTATTACACTTTTGCTAATTCAATATTATGCTAATTGAGTAATAAATATTTTTATATTTTATCAATTGATTTCATTTAGTTAATTTTAGTCAAAAATCATTGATATGAATGTTGGACGTCCTACGTGACATAATAAGTGTTAAAATGGATAATTTTTTTAATTTTTTAATTTTTTTTTGAATTGTTTATATTTTTCTTTTCTTTTTTTTTTTTTTCCTTTTTCCCCTTTTCTCTTTCTTTTTTTTTTTTTTTTTTTCTCCCTTTTCCTTCATCTAGCCTTGGTGATGGTGGGCGGAGTTTGCTAGCCTCAAGCAAGGATTGCCCTCACCGGCCTTGAGTGAGGGTCACTCTCGTCGGCTCATGGTGAGGGTTGCCTTTGTTTGATCCGGTGAAGGGCTACCCTTGCCCAAGGCTAACCCTCACCCAAGGCTAACCCTCACCCAAGAAAGGGCTACCCTTGCCCAAGTTGGGCGAGGGCGGCCATTGCTTGAGGCCGGTGGCCTCTATCAATTATTGACGAGGCTCGATGATGTCTAGTGGAGGGAAAAAAGGGAAAAAAAAGAAGAAAAAAAGAAAAAAGTAACGAAGGAAAACAAAAGAAAAGAAAAAATATTAAATATTAAACATAATTAAAAATTATCCATGTTAATGCCAGCCGCGTCATATAGGATGGCCGGTGTACAATTTTTAGTTCTCCATCCATTTCAAGATTCTCTTTGTATGTGCTTGGGAGGTTTTATCAGAGACGGCGAGGGCAGGGATGTGCACGCAGTGTCTATCGCAACCTATAGTTTAAGCCGGTTTCATGGAGAGACAACACATTTCAACGGTTGGATGGAACGAAGTGTAGAAAAAGAATCGCATAGGACTGTTTCTACTATACCTACAATTGAGATAATGTCATCGTTCTGATTTTTCGCTTTTAAGTTATGACCATTGCATCACATGGATTGCAAAGAGACAGTGAGAAAATGGGGGGACAAAACATAAAGTGACACAGACAGAGTCTTTCTCTGGACGATTGTTCAATCTCCTTCACACTCTCTAAGAGATCCGTCTCTCCATTGCTAAGCTTGGACAATCTCAGATTGAGTTCAATCAGAGGTGGCCTCTCCCTCATCTATCTTCCCCACCTGCATCGTGGCCTCGGTGGTCAAGGGCGCCGGAAGGGAATGTCGACCAGACGAAGAGGATGAAGACGGTTGACGTTGCTCGTCCCGACCACATCTGTTGTATTGTCGTGGCTGAAGGCAACCATTGTGGAGGAAATGATGGTTGTGCTTGGAAGAGTCAAAAGAGTGAATAGAAAGCCACCGTGGGTAGTGAGTTAACGTTGTCTCGGATTAAGAAATCGACACTGAGACGTAAAACGAACGGTATAATGAACAGAGGATGATGGATGATACAAGAGATGACGAATGCATATCTCTCTCAAAGTGAGAATAAGAGAAAAATAGAGAGCAAAAGAGAAATTCTTATCATGGCTTCTAGTCTCCATCCGAAGAGATTTTGCAAATATCAAAAAATCGAGTGATGTTAAGACTTGGTCCAACAAGGAGTGATCTCAAAAATCATAATAAATTGATAATCATGTGTGAATTAGTGTTCATTTATGAACGTCATCGGTAGTGTTGGCTTGCCACCCCAACAATACTCCCCCTACTGAATGTGTGGTCCAATTTATTCTTGCCTTATTTGTGGTCCTATGACCATGCAAGGAGTTGCAACTTGTCCAAATCCTCTCCCTCAACTATCACTCCCCATTCCCATCCAATTGAGTATGGGTCTTGGACCGTGCACCTATTAAAAGGGCTTTTAATACCATTTGTAGCCTATTTCATATGGGCTAAGCCTTCAAAAGGAATATTCTGAGTAACCACACAAAATTGTAACTATTTGAAAGTGAGTGTTAACTAATGATCACTAAACAACATCTTATCCATCTTACGCGAAACTTTCGAGATATAACTAGGAAGTCGATCTAAAAGCTTTAACTAAAAAAGAAACACCCAAATTGTTCTACTCTATAGTTCAATCTCTTCGTAAACCTCCAAAATTTTTCAAGCGAGGGACGTCCATGGAAATCTCACGGGCCGATTCTGAAACCGAAGACTTCAAACACCCTTTTAATTTTGAGTCAACGTTCAACCAGCCCATAGGCTATGTGCTAAAGTCACCACTAGAGCCGCCTACCTAAGCAATAGCGACATCCCAGAGCCACAGGTTGTATTATCCTAGGACAAATTCAATGAACGACAATGATGTATCTGATGAATGAATCCATAAAAAAAAGACACCGAATGGACTTCAAGTCAACCAAGCAAACAAGGTAATCTTGCTGCTGAGATCCTTGCATCGGGAAATTGCCCTTCCATACGCATTATTTAAACCCATAAACCCTAGCATGATAAGTATTGACCTCTTCTTCTCCTTCACAAGCCAACCGATATTCCCACTGAGAAAGCATCAAAGCCAGACCTGAATTCATCTCAATATGGAGCTGAGCTTCCTCTCTATCTCCTTAGTAGTTGCTCTCGCCATCTTGCGTTTCTCATCTTTCGCCCACTCACAGCAACCTTACATCGGCAGGAACACCACTGTTTGTTCCAAGACCAACGACTCTTCCTCTCCTGCTCTGGGCTACACATGCAACGGCCTGAGCAGGACTTGCCGAGCCTACCTCATTTACCGGTCCAATCCGCCCTATGACACCGTCCCGTCAATCGCCCGGCTCCTGGCCTCCGACCCATCTCAGCTCTCCGCCATAAACTCAGTCGCTCCGAATGCGACGTTCCCGGCCAACAAGATGGTGATAGTCCCGTGAATTGCTCCTGCTCCGGTCGGCACTATCAGGCAAACGCCACGTACTCGATTAGGCAGGGAGACAATTATCAGGTGATTGTCAATAGCACTTACGAAGGCCTCACGACGTGCCGCGCCATCAAGAGTCAAAACCACATTGAAACCGTGGAGTTATACAGCGGGGATCTCACCATTCCAATCCGTTGTGCTTGTCCTACCAAGAACCAAACCGACCGTGGCATTAAGTATCTGTTGAGCTATGTCATTGCCCAGGGAAACAATGTTGGGACAATTAGCGGACGGTTCGGTGCTAACACCGCGAGGACGTTGGAAGCAAACGGTCTTTCCGAGCAATTCTCAACGATCGAACCCTTCACGACTCTGCTAGTTCCCGTTCAAAGCCCGCCTTTGAGTAATCAAACAATAATACCTCCCTCGCCACCAGGCCAACCTACTGTTATATCAATTTGTGATCTCACATTTTTGGGATATAGTTTTCATTAAAACTTACCATTAATATTAACCCACATTTGTACTTTTGACGAACGGTTATTTCACATGCGATTTTTTCAAGCTTCGTACCGTTTCATGACAACCGCCCATTTAGTAACTGTCTTGGTGTGAGACGGTTTATAATGACGAACGTTTCAATTTTGGAGAGTGAATACAAGGTCTAACACAAACCCTCTCATTCGAAATACATTATGAGTACCTAAGGGGATTGGGTTAATAGAGTGCACCCTAAACGCGGTTAGATTGCCGTGAAGTTCTTGTGCATTTCGGACTAATGCAAACTCAAACAATGTCTGGGGATTAGATTTATTTTAGATCATGTTTCTGTATAAGACTTTAATTGTGCTTGAATTTTGTTCATCAAACATGAGAAGAATATTCAATTTGATTTTCTTACATTTGGTATTATAGCATGTTAGTGCCTCTGCCTTGTTTTTGCGAATTTTTGGGTGCATTTTTCGGATTTTAAATGAACAACAAATCGGAAATGGGGTTAAGAGAAATTTGTCCTTTTTGGCGAAATTCTGGCAACCCATCGCTCAGCTTCGGACCAGTACGATCGCACCGCCATGGGGTAGATTAGCCGTAACTTTTTCTAACATATTGGTGACCGTCAGAGGCTAATCATGTGGCGGAAGTCGTGGTGGTTAAGGGTTCAAACCAATTTCTCAATAGTTTTTGCCAATTTTCGGGTCCATATGGTCGCGCTGATGTGTTCTCCGACACCCAATAATTATTTTGGTTTAAGATGGGTTGTCGGAGAAGAAATGGATGGTGGAATCACGGTGGAGACGGTGAAAAATGATCGAAAATCAGTTGTCCGCACAAAGGAAAAAGGCGCGTGGACCCCACGTGCGGGAATTGCTGGCGCATGGGTGCCGCGCATGCGCAACTGCTAGTGGATGCATCGCACGCGCCCGTGCAATGAAGAAGGCATGTGAGCACAAAGGCAAACCCGTGCGCTACATGTGCCCTGGCCGTGGATCCATCGTTTTACTGTTTTGCCTTTTTTGTTGATATTACAATCTTGCCCCTTGCCATTTTAATTTATGATTTTGCCCTTGGCTGAATTAATTTATTGTTTTCCCCTTGGTTGATGTATTTATTGTTTTGCCCTTGTGGTGTTAAATTACTATTCTGCCCTTGATGCATTTTGTGAGTATTTTATGTATGAAATTAAAATGTTGAGTAATCCATATATTTTAATTAATTAGAGAGTAGCCACATCATCTTTAATTAGTTAAATTATATATTAAGAGCTTTCGGATCACATTTGAAAATGGACACTGATTGTAATTAATCTTATTAATATGATAAATTTTATCCCACATGAATTTTCATTATATTAATATGATTAATTAGGTTGAAATATCATATGTTTTTTTTTAATTTACCCATAGGGATTAAGGAAATGAATATAATATGATAGTTTCTTCATGAAGTTATTATGAATCTACTTAAATTAAAAACTTAGTCCACATGCAGTTTTTATGTTATGTGATTCATATTTTGTGTCATGTTTTACAATGGTAAAGCATAATTTATGTAAATTTCACCTCATATTTTGTGACATAAGCATGATTATTTGATATGTAGTTTTGCAACCTGTGAATGTCTCTAAATTTAAGAGCGATGTTCTCATGTTGAATGGTGAAAACTATAAAATTTGGAAATAATTATTCTTCAATTGGGGTGCATGAACATTGACTATGCTATAAGGAAAGATGAACCACTTTCATCTACCAACACAAGCGTTGCAACTGAGATAGCCCTTTATTAACAGTGGGAGCGGTCTAACCACCTTAGTATGATGTTCATAAGGTCAAGATTGTCTCATGGTATTCGTGGTTTGGTTTCTTAGCATAGCAATGCTAAGGCTTTATTGGAAGCCATTGATGCACAGTTTGAGGGTTTAGAAAAGGCGCATGCTATGACATTGATTATGAAGTTTTCATCTATGAAACTTACTAGCGTTAGAGGTGTGCATGAGCATATTATGAAAATGAGAGATATTGCAGCTCAACTGAAAAACCTTAAGGTTGAGATATCTAAGTCTTTTCTTGTGTACTACATTCTGAACACTCTCTCACAACAGTATGCCCCTTTCAAGATCTCTTATAACACACATAAGAATAAATTGTCAATTAATGAATTTATGACCATGTGTGTTCAAGAGGAAGAAAAGCCGATTATGGAATTGGGAGAAAATGTACATTTGGCAACACAAGGAAAGAATAAGGGTCATGGCAAGAAGAAGGAAAAATGTAAAATATCTCTCCAAGCTGACGTTAAGAAAGAATTTAGATATTTTTTCTGTTGAAAGAAAGGGCATATGAAGAAGGATTGCATCAGATTTCAAGATCTCTTATAACACACATAAGAATAAATTGTCAATTAATGAACTTATGACCATGTGTGTTCAAGAGGAAGAAAACTGATTATGGAATTGGGAGAAAATGTACATTTGGCAACACAAGGAAAGAATAAAGGTCATGGCAAAAAGAAGGGAAAAGGTAAAACACCTCTCCAAGCTGACATTAAGAAAGAATTTATATATTTCTTCTATTGAAAGAAATGGCATATGAAGAATGATTGCATCAGATTTCAGGCCTAGCTCAAGAAGAAAGGTAATTCAATCTCTTGTGTTTGTTATAAATCTAATATGGTTGATGTGAGTCAAACACTTGGTTGATTGATTTTGGTTCTACAATCCATATTTCGAATTCCTTGTAGGGTTTTCAAAACCATCAGAAGTCAATGGAAAGTGACCAATGCATATATTGGGGAAACAAGATGCGTTCGCATTTTGAAGTTATTGGGACATGTAGTTTAGTTCTCGATAGTGACTTTGTTTTGAATTTGGAAATGACCTTTTATGTACTTAGTTTCTCTAGAAACTTAATTTTAGTTTCAAAACTTGTACCTTTGGGTTACTCTTTTCACTTTTCATATTCAAATTTCAGTTTGTTGTTTAAAGCTGAAATTGTTGGGAGTTGTACTTTGTTTGATGGTCTCTTTTGAATTAATTTGTAAGATAATACCTATTATAATGCGATGCATGTTCGTACTGGTGTGAAATGAGATATTGTGAATAAAGATTCATTTATATTGTGGTATTGGAGATTGGGACATATTTCCATAGAAAGAATTTAGTGATTCGTAAATGATTGAGTATTTAGTACTTTATATTTTATTGATTTTGATACTTGTGTGGACTATATAAAGGAAAAGCAAACCAACAAGATAAAGATAGGTGCCAAAAGGAGTACAAACATATTAGAAATTATACATATGGATATTTGTAGTCCGGATATGGACTTGTTTGGTCAGAAATACTTCATCTCTTTCATTGATGATTACTCACGTTACATGTATTTCTACTTACTTCACAATAAGAATGAAGTATTAGATGCCTTTAAAGTATTTAAGGCGGAAGTAAAGAAACAATACAGTAAGCAAATTAAGATCATGAGGTCAGGTGGAAATTCTATGATAATGAACAAGCACCTGGTCCATTTATGAAGTTTCTTTAAAAGAATGTGATAGTTGCCCAATACACTATATCCGGTTTTCCATACCAAAATGGTATAGCAGAAAGAAGAAACCGAATTACTGACATGATGCAAAGTATGCTTAGTAACTCTAAACTTCCTAAGTCTTTGTGGACTAAAGCTCTTAAGATGGCAATGTATATATTGAACCGAGTTCCAACCAAGGTTATTCCAAAGACGTCTTTTAAGTTATTCAAGGGTTGGAAGTCGAGTTTGAGACATGTATGCGTTTGGAGATGCATGTTTAAAGTGAGGATTTATAACCCACAAGAAAAGAAATTAAACCCTAGGACTATAAGTGGGTATTTAATTGGATATGTCGAAAAGTCCAAGGGGTACAAGTTCTATTGTCTATCTCACACTACTAGGATTGAGGAATAAAAAAATACTGAGTTTCTTGAAAAGGATTTGATTAATAGGAGTGATCATTTGAAAAAACTCATTCCTAAAAAGAATCATTCAGATACTCAATCTTCCAACTCAAATATTAAGTTGATTGTTGTTCATAATGCCCCTACAGTTCAACCGGCTATTGAACAACAAACTATTAAAGTTCCACAACCTACTGATATTGATCTGGTAGATCTTGTTGTTCAGTAGGTACTAAAAACTGTTGAACAATCGATTAATACAACATTAAGAAGATTTACTGGAATGATCGAAGCATCAATTCCTAGTGATTAGATTGTGTATCTACAAGAATTTGACTATAATATAGGAGCTAAGAATGATTCTGAAACATTTTCCCAAGCCATAAGTAGTGATGAATCCAATTTGTGGTACAATGCCATAAAGGAAGAGATAATTTCTAGGTATCAAATGAAGTATGAGATTTAGTTGAGTTGCCTGATGGTGTGAAAGCCCTTGGTTGTAAATGGGTTTTCAAAACTAAGAAAGACTCATTAAGTAATATTGAGAGAAACAAAATTAGACTTATTGCCAAATGATTCACTCAAAATAAAGGAATCAACTACATGGAGACATTTTCTTCTATATTCAAGAAAGATTCTCTTCGTATTATTTTGGCATTGGTCGCATATTTTAATATCAAATTACATCAAATGGATGTGAAAACAGCATTCCTCAATGGAGAATTAGATGAGGAGGTGTACATGAAACAATGTAAAGAATTCCCCTTTAGCAAAGATGAGCATTTGGTGTGCAAGCTTAAGAAGTCTATATGTGGCTTGAAATGAGTATCTCGTAAATGGTACTTAAGGTTTCATGATGTGATCTCTTCATTAAATTTTGTAGAAAATATCATGGATCAATGTATATACCGAAAGGTTAGTGGGAGCAAAATTTGCTTTCTTGTATTATAAGTGAATGATATTTTACTTGCAACTAATAATAATAGGTTGTTACATAGTTAAATAATTCATTTTTAAGAATTTTGACATGAAAGATATGAGTGAGATATCTTATACCATTGGCATTAAAATCCATAGAAATAGATCTTGAGGAGTTTTAGGACTATCTCAAGAAATTTATATCAATAAGGTCCTAGAGAGATTTCGGATGAAAGATTGTTCACCAAGTACAGCACTCATTGTGAAGGGAAATAGGTTCATTTTAAACTAGTGCCCAAAGAATGATCTTGAAAAGGAATGCTTAATGTATGCTTAGGTTTGCACTCGACCTGACATTGCTTTTACTGTAGAAATGTTGAGAAGATATCAAAGTAACCCGGGTATAGACCACTGAAAAGCTGCAAAAAAAGTGATGAAATACCTTTAAGATACCAAATGTCACATATTTATGTATGGATAGATTGACAACCTGGAAGTAGTTGGTTATTCGAATGCGGATGTGGACTTTGCTGATTCTGTTGATTCTCGAAATTCAATATCTTGATACATTTTTATGTTAGTTACAAAGCTATGTCATGGAAGAGTGCAAAACAGACTTTGACTGCTACTTCCACTATGGAAGTTAAGTTTATTTCTTGTTTTTAGGCTACCTCACATGATGTATGGTTGACAAGTTTCATTTTTGGATTTATAATTTTTTATTCTATTTCTAGGCCATTAATGATATATTATGACAATTTAGCTGCGGTTTTTATGACTAAAAATGTCAAAAGTGGCAGTTGAAGTAAGCATATCGATATAAAGTATTTAGCCATAAAGGAACGTGTTAAGGAGAATAAAGTAGTCATTGAATAAGTTCGCATTGAATTGATGATAACTGATCGTTTGACTAAAGGCATACCATCAATGAAGTATAAGGATAATATAACTAATATGGGAGTAGTTCCATTATATAATTTATCATTATGTGAATGATCTTTGTTGTATGAAATTCTTATTCAATTGTAATGTTATTCTTTACTTTTTGTATACACATTCGGTTATTTATGAGAATAATAATTATCATTGGTTTTGCAATATACATATGATTTATTTATTAAGATGTATTGTCACATATGTGCTAACATAAAAGGAATAAAATGCATTGTGATACATGGAAGATATTACTCCATTTAAGAGGACATTTCGTCATGATCCATGCATTTTGTTTCATTTTTTAAGCATAAAGTTTTCGTGGATTAGTTGGATAATCCGTTCATGAAAATGTTGAGATCATATGGGAGAATGTTATATTAATTTATGATCTCACATTTTTTGGGTATAGTTTGAAATAAAACTTATAGTTAATATTGACTTACATTTTTGCTTTTGATAAACAGTTATTCCACATGCGGTTTTTTCACACTCTGTACCTTTTCGTTCCAACCACCCATTTGGTAACCGTTTTGATAGGAGACGGTTTATAACAACAAACGGTTCAATTTTGGAGGGCGAACACAAAGTCTAACACAAACCCTCTCATTCGGAATACACCATGAGTACGTGAGGGGATTGGATTAGTAGAGTGCACCCTAAACGTGGTCAGATTGTTGTGAAGTTCCCATGTATTTTCGATGAATGCAAACTCGAACAATGGCTGGAGGTTAGATTTATTTTTGATCTTGTTTCCGCATAAAACTCTAATTGTGCTTGAATTTTGTTCATCAAGCATAAGAATAATATTCAGTTTGATTTTCTTACACCTACGTCACCTCCACCACAATCGCCGAGTCCACCTACGCCACAATCGCCGAGTCCACCTGCTTCGTCATCGAATAGTAGCTTGAGATGGCTATTTGCAATTGCTGGTTTGCTCGTCGAAGCTAGGGGTGTAAATGGTTCGGTTCGGTTCGGTTTTCTCAGAAAACCGAACCGAACTGATAAGGAAATGCAATGAACCGAATTGAACCGAACCGAACCGAAAATTTCGGTTCGGTTCGATTCTGTTTTTTGGTTTTTCCTGACTATTTTTTTTTCAAATATAAAAAAAATTATCCTAAGAAGCATAAATGGATATAACAAAATTAGATGGACAGCAGATGTCTGGTGTGGATCAATTATTGACGGTAAGCAGACAACCTGCGAGAAACCACTTTGATTGTCAAATTTCCAATTGCACAAACACCTCAAATATACAGCAGAAAATCAGAAAGCCGATCAACCAAATGTGCAAATATCTGAAAATCAATTCCTCAAGATAAGTATTTCCAAAAAACTGTAGGACAACAACAGGGAAGATGAGATTTTCTTATTCGATAAACTTACCAAACCAGCAATCTTGAAAAAGTCAAATTTGACTGCAACTTTTCTTGAATTAAGAGGAGTTAGGTCTGTTGTAACCTGCAAATAGACATTACGGCAACTCAGTGCCAGAACTTCCTAATCCTTTTCAGCTCACGATGCATCATACATTGCAAAACAAAGGATATAAATCAACCAACTACTAATTAAGAGGAGTTAGGTCTGTGTTCAAGACGTACTCATTGTCTCATTGGTTTCTTATCTTTGCTAAGTAGCTCTATTCCCCAGGTAATTTAATTTTAAAACATGTCTTGTAAACACAACATGCCTCATATGTACTGATTACTAATGATAGAACCCCCATTTGTTAATATGAGTTTGTGGTGTTAACTTTAGTTGAGACATAATATTGACTAGCAAAATCCCCCTACTCTTCCATATTCTGATAACAAATTTTCAAATTAATTGTGCTTGAAATGGGTAGAAATATTAGAATAAATCAGAAGCACAATTCACTTCCAATAATTCATCTAGACAACCAGTGCTTAAGAATCAATTAAAAAACCAACCTCCAAAAGGGCAATCCCTCCATAAAACTCCTACCCTCGAAATATACTCAATATTCATTAAACTTCCCTCGTGTATCCTTCAATGTAGCAAAATATTTTCAATTGAATTATTATAGCCCATATAACTCACAGTAGGTGAAGATTTACTTGTAAATATTAATTTGACTACAACTCCCAACTGTTGCAAGCTTATCAATCATGACACCGAGAGAGCAAAACTTCCAAACAACTTTCCAAAATTACCAAAAATAAGCATCTCCTCTCATTCAAGAGTTCTCTTGTTCCATTCTTTTTCGCATCAACCGAAGAGCAAAGCAAGAGGGATTGAGCAATTCCTTTTCTAAACATTGAGGCAAAACAGACCCTACCAATCCTATAATTCTTGTTCAGTAGAACCTCCTATAACATGATATAGTCCAATGCCATAAGAGGTTCGGGCTACTGACCAGCTCGATCCCTCTTCTCTGCAAGTTGTGTAGGGTAAGAATACTTTACGAAGTTGTCTCCCACACAAAATACAAGACTCTAGTCAGTACTCTCACTTTCCAAAGCTTTCCAAGGAAAAGCCTCTTTGCCACCAACAATCTTCTTTCCGAAATAAGGAGGAAATTTTTTCTATAAAACGGATGATGTGTCGCCTTGTCACACAATCGGCCGACTCGAAACTCCAATCGTAGACTCGAAACTCCAATCGCAGAAACAAGAACAAGAACAAAGCAGCCAAGCACCAAAATTCCCCAAACTCAACCTCATAAACACACGCACGGAATGCAGAGAGAGGGAGCACCGTACCCGCCAGCGCCTGAGGCGATCGACTGGAGCATTCTTGGTGCTGGCGATGTTGAACGGATCCAAGGACGGGCCGCCGCCGAAGTCGCCCAAGAACCCACCTCCGGAGACGGAAGAAGAAGAAACCAGTTGCCGAAGAAACAACCTGGAGGCGGAGGCGAAGGCGATCGAGTCAACGGTGGAGGTGGATCGTGCCGGAGATGGAAGTGAGACGGATCGAGCAAGAGCAAGAGCAAGAGCAAGAGAGAGATGGAAGAGAGATTCTGATTTTCAATTTTTTGGCGATTTTGTTTTGTGCCCTAGAAGATCGGTTCAATTAGGTTAACCGAATTAGAATCAGGGGAAATATTTTGATGTTTTCGGTTAACCAAACCGAAAGTCAAACCGAACCGAAAATGCACGAAATTTCGGTTCGGTTCGGGTTCGGTTTCCGGTTTCCGGTTTCTGGTTCGGTTACTGACACCCCTAGTCGAAGCTGCTTGTGCATTGGCAATTGGCAGTGGCACTATTTTCTGCACCTCTTTTCACCGCAAAAATGTGCAACATGCCGCGATTGTTGTCCCTAAAGATTCCGAGACGAGCGCAATTGTAGCCCTTGCCCAATGACTCATGAGGATACCGGGCTTTGAAAAAAAAAAAAGGAAAAGAAGAGGAAAAAAGCAAAGAAAAAAATATAAAAAATGGAAAATTATTAAAAATTATAAGAATTGTTCATGCTATCGTGTCGGCTAAGCCACATAGAATTGCCGACATCCATGTTAATGATTTCCAATCAAATTAGTCAAAAGGATTAGATTGGAAAATATTCTATAGGTTTATAGTTAAATTAGCCAAATTAAAAGGTTTTGAAGTCAATTGATAGAATTGTGATAAATTTATAGCTTTCTTTGTAATTTCCCACAAACTCATATGTCCCTACATGATGAATTATGACAATGTGCTAGAAAGTGAGCACTGTGCATATAATATAGGATTTAGGATTCAGAAATTTGTATAAGCATTGTCAAATAAGAGGGTATGAGGTAAATAGGTAAATATAAATCTTTCCTTGTTGCCTTCGAGGTCCAACCACATGCACATGTCTATTTATCTAGATGAGTGCGATGCACGGATGCGTTCTTTCCGGCTATAATACTACTTGTCTGAGCATATGCCATGCCACGACTGAGAGGTATCTAGATGCTCGCGATCGCTTGGAGCCAAGTCACGTCAAAATTATATGAAAATACAGCGCCCAAGAGAAGTCGTCGTCGTTATGTTCCAGAAAGTCAATTTCAGGGAGCGCTAAGCACAATAATTTTCTCCGTTAAAAAGTGCTTGTGATTCTAGAGTGATTGACGGGCAACGCTGCTCGAGACCTGGGAGTCAAAGTCAAGCGATGTACCTTCGCCAGAAAAGCCACTTTGGCAGTGTTAGGCCTGGCCCATTGGAGGGAAATTTCCCGACCTTTGACCAGCGTTCCGAACCCTGTTTTGGGTCCGTGAAATGGCTTAAGATGCATCGCGTGTGACTTTCATCACAAGGAAGTACAACAGACCAGAACAAAAATCTGATGTGAGAGCCTGTCGTGTAGGGTTTCTAGCTCTTCGTCCGTTCTCGGATTCTCTTTGTACGCGCTTGGGAGGATTTGTGGGATCCAGCAAGGGTACAGATGTGCGTACGGTATCTATTGCAACCTATAGATCGGGCCGGTTTTACGTGGAGATGGTCAAATTCAACGGCAGTTGGGAGGAATGAAGAGTAGAAAATGAAAGGGGAAGATCATCCAAAAAAACCATAAGCCTATTACACTTTTGCGAATTTAATATTATGCTAATTAAGTAATAAATATTTTCATATTTTATCAATTACTTTCATCTAATTAATTTTAGTCAAAAATCATCGACATAAATGTTGGACGTTCTACGTGACATTGATAAGTGTTAAAATGGATAATTTTTTTAATATTTTAATATATTTTTTTCGAATTGTTTATTTTTTTTTTCATTTTTTCCCCTTTTCTCCTTTTTTTTATTTTTTTTCTCTCTTTTCCCTTCATCTAGCCTTGGTGATGGTCAGCAGAGTTTGCCAGCCTCAAACAAGGATTGCCCTCGCCGGCCTCGAGTGAGGGTCACTCTCGTCGGCCCATGGTGAGGGTTGCCTTCATTTGATCTGATGAAGGGCTAACCTTGCCCAAGGCTAACCCTCACCCAAGAAAGGGCTACCCTTGCCCAAGTTGGGCGAGGGTGGCCATTGCTCGAGGCCGGTGGCCTCTGTCAATTATTGACGAGGCTCGACGATGTCTAGCGGAGGGAAAAAAGGGGAAAAAAAAGAAGAGAAAAGGGGAAAAAAGCAAAAAAGCAAAAAGTAAAGAAGGAAAAGAAAAGAAAAGAAAAAATATTAAATATTAAACATAATTAAAAATTATCCACGTTAATGCCAGTCGCGTCATATAGGATGGCCGGTGTACTGTTTTTAGTTCTCCATCCATTTCAAGATTCTCTTTGTATGTGCTTGGGAGGTTTTATTGGAGATGGCAAGGGCATGGATGCACACGCGGTGTCTATCGCAACGTATAGTTTAAGCCAGTTTCATGGAGAGACGACACAATTCAACGGTTGGATGGAACGAGGTGAAGAAAAAGAATCGCATAGGACTGTTTCTACTGTCCCTACGATTGAGATAATGTCATCGTTCTGATTTTTCGCTTTTAAGTTATGACCATTGCATCACATGGATTGCAAAGAGATAGGGAGAAAATGGGGGGACAAAACATAAAGTGACAGAGACACAGTCTTTCTCTGGACGATTGTTCAATCTCCTCCACACTCTCTAAGAGATCCGTCTCTCCATTGCTAAGCTCGGACAATCTCAGATTGAGTTCAATCAGAGGTGGCCTCTCCCTCATCTATCTTCCCCACCTGCATCGCGACCTCGGTGGTCAAGGGTGCCGGAAGGGAATGTCGACCAGACGAAGAGGACGAAGACGGTTGACGGTGCTCATCCCGACCACATCTGTCGAATTGTCGTGGCTGAAGGCAACCATGGTGGAGGAAACGATGATTGTGCTTGGAAGAGTCAAAAGAGTGGATAGAAAGCCACCGTGGGGAGTGAGTTAACGTTGTATCGGATTAAAAAATCGACATTGAGACATAAAACTAACGGTATAATGAACAGAGGATGATGGATGATACAAGAGATGGCGAAAGCATGTCACTCTCAAAGTGAGAATAAGAGAAAAATAGAGAGCAAAAGAGAAATTATTATCGTCGCTTCTAGTCTCCATCCGAAGAGATTTTGCAAATATCAAAAAATCAAGTGATGTTAAAACTTGGTCCAACGAGTAGTGATCTCAAAAATCATAATAAGTTGATAATCATGTGTGAATGAGTATTGATTTATGAACGACATCAGTAGCGTTGGCTTGTACCGCCCCAATGATACTCCCCCTATTGAATGCGTGGTCCAATTTATTCTTGCCTTATTTGTGGTCCTATGACCATGCTAGGAGGCAACTTGTCCAAATCCTCTCCCTCAATTATCACTCCCCATTCCCATCATATTGAGTATGGGTCTTGGACTTGTTGTAGCTAATAATAACACCTAGAGGGGGGTGAATAGGTGTATAGAGATTTTTCGCGCAAGAATATATATAACTTTTGCAATCTATGAACTGAAATTAAATAGAGAGAGTAGAGAAGATTGCAAACATAGTTTATAGTAGTTCGGCTTTAGGCTGTATTTCACTATGAGATCAAATGTGATTACACACTCTTGAGTGTTAGCACTCGGTGATGATGAGTCTCACAGAGTCACTCTTCTTGGTAATTCACTATGACCACTCAAATTTGCACTTTAGACAACTGAAGAACAGAATCGCACTTTGGAATATGTTTATTTTATCTAATTCCTAGGTCTCATCCTATCCTTATATACTCTCCAAGCCACACTCGACCGTTGGCTCTTCCCTTGAGAGTTTAGTCTTCCCTTTTCTGGACAGACTTTATAAGGCAAGTCTTTTTAACCGTTGGAAGTAGATTTGATCCCCTTGGATTCTGTTCACCCATACAATCAGAATCCAAGCTTCCATAAGTACTCCATTCTTCTTTGGAAGTTGTCCTATAATTGATCTTGTCAATCAAATTAATATCACAGAATCAATGTAAATAAAGTAAGTGAAATACTTGACCGTTGGTGATCTGCTCCTGAAGTTTCGTTCTGAGTCTGACTGACTCAAGTTCTGAGTTTGCTTAAGATTTCTGTCTGGTACGATTAGACTCATAATCTATGTTTCTTCGAGTCCTCCGTCTGGTACGATCAGACTCAGAATTTGTGATTCTTCAAGTCTTCCTTCTGTTACGATCAGACTCAGAATCTGTGATTCTTCAAGTCTTTCGTCTGTTACGGTCAGACTCAGAAACACTGTATGTTTTCCTTCTACCACTGGTAGACTCAAAAACATACACCACCCTGTGATTTATTCCTTCTGAAGATATGTATAAATACTTATATAAAATGATTTATTAACATCAAAACTAGGAGTTTTCAACAATCTCCCCCTTTTTGATGGTGATAAAACTTTTTATGCTTTCTTGCTTGTTGTCCCCTGCAAAATATAGTTGGCAGCGCATACTTCCAAATATAATAGGAGTAATGATGCTCACATCAAATAATTCATGCTTCTATGTTTAACACCGCATCAGCTAAAATAGATTAAGCAGCAAACAATAATTCAGTTTACGAGCACAAGCAACAAACCGCAAAGTTCAGCAAACAAAAAGTCCAAAAAATCCAATCCAAGTTTTACTCCCCCTTTTTGTCACAATCAAAAAGACAATATTCTGAAAGATAAGTAAAGTCTGACAAAAAAAATCTTGACAGAAATTCAAACAAGATAAACCAGAAGATGATTTCTTTAAGAAGATTTTTTCTTGGGGGTCCGAATAAGGGTGAAATCCTCCATATCCGTGGCAAACTCTTCGATTCTGTTGAGATATTGATGAACTGTTTTCTCGAGAGTCTCTAGTCTGGAATTGAGAGAGGTTTCCATAGCAACTTGGCGATCTCTTATTTCCATAAGCAAAGCCAATATCTTCTGAGAATCGGCACGATCAAATGAAGTTGCAGGGATATCCTTTTCACCAATCCGAGACATAGGCTCTCCCTGAATTGATGCTTATGTCTGCCATTGCTGTCCCAATTGATTTCTATCCTCTTCAGCGTTAGGAATAGCACCCTCATTTGTTCGAATTTCTTCTTCCTCTATTTCTTCCTCTTCTTCTGGTCCACCTTTGTCAGACTCAATTTCCTCTGTCTCTGACATTTCCACATTCTCATCAGGTTGAGTTGCTGCACTAAGAAGATTTTCTTCTGTCATTACTGGTGGAGGCAGTTCTGTTTCTGGTTCTGTCACTCTTTGTACAGTCTGACCCATTTTCACCAGAATTTCAGAGATAGTCTCTTCTTCATCATCTTCATCATGTAGCAATAGTTGTCTTCTTTTCTTAGAACCTTTTCCCTTTCTCTTTGCTGTGATTGATGCCTTGGCCAATTCCTTCTCTTTTCTTCTCTATGTCTCTGCAACATCCCTTAGCCTCATCTTGTTTATCATCTTAAGATCAATGATCATGGTTGGAAGCTTTTTAGTGCAAAGTCTGCTCGGTATATCGATCTTATAATGTTCAAATATCTTGGTCACCAAAACTCCATAAGGCAACTGTCATTTATCTTTCGAAACTGTTCGATACATGTGCAGAAGAACAGTGTGAGGAAGTAAGAATAGAACTCTCTTCTCAATTACCCACATTAGTTTAGCCTCAAATCTTGATACATCAGTCTTTGATGAAGCCTTGGGACAAATGCAGCTTATGATGATCTTATATAGAATAGTTCTTGCTAAAGTTAAAAAGGGATAAATAATAGTAGGCTTGACAGACTTTGTAAGATACTTACAAACAGTCTCATAGGTGACTTCTATTGGCTTGAAGGGACCCCTTTCAACTTTCATGATATCAGCCAGAACATCTGTACTTACATCATAAAACCTATCATTCACACTAAACTGCATTCTATTTGGAGACAGAAATGTCAAATTTGAGTAAAAATATGTTGTTAGTTCTGGATAAACAACAGCAGAGTCAGTGCAAAATTGATCCATCTGCAGCACTTCAAAATGTTCTCGCAGGTTTACATCAGTAGTATCCAAGAAATCAAAGTCCACGATTCGGTGATGCATAACTCCACGTTCCAGCAATCTGTTATAGAAGGTCTTATGCTCTTTCGACCGGAATAATTTCCCTGTGGTATTCCTAACCACTGCTACAATTCCCATTCTGATTTCAAAATTCCTATAGATCCATTCATCATCTTCCTTCTCTCCTAGGGCATTTTCCCTACTCCTGCTCACTTCACTCCCCTGTGCACTTTGTCTAGAAGGTGGTTCTGTAGTTTGAACAGCTTGAACCAGACGAAGTTCATTCGCATACCCTTTTTGTCGCAACAGAAAAAGTTTCATCTCCTCCGTAGCATTATTTCGCACTAAGCATTGATACATTCTCATAACAGAATGAGGGTTTTCTAGTTTAGGTAGGGTTAATCCAGACGTACCTCTTCTGGAGACATTTCTTCGCTCAGAATATGTTGGGGAATTTCTCTGAGACTCCAGATTTTCAGTGCATCACTTTGAATCGATGCATTTTGAGATTGTCCTTGGGAATCGTCAGAAGTTTGCGTCAGATCGAAATGCGTCTGTCCTCCCTCTACGTTCCTTGATTCTCTGCTAGCAATCCTGTTGGATCTTCTTCTGGGAGATGGGGACATAGACCTTGATTTGGACATGGAGGATCTCGAAGCCATTGTTCGGAGAGGGTTTGGTTTGATTTAGAGAGAAAGATTAGTTCTTTGGGTTTTCTAGAAGAAGGTTTCTGAAGACTGTTGTGAAAAATTCGTTCTTTTTGGGGGTTATAGACTCTTTGAAGATGAAGAGACGCGACTTTTGGCTCAAAATAGTAGTTTTTCAAAAATTATTAAAAAGGAAAATAGATGTAGATAACTTGGGCATGTACTGAAATTATGCAACTCAATTATTTTGCTAATAATAACTTACCAAGATTAATCATACAAGACAGTAATTTAAGCGTCAAAATTAAATTTAAACATACCATCAATTTCTTCTCAGAGCTACCTAGAAGATTGGTCTAATTGCTTCTCCCATACTATATCCTGTCTTCAAGGATTTTATGTAAAAGGATTAATAATATTTAATCTACTACATATTGAATCAAATGTACCTTTGTCCAGCAGTTTTGTGAAGATATCTGCCAATTGATTTTTCGAATCAATAAATTCCACGAATACATCCCCATTTTGTACGTGGTCTCTTATAAAATGATGCCTGATTTCAATGTGCTTTGCCCTAGAATGTAGGATCGGGTTTTTGGTGAGATTTATGGCACTTGTATTGTCATACTTTATTTCAGTACAGGTTTCTTCCTTTCCATAATCCCTCAGTTGTTGTTTCATCCATAAAATCTATGAGCAGCAGCTACCAAGGGCAACGTATTCTGCTTCTACAGTTGATTGAGCTACAGTGTTTTGCTTTTTAGAAGACTATGACACCAGCATCTGTCCTAGTAGTTGACATGTTCCAAATGTGCTCTTTCTGTCCACTTTACATCCTGCTAAGTCAGCATTTGAGTAGCCAAGGAGAGTAAAGTTTGTTCCCTTAGGTTACCACAGACCCAGAAGTGGATAAGTAGCAATATACTTAATTATATGCTTCACTACTGTAAGATGAGATTCTCTAGGATCTGCTTGGAATCGAGCACATAAACACACATTGTATATAATATCTGGTCTAGATGCAGTAAGATAGAGAAGAGATCCAATCATACTTCTATAAGTCTTTTGGTCAACTTTCTTCCCTGATTCATCCTGATCAAGTTTGATGGATGTTGATATTGGAGTTTCAGTCTTCTTGCAGTTTTCCATTCCAAACTTCTTGATCAAGTCTTTGGTATATTTTTCTTGATAGATGAAAGTTCCATGTTTTGATTGGTTGATCTGAAGTCCTAGGAAGTATGTGAGTTCTCCCATCATGCTCATCTCAAATTCCTTCTGCATACACTTTGAGAAGTTTTTGCACAATCGTTCATTAGAAGAACCGAAGATAATATCATCTACATATATTTGTACTAGAAGAATATCCTTACCTTCATTTTTGATAAATAGAGTTGTATCAACCATACCTTTCTTGAATTTGTTGTCTAGTAGGAACTTACTTAGTTGTTCATACCAGGCTCGAGGCGCTTGTTTCAGACCATACAAAGCCTTTTTCAGTCTGTATACATGATCTGGCTTTCTTGGTTCTTCAAACCCAGGTGGTTGTTTCACATAGACTTCTTCTTTAATAAATCCATTCAAAAAGGCGCTCTTTACATCCATCTGGAATGACTTGAAGTCTTGATAGCAAGCATAGGCAAGTAATAGTCTGATAGCTTCCAATCGTGCTACTAGTGCATAGGTTTCATCATAGTCTATTCCTTCTGACTATGAATAGCCTTTGGCTACAAGTCTTGCTTTGTTTCTGGTCACTTTACCATGTTCATTCATTTTATTCCTGAAGACCCACTTAGTACCTATGATGGTTCTTCCTTTGGGTTTAGGAACCAACTCCCACACATCATTTCTTTTAAACTGCTGGAGTTCTTCTTGCATTGCTTCTATCCAACTTTAATTTGTAAGAGCCTCATCTATCCCTTTGGGTTCAATCTCAGAGATGAGTGCCACAATACTTGTTTCCTTTTTGTTCTTCGATTTGGTTCGAATTCCTTCACTGATATTTCCAATGACTAGCTCTTGAGGGTGGCTAGACTTATGCTTCCAGTTTTTGCTCTACACTACGCTGTCATCAGCATCTTCTGGTAATTGAGTAGTGTCTGGCTGAGTGATTCTTTGTTCTTGAGTTCCCTCAGAGTCAATTTTCTGTGACGAGTCAGTTTCTTTACTGATAGTTGAATTTTCAGAAGCAGCAGTTGGTTCTGGATCTTTAATTTCTGTTCTGCTCTTGTTGGAGGAGTCTTACTCTAGGAACTTCACATTCATAGATTCTTCCACTGTCTGAGTGTTCTTGTTAAACACTCGGTATGCTTTACTTGTGGCTGAATATCCCAGAAATATACCTTCATCTAATCTCTCCTCAAACTTGCTTGGAAGATTGTTAGCATTTTTAAGAATAAAACATTTACAATCGAAAATTTTGAAGTAGGAAACAATTGGTTTTCTTCCTTTGAAAATCTCATAAGGAGTTTTCTCAAGAATTGATCTCTTAAACACTCTGTTAATGATATGACAAGATATGGAAACTGCTTCTGCCTAGAAATGAGTTGCCACCTTACTTTCAATAAGTAGAGTTATAGCCATTTCTTGAAAAGATCTGTTCTTTCTTTCTATAACTCCATTTTATTCTAGAGTGTAGGGAGAGGAGAACGTATGCTGAATACCATTTTCATTACAAAAGTCTGCAAAGTTCTGATTTTCAAACTCTCCTCCATGATCTGTTTCAATGTTGGAAATAGAATAACATTTCTCATTTTGAACCATTTTTGCAAATATTGATAAATAAGAAAAAGTTTCACTTTTATTAGCAAGAAAGAATACCCATGTAAAACGAGAGTAGTCATCTATTATTACCAGACAATATTTCTTACCTCCAATGCTTTGAGTTCTAGTTGGGCCAAACAGATCCATATGAAGCAGCTGCAGTACACGTTTAGTAGAAACTTGTTTCATAAATTTAAAAGAATTTTTGACCTGTTTTCCCAGAGTGCATGCGGAGCAAAGGTCTGTCTTTTTATAAGTTAATGAGGGCAAGCCACGAACAAGCTTTTTGCTGTGTAGCTTAGAGATTTGATTCGTGCTAACATGTCCAAGTTTGTGATGCCAGAGGTTTGTCTCATCATGGACTGAAAGTAGACATTTGGCTGTGTCTTCATTTATGTCCAGAAGATAAATGTTCCCATGTTTTCGTCCAGTGAATGACTGAGAAGAATCATTGCTCGTTCCAGAACATAAGTTTTCCTTGAAGTTAATCCTAAATCCAGCATCACATAGCTGGCTGATGTTAAGAAGGTTGTAGTTCAGTCCTTTAACCAGAGATACATTGTTGATAATTAAACTGACAATCTTGACTATTCCTGATCCAACAATGTTTCCCTTGGTGTTTCCTCCAAAAGAGACTGTCCCTCCTTTAACCTTTTCTAAAACAACAAACATTCTTGAATCCCCAGTCATGTGTCTTGAACATCCACTGTCCAAATCCCATTTCTTCTTGCTCTTGAAACTTACCTGCAATCAACATGCATATTCACTTCTTCTTTGGTACCAAGATTTTCTTGGGTCCTTCGGTGTTAGTATATGCTTTGTCTACCCATTTCTTCTGAACAGGTCTCCAGACTTTAGGACATTTGTTTTCAAAATGTTCTTTTTCTCCACAATTAAAGCATTTGAGATGATCCTGACCAATAGGTTTTGTAAAAGTCTTTTTGAAATGATTTCTATAGGCCTGTCAAGGAGGTCTCTTTCTAATTCTTTCCTTGACTTTAGGAAAATCAATTAATGAATCACTTTCCTTATAAAACCCAAGTCCTGACTTATCATAATAGGGAATCTAAATGGAAAGTATATGCTACAGGGTTTTCGATCATTTTGAAAACTTTGTAGTAATGTTCAAAATTTCCTTTCTAAGAGACTCATTTTCATTTAAAAAAGAATTTCTATTTTCTTTTGTCTCCAAGATTTCCTTTTTATGAGATTCATTTTCATTTAAGAGAAAATCTCGATTTTCCTTTATTACTGAAAATTTCTTTTTGAGATCATCAAAATTTTCATTTAAGGAATGATTCATTTGACTCAACTTGTGATTTTCCTTTTTTAAACTGGAAATTTTTTCTAGAGTAGATTTTAAATTCAAACATAGTTCATGTATATAATCTGAAACTTCGGTAAGAATATCAGAGTGACTAACCTCAAATTCTTTGTCTGAGTCTGAATTTGAGTCTGAGTCTGAATCCACTTCAGAGTCTGAATCTAAGTGTGCCATTAGACATATGTTACCATATTCGTCTTCACTGTCTTCAACCTCAGTGTCACTCCAGGTTTAAGCTTTCAGGGCTTTCTTGTACTTTTCATATTTCCCTTTGTTTTTCTTGAGTTTTGGACAGTTCTGTTTTATGTGACCTTTCTTTTTGCATTCGAAACAGACAACATTTTTGACATAATCTTCCTCATCCTCTGTCTTTCGTTGTCCTGGTGCAAGAATACTAGCCATAGAGGATCTTTAACTCTGAAGTAACAAACACTTCAAAAACTCTGAGCACAGGGCTCTGATACGAATTGTTGTAGCTAGTAATAACACCTAAAGGGGGGGTGAATAGGTGTATAGAGATTTTTCGCGCAAGAATATATATAACTTTTGCAATCTATGAACTGAAATTAAATAAATAGAGTAGAGAAGATTGCAAACACAGTTTATAGTGGTTCGGCTTTAGACAAGCCTACGTCCACTCTCTAGGCGATCAGCCAATAGGCTGGATTTCACTATGAGATCAAATGTGATTACACACTCTTGAGTGTTAGCACTCGGTGATGATGAGTCTCACAGAGTCACTCTTCTTAGTAATTCAATATGATCACTCAAATTCGCACATTAGACAACTGAAGTAACAGAATCGCACTTTGGAATATGTTTATCTTATCTAACTCCTAGGTCTCATCCTATCTTTATATACTCTCCAAGCCACACTCGACCGTTGGCTCTTCCCTTGAGAGTTTAGTCTTTCCTTTCCTGGACAGACTTTATAAGGCAAGTCTTTTTGACCGTTTGAAGTAGATCTGATCCCCTTGGATTCTGCTCGCCCATACAATCAAAATCTAGGCTTCCATAAGTACTCCATTCTTCTTTGGAAGTTGTCCTATAATTGATCCTGTCAATCAAATTAATATCACAGAATCAATGTAAATAAAGTAAGTGAAATACTTGACCATTGGTGATCTGTTCCTGAAGTTTCGTTCTCAATCTAACTGACTCAAGTTCTGAGTCTACTTAAGATTTCCGTCTAGTATGGTCAGACTCAGAATCTGTGTTTCTTCAAGTCCTCCGTCTGGTATGACCAGACTTAGAATCTATGATTCTTCAAGTCTTCCTTCTATTACGATCAAACTCAAAATCTATGATTCTTCAAGTCTTTCGTCTATTACGGTCAAACTTAAAAACATTGTATGTTTTCTTTCTACTACTGGCAGACTCAAAAACATACACCACCCTGTGACTTATTCCTTCTAAAAATATGTATAAATACTTACATAAAATGATTTGTTAACATTAAAACTAGGAGTTTTCAACAGGACCATGCACCTACTATTAAATGGGCTTTTAATACCATTTGTAGCCTATTTCATATGAGCTAAGCCTTCAAAAAAAGTTCTCTGAGTAACCACACAAAATGGTAACTATTTGAAAGTGAGTGTTAACTAATGATCACTAAATAGCATCTCATCCATCATACACGAAACTTTCGAATTATAACTAGGAAGTCGGTCTAAAAGCTTTAACTAAAAAAGAAATACCCAAATCGTTCTACTCTATAGTTCAATCTCTCCGTAAACCTCCAAAATTTTTCAAGATAGGGATGTCCATGGAAATCTCGCGGGCCGATTCTGAAACCGAAGACTTAAAACACCCTTTTAATTTTGAGTCAACGTTCAACCAGCCCATAGGCTATATGCTGAAGTCACCACTAGAGCCGCCTACCTAAGCACTAGCGACATCCCACAGCCACAGGTTGTATTCTCCTAGGACCAATTCAATGAACGACAATGATGTATCTGATGAATGAATCCATAAAAAAAAAGACACCGAATGGACTTCAAGTCAACCAAGCAAACAAGGTAATCTTGCTGCTAAGATCCTTGCCTCCCCTTGAGCTGTGACCTTGCGGGAAATTGCCCTTCCATACGCATTATTTAAACCCATAAACCCTAGCATGATAAGTATTGACCTCTTCTTCTCCTTCACAAGCCAACCGATATTCCCACTAAGAAAGCATCAAAGCCAGACCTGAATTCATCTCAATATGGAGCTGAGCTTCCTCTCTATCTCCTTAGTAGTTGCTCTCGCCATCTTGCGTTTCTCATCTTTCGCCCACTCACAGCAACCTTACATCGGCATGAACACCACTGTTTGTTCCAAGACCAACGACTCTTCCTCTCCTGCTCTGGGCTACACATGCAACGGCCTGAACAGGACTTGCCAAGCCTACCTCATTTACCGGTCCAATCCGCCCTATGACACCGTCCCGTCAATCGCCCGGCTCCTGGCCTCCAACCCGTCTCAGCTCTCTGCCATAAACTCAGTCGCTCCGAACGCAACATTCCCGGCAAAGAAGATGGTGATAGTCCCCGTGAATTGCTCCTGCTCCGGTCGGTACTACCAGGCAAACGCCACGTACTCGATTAGGCAGGGAGACAATTATTACGTGATTGTCAATAGCACTTACGAAGGCCTCACGACGTGCCGCGCCATCAAGAGTCAAAACGTCATCGAGACCGTGGAGTTATACAGCGGGGATCTTACCATTCCGATCCGTTGTGCTTGTCCTACCAAGAACCAAACTGACCGCGGCGTCAAGTATCTGTTGAGCTATGTCGTTGTCGAGGGAAACAATGTTGGGAAAATTAGCGGACAGTTCGGTGCTAACACCGCGAGGACGTTGGAAGCAAACGGTCTTACCGAGCAATCCCCAACGATCCACCCCTTCACCACTCTGCTAGTTCCCGTTCAAAGCCCGCCTTTGAGTAATCAAACAATAATTCCTCCCTCGCCACCGGGCCAACCTACGTCACCTCCGCCACAATCACCGAGTCCACCTCCTTCGTCACCGAATAGTAGTTTGAGAAACAAATGGCTATTTGCAAGTGCTGGTTTGCTCGTCGGAGCTGCTTGTGCATTGGCAATTGGTAGTGGCATTATTTTCTGCACCTTTTCTCGCCGCAAAAATGTGCAACATGTCGTGGCTATTGTCCCTAAAGATTCCGAGACGAGTGCGAAACCAATCGCAAAGGGAGCGGAAGAGTCTCATGGACTGATGCAGACCATACATGGCATAGCTCAGTCCATCAAAGTGTACAGTTTCGAAGAACTACAACTGGCGACCAGTGACTTTAGCCCTAGCTACTGGGTCAAAGGGTCCGTCCACAGGGGGGAGATCGACGGTTGCTTCGTTGCTATCAAGAAAGTGAGTGGCGACGCGATCAAGGAAATCAACCTTTTCAAGAAGATCAACCACTTCAACATCGTTCGCCTTGCAGGGATTTGCTTCAACGACGGGGACTGGTACTTTGTCTATGACTTTGCTTCTCATGGACCCTTAAGTGACTGGATTTACAATCCACAAAGTGATGGTAGAACCGTCTTGAGTTGGACTCAAAGAGTTCAAATTGCCCTTGATGTGGCCACTGGCCTGAACTATCTCCACAGCTTCACACACCCTCCTCAGATCCACAAGAACATCACGAGCGGCAACATCCTTCTCGACTGCGACTTCCGGGCCAAGATAACGAATTTGGGCATGGCAAGATCAGCAGAAGGCGATGAGGGCCGGTTCGCCTTAACAAGCCACATCATCGGGACGAAAGGTTACATGGCCCCAGAGTACTTGGAGAACGGTCTGGTCTCCACTGCGCTTGACGTCTACGCCTTCGGGGTCCTCGCGATGGAAATGATCACGGGGAAAGAGGCGGAGTCGTTGACTAGGGAGGAGAGCTCGAATCTGTGCCAAGCCCTGGACGAGGTGGTCCCAGAGGACAGCATGACTGAAAGGTTGGTGGACTTGATTGATCCTTCCTTGGGAGGACGTTATCCTTCGAATCTGGCGGCTTTCATGAGCGGGACCATCCGATGTTGCCTGAAGAAGAACGCGGCTGATCGTCCCGGCATGGACGAGATCGTGCGGTATCTTTCTGGTTTGTTGGCATCCAGCATCAATTGGGAATCTTCCAACAACGTGAATTGATAAAAAAGATGTTTCCTGTATCCATGCATGGTCATTCCTGTTAGAAATTAAACCAAATTCATTGGTGCCGATACTTTGATACCGAGACTATCGAGTTCTCGATACTTCGACACCGAGATCCCAGACTTGATACTGATGACTGTTTGATACCTGTATTGAAAAATAGTCTTGTTGCGTTGCTTTTAATGGGTCTAGTCGTATTTTTATACCGTGACTGTTGGTATTTTTAGGTAAGATATAATGAGATATGGTGAGATATTGTATTGTTTTGTAAGTTTCTAGAGGTTTATCTTCTCCAGGACACTATAGCTATATTTATGGAGAAGAGCAAATGTCATGTAACAAGTCTATAAACAAGAGAGTTTTGTACTTGATTTTATGAAAGGTGAAATAAAGTGAATTAAATAGAAAAGTCTATCTATCTCATTCTCTTCTTTATGTGAGTGTCGAGTGTTTTGCCTTTAAGTTATCCCATCAAGATATCATAGATGTGCCAATATCTTTTCAACAATTTCTCGTTCTTAATCTTGTCTTTATAATTATGATAGCTATATTTCTAAGTTAAAACATAATCACATCTCATTTTTTAAATTTCCCAAATTACCTTTCTTTTAATTCTTTTATATCCACTCATATCATAATTAATCATCCACCTTTCTTTTTTCCTCTCCTCTCTCTTTTAGACTTCCTAATTTATGTTTGTTTCACTTTCATCTTCTTCCTCATCTTGTTCTTGCAACACATATAAATAGATAAAGGCAATGAGATGTAAAGGGTAAAACATGTAACCACTTGGATTAACCAATCTCCACGCTTGGTCCCCTTGAAATTCGGCCAAAACAAGGGGACTCTCTGTTGGAATGTTGGAATGCATGTGCGAGCTCCGTTAGAAAAGTTTCACTAATAGAAGGAAGGTGAAGAATAAGAGCCTTGCTTGCTTTACACATTGCAAACCTTTTGCAGAGGTTTCTCCTTCAACAAGGCAATTGAACAATCTCACTACCTAAAACCTTGAATGCAAAGTTGATGGTCGTAAGAGTCCTAGGTAGACAAGGTTCATCGAGGTTAGTCATGGTCTACCCCTTTTTCATTTTTAATCTCAGAATCGAGTATGCGTTTCAAAGCTTCCAACCTCCATGGTCATAAACTCCCATCGCCCGCGGAGTAGCTTTGGATTTTATATTCAATTCGTCATCTAGTTAAACCCTTCTAAGCAAAAAAAGATGATGAGGGATAGTAAAATGTCCACAGGTTTAGTGGGGACATGCTTAGGTTATCTTTAGTACTCATATGACGAGTGCACGTCCCTTTTGGTGTTAAAGTCACCGGCAAGATAATTTATCATCTTGACTGGAAACTCCTGACTTAGCCAGCTTGTGCTCTACTGTGAAGATCGGGCGACATTTTCTTGATGCTTTCTTCCATTCTTAAAAAATAAAGTGGCCCATTGAATTTTGCTTTCTCATGAAGACTTCTAGTTCGGGTCTTTCTCAAGCTAGGATAAACCTTAGATGGCAATCCTCTCTTTCTTCTTCGTGAATACTCTATGCTTTAATAAAGAATGAAAGACGATGAGAAGTATTGGTAATAGAAGATAGCGGGTGGCCGAATTTGGAACAAAGGAAGACCCATGGAAGATTAATGGATTTCGTATTCCAAGGGTTTAGTCGTACATGGAATGCTTCTTTCTGGTTCTTTTGCCATGCACTCGACCGACATATTGAGAAGAATCTTATACAAGAGCTCATGTGGACACATTTTTTGGGTGCGTTTGGTTTAGTATTTCCAATGGCCTTTCAGGTCTGAAAGTCTATCGGGGAAATGCTGGACCGTTTGGTTCAGCTTTGAAGCTAGCTTTCAGTTGAAAGCTGGCCTTTAAAATGCTAAAATTATTTTTTTCCTTCCAAAACTACCCTCATTGATTCTTCATATTTCAATTTTGCCTCTAGTTATTTTTTTTAATTGAAAAAAGAGGCGGCCTTTTGCTAGCGAGCCAAATCTGGCCCCGGTGGCTGTCGGCTTAGGTCACCCGAGGTCGGGTGACCTCTAGCAAGGGTCGCACGACCTAGCTAAGGGCTGCCAAAGGTCACCTGACCTTGGGCGACCCTCGGCGAGGGTCACGTAACCCCAGCTGAGGGCTGCCGGAGGTCGCCCAACCTCGGGCGACCCTCGGCGAGGGTTGTGCGACCCAAGGTTTGTGCGACCCAAGCGACCATCGCCTAGGTCTCGCAGTCACAAACGGCCCTCGCTTGGTCTCTTGAAGGTCGATTGCTGTCAAGTGACCCTCGTGAGACCTAGGTGAGGGCCGCCTGCAGCCGCAAGACCCAGGCGGTGGTCACCTGGGTCGCCCGAGGTCAAGCGACCTCCAGTGGCCCTCGATTGGAGCCACGCGACTCTCGCTGACGGTCGTCCAAGGTTGGATGACCTTCAATGGCCCTCAAGCTGGGTCGCATAACCCTCACTGAAGGTTGCCTGACCTCAGGCGACCTCAGCCAACGGCCACCGGCGCTAGATCTAGCTCACCAACGACTGTAGCCCTTTGCTGGTCTGGTGAAGGGTTTAATCCAATTTTCAAAAAAAAAGAAGATATATATAATACCCGTCAAAGCCCATTGTGAAAGTTTTTTTTACCAAACGCACATTCAACTCAAAGTTCATTTACAAAGAAATTTTACCAAACACAATTGCATTTCCCCAAGTAATT
This sequence comes from Corymbia maculata, assembly GCA_014182735.1. Lineage (NCBI taxonomy): Eukaryota > Viridiplantae > Streptophyta > Magnoliopsida > Myrtales > Myrtaceae > Corymbia > Corymbia maculata. The sequence goes on from CM024689.1 coordinate 13,891,107, forward strand.
TTGGGCTTTCGGCATTTGCCTTGGACTTAAAGCCTCTTGAAAATGCTGAACCAAATGCAGCATTTTTCCCAAACTTGGCGCCATGCATTTACAGCCGCTCCTTCCACTTTTTACGTACGACAAAGATTAGAGTCTTGGGGGCCAAAGCTTTAAAAAGCTTTGTTGTTCTTCCGATGACCCCTCCAGCATTACTGTTCATGGAGACGCTCAAGATTCACAGGTCTACGAAAAAGATTTCAATTTTGAAGTGACTTAAAAAAAAGTTAATGACATTACTAAAGGTAATTGTGTTGATTTTGAGTTACAGAATACACAAAACACACCCATGTCTAAGGTCAAAAGCATAATCAAACCGAATCGAGCCGAACCGTATTTTCACACTTGCTTTGAGATGCCCTGTTCACTATTAAATTTAAGCAAAAAAGAAGGGATGATGGAGGACATATTCGTTGTTTTTTTGGCAGGGTGTATTGGAAATGACAGGACTAAATCAATGAAGAAGAAGACCCCCTAAATGCGCCGTTGAAATGGTCTTAGGACTATGACCCAAAAAAAAAGGTCTTAGGACAATTGAGAAACATATGAACCTTTCCAGGTACAATAATTTAATCCTTTGATACGCCCAAGACCAATTCAAGAATCAAATAGTTTTGGCCAACAGGTGTCCCAAATTGAAATAAGTCACGTATTGGTCCTGATAGTATAATGTTCATATTGTAGTTTTCTAACCATAACATCTATCTTAAATCAACTGCACCCCCGAATGAGAAAATGGTTTCAAGCAAGCAAAAGTATTTTCATCAAAATTTTGTCAATTGTGCGAATCGGTCAAAAAATTAGGGTTCCTCTCACCTGGGCTTGTCCCACCATGGGTCAAAATGACGCTAGGGTGAAGTGCCTATTTACTTTTAGAGTCTTTAGAGGAAATGACATTCTCAATATTATCAAAATGTTTAATAAATTTGGTGTGTATACTAGAATTACACAAGAAGCTAATGGAAGTATTGAACAAAACCGTACTAGTTCCGACGCAACAACCACCCTCAGGCCCCCAGACTTCATCACCTCTAGTACCATCGCCGCCACCTAAGTTCAGTTCAAAACATAATTATGTTTAAATTCCTCTTGGGCCGATTGGCGGCCTCGTCTGTTTAGGGGCAATGATCAAGGTCACCATGGCTTATCAGTTTTGCCATACATGGTAATATCGCGTTCAACCCGAAGCCACAATCCGAGAAGCACCGATTTTCAGATGGATGATTTACACGTTGGTTTAAATGGATGAGGTCATTAATGTGTTCACTCCAATCAACTGTAGGGTCAAATATAATTAGATGTGCTTCAAAGTCTTGAAGGAGAGACCAGGGGCCCAATGCCCAAATCCATCCACAAGTCTGGGGAAACTCTCACCTCAAGACTTCTTTGGACTGTGCTATCCCTCTTCATCCAAAGTTGCTGCCAAGTCATTCAAGACAGTTTGAAGGATTGGGTGGGGACATTCCGGTTCTTCTTCGCGAAGAGCAATTTGTCTTAGAAGCTTGTACATGTGAGTGTTACGTGTCGGTTGCCGGTGCTGACCTAACAATTTCTGACATATCTGTAATAGAAATTTGAGGGAAGGACTTAATTTGTCAATGGAGAACTATATGGGGATTAAAAACATAACCAGACAAAGTTTGAGGATCAAAATTGAAATTTACCAAAATCACAGGAGCCAAAACTGTAATTTCCTATTCTTTTAAAATGAGCAACCTGGATTTGTTCGAAAATGCGGCCCATGGGGCCTCAATATTGGCATTGAGAGTTTGAATAGATTGCTCTCAAGAAATGAAGCCCTAGCAATTGACGCAGTAACGGAATCTTTAGCACCAAGGTTCTAAAATTAATCATTTGTATCACCGCTACTTATTTTAGTGTTGCGAAAATTAAATAATGATCAATGAGTTAAAATCATGATGGGACATTTTGTGGAGGAGACAATTTTCACACTAGCAAGGAATTTGTGAATATATTTTTTGTTGTGAAAATAAGTAGAGATTTAAAAAAAAAAAAAAAATACTTGCTCCTTGGGAAAGAAATATCGCAAAATTGTATTAAAAGCGCAAAATGAATATTACATATTTTCTCAAGATATTCAACGTTTCTTTTTGTGATGATGTATTGACATAGATAATAAAATATCCATCAAAATTCTTGCCAAGATAGAGAGGTGACTGTCAAGAAGAGGGAGAGTCTGGATCAAGACGGAAACTGAAATACTTAAAGTTGGAGGATCTGAAGAAACCACCCTTGCTAGAGAGAGACGGGCAAATGAGCCAAGGACAAGTTAAAGACGCGTGCACAAACCATTGTGTTCTTGGAGTACAAGGTGAAGATTCCGCCCAATGGAAGGAAGCTGTCTTAAGGGTTTTTCTTTACTTTATCAGTTTAATTTAATTTAATGCCGTGGAGTTATGCGTCATTTACGTGATATAACATTGCATGCGTTCGTCTATAATCTGATGCTCTTGAATTCCATGCTCTATATGTTGCATCGTGTGCTGTGTTTTCTTTCAATCGGGGAGAATATCAGCCGGTTGCCGAGTCGCGCTGTCTTTGGGTCATTGCAACCTGCATTGAGAGGGAAGATACGGCTGCATCGGTAGCAGAATCAAATGATTAAGTCCTAGAGAAGCACTAGCAAATGAGCGAAATAGAACGATTGAGATCGATTTCGGGGTTAACCCCTGAAGAAGAAGAAGAAGAAGAATTCCCGATTAGTATAATATCCGTGAACCACGCTTTAGCCAAATCGACCTTGCTCAAAAGCATCATTAACGAACCTAGTTAGTAATGAAGCAGCATGTTTCTGACAGATGATAACATTCAGAATGCAGCAGATAAGCTTTTCGGCATGTTCTTGAAATGGGTGGGTCTGTGGTATAGCTGTTAACAGGAGCAAAACACTTGCCCAGTTCGAACTGTTATGTTTTGATCGATTGTATTTTCATTTTGGTCTCTTCTCAAAAACGCAGAAAGAAAGAACCGATCATCATCAAGCCGGATAAAAGATCCGACAGCCAATCCTTGATTCATGAAAAGTGCGTTATACATAAGCTTTCATTGTATAAATAAAGAAGAGCAAGCTGAAAAGATTCACAGAACATCTGCTTTAGGCTATGAAAAGAGCTATATGTACATTCACGAACTTATATAGTCCCATCAGATTACGATCCCAATTTCAACGAGCCTTGACTGGATTAATGATCTGAACTGCCTCTTCGGCTTCCAACCTAGGAGAAGCCCAAGACCCTTCCAAGTTCTCGGCATACGAGTGAGCGAGCACAGAAAGATTGAACACAATCTCGGCCATGCTCGGCCTCGAACATGGCGCCTCCACCGTGCATGTCCTGGCCAAGCAAGCCAAGCTCAGAGCACCCTCCATGGGGAAAAACCCATCCATGTTCGGATCCATCCAGTTCCTGAGTCTCTCCTCCCTCTTCTCTCCATCACCATCATCACCCAAAACCTCCCTTACCTCTCTCCACAGCATCCCGATCTCACCGCTCTCCTTCATCCCCATCGCTTTCTTCCCCGATAGCAGCTCGAGCAGCAAGACCCCGAACGCGAAGATGTCCACCTTTAGCTCTGCCGGGCTTGTGGCCGGCTTTGCCATTGAGAAGTTTGATATTTTGACCTTGAACCTCGAGTCCAAGAGTATATTGCTCGTCCTGATGTCCCCGTGGACGATGCTTGGCTGGGCGTGCTCGTGCAGGTATTGCAGGCCGTTTGCAACATCAAGGGCGATCCGCAGCCGCTGGATCCACATGAGGACTACTGACCCTGATGAGGATGTGCATTCCTTGTGCAACCACTTGTTGAGTGATCCATTATGGACATACTCATAAACCAAGAAGCGAGGACCATCAATGTCAGATGCCACACCCAATAGTTTCACCAGATTGGCATGATACACTCTTTGCAGAATTTTCATTTCTTCTGAAGATTCATCCTTGATTTTTTTAATTGCTAGAACTTCGCCATTAATGTTGGCCCGGAAGACCGATTTCCCGATCTTCCAATGTTCACTGAGGTCCGCTGTTGCCTCCATAATTGCTCGCACGTCGTACATTATTGGCTTTCCCAAATAGCCCGAAACACCGGGCAGCAACTTATCCTGCATGGCCTTCAGCTCGAAGCTCTCAGACCTAGCAAACTCCTTCGCTGGAATGAGATCAGAGGTCTCTAGTGACGAGCCATTTCGGTCCAAGGCCTTCTTGGGCTTGCAGTGCATATAGACCAGAGAGATCACCAAGAGGAGAACCAGAGCAGCGCAGACCGAACTGATCACGATCACAAGGCGCCATCGATGGCTTGTACTGTGTTTGCTAGGGATGGAGCTGTAATTCTGTGTGAGAATTGGCAATTGCGAGACTGGGATCAAGACCGGATGGTCTATAACCGAGGTGAAATTGTTCTGGTTGTTCTCTGCTATGATATCAGCTGAAGTTACGTTGAACTTACTAGCCACAGTTGAGACTTGGTCATTAGTCTGCCACACATAAGTAATGAACAAATTGTGTCCTACCTCCGATTGTGCCTTTGAAGGGCACCTGCAAAACAAAGGGAACACAACTCGTGTCCCGACCTTAAGCAGGGTCGGGGTCAGGGACGGATTCGCGGCCTCCACAGTCTGCCAATTGGTCAGATTCTCAAACGCATGGGTCGAAACGAAGTAGTAGCTATCGCCTTCCTTGATTTCGTACGTGACATTAGAGAAGTAGCTAGGCCCGTTGCAGCTGCACTTGATTGGCACCAACAGGAGTTGTCCCTGGACCAACTCATTATGGTCCGACGCCAGGTTACTCGCTTGGATGATCGATCGACGGCTCACACTGAAAAGGTCCGAGATGTTCCCCACATCCATGAAATCCGGTGGCTGGGCAAAGTACCCGACATATGTGTCACACGACTGCGGCGAGTCCGAGGAACAAGAGAAATTCGCTCCTGCACTGGGCGACTGAGCTTGAATTTGAGCACAGGAGAAGAAGATGAAGAGAAGAAGAGGTAGGGTTTGGGAGGAGAAAGAAAGGTTGGCTGCCATCGTTAGGAGCTCTGAAAATCAAGCCCCCAAAGCACTCTAATGTGCACTAATCAAAATTAAAGAAGCTCTGTTGACATCAAGAGCAACAATTATTGAGAGAAAAGCTAGAGACCGTCGTTAGTGTGGAGCTCTCAGGTATACAGCATAGTTGGCATTGCAATAGAACCTGAATGTTCAATTTGTCTTTGGCTCTGATTTGAGCTCCTGCTCCTGGTAAACAATATGATTAGTTGTCCAAAATATTCATATAATACAGTCCCAAAAAGGACAGGCTTCTCTAAATTAATGGAAAATGAAACAAAAACCATTTTCCTGGATGACGTCTTTCTGATGAAATTGTCTTTGGTGGGGACCAAATGTAGTATTATAATGCAGAGAGTATAAAGTTGGGACGGCAAGGAACCTGAGATAAAACAGAAAATTTAGGTGAAAAAGTCAGTGATCCAATGATCTCTATTTTTTTTCTTAATTTTATTGGAAAAGACAAAAACTAAAAATTTGAATTTGAATTAACAAAAGGAGAGCCGTCTAAAGTGGCTGGAAAAATGGACTGATTCAACGTCGGTATTCTGTGTCTGTGGAGGAGGAGAATGTTCCTTTCAGTGGCAACATCTTCTTGTATTTTCCATAAATAGATTGATGTATTTTATTTATTTATTGAGGTAGATGTTCACTGTACAGAATGGCTTGTGGCAATGGCCAATCAGCCTAATTTGGTTCTTTCTTCTCCAGACAAACTTGAGGGATTACAAAGTGAGATAATCTATACAATGACTCGGACCAATTGGAAGCGCATTCGGACGGCAACATGTCCAAACACCACATCACAAATTATGAGAAATATCAAGGAAGATGGAAAAGAAAAATGAAAAAAGATCTGGTACTAGTGATCCTCAAAGATTGACATTGTTTTGTCAAAGTATACCAAACACAGCACGGAATTGAACCCATCGACGGATCACGTGACATTCCATTGCATCATTCATTTCATTGTGAAACTATCAAATTTGAACTGCAGACAATTCCTTGTAAAAGATTTTAAAAAATCCTCGTACTATGAAATGTGGAAATTAATAATTATTGGAAAGAAATTACTGAAAAAGTCACACATACATACACATACACACATTATATATATATGAAAAGAGAAAGATTCTTTAGTATTTGAAATTTTTTGTAAGGCTGTTCCTCCGATAAAAACTATTAAATTTTAGATATAAATGTGTGAGATTTAGAAAATTGAAATGCATTTGTTCATGGATAGAATATTTACAAATTAATTAACTGAGGATATAATGTAAAATCAAAATTGCGATCCCTTTTAAAACTACAATATAATCTTTATTTTTATGTAATAATGTAACTTTTTTTTGGTCGAAATAATGTAAATAATTCAACATAGATTATAGATTATGTTAGTTGTAATTCTTTTCCAAAGACTTGAACAGAGAGGCCTTTTGAAAAGCTTGGGCCAGACCTCTTATTGCTGTTTGCCCGAACACTGGCCCACCGTCACCCTGGACCTGCAATTATTCAAGTTCCCAAAGCCTAGATTTCTTTTGCTCTTTTGGCGATTACAATCAAGTGATATCCACGTTAGCTTTTGTGTACCTCAACCGGTCCACCTCTCAGGCTTGAACACACAATCACAAGAAAAGCAAATTCTTTTACCAGTTGAGTCATCATGTTATTGATACATAGAGTTTAGGCATTCCCAATCAATAATCAAAATCTAGGTCCATTAGTGTCTTGGACCTTGATTTTGATAACGATACTGATAATCTTGGGTTCTTTAAGCACCCAATCAATCTTCATTGGATGTGACAAGCCTCTCATCTTATATACATAGGCTAATTATCAGAGAGGCACATATTTGTTCTTCTGGACCGGAATTGACCCATGAGCAAGGAAGACAAACTCAATCAGCTCTTGAGTATGCCTGGTTTCGATCAAATTGAATTAATTTTTATCTTCCTTTGTAGTTTGATCATACAAAATCATTAAGGAGATTGGTCGAGGTTAACTACAAATTCAATGGGCCTTGAGCATGGGAATAGTGCTCCAGTCAATTTTGTTCTGATTTCTTAGGATGTGTTCTACCTCGACGATTACGATCGGGAACAGATCCACTCATATAGTCTTGTTGCCTTACACTGCCATAAATACTTCTTTTATCAAAAGGCATGATCAATAGTAAGATTGATCAAACAAAATAAATCGCAACTACTACCTATCAATAGTAAGGTTGTCGAGTCTCATCTTTTAGGTGTGATTTGCATGTGTCGGTATGGTTCTATATCCAATTCAATGAAATTTTGTTAGCTTGATCCAGTGTTCTCTAAAGATCCCATTTATAAACAAGATTTACACATTATAAGTGTTCGTATATTACGACTTATATTTAAAAAACTATAGCTTGTACTTAATTCTACAACATGACCTACAAATGAAAAAGGCATCTTTGGATGGTTTCTAGTCAAGCTTTGCATATTGAACTCCAAGCTGGCTGAATCAAGTTGACTGGGCTCGGATCCATCGAAGGTGGTCTTGGCAAGAGTCAAAGGATCTATTTTCTAAGGGGAAAAATTGTCCAAAAGGTTCTAAATTGACTCTAATATATAAATTTTTTTGGATGTAGCAACTTAGATGATAATTAGTTCACTTGTTTGAGGTCACAAAGTTTCAGTTTCTACCACTCAACTAACCCCTCAGGTATAAAACACGGTAGAATTAATATGTTTTTAAGGTTGAAGCTATCTAATGGCCAAAAAAGAGTTTGTTCAAAAGCTCGGGAAGAAAAAATGCCCCAATAATTTGCAATATGAGTGAACCTCACAACACCACAAAATGTCCGGATGGATTGAATATCTATTAGAAAACAGGCCTTGCCCTATAGCGCAGGCTTCCACACTATTCTAACTCTTTTGCAACGTATTATGATGAAGCCCTGGCAAATAAGACCAAGTAGTGAATATTTTTTTTATTAAAAGTTTCAGGATAGTGTTTCCTAAAGTCTCCTGGTCCCTACACTGAATTTCTTTTAGCTGGTTAGAAACGAATGCTAAAGACAAAGCGTGGATGCTTGCTTGGAACTTCACCAAACCCCATCAGTCAAAAGGATTTCCTAAATGCCGCTCGAAACCAAGTCCAATGAAGAAATCAGGTTGGTGTTTAGCCAACTCTTTTCGCGCTTCTTCTTGGTCTGCTGCATCGAGAACCGAAAGTCATGCATGGTTTCTTGCGTAACTTGTAATTTAAGAATGATAACTCCGGTGTGAGGACAAGAATCGAGACATTATAATAGATGCACTCAACAGTGAAGCTGGAGGACGAGACAAGAGAAGAGGCGCAAGAGCCAAAGATTCTCCGAGACAGAACAAAAAGGTGGCTTGGATTTATGGGCGCTTTATGCAGAATGTCTGTCAGACTGTCACCTTTCTGAGGGTTATCTTTTTAGGTCCTGTCACGTTCCTTTCTTTAGGGTTTCCTCTTCTCTGTTCAAATTTCAAAGAGAAGCAAGAGTATTACCACGAAATTTTCTCCAAGAACAAGATTTTTTTTTTTTTCAGACTCCAAGGACAAGATTATTACAATGATAGAGCAACAATTCTTATGCAGACCGGGAAAAATAGGGTCAAAAGTTGTACCCTAAATGATATACATAATTGATATCAATAAAAATCATAAACCATAACATTTATTACCTTTTAACTAATATTATTTTTTGTGTCATGAGAAATCTTAAAATGATACATTCAATAACTTCTATTTATTATCCCGTTAATTTATTGACATAAAAATACATGTAATAAAAAACACAAAAGATCAGTGTGTGATGTAAATTCAATGTGAAAACAATCTCATGTTGTTTTGGAGAAGCCAAATCCACAAACAAAGTATTGAGATTGTGAAATTTGCTAATTTAGCTTGAAGAGCTCCCTTGCATTTTGAAAATCTTACTAAAATCTCCAATTTTATCTTTAATGTTTTGGCAAATTGGCAAAGGATGTATTGGTCTATGATTTTTTGTGATATAAAAATTAATTTAGGGTAAATAAGGCACAAGTCAGCTTTTGACTTTGATGGTATTAACCCTTGTACATATTATGATCTTTTATTTTTACATTTTTGATGCCTAACAAAAATTGATGCAAATTATTTGCACCTAAATTCATGGGTATGAATTTAATTTATCCTTGTTTACATTCTATCATTAATTGGTAGGTGGCTTGCTCTCCTTATCACTATGGAAAAAATAAGGCACAAGTCAGCTTTTGACTTTGATGGAACATATTATGATCTTTTATTTTAGCCACAAATATATTTGTTGGAACTTCAAGCAAATATATTTGTATGTGCACCTAAATTCATGGGTATGAATTTAATTTATCCTTGTTTACATTCTATCATTAATTGGTAGGTGGCTTGCTCTCCTTATCACTATGGTTTATCACACATATTCCAAATATGGTGATGAATATAATTGATAATGGTTGATACACATCTCCTTAGAAACAATGTTACAGATGATTACATGATAAATAACGGCTAGCTAATCTAATATATAGACTCAATTTTCTTCATAAGATACGCTAGTAAGTTCTAATTACTTATTCTATTCTAGGTAGTCATAACTCTATCACTTCTCATATCAGTTACACACAAGTAGACAAGACACGGGTTAAATACTTAATAGATAAGTCTAATCATTTTTTTTTCTACATACTAAAGTTAACGTGAGGTTAAAGAAAAATCATATGAAAATCATAAGAATATTTTCTCTTTTCTTTACTTTTTTTGTAATTTTTAAAATAACATTCCCTAATTTTCCTTAGTTCATATTTTTCTTCTAAATATAAAATATGGATTATCTTTTTGCGTAACTATTAAGAATCAAGACTATTCGGTATTTATGGAAAGTATTTAATATGGAAAAACAAAATTAAAGAACGGCAATTTAATTCTCAATTGTTAGGGGCGAAATTTAGTCCCAATCAAAAAAAAAAAAAAAAAAAAGCCGTTGATATAACACAAAAGAGGAAAGAAGAAGAAATCTTGGAGACGGGATAGGATTATTACAAAAGGAAATTTCCCGAAATCGTCGGAGTGACTCCTGGAACGCCATATATATTTGCACACACTGCATCTTGCCCAGCTCAACGAAATCGAACATCGAGAATACACTTCCTCTGTTACATTCCTGAGATTTGTCAAACCCGAAACTAAGCCGAGAAGGGAGAGGAAAGCTGAGAAAAGAGCGAAAGATCGAGCGACGAACCGAGGGAAACTCGAGTCGCCGGGTGTTCGGAGACGACGACGATGATGAACACGAACTGCATCGACTGCATAGACGTGCAGAACCCGGTGAAGATAAGCCAGGCCTTGGTCAAGTACCGCCAATGGGCCGAGTCCGACGCCGCGTACTTGAGGATGATCAGCGCGAGGAGCTCGAGAGACGGGGCTGGCGGCGGCGGTGGCGGTGGCCCCGTCGTCGACAGGTACGCGTGCCGGCAGAGGTTCCTGAGGAGCTACAAGTTCAGCCAGGAGGAGGAGACGGTGGCCCAGAGAACCAAGAAGTGGTTCAGGGCGAAGCGGAGCGGGACCGTCCAGTCGACGCCGAAGAAAGCGGGCAAGAACGAGAGCAGGGACCAGAAGAAGAAGAAGAAGAAACGCAATGGCGACGGCTCTTGCTCGTTTCTTGAGGCTGTCTTCAACTTTCTGTTCCTGTGCGTCGCCAAAGTGGACGTCGACGATGTGGTTCTTCGGACTCGGCCGGCCAAGGCTTGAGAAGGGTCTCTCCTTTCTCAGGCGGAGATCGAAGCGTTTCTATGTTCTTTTTCCATTTTTCTTCTCAGACTATGGAGTATCAAGATGCATGTATTTGAAATAATGCTGCTGCTTCTGTGAACATTGTGACAAATCAAAGCGCTCTTGCTAGTTGGATCTTGTTGGTTCCCTTTCCTCATTATTCGCGACAGAGAACTAACGTCGGTCCCGTAATGCATTTGCTCATTAACTGGTTTTCTTATACCATCGAATTCAATTTGATTTGGAGGGCGTCATTCTCCGGCATAATTCTGTTAGGAATATGATGAAGATGTGAAGTCCAGATTAAGTTCTTGATCGACTTATTACACTTTCTGTTCTTGCAATCGACAGCATTGGAGCATCAGATTACATGACAGTTACAATCAACAGGACTAAAATCTAATCTAATATTTCCCTTACAAATATTATTAGATCCTCTAATATTATTAGAAAAAAATTATGGCAATTATACTATTGAACAAATTATAGACCCGAATTCTTGTGATTGTCAACCCGCTTTTGCGATATTTGAAGTCCTGATGGAAGTCCAATCCTCAATAGGAATGTCAAAATTGTACAGAGGGTGAGTACATCATGGTGAAAGGAGAGATCCGTTCTTATGGTTTCCACATGTACAATAACCCCTTTGCCAGTCAGATTGGTGACATTCTCTCGTTCTAGCCAAAACAGAGTTTCCTCTGTCTCTGCAACTTACTGCAGCATGAACACCAAGGACAGCTTTCCCGTATGGAGTCCTTGCAGTTTAGTCCCTAATTTTAGGAGAAAAGGATGTGTAGCCAAAGCAAAACTGCCTACATAGCTATTTCAGAAGTCAGAATTAACCTTGTCAATTCAAATGCACAAGGGAGTTACACATTCTTGACAGTCTATGAAAATGAGACATTCCCATCACAGTTAGTCTACATTGAAAGAGTTCTTCCTAGAATCAGGTGTTACGTAGTACTCTACATGCAAACATTCACAAAGGTCATCATTTTCCTTTTTTGATGAAGAAATCCAGCTGAGGTATTGAGCAAAATGTAGATCAATTAGATACAATTCTTCCTTCCGGGATGTAATCTCCCCATAGTATATTCATGTGGAGCCTGAAGGAGGTGGGAAAACTGACTTCTTCTGCCAGTAAATTTCTGGGAACTTTCGCTTGCATTATTGGCTTCTGTTGCATTCCCCAGTTTCTGCTCATTTGGCTCAATACTCAAGGTACAGCTATAATCTGTGAAAGTTTATGGCATCGTTAGATGGATATTTTGATGACATTCCTGCTTTGGTTCCATGACTCCTTTTGCATCATTTGAAAATCTGAAAGTATTTCCTCCGTGCGTCTGATCTTAACTCACTAAGTAGGAGGCAGGTCAAAATCTAATGTCAAATTTGGATGAAAACCATTACCTTGCTGATATGGAAGAGTGTGCTCAATCAATTTCTGATTTCGGTTTTAGCTTCAACTTTGCTTTTCATCTAACTACAACTTTGTTCGTTCCTTTTTTCTCTAAAAATGCAAATGGCCAAAGTTGTTTCTATGTTCAGGAAGAAAACTCGCATTCTTTATTCTTTAGGCATTGGCCTTTCCTTTTGCAGAATGATTAGCAACCTTGTCCCTGTTCCATCTGAAAAAATTAGACCTCTCAATGATGATTGGCGTTGCTCAAGTCATCATTAAAACAGTGATATTGACGAAAGAAAGCAAGCACTTTTAGTTGAACTGGAAAAGTTAACTTGGAAGCTGATGTACTTTCAACCTTAAAATTTGAAGAATCTAAGCTCGGACAGAAAAGGAAGAGAGAAGTCGAAAGCTGGTTGACAAATGTGGACAAAAGGCAAAGTCTTATCTGTAGAGCGAGAAGTTTCTGAATGAAGATGAAAACTCACGTTTGAAACTGATGAAGAGCATGAAACAATCGACTAAAGAGGTACAGGAACTCAGAAAGTGAGACAAATTTTCTGGCGAAGTGATGCTAATTGCCCAAGATACAGAAGAATTATAGCTGCCGACTGTGGACTTGTTAGGGGATGCTTCTTGGAAAAATCTGAGATATTCTCTCGCTTGAGGGATGACAAAGTGTTAAAGATCAAGGAAGGTAGCAGCGAGAATGCAGCGTTCATAGTCTGTGAGATAAGATAAGGGAACGTCAAAGCCATATGCTGTCGAATGTTGACAATTCTATTAAAAAGGCTGCAAAACTTTCACGTCTATTTAAGAGGCAAAGGCATGTCCTTTTACTGGATGATGGGTGCTCCTCCTATAATCTAGAGGAGGTGGGGATTCCCCTTGGTGTGAATGGCTGTAAGACAATCCTAATGATCAGTCACTGAATCTATGTGATCAAATGAAGTGCAATGAACTGAGGAAGCTAGAGCCCCTTCCCAAGGAATAAGCCTGGCGTTTGTCCGTGAGGAATCTGGGGCGCGATGTCATCTTCTCTCCTCAGGTAGATAGGGTTGCGAGATCTCTTGCAAACAAGTGCGTTGGTTGGCCCCTTGGGATCCTCATGCGCTCCGGAAGCATGAGAGCAACAGATGACATCGAATAGTGGAGAAATGCAGTGACTGAACTAAGAGAAGCAAGGTTTAGTGCAGATCACACGGAAGAGGAGGTATTCAGAGTTTTGAAATTCTGTTACACTCAATCGAATGGGCCAGACCGTACTATGGTGTTTCCAACAATGCGCACTGTGTCCAGAGGATTACAAAATTTCAAGAGGGCACCTGATCGGTTATTTCCTCTGTTTAAATTCGATGATTTTGCTAGATTGGGGCAAACAGCTACGTAGTTTTTGTATTAGTCAACGCAGCTTCCTGTGACAGAGATGGTAACAGTAACTCATAGAGTCATTCCATTTCCAGGCGTAGTTCTGGAGAAGTAGGTGCTCCCTGTGTCACTTCATATAGTAATGCATAGCATGAATCTAAAAGATGTGACTACTTCACATCCTAGATGTAGTATAAAGATACTAGATTACATAGAAGATTACGTGGAGGATCAGAAGATTGTCATCTAAAGACTAATTCTTTGGTATCAAATCGCGACCTTTTCCTGGATTTCCAATTAAAAGTCACCGACTGAGAGATCCGAACTTCGGAGCAGAAATGGTATGCAACTCCATAGATGCTACAAGCAAGTAACCCACCCATGCAACATGGAGTTTTCAAATGAAAGCTCCAGAAAGCAGGTCATAAAACTCATGGAAGAGTCGGTATTTCCCATATAAATTGATCAACGACTGCAGTAGAAAGAACATGCACAATCCACTGGCTCATGACAGAAGGTAAATGCTTCGGAAACATCAGCGTATCAACAGATACTACCGAATAAAAAAGAACGAAGCAAGAGCTGCTGCGAATTGCCACAAGTTCAAAACTGACAAGCTAGTCGCAACTCGATCCACATCCTTGCTGATGATTTCCTTTACCTGAATTGTAGCAGCGAGGAAAGTCAGCAAGCAGACAGTACCATATGAGATGGTTGTTTAAGGTAACAAGATAAATATCTCATATAATCAATCAAGGACACGCTCTATAAGATATATGCATATATCCTAAGAGATAGGCGGAATCAACTAAATGTGGTCTCGCACGCACCATCTCGGAAGCCTGCACACAAGGCAGAAGTGATATCCCTGTCACAGACCGTCGCACGCACCATCTCGGAAGACTCCAAAGACCCGATCAATTCCCGCGCCGAGGCAGACGCAACGAGCCTGGCAACGAGCCTGAGATCCTCCGGGAGGCCTTCCATTAATTTCCTGACCACATCTTCCTCGCGCACAGACCCGCCATAATATCTAATCCTACTCACCATCAACCTCAGTTTCGAGTAGTATTCCTGACAAGTCTCAAACGCCTCCATCATGATGCCGCGGTCGAACTCTTCCTGGTAAAACCGGAGCTTGGCCGCGCACGCCCGTGGGTCCCCTTTGAACTCCACCTGCAAGATGTCCCACGCCTCCTTCGCGGTCGTCGCCTCGCAGATCCTCGGGAAGACTTCGTCGGTGAGGGCTTGCTGGATGATGAAGAGGGCTCTGTCGTCTTCCGTCGAATACGACGGTCCATGCCGGACGATGTTCCATAAATCTTGAGACTCGAAGTAGGTCTTCATCTTGATGCTCCAGAAGTGGTAGTTCTTGCCATTGAAAACCGGCAAAGGGAGAGCTTGATCCCTCATGTTCTCCTCGGGCGAACTCATGAGAGGCCGAGGTTGAGAGCTCGTTTAGTTTCCGGGGGTTTATATAAAGATGGGATGTCCGGAGATTTCGGACGCCGCCCACGACTCCGTCCCTCGCTCTCCCATTCAACGCGTGAGGAATATGTTTAGAATTGCATACTTATACTGTAATTTATGGGTTTTTGACCTAGTAAAAAAAGAAAAAGAGAAAAGAAGAAGAGTTGAACGGTCAAAAGAGTAGGAAAAAGGTGGAAGCTTCAGCTGAGAGAGTGACCGAGAGCTTTGGGAGAGAGGAAGAAAAGAAAAAGAAAAAGAAAAAGAAAAGAAAGGAAAAATGTGGAAGCTTCTGCTGAGAGAATGACCGAGAGTTTTTGAAAAAGAAAAAGAAAAAGTTATAAAAGTAAAAGAAAGGGGAGTGCTCGAGCCGAACAAGGGAAAGAAAGAGAGGGAGAGGGAAGAAGAAGGAAGAAAAAAGGGAGGAGAGTTTTGCGCCACAAGTGCCTTGTCAAGCCAATTCGACTTGGTATTGCAACACCCACTAAGTGCTCATACCCCTCGTCCATTCAATTGGAGTAATTTCGAATTTAGGGTTTGAAATCCAAAATTATTGGATATTTAAGCGGCGAAATCTGATTTTTGAGTCATTGAGCTGTGTGTTTTTATAGAAATGATAGTTTAAGATATGGTGGAGCTATAGGATTTTACGGATCTCAATTTGAGATTACAGCTTGCTCGGAACGAAATTTCGAAGTTTCCCGCGCGTGATGAATAGTGCATGTCAAGCACTTTGGGGCCATATTTCGTCGATTTTTGGCTTGATTTTGGGACGGTTAAATTAGGGTTCTTGGAGTACGTGAAAAAAGCTTTCTATTGATTATAAGAACGTTTAAAATGGGACTCGGTAGAGAAAGTTATGGCGTGATCAAGTTTCACGCTCAAACTCTGCGTTGCGAACGACTTAAGTAATCGCTTTAGATATTCGATTTGTTAGCGCGTAGGCATCGTTTTATTGACAAATAAGTATGGTTTAGTAAAATCGTAATTAAGATAGAGTTTTACTCAATGTTAATATTATTTCTCGCCTATTTGATATGGTTGTGGGTTTCAGCGGTTTAAGTAATTTTTATCATATAAGCATAGACGTTCTGAGATGAGTAGTGCTATCTTTCCTAAGAATTTGTAAACTCATGTTTTCAAAATGATATGGATTTGAGATATTATAAGTTATGAATAAGCATATATATTGCATAAAATTTTGATCGAGTATTTACTACATTTTGATATATGTGAACAATGTGAAAATTGTTTGGTAGAAATATATATTTTCTTTGATGAACGATGTTAAGAAATATTATATATTTTGAATTTATGAATTTTTTTGGGAGAGACTCACGAGAAATCATTGATTTTAAATATGGTATATGAAAAGTTACATATTGATTTATGAAATGGTTTACGAAGTAGAATTTGGAATAGTTTGGGAGACGTATTGTGATTTATAAAGTGTGATTTTAAAGAGATTAATTAATGGACTCGACCATTAATATTTGAATTGTGATGGTGAAAAGTTGTGATGTGATATTTGTGAAATGGTTTTTAATCTAGGCTTTAAGGCTTGTGGATAATATTGTCACGGATTGGTGTTGATGCTCAATATTGCTTTGAGCTTAATGAGGGGCTTGTGGGTATGCGTATATTAATCTAGGATATCCTTGTGGGCCAAGTCACCGGCTTATAGTAGGGGGACGAGACCTAACCAAAAAAGGAATCTTGGTCGTTTTGTCATGTGGCGTTATACATGACCATTTCTGGATATTTGAGCTGAGTTTGATCAATAGAGTGAACCATTAACTTGTGATATGAGTTTGGTCAATGGAATGGGCCATTGATACGTGATTTAAGTTTAGTCGATGGAATGAACTATCGACGTATGGTTTTATATGAGATGGATCAATGGAATAGACCATTGATGTATAGCATGAGATTAACCAATCGAATAGACTATTGGCATGAGTTAATGAGATTAATCAACGGATTACACTATTGATGTTTGTTTTGATATTATTGTGAAATAAATATTTCTATCATAAATATAGCTATGTTGAAACATATGTAGCTTATTCTCTTATTACATATTTGTTTTATTCCGAATTTGGGATTAAAAGAGTTGTGATTTGTTTGTAAATATGCATAGTAGGTGTTCGATCCACTTAGAAGAAATGCATTACTCATTGAGCTGTGGTTTACTCACCTCTCTATTCTTCCAATCTTTTCAGATTTTTCAGCTAGCGATGAGTAGTACGAAAGCAGTAGCTATGATGGGACTTTTGGAAGCAAGCTTTTGGGAGCTTAGAGACTATGTCATTCAAGTGGAAGGATGGCCGTGTCACCCCTTTTTGGCTAGGATTTGGAGTGTGACATATCCTTTCTTAATAAATGGCAAAACCCATTGATTATACCGAATCATTCATAACTCAACCCATAAGATTGTGTTTCGTTGTGCGGATTGAGATATTCTCTAGATCGTAGAAATATTCAATTAAATATTTAGATTTGAGATTATGAAAATCTGCGATATAAGGATAGGATTGAAAATATTTTTTAAAATCCTTTTTATTGAAAAATCTTTGAGAATCCCATCTTTGACGGGCTCCTCCTTGCTCGTGTATGTGAGGACTCAAACTCTCTCGACCACCAACGTCGTTCATAAAAATATAAAACAAACATGACGATCGAATATTTGATTTAGTTTAGCAAAATAAAAATATCAACCAAAAGGAATGTCGGGATCATTTTAAGAATGTTTTGCTTTAATATAAACTAAAAAAAAGGACCAGCCCTTGTTTTCTTTTTCTCATTTATATTCAATTATCTATTTTTATGAATATTTATCATGGAGAAATGCGAAGATTATTATAATTCTATTTCATGCCCACGTCTCCGTCGCTCGCACTCCCCATGCAGCGCGTGAAGGTTTGGTTTCCGATGAAAAATACCTCTCTACATTTAAGAATTGCATAGCTTATCCTTTCTTAATGCATGGCAAAAACCCCTTTATTCCGAATCATTCCTAACTTGACCTATAAGATTGTTTGTGGTCCGAATTCGGATTGTGATAAGGTAAGACAACAGAAATTTGAAATCCTCCAAATGTCTTCCGGATTGTAGAAACATCTAATTAAATGTTTGGTGCAATCTAAGATAGGATTTGAAATTTTTGAACATTTGCACCTTAAAATAAGATTGAAAATATTTTAAAATTCTTTTTTTTTTTTTGAAAATCTTTGAAAATCTCATCTTTAATAGGCTCTTGGTAAAAGTGATGACTCAAACCCTCTCGATATCTTTAAAAAAAAAAAAAAAAAACTCTCAACCACTGACCGAGAAATTGACCTCGGGGAGCTAGAGACTTTCAACAACACCGCTCCCATTAAGCAAAATTTTGAACTGTAGCACACTTATTGAATGCTTTGTTCAAGGTCGACCAAGAGATCGTCAAACAATGGAGGTCGAGAATGAGCGATCAAAGGTGAAGTAGAGAGATGATCGAGAGATGATTTAGTGATTGTGGAAAAAGTTGGAAAACTGGTTGCAAAAGAGAGGGAGCCACGGATGAAGTGGTAAGCCCTAGCTTTCCAAGTAAGCTGTGAACGAGGGCACCAACAAGGATACTCGAGGACACCAGAGTGAGAGGCTGTTGTGCTGTGAGAGTGGTGGTGGGGTGCTGCCGGTAGGAAATGCCAAGGACAGCAAGACTCGCCCTAAGGTGGGGTTTTCTTGGTGCATGATAATTGTTAAATTAATTTTAAAATTTCATATCCAATCGGGATATATCCTATCACTATGCCGGATTTCTTATTTGACATTTTATCTAGATATATCCAGTTAGAGATCGTAAGTAAATATTAAATAGGATAATTTGTTATCCTATTTGGATTCAGATTTGGACCATCAAATGTAGCCTAAATACTTTGTTTTAAACTAAGAAAATGCCACAAAAAATCCTAAGTTGCATCCATCGTGACGCAATTATCTCGAACTTTTTTCATATCACCGAAATTGCTAAACTTGTACTCAACCAAAAATAAAAAATTCTAAACTTTGACCATCGTGACAACAATACCCCAAATGTTTTTTTCACGTCACCAATACCCTGATCATGTGGAATGTGACAAAAATTCGTGGTAATATTGTCATAGTTGACATAAATCGGTTATTTTTTTGGTTATCAAAACCAAAATCGAACAAAACTGAAAATGCTCGAAATTTCAGTTCGGTTCAATTTCGATTTTGGCTTAGTTTTTCAGTTCAATTCTGACAGTCCTATCGGGACATCTATACCATTCCCTGTCAAATGTGAACGATCCTAGTAAACAGGCTGCAGAACTTCAATGTCTATTAAAGGGGCAAAGGCATGTCCTTACACCGAATGATGGGTGGTGCTCCTATCATCCGGAAGACATGGGAAATTCCCCTGTTGTGGACTGTAAGATAGTCCTAATGACTCGGTCATTGAACGTCCGTGATCAAATGTAATGCCAAGAATTGATCAAGCTAGAGCCCTTCCCAAGGAAGAAGCCTGGCGTTTGTTTATGAGGAATCTGGAGCACAATGTCAGCTTCTCGCCTCGAGTAGAAAGGGTTGTGAGATCTGTCGAACACGAGTGCGCTGGTTTGCCTTTTGAGGTCACTGTGTTTTCCGGAAGCATGAGAGAAACGAAAGACAATGAAGAGTGAAGAAATGCACTGAATGAATTGAGAGTAGCAAAGTTTAGTGCAGGTCGCACGGACGAGGAGGCATTTAGAGTTTTGCCAGATTGGACAAGAGCCGCCTCACCCTAGGTCCTGCATGAGGTCATTGCCGCCTCGACTGATAGATCTCACCATGGATCTCTATACTTTTTTGAGTGTACTTTTTTTTTTATCCTGCAAATTAATGGTATCTATTGCTATTGGAAATTGTAAATAAGTTAAAACCACTCGAGTTACTCCACATCAACTGATAGATTGCTTGAAGTCAACTAGCTCTTCTTGATTGTTCTCGAGTTCGAGTGCTCTAAATATAAACTCCAATCTGGCTCGAATACGAAAATACCTGAGTCGAGTAGCTTACCGAGCTAATCTACTCTCATGTACTTTGACTTTATCCATACATGACACGCTTATCTATAATTGTATACATCATGAAAAGATACATGGCATTCCTTTCTAATTTCATCGCATTTAGAGTACAAGCTCGCGCTAGAATTTGAGCCTGAGCTCTAGCACGGGCTCAAACTCGAAATGTCTAGAATTTAAGCTTAAACTCGATTTTAGAACTGAAGTTTAATCCTAAATCGATTCAACTTGAACTCAAATTCAGGGGAAACTTTAGTGAGTCAAAGTGGAGCCTGAGAAATCAAACTCGAGCCAAGTATTAAGTCATGCATGATCGAGTGAAGCAGAGTCGAGCTTGAGAATTAATTCATGTCGACCGCAAAGAACAATGACGACAACATGATAAAAACGATAGTAACTTCCACTTTCTCATCCAATCACTGTCAGTTTCCAAGCACATGGCAGAAGTAAAAGGAGCAAGAAAAAACCAACTTTCTTCCTGATTCAAAACAGGCATCAACGTCAACATATGAAGAAAACCATATTTGGCCTGACAGGAAAAAGGGTTGTCCTCACGTTCGCAAATTCAAATAGAAGAAAGAATAAGAAAAAAGTTACCGTCTACAACTATACCAGCACAACCTAATAACCGACGACCCGGCCCTATCTGAAAACTGCAAACTGTGCGGATGTGATGCTAGATATATTTTTCCAAGACAAAACTTTCTTATGCCGGCGAGACAGCGAGAACATGACGTCAATATAGACGACCGCGGCAGTTGGATGCTTCACAGTGGCAAGGAGCACCCTCTCCAGGAAGAACTTCATAACAATAGTCGTAGGTTAACTCCTCACCTGAAGCTATCTGCTCATTGAAAAGGAAAATGAAAAGGGCAATTTTCAGTACATTAGACCTAGATAAAAGAAGTAGAAAAAGAAAAAAACATAGTAATAATTAAGAAAGACTCCGTGGCATGCAAAACAAACCAAGTTTGAGGATGATGGCCTATCTACTGCTAGGAATCAAAAGGTAGAGTCTAGAACACCCTCTTGAAATGTGGTTCTTTCCATCATCAAATTGGATAAGCAAGCATACAGGTACAGTATGACAACATAATGGTACCTTGGCAGTCTCAATTGCAAACAAAGCTAAAACATCTGAAAAGAGGATCCCAGAGAGCACTTACATCTCGGCTTGCATAAAACCCGATATGTGCACGATGGCTTTCCATGCTTTCCACAAGAACTCGATGATTCAATAGATTAGGTGAGCAGCTACAAAATAAAAATGTTAATCAATATGGCTGCATGTGACAGGAGATGGTCACTGTAGTTGTAGTCTTCTGACTTGTGTCTATAGTTCTTATGAAGTGCATCTTCCCTTCCTATCTCCTTTATCTCAAAGCCATATAGCTGAACCTCAAAAACCTATCTCCTACCGTATCTTTGAGGCAACCTATAGAAATACTAGGACGTGCAAATAATTGGCAGAGGACATCAATGATGTCTATATTCTTTCCATTATGACCTCCACACTTCCATTTGAATTTTCATTTTGTCAATTCAGGCAAGATACTCACAGATTTACATTAATAAATCAGTGTATATCATAACACATCAATTATTGAAAAAAGTACAGAAGATAATTGGAAGAGTCAATTTCATAACATATGTAACCTACCTGTGGTTTATGAAGCGAGAAACATTTCCATACTTCGTCGCATCAATCACATACTTGACCTCTTCTTCAGTTAATCTGCTCTTATCCTTTATATGGGAGTTGATGTCATATAGATAACTGCCACCTTCTTTGCCATCGCACCTGAATCATAAAAATTGCAAGTGATGCATATTCCACAACCAAGCATGAACCATCAAAACTGGATAGGCTTGGGAAGAAGGTACCTTTTGCGCCTATTATCAGCCTCTGAGTCATCTAAAACTTCCCCAATATGCTCACATACAAATGTTCCTCGCGAGATTGCTTCCCCTGCCCGGACTGCCCAACCCTGCGAATTTGACATAATCAACAAACCGATAAACTCTTCAGGGCAAGAACACCAGAATTACCTTTTTCTCTGTTCTGAAGACTTCCAATTTTACCCGAACTCCTCTCTGCAAAACTCTATTGTGACAAGTCTTGCTGCAGCGGCACATGTGATTGCACTCATATACAAAGTAGCCCTCCTGCATAAGTTTGCAATATGTATGACATGGGGCTCAAAGACAATGTATCACCAAGCTAGACATGTCAACTAGACTCTAACTACAGGTTACAGGGAGATGGTGCAACAAAGGAAATTAAGAGCGAAAAATCAAGGCTCAATTGCAACTACAATCCCGATTTATCAAATCTGTAAAAAAGTCAACCATAATGTGCCCTATTTGCCTGCATTATACATAAATAATACACATAAATTTTTTGGGCAAAATGTTATGGCTAAGATTGGCAATATTAGAAAAAATTTAACATAACCAAAATAGTTCCCATAATAATTAATAAATAGAGTATAATGCAGTATTCACTTGCAGCAAATTGAAGCTAGTTTACTTTCTCTTCCATTTCAACTCAACAGAGTTTCAGACATCACTTTCAACTCAATGAGTTAAGGACACTTTGAGAAAAGCTCCAGCGGCATTTATATACTTCTCAGACAGAGCATTATGACAAAACACAATGACTCTTTCTAAGCAAAATCTTTACTGGAATTCGGAAGACTTCACAGGTTTGGAGGTGCAAACTTTGACAGAAACAATGTCTTACAAAGGGAACTTGCAATAAATCAAAAGGTTAGGCCTAACTGCAAAATTTGAAAGGATAAAGGAAGCACAGGTGGCACTTCAGAATCAAACCAAAAAAATGGAACAAGGAGAACAGAGAATGAAGATTCCAAAGTCCAATACTTGACAGAAATTTTAAAATACCAATCTCTAATTCTGACGTACTATGTAGCAAGAGAGGGTTATGAAAGAAGTGATTTAAGCATTAAGTCAATTTGCGGGAAACAAATTCTGCCTAAGGATCAGATATGCACCTTTGGTCATGCCGCGCAAATTACAACTAGCATACATAAGTCCAATTAAGCATGTCAAATGTTAAACAATCAGCAACTTCAATAAAAAGCACTTTCAATTTCTGCAGCTGCCAGCACCTTCAACTATTTCTATGAGCATAGACCCTAGTAACAAAAGACCCAGGAAATTGTTAACCTCAACAGTACCTCCAGTATGATGCAACCAAACTCGTCATAGGGGAATCTTCCGCGCATGGACCTTCCATAAATGTCTTTTGCATCCTCATTGTCATTATCGAAAAGGTAAACATGATCACATGCTTCTTGTCTGCATGAAAAGTTCTTGCAAGTGCATCCAAATTGGAAACTCTGCAAATTCAGAAAAGAAGAAAAAGACATCGAATTGTCATGAGCTCATCCTTGATCGGTACATACTACCTTTTTGTAACACTCAAAAACCTACCTCTGTTTCAAAGGCAGCAGATCGGTCAACTACTGGCTTTGTAACATAAGTAAAGCTCTCCCAAGGCATGGAACATATGGCATTTTGGCCTTCAGCTCCAACAACATGAAGAGAATCCAAAAGCCATTCATCTACCACACAAATTATCGGAACTGATTCACGCCCAAAGCTTATGTCTTCACACAAGACAATGGCATTTTGCAGTGTCCTGGATTTTAATTGTTGCGAGTCAATGACATAGTGGCTCTCGTCCACTTCCCACTCGTCATCCAGATGCTCCGCTAAATGTCGAGAACTATGGTCGATATTACCCTTTGAAAGAGGGATCAATGAAGACAACACATAGGGATCGTCCTTTGGTTTACATCCATTAGGACAAACAAAATCATCTAAGTGCCAGCTAATGTGAATATTGTTCTCACTGCATAGTTTGGCTGCCTTCAAGTAAAAGCGTTCAGGCAGTACTCCATACATCCGCTCAAGCGAGGCTTTAATGCTGTACTTGCAGCAAGCAGAGCGAGCAATAGATAAAACATCCAAATTGCTTGGCCGACATTTTGTTTTCTGAATATGAGAGAACAGTATTTGTGCGATTCTTATGCATTCAGATTCTGCCAGCCTGGTATATCTGGCTACTTCTGTTACATGAGGCTGCAAATTTGTTACCATGGAGCTAAGTGATTTCGATTGCTGGATACGCTTTTTCAAGCTAGCCCTATTTCTGATCCTGTAAGATGCCGCTCCCAATGCTTTTTTAAATCTTGGGCGACTAAGTCTCCCTGATTTCATCTGATAAGCATAGTAACGTACACCTTTCTTTGAAGGCCGAGAACTGGCTAAACTTGGCCCCATATGGGCAGCTTGATGATGACGGCCGAGATCTGGAAGCAAATTAAATTTTAACCCACAGAACCTGCAAACAAACTTTCGCACGCCACTTGCTTTTACAGTGTTATTTTCTGTAGAGGCTAAGTCTGCAGGCTCGAGTTTCGAAGGTATATCCTCCACTGCTGAGGGATTGTGTTGTCGATCAACCTTTGACGATCTGAATTCTGAAGGATGAACAGAGAGGACATGTGACCATAGCTCCTCCGTGTTTCCAAAATGGCTTCCACAAGGAATACACTGAAGAAGCTTGCACTGCTCCACAAATTGCACATGGTGTCTCTCCTGCACATGGGTTTCTAAAACCTTCTTGTTGGTATAAGAATCAAGGCAAATGGCACAAGCATAGCCTCTAAACAGCCACTGCGCTTCCTTCTTGTGTCTGTCCATCCAATGGCTACCAAGGACTTGATCACTGACAAATTCTTCCGAGCAAATCTTGCACTTGATCGCTTTTTCATCGCCATTGCTACCGTCATCTGTCAATGGTAACGTAGCCTCTTCTTCCATTTCTGGCAGAACATCTTGTCCATCTTCAGTGGCACCACAGCCCCAAATTCTTGTTAGTCTCTCTTTTTCAGAGCAGACCAACTTCATGAGAAATTCCCCAACATGAAGATCTTTGGAAGCTTCAGATAGGGCCCACTGGAGTTGCACTTCCATGGGAACTGGGTTCCGAAGAGATAAAATGCTTTTAAACAGCCTAAAGAATAGCTCACACGCCTGATGCAAATGGATCTTTTGTTCCTCAGAGGAGCAATCCCCCAAAAGCTCTAAAAACACTTCTTTCGAAATTATCCTACTCTTACCATTCCTCGCTCGTTTAAGCCAGCTTGGAAGGTGCTTGTCACAGTACAACGAATAACGACTTGGATTATCCATGCATTGTTCAGTCTTATCGGGCGATAACAAGCCAATACAATGGGGGGCCGCCTCCGTGCCATTAAAATTTCTACCAGAATGCTCCGGCATCTCACCTAAGCCTTTTACTGTTGACAGTGAAACAGAGACAGGATCAGCTCGGACAAGATTTTGAACTCTCCCCACTTCCACACCTTTAGAAAACACATTTTCTGACCTCCAGATACTCTCTTCATGCTTTCTCTTGTGTGAATTTTCTAATGCAACTGAGCTTTTAGTACGGTCAGTTTGAGGCCTGTGCTTCTTACAGAATGTGGAGCCTGGGAGAGAACGGTGCTTACATTTTGTGCCTAGTACTGTGGTTCCTTGACAGGGTGGTGTTTCAACAGGAGGTGTCCTTTCTGCTTTAGCTGAACTGCCCAAAAACCGAGAGGCCAAATGCACACAGCAGTAAACATCACCTTCATTGGCTGACCTAACGCATTGCCTTCCTTTAGATTCAATAAAAGCTACACACTGCCGACTCTTACCACCGGTAAATAAGGGCTTTTTACTGACCGTTTCATTTACAGGAGTCATCTCCACAGCTTTTGGGAGATTCAATCCAATATCATTGGCATGGTTTGAGTCACCGTGTTTGCCGTCCACAACAATTTTGTCCCATTCAGCCACACTACTGGGTGAAGCCATTGCTTCGCCACCTACACCTAGAGGATCATGTTGACGAGGTTCAGACCCTAAAGCAGCACCATTGACAGTGTCTCGAGAGTTGAAAAATTCAGAATCAATCTCGACAGTTGCAGCCTCTTCAGATACTTTGCTTTCTATCTGAGAAGAATGCACATCTGCACGACGAACTTCAAGTTTGGGCCTTTTCCTATTCATCTGGAGGTTGGGGACCATGGGATCACCATTGTCTCGATTGTCAATGTTTGCACCAGTAAATTCAGGATGAGACATTGAGAACAATTTCGTAATATCATGCTTCCAGGTTCTCCACTGAGAATTCAGCAGGGGCTGCATTGGAGCCTCCAAGGAGTTTACCTCCTTCCACGAGACAGAATCAGACAATTCCTGTAACATACAACAACATTAATCCAAGTTCATCAGCAAATAATATATTAACATATTTACTTCAACATTTGAATGAAAAATATTGGTGTCTCCATCTTGGTATGAGGCGTTAGATAATAGCATAGACTGGTGAACCCATGCTCACATTCTTTTCAAGTGTAGACTGCTGAACCACCCCATCAAAAAATCACTAAATAGGGTTGAATGAAGTGCAGTGTCATTTCATATAATGACAAACGAAATCAATTATGGATGTTCTAACATGCTGCAATGTCTGCTTTCAAGGGGCCAGATGCCATTCCAACAACAATCTTTCTATAAAAAGCTTCCACACTGTCTTCCAACGCAGCTCATGTTTTGCTAGAAACAACACCAAGTGTCCCATTTCAACATTTTGCCAAAGAGAACTAAACTGGAAAGTACCAGATTACAGGCATTTATAAGTCATAAGGAAGATAAACGAAATAGTAATTGAACCATCAACACATTAAGAAACAGCAAATCCAAGATTTTCCCCGTGAGATGCTACCATTATATTCTGATGTTTGATTCTCTCAATAAATATATGTTAATGATCCATAACTGATAAAAGATAAGGCAACTTGTCAGATATCAAGCAAAGAAAAATACAAGGAAAAGCAATTGGATGATTGGTAAACTTCCTTTCAAAATGAATCTCAAAGGAGTAGTTGATATATCATCCAAGCACAACAAGGAAGATAGATGAAGCATGAAAATTACCTCTGTCAACATTTCAATGGTTTCAGCGCTGTCTGCCTTCTGACACCTCTGTGTCCAACTAGTAAATGCTTGCTGTAGCCATTCAGAACTTATGTAGCGCTGCAATATCATCTGCAGCATAAATTAGCATTTGTTCACCAACCACGACTTAGAAAGAAGCAGCATATCTTGATATTTCAATTATAAAAAGTAATTCTGATGACAGATATAGGCCTTATAGGCCTTATATCTTTACTTCAATATTAGATTTCATATCTGCCATGTTGGACTTGCATTTTGAACATCTACATTACCATGCTCCTATGCAATTGGAGTAAAATCTCTACCCTAATCTGCATCATCTATTAGGAAATCTTACCAGGCCAACCATGTAATAACTACAAAGTAGCCTAAGGACCCAATCTAAGCATATTAACAAGCTTTAAAACTATCTGAAAAAGCATAAAACAAAGTGCAAAGTGCATGTTTTGAAGGTTCTCAGAGAATAAGGGGGTCCCTACAGAAAATATCAACATAAATAGCCCTTATCATGATAAACGCTTTCGATGGTCCTCCTATTCAACCAAAATTTTAGCTAACCATTAGCAATAATTCCTTCCCGTTCAGATGAGGAGCATCATGACACCAATTAGATCAATCTAAGTTTCCTATATGCCTATTGTTCTTGCACAAAGTGTTTTTCGGAAAAACATGGAAATTTTTTTTTTTAAAATGACACCATTAAGTAAGACTGATTACATACAGATGTATGTAAATAGCACATAGATTCAACCGTGTATGTCTGTCTGTACAGCTAAAAAGAATGCTACTAACAAAAACTAATTAAATTCCAAGATCCTCATTCTTAAGCATGATCAGAAAAGAAAGTTACAGTGTGCAGCTTCAAGAGCATCCTTCCAAGGTCAGTATAACCAGTGCAGTGAGATGCTTCCCTAGCAAACTCCTTCCAGACAAGTACATCCCTTGCAGCCTCTATCAAGGCCTAAATGAGATTGAAATTTGAATATTGATTAAAAACATGTATGTGTACAATAAGATTGAGAAATCAAACAAAAACCATCAATCCCATTATGAGAAGTTGCAATAGAACTCCATTACCTCTAGGTGCAACTGATCGACAATATTTAACATGCCAACAGCTAGCTTCCGCATTATAAACCGGCGTGCAACTGTCAAATCTTTGACCGTTTTTATTCCAGCTTTATGTGTCCTATGAGCAATGGGCTCCGGAAATTCATAAATAGGACGGACCAGAAGCATATCCGCCCATGAATAATTTCTTGTGTGTGGGAAAAATATCACAAAGTACTTCTTCCTCTCATGAGTTGGCTTGGCTTTCAAAGTAGATAATGGCCAGTCAGCCCTTTCACATTTTATTCCTGCTTGCCATTTCCCTCTCCACTATATTTAGACAAACACAGAAAGGAAGAAAGAGATACAGAAGAAAAAAATCAGGGCTTATCTTGTTGATGGTAAACCTTAAAACCTTCTAACTTGTAAGAACTAACACTCCTCTCCTCTTCCCTCCCACTATACCCTGAACCTGTGACCTTGAGGACAGACCTTTTTAAGTTCCACCCAAAGGCACGAGGAAGGATGCTTGCTACTGTTAGAAACTCAATAAATGCTACAAGAGGTCTCTCTTTGTACATAGTTTCAGTGCATCAGGAGACATGTCCATGCAATATCCCGTTGACACGGGGTTAATGGTTGAAATAGGTCATAACTACGGAACAAATAAACTAGCAACCAGATTGAGTTAATCCAATTAGCTGATTTGTCTAGGCTGACCCAGTAAATCTCAACAAATATTTGACTGCCATAAAATCTCAAAGCCAGTGAAACCAAACTAAAAGTGTCCAAGTGAGATTGTGCAATAAAATATGTGGAACACTACTGCCTAAATTTAGGGTCAATCAAGAAATGAGTTCTTATATAATCCCAAAAAAGACTACAATAAATTTGCTAAACACTAAATCTGTAGAGACCAAAATTTGGTAAAAAGAAAAACAAATCAACTTCCAGTAAACACGGTCAGTGGACAATGAGACTATAACCACAAGTCAATGGACTTTACTGTAAGGCCAAAACCCAGTAATACTTTAAAGTATGTAGAAACTATTTAACTGGCTCATCCAAAATGGATTCACATCCCTTCTAGTACAGGTTTAAGTCATTATTGTAGAGGAATTTCAAAATAATAGAAATGGAAGACTCCAGCCATTGAGAAAAACAATCTAACTATTACCTTCACCCATAATGCTAAAGATTCATCTCCTTCTAGCCACTTAGGCTCAGAAACTGATGATTCTCCATCCCTGCTATTGCTTGGCAGTTCACCTTCAATAGTATCCACAATTATTTGAGAATTCTCAGAGGCCAATAAAGATTCAGTGCAATAGCTCTGTTCATTTATGTTACTTTCTTCAAAATCAAGAGAACCACTAGATGCTTTTGGGTCATCCATTGAGCAATCAGAATGTGAAGCTCCACCCAACTGGTCCTCAAGATCACGTGTACGGTGGACTGCTTCTGCACTGTCAACTCGTACATCATTTCCTTTACCATCCACAGTAAAGAACACAGCATCTACTTTGCTATCCGAAGCTTGAACTTGTTTCTCAGATTCAAGGTAGACAGATTCTCTGTCACAGACAGCATTTGCCCCTGAAATCTGTTGGGAGCAATCTGTTTTTCCAGCATATGGTAAATTTGCACGAGGGAGCCACTCCATAATCCACGATGAATGCAGCTTAACACTTGAATGGTATCAACCTACAGGTTGCTAAAGTAAGGCAGCTTCTAGAAAACAGGAGAGACGATACTTTCCCGGCAAAAGGATGCTGCTCAAAATCATTGAACATTTCCCTGAGCATATGCCAACACCATCATACCCATATACAAGTAAGAGGAAGAGAAATTCTTAAGAACAGCTTGAAAGCCAGTTAACTTATTGCACAAAGCCAGGTTTCTTCTGCAGATTCAAGACAAATGCTTTACTAAATTGATGATGAAGATTCTCACAGGAAATCAGGGACATAAGCTATTAATATGGATTATATCACAGTACAGACAGCATTCCAAGCTAAATCAACATACCAAGGATAACCTGCTTATCCTTTTCATGCCAATTTATGCGATTTCTCATGCAAACACACGATACACCTAGGTATCTATCTTTTTCTAAAGTGAAAA
This sequence comes from Corymbia maculata, assembly GCA_014182735.1. Lineage (NCBI taxonomy): Eukaryota > Viridiplantae > Streptophyta > Magnoliopsida > Myrtales > Myrtaceae > Corymbia > Corymbia maculata. Next base: position 13,921,510 of record CM024689.1, read on the forward strand.
ATGAAATAAGAAACATCATGCTTAGAGCACTCACACATTTTAGACAGATTGCAATGCACAGAATGAGTTGAAGAATTTAAAACAGAAAAACAAAAGAAAATACTTGAATTTGCCACAGGAACTTCATTTGAACAACCCATCTCCTAGAATCATTGACATGCAAAGAACCAATTGTATAGTCCTATAATGGAGTTAGAATGGCAGTTATTTTCTTCTCAGACCAAAAGTCACAGAGAGATTCTCTGTCCCTAATGCAACAGAAGCTGGTAGTTTCGGGTTGGACCACCTCAATCAATATGCCTTATCAGAAGAGTTTCGTTACAACATAATAAAGTTTCCACAATAATCAACTGAAACTACCACCGGGTCTAAAAATCAATTGCTTCATGCCAAAGAGGAATGAATGAATCCACATGTCTGTCCATGTACCGACCAATCACTAGATGGTCAAAAGTGTTCACTTTCCACGCTTTTCAAAAATTTTATTAGAAAATCCTCAATCAGAACTATTGCCTCCTCCTGATTTAGGTCACACAAAAACTACTGCAAGATCATGCAATCTTAAATCTTCAACTCAGCTTTTATTTTTACAGTGCAGTTTAGTTGTTAGAATGGGCAACAACGGGAGGGTAACTCTTTTACGAATCGCTTATAAGATAAATATGATTAACTCGTGTCCTGCAAGGAAACCATTCGAGATCATCAACTACATCGCAGAAATCTTATGAAAATGCCATAAATGTTAAGCAAAGAGAGTACTATACATTGCAGGAATTGGCGGATCAACATCATTTTAGAAGTGGTCGGCTCGTTTCGTTAGTAATAAATCACTTACCATCCGGACTTACCAAAGAAAATAAAGAAATCTAGTAAACCGGACAACCATATATAAACACAAGAATACTTCTCTTAACTCAAAACACCACAAACAAATCGAATTGAAGCACAAAACTCCATAGAATTGCCATATCGGCAATCAAAGTAACTCCACATGAGTGATTGCCAACTATAAAACTCTGAACTCAACATCAAAATTAAACCTTAATGAAAAAGCGTTAAAGTTCCTGCAATTTCACTAATACCCAGGCGACAAAACTGGAGTTATCAACGTTCCAAGTCACATCCTCATGTAACATCACAGACAAAACCGTTACATAAGTTTCCCCAGCCGAAAAAAATGGGGGCGAATCGGAAATACAAAATCAAAACTTGCCCAACATGCAGAAATCGTAATCGAACCAATGTGATAGCCTCTGGTCGGAGAAATTAGCGGATAACCGTTGGTCAGAAGAAAGAACAATGCTTTTCGAAACCCTAAACATCTGGCAGAGTTAATTAAGGATGAAATTGCTCGAAAGGGTACACTGTATCCGCATCTGCGAGTCGATCGTCAACAGTAATCACATGCTTCAAGTTCAACCTAGCAAGACGGTCCACATCCCTCGAAAAAAAACGCAAACTTTCGAAAAACCCACGAACCAAAACTTGGAATTAAGGCCTTGAATTCACAAATTGGACATAAATTTGCACACTTTGGATTATTTTTCTTTTTTATTTCTTAGCGCATGCAACAATTGGGTGGGCGGGTGTGTGCAGGTGCAGCTAGAGCTAGGTCACACCACGATGGAGTTCACAGAGACAAAAAGGAAGATGGCACAAGAAAAAGGCCTAGAATCGAGATTGCACGCCACAAATAATGACAGACATGAACGAATGTAATGTGGTTTATGTGGCTGCATGTCGATGATGTCTGTATTTTACCTCTAAGGAAGGGGAGACGGGGGTGTTGCACGAAGACCGCCACCATTTGCCATTGTTGTTGATGTTGTTTGTCTTGTTGGCTTATAAGACCAAAGGAAAAAAAAAGGGGATTAGGCAAAAATCGTGGGGGGGGGTTTCTGTCAGTTCCTTCCTTAGACAGAGAAAGGAATGCAGAGGCAGAGGCAAAAAAGCAACGACATATGGGTCTGTCTGTGTTGTGTACCTGCTTCGAACACCTCTCTACTAATCGTGCGATATATCCCCTCAATCGAGCACTAGAGGGTTGGCTAGCAATGGTGATTGGATATAAGACCAGAGGAACATATAAAAAAAGTGGGTTTGTGTTGTCTTGTGTTGGGTTGGGGGAATTTGCTGGGATGCTGGGTAATGATGTTACCTGTACAGACGCCTTAGGTCAATAAAAGATAAAGGGGGCTAATTTCGGAATACCCCAAAGGGACGGCAAAAAAGAAAATCGAAATAAAAAAAGAGAAAAGAGGAAGGAGATTTATTGCTGAAATCTTCTCCTAAAGGTGATGGAGATCTAATGAGGGCTAAGAACTTGGTCAAAGATGGGGAATTCTTGAATAAAAATTTGGGAGATTTATAATGGGGAGGAAAAGTTGCAGCAAGCGGGGGTTGGTCTGGTCTGGGTCTGGTCTAACTGGTGTGCTGGGGGTGCTCAAATCTGATCCTCCTCTAACCTGATCTGATCTCTCTCTCTCTCTCTCTCTCTCTCTCTCTCTCATTCCCCTCCTTTTGACGTGAGATGGAGGGTTGGGGATCGGGCCCGTGCGTCTCTTCTTTTTTCTTTTCGCAGGCTCCTGTGGGAATTATAATAATCGTGGCATCGCCATGTGTCGCCTTGGGCTGGAGGAAGATTCGGACAGGGTCAGAAATTTTCACTGGTTTCTGTGGGCGGCGACGAATTTTCAGTGCCCCCACCCTTGAAGGTGGGCCCATGCCAACCCATAGAAAGTTTCGATCTTGGGCTCCATTGGGCCCAAAGTTCCAATCTTCGGCCCAAAATCTAGCTTTGCCATCATGCTTTGCTCCTGCTCAAGCTACCGAGGGTATGCAAAATAAACCATTCGAACTGGGACTGCTCAAATCAGACAAAACCAACCGGTCAGGTCTAGGTTTCTAGTTCCTAAAAGTAAAATCGGTGTCTGGACAGTCAGATTTCTAATTTCTAGGGAAAATGGAATTGGACCAGATCGACTACATGTGCTTTTTTTAATTTTTATTTCTTCAAAATAATTAGTGACTTTAGTTTATTATTTCTGGAAGAAATAAGAGCATGTAATTGGATAATAAGATATCCGAATGGAAGTATAGGATTTGACTTGATCTCTAAATTTGTTTCTAGTAATGTTTTGGATGGTAAAACATCTAAATGGGAAAATAGTGACTGGTCCGTACTTCTAGGACCAATTGGTCCAGTTCTCAATTTTGAAATTCGGATTGAATCAGTCACTCCTACTAGCGATCATTCACGAGGATTTCGAAATTCATCAAGACAACCTATTTGAAAAGCATCTCGAGATCACTTTCCACTCCCAACGTCTCTAAGCATTTTTTCCTCCTATGGAGGATTTTACGACTAAAGGGTAAAAGCAAAAGCTCATGATTGTAAAGGAGAAACTCATGTTACTTAGAAAATATTCTTTCCTTGGAGAATGGTTTTTTTTGAAAGGTATATGTTGGCAAAAGATGCATTCGCCATGAGCCAGGAAATTCCTAGTAAAATGATATTGGGACGGAGAGTTTAGGCTTTGTTCATTTTATAGGAAAATAACTTTCAAAAAATATTTCTCGAATTTTTAGTATTCACTTCATGGAAAACGAACTAGTCAAGTAAAATATTTTCCACGATGGAAAAAACTCCTTCAAAAGTGGAAAAAAAATGTTTTTCATTTTTCCAAAGGGGAAAACGTTTTTCATATCTTTTCCACCTCACTTTCTTTTTTCTTTTTTCTTTTTTATGTTTTCTTTTCTTTTTTTAAAATTTGAGTTTTTAATTATCTTTTTCTTTCTGTTTCTTTTTCTTTTTCTTTTTCTTTTTCTTCTTCCTCAGCCGACTAGTAGCAGCAGTAGCCGACAACCTACTAAAGGCCATTCAAGTCTCGCCATAGGCCGACAAGGCTCAAGCTTACTCAAAGCCAAATCCAAGCCTTGCTTAGCTTGTAAGATTTGGTGAGATCAAGCTTGCTGATCTGCCTCAGGTGAGCTCGAGCTTGCTTGGATTTGGCAAGCCATGAGAATGTGTACAGTGGTTGACTCAAGATGTTACAAGTGGTATCAAAGTCAACTCTCGGCTACATGTGATGACTCGAGGGGTGGTGTGTAGGGATAAGGGATGGCAGTGCATCCGCGCTTTGGTCCTCAAACATGTGTAGAGAGTAGATGCGTCTCTTGTCCCACATCGCGTAGGGGGAAATCTCAAACTAGCTTATAAGATTTTGGGTCTTTGATTTGTACATACACATTTTCTAAGCGAAACTCAAAAGAATAAAACTATTAGGGCTCGGTGGAGTTCAAAGCAGATGATATGTGTACGATAGTAGACCCAAGATGTTATAGGAGTATGATAGCTTAGACGATGATGCACGGGAAGGAGGAATGTGGCAATGCATCCACACCTCGATCTTCGGATGTGTGAAAGGAGGGGGTGTATCTCCTGTCTCACATCGCCTAGGGTCTATCTATACATACGCATTTTCTAGGCGAAGCCCAAAGGAAAAAAATAGTGATGGCCCAATGGGGTCCAAAGTGGATGATATGTGTGCAATGATGAACCCATGATGTTATAAATGGTATCAGAACTAACTCTCACGGCATGTGGGGCTACAACGAGGGATGTTATGCCTAAGAGGGAGAGTGTGATAGTTCATACGACAATGCGCAGGGAGAAGGGATGTAGCGGTGTGTTCATGCCTCAATCCTTGGACATGCACAAGGAGGGGGCATCTCTTATCTCACATCACCTTGGGGGAGTCTTGGACTAACTTATAAAGTTCTGAATTTTTTATTTGTATATACGCGTTTAACAAAATTGTGATGCCCCAATGAGATCTAAAGCAGACAATATACGTATGGTAGTGGGCTCACTAGTTCGATCAAACCTTGAGCTCGCTGATTGGCATTTATGTCGAGAAGCCGGCCACCGCCAAGGCACGCGATGGCGAAGGAAGGAGCATGAAGAGAAGGAAAAAGGAGGAAGCCACAAAGGAGAAGGAGAAGAAAAAGAAAAAAAGTATTAAAAAATAAAATTTTGATTTTTTAAAATATATAATAAATTAAAATTATTTTTTGGTAATTTCCAAAAAATTAAATCAGATGCCAAACATTGGAAAATATTTTCCATTTCATTTTTAGGTTTCAACCAAATATCGACAAATATTGTCATTTTTTCTGAAAAATAGTTTCTTGAAAAATATTTTCCAAAAACGTAATATTTTTCACGAAATGAACGCAACCTTAACTAAAGTATTTTGATATTCTAGATGGACATAAAATCTCGCATTGACACATCAAAGTTTTTGTCAAATTAGTGTCATGAGAAACCGATCGGTGTAATTTTCTCTTGAAAGAATTTAAGCTTTAAAAAGGAGCACTTCATTTCATCTTCGGCAAACACCCAATGATTGTAGTGCCTTCACGACTTAAACAGCTTATAACAGCATAAAAAAATGTCCCCAACCAATTCTAAAATGTTCCATTTTTTAAATGGGCATAACAAAACACACGAGTGATAACGTTTCGCTGTACAATTACAATGGGAAAATTGTCCAAAAAATTATAGATCGATTAAAATTTTACGAATTCAATTATAAATCTTTTAATTGTGTTAATTGAGTTGGGAAAATACATTTTATTTATTGAGTCCATCCGACTAATTTTGATAGGAAATTACTAACATGGATACCAATTATCCATCGTGGCACAACCAGTATTGACATAGATAATTTTTATGATATTTTAATATTTATTATTTATTATATATTTTTTAATCTTATCTTATCTTATCTTCTTTTTTTTTCTTTTTCTTTTTCCCTTTCTTTGTATTTTTTTACAACTCTAATTAGCGACCTTGCTGGTCGACCCTCGCCTGGGCTGGGTGAGGGCCAACACTATTGCTAGTTGATTAGCTGGGGTGTTAGGCCCTCGCCTAGATCCAAGCAAGGGCTGTAACACCCTCACTAGCCATAAGCTAGGGTGCAAAGGCCCTCACGAGCCAGAGTTGTAAAAAAAAAAAAAAAGGAAAGGAAAATGAACAAATGAATAAATTGAAAAAATGTTAAAATATTATTAAAAATTATACACGTCGTACTTAGTCGTATCATGTATGACGCGTGGCATTCGTGTTAATGGTTTTTAGCCAAAATTGACCGAATGGACTCAATTGCAAAACATGAAAATATTTATGATTCAATTAATATAATTAAAATATTTAGGAGTAAATTAACAAAAGTGCAATAAGTTTATGATTTTTCTTGTAGTTTTCCCTGGTAACAACATAACACACTCATAGTACAAGGCTGGCTATATTGAAAGCTCACAATGTGATTTGATAGATTGTAATTGCAGGATTAAATATTTAAGCACAGTTTACCGATGAAACTTAGTGGCATTGATTTTATATAAATATTGATTTCATATATAAATTGTACTTTACTAGCACTATTCATCTATTTATGTTATTGTTAATAAATGTAGTAAGTTAAAACAAATATAGCTGATTTCATCTACATTTGTCGAAGTTTATGCTAGGGATGAGCATAGTTTTGGGGTAAAACCTAAAAATGAGGACCGTATCGAAGGAAACCTGTCCGACTTTAAATTCAAGACATGTAGAATAGGTTCTAAATTTCAAAATTTGGAAAACATGTTTGACAGGCGGGTTCTAAGTTCTAGATAAGAGGAACCTTAAACTTGAAACTTAGAATAAATTTTTGTATTTTTCTTAGTATATGTCTTTTCGCGATCTCACAATATTTCATGACGTTCAATTATGAATGTATAATATAGAGCCACAAGTCCGACATTCCATTTTATGACTGAGACTTTTACTTTGTTTCTTCATATTCTTTGAGTAGTTAAATATAAGTTATGGTTAGTGGTGATCATTAAAAATGATGATTTAGTGTAATCGTCTAACTAATAATATAAGTGGAATCTAGGTAGATGCTAGGACCGAAGTTAGAACTTAGACCTTGGAATTTGTGAAAAAATAGGTTTCAAGTTCTAGAATATACATAGTAGATTTCAGGTTAACAACTGCCAATCTTGAAACAAATCACCCGTACCCACATCTTCACTAATTAATTAACCCATGGTGTGAAATACCTCCTAAGAGAAGATTTTCTCCGCCGGCAATGTTCACAATAAAAATTCTATTTAAATAAGTGGGACCCATAAACTATGCACATAATTTTTCCAAATCATCTAATAGATACATTTCTAGGCAATGGCATGATATGCATTTGAATTCTTACCTAATGTTCATTCAATTCTACACCTTCTCTTTATTGATGCTTTTTTTTTGTTGGAATATTGATGTTATTGAGTTGCTACTTATTGTGCACATTATCATGATCTCTCTCTATCTCTCTAGCATCAATTCATCTTCAGTGCTGCTGAGCTTGACCAATACTGCTACCCCGTTACCATGCCACCACAATCGCCAACACAAATAACACCACTTGACTCGATCGTCGCTGCTGCTACCACACTCTAATCTCCACACCACGCCAACCTCAAACACCAAACCCCCATTGGCCATCACTACTTTTCTCTTTCCGCCGCCACTCTCTCTCTCTTTCTCTTGCTCTCCATTTCGCCTTCACCGTTGCCGATCTTAACCAGCACCCCTAACATGATTGCCAACACAAACACCATCACTGCTCAGGTACCACTGGTGCTACCAAACTCTAATACCCCTGCCAAAACTTCAAACAACAACACCACAATTGATGGCCACTGCCACCAACATAATGACCAGATAGCTCTTGTTCACCATCACAACCAATACGACCACCAGCAATTGATGACACGTACCTTTAATTCAAGGTACGACTTATATTTGATGCTATGTGATCTCTCGTGTGAGACCTCAAAATAACATAACAACCTCGATCAAAGTCTATTTGAGAGTTATGATGACTTCGGACCAAATGTGATGTCATTAGTTGCAAAATATTTCAAAAGCTAAATTTAGATTAGGTTTTTTTTCTCAAAAGGCTCTTGGAAACTGAAAATTTTAACTAGGCATTTGCTTTGAAGCATAAGACTTACTGTCAACATGATGTTGATAAAATGGCACCAACATTTGAGTGTACTCTTTAGCGAAAAATTAACACATGATTACAAACAAGGAATTGGCTTAGATGGTAAGGGCATTTGCTCCTTTTCCTACGGCCCTGCATCTAAGCATTTTCAAGAGCACTTTTAGGATTAAAATCTTGAACGCACCATATTGGTATTAGGGAGTACGTCTTCAAAATCGTCCATGGAAGTGAACTAGTTAGATTCACGAAAATTGACTCGAACAATCATCTAATCACTAAAAATAAACATTGCTACATGCTCTAAGAGTAGACTGTCGGATAAATTTGAGTCCTAAACGAGCAGTTGCACACCACATGTGACTATAAAGGAGTATATAGCTGAAGTTTTCAAAAATTCTCTGTCTTGTTCAACGTCCAATTTCAAAATTTAACTTTGGCCAAAAGATAAAATCTCAAGGATTGGGAAATCTCCTTTAACGGCAAAATTGACCTGGGTGTATATGCCAGTTAGGGAAAACAATCGAGGGTTAATTAGGATCCTTTTATATTAGAATTTCAACGTTCTTTCCAAAGTTTGTTGCTGTCATAATTTGACTTTTATTTCATGTGAAGCAGACAAAATTGTTAAAAACATATCTAGTAAAGTATTAATAGTTTTTTCCTAACTTTAAAGGTTTACATGATATTTTGAGTTAACGAAGCTGTGAAATTTTCATTTCGTTTCCCCAACTTTTGATGACAGGACCTCATTCCTTTGCCTCGACCATAAACGGTTGAATTGTCCAAATTGAATCGGCGGTCTCCATGACCAAAACAGTGGACCAGAGATTAGGAACAAAGACGAGAAAAAGATGGGACTAAGGAAATGGATGAGATTCCCTTTTCTGCCGGATATGATTGGCAGTAACTCACTTGTCCTCATGTCTTGGGAATAGTCTGCCCTTTCTCTCTGGGCCTCCACAGCTAGGTACTCTCTCTTTCTCAAAAGTAATTTTAGAGGAAATCGCATTTTTCTGTTCATCTAGTTAGGAGCTTTCACTTATGATCGTTACATTTGGTTTTGTTATAATTATATTCCTCATATTTTTCTCCAATGACATTTCAAATCATTCCGTCAACTAACAAATAGCGCATCCGAGTGCAAACCTTTAAAAGTACATTTTTAGTCCCCGTGTTTTTTGAAGTGTTCGAATTTAGTCAATGTTCTTTGTTTTTGTAATGATACTAGTCCCCACACCCCCATTGGTTGATGAGATTTTGAGTACAACTGATTTGTGTTTCCATTCCTAACGAGACTTAAATGACATAGGCTATTATTAATAAGTCCTTAAAGTTAGTACGATGGTTTTATAAGTAGTAATTGAAGAACATTTTGTCAAACCCATTCAACATTCAAGGGTTGAGATCAAATCGGAAAAATTCCCATAAATTGTCTAAAATATTTCGTAATAATTTTAAAAATTATTTAGTTTTTCTAGAAATAGTCCTCAATACGTCTATATGGATTTGAGCTGAAAATGAGGACGTTGTTGTTTAATTTAATCTTATGGGGTCATCAATAAGATTGGGTTTACTTATAAAAGCAAGAACCGCCAAGTGATAGTTTGTCATGGATTTCGGATGGAAATGTAATGAAAGTAATCAAGTTTTCGTTGAAAATTAGGATCAGTTTGTCATCAAAACAAAGGATAGGACTTATATTGATAATTCTTTAAATTACGTGGATCAAAAGTGTAATTAGTTTTAGCAGCTTGAACACATAAGCACCACCGTCGTGCCACCACGCATGTCAATGGTGAGGACCATTTTACTCCATCATCCCCATGCCCCAAAGCTTTTTTCCAAGCATGCCTTTCGATATGTCCAATTCCACCACCACCGAGTCCCTTGCTTGTCCCACGACATCGTTATCACCATGTTGCAGCAAGAAAACATGAGTTGCGGTGCAACTTGCCGTCGCTACATGATTTGGATGCAAATGGACCCGAGATATTGGTGCACCAAATTGAATAGTTTCATATAGATCAGGGATTCAATTGAACATGTACTAAAAATTTAAAGACTACATTAAACAAATTAAAAATTCAAACATTACATTACACATTTGGTTAAAGTTCAACGATCATATTAAACAAATCAAAAGTTCACGGATCAAATTACACATTGGGCCACAGATTAGAGATTGTTTGTGTCAATTTACCTTTCTTTTTTTTATTTGAAGCCAGCTTCCACGTCTATCAAGATGACACTTTGTATGATGAGTTTCAAATGATGGAGCCAAACTTGACTTCATGAATATTTTTTGCTTCTTCGGATTGTTTTGCTGGTTTTCATTGGCTTAGGCCTCAATATAAACAGACATTGTGAAAACACACGACAATCTGTCATATCGATTGCCTCGTCTTTTAAGCTCTTGAAAGCATCCCAAGCAAATCCACTCTGGTGCTGTGATTGAGAAAATCTTTGAGATCCATGTACGATCCATAATCAAACATCAGATGATGAGGTTCCCCCATGAGACCTCCTCGGTCAGGACACGTTCGCGTGTTCTTGGTGAATTCTTAAATGGACTGGGGAACAAAAGCTGCGCGAAAATGGAGGCCCCCATTGTGTTTTTGGGCTTGGGCTTGGGCCGACTCTGTAAAAAGCCCATCAGCACGCAGAAGTGGCCCGGCCCAAAGAGATTCCATGGAATTGCGAGAGAGCACGGCGGCCAGTGAGATCGATCATTTGCTTGCGTCCCACGGTGACTTCTTCTGCTTCTTCTTCTCCTCCTGCTCATCTCTCCATACTTTTAGCTACTCTACCACAACGAAAAATCCTAGTTGCCTCCGGTTCAACCGATCAGCCGATCAACCACCTCCCCTCATGTCGCATTGATCGATTTCACAAATGGCTCTCTCTAGCTATGCCGAATAGAGTCGAAATCCCTATTTTCTCCCACCCTTGCCGCCGTCTAACAAGGAGCAAAAGGTGACGAATATCAGTCCCCCTTGAACATGGGCCCATTGACCAAATGACGATACATGATACCGGCCCATATAAAAATTTTGATTTCGGGCTCCATTGGGCCTCAAGTTCCAATCTTTGGCCCAAGTTCCAGCTTTGCCATCAGTACCACTGCTCCTGCTCTAACGGCCGCCGTGAGGTTTTCGAAATTCAACGTTCGAAATGCATTCAAAAATGGGGTTGGGATTGTGGATGATGATGGCTCGTTTTTTGTTTTGTCTAGGATGTAATCATCAGTTTATGACAAGACAAACTAAATTTAGTGTTGTGCTATTTCAAAAGCATCTCGAGGTCGCTTTTCTCTCCCAACGTCTTGATGCATGTTTTCCTCTGTTGGAGAATTTAACGACTGATGGGTAAAAGCAAAAGCTCATGATTATAAAAGTCAAACTCATGATTACTTATGAAGATATTCTTTACTTGGAGAACGATTCCTTTTGAAAGGTATATGTCGGCAAAAGATGCGTTCGCCATGAGCCCAATATCATGCGAAGTTCCTTGTTAAGTGATATTGGGACAAAAAGTTTAATGTGATAAAATCTCATATTGACATTTTAAAGTTATCGTCGAATTAATACTCTAAAGAACTGATCAATATAATTTTCTCTAGAAAGAGTTTAACCTTTGAAAATGGGTAATGTGTTTTTGCTTTTATGTCATCTTTGACATACACCCATTAATCACAGTGCTTTTAACGTTGCAACGGTTTATAACAACTCTTGAAAAACCGCCTCCAACCACAACTCTAAAGTGTTGCAATATGTAAAAAAAATTAGTTTAGAATATGTTTGTTATAGGTGTATCATTTGAGATTTTTCATGGTATTAATCTATTTTTTTTTTAAAATTTGCTTTTACTGAAACATAAACAATGTGCCCAAAATTTAGTTGGATGAGTAAGGCTCAATATACTAAAATTTACCAAGAAATTATTTGATAAAACCAAAAAAATAAGTGTTGGAAATATGAGTTCTGATTTTTATGTGTTGATAATCTTAGTTGTTGCAAATTGAAATTAAAGTTATATGATGATAATTGAAAATTGATAGTTCAACATTATTGACTTCTTGCCCAATAAAATACAATGATCATTATTAGTAAATTTTCAATTTGTAGGATTCTCATTTTCATCAATTGTTTTTTTTCTGTTAAAAGAATCTCCTCTCTTTCTTATCATATTACATAAGGCTCCCTTTATTTAACAAAAATGAATTATTTGAAATATATATTTTTTATAATTAATCACATGAAATAATTAGCCAATGAAAGTTATTTTCTTTATTTGATAACGATTTATGTATAGATATTTTGATGGATGATAAATACATTTTTCGTTCATTCATTTTTATAAGCAATATAAATGATATAATCAATTTTTTTTAGGATAATATTTTTTAAATAATTTGTTTTGTATAGAAAAAATAAAACCTAAATTATTTAAGGTTATCAAAAAAAGTATATCCTCATTAAGGGCTGAATTTTCAATTTTCAGCATAAGATTATTAGACTACCAAAAGTACCCGACATGGCAAATATGATGGTTGTATGGATTATTATGAAAAGGTTGTCATTATCGAAAAGTTTCTCCACGTGCTGTCTGATATGATGTTTGTGAGCACCCACTACTTCTTCTTCCTTTTTTATCAAAAGTACCTACTACTTCACTAGCCAATTTACCCACAGTGCTTAGATGCCCCTCTTGAGACCGAATTTTCTCCACCAGTGATGTTCGAAATAAAAATTCTATTTAAATAAGTGGGACCCACATACCATGCACATAACTTTTCCAAATCATCTAATACTGGATAATGGCATTATTTGTCTCTGAACTTTTACGAAACGTTGAATCCTAAACTTTCGAACAAAAAGAATCTTAAACTTTTTTTTCATTGATGTTATTGAGTCGCTATAGATCTTACATATTATCATCCATGTGTCTTCCAAATCATAATCTCTCTCTTTAGTGTCATTGTGTCTTTAGTGCCATTGAACTTAACCAATATCACCGCCATGCCTTCGTAGTTATCAACACAAATAAAACCACTCGACTCGCTCACAACTATTGCCACCACACTCTAATCTCCACGCCACGCCAACCTTAAACATCAAAACCACCATTGGCAGCCACCACACCCCTTCCCTCCCCTCTCTCCCTCGTGCGCGCACAACCTTAAGGTCGTGAGACCTCAAAATAGGGAAAAAAAAATCGAGGGTCTAATAGGATCTAGTCTATTTTAAATTCTTCAATATTTTTCCAAAGTTTGCTACTATCATAAATTGTTAAATAAATGCAAATACAACATTATAAAAATTTTCCTAACTTACTTTAAAGGTTTAGATAATATTTTAGGTTAAGGAAGCTGTGATTTTTTATTTCGTTCCCCCCCACTTTTAATGACAAGACCTCATTCCTTTGCCTGGACTATAAACGGTTGAATTGTCCAAATTGAATTGGCGGTCTCCATGACCAAATTGGTGGACCAGAGACTGGGGACAAAGACAAGAAAACATGGGACTAAGGAAAAGGATGAGATTCCCTTTTTGCCGCATATGACTGGCAGTAGCTCACTTGTCCTCATGTATGGGGAATAGTCTCCCCTTTCTCTCCAGGCTTCCACAGCTACATGCTCTCTCTCTCTCTCTCAAAGTAATTTTAGAGAAAATCACATTTTGTGGTTAATGTAATAAGGAGCTTTCACTTTTGATCATTAACATTCGGTTTTGTTATAATCATAGTCCTCATATTTTTCTCCGGTGACAAGTCAAATCTTTCCGTCAAATATCCATTCAAAATATGTCGAAAATTATCGAGTTGACACCGGCTACTAATAAAAGGCATATCTTGAGTGAAAGCCTCTAGAAGTGCATTTTCAGTCCCCGTGCTTTCTGAAGTGTTCAAATTCAGTCCATATATTTCTTTCTACAACGATACTAGTCCCCATGCCCATTGATTGATGAGATTTTAAGTACAGCTCATTTATGTCTCCATTCTTAATGATACTTAAATGACATAGGCTATCAAGTCCTTAAAGTTAGTTATGATGGTTTTATAAGTAGTAATTGAATAAAATTTAACTAAGCCAGTTAGTAGTTTGCCATATATTCTGGATGGAAATATCACAAAAGTAATTAAGTTTTAATTGAAAATTAGGATTAGTTTTGTCAATAAAACAAAGTATAGCACATTTTTTTATTATTCTTAATTTGTTTTAGCAGCTTGGACACATAGGCACCACACATGTCAATAGCTCGGTTCTGACTTAGCAATTTCCCGCTACTTTTAAGTGGAGATTTTGGCATAACAACTTATATAGTCCCCGTAAAAAAGTATGAAGACTTAGATTTTAACTGCAGTATAAAGATGAAAAATAAAATCTCCCGGACTGCAAGGACAACCATGTAATTTCTTCAATATTTAGATCATCACAACAATGGGAAAATTATCAAAAGTCCTAAACCTATTATGTTATTTGCTGATTCAATCCTAAAATGATTTTTTTGGTTAATTGAATTCTAAAATTTTTGCAATTATACCAATTTAGTCCATTAGGCCAAATTTGGCCACCGGTGCTAACGTGAACACCGACCAGCACCACCGGACTTTTTTTATAATATTTTATTTTTTCAAATTTTTTATTAATATTTTATTTGTTTTCATTTCTCTTTCCTTTTTTTCCCCTTCTCCCTCCTTCTTCCTCCTTCTCTAGTGACCGCCCAAGGGGAGGGCCAATCACTAGTTTGAGGGGGCTGGCCATTGGCGAGCTTGCCTCATCGTCATTGGGCAAGGGCGAGTCTCACCAATGGATTGGTGAAATTAATAAAAATATTAATAAAAATAAAAATATTATCAAAAATTGTCTACCGGCGCCGGCCGATGTTTACGTCAATGCTAACCAACCAAATTTGGCTGGATAAACTAAATTGATACAATTGCAAAATATTTAGAACTCAATTGGCCAAAAAAATAAGTATATGACTAAATTGAAGTAATTGCAATATGATTAGGAACTTTTTAGTAATTTTCCCTCACAATAATTTATAATCTCTCTATAGCTTCATTTTCAAAGAAAATTAATGATTTGAAAAATATTTTCCTAAAAATAATTGCTTATATTGCTCGAAATAATTAGTTAATAAAAAATATTTCAGTATTAACAACGCACCCTTTTACTTAAAAAATATATCTAAATATTTTCTTGGTTGATGAAAATATTTTTCGTTCTTTCATTTTTTTATGCAATACAAGTGATCATTTAAAAAAATCTATTTTATAAATTATTTATTTTCCGTGAAATGAGCACGCCTTTTATCTATTTTTTTTCTTCTTCTTTTTTTACGGCAAATGCACGTTGTTTTTATGTGGATTTTGGTTTTCATTGAACCGTGACAATGTGGGCTCCTAAGAGGGCTCGAGCTCGGCTTCCATATCGCACTAGGGGATGCTCCGGTGGAATTCCTCAAGGGCAAGTGGAGCTGGTCTACCTCAATCCAATCTGACCGGACCTATATTTGTTCTAGCTCGCCATTTTAACTATGTTTTGTCCTCAATGATGGAATAGAGTTCTGGTGTCCATCATCTATAGCAGCCATCTTAGCCGTGTTATCTTGACCTTGAAATCATCTCTCCTGTAGAAAGGTAGATCAAGTCAATCAAATAGAAAAAGCCCGCGTCCTATCTATATTACGTTAATATGTACAAAAAGGGCCTTCCATTATCAAATTGAGACTTAGCAAACCTAATTTCAAGGTATATTCAAAAGTGGATAATATATATTCAAAAAGGGTTGAGATCCTTTTAGAATTAGGAGGTAACTGCGCCACGTGCAATTACTTTTTGGAGATATTGACATATCACCGTCCAAAATCGTCACCAACCTTTGTTGGGCCAAGTGATTGAGACCTCCATGACTTGTGATTTTATATGCTATGTGATGTTGATTGACAGTATCATCTAGAGGAGGTGGATAAGTGATTTCTAGAAATTTGATATTGTGAAATTATAAGCGTCAAGTTTGATATAAATGTAAATCGAGTAAACACAATATGTTGATATACACAGAAGCAGGTTATAGCAATAAGTGTAGTTTGCTTCTATCAAGAAGTAATGAATATAAGTAGAGAGATAGAAAATGATGCACATAGAGCTTTATAGTTGATTGGTTTAATGCAAATCCACATCTACTCTTCTGAACTAATAACCTACGAGTTGGATTCCAATGGCAATCTTTGATAAAGGTGTACAACCGGATCGGGTTTACTCAGGAATTGGACCAGACCACCCGAAAAACAAGGTCAAGAACTGGTTCAGGTTTTTAGGAACCGGTGAACTCGGTCAAGCAATACCCACCCAAAACCAAATTGGTTTTGGAACTAGTTTTTACCCTGTTCAAAAAATGAAATTATCTTTCTGCATAATATCTCTGAGTCTCTTTATCTTCGAAGAATTGTTAAAAAGAGCTATTCTCATGCATTGTTTTTTTCTCTTTTAATGATCCTACCTTCAACTATAGTAAAATAGTTGCGGGACAAGTGCTAACAACTATTGTGGTACTAATTAAAACATTTTTAGTCCAGCTCAAAAAAGATGTCATCATAATAACAGTTTCGTCACATACATATGAGCATGCGTATTGGATCATATCGATAGTATTTGTGAAAATGAGACTAATAGTAAACCCATATTTGTTGCTAATGTTTACGTAATATAAGGATTTTTTATTTGTTTTATAATGTTAGGAGGATTGCGTTATTATTTTTCATGAATTAATGTAAAATTCGAAGTAGTATAGGATATCGAATAGTTGCAAAATAGATTTCAATGAAACCAGGGTAGATCTTGTTCCTGGACTAGAAAAACAGGGTTGGGTCCAAGATATGGTATAGAGTCCAAAAAATGGGAACCGGTTATAATAGAGTCGAATATAGGATCCATGTTTAGATTATACCCACCCTAGACCCGATTACCCCTAATCTTTGAGTAATTATAGTAAAATGTGCCAATTATAGCCAATTGTTTCTTCCCAAAGCTTGTGATGCTTATATCAAAGCAAATAGATATTAGTATTTCGTACCTAAGTACAAACTATAACACTAACAACTTCTCAAGATATTACAATTTAAGTCTACTCAAAAAGATAGCGCAAGAATATAAATCTTTCTTTGTATTTGGATTTTTGCACTCTAGATCTCTTTTCTTTTTCTTTTTTCAGCATTTTATTAATCTCCATTTATACTCCTTAGCATTCAATCTTCTCACTATGAAAAGTAACTTGTCTTCAGGATGATTGTTAATCAATCAAGATATCATGTGTAATTGATTTTGAGATTGATAACCAATCACTTTCTTTCAAAATAGGAATCTATATCTAATTATTAATTGTCAAAAGATATGATAGCTTATCTCGAGATATTATCCTCGGAGCACATGACAAAGGTTGTTGTACTAGGCAATGTAGTTATTCCGCTTATATCAGGAATCCCTAGTTATATGGTTATGTCAGATTCTTACTTATATCAAGCTTTTAATGCTCTTAGATTCTGGTTATATTGAACTATGTCTCACTAGGTATTTCAAGTATGATGGTCAAGATCTTGTGGACCGTTTACCTTGGTACCTCCAAGTTGTTATGAACTTCCCATCTTCTGGAATTGTTCATGTAGGTCCTTCCAGCTATTTTGAATATTCTCACGTTATACTCTAAGTTCCTTTTATACAAGGCATAAACAATACATGCATATATTAAGTTCGTAAGGAAGCATGGATTGTTTTGTCGATTTAAAAATATGTTAGGAGGTTTTCTCGACGCTGTGCATATGAAAGTATATATAGAGTGAGAGGAGGGAGGAGGGGGGGTGTGGTTGTGAGGACGCGATGATGACAAAAGTGCAGCGCGGCTGTGAGGGTGACAAAGGTGGAGGGGATCTTTGTAGAAGGGGGAGGAGAGATTAGGGTTTGGGTCAGGATAACTTAGATAAGTTCCTTTCAAAGGTGGGATAAATTGATTGGGGCGACCTCTAGGATTTATATTCTATCCAAAAATCTACATAATAAAACTTGGAGAAATGGGTATAAAGAAATACTCCTCCTTTTTCCCCACACTTTGTGCAAGCTTTTCATGGCGCTAATAAACAAAAAGAGATATAGTCCATGTTGAGAAGCTTCTTTCCTTCTTTGGCTTTATGAATATCTAGGATTCACTAGAACCGCATCGAAACTGAGAGGCACATCTTAATTCCTAATGGTGATAAATCCCTTTTAGTAAGTTTCATGCAACTTATCACTTGTGCAATTTGCCTGCTTTTATCAAATTCTGTTGAAATTTTGTTTGTTTTTGCAATATCTCTTAAAAAAGGCGTTGTTAACAACTGATCAGAGGATCCCAACAGAAGATTTTTCCATATGTTATAACTTAAATAAGGAAGGAAAAAGCAACAAGAAAGTCTTGCCAACTTTCAGTTGTACCAAAATTCCACTCTTTCTTAAGTGTTTATGTTCTGCAAATGGAAGTTTCATCCCCCATCACCAAACAAACATCGTGGAGACCATAAACATGTCAGCAACCCTTCAAATCTGTGGCATCTTTTGCAGCAAAGGATTTTTTTTCTTTTATGAAGGAAACTCTAAATATTCGAAAATTAAGTCAACACTCCCCAGATTTGAATGAGACAAAGAAATGGGTACCTAAGCCAGGGTTGTCTCTAGAAAACTTGTTGCAGTTGGATAAGTATTTTTAATTGCGTGGTACTCCGTGCATACTGGGCCTACGTGATGAGCATTTTCATTTAATGAGAATCATTGCCAAAGAATATCATTCAATGGAGCTCGCCCTTTTCATGGATCTATGAAGCATGTCTGTCACGTTCATTTTAAAATCAATTCTTGAATTAAGTAATCAGTATTTAAAAAGTACTTATTTGGTGTCTTCTGGGTTGATGCATTGAGAAGACTGCTTCTCTGCTTAGGATGACATTGGAAGGTGTTGAATTGTTTAATCATTGGGACTGGGGATTTCTGCTCCGGGGTTGAGGAGACCTTCGAAATAATACTGTTGGCACTGTCGCCAGGACTTTAAGAGAATCTGACTGCCACATGATTGTTCAAATAATTTCGATGAAAGGCAATGCAAGATTAGACTTCCAGTTTAGTTTAATGCACAACGAAGGCAATTACTTTGGCATTACTTAGTTTCATGTCTCTCCTTAATTCGACATCTTCAATGAAGAGTACAGATAATTCTTGCAAGACCAGAGAAATTCACGAAAAGTTTCTTTTGCATTGCCCGATCCTCAGGAAGTCAGGCAATCAGAAATCACCACCTACGCGGATGGCCACATCAGAAAACAACATCTGCAGTAGCAGTTGCAGTGAGCAGAGTAAAAAGCTCAAAATGGATCTTCACCACTTCGTTTATGTTAACATGGCAGGCTTACCATTTGAACAGATCGAGTAGTTTTTCCTTTTTCATAATTAAGGAATACGAGAGTAGAGACCTAGCTATCTTGACGGTTCAAGTAGTTATGCCTTATATGGAACATTTTATGAGTAAATCATGAACAAAATCTTCTACAAGAATTGCTGAAGGGCTGACCTGCTGAGCAATCTCTCTCATATCTTTTTGTGGTGATGCTTGCAATTGAAAGTTCATATATTTGTTAACCGTGTTCATCGATCAAAAAATCAAGAAAAAACAACGAAATTTAAAAAGAGTCAAGAGGCTGTTGCAGTAGTGGTCCTGTATCCAAGAAAGAAAAGTTTCTCTGCAATCTCAGCATAAAAGGTTCCCACTAAACAATAAACCACCGAAAAGATTCCATTAAACAAATTTCCAATCTCTCTCACTTTCTCTCTCTGGCCGTCCACTGCAGTAGAAGGTGAACTTTTCTTTCTTTCTTTCTTTTTTTCTTTGGTTGCAGAAGATGTTGATAATGGCGACAAAAGAGAGACCTGACAGGGCAGCTTCTACGAGCCATCGACACTCTTTTCCCTTCCTCGTCGATCGTGGGGAAGGGCAATTTACCTTTTGGGTTTTATTTTTAATTCGATGGGGTTGATTCTGTGACAAACGTTAGTCGTTCGGCGCTTGAAGACAATGTGTCCTTGTCTCGTTTCAGTGTCGCCTTGTGATCTCTGTGCGACGAGAGCGAAAGTGGAGATTAGACGAACGGAACCGCACAAAAGGAAAGCTCGTACCCTCTTCAAGCGTCCCAGGCTTTCGGTCCTTTTGAGGTGCATGCATGCATTTTCTCATTCATTTTTCTCTGCACTCATGATGTGATTCAAGCGTGAGGTTTACCTTTCAATGCTCGGCTCCATTTTTTTCTGAGCATTTCTTTCTTTTTTTCCCTCTTTGTTTTGTTGCCCTTTGCACAATTCTTGCAATGGACTCCCTTTTCAGTTTTTCCTGAGCATGTCTTTTTCAATCATGGGGCCATCATACTTAATCTGAGAAAATTCAAAAGGAGTTCTATATGATAGATGATAGATGCGTAGGAAAAGAGTAAAATGATCATGAACTTTTAAACCTAATGATAATATGGCATATATGATTTGGTGGTCGTTTCCCATCAATTACACAACGATTGCTCGCTTTGGTCTCTGTTAATGACAGAAGGCCTTCATCACATGCTACGCAAAGAACATAAGTGGGGATGTGAAATGTCCAAACATTAGTAGCTAGAGACATCATTATCATAAGGGCCCCAATATGTGGTGGGTTTTAATTTAAAAAAGAAGAAGAAAGAAGACAGACCATGTAACCATTTATATATATACAAGACAACAACACAAGTTTATAGGGAAGGTGACCAACTCCCATTTGAATCCAAACAAAGACAAGGAATTTCCAAGCCGATTTCTGTTATTAAGATGTTGATTGGTGCTGTTCGGCAGTTGACCGTCCCCATGGCTCATAAAATATGACGGAGGGACATGTTTAAATGCCTTAACACTCTCCTTTTCATGCAGGTTGGTTGGATAATGGAGTTCTTAGAACATGGATCCTAATGTGAGATACACATGATATATGTAGGATTATTGAACTTCACAAGATAAAAAATGTGAAGTACCAAACTCAAGATAACTTGCTCTGATCCAATATTAGATCAAACATGTGATTGATTATCTCAAATGTTTAAGTTATCAAATGCGAAGCGAAACATATATTACATTGCAACAATATTGATATGATATGGAAAAGCTATGCACAATGACACTTGATATCGTTGTCTCACAAAATTATTGAGATTTGTATTGGTTAATCATGAACACAAAAAAACGTAGTTTTAATGAGAATTAGGTCCCGTTGGTGAAAATGCTATTCTTATCAGACAATGAACAGAGTAAATACTAAATGGGTCTCCCTGTCAAGGATGACATCGACATGCCTGATGGTATATCTTGCTTTATGTCTAAGGTTTGGGTTGAATTTGTCCGTTTTGGGACACCTCGACCGTGATAGGCCTGCTACTAGCTTGACTCTAGGAAAGTGGAAACACTAACTGTCCTTTCGCAATTTACAGACTTGGACCCAAACTGGCCTGCTCAGTTTGATCCCATAAGCCTTGCTGACACTGACTTCTTTCGTTTTTTATTTCATTTTTTGTTTAATATAACAGGAGTTCCCTTTTAAAACAG
Organism: Corymbia maculata; assembly: GCA_014182735.1. Taxonomy (NCBI): domain Eukaryota; kingdom Viridiplantae; phylum Streptophyta; class Magnoliopsida; order Myrtales; family Myrtaceae; genus Corymbia; species Corymbia maculata. The sequence goes on from CM024689.1 coordinate 13,943,202, forward strand.
GGATCACCAGTCAATCCCCACAAAGCTCTTTAAATTTTCTGTGTTAGCTGTAGTGGCCAATATTTTACCCATTGAAGAGAGTTGAAGCTCTGTTAGCTGAAAAGGAACTCTTCTTCTTCTTCTTTTCTGGGTTCTTGCTTGCAATGATCATTTGGTGGGTTCCTCTTGGGAGCTCTGGTCTTTTTACAAGACAAGAAGACAACTGACTGTTTTGGAGTCTAACGAGGTGTGTTCAGACAGCGTTTGAGTGTTCTTTGGATACTTTTCTCTGATTCAGCTCTCGCTAAGACCCCATCTGTCTTCTCTTGCATTGATTGAATGTGCTTTGTAAGTGGGTGTTATTCTTTCTTCTCTCACTTCTCCGCTTCTGCATCCTCTGTTTTTCACCCCCTTCTTTTTTTTTCTTTGAAGATGGCTTTTGAGCGTGCTTTAGTCAAGCAACTCTTGTTTTGAAGGATGATTTCTCTCAGTTGGGACTTGACAGAATTTGGACTACTCTAGAATTTAAATTTTGGTGCTGAGAATGACTCCGATACACAAGCGTTCAAAGAGGTAACCCTTCATTTTGTTTGGTTCTTTTCCGAATTTGTAGTCCGTTGGACAATTTCCTAGCTGCTTTTTCTTATGTTGGTTGATGGGCTTCCATTTACTGAATGATCTTCCGAGATATTTTCATACGTAAAAGAGAATTTTGATCTTGTCAAAATGCTCTGTACCACCCGAAGATGGTGAAATCGAGAATGATGATAAGACACGTACCTTAAAGAAGAAGATTGAGGTTTCTTTTGATCGGTGGTGGCATGTCTAGTAATGTCTTAGCTTTCGGTTTTAGCTTTCTTCAGTCTACGAGTACTAATTCTTTGTGCTTTTGATGCTCTGGAATGACAGCTTTCCTGGCAAGAAAAGAGACGAGGAAGATAGTTGTGTAGCTGAAGATTCGCACCGTGTAAAGCTGGTAAAATGTTCCTCCTGTAGTTTTTCTCTTTTCAGTGGAGTTCTTTTTTTTCTTTTCTTTTTTTTTTGGGTATATTGAAGCTTGTTCCTTCCAGTTCTCTCTCTTTTGGGTTCAAGTAGTTTCTTACTTTGTCTATGTCCTGCTGAACAATCATTCTATAAATCAACTTCGATTGCCAAGTGTGGGTACTGATAGTGCGAAGATATGGACGATCTGTTAGCCCTTGTAATCTGAAACTCTCTGTACCAGGACGGGGGGGGTTACCTGACGGACACGGTTAAAAGCAAGCTGAAGAATTCCACCACCGACATCAAAGTCCATAGCTCTCTAAAGCGAGAGGTCTGAACCAGAAATTGTATTGCTCTGGCCGCTTGAGCATTGACATTACGTTCTCGTCATTTACTACTCCTTTACTGTCTTCCGGTGCAGATTTTGCAGCTTGAAAAAAGACTAAAGGACCAGCTCAAGGAGCGCCAAGCTCTGGAGAAGGCACTGGGTTTGAAGAGTTCATCCTCCCACGGTGACACAAGTCAGGCCTCCATGCCCAGGGTAACTATTTCTAGTTCTTTTCGAATGTGTATCCAATATGAGTAGCAGTTCGAATGCGTCAGCATCTAATATATGCAGCAGCACATAAATTTAAGATTTGTTATCCATTACTTTTTTAGCTTATGTTAGTGATTATAATTATGCAAGACTACTTATGCAAATTTGGTTTCACAAATCTTGACCATGTTGAGAAATTTGTTTTTCTGGGCAAATTTGTCTGATATTTGGTTTTTGTTCCGGGTCCAGCCTGTGGCAGAATTGATTAAGGAAATTGCGATTCTGGAGTATGAAGTGATGTACTTGGAACAGTACCTCCTCTCCTTATACCGAAAGGCTTTTGATCAACAAACCCTTCCCTTGCCGCCATCTAACAAGGAGAAAAGGATAGAATCGCCACTAGATACCCCAAGAGGGAGTTTCCTAGAACTTCCTAGGCATAATATTGTCACATTGCGAGGGAAGAATGCGGTCGTCCAATCTGGTTGCAAGTCGATCACTAGGCCGTCAAAGGATTATGAAGAGAAACCATTCGATTCCATCCACCGTTGCCGCTCCTCGCTCTTAGAAAGGTCAGCACAAACTTCTCCTCCGGTAGAGTCCTCGGCTAAAGCTCTACGTCCCTGTCAGTCTCAACCAGTGTCAATGATGGAGGCAAGTTTCAAAGCATCTCTGTTTCTGTACAATTGATTAAGCTCTTTTTAGACCAACTTTACCTTTTTTGTTTTGGTAGAAGATACTGTACTTGAAATGCTTTTGCTACAAAACAATTCTGTGTTCTGACTTCGATAATCTTCTCAGCAGTATGCTCAGAATACTCCCCTCAGGGTAATTAGTTTGGCGGAACATCTCGGTGCCAGGATTTCCGACCATGTCCCAGAAACAGCAAACAAGCTCTCCGAGGATATGGTCAAGTGCATGGCAGGCATCTATTGCAAACTCGCAGACTTGCCCCTGATGCATAACGGCCTCTCATCTCCTGGCTCCTCTTTGTCGCTGGCCAGCGCCTTTTCTCCGCGAGATCAGTTGGATGCATGGAGTCCTGGGTTTGGGAACAGCTCTTCCTTCGATGTGTGCTTAGATAATCCTTTCCACGTGGACGGACTCAAGGATTTTAGCGGACCGTACAGCACCATGGTCGAAGTGGCATGGCTGCATCGGGATAGCCAGAAATTGGGGGACATCGAAGACTCTTTGCAGAATTTTAGGTCAGCTTCTTGACATATAGGTTTCATTTTTGTGAGTGAAGTGTTCGCTGCCAAAAAATATTCTCTAACAGAACGAATTGAAATTTGTTACATCTTTTGTCCTGCAAAACACATCCTAGAATAAATTCAAGTGGTACTTCTTATTAACAGCGCTCAAATGTGGAGAAAGTTAACTACTTTGCCCATAGATTTGATGCCTGCAACAAAATTGTGATAAAAGCTTTTGGTCCTGTTTTGATCTTTCATTGCTGAGCCAAATACTTCACCAGGTCGCTTATTTCTCGCTTAGAAGAAGTAGATCCAAGGAAGCTGAAGCATGAGGAGAAGCTAGCTTTCTGGATCAATATCCACAATGCATTGGTGATGCATGTAAGGAGCTGTCATTAGTCCAACCGTTCCAGCTTTTGTTTGTCCTGTATGATTTGTGTTTTGTAAGCAGTTTTTTGTTCCTGAAACAGGCTTTTCTGGCTTATGGTATCCCCCAGAACAACCTAAAGAGAATGTTGCTACTACTGAAGGTACCTCATTCAGTCTTTAGACTGTCATTACGTAATAAAAGATCGAAAAATTCAGGACACAGGAATTTATAAAAGCTTGTCCATATGCAGGCAGCCTACAATGTCGGTGGGCACACCATCAGTGCTGGCACAATACAGAGCTCGATCCTCGGATGCCGGTTGTCTCGACCTGGACAGGTAAATCTAAGACCCTTCATTTACTTCAGCATAATAGAATTGCGAAGCTAGTCTTTCGGTTTCGGTGGTGAGACCATTTATTTTCCATCGTGCAAGGTCAAAACATGCTGTTTCCTCCTGGCTACACTTAGATTAGTCTTTAGTCAATCAACAATATAAAGGTCTTTGGTCTTTTGTAGTTCTGTAGTAGAGGCGGATTCTCAAATGTTAACATCTGTCGTGGATCTGTAAGAATTTGCATTTCATGCAGTGGCTCCGCTTATTACTGTCTACGAGGTCGAAGTTCAAAACGGCGACCCAAGACAAGCATATGCAGTCAAGCAATCCGAACCCCTTTTGCACTTTGCACTCTGTTGTGGAAGTCACTCCGATCCCGCGGTAATTCTCTCTTGCCTATGTTGCAGATTCTTGTCTGTTCGTAAACATCATTGCTGAATCATATAGGGTGTTTAAAATACTTGACCATTGTCGTTCTTTCTTTCATTTTGAAATTTCATAGGTCCGATTATACACTCCCAAAAGAGTGTTTCAAGAGTTGGAAACTGCGAAAGAAGATTACATACGTGCGACTTTTGGCGTCCGCAAGGACCAGAAGATCCTCTTACCAAAGGTCGTGGAGTCATTCACAAAGGATTCAGGGCTGAGTCCAGCTGGAGTCATGGAAATGATTCAGCTGTGTTTGCCGGAGTCCTTTAGGAAGACCTTCAAGAGGTGTCAGCTCAGCAAATCGCGCAAGAACATCGATTGGATTCCGCACAATTTTAGTTTCCGCTATCTGATAACGAAAGAGTTAGCAAAGTGATTAGGCTTTTCTTGGGGTAAAACATAACCAATGTGATTGATCGTCTGAGCCTCTTGTTTTTCCACGAGTAGAATGACTAGGTTGCTTTGTACAGTCTTATGAGGCAGGACATGACGAGATCAAACAGAAATCTTCTGCATTTTGTTTCTTGGAATGCAATCTGCCGTAATGCCAACTTCTATAATGCCCCCAAAACTTCGGTCAGTCAAGATATACGAGGACTCATATTCGCTAATTCATATGGATAATGTTCGATAGTGCTCCAATGGCACTTGCAGCTTCTTAATACACTAATTTTCTCCAATGGTTCTTGGGTCTCAAGATCTGACTCGCGGCCTCGTTCATAGTGACTAGCTTGAGGTCGTGCAACCTCGACTACGTCTCACCTCTCCAGCTTGACCAACTTGTCAATAGGTGCAATGCAACAGTCTCATTCAATTCAAAAGCCCTTCTATCAGGTGACAGAGAATGACGAACCTTCATTCAAGGACTTTCAAGGATGCCGCCCCGTGCAGATTTTTGGAGGTGGAACCATTGCTTGATTCAGAGGATGATGAAGGCCGCAGTGGTGGACATGGATGGTGTTGCCTGAGTTCCTACAATTTATAAGGCTTGACAACAGAAAGAAAGAAAGAGCACCTTCCCTCCGCTGACTTCCTCATGTAGTAACAGAACATCCACTCTGCAACGTGTTGTTACGATCAAGCCGTGCTAATTTCAATCTGCAGACGTCATGATTGTGTTAAAAATGTGGGCGTGGAGTTTGTGTAATTGGTGGTGGGTATGTAGAAGTCCTGACATGATGCATGATACTTGAATAACCTTTGCACACTTGCTTCCCAGTTGCGCTTCCCTTATAGTTCTTCAATTACCAGTTGTACTACAACACCAGTGCAGAAATACACACCGTTTCATATCGTTGATTGAACCTGCCAATTTCTATCACCTTCGAAGCTAATGGTTCGAAGATAAGTCATGATGATCTGATGTATCAATCAGTTCGATTCGACTGCTTGACATGGTAGGTTTTCGGGCTTAGATGGGTTTGAAGTTCAATTAAATATTCAAGACCCTTCTCTAGTCCTGACCATACATGACATATCCTCCAGCAAGCCATACACGAACACGAGGCTGGAAAACAATTTGGGAAGGATTGTGGAACGTACCAAAAAGTTATCCAGCCTTCACCATACAATAAATCTTGTCTATATCACTCGAGATTATGAGAATCAATGCATGGCCTTAAGTATAACTAGGAGACAGATTGTGGACCAGGGCATGGAAAGGCGAGTAGGTTCTGGTGCAATGAAGAACGCAAACTGAGCACCGGTTAGAAAGAGAAAACGATCCGTTCGACTCCTCGAGCACTTAACAATACGACTGAGAACAATGCCAAGCGCCCCCTCCCTGCACACCGACCCTTTTTGACCTTTTGATCGACTCCGGTTTCTGCTCTCTGTTGTCACAGCCTCAGCTTCTGCAAGCGGCAATGGGAACACCTGCATTGACATGTTTGTATTCACTGGCTCTCCTGCACTAAAACTCTTCAATCCGACGACTGCAAATTAGGGAACCCAATCGTTTTTTTCTCGTCGTCTCCATTCCTACCGTTCTTCTTCGCCTTCTTGCTGAGGAGGAAGAAAAGATCACACCAGTAGCGATTAATAGTTCGATTTCCCATTGCTTTCTTTTCCCATATCTGGGTACTAATGCCCCTTTCTTGGTAATGGTCCTAGGAGCATCTCATGTCACGGCGGAGGGAAAAATAAGAGAAAAAGGAAAAAATTTTCCAAAAATTAAAAATTTTGCAAAAATTACTTGCATTATGCCAGCCATGCCATGTAAGGTGGCAGCACTAACTAGACCACCACATTAGTGATTGTCGGCCAAAATTGGCGAAAAATATTATATTGGCAAATAGTTAAAAATTTAAAAACTAATTGGCCAAATTTTAAAATTTAAAATTTTTGGAAAATTATCTCAAAAAAAAAAAAATTGAAGAAGTGATCAACCTTTCTGGGCAGCACAAATTAGGGGTGAGAATGACCCTAGAGTAGAACTAGGAACTTGAGAAACCAACCATAAAACCAATTCAATTCTAAGTTCTAGAATATGCAAAGTATTTTTAAGTTCCAAAAATTGTGGAGCATTTTCCAATGAATAGATCGAATTTGAAATCTAAAACCTAGAACAAGCTTTTATGTTTTTTCTTGTTTAATGCCTTTGCACAATCCTACAGCATTTCATGGCATCAAATGATGAGTGCATAATCTAAAACACTAATCTAAACTTTCATTTATGATGATATTCATAATCGAGACTTTTACTTTTTGATATTCATAGTTTTTGTATGTCTAAATATGAATTGTGATCAATAAATTGTAGCAAATAATAATTATTAAAGATGATTATTTATTGTAATAATTCAAATAAGGGTATAAGTGGAACTTCAATAGACTCAAAATCAACTTAAAAACTGTGACAAAATAGATTATAAGTTCTTAGTATACAAGATAGTTTTAATTTTCACAAATTAGAAAATCTATTCCAACAAGTAGGTTTTGAATGAAACCTAGATAGAATCTAGACTTGCTCAAATCCGGCACAAAATAAATGTCTTAGGTGAAAATCCGTTCGATACCTGAAAGATGGTCAAGGTCATAACGATGATGACGCCAGTGACAAACCAATGTTGCAGGAGCCCTGCCCATCTCTCCGTCTCTCTCTCGCCGCCATTAAAAGGGAGCATAGTGGTAGCCACCATTGCCATCACCACGTCCCCCTTCCCCCTCTCTCACTCAGTTCATTTCTTATTTTAAGTTTTCTAGCAATTTCGTAGTCATAATTACAATTACGGTCAGGTAAATATTGCAATGAACTTCCAAAGATCTGAGGGGCTCACCGCAAAAATTTCGAAACACCAGGAGGCGATGGTGAACTATATAACAAATTCGGAAGGCAAAATGTAATTCTTCCCTTCGAGAGGGTAACCACCTAGTCGCATGCGGGCAAGACCAACTTTTCGACCAGAATTCAGCCAAAGCCAACATCCATGGGTACCATTGAAATAGATTTCGGAACGTCGGGGTGGATATTGCAAAAATTGAGATTTTGGGGGGAGCAAATTGCAGCCACCAACAAAAACCTAGGGGCAAGACATAGTTATCCCAAAGTGCAAACCTAAATTTTTTCTGTGATCCATTGCGCAAATATCATACAGATAATTCTACTAATGCACAAAAGGCACCAACCCTAATGCCTTATGGCCTATACTAACATCCTCCAACTTCAAATCTTATTATCAGTAGCAAAAAGAACTCGAACCCACGCAACAACCAGCAAAATCTCGACATTGTTTGAATGCAATCAAAATTAAGAGTAAGCAACCAACTGCTGCTCGTGTGCTTGATTGTGATCATCCGCATGCCAGCGTCCATCGCCAATCCTGGCTGACTCCTCTTGAGTTGCTTGATTGCTCACTTGACCTTCCTCGGCCAGCTCCTCTTTGCCCGATGCACCGTACATCTGCCTTCTGAATTCCCTGCGAGCTGCCCTCTCCTCAAGCTTCAGCTGTTTAAAACCTTGCTCGAACTTGGCTTCGTCCTCAGGAGAAAAGAAAACCACCTCCGTTTTCCCGAGCTCTTCATAAAGCTTCTCAATCTTTGATTTCCAATACAAACCCATTTCTGTGTCCATCTTGTGATAAGGTGTCTTCAGCAGATACTCATCAATTCCACCTGCCTTATCGATGCAACGGAGAGCATGGGTCGTCACTTTGACACGAATATGGCGGTCGAGAATGTAACTGAACAGCCGCTTCTCCTGCACATTTGGCTTCCAGCTCCTCCTTGTCCTGGAACAACCGTCACAGAGAAGCTCTTTCAGAAAGTTGCAGTTTTTTCACATCAATTCAACTCTACAGAGATTACTACACTTGAAACTTACAAAACCCAAGTCTACCAATTCTTTTACTAGCAAGAATCAACAGATTCAGTCATTCATTACCAAAGTTTCAATGGGTAACACTTCATGTATGTTAACATCTACATCCTCAAAGGGAAAAGAAAAACAAGAGAGTCCTGGACCACCAACAACTTATATCCATGCCAGTCATCACCCACTCTCATCATCACTGATTTGGTCGGAGCAACTGAACATCGTTTACACAAAGTATCTGATAATGTTTATGGCTTTTCCTTGAGCGAAGTGGCAAAGTGTAGTACAAGTTAACCCCATATGGATGGGATTGCAATGCCCTATCTAAGGTTGATGTGGATTAAATAAACTAAATCTCTGAGGGCACATGCCCTTTACTGATTATGAGCAGAGAAAACAGCTATTGTGGAGACAAACAAATGCACCATCTTACCATCTCCAGACAGAGTTATCAAGAAAAATAAGAAGGTTATAAAAGTACCACAAACAAAAAAGGAAAACGACCTTAGTGATTCTAAATTGAGCAGCAAATAACATCTCAGTCAACTGCTAATGTTTTATGGGCCAAAAAGATTGAGAATACTGATTAGCAGAAACCAATAAGGATATCTGCAAGAGCCAGCTGTTACAAAGAACTATTCTAACAAGAATTTGACAAGGAAAAAATGGAGGTAGACAAAGCCCAAAGGATTAATGCGACAGTGTAATCTAATGACATCTCCTTCACCATCAAAGAGAGGAGAGCTCACGGCGTTCACCCATCACATGTTGAAATGACAACAGCAAGAGCAATTGACAAACAACAACTGAGATTGTCAGTAATTCAAATGCTTAAGCAGAAAGAAACAACAAGATCTTTAACATTGTTCATATCGGATCTCTCGTTAGAAGTCCTGAATCAAACACAAGCTACACCAGACCGAACTATCACTACAGTCAAGAAGTTAATCCCGGTCATGTCAGATCTCTCTACCCACATTGAATAAAAAGGGAACATTGTTTCTCATCCTCAAAACCCTGTCCAACAAACTGCCCGCGATTTAACACTGCAATGAATGCGACCGCGAAATGAAAGAGGATACGAGTCACTCCGTATCCCGAAATGAAACGCAAGCCAAATTTAAGCTTAATGGAATCACATCACGAGCAAAAATTTAACGAGCCAGTAAAGCTCAACCGCCGCAAAAACCCCTAGTCGAATCTGCACTAACAAGCATCCGCGGCCGCAACACGTAGACCAGACTCGATTCCGAGCATACCCATTTCAAAAAAATAGCTGATTGACTTAAAACGAACGAGCAAGGGATGAAAAATGGAGATTTACGTACTTGTTGCCGCCGTCCTCGCTGACCTGGTTGCCGAAGCGGATGTGGCGGCCGGCGAAGAGGCCGCGCTGGGCGCGACCCATGACGACTTTGGACTTGGGGATGCACTTCTCCAGGGTTTCCTTGACGCCGGGCGCGAGGTTCTTCTCTCCCACTCGCTTCAGCACCTTCTTCATCATCTCCTTCCCCCTGAACGCCATCTCTCTCTGTGTCTATCCGTCTGGGTTTTCGTGCTTAGTTCGAGGAGAACACCTTCACATGAACGAAGAACGTAGCGATGATGCGGAGCAGGGTTTACCAGGAATCGCCGAGTTGGAGAACTTGGGGAGGCCGACGGAGGCGTAACCCAAGCGATCTGCAGGACGAGGTCGAGGAGGAGGAGGACAGAGCGAGGAGAGACAGTCTTCTTCCCGTGGCCATAAAGCGAGAGTGGGCTTTTTTCCCCCAGTAAGCCCAAGCTAGACTGATGGGCTTTGGCTATATTGGCCCAATAGCCCATCATGATCTTTCGGAGCCCACCAAGTAAAAACCCCGATAATTATCGATCGTCCTTCTCTTTATAAATAACCACTTAATCGGAAAAAAGAAAAAGGAAAAAATGCCTAAGCCTTCACTCGTGGCCTGTGTTTCTCTTGAGGACGCCGCGAGTCAAAACCCGACTAGAGTTTAAAAAAAAGTAGCCTCGCGTCAAAGAAAGATGAGATGGCTGAGCGTATTTATAACCCTGTTTCCCCTTTTTTCCTTGCCATGTTAGGCTTTATAAATCCTCCTATAATCTCGCTTTTGACCAAGATGGCTCGTGCGAGAACGATAGACCAATTGTTTTGGTGAAGACTTGCTCAATAACCAAAACCCTTTTCTCTCAAATTGACCGCAAAGTATTTTACACATATGCTTGCAAAAGCAAAACGTCTTTTGATGGATATTGCAATTGATATTACATGTCGAGTCCACTCTCTTAATTATTGAGGTTTGCTTTAATGGTCACCTTTCTCGCTTAAAAAGGAAAACATGGAAGATTCAAATTTATATCTTCTTAGATGTTATGGTAAGGATGATTAGTTTCAGATGTGGGTTTTAACTTCTACGTTCTATAAAGAGGCGAGATAAAAGTTTAAAAGCAAGTTGAGAGTTCAATAGACAAAAAAATAAAATTCATCCTCTTGAGTTATTTAACAAGCCTCCTCCCTTACTTTGGGTTCCCTTCGTGGCCACCATGCCTCAAGTGTGACCTCTAGTAAATAACTCATTACAAACAAATTTAGCAACACAAAACAAAATCGGAAGTACCATTTTCTTTTCTTAATTTTTCTCTAAATACAAGTAATCAATATATTGAAAATCCAAACATCCCTTGTGAGGTATACTTATTATTGAGTTTCGTGATTTGTATCTCCATGTATCTTTATACTAATTAAATAAAAATGGAAACTGTATATTGTTATGTATAAAAATCATTGCAGGCACTCAAAAATTAGAATATTTTTTCCTAGATCATAATTCTTACTCAAGATTTTTATATCATAGAATTTTGCTAGATTTTTTTAAAAATCTTAATACAAACTACTAAATTTAGATAGTTTATCAATTATTTCGCTTCATGGTTCATAAATCCAAGATTTCGATTCACAATACACTGTGGTTCACGTAGCAATTCCATGAATAGCATTTTTTTTTCCTCGCAAGTCAATTGTTTCAATAGTGCATAACGCTGGAGAAGAACTCCTTTTTGGGGGCACAATTGCAAGGTTCGTTTTATTTATGATTCAATTATTTGCTATATTTATTGACCTTTAATTCAACAGAGGAGAAATTGCTCTAAAATGGTTGAAAAAATAACACTACACCACAAAGATGGTCACCATATAGAGATAGCCCACATGAAAAATCTTTATTTGTTTTTCCTTTAACCTTGTAAACATTTTAAATTTAATTTTCAACAAATAAAGATTAGAAAGACTAGGAAAAATACTATTACAAGCTGTGCTCACTGTAAATATGATCGATATATGGCCAATATCCTTTCGAAATATTCACTACAATATATTCATAATCGCATATAATCCAATTTCCAACTCGAATATATGCAACACGGGCAACATTCTTTACGCCATTTAGGCATATATTTTGTTGTCCAAACCCGCGAAACACAATTTCCATATTTTTATATGAAACGCATTATTTTCTGCAACTTTTTTTTATTCTCTTTTTGACGATGATATCTCTCCATGCAAAATGCTTTAAAAATTGCGTTGCTGCTAAAACACACTCGTGACTTCTTCATTCATCTCTAACGACACTCGACAGCATCCACGGTCACTAGGCCTCTCAAGACTGCTTCGATGTCGTCCAATGATAAGAAAATAGTGAGCTACGGTAAGCTATGGAAGTCGAAGAAGGAGACACCGGCACCTCCGGCCGCCTCGGGCAGCCAAAGCGCAACAGGTCGGCCAAAGTCGGTCTCATTGTGCATTTTTTATGTTTAGGTATGAGTCGATTCGGCCGGAGCGGTCGTCAAAGCCCGAAAAGGGTTAGGGAAAACTCCGGTCGGTTTGGCCCCGATCGGTCTGAATGCAACCGGGCGAAGTCACCTCTTTTCTGCCCTTTTTTAAGGTACAAGTAGGGAAAATCTCATGGATTGACTCATGACGCAGGAAGTCGCCGAAAAGGGTCGGCGAAAACTTCGGTCGCTGCAGCCTCCGGCGGTCCTAGTGCATCTGGTCAGCCAAAGTCCACTTTTTCCCGGTTTCTTTTTAATGTATAAGTAGTTAAAATCTCATGGATTGACTCATGACGCAGGAAGTCGCCGGAGAGCGTCAGGAAAAGCTCCGGCCGCTCCGGCCTCAGGCGGTCCGAGTGCAACTGGTCAGCTAAAGCTGCATTTTTTCCGCCTTTTCTTAAGGGTATATATGTAGGTAAAATCTCATGGATTGGCTCATGACGCAGGAGATCATCATTCCTCCTCGTCCATCTCGAGCGGTCATCTGAGCCGGAGAGGGTCGGCAAGGGCTCCGGTCGCTCAGTTTGATTATTTCCTGCCACCCGTGGAATATTACCATCAACCGGAGCTTTGCGAGCCGTTTAATAATTTTGCTCATCATCTTAACGAGGAAAATCCTCACCATTGCAATTTAATGTGAGCATAAATCTATGTGATCTGATCGTAATAATAACTCAAGAATTTGTGGAAGAGCAGTCGTTAGTTTGTTGATTTGATCACATTGCGATCACCTCTTTAGTTTTAAAGCTATTTCTGCAGTTTTTCCTTCGTCTGATTGGTATGTCGCGCTTTGATTTTGAGATTGGACAAGGATTCCTGCACCGTTCTTATCATCTGTTTTCACCTTTCATGATAGACATTCTTACACGATGCCGGAACAAACCCTAGTTATACATGACCGGTTTGGATCAACAGATCATTTCCGCTGCATATTGTCGTTGACCAGCGTCGTACACGGCCATACGTGTCTTAGTATTGAGAATGAGATCGAGCATTCAACAAGGTTCACAGGAACGTAAACAAACATTCGTCAGCCCGATTCTTGCAGTCCACAAACGTAAATCTGAACTGAACACGACAACTGTGACGTCGAGCAAAAGTTACAGCTAAAGATGACTTCCAGGACAATCTACTTTCACAAGCAAACGATCAAATCAATGCCTCGTTCAGTTACCAACCATGTCGCATCAAAGGAAAAACTCGGTCAGTAGTACTGCATTGGCCTCAGGCTCGATCCAATGCAGTTCTAAACCAATGTCCTTGTGCAAAGACTAGACAGGAAGCATACAACTTCCCCCCGCTACCTAACTGGCCATAATAAATCCTCACGTGGAACCAACACATCAGAGGCTTTTCATTGAGCCGATCTACATAGACCTGTCTAGCATAAGATTTTGCAACAGTGAGGATAAGCTCAAGGAAGTTATCGATGGGAAAACTTCCCACATCCTGCAGTAATGGAGCATCGTAGGTCAAATTTTCAATCATTATGTTTATTACATAAACATGGCCGACACGGTCCAGCCGCCCAAGTGCTGCAGCATCAATTATATTATCCAAGTTGAACCACATAATCCAACACCACCTGAGTGGCCAAAACATGCAATCTCAGATGTATGCTGGTCACATAGGAAATGGTATGAAGAAAAGGAATAACAATAATAATCCAACTTCTCTGTTTGGTTATGACAATGGAATGTAGTCGCAATTTGACAGAACTGGTGTCTAAAATGTTAATTTTTCCCCTAAAACAAGTTTACGTAGACATAAGAACAGAAAAATCAAAGAATGGAATAAGCATTCTTCCCCGCATGAAAAGGAACCAATGCCTACTCGATCGAAATAGGCATTCCCTTTGAAATGCTTATTCCCATCGATGAAATCATACCAAGCACCGGGAATGGAATAAGAGCAGGAAGACAGGTTCCTTTCATTTCCCATATCCTTTCCCCAGAGACATGGCCCCAAGCTCTAGTCATTCTCCCACATCAGGGCTGCTGTTTCACGGTAATCTGCGATCGCATAAGCAGAGAATACAGAAGAAAAAACGCAAACATTCCCACTCCGAATCACCAAACAAGCAAGCACTTGAACGAAACACCGACGAAATGTTCATAAAACAGAAGCAAAAGCGGTCGTGTCAGATTTACGTATTTCAGCACCCGATGCGTCAGCCAGGGATAACTGTAAATGTTCATGTCTCATCATCCACGACTGTGCTTTCCGAAACCACGACAAACAGACATAGAAAAAAACAAAAAACGAGACCAAACGAGACAAGACATCGTTCGTCCCATCACTTCAGGGATACGATCACAAAAAAAAGCCTCAGACCGTCCTAGTTCAGAAATCTCAACACCAAAAGCTAAGCCCATAAAAACTTTGGCTTCAGGATTTTAGTTCCAGTTCGTCATCACTGGCTTCTCTATCTGAATCGATCGCGAAAGCTAAAAAAAGAAGAAGAAGAAGAAGCTAATTTGATCACAAAACTATCTGAGACAGAGGCATCAGATCTTCCTATTCAAAGTGTTGAATCGTTGTACTCAAAATGAGAGCATTAGTACTCCACCACTCAAAAAAAGCTCGTCACTTGCCTAACCATCCTTCGAAAAGTTCTCTTTTTCCATCAAGAACGTCAGCCGATGAGCGAGCGAGCAAAGCAGCTAAAGACACTACACCAGATGAACAACATCTGCACCGTCATTGTCAGACGAAATCTGGGTAACGCAGAGAAAAGGAGAGAAGACGGGAAAAACGGCGGCTTTTGGGTCGGCATCGATGGACGGCCGGCGGCCATTACTAGGGTTACTTGGACTAGGATGCCACTCTCTCTCTCTCTCTCTCTTTTGTCGGCGCTTGCGGCGGGGGAGGAGGATGGGCCGAGACAACCCGGCGAACACGAGGACAAAAGTTGGGGCCGTGGGCCGTGGGTCGTGGCCCGAAACATCATCTTTCGGTGCTTTATCCTTTTGATTTTGATTAGACCAAGAAATATTGTTTTGGCTAGTTTTTATCTCCCGATTAAGTAGCTTGACTTTTCAAATTCGCCTCAATGTGAAGATTCCGGCGACTGAAGTGATGCGTCGTGTGACTTAAGCCGGTGTGGCTTGCTTGCTTGCTTCTTCGGCAAATGTTAAGCACGTTATTTAACGGTTGAAAATATATACTTCATCAATTGAAAATGTATATATCCTTAATCATGTATGAGCGAGATAATCGATGACAAATTAGGATTACCTTCCTGATTTGAATTGGGGTGTTTTTCCAAATCAATGAGTTCATATGTTCGAAATTTCTCCAATTGAGATTTTACCCTATTCCAATTTTCCTTAATTTAAAGGGTAAAAGTACATTATATTGTTGTGGTTTTCATCACTAAAGAAAAATAAAATAGAGATCCTCATATGTCCCCATAAATTTAAAATGTGATTTAATCTTTTCTGCTTCTTCTTTTCCCTCTCTTTCGAGGCGAACAAATTGAAGGTAAGTATTTACAACAACAGCAGAATGCCCCATACGAATTTCCCCGAGTGCCCCTCTACTCAGGAATTGCACTCAAGATCGCCACGCTCTTCCTATTCCCCATACCGCCACCCCGTCGTTTCGCCGACCCACCATTACCGCCGCCACAACCGCCCACGTCCGCCGGGCACCTGCCTTCCTTCCCGCCGGAGAATAACGCCGCCTCCGCCCTCCTCCCGCGTTTCCGCCCGCGGCCCTTCCGCTCCATGGCCGAGCTGGCCTTGACGGCCAATGCGGCCATCTCCTTCGCCTCCAGCGGCCGCTTCAGCCTGCTCAGCGGGAGGGCGAAGTAGAGCTGCCCGGGCCGGAGCTCCTCGTCGCCGTCGAAGCCCACGTCGTCGGAGTCGCAGATGAAGCACGCGGGGTCGCAGCCCTGCAGCACGCGGGAGACCCGAACGGGGCAAGCGAATTCCTGGAGGCGGCCGTCCTGGAGAATCAGCTTCGCGGTGTCCACGACGGCACTCGCGGGCTCGCTCGAATGGCAAATGCCCATCTCTTCTCTCCCTTCCTTCTTCTTCTTAAAAAAGGAAACTTCTTTGGGCTCTGCGTAAGACTAGAGCTTTTTGGCGGAGTATTTATAAGGCGCGAGATTGCACTGTGCAGTCTGCAGAGTCTTGCGCTGTGAAAGTCGAGCTCGATCTTGTTCAATGATTTTGACATCGTTTGTTGGTTTGCGAGGGATTAAGGAGGAGGGGAGGGGCCTCCTTCGGATCGGAGATCGAGGGAGGAGGAAGAGAGAGGAGAGAGATAGTCAGCCGGGCCAGCCTGGAGATGGGACGCGACAGGCTGTGGGTTCTTGCGTGAGGAGAGCGTGGAGTGGATTCGATGTTCCAGCAACAGCCCTGCATTTTCTGACGATGTGACGGGGTAGGGACGTACATGCATCCAGTAAAATTTCAGGTGAGCACGTGAGCTTTGTAGCTCGAACGTCGCGCGCCACCGTATAGTATACTCGACGCGGCCGCGCTCCTCCGTGGCCTTTGCGCCGTTTTCGATTTCCGCCGGTCGCCACAAGAGCAGCCTCGTCTCTCTTTTTCAGGATTGCTACGGGGATCTCTGATCGGCTCACTGTGGTCATCTTAGACAACCTTAGGTCGAAGCCGTTGACCACATAGTGGCAACATTGATCGGAGAAAGCAAGAGATGGACAGCTCAAGATAGATTTCCGATCGGAGTCGCCATGGGGTCGTGTCCTCAACAGGTCTAAAGGTTGTGGAGCAGCACGAGGATATTCGCTAGGCGACCTCAAGTCTAGTGGTGTAGCAAGGAACAAGACTTGAGGCTGACGATGGGCGGGGCGAGAGAGATTAGGCATTGAATGAAAATGCGGCATGCATCAACGGTAGTGTTAGGTTAAGATACTAATGAATATACTACACTGAAGAGTGACGTGGTAAATTGTGATTTTATGAATTAGGATTTGGAGATTTGAGACTAACACCGATATGAGGGGGACGATTTCAATTAATCATAAGATGCAAACTCTAAAACCATGAAATTTTAGTGAAATATATAAAGAGGACAATGGGGACTTTTCCCATTTCTCTTTTTGTCAAGAAAAGCAACCAGCTACGCTTTGTTTGAGGTAGATGTGAGTAAGGTTTAGGTTGGATGATCCAACAATTAACTTAGGAATCAATCCGCACAATATTGATCCTCAATTTTTAGAACTGGAGATCGATCTCTATTAAGTCTAGGACCAAGGTTTGGACTAACCTTATGGATCCGATTTGGTTCAAGAGTTAACCCAACCGATTATTTTTTGGTTTATTTTTTTTTATTCTTTAAAAGGACAAACATATTTTTTTTTTAAGAGGGAAGCAAGGCTAAGGTAAGTAAAAATGATTTCTTTTCTTTTCTTTTTATTGAATATGGGCTGGGTTTTTACATATTAAGTTATACAATGGAATCACATAAGAAAAAAACAAATGTGAGGCACAAGGTTTCTTAGTAGATAAGAAAAAAATTCCGATGACCTTCCATTATCTTGAGCAACTAATCGGAAAGTGAGCACTATGAGATCCACAAAAGGGGTGGCTCTCCCAACATTGAGATAAAAATTAATAATATATATTATTTATTATATAAAGTCCTAGGACTGATGACCAACAGCATGGTACAATGTCCAGAGGTCCTATGACCAAGGACCAACCCATCCCCCTAGGAACTAAACAAGGATCGGCTAGGTTGAGCTTGTCTAAGGTTGGTCCAAGATTGACCCAAAGTCAATGCTTGCCCCTAGTTTGAGTTGGTTCATATTGGATCTCCAATCTTATCCTTGTAAGTAATTGGAGAGGATTATACAAGAAATTAAGGGTTTGATTAGATTGGTTTTTACTTTATATTAACATTAATTCCACAGCTCACCTGTGTCTGACTTATTTTTTCAAATGGGAAATTCTCGGATCTTTCATAACACTTAAGTATTGAGAGATATAAAAATCCATATATAATTTTTAATCTGTTCAATATGATTTATGAACTTTAGTCTAAAGTGTAATATAGTCCTTAAATTGATTATTGAACTTTATACTAATGTACAACATGGTCCCTAAATTTTATATATATATTCAATGAAACTCATAAACAAATATTGAACATTTTCATATAGTTTGGAAATTAAATTAAATATATAACAAAATTTTAGAAATTACATTGAGTAAATTAATACATATTAAACTAAAATTTAAGAATCACATTAAATAATTAAAATTCTAAAAATTACATTACGCATCACGCAAAAATTCACCGAATATTTATGTTTTTTTCTTAAGTGCAAACCAAGGAGCGTGCCATGCGTGGTTGTTCAGGTGGGAGGCGAGGTCGGGTACACGTGGGGCGCGAGAAGTGAGCGAGAGGCTTCTCGGGAACGGGAGCGAAACCCTTGCCACCACCCACCAGCTCCGACACCGTGTGGGGCGGACGATGATCTGGTCCTGCCGGTCTGCCTGTCCCCTCTCTCTCTCTCTCTCTCTCTCAGTTCTCCTCAGCTGATGTTGAATCTGCATTATGCGATTGTTACAGATGCACTGCACGGATCGAACGTGGGGGTGTCGGTCCTTTAAATAGCGGCTCACGAGTTCCCCCCGCGCAATCTCTCGTAATCGAAATTTTGTAATTTGTTCGTCAGTGTGGAGTTTGGTATGGGGTTTGGCTCAGGAGCGGAGCAGAGGGATAGGGACGAGACCGACCGACGAATGACGTTTCCTCATCTGAGATTTATGTTTTGGCTTCTGCTCGCTTGGGGGGTGGCACTGGATGGGATGGATGCGACTGCTCTTCGCTATGAATAATGCGGGCGAGGCGATCGATGTATGGTGTCGAGTCGAATCGTACGCGTCTCGGCATGAGATGTGGTTCATGCATTTGTATGAGTGTATTGGTGGTGGCGATGGCGGTGGCGAGTGCAGGGAGGTTGGTGGGCAGGCACCATCAACACACCTCGACCATAAGAAATTTAGAGTGTAGATTGAAATCAATTCGGTGGAGTTTATCACATTTCTTAATCAAGGGACCCTCGCGTGGGCCGATTAAGACATGCAAAATCAATGACGCCGATCAATTTGGTTAGTAGGGCCGATAGACTAGAACTCAAAGAAGAAATTCCCCATAATTATTAGATGTCATTTTATTATAGTGACGTAAGTTTTGTGAAAGATGAATTATTTAATATGATATCATAATATTGATTGTGAACTCTAACTTGTAGAAATTCCTCTCAAATATTTTTTTCCAAATTTTTTTTTATTATCCCATTGATGTGATTATATATTCACATCATGTCTTTGTGTATAAAGGACTAGCTTACACACAATTGGGTATACTTTTAATAAACTTGAGAGTTACCTAATACAAAGGTGGACACATCTTAAGAAGGAAAATAATAAAAATAAATTTTGAATTTTAGGTCAATGTGTAATTTGATCCTAAATTTTTAATTTGTTCAAATACGATTTCTAAATTTTAGCCCAATGTACAATGTGATTTTTAAAATTTTAATTTATTCAATATAAGTTCTTAAACTTTTAATATATATTCAATATAATCCATCAATTGTTTAA
The DNA here is from genome assembly GCA_014182735.1 of Corymbia maculata. Classification (NCBI taxonomy): domain Eukaryota; kingdom Viridiplantae; phylum Streptophyta; class Magnoliopsida; order Myrtales; family Myrtaceae; genus Corymbia; species Corymbia maculata. Next base: position 13,962,752 of record CM024689.1, read on the forward strand.
AAATAATAAATGTAGTAAATTCAAGGATTAAATTAAACAAATTAAAAGTTTAAAGATTATATTACATATTAGGCTAAAGTTTAGGGACCATATTATACATTATGTTAACGTTTAAGAACTACGTTGAACAAAGTAAAAATGCAAGAATCAAAGTAAAAATGCAAGAATCAAATTTTCTCAAAAGTTCCTTTTAATAATTTTCTCAAAAGTTCCTTGGACATAAAAAAGGCAACAGAATTATGGTATAGAGTCTCAGCCTCATGCTTCCCTCAGTGCAATTCACTCTTTCCATTCCTTCGTTTCTTTTTTCCTCTTCGGTTTAGCAAAAGAACTTGAGTTTAATCATAGAAAACCTGAACATCGACCGGACCTGAAGCTGTATTTAGGTGGAGTTCATTGAAGCAATTAACTCAAAACCCAAATTCACATGAGTGAGATTTATAGTCCTTAATTGCAGAAACTACTTGATACAACAAAAGAATGGGGAGATCACTGTACATCCTCTGCCTCCCAATATGCACCAGAGAGGTTGCATGGGCAGCCCTCAAATTTCAAATGATCAGTTAATTGGTCCAGCACCAGGTACAGGCTGCTTGACATTTCACCTCTCTTGTCATCAACCATGAATTCGTATACGCTACCATCAATCTCAATGAAGCTAACGGCCCTGCATTTAGCAATACCGCTTTCATTCATTATCCTCCTTATATTCCTCGCATCGTCCCATCTCCTGGCTTCAGCATGAAGGTTTGATAAAAGCACGCAAAGCCCCAAACTATAAGGCAAGAGCTCCAACAGCTGCTTCAGAATGAATTTCCCAATGTGCCCGTAGTGGTGAGTCCTACATGCGGCTAACAGCGCACCCCATATCACAATGTCAGGTCTCATCGGCATTTTTCCAATCAGCTCAAGCGCTTCTTCTAAGAAACCTCCTCGCCCAAGTAGATCGATTAGGCAAGCATAATGCTCTATTTCAGGTGATATGCCATAATCAGAACTCATCCTTTCAAAGTAATATCTTCCCATTTTGATGAGACCGCTATGACTGCAAGCAGAGAGAAGACCTGTGAAGGTAATCTCGTTGGGGAAGATTCTGGAAGCTTCCATGTCCTCAAAGAGCTTGATTGCTTCAACCCCACATCCGTGCAATGCGAGGGTGCCAATTGCTACATTCCATGACACCAAGTTCCTCGGCTTCATCTTTTTAAAGATATCAACAGCAATTTGAACTGAACCGCATTTTCCAAACATGGTCATCAGGGCATTATAAAGGGTAATGCTTGGTCTAATACCAGATTTGGATATGTAAACGTATATTTCTTCTCCTGTGGCCGCATCGCCAATATGACTACATGCTGATAGAACTGCAATTAGCGTAGTTTCGTCTGGGACAACTCTTGAGTCACACATGCAACGGAAGAGGTTCAAAGCTTCCTTGGGTCGACCAAACTGAACATAAGATGAGATTAGCGAGTTCCAAGAGACCACATTCTTCTCTGGCATCTGATCAAAACATTGTTGGGCCAACATGAGGGAACCGTGGTTTGCATAGGCATTCACCATGGTAGTCCAGGAAACAACATCCTTGTTGGGTATTTTGTCGAAAACTGCTTCAGCCAAACGCAAATTCCCACACTTTGCATACATGTCCAGTAGAGAATTGCTCACGATGATATCAACTTCCACACCTGTAACCTCGATGTAGAGATGCACATACTTTCCCAAATCTAACTGACCAGTTTGCGAAGAAACTGAAATTAGATTAGCCAGTGTGAACTCGTCTATCTGCAACCCCAATTTCCTCATCTCTTCAAACAATCTAAAAGCTTCCCTGGAGCAACCAATCTTAGAATATCCACCAATCATCAAGTTCCAAGAAACTATTGTCCTGTCAGCTATTTCATCAAACAGTTTCCTCGCATCCCCCACCAATCCACAAGATACGTACACCGTCATCAGAGCGTTCTGCACACAAACTTGAAACCCAAATCCCAACTTAACAGCCTGACCGTGAACAAGAACCGAAACCCAGTACAACGATTCGCCCGCACAGGCCTTGAGAACAAAAGGAAGGGTGAATTCGTTCGGCGAAATGCCCGAACCGATCATTCGGCGGTACAAAAGAACGGCCTCCAGAGGGTCCTCACTGTTCGAGTAACCCCTTATCAAGCTATTATACATAAACCTATTGGGTTCTCGCATTTTGTCGAACAGGTACTGGGCATACGCAAGATCGCCGGCATTGTGGACGGCGCAGAAGGAAACCAGCTTCCCGAGCAAGAGAATTTCACCGGCCAGGCCCCGGAAAATTATCTGGGCATGGATCGTCTTGAGCTCGCTCACGGAAGAGCATCTTTCTAGCCGGTCGTGGAGCACCTGGGCCGCGACCGACTTGAAACTGAGATTGCCGTGGATCGCGCGGGGATGGGAGAGGGAGTGCTTGAGGCGGGAACAACCAACGGTCGCGCGTTGGAGAGCGAGGAACATGAATTGGGCATTTGGTCGGGTAAATCGGCACGGAAGCAGTTTAACCTCGTGCAGACGATGATGTCTTAGCTTACACTAACAATTGTCGTCGCGAGGCATGCAGAGAAATGGAAGGTGACGAGGTGGTATTGATATTTCTGAATGAATGCCGAAGTAGAAACAAGAACTCTGACACCAAGCGAATAGTAAATTTGTTGGGAAGTCTAATTGAATTCTTAAATTTTTCTGTAAACTTTTGTGTGAAGTTTATGCAATCAAATCATAAAATTTATTAACATTTTACTTTTTTTAAGATAAACGAAATTAATTGAGTGACTTGATTATACAAATTTAACAAATTTTGAAATTTAATTGCACATTTTAAAAATTTTACAAATCAATTGAACTTTTACAATGTCTTTAAAAATTTGATATTGCGTTTTGAAAATTTTTTGATTCAATTATACTTTTATTACAAATTTTGAGATTTTTAGAACATTCGATGGGCTAGGCCGGGCCACATTGGGCCGAGTGCACTTAAGAAGAGGATGGCTTGCTCAGGCCCGCCCGTTCCTCCTTTCGGGCTGATCGGGCGTGGTGTGTCCTGTGTGCCTCCAAGCCCATGTTCACCTCTAATTTTCACCTCAGGAATGTTCTTCAGCCTGCTTCGGTTTTCTGTCTTCTTTCTTTAGATCTGTCTTCGTTCCATTTCTTAGAATAATTAAACTTTCTCATGTCCCTCAAACTTACGAGCAAGTTTTAGCATACTTTGCATCTGATTTTCGGTTTGCCAATGGAGTGGATCGAATCAAACTCGTTATTCTCGAGCCTCTTCGATTAGGAGTGATCGTGACATCAGAAGGTAGCACTGCCGTCCCTCGAAGCTTTCTCCATGGAGCACGCTTCGCTGTGCATCCACAGGACAATCGTGCAAAAACTGCAAATTCTGTTGAGCACAAAACCGTATCGCGCGAATCTAGATAGGACTTCAGGAGTGTGGAAGCTGATTAAAGGGTCCTAAGAACTCGAATACTACGGTTTGAAAAGACGCTGACGGCAGATCAATCTGTTAGGATTCGCGTCTAGCCAGGCGCGACCCAGTCAAGATTCATTCAGATCCAACATCAGATGCGTATGACGCTTGTATGGTGGGGATCGGATGGCCTTGCTGGTAGACAAAACGAGTGCAACTTTTATCTACTGACATGCTCTGGCGTTGATAATTGAACGAAAGATATCAGGATCGAGTTCATCAAAGTTTCAATACGCAGCATACACCATCCTTTACACAGCCAAAAAGATTCGAGCTACGAGTACAGCAGCTACTACGAATTATAAAGAAGGAAAAAAAGAGTCCTAGATGCTCACTGCAAAGTATCTCTTCGTATGTACTTAACCTTGTTCTTTTATTCAGGAGGCCGGATTCTTCGACTATCAATTTTCTTCGACGATGGTGCTGAGCTGCTTTTCATGATCACCGCCGGCAGGGACGAGGATGGGGGTAGGAAGCCTGCCTTCGAAGCACTCTCGCAGGATCAAGGGGCCGAGCTCCACATCACCTCGGCCCGGATCGACTCGGGACATCAGCTCCCTCAGCTGGGTCTGGGTCATTCGCACCTTGACTCGGACGCCAGGGCTTGGCTGCGCTGGCGGGTGCACCTGAGCTTCCTTCCCCAGCCAGTTCCCCATCTCTCTCTCTCTCTCTCTCTCTCTGTGACTGAATGATGGGGGGCGTGTGGCGAGCACACGAGATGGCTTTATCTATGCGTATAGAGCTGTCGTCGTCAGTGAGAACGCGGATGGAAGGAGACCAAGATTCTGATCTCGAACAACGCGCGAGGAATCTGTGGATGTATGTGACTTGACCACTGCTGGTTGGTGGTTTCTTATTATATTACATGGTGGTGGGGGCTTTCAGCAGAACGAGTTCTTCTTCCCTTCTCTGATTTTTAACTCGTTAATTAGCATGATGATGATTACAGTGGGCGCAAAAAGGAGAGACGAAATCGCATTAGCGGTCCCTCGTAACTCTTCGGCCGAAAAACGGATCTCTACGGTGCCATGTAAGTCATCGCGTCAGCGATTGAAACCGCAAGCGAAACGACAGCAAAGAGAGACTTTGCAAAGACACGGGGCAACCACTTCACCAGGCCGAGACCACCTTGCAAAGACGGCCGCTCGAGGTGGGCGAACAGCTGTTTGGGTTAGGGGTGTGCAACCGGATCGGTTTATCCAGAATCCGGATCGGACCACCCGAAAAATAGGGTTGAGAATCGGTTCCTAGTTAAACCAGTTCCAATTTTTAGGAACCAGTTGAAATTGATCTAGGAACCGGGTCCAAGCAAAGATCCACCCAAAATCAGACCGGTTTTGAAATTGATTTTTACCCTATTAAAAAAATAAAATCGCATTTATGTGTAGTGTCTTTGAATCTATCTATTTTGAAAGAATTGTTAAAAAATAAAAGCCTCTTTTTGAATCAAAGTTAAAGGGCATTGTCTTTGAAGAATTGTTAAAAATAATTGTTCTCATATTTTTTTTTTTTTTTATTTTTTTTGGTTCCACATTTAACTATAGTAATAGTCGTAGGACAAGTGTTACCAATTGTTGTGGCACTAATTAAAATATTCTCAGTCTAGCTCAAGAAATTTATCCTATTAATAATAGTTTTATCATATACACATGAGAATGTACATTATATCATATCAATAGTATTTGTGGGAATAAGATTAATATTAGACCTATATTTATTGCTAATGTTTATGCAATATTTGGATTTTTGCTTTATCTTATAACATTAGGAGGATTACATTGTTGATTTTTTGCAAATTAATGTAAAATTCGAAACCATATAAGATATTGGATGATTGTAAAATAGGTTCTAATGAAAATATGGCAGACCTTGTTCCCAGACCGGAAAAATAGAGTATAATGAAAATAGGATAGGGTATAAAATCCAAAAAAGGATTTAGGTCCCTAGATTATAATAGAGTGATTGTGGTTAGAGGTGTCAAGAACCGAATCAAAAACCGAACCAAAATGGAAAACCGAACCGAAATTTCGTATGTTTTCGGTTCGGTTCGATTTCGGTTTGGTTAACCGAAAAGAACCGTTAACATTTTGGGTTAACCAAACAAAATCAGTGGAACAAATTTTCTTCTTTACTTAAATTCCAATAAGCAAAGTAAAAATAGGAAAACCAAAAAACCGTCCCGAACCGGGGGCCTGTGATTGCGGTTTGGTTCGGTATCACAGTGATTGTGGTGCAAAAGTGGCTGCCGTGCCACCGAGCGCCTCTCAAATCCAAAATCAACCAGGGACTAAGCAAACCTATGGGCCAACTTACCGTTCGTGCGACTCACGAGTCGCCGTTCTTCAAATTGGAAAAGCATCACCGAGATCCGGTCGCAAGAATGAATCACAAGCGTGACTTTCCTAACATGATGATGAAAGAGCCGGGAAAGAATGATTCGGAGCCATGGAAAGGACTCCACCAGTAGAGGAATCGTGAAGAAATGGAATGGAATGGTAAACCAAAGTGTCACTAGACATTATTTTTATATCGAGGTGTCTTTGTCAACCTATTATCATTACTATTATTATTCATCATCTATATGACAAGAACATTTACTTTAAGGTATGGAAGCCTGCACAATTCTGCCGTCACGCTCCTCTGACTTTTTTTTTTTCCATTTTATCTTTCCAGTTTGTGCTTCTTTCCGCTCGCTCGTAATGGCTTTGAAACTTTTGCACACTTTGACTATTAAAGTTTGAGACTTGCACGGGCGTTGGGGTACGCATTTCCTAATGGGCATAGCCTTAGATGACACCTCCCAAGATCAGGTCCCTCTTTTCCTTTCTTGGGTCAAATGATCCGAATTCAAAGTGGTCAGCAATGAGCCCCACGCGCTCCCTCCTTTCTCCCTTCTATCTTTCTAGGCAATATCAAGAGGTGATGCATTCTTCACCCAGGGGAGGCTACAACGTATTAAAGAGGCGGTCTTTGGCAACTCCATCAGCAGCTGCAATTTCAAAAGTTTGTCGCCATTCTTCTCTTCTTTACGGTCTGTACTCCCTTGAGTGTCCATAATAGGTCGAATCAAACTCTGAAGCGCCAACACAAGCTTTCAAACCGAGTTCAGTTGGTTCATGGAGTCGCTCGCCCTTGGCCACCGTTGACCGAGAGGTTTGCTTGTTCGATGAGTAGGTTGCTCGTTAAAGCGGCACGTTCAATTTAGACAGGACGGCTTGAAACCCGGCGATTGGACATTGCTTATATAAGACGAGGAAGAAGATACATAGTGCAGCTAACGCCAAATAAGAAGTATCGTGCGGTGGTCGCTTAGCTAACATCTGTTATTGTAAGGCAAGTAGAGAAATGGAACGTGACGATTTGGTAATGACATTTCTGAATGCCAAGATAGAAAGAAGAACTCCAAATATGGACATAAAAGTACAATTGAATCCAAAAAAATTTAGAAAATATAGTCAAGTCCTACAACTTATCACAAAGGCTCAAAAAGATGCAATTGAGTGTACTTTTAAAAAATGCAATTAAATTTTAAAATTTATTAGCATTTTTCATTTGTCAAATTAGACAAAGTTAACGGAATGACTTAATTGCACCAACTTGATGAGTTTTAAAACTTGATTATATTTTTTTCAAAGTTTTACAGCTCAATTGCACTTTCGCGACAAGTTATAAAATTTGATTGCACTTTTTGAAAATTTTAAGACTTAGTTATACTTCTATGATAAGTTTTAAAATTTCTAAAACACTTATCTCCGAATATATTACATGAAGTTAGCAGACTTGGCCAACCCAAGTTGGGCCGAATGCACATGAGAAGGGGATAGCCTGCCCAGGCTCGTCGCCCGTTTCTCCTTTGAGGCTGACCGAGCGAGAGTGTGTCGTCCGTGCCTCCGAGCCTATGTTTACCTCTAATTTTCACTGTAGGAATTTTCTTTAGCCTGCTTAGCTTTCTTTTTGTCTTCTTTCTTTAGATCTGTCTTCGTTCTACTTCTTAGAATAATCAGACTTTCTCATGTCCATCAACTAACGTACTTTGCATCTTATTTTCGGTTTGGCAATCGAGTGGATCAAACTCGTTATTCTCGAGCCCTCCTTGATCAGGAGCGATCATGACTTCAGAAGATAATATCGCAGTCCCTAAAAGCTTTTTCCATGCGACAATCACGTGAAGACTGCAATCTCTGTTAATCTCGAAACCGTACTGCGCGAGTCTAAATAGGCCTTTAAGAGTGTGGAAGTCGATCAAAGGGTCCTAAGAACTCGAATACTAGGGGTTTGGATCGTGTCTCGCCGATATCGCTTCGAGGGCAAGACTCAATCAAGAATCAGTCAGCTCCAACATCAGCTGCGTATGATTCTACAGACATGCTCTGGCGTTGATAATTGAATGAAAGATATCGGGATCCAGTTCATCAAAAGTTTTCACATGCGGCATCCACCATCCTTCACACAGCCAAAAGCCTTCGAGCAGCTACTACGAATTATAAAGAAGGAAGAAGAAGTCCTAGATGCTCACTTTCAATTATACTCAAACTGTTTTCCACGTTCGCCGCTGCTGGGGATGACGACAGGGGCTGGCAGCCTACCTTCCAAGCACTCTCGCAGGATCAAGGGGCCAAGCTCCGTCCTGCCTTGGCCCGGATCGACTCGGGACATCAGCTCCCTCAGCTGGGTCTGGGTCATCGTCACCTTGACTCGGACGACGGTGCTCGGCTGCGCTAGAGGGTAAACCTGCACTTTCTTCCCTAGCCAGTTCCCCATCTCTTGTGGCGAGCACCCGAGATTTATCTATGCATTATAGAGTTGTCGTCGGGGAGACCGCGGGAGGAAGAAGACCAGGATTCTGATCTTGAACAACGCTCGAGGAAGGGAGGCTTATAGGGGAACGAGTGCTTCTTCTCTTCTTCGATTTAAACTAATAAACAGCAGGATGATTACAATGGGCGCAAAGGAGATGACGAAATCACGATAGCTTCGCGAAGACGGCCGCTTGAGGAGACCGGTCACCACTAGCGATTTGGGGGCTCTGTGACTATGAATCAGCGGCAACCGTGACGCGGTGGCTGCCGTCACCGGGGCTCTCGGATCCAAAGTCAACCTTTCTTATCATGAAGCATGGAATGGCACCAAAGCGTTCGAGGCAATATTTTATAACAAGGTGTCTGTCACCATAGCCTTCTTCATCTCTACGAAAAGGAACATATACTTTTAAATGTGGAAGTCTGTCCAATTCTCCCGTCGCGCACTTCTCGTTTGCCCGTCCATGGTTTTCTTTCCTTTCACCTTTCGAGCTTTGCTCCTCCTACACGCTCGTCATGACTTTGAAAAATTTGTACCGCTTGCTATCTTCGGGTAGGGGCTTCATGCTCGGAATTCGTCCACGTACCTCATCAAGCTCCTGATTCAAGCCTAACTAAAATTTGTAGTTGCGTTCTTGATATTGGATTTGCTTGTATCGCTTGCTATCTTCGGAACAACTCCACGTCATATCTTCCAACATGTCAAGTTGCTGCCAATGACGTAAGAGTTGGTTAAGGCAATCAGTGACCGAGAATTCTCCTTGCCTTAGGTCATCAAGAATGCCCATGATCTCAAAGATGGCCGAGAATTATCTTTGTTTGAATAAGTTTCATGAACAACATCCCCAAATCTCCTTCGCTGTCTTGTAGTACATGAAATTCTCCCCTGTTTCATTCGTCACAGAATTCAGAAGCCAGGACATCACCATGTTATTTTCCATGTTCGGTATTTTGGGCTCGTCTCCTTGGGTTGCACGGCAGCTCCAATTAGGTAGTCTTCTTTACCTTTTCTGCAAACTAAAATCATGACAGAATGGGACCATTGATTGAAGTTGTGACCGGTAAGTTTATGACCGGTGATGAGAAGAGTTCCACCTTCGGATACAGTGACTGGTTGGGTAATCTAAGAAGGATTAGAGTTTGAGGTTTCACTCTCAATCTCGCTTGCCATGGTGGCTTTAGGGTATCTTGTCATGGTGGAAACGCTCAGAAATATGGCAGAAAAGAATGGTAATCGTGCTCCGATACCATGTAGAGATTTAGGAGAAATTAATCTGAATTTTATTCTCCAAAAAAAGACTACTGAATTCCGGGAGGCCACCGGCCTTTTATAGCTGCTGTTCAGCTAATTATTTGTGCTAATACCGAAATAAAAAAATCAGATATACTAGCCATAGATCTGGATAGTATCTGCTAGTTGAAAAGAAATAACAGCACCCTAAAACTTGGGAAACAACTTCCTAAAAATCTAGGAAACAAAATAATTGAACTTTTGCTAACTAGAAAATCCGATCTTGATTCTCAACAGAGGTTCTTGAGGAAGTTGGTGACCCAGCTGTGCATGAATAATTTCTCGGGCCCCCAATTGGTTCACCACCCCCAAAAAGCTTGGCTCATGGGCGGAGTTCAGTTTCATCGACATATTCGAAGTTGTGATCGGATCTATTCATTAAAAAGAATCGATTACATACATTTCTTATGTACACATAGGTGTTATATTGGATTTGAATCAAATTTTGGATCCATCTATATTGATTGGCTGCCTCCATTATGTTGTTGCTAGCAAATACAACTATTTTTGGTTTTGGATCTTCCAAATCATTCCCACAGAAGATTCAGACCCATTTTTCTCTAATCCTTCGATAAAAAAATTCATTCTCTTCATAAAAAGAGGAGGTAGAACCAATAAAAATTTCTTTTTCGATTCATTCCTGGAGTTGAATACCTCATTCAAGAATTGTTTTTATCAAATATGTAAAAATCCATAGAAAAAGCAAATCCCTTATGATACACTAGATCTGGCTTGCTTGTTGATAGAGTGATAAATCTACCATTTCTTGAAATCTCTCTTTTGATTCAAAATCGTGGTGTAACGTGTATCCCTTGTTCCGGTCATGGAACAGATGAAATAAATCAAAAAATGTATTTTTGTTCAATAATGAAATCTTATGGGAACTGTGCATATCCAGTTCACCCTCCATAACCATATCACATCCTCGATCTGATGAAATAGTTTAACTACTCGATTTTGGTGTAATTATTTGCTCTATGCATATAAATTATCATAATACGTAATAATAATTGAATTTTTTTCTTCCTTTTCATAAAAATCTTACTTAATATTCAATATTAATAAAATGAATTAGTGTCTTATTTCATTTTAAATAGAAATAGTAACTTGGGCATATTCATATCATTTGACCAATTCTAACTTCTTGATTTGAATATTTGAAATATTGGTTAAAGAAGAAAGATTCAGAATAATTAGGAATAGAAAATTCTATTTAAGTATTCCATATCTTGATTTTTTATTGAACCTACAAAAAGATATAAGAGCCAATGAATAAAAAAGATTTAATTAAAAATAAAAAGGTTTTTTTTATGGAATATACATATCAATATTCATGGATTATCCCCTTCATTCCACTTCCAATACCTATGTTAATAGGAGTGGGACTTCTACATTTTCCAACAGCAACAAAAAATCTTCACCGTATGTGGGCTTTTCTTAGTATTTTGTTGTTAAGTATAGTTATTATACTTTCGGTCTATCTAGGGGTGAGTGGTTCCAGGTTCCTTACAGGTTCCGCTTGGAACCCGGAACCTACCCTCGGTACAGTTCCTCGTTTTGGAACCTGGAACCTACCCGTCGAAATCCGAAACCTAGAACCTACCCTCTTACGGGTTCCGGTTCCGGTTCCGGGGTCCAACAGGTTTTTTTTTTTTTTTCCATTTAAGTGGAACCGGTTCCGATTCTGAAAAAAGAAGAACCGGGAACCCGAACCTCCCTCCCTAGAACCGAGAACCATGATCATTCCTTTTAACATAGTTTTTATAATGATAACGACACAATTTCTATGAAGATCTCCCTAAGTCATAAAACAATCATGTCATCATATTGCAAAGCAAGAGGTACAACACAAGTCTCACAAATTAAATAACAAGATTATCTACAAAATGAGAGACTTACATCATTAATGACTAAGAGAAAATCATGCTTTTTCTTAAATCTCAATCCATTTGGTGCAAAGTCTCCATCCATGCTAAACAAACTGTAGAGGAAGAAAACAAAGATCACCCTAGTTTAAAATTTAAATTACTATCCACTGAACTAAAATAATTATTAGAAAGCCTTACCACGTAGCTTCATTTCGCTTTAATTAGTAAACTCTATTTACTGGTGATCTCCTCACTAAGACCATCCATATCTTTAAAAAAGAAGAAGAGAAAGATTAAATAAAGCATTCATTTATTAGACATATATAAGGATTTACAACATATAAAACTAGAAATATTACTTACCCAACTCAAATTTTTCTGCATTCTCAATGCACTCTTCAACATTAATAGGTACACGAACAGCTCTCAACCAATCTTGAGTGCAAATCAAAGCTTCTACTACTTTGGGAGTCAAAGAACTTCGAAAGCCATCAAGTACACGACCCGAAGTACTGAAAGTCGACTCCGAAGCAATAGTAGTTACGGGAATAGACAAAACATCTCGAGCCATCAAAGATTTGATATTTTGAACCACTAGTCTTCCACCACATCAAAATGTCGAGGTCAATAACTTTTTCAGTTTTATCTTCAAGATATTCATCAAGCTCAGATTTATTGACATCACACAATTGTTGGCTCGAGTTCATAAAGGTTTTCCGCCATGCTTGGGCATCATACTTCTTTTTGTTAGCTCCATTGCCACCAGCATCGGCGTTGGAACCACTGCTACTAGCACTCCAATTTTTGACACCAAAATTCTGATCACTTGAATCAAAAGAAGATTGCTTATAAAATTCAAACAAATGCTCCAATGCGTTCTTCACCTTATGATGCATGTCATTAACTTTTGATTCATCGTCATAAATTTGTCCATACAAAAATTTCACATAACTCAACTTGGCTTTAGGATCCGATACAACCGCAATCAACACCATCATATTCACTTTGTCTAAGCTCCCATAATATTTGTCGAATTTTTTCTTCATTTTCAAACCCATAGCTTGAAGTTTAGGATCCGAATCATCTGCCGTACCTTTCAAATATTTATACAAAAGAGCTATCCCCTCAAAATAATCATTGGAAGTTATATATGAACTTCCCGACATTTGATTTGTAGCATCATAGAACATCTTTAGAAATTCTGAAAGAATAACAGCATTTTCCCAATCATCATCTTGAGGAATATCATGGTTAAGCTCACTTACAAAAGATAAATCATATTCTTCCAATCTTTCGAAAGCTTTCCTGAACTTTACAGCAGTGTCTAACATAAGATAAGTAGAATTCCATCTAGTGGCTACGTCAAGAATAACCGAACCCTTATAAGTGATATTTTCAGTCTCAATACAAGATTGAAATGCTTTGGCTCTTAAGGGAGAACTTTTCACATACTTAACCACATTGCGGATACGTGAGATAGAGTCACGTACCATACTCAAGCCATCTCTCACAATCAAGTTCAATATATGAGCTGTGCACCTCATATGCAAAACACTACCATCTAATATTGCCACCCTTTCTTTTAAAAGCTTTTCCCTCAAATGACCAATTGCAACATCATTGGAGCTAGCATTGTCTACAGTAATTGTTGACACTTTTTTTATTATTCCCCACTCATTGATGCACTTCTCTATCATTTTTCCAATCTCCTTACCTCTATGACTATGCATCACTACAAAATTGATGATTCTTTTATGCAATTTCCAATCATCATCAATAAAATGTGCAGTGAGACACAAATAATTCATGTTTTGAATAGAAGTCCAGGTATCGGTTGTAAGTGCAATCCTAGACTTAATCTTACCAAAGTAAGTCTTCAAACAAGCTTTTTGGTGGAAATATAAGTTCATGCAATCTTTAGCCACTGTAAAACGTGATAAATGCTTGAAAAGAGGTTGTAACTCATAAACAAAATCACGAAATCCAACACACTTCACCAAAGAAAAATGTTGTTCATCAATAATGATTAACCGGGCAAGTATTTTCCTGCAACGTTCTTGATTAAATGACCGTGTCGATAAGATATTACCAATGCTGGATTCTCCTCCTGCCTTACTAGCCCCACTTACATTACGTGGTACAAAAAATTTCTGCCTCTTCTCTATATTACGAGGAAACCTCTTGCATGTTGTTAAGTGCTTCCTCATGGCGGAAGTACCATTAGAAACCCGGTACTTTAACAAAGACCCACAATGAATGCACTTCACCTGATGTGGGTTTCCATCCTTATCTTTGATTTTCGTATAATGATTCCAGCACTCAGATGTATATTTCTTATCACGAGAAGAAAGAGAAGAATCAAGTACCTTATCTGTCCCACTCATGTTTGGCGATGGATCTTGTTCTTGTTCATTTTCATCGCCCGACATTTCCATTTCTATAATAGGAGTCATCTTCTCATAATCATATCCCTCATCCTCTATTGACATGTTAAGTTGATAAGTCCAACAAACAACACTGCCAAGCAACCATTTAATCATCTCAATAATCAGAAATAAGGTCACACGATGACAATTTCACATAATCTAAGCTAACTAAAGCAAAACAGATTAACATATGATGGAACTCTCAAACTGAAGTATGTAGCCTATATTGATCATCCAAAATTTTTAGACTCCATTCTCTCTTTCTCAAACTTGTGATAGAAATCCTATGCATTTAGCAAATACTCAATTACAAAATTGTCTCTGGATTTTATTATTGGATCATTTTCGCATGACCAAATAGTCTCTAATACAAAATTGGAAAACTTTGCTATTTAATTTTTCCAGCACAAGCACATAGATGGTACAAAATGTATCTTGACAGGAGCATCCAACTTCATTACCTTATATTATGAAATTCTCTCTAATTTTTAGTCCAAAAGCAAGTTTATAAATAGCTACATGCTGCACAATAAGTAAAGTGAGACTAAGTGCCTTCACAACCAGTACAAGATAGAAGATAAATACCTTTTGAAATTTTGTAAATGTTATTGTAGTGAGCTGCAGGCGGGTGGAGTCCTGGGCGGGCGGAGTCCCGGGCGGGTGATCTGCGGGGGCGGAGTCCCGGGCGAGGGATCTGCGGGCGAGCGGAGCTGCGGGCGGGCGGAGCTGCGAACGGGCGGAGCTGCGGGCAGCCGGATCTGCGAGCGGGCGGAGCTACGGGCGGGCGGAGTCGCAGGCGGGCGGAGCTACGAACGGGCAGAGCTGCGAGCGGCCGGATCTGCGAGCGGGCGGAGCTGCGGGCAGGCGGCGAGCAGAGCGGTGGGCGGCAGGCGGAGCTACGAACGGGCAGAGCTGCGGGCGGCCGGATCTGCGAGCGGGCGGAGCTGCGGGCACAGCGGTGGGCGGCGAGCAAAGCGACGGACGAGCGGCCACGAGCAGCCACGAGCAACGGGCGACGGTCAAGGGTTCAAGGCAGTAAGAATAGAAGAAGTCAGCGCCGCGTGAGACTGGGGAGACTGGAGAGGGAAGACCGGAAGAGAGAATTAGAAAAAAATTAGGGTTAGAAATTCTAAGGGGAGGTGTAGACCGGTTCCGGTTCTGGTTCCGGTTCCGGTTCTATGAGGAACCAGCCTCCCTCTAACCGGGAACCGAACCGGACCCTCCGGTCGGTTCTCCGGTTCCCGGTTCTACTCGGGAACCGCGCTCACCCCTAGGTCTATCTATCTATTTAGCAAATAAATAGAAGTTTTATCTATCAATATGTATGGTCTTGGTGTACGCATGCTTCTAGAGCTATTCAATTAGCTACGGCATCCAGTACATATCCCCGAGGGTGTCCTAAAGTTCCTCCGCCGAATTGTAGTACGGAATCATCTCCAAAGATCTCGGTCAGAGCAGGCATATGCCAAACGTGAATACCCCCAGAAGCTACGGGCAGAACACCTGGTAGAGAGACCCAATCTTGAGTGAAATAAATACCGCGGCTTCGATCTTTTTCAATAAAATCATCACGTAGTAAATCAATAAAGCCCAAAGTAATGTCTCTTTGGAAATGATACATTTATTTCCATGCCTTCCAGCTACTTTATCACCCACTCATTTCTGTAAAATATAGACACAAATAGTTTCTGGATTATAATTCGAACCTCATTTTTTTCTGGATCCATCTCACATCAATAACTCTACCCCTAGCACCTATAGGTAGTTTTAGACAAGTTTCCTTTGAAGTGGATATCCGAATGCCAAGTATGGCTTATAATAATCTATCTTCTGAGGGACACGATGATTCTTTCACCGTTTAGGGAGTTAATTTACCTACTAAAATATTGTCCGCCTCTACCCAAAATCCTAGCATCACAATTCCATTTTTGTCTAAATTGCGGAGTAAATGGGCTTCTAGATGCGGTATTTCGTTAGTGATCCTTTCAGGTTCTTAGCTTGTCACATGAGTCTGAATTTCATATTTCCGTATGTGAAAAGAAGTATAAATATATGTTGGGAGCGCGCAGCAGAAGCCCCAATATCTTTAGATTGGGGAGATCTCTAAGAGGGAAGCCCAAGTCCAAGCCCATCAATATATCCAATTGGACCCATCTCAACTCAAAAGCTTAAGCTAGTAAGTTATGGGCCAACTAGGATATATTAATTGCTCTACATCATATCAATTCTCTGATGGGACTACTTCTTTAACACAACTCGCACGTGTATCCTAACAATCTCCCATTCACGTGTGAGCTCCAGTGTTAGGTCCACTCCCCCTTAAATCAGATATTTTCCTTGCCCAACATTATCATGGCCCGCGTTGTTACACCACAACGCCCACCTAGGCCATCCTCACGGGCCCACGTTGTTACACCACAACGCCTACTTGCCCGGGAACCGTAACCATAGGCTCAACTCACACATGTATCCTAACAATCTCCCCCTCACGTGTGAACTCCAGTGTTAGGTCCACCCCCCTTAAATCAGATATCATTTTGGCCCAACATCATCCTGGCCTGCGTTGTTACACCACAATGCCCACCTGGGCCATCCTTACGGGCCTACGTTGTTACACCACAACGCCTACTTGCCCGGGAACCACAACCATTGACTCTGATACAAGTTGTTGAGGGCGCGCAACAGAAGCCTAATATCTTTACCTAGGAGATCTCTAAGAGGGAAGCCCAAGTTCAAGTCCATCAATATATCCAATTGGACCCATCTCAACTCAAAAGCTTAAGCTAGCGAGTTATGAGCCAATTATGATATATTAATTGCTCTACATCATATCAATTCTCCGATGAGACTACTTCTTTAACACAACTCACACGTGTATCCTAACAATATTTCCCTCACGTGTGAGCTCCAGTGTTAGGTCCACTCCCCCTTAAATCAGATATCATTCTAGCCCAACATTATCATGGCCCACGTTGTTACACCACAACGCCCACCTAGGCCATCCTCACGGGCCCACGTTGTTACACCACAACGCCTACTTGCTCGGAAACCGTAACCATAGGCTCAACTCACACGTGTATCCTAACAATATCTTCATACACCAGATGCTCGCTAATGAATACCGCATCTTCAAAATTGTAACCTTCTCATGGTAGATAAGCTACCCCAATTCCGCCGAATATGTGCATCCGGGGGAACATGAAGGAGCTCCTTACGCTCCAGAAGAGGTTGATCAAGGAAATCCCCACTTATGCGAATTGCTCGACATTGACTCATCAGCAAAAAACTCTCTCTCTGGGGTAAAGCCTGACGGCATTTGGGGCTTGCCCAATTTGAACGTCATTGATGTCACCATGATCAGCTCGATGGTCTTGTCACATCTGACATAGAAAATGAAAAGTCTCTGGGGCAGTTGTTCATTTACAAAATCCGCTTATGAGGATAATTGCTGAAGGAAATCTGAAAGGTTGAATCTTTGTTCGCAATAGATTTGAGAGAATTCTGTTGAAAATCGGTGACCCGAAACATTTGAGCAGCCCTCGCATGGAAAACAATATGTTCTTTGGCTTCGTGTCAAATTCGTTAAGCTCGTGTGACTTGCTTAGTGACCTTCACATGGCTAACAATTCTCTTTACAGCAAAATCCCGCAGCCCGCATGGCGCCTGCTCACCACCCGCACGCGGCCCACACGTCACCCACCCAGTGCGTTTCAATCCCCGAGCCTAGACATGTTCTCCTTGTGGAAGTCGACCGTGCCCGCAACTTCACCACCATCGTCTCTATTAATTTTTATTATGCGGGTCAAGCGAATTGGATAAAATTAGATGAAGGCAAGGAAAGGGAATCAGACACTAGATTTATATAGTTCAATCCAAATATCGAAACATACGTCCACAATAAGAACAATACAAAATACCACTATAATACAATGGAGATTACAACCACTCGAGCACTTAAATATACTGCAGTTGAAGCACCTAAAGGAGAATTTGGTGTCTTTCTGGTCAGTAATGGAAGCAATCGTCCCTACCGTCGTAAAATAAGAGCACCTGGCTCTGCCCATTCACAAGGACTCGATTCTATGTCCAAACATCACATGCCAGCAGATGTGGTCACCATTATTGGTACTCAAGATATTGTGTCTGGAGAGGTGGATAGATAGGACTACTAGTTGCTTGATCAGGACCCTAGATTTATTGCGAGCCAAAAACCTTGATGGACAAGGTTAAACATGACTCCTAGAGAATTACCAAAATATGAAGTTCTCTTCTCCTTTCGTTCAAATATTTATTTTTGATAGTTGATTGGCAGGGTCAGGGCCTTTCTCGCTGGGTGAGCGCATCCGATTCTAAAGTCCTTTCCTAAACCACTTCCCGTTCAGTTGCTGAAAGATAGATTTCCAACCCTAATTACATTCAATAACTCACACAATATTTAACCTCTCACAATTCCCAATGAATCCTGGTTCAAGGAATTAAATAAATTCTACTAACAAGAATTTAAATTGATAAAGTACTCATATGTAATTACAACAAGATAACTTCTCCCCGCCCCTATGTTTTTCTCCAGAAAAGCTCTATCAGCTTCTCTCTCCTTGCTCTCGCTCTCTCAGCTTCGTCTTCAGATCTCATCACCTTTTATAGGAGCATGAGAGAGAACAAGACAAGTGAGGACTCCACATCGTCCATGGCTGCACCTACTTCTGAAGCCGTGCGCCTCCATGCAACTGAAGATGGCATGTGCGCATGACCATCATACACCTCCCTTGCCTCTTTCGGCTGGAATTAATGAGGAAGGAAGAAGACAATGAGGAATGACCATTCAATGGTCATCATTGCACTTCATCTTCTCTTTCTCTCTCCTCTCGATGGTTCACATGGGAAGAAGTCCACCTGCATTAAATAAAAACAGCAACTTTTGGACTTTCCCTCGGACTCCCTTCTGGCTGCATTATATTAGTGCTTTAATTTGGATCATATCGAACTTAAATTCGAGATATATTTTTGATATTATGCTCCAGACCAGGTTTACTGGGGAAATCCCTGCGACTTCTGCGAATTGCTTGACCTTGACGCTGACTCGTTAGCAACAACTCGCTCTCTGGGGCAATGCCTGGCGACATTTGGGGCTTGCCCAATTTGAACATCATTGGTGTCGCCTTGAATAAACTCAAGGGTCCTATCACATCTGACATAATAAAATTGTTCATTTACAAAAGCCGCCTATGGGGAGAATTGCCGAAGGAAATCTCAAAGGTTGAATCTTTGGTCGCGACCGATTTGAGCGACAACCAATTCTTGGGGAGAATTCCGTCGAAAAACGGTGACCTAAAACATTTGAGTAGTCTTCACATGCAAAACAATATGTTCTCTAATTCCATACTGGATTTGTTAGGCTCATGTGACTCACTCAATGACCTTGATATGGCTAACAATTCTCTTTACAGAAAAATTCCGCTACCCGCACGTCATCGGCCCGCTGCCCGCAGGCAGTCCACACATCACTCGCCCACCGCCCATTCGCCCAGCACGCTTCAATCCTTGATCGCGAGGATAAACTGCCTAGGTGGCTCGAGGTCTTCCATTAAGTTAAACTAGTTATCGAGTAGAACTTTCACTGTTTGACTGAACATCGAAGCGAAACCCACCATTTTTTCCCCGTCTTTCTCTCCGAAACCAGTCCAAAGTAGGGGGAGAAAAGCTCGAGAGAATGCAAGGAGAATGGCCGATTTCCTTCCCTTCGTGGCCATGCTTGTCGTCCAGCTTGGATTTGCTGGCATGAATATCATGTCGAAGCTGGCTCTGGACAGCAGCATGAGCCCTTTTGTGCTTGTGACATACCGCCAGGTGTTCGCCACGGCTGCCATCGCCCCGCTCACTCTCCTCCGAGAGAGGTAAAATTTCTATACCAGTGTTAATAATATGGCAAACTAGTCGGTAGGGTGTATGTGGGATTAAGCTGAATGCCATTAAGATCATACAACAGGAAAGTAAATAGCTTTGTATAAGGGTAGCCTAGAAAGTAAATTAAGATAGAAAGAGGGAAGATCATAGGTGTTCCCGCGGAGCTTTCGGAGAAGGGTAGCCTAGAAAGTAAATTAATGAAATAAAAAGAAGAGGGTGTGGGCGATTTGTATATAGCTTTGTATAAGTATAAGTTTTTTTTCTACTATACTTTCCCCACTCCCCTCCTCTTCTTTTGCTCTATTTATACTTTATTTTATTGTATTCTTTTTTAACTATTCATATTGACAACAGTGTATTGAACAAATATAATTCCATCGTGTAGAAATGGATCTATTTATCTTCCTTATATTTTTCTTTCTTAGATTTCGTTTTTTTACTTTACTTCATTCAACAAAAAATATCTATCTATATATGGGTTCGTTCGATTGTTTGTGATACAAACAAGAAGTCTTTTTTGGTTAAAAAAAAAATGGATAACATAAGCGAGAAGAGGCGGTTTATCCATGCGTGATCGAACATTCAAATGACATCCGCATCTCTGGCATGTAAAGCAAGGTTTTTTTTTTTTTTTTTGATATGTAGAGCAAGTTTTATCTACACCAAATTTGAGCGTTTCAGGTGCATTTTGGCGCATAAAATGACCTCCTTCTAGATGGGAAACTCGTGCTTTCGCTCGGACCAAAAGAAAAGACCCATGTGGTCCGGTTTGTAAGCAAAGCGACAGGCCCCCAAAAAGACCAGAGGGACAAAAAAAGCTTTAAAACAGACCTTTGACTTTAATTGGGTTTCTTCCTTACAGGTATTATGTTGGTTAATTACACGAATATCCAAAAGATGACCGACCACTTTGATGGAGCCTTTTCTTTTGGGATTAGTGATCAATGTGATCGGACGGCATCGTGAACCCTTGCAATGTAGAGAGACACATGCGTAGCATATCCAACGTTCCCAGAGGAGCAAATCTGACCGGGGCAAGCAGAGGATTGAGACCCCCCTGCCCTCTCTCGCTCCTCTTTGCCTTTCTACACTCTCTCACCTCACCGCCCCTCTTTAAGCTCCTCCTAAGCATGCTTCACTAGCAAACCAAAACCCGTCCTAAGAGAGAAGTGGTCAATAGCAAATCAAAATAGGTTAAATGAATTAATATAAATCAGAGGAAGAGTCTTTCTGTCTGTGACTGAATGAGAGGGTTGTGTGGCGAGCACATGAGATGGTTTTATCTATGCGTATGGAGCTGTTGCCGTCAGTGAGAATGCGGATGGAAGGAGACCGAGATTCTGATCTGGAACGACGCACGAGGAATCTGCGGATGTAAGTAATATGACCACTGCTGGTTGGCTGGTTTCTTATTGTATTACATGGTGGTGGGGGAGCCTATTGGCCGGACGAGTTCTTCTTCCCTTCTTTGATTTGAACTTATTAAAATAGAATGACATTGATTACGGTGGGCGCAAAAGGAAGAGACGAAATCACCTTCGGGGTCCTTGTGACTCTTTGGCCTATCATTTCTTTAGACATTTAGGGCCTGCATGGTAACACTCCCGGGAATAAATTTGTTTCTATTCTTTTGTTAGGGAGCAAATTTTTTGTCCCGAGAATATAAACGCGTTTAGTAAATTTTTGTTTCCGGGAACAAATTTGTTCCCCGAAATAGGTTTGGAGTAGAAATCGAAACAAGAAAAGTTGTTTCTTGTTCCAGGGAACAATTTTAAGAAACACTCTTTTCTTTTCTTTTCTTTTCTTTTCTTTATTTTTCTTTCTCTTTTCTTTTTTTCTTCTTCTCCTCTTCCTCTTCCCCCTCCCACCCCTCAACTGCCCCATCGCCGGCGCCTCGCCCGGGCGACGCGTGGCCGGCGAGCCTCGCCTCACCCGGATCTAGGGAGGCGAGCCTTGCGGGGCCACCGGCGAGGCTCGGCCTCGCAGATCCGGGCGAGGCCGAGCCTCGCCGGCGACAGCCAACAAAAAGAAGGGAGAAAAAGAAAAAGAAAAAGAAAAAGAAAAAGAAAAATTAAAAAATTAAAAAATTGGAAATTTTTACCAAACGTATTTCTATTCCGGAGTAAAAATTTTGAACCATTATCAAACACCCCTAAATGCTCAGAAACAGTTCCCGGGAACAAAAACAAAAAAAAACATTTCGGGCGAAACGTTGCCATGCGGTGCCTTAGTGTTAACGTGACTTCTACGGTGCCATGTAAGTCATCTGTTTCAGCGATTTATAACGGCAAGAGAAACGACATCAAAGAGAGACTTTGCAAGGCACGACAACCATTACACCGGCCCAAGACCACCTTGTGAAGACAGCTGCTCAAGGAGGACGACCACCGCGAGCGATTTGAAAGCTGCGCAACTGTTTGGGTGGGGGGGGTCTGTGACTGCCAAGCAGCGGCAACCATGACACGGTGGTTGGCGCCTCTCAAATCCAAAATCAACCGGGGACTAAGGGAGTCTATGGGCCTACTTCACGTCCATGCGACTCGCGAGGAGGTACGGACCTCTGGAGTGCCAAAACTTGGCACAAAGGGAACTTAAGTGCCAAAATCGGAGCAAAATGGATCAATTAAGTGTCAATGACGAAAAATTCTGGTCAAACTGCCACGTGTCCATTTTTTTGCGAGTCACGTAGGCAAGAAAATTAATAAAAAATTACCACGTAGCATTTCTGGTAGGGTTCTGATGACTTGGCACTGAAGTAATCCATTTTTTTAAAAAAATGACACTTAAGTGTACCTTATGTAACTTTTGGCACTTAAATATCTCCCGTACCAAGTTTTGGCACTCCCGCTATATTTATGCCAACTTGCAAGTCACTGTTCTTCAAATTGGAGAAGCATCGATCACGAGAACGAATTGCAAAGCATGACTTCCCTAACATGATCGGGAGCCATGGAAAGGGCCCCATCGGTAGAGGAATCGTGAAGAAACGGAATGGTAAACCAAATTGTCACCAGACATATTTTATATCGAGGTGTCCTCGTCAACATATTATTATTACTGTTATTATTCGTCTGTATGACAAAGAACATATACTATAAAAATATGGAAGCCTGCACATATCTCCATTCACGCTCCTCTGATTTTTCTTCCCTTCTATCATTCAAGCTCTGTTCTTCTTTCCACGCGCTCGTAATGACTTGGAAAGATTTACACTCTTTGATTATTAAAATTAGAAACTCGCCCCGAGGGCATGCGTTTTCGTAATGTGCATAGCCTTAGATGACGCCTCCCAAGATCGGGTCTCTCTTTTCCTTTTTTGGGTCAAATGATCCGAATTCAAAGTGGTCAGAAATATCAAGAGGTGATGCATTCTTCAACCAAGGGAGGCTACGACATATTAAAGAGGTGGTCTTTGGCAACTCCGTCGGCAGCTGCAATCTCAAAAGTTTGTCACCATTCTTCTCTTCTTCCCCGTTTGTACTCCCTTGAGTGTCCATAATAGGTCGAATCAAACTGTGAAGCGCCGACACAATCTTTCGAACCGAGCTCACTTGGTCTGTGGGGTCGCTCGCCCTTGGCCACCGGTGACCTAGAGGATTGCTTGTTCGATGAGTAGGTCGCTCGTTGAAGGTGTACGTCTTTCAATTTAGACAGGATGGCTTGAAGCCCGTCGATTGGACATCACCTATATAAGATGAGGAAGAAGATAGATAGTGCAGCTGAAGCCAAATAAGAAGATGTCGCGGTGGTGGGAGAGGGAGTGCTTAAGGTTGGAAAAACCAACGGTCGCACGTTGGAGACCAAGGAACATGAATTGGGCACGAAAGCAGCTCGGTCTCTCGTGCAGTCGATGATGTCTTCGCTTAGCTAACTTCGTCATTGTATGGCATGCAGAGAAATGGAAGGTGACAATCTGGTAATGACATTTCTCAATGCAGAAATAGAAACTAAGGACCCCAGCCATGGACACCACACGAATGGTAAACTTGTCACGAAAATGTACTTAAATCCAAGAAATTTTAAAAAGTACAGTCAAATCCAAAAACTTATCATAAATATGCAATTAAGCATTTAAACTTTCAAAAAATGCAATCAATTTTTTGAACTCGTTTGTATTTTCTATTTGCCAAATTAAATAGAGTTAATAGAAGGACTTGATTATATCAACTTGACGAATTTTATGACTTACTAACATTTTCTAAAAGTTTTACAACTCAATTATACAAGTTTTGAGATTTCTAGTATATTAGCTGGCTCAAGTTGGGCCGAATGCAGGTGAGAAAAGCCCGTCGCCCATTTCTCCTTTCAGGCCGACCAGGCCCAGATGTGTCCTCCGTCCCTCCAAGCCCATGTTCACCTCTAATTTTCACCTCAGAAATTTTCTTTAGCCTGCTTCGCTTTCTCTGTCTTCTGTCTTTAGATCTGTCTTCGTTCTACTTCTTAGAATAATCAAAATTCTCTCATGTCCGTCAACATAAAACAGCAAGTTTCTAGCATACTTTGCATCCGATTTTCGGCTTGCCAATCAAGTGGATCAAACTCGTTATTCTAGACCCTCTTCGATCAAGAGTGATCGCGACTCGGAAAGATAACATTGCAATCCCTAGAAGCTCTCTCCACAGAGCATGCTTCACCGTGCATCTGCAAACGGAAGGCGACGATCCTGCAAAAACTGAATATCTGTTGATCTCAAAACCATACTGCGCAAGTCTAGATAGGACTCCGAGAGTGTGGAAGTCAATAAAAGGTTCTAAGAACTTGAATCCTAGGGGTTTGGATCGCGTCTCGCAGATATAGCTTCGTCGGAATAGAGCGGGGAGGGGAGGGGGAGGGGTGAGACTCAATCAAGATTCAGTAAGATTCAACATCAGCTGCGTATGATTCTACTGACACGCTCTGGCGTTGATAATTGAATGAAAGATATCAGGGTCGAGTTCATCAAAGTTTTTCAATACGCAGCATCCAACATCCTTTACACAGCCAAAAACATTCGAGCAGCTACTACGAATTATAAGTCCTAGATGCTAACTTTCAATCACACTTGAACCTTTCTTTTATTCGGGAGGCCGGATTCTCGACTTTCAAGTTTCTTTTGACGATGGTACTCAACTGTTTTCCACGTTCACCACCGCCGGGGACGACAACAGGGGCGGGCAGCCTACCTTCCAAGCACTCTCGCAGGATCAAGGGACCGAGCTCTGCACCGCCTCGGCCCGGATCGACTTGGGACATCAGCTCCCTCAGCTGGGTCCGGGTCATGGTCACCTTGACTCTGATGCCGGGGCTCGGCTGCTGCGCTCGAGGGTGCACCTGCGCTTTCTTCCCTAGCCAGTTCCCCATCTTGTGTGGCGAGCACACGAGAATTATCTATGCATCACGGAGTTTGTCGTCAGTGAGAACGCGGATGGAAGAATACCAAGATTCTTATCTTAAACGCCTGAGCAAGGGGGGCTTCTGGCAGAACGAGCTCGTAACGGTTGTCCGCACTTCCGTTCGATTTGACTGCTTCAAACGCCGAGTTGGCCCGCTGGATTCTTGCGTGTTCGGGCCTATCTAGAGAGCACGCCCTCTCTTCTTTATTTGCACACGCAGGGTTGAGGTGACTTCCGCCGTGCCATGTATGGCGTCCGTGTCAGCGATGTAAACAGCAAGAGAAAACGACAGCAAAGAGAGGCTTTGCAAGAGGCATGGGGCAACCGCTGCACTGGCCGAGACCACCTCGCGAAGACGGCTGCTCGAGATGGCTACCGTTGATGCAGTGGCTGCTGTCACCAGTGCCCTCAATTCCAAAGTCAACCGATAGAATCACGAAGCATGGAACGGCACCGAAGCGTTCGAGAAAATATTTTATGACGAGGTGTCCTGTCAACATAATCTTCTTCATCTTCATGAAAAGGAACGAATACTTTTAAATATGGAAGTTTGTACGATTCTCCCGTCGCCATTCTCGTTTGCCCATCCATGGTTTTCTTTCCTTCCATCTTTCGAGCTTTGCTCCTTCCACACGCTCGTCATGACTTTGAAAAAATTTTGCACGCTTTGAAGATTAGAGTTTGAAACTTGCACGTGTATTGGAGTAAACATTTTGTATTGTACATTTTATCTTTTATAGGCAATATCAAAAGGTAATTCATTCACCCAAGGGAGGCTACAAGATATAGAAAGGTGGTCCTGGCAACAGCATCAGCAGCTGCAATTTCAAAAGTAGTCACCATTGCCATTGATTGATTCTTCTCTTCTTTGTTTGTATTCCCTCGAGCGTCTGTCCATAATAGGTTGAATCCGCGGGGCGCAAATAACATCATTTTGGTCTTCAAACAGTAAAATACCGACATAAGCATAGTCTCATCCATGGTCCGGCTTTCAAACCGAGCTCACTCAATTTGTGGGGTTGCTGACCTTTGGCTGCCGGTCACCAAGAGGGGCTTGTTCAATGAGTAGGTCGCTCACTGAAGCTGTACGTTTAATTTAAACAGGATGGCTTGAAATCCATCGATTGCACATTACTTATATAAGATGAGGAAGAAGAGATGGTGCAGCTGAAGCCAAATAAGAAATTTCAGGGGCTCGCTAACTGCAGATCCTACACAATCAATTTCATTAGCATTGTTTTCAAGATCTCTCTCCCGATTCCATGAGAGAACATCAATACAATCCCTGAAAAATCTATACCTTGGAACGGTTTACCTGACCGCTTTTTTGGAAAACATTGAACCGAAGTTTTCTGCAGTTTTCTATTGGCAGAAGATCGAGCATACTTTACCTCAGACAATTTACAGGAACCACTAGCCCGAATCATTTTTTCATTTCAGCCTGCTTCCATGGAGAACCAAACACTTCACTATTAAAACCCAAATCTGTAATTTTGATTAGCTAAACGGGAGATCATCCGCGCTTAGAAGGCAGGACTGAACCATTAAAGTCATCAATAAAAGACGCCCACTCAAAGTTAGCAACACGACAGCCTGTGATCCTATTAATGAATCCAGTGTGCTGTAGTTAATGTTCATACTTAGGAACTGGGAGTTGTATGGAGACTTTCACATTGAATGCAAGATAAGCATTAACACAGGCATCTGTTTTGCGACAGCATGCGGATGAATAACAAAGTACCAGAAGTTTTTTGAGCTTATGAGAAAGAACGTGGGGTGGGGGGAAGAGAGAGAGAGAGAGAGAGAGGAGAGAGAGAGAGAGAGAGCAGCTAAAAGGTGCTCGAAACCTTAGACAAATTGAAATCTCAAAACCTAGCTTGACAGATACACATAGGAGGCTTTCATTGAGTGGATCTACATACACTGACTCTAGCATAAGATTAAATACCAGTGAGTATAAGCTTGTGAAATCTATCAGTCAAAATCTCCATGCATCCTGCAGTTAGTGGTGTCATATGACAAATACTCAGAATCTTTATATTCTTGTGCACCTAGGACACAGTTCAGCCACCCAAGTGCTTTGGCATCAATTATTATCCATGTTGAACCTGCATAATCCAACAACACTCGAGTGGCCAAAACACGCAATCTCTAAATTATAGGCTCACATCGGTACAAGGAAACGGTCTAAAGAACAGAGTGAAATTAGTAAATCCAACCTCTGTTTGGATAAGACAAGAATGTTCTCGCAATCCAACAGAACTGGCGTATAGAAATGTTAAATTTGTCCACTGAAATAAGTTGAGAAAAAAAAAACGAGGGTATGTGTACATATAAACAGAAAAAATCAAAGTGGAAATAAACGAGCATTCCTTTCAACACAAGGAGGAAGGCCTACTCATTCCTTTGATGAAATGCTTATTCCTACAAATGAATCATAAATAAGTGCAGGAATAGCAATTTCATTCATTTCCCATTTCATTCCCTGAAAACATAGCCTGAAGTTCTAGCCCCTTCTCCTACATTGAGGCTACTTTTACGCTAATGTGTGATCACTTAAGCAGAATTAAAGGGAACGGCAAAAATTCCCCCTCTTTTTCGACCAAGAAAACAGAAGTACTGCAGTTGTGTCAGATTTACAAATTTCAGCACCTGATGCATCAGCCAGGGATAACTGTAATTTTTATATCTCATCATCCACAACGATTTTTAGTTTCCTGAACAAACATAATTAGAAAAAAAAAACAAGACAGTCGATTGACTCTTATTCGCCATTCACATGGTACTGATCAATACCATCTACTGATTCAGAAATTGAGGAAACAATGTACATATATAAACATACAGGCATACACAGAAGAAGCCTCAGACCGTCCTAGTTCAGAAATTTCAACACCAAAAGCCAAGCCCATAAAAACCGGCCTTCAGGAATTTATTCAAATTTGTCATCACTGGCTTCTGTTTAAATTGATAACTGAAAACAAAACTAACACGATGAGAAAAATTTCAGAGAAGAGAAGCATCAGATCTTCCTATTCAAAGTGTTGAATCATTATACTCAAAACAAAAAGCATGAGTAGTCAATCACTACAAAAAGCTCGTCATTTGCCCTCTTCAGAGACAGATCCTGTGACTGCACAACTTATAACCATCCTAAGCAAGCAAGCAGGCAGATAACACATTACCTGATAATTTCAATTAAACTCATAAAACAGAAAATCATTTTTACTTCAAACACAAAACAAAACAAAACAAAGTGAATGTAGCAGTTTGTTCACTTTCACTGCACCCAGTGATTTGATAATATCATGTTTCCCAAGTGAAGAAATCAAAAACCAATTAAAAACAAACCTAACTGGAAAATTTGGTCAGGTTTATAACCAAAACACAAGTGTTTGAGCTGATGACAAAGAAACAGAGAGGGAGAGAGAGAGAGAGGAAGAGAGCAGCTCAAAAGTGCTTGAAACACAATCATTGGGTGCTCCTCAAAGCAGTATTGAGAGAGTAAGATGGTTTTATCATCACGGCCGCAATCATCCTTCTCTCTCAACAAAACCTGAAGAACAATCAACATTGAGCATTGCAGAAACTGGAACAAACTGAAAACAAAAGACCCACCAAAAAATAAATAAACAGAGCAACAGCAGCAAGAGACAAATACAAAAATAAAAATTGTTTCTTTTCCTTAAATATCCACAGGAATCAAGCGGCAATCGTTCGAGGCAGGCATTCAGTATGAGTAGGAGGTTAGAAAATCATCAAATATTCATCAGATGATTTTTCTTGTCGTCATCACTATGCCCAACTCTCATAATTTTTCACACTCACATACAAACCCAAGATTTTTTACCAAAAAAATAAAAAAGAACAAAGAAAACAAAATAAAACAAAACTGCGATTTGGGAATCGAAGGAGTCTCTCTCAGACAAATGCCTCTATTGTCGTCACGATTTTAAAAGAATGGATTCAATCGGACTCGTCATCATAAAATTTGTACATCACCGAGAAACTCCCATCTTAAAAAACCCAAAAAAAAAAAAAAAAATTCGAACTTTACAAGAACAAGGCCGACCCATGATTGAACAATGATGAACAACACGATGTTACTCGGAAGACCCGAGCTCGATCGTAGGCAAACAGGAGCAATCATTCACGATTCGAGCTGGAAACAGCTACTTCGATTTCCCATGCTTTTGGAATAATCAATCCTGCAACCTAGCTAAGAAGAGGGCAATAAGTATATACCTGAGAGTCGCGCAAGGAGTTCAATGCTCGGCGACGGTCGAGAGGATGATGACGCCGTCGGATTTTTATAGAGGCAAGGGGGGCAGGGATTCTAGGGTTAGGGTTTCCCCGTCTCGCGAACCTCATGAGGCCGAAGCGACGGATGGGAAAGACGAGCGGAACGGCGTCGCGGGCAAGCCGGATCGGGGCCTCAGCCCGATGGGCCAGTGCAGGCCCACCAGGCTGGGAGGGCGATCGGCGCGGACTTGCACGACCACTTTTCTGTTTGGGCTCGAGCCCGCCCATTTTGGGCCTGCGGGCCCGCCCAACTCCTAACATTTTGTTTTTATGAAGAAAATGTTATGCCTTTTCTTCTTCTGTTTTTTTAAAAATCATGAGCAAGCCAGCCAAGTCTTGTGTGATCTATCGTCTTTACTTTTTTTTTGGGCACCATGTGGTTGGGGTGATTCGAAAAATGCAAGATGCATGATATTTAATAGGTCAAGCAATAAGGAAAGCTTAAGTGAAAATTTTTCTTTGCGCCATGTCCCGACGAAAGTCACTTGCATCACAAAAACATAGCCAGAGTTAACAACTATGACAAAAGGTTCGTGTCTTTCTCTATATCTAGTGAAAGTAACTTTTCCCTAATTATACCTCTAAATGGTGGGTTATAAATGTGAATATGACTTGTGCATGTATTTATACTGTTAAGAGTTGTATATGAGTGTTGTGCATATTTGCAATCTATTAATTACAAAGGCTAATGGGAGGAAATTTTGTCCCATCGACAATGAAGGAGAACACATCATAATAAAATAGGAGTTCAAGAACAAGTGATTGAGGTGACAATCAATAAGATAAATATACAAAACTAATTTATTGAGTGTTGTCAGAGTGGTGAAACATTATTTTGAATGAGATTGCAAGTGAATGGAGGCAAATTGAAATGTTAGTTTCAATCAATCGAACGCCAGTCATTGTCGCCGACCCTCAACAAGGCTCAACTTGGCCTTCTAGATCCGGCAAGGCTTCTCCAAGGCCTCCAACTGGCAACAAGAGGAAGAAAAAGAGAAAGAAAAAGAAATAAAATAATAATAAAAAATTAAAAGAAATTTTAAGTCATAAAAAATTTGAGTGTCATACCAAATGCATTTCTATTTTGGGAATATAAATTTTGGACAATTATTAAATATCTTCAAATGCTTAGTAATTCATCTAAGAAACAAAATCAGAAAAAATAATTTCTAAATAGAAATTTTTCCGAAAACAGAATAGTGACCAAACACACCATAATTATAAGCTCCCATATACAACTTTCCCTTCTCGTTTCCTCATTGGTTTCTTGTATTGATTTTTATTTCTATTTTTTAATGATTTTTTTTTTCATTTCTACCGCTTACTCACGAAGAAAATATCTGATGTTAGGAATATTATTGGATATTTCTCCAATGGATACCAATTTTTCTTTTCTTGTTTGATAGGAATGGATATCAATTCAAAATTTAACTTTTATGTGGGGTAGATATCGATAGCGTGCAAGGAGATGCGAATATAAAAGCCTGGAGTACCAAATAATATCATACAATATTCACAATGTTCATAGAACCAAACAAGTTATTATAAGAATTGTCGAAGGTAACATTACATCATTGTCAACATACACACATATATAATTTATATAATATATAAATGCGGTTTTCCACTTAATTGGATTTACCATTAGTCAATTTGAAGTATAAGACAATACATAAATAAGACAAACCAATTTTCTGGATGATTAGGATGGACTCCACAAGTCTTTCGTCTGCCAAAAATCTCGATAATAACCTGCATTAAAGAAATAAGATGAAGCTTAATATATCAACACCTGGACTCCTGTTGTTGATTCATTTTTTATGGCAAGATTATAAGCAAGAATTGCTAAAACTTGTCCATCTTATTTGACTAATCAACCACCAATCACGTAATTATGACACGGACCGGGGCCACGTGTACTTTGACCGTGATTATCGAAACAAGATTTTCTTTTTCTTTTTCTTTTTCAAGACTAAAAATACCATTGATCTCAAAGAAGAAATCTAGGCCCGAAATGGAAAAGATAGAATAAGGGTTCATAAGCCGAGCCCCATATCTCGACGTTTTTCTATGATCCATTGAGGATGACACGTGAGTTTATGCTAAGAAGGAACACGAGTTTGCTATTGAACTCAAAAGAAGAAGAAAAATAAAAATTTCTACTCGAGTCTTAAGCAAATATGGTTAGATATAAGATTACCATCACGAAAAATCTCAAATTACTACACATGTAATTTCTAATCATCAAAAACCCCAAATTAATCCATCTGTAATAAATTTATTTTTTCTTAGTTTCCATTAAATTGGATTAATACCACCAAAAACTACAAATTGGTACGCATGTGACAAATGGAGAGTAAAATCCAAAAAGGTACACTTGTCAGTTGCAAATGATCATCTGATTCAGTAATTTGAAGCTAAAATTTAATGGAAGTTGAAAGAAAATTATCACAAGTATACTAAATTTGAGACTTTTAGTAATTGGAGAAATGAATTTGCCATATATTTACCAATTTAAGATTTTTCAATCTTATCAACCTCCAGACATGCCACGAAACCCTAGCGCACCATCATCCGTCGTGTGGTCCACTCCATGTTCTGTGTCCCCAAGGAAAACGTTCCTTCGACGGGACTCCTTCGCACTGACAAGAAGAAGCACACCATTAGAAGTTTAAAAAATAAAATAAAATAAGAGACAGAATTTCATCTGTAATCATGACGAAGTAAGGAAAGAAGAGAAGGAGCAACTCGATCTCCACTTCCCCACTGACCACTACCGCCGTTCTCTCGATCTCTCGATCTCGATCTCGCATCCGCTGGCTTGCATGGCGACAAAAGAGGCAAAAAGCACGGTCCGCTAATCATCATTCATCGTTTCTCCATCTTCATCTTCTTCCACTCTTTCCTTCCTTCCTTCCTTCCTTTTCCTTGTCTTCGTTTCCGTCTTCTTCCCCCTCCCTGTTTCCCACTCGAAAGCTTAGGAGTGGGGGACCAGAAGTTTCGAAAAAAAAAAGGGCAAAGGAAAGCAGCGCCATCCAATTGCGACCACCCCCCTCGAGAGAATTCACATCCCCAAACCTTTGAATTTTCATCTCCCACTTTCATACCCAACAGACCAAGCGAGATAGAGATAGAGAGAGAGAGAGAGAGAGAGACGCATGAAAGCAACAGCCATCAATTCAAAGCAACATGGTCTACCCCCATCTGCTCCACTCAAGGAAAAAAAGACGAAGAAAAGGACGGCCTTATTTCTATTTTTTTACTAGAAAACTTCGGTGGGATAAGTCAGTAAAGAGCAAAAATTAGGTCAATGCGCGGCGCACAGCATACATAGAAATTGGATTCGGTGCATACAAATTTCGACCTCACTAAATATGGAGGATTTGGAAAGTTATTTCCGACGAGTTTAGGGTAACAACCGGCTCGAATTGGAGCAAGGGCGATGAGAATCGATCGAAAGTAAATGTTTCGAGAACATCCCTTTAATAGGGTCATCCATTCCTCGGAGCATCATACAAGATCCGGAAAAGGGTCATTCACCACGTCCGCAATCGGGTCGGATCATGGCGGGCTCGTAGGGACGAGAACTAGAGCTCCTCCTCTCGAGTGGAACTTGTCCTCTGTAGTTTTCACCTAACGGAGATGGAAATGTCAGTACGAGCAGCCACGAAGAGTGACCTTCGCCCCCCTGTCGAACAACTCCACTTTGGACGCTTTTTACGACGCTAGTGGTCGGAGCTAGGTTTGCAATTATTAGCCTCACTAACGTTATTATAAAAACCGAATAATTCCGCACATTATTTTGCCCCAATAATGTCGACCCAATATCCTAAAATATCGAAAAATTTTAAGTCCAATTTCAATTTTACTTTTAACTTCCTTTCTCTTCGTAAAAATCTTCAACTTTTCATAAAAATCCCCAACTTTAAATTTAATCTTAATTCTACCGTGATTTTTTTTTTATCTTATAAAAAAATTCAAGCAATAAATATTGTTGTCAACTCAAATAACATGATCTAGAGTCTATATAATAATTAGAATAATTAGGGGATATTCATAGAGTCTTGCTTCCATCTCACTTGGTGATCTTAAATTTTGTGGTCGGTCCTAAAACTCTCATGCTTGAAAGTGTTCCAACTCTCACGACCTAAGAGTTTGTGCTGGGATGCTTAAACAGTTTGTTTATGAGAGTTTTCCATCTCTCGATTGTCAATAAGAAATTTTAGATTTAAGAGAAATAGATTTGTGACTCAAATAAAAGTTGACAATTATTCATGAGATTAAAAAAATTTAGGACAGAATTAAGATATG
Organism: Corymbia maculata; assembly: GCA_014182735.1. NCBI lineage: Eukaryota > Viridiplantae > Streptophyta > Magnoliopsida > Myrtales > Myrtaceae > Corymbia > Corymbia maculata. The sequence continues at coordinate 13,996,524 of CM024689.1, forward strand.
ACCCAAATGTGGGGTTTTTCATAAAATAAAAGAAAATATTTGAAGTTTGAAGTTTTTAATGAGGTAAAGTTGATGATAAAATTGGAATTCAAGTTAAAAGTTGAAGAATTTTTTAGGATATTAGGCGGAATAGAATCCTAGGCTCTCCAATTTTTGGCACCCAAAATTAACTTCTTCGCAATCATGATGCTTGCCTTCACAGAATCATCCGACAACTTCCATAATTTCCCCAAAAGCCCCTCGAAAAATGTGTCCACCCCAACAGTAGCCCCATTTCGAAAAAAGGGTAACGATCGAGCCCCACTTGCTGCCCATCTTTATCGATCCACTTTGATCCCCCACGATATATTCTTCGCAACCATATTCAACTAAGGCAAAAAGTGTGGTTCGGATGTCAACCCAATTAGCCATCGCCCTCAAAAGACGCATTGAATTTTTGGCACGTCGTCCGAATCATTACGCGATCATCAACATTTTCCTTTTCATTAAATTAACATTAGACCATTCGATTGGTCCGACTAATTTGGTATCGAATTAGGTCTCGCCTCCACATTAGTGAAAGACGAAAGGCTCCGATGTGCTGGAAGGTTTCAAATGTGATCTCTAAGCTCTACTTGATAATTTGAGGATAATATCAAAATAATATCGAACAAATCAAAAATTTATGATCGACATTTCATGTTGTATCAAAAATTTCGAAGACGATATTGCACTTCGAAAAAAGTTTAAAGATTATTTGTGCCGTTATCCCGTATGGTTAGGAATCGAGAAGCCTGTTTATATTCAGCACGCACTGAGCTGGAAAGATCACGACTTTGCGAAAATTCTCGGTTTGCCCAATTTCGGCAAATGAATCCGAATCTCAAATGTGCTTTCAAGCCACTACTACTCTTTTCGATTGCTCCGACGTAGGCGAAACCTTCACGACATCAAAAACGACTTTTGAACGTTTCGTTTTTGCTCACCTCGAATTTATTTGGCATTCCGAAAGAACGAATTGACATACAATTTCCGACGTACCAAATCGGGGTTTTAAGCGCACGTGAATTTGGATGCATGTTACGACGGCGATGAAGATGCTCCGGGGAGGCTAGGACCCGGCGCGGAGGAGGTCCGCCCGTCAGTGGCGATGCCGGTGCCTCCCCTTCCTCGTATCGACCACCGTCGGCTCGTGTGAATCGCACACCTGGGTCTTGAACTTGCACCCGAACTTCTTCGTCAACGACCCTCTCCACCCTCCTCCGCTGGCACGACTGCCGCCGCCGCCGCCATTGCCGTCGTCGCTGCCATCATTGTCGATCTTCTCGATCGCCTTCTTCATCGTGGAACACTCCCTCTCCAGCTGGTGGACCCTCGTCCGCATGCTGTCCATGTCCAGCCTCAGCACCTGGTTCTCCCTCACCGCCGCCCTCCACGTTGTGCTCACGCTCCCCTGCCCTTCCGCCGCTGCCGCCGCCGCCCTCTCTCCCATCGGCTCCTGCTCCACCACTTCCGCATCCTCTTCTTCGTCTTCGTCGTCGTCTTCTTCATCGCCGCGTCTCGATGCCGACCGCCGGCCCGGCTCCATCGCTGCCCCAGTCTCCGCCGCGAGCAGCGTCCCGGCGATCGCGTGGCGGAGCTGGAGCTGTTCGAAGAACAGCACCTGCTCGATGACTGACAAACTGAGTACCGACTCGATTCAATGATTCATAGTATCTAACTGTCGATGAACGAGAAATGGAGGGAGTAACGAGGACGCATCGGGCGCCATTAACGGCCGACCTACCTGCACCACCACGCGCAGCGGCAGCCGCTCGTTCTGCGCGGCGTGCGTGCACGCCTCGAGCGTCAGCTTCTGGCAATCCATCAGGCCGCAGATCTTCTCCCGCTCCGCCTCCGATATCCACGGATGCGCCTGAACACAGCAAAGCTCCGTTCATCATCATCAAGTTCCTACAACAATGGCGAAACTAGCTACGCAAGTCGGTTCGATCTTCGACTAGGCGAACCCGAAGTACCTTGACATAAACGTCGATGGCGCGGTAAAGGCCGTCGTCGAAGAGCCGGGCCTGCTCGGGGAGCGAGATCGCGAAGCCGTAGAACTTCTCCGGCTTCAGGTTCGCATCGGAGGCAATCTCCGAGAGGTACCCGTCGATCAGCTTCCCGACCAGCATCAGAGCCGGCGACCTCTCGGCGCCACGGCCGTCGACTCCGGCAGCGTCCAGGAAGTGGCCGAGGATCCTCTCGACGCAGTCCACGTCGTAGAGAGTCTCGTTCAGGTAGGAGTAGCTCGGGATCAGGAGGTCGTCGAGCGTGGCTTCCTCGAGCTGCAGGCCGACCTTCCTCTCGAGCGACGCCCGGCAATCTTCCGATGCGTTCAGGATGATCGCCGTCCGCAGGAGGCCGAAGAGGAACCTCGTGGCGGTCGTCGCCGTCGCCGAGGACCGCGAGGCCGTCCTCTCCGGCGGCAGGTTCGCGATTATCGTCTCCAGGAGCTCTCTCTGTTCGCTCTCCGAAGGGGCCGAGGAAGAGGAGGAGGACGACGGCGGCAATGGCGGCGGCGGCTTCCGGCTGGACCGCGAGACGCCCGGGATGTATCGCTTGGCGTAGTGCATCAGGCAGGTCTCGACGATCTCCGAGCTCAAGTCGGCGTCTCTCATGGCGGCGATCAGGCGCCGGAACAGGGGCAAGCTCAGCAGCGTCAGATCCTCCAGCCACGACTCCACATTGTTCCCTCTCGATTCCCTCTTCCTCCCCTTCGCATCGATCCCGTTCCACAGTATCCGACTCGCCGCGCCGCCGCCGCGGCCCAGATTGGCGGACCCGTCGCCGCCGCCGACGGGCCAGCCGAACAGCGACGGGTCGGCGGAGGCGGCTCTGGCGACGACGGCCTCGACGCACCGCTGGGGGATCTCCAGCGACTCCGCCAGCGCCGCCACCCGCTCGCACGACCGCAGGGCCCGGATCGAGTCCTTGAGGCTCTTGAGCACGGACTGGGAAAGGAACTTCTCCGTCCGGGAGATGAGGTTGTCCTCGGAGTACTCCTCGGTCATCTCGAGGAACTCGCCGGCGCACCGGAGGGGGGCGACGTTGAGGGCGGAGAGGTCGATCTTGACGCCGTAGCAGAACTTGGCCGCCATCTCGAACGTCTCGGACCCGCCGGGGAAGCCCTGCAGCGCTATGTGGCAGTGGACCTCCTCTATCTCGTCCCCGCCATCTCCGCCGCCGCCGCCTTCTTCGCTGGCCTCCGAAGCTAGGGCTGCGGCGGAGGCGGTGGTCGGATTCGTCTCTTGCTCTGTGATAAGCTGGTGGAGCTTTCTGCTTTTCGACATCAGCGGGAACTGAAGAACCGAAACAGGACGTCTCGCGTTACCGCAAAAAGAAGACGACGAAAGAAGAACGGGAGACACAGAGAGAGAAAGAAAGAGAGAGAGAGAGGGACCTTGTGGAGATGGAACGTCATGTCGTCTACCTCGACCACAATGTCGCTGGGCAACCCAGTAGTGCAGAACCTGCGACGGAAAAACGACAAAGGGGGAAAAAAGGAGGAAAACCCAGAAGGAGGTCGGTGATATTTTCCGGGAAAACGGAAGAGAAAATCTGCTGGAAAAGACCGGAGGAGGGGTTTTACCATGCTTGGCCTCTGGAGCTGGTCTTCTCGGCAGCCATTTTCTCGTAAAAAAAAAAAGAAGAATTCTCGATCTGCAACCAGAGGGAATGCTTCTCTTTTTCACAGATCCATCAGCGCCCGCGGCTCGCTCGGCAGCATCTGAAAGAGGGAGAATCTATCGAACGGCGACGCCCGCGAAAATCGAAGCTTTGCGCGATTAAGTCCTTCTCTCTCTCTCTCTTTTTCAGGCCGTGAAAAACAGGGCAGAGAAAATCATTAAAGAAAAACAGGGGAGGGGCAGGGCAGGGCAGAGAGAGGGAGAGAGGGAGTGGAATCCAGGAACAGGGAGCGGACAAACGGGGGATTTTAAAACGAATTTTGATTTTTTTTTTTTAAATTCTCGCTATTCTTTACCCGAAAAGGGGATCGGGGGAGTGAGGGTGGATGATTTCTTTTTATTGATTTTTTTCTTTTTTGAGGAGAAAGGAGAAGGCTTTTTTCGGCTCTGCTTTTGGGGAGGGGGAAAAACAAGAGTCAAGAGGCAGAATCTCCACCCACTCCCTCCCACTTCCCTTCTCCGAAAACAAGAAACACGTCAAAAAGCCAGCCAGAGAGAGAGAGAGCTAGAATGGCAAGTCTCCCCCCTACGAGAGTTTCTTTCTTTCTTGATTTATTTTTATTTTTACATTTCATGCTAAGACTACAGGGAAAGCCCCTGCTAAGCATCGTCATCATCATTATCCATTTAGGTTTTTAGACAACAAGCACCTAAGCATATCAGTGACGACGATTCTAGGGTTTCTTACCCAGGGTAATTTTTCCAACGTTTTCGCTCCCTCCCGCGTTAAAAATGCCGTAACCCCATAGACTTAAAAGCATTTTACCATCAAGATTAACATTACAAAAAATTCAAATTAATATACTCATGACAGATTTATCATCTATTAATTTTTACTAAATTTTATTATTAAATTGTTAAATTGAATGTGACGTAATAATTGACCGGTAGTGTATTAATTTAAGATTTTATTGTTCGTTTGTCATAATTATATTATTTTTTAATATTTATGATATTAATCTAATTGGTATATTTGTACTCTACAAATGTATCAATTTAACATAGGGTAATTTTCGCAACTCCTATAGAAGATTTTGTGACACGCCAAACTTAAGACCTTTTATTATCAATAAATGAAATTTACTCTCTTTTTCTTTCAATTTGATGGTCAATAAGGGATTGAGATCCGTCGCATATCGCTCGCCGATTGGATCTATTGCTCGTTCGATGCTCGGAAAAAAGGCGAGGCTCCGACGGACAAGAAGAACTACCGATGTTCAGTGTGGTGGTCGGGAATTTAAGATGGACTTTTATTACTTTTTGCCTCAGTAAAGTAAGTACAGAAGTCCTTTTATTTTATTTTATTTTATTTTATTTTATTTTATTGGCCAATGCTCAGCTGCACTAATTCGACATGTACTTATCGAGGTGATTTAATGCGCTTGCTTGTCTTCAAGGACCATAGGTCATGTCCCTCTCCTACGTGTCTTGATTATGAATACAAATTTTGTTTTGCCCAATACGAAGGACAAAAACAAAAATAGGAAAAGAAATCGAAAAATATTTTATTACATAATCGTTTCCCTATTTTTCTCGTGTCTATGAAAGCTTTTTTTTTTTTTTTTTGAAAGAGGTCCTTTTTTTGTTAAATTATAAGTGATGGGTACCAAACTTTCTACGTGACCCATGAATGGAGTACTGAACAAGTCTCTTCTTGAAAAAATAAAAAATAAAAAAAATAAAAAGTGGTAATTATAAACATTTTCAAATTCACCAAAGCGTACATCGCTTTGTACTTTGTAGACGTCTCCCCGCATTCATCCGTCTAGAGGTTTTCCCAGCAATGCAGCTTGTCCATCATGATCTAAGTCATGAGACTTAGATATCTAATTCAGAGCTTACTAAGCCTCGGTCCGACATGGCTTATCAAGCATTAAGCAGTATGTGATTGTACTTCGTGTGCACAGTCGTGATAATTGGGATATCTCAATCTCTTATAAGATCGATCCTTCATCACGGCTTCGATTGAAAAATGGACGGCGATGAAAACCAAGGCATTTGCATGAAACCGACATGTCAACCTCTGCCTCGTGCAATTTTTTTTGTTGTTGCATAGAGTTCTCCCTTACTTCGGTAAATGGTTCAAGTCCCTATCGATACAGAGCGTGCGAGATTGTCGCTACAGCTAGCGGGAGAGTACAAGACAAGGCGGGGTTTTCCCAAAAGCCAGCTTCTCCTTTTGCCTTCGAGCGGTAGATTCCAGGGTGGGTCACGACAGGGTTCGTGGCCTAAGACGAGGTTAGACATTGAAGTTCTTGGCTGGACTCCTAACGTGCGATTCGATTCGTGCCGTGGACGTTCCAGGGGGGCCGAACGACGCTCGCTCACAAGCGCCTCGTGACCCCGTGCAGGACAAACAGCTCGACAGACATCATGAATTCGAGCTCAGAACTTCGTCTGATTCCGAACCAGCAATGAATTCGAGCTCGAGCTCGAGCTCGAGCTCAAGCCCGAGCCTCGCTTTCGAACGCCTCTCTCTCTCTCTCTCTCTCTCTCTCTCTCTCTCTGTGGCGGTCCTAAATGGATCCAATTTGAATTCCATTCCAACAACCGGCAGTAGCGCCCCTTTATGGCTCCTGCATTTATGGCCGTATTAATGAGGCGATGAAGACAGAATCTGAGCAGCGGGAAGAACCAGAATGCCCCCACAACGTGGATTGGTGACTAGGCCTGTCCAAGGCTTTTGCAGGACCGTACTTAGAGGGCCCTGGAGAGAAACCATGATTAGCGTATGATTAAGCACGAGCTATGCTTTATATACATGGGCTAATGATAATGACTGCGGCGATGATTAGGGAGCAAAAGCAAAGGGAACCCCACTCGAATGGGAAGCTGGACGTGGCCAGATCGTTCGAGAGCGATCCGGACGTCACGAAAGATAGGGACATGAGCATAATTCGCGGGAGGAGGAGCGCCTTCCGGGGTTTCGCTTGAGTTCACATGCTTCGGCAGCTAATCATTGGATAAACCGGTATGAAAGCGAAGAGGGTCGGGAGCCGGGTTTCGGAGCAAAAGCCCTTGTGGGTTATGTGCACGTACATGACATTGGAGAGAAGACAGCATGAGGCCAACGGTTCCAGGCCAAAAGACCCAGGAACAAGAACGTGATTTTGTTGCTACATCCTATGTCATGCCCACGTTCTCTCCCGGTAATCCTCTCTAGGAATCCTAGAACCTGAGTGGGTTTTAGGGCAACTTTCCAGCGCCTGAATTTCAAAACTCTCTCTCTCTCTCTCTCTCTGGGGGCAGGCTGTCATGGGTTATCTTAAGACAACGCCAAGTGGGTTTTTAGAAAAGAATGCTAAAGAGAGCAGCACGAGGACCAGCGGAAACCGTCCAAGCAAAAGCACCAGAAATCGATGATTGAGTGGGGGCGTTCATGCGGATCCATAATTAGCGTAATGCAGTCTGCTCAAAGTTTCCAACTTTTGAGTATTTTAAAAGCTCGTGAACAGCAGCAGCAGCAGTAGCACGACGACACGACTGATTCGAGCATCATTGGTCAATTTAGGTTGACCACGCTCGAACCCTCTTCCCATCATTTATTCTCCATCGCTCTCTATCCACCTACCGACACGCCAGGCTTCTAAGCCAAGCATTGGACAATTCAGATGTCTGCATAAAACAAAGGACACGATCGTGTCCCGCGCTAACTACGTTCTCTCTCTCCTTTATTTAGTGCTTCTGATTTCATCAGCCCCCACCAAGATCTCTGAGGACGATGGGGGACTTCTTGCATCTTGGAGATCGCTCATCTTACTTACCTGCACAGGGTGAAACGATAGGAACATGGTGAAATTACAGAGTCAAGATGAGCATGAAGATTGGATACAATATGACCTTTCATGCATTTTTTGGAAAAATATCAGAAAAGCCCTAAATCTATTATATTGGTACTAATTTGATCTAAACCTTTTAATGATGTCTATTTAACCCTAAACCTTTTAACTTTATGTCATTTCATTCCTAAATCTTTTAATGATGTCAATTTAGTTCTAAATCTTTTGAGCTAATGTTAATTTAGTCATAAACTTTTTGATTTGATGTAAATTCAATACTTAGCTAAAATTAGTTAGAATATCGGATTGGCACAAAGTCAAAAGTTTTAGGACTAATTTGGTACTAATTCAAAAGATCTATGACTAAATTGACACTATTAAAAGGTTTATGATTAAATTGACACAAATACAATAAGTTTATGACTTTTCTAATACTTTTCCCTGCATTTTCAATCGAAATGAAGATTAAGGATGCACTCCTTCGTTAGATCGGCCTCTAAAGAAGTAAACCAAGGTAGAAACTAGTGCACCTAGGTGAAATCAACATTGATTCATGGCCTCCGTGTTTTACCTATTTGAGGTAAGCTTGCTTTGCCCTAGGAAAGAAGTGAAAAATCAACACAACATGGATGCTCTTTAAGAGTAACATGTCAGATAACCATGTGCTAAACAAACATCCAATTTCTTGTCACCTTGATCTATGTAATTTCTATGGAAGATCATGTATATGAAGCTGTACCGGCAGAAGATGAAGCCGATGCTTGCTCCGATGATGACGTGGGCATGACGACCCCGGGCCACGAGTTGCACATGCAGTGCTTTCCCTGCTCGATGCTCTTGTAGAGAGTGGTCAGGTGCTTCCCGCAGCCACCCCATGTGTACTTCCCGCACTTCTTGCAGTCGACCTTGTAGCACATCGTGTCGACGCTCCTTCACAATTTCACAAGACACTTTCTATGCGGAACTCACGACATTCGCTTCCCCCCAATCCCTCTATATATAGCAAATACCGCCTCAAGGAAAACATCGATCTCTCCTGTCTTTTATTGGACGGCAAATCTCTTTGTTCAAATCTTCTTCTGTTTTGTTTTTTTTTTTTTTTTCTGGGCACAATGCAGCATTCGTGACTCACCCTGCTTTGTCCATTCGATTGACGTCGTTGTCTGGTCGTTCAAAGTCATGGATTGGGGTAAATTCCCTTTTAACTCCATCGAGAATGGACAGTAACATTACGATGGCTGTGGCTGTCAACAAGATGCGATGTCATTTAAAGAACCCATTATTCTTATCATCGTTCTTATTATTTTAAGCTCGTGCTGTACGGGAAACAGCCCGACAAATCTACGATGTCGATGAGTGCAACGGACGGCCAATGAAATTCGCTGAAGGGACCTACTCTTTGGTTCTTGACATGTTTCTGTCTGTTCTTTTTCCCTTGGCGTAGGACTAGAAGGTCCATCACGGACAATGTTGCAGACAAAAGGGAATTGCTTTACGTTACGTCATTTTCCGTTATCATGTGTTTTGCTTGGAAAAAGGTTCGCTCGCCACATCAAATTCAAAGGCCCCTCCTCAGCGATTACGCAAAGATAACATCGACTTTGTCCTTGTTTCCTTGTTTCTAGCGAGTGTCGTGTGCCTTTCGTTATCCCTTGAGAATCCGCACCACATTGAGCAGATTCACAGCCCTCGGAATTTCCAGTGCATTGTAGACGGTAGATGCCTTGATGAATTTGGAAGTTCCTACTTACAATCAGTTTTTAATCGACTCCATCAAGGACGGAGTGTTCAACTTACATGAGAGAAGTTTGACAGCATGATTTGAACACTATGTTTTCATTTGTCTCGTGGGACAAACTACAGACAAGATCAAGTTACATAAAAACCGGATAACCAAAAAGGATAATAATTTTAATTATTAGGAGTCACAATGGAACGAATATCCACCAATATAAACTCATGCATACGCACACGCAATACTCCATCAGAGGAACAAAACGAGAAGACAAAGACAAAGCGAGGTGGATCATGCCGTCTGGCATTTCAAGAAAAGGAGAACCATCAGGCCAGACACTAGGCTTCAAGCATCACTAAACAAGGATCAATACCAACCAAACCCTCCCTTCTGACCAAGCAAGCACAGCCTACTACAGTTATTTGAGCAGCATTTCCTAATCATTTAAACAACTAAAGTAGAATCAAATGAACAAACTCACAATGTACTAGAGGAAGGTAAATGCCACTCAAATATTTCCAGGAGTATCTACTCATGAAGTTGGAAAACCGATTTCACAGGACAATTGCCTTTCCACAAGAATTTCCTTCGAAATATCCAAATGGCTCTCCAGGATGTGAGTTGTAGTAAAACAACAATCCTCTAACAACAGACAGAACCTAGATGCAGTCAATTAAGTATGAAGTACAGCAGTTAACCAGGGTTTGCAATTTCAAATAAGCAACCTATTATAGAACCTCCAGACATATGCTAGGCTATGCAGGGTTGAGCATGGACTATGTCACATTGGGAATTAAAACAACTTCAGGAATCATTACTATCTCTTTTCTCCTCGGACGAATCAACTGCAGGTTTCTTTGTTGGGCCAGACTCTGCTGTCACTGACACTCGCTTGACGCCTCTTCCAACCACACCAAGATGTGTGACTCCAGCAGCACCATTAGTGTGAGCAGTGGATGCTGTCGGGGAGTCAAAATCTCCATTGCTGTTGACTGTTCCTATTCGAGAAGAGCTCATAGCAGCTGAGGATGCCTTCTTCTCAATCTCTTTAGCCTTGGCAGATGCAATTCCAAGAATTTCAGTAAGAATCGACATCGGATTTGCAGCGATCTGTTGCAGATCTTCCAACTGCATGTCAAGAAGCATACTTCACACCAGAATACAGGAAAAAAAAATTATAATACGAAATTCCTGAAGAAAAAATAAGCTCACCTTCTTTTCCAGCTCACTCGAGAGGCCATTTAATGTCTTGATCTCAGCTTCCTTGTCTGCTGAAGCATTGTCTGAAGGTGAATCACTGGACGATGGTTTGACACCTCCATCTGATGAAGAAACGGCTGATGGTGCAGACTCAGAAGAAACCTTCACTTCATCCATTAGACGATGAACCCGCAATTTGCAGATAGATATCGCCTTCTGGCAGTACGGAATGGCTTCACCTAGCTTAGAGCCAATCTCCAAACACAAGCATATCCGAAAGTTTCTACCGACATCAGGTTAAGAAATTGCAAATTAAGGCTCAATTGTTAAAAGCTGACATTCTGAATTCAGAAATAACTCACAGAACAAGTTCAATGAATTATTTGTATGAATATTATGAAAAAACCTTTCATGCTTAGCACATTAATCTAAAGTAGGATACAGTTCTGCTATCTGTCGACTATCAGGTTCAACCAATTTCTCCAAAATGGATAGAGCATTTTGATAGTCACTGAGAGAAGTTTCAATGTCCTCTGCATGGTAGCCAGAAAAAACGACAATCGTTAACTACCTTGTTTAAATTGATAGCAAATTACACAACCAATAATAAAAAATGACCCAACCTCTTTCCAGTGCAACTTCTGCCAAAGCTGACAATATGTCCACCTTCTCAACTGTTTCGACAGAATGTTTTTCAAGGATTGCCCTTGCAATATCCAGCATTTTCCATGCCAAGTCCAGATCAGACTCATCTTCATCTGCTTCAGCAAGATCCTCGGCATCAGAATCCTCATCATCATCATCTTCTTCTTGGTCCTTCCCTCCAGAACCTATTATAAGGGCAACATAAATGTTAGGCCTTAACCATATCTGGAAATCAGCAGGAAAAGAAAGAAATGTTTCTCATTCTGCCTTATCACCCTAAGGAAAAGTGCAACTGATAAACGTAACATTGTTCCACCACACCTCCCTCATATATCCTGTTCAGCCAACACAACTTCCATCAGATTACTCATCTGAACAGTGAATAAAAGCCCCAATGACAACTGCTGATTCTCAGTGATCACTGCCTCTCCACTGTTGAGTGCATGCAGAAATTAATCAATATCATTCAACGTGGAGAAAAGAAACGAAGTCTCCCTATTTATTTGGCAAAATAAGGATCATGCCTAACTTCAGAGGACACACTCAAGAGCAGATCTAGCAGATAAGACATGCTTTGAAGTATTCACTGGAGAGTACACCACCAGCATGGCTAGCATTAAGATATTATGCATTGATTACATGGCTAAGGTGGCATCACTGGTCAATCATATTGCTCATTTGACACACATTCAACCAGCATTTGAGTTTCAAAAATCTCCCTTCTTATTGGCTGGTTTCTCCAGGTGTCGTTGCCACATTATATGATCAATGCAAAATAATTTTTTCTTAATAAATACAAAGTACCAGCAGGGCAAACCTGCAAGTCATATCATTTGCTTCCTGTATTTCAGGATGGAAGTAAGATCACAATCGTCTTTTTGAAGATTTTTTCCCTACTAAGTCAACATGATATATGACAGCATTTTAGTCCTTGTCAAACAAATAACTTTCCAAACATCATGAACCACCTAAAGTTGTCTTGGTTGAAAAATACACCGCTTCATCCTTTAAGAAGATAAAATGTCAGATGCTTTTCATGATAGCTATGCTACTAGCAGGGGATAAAAGTTGTCATACTACGAGTGCATGGACTCAAGTAGGCACCCATAATATGCATCGAGGATTGGAATACTGGTTAACAATACACTAAGCATTGTCTGGCTTGCACGTCAGACCATGTTGCCTGCTAGAACATGAGCACATTTTTTTAATTTTAAAGGAAGATCTGCAAGGCCACAACACCCAGCTTTCTACTTGACCTTTTCTGACAAAGTAACCATAAAACCTTGAATTTACTTGCTCGAACCCCAGATATTATCTTATGGAAGCTCTAAACATTGGTTAGGCATGTAACCAAGAAGCAAGATATTTCTAACGATCCATCATTGGGAGCACAAAAAACCAGGTACCATAATCCAATAGTACTATTATTCCCAATGAACATCCACCCTACCGGAGAGAGCTACTAATTTTTCATTGATAGGTGCTGCCGAAGAGGTGTGGTGCTTCTAAAACTACCCAAGTCCAACGACACCTTAGGTAAATAATGCAGTTGGAGAGCAAACTTCAATGTCATGTATTGTGCACTGTAAATATAAACACAGTTCATCGAACAAAAGACACATTGTCAAAAGAAATACAAAGGAAAATGATGATTCATGAGCAAGACACATGGCACGTACCATCATCTGTCACTCCATCCTGATGATGTGAACTTCCATCCTGATCCATATTACTAGAAACAGAAGCTATAGAAGATTCACCACGTGAAGTATTTCTTTCTCCATCTTTATCAGATACTTGACTTTGGGCATCCTTTTTGGGTACAGTACCCAAGGGATCGGCCTCCTCTTGAGCCTTATATAAAAGTGCACATCCATACTTGTAGTAGGAACTGACACACTCCAGGGCAAGTTCTCCATAATGCGCCACCCTAATTTTTTCGTAAAAAGTTGATGACAGAGTATTCACATAAAAGGCAGAAAAAGACAAGATGAAGCAATGAATCAACAAGCTACAGGGCCCAAAAACTGAAGATATAGTCAACTTTTGATGCTGAAAGATAGAATCATTGACATTTATATAGTTATTGTGATGAGAGTGACCCACACTCACAAGTTCTCAATTTACTGAACACTACACGAGTCACCAGAGGTCGTTAGCTGCACTATGCATTACAAGTAGGGCTCCCATTCTTTTGTCCCAAGTCCTAATCAACGCAAACTCGAACATTATGCACACCTTCACACAGCAGAGAGAAATTCTAGAAGTAGCTTCCAATTTAGATAGGTCCAAAAGTCCGCACCATAATTCACAAGACAATACAAGCTGATTTGCAAATCCAAAGATGGCGTGAACAGTGCATACAATCAAAATCTGCACTGAATTACTTCTACAACAAGACAATAAAGGGCATCTACAAATTCAGTTCCTGAGCACCAACATAAACGTGAGAGTAACAGAAAAAGGAAAAAAAAAACCACACAAAAGAAAAGCCTCCACATGTACAGCCTCGATGTCCTCTTTTCAGAAATTACCCCCTCTAAGGCTTTCGCCCCGGGTTTCAGAACAGAACAGCAGTTCTAGCTAACAAGAACACACATCAACAGTCACCAAATCGCCTAAAGAGCAGCAGAGCTCGGCCTGCATTACGTAGCGAAGTGAACGGAAACACGGAAAACCAAAATGACAAAGAAGAACCAAACAGCTATCAAGAACAACAACCACAAAAAATGGGCAAAAAAAAAAAAAAAAAAAAGGAAAAAACTGAACCTGATCTCTAGGGCACGGCTGAAGCATTCGGTGGCCTCGACGTAGTTGCCATCCCTAAGAGCTCTGGAGCCGCCCTCCATCAACTCCTCCGCGAACCCTAGCGACCTATCTCCTCCTCCTCCTCCTACTCCGCCGCCACCGTCGCCGTCCGAGGTGAGAACGGAGCTCTCCGGCTTGTTGTTGCTGCTGTTGCTGTTGCAGGCGGATTCCGCCGCGCCACCGCCCCCACCCCCGCCTCCGCCTCCACCCCCGCCGCCGAGCGGGTTGGAGTCGACGGTGGCCTCGTTGGAGGCCTGGTGGGACGGCGGGAGGGGCTCCTGAGGCATCGCGGCGGACGCCTCCGATTTGCTGGAAGCCGCTCCTTCCTCGACCATGGCTGATGCTGATGCTGCTGCTCCCTCTCTCCCTCCCTCCCTCTCTCTCTCTCTCTCTGCGCGCGCGCTTGATTTTGCCGAAGAAGAAGAAATGAAAGAAAGGGTTTCGAAGTTTCGATGGAATTTTGGGGGTTTCGGTCCTTCTAAAACCCCCCCTGCCGGTGCAAATTCGTTAAAATTGGGAAATCATGTCCCTTTTTCCAATAAAACAAATAAATAATTACACAAATAATCCCCATGAAAAGTGAAGGACCACAGTGAATAATTTAAAAAATTCATCGTATGACACATTTAATTAAAATTTCAGGAATTATATTACATATTTGACTAAAATTAAGATATTGTATAATTATGTCTAAGACAAAACGAGGAAGAAAACTCACACTTTTTATGTTCGGCCTTTCAAAATTTTGTATTTTTTTTCACTTCAATCCTTATGATTTGTACAGCTTGCATTAATTTGCCCCCATAGGTTTACAATCTAACTCAATTTCCTATGGATTTTGAGCCATTGAAGCACGAAATTAAGTTGCTCTTTGTTTTGCAAAAATGAATTGTACAAAAAAAAAGACCATTTGAATAGCCTACGAAAATAAATAAATAGAAAATAATTTTACCGTAAGATTCCAACATAGCTTTCTAGTCAACCCAAGAGGACTTGCTGGGGGGCTAGCACTATTCTGGAATGATCAGGCAGCACTATCCATAAACTCGAGTTCTATACATTGCATACATTTAACCTGTACGAATAGGGAGACAAATCATATTATAAGAGTATCCTGTGTTTATGCACCTACTGACTTCCAGGAAAGATAGAAATTATGGGCTGAAATATAATCTACTCAAAACCCCTTCCATGGTCCGTGGATATGCCTTGGAGACTTTAATGATGTGCTATATGTTTGGGAAAAAAGTTGGAAAATGAGTTGCTGAAAACTACAAAATGAAAGCATTCCAAGACTTCCTAAATGCATGTGGATTAATGAATATTGATAGCAAAGGATGTGCCTTTACTTGGTCAAATAACAGGGAGGGGGATGAGTATGTCAAAGAAAAATTGGACAGAGTGCTAAGCAATACAGAGTGGAGAGTGAAGTTCCCAGAGGCGGAGGTGTTCGCACTACCTACGGTTGATTCTGATCATAGCCCATTACTACTGGATGTAAATCCTCAGGTGAAGAAATGACGAAGAGAGTTCAAATTTGAGGCATACTGTAGAGGACGAGGAATATGAGCACGTAATGCAGGAGTCATGGATGGACATAGCAGAAGAGGAGGGTGGTATTTGCCATAAGCTTAAAAGGGTCACTACCAAGCTACATAAGTGGAGTAAGAAAAAATTTTCTAATGCCCGTAACACCATCCAAGCTTTGAAGAGAGAATTGCAACAACTAGTCAATGATCCAGCTATGAATCATAATAGAAGGAGAGTCAAATGGCTGAAAAGTGAAATCGAGAGATTATGGGTTCAAGAGGAGATTTATTGGGGGATGCGATCACGTATTCAATGGTTAAAATGGGGAGACAAAAATACAAATTTTTTCCATACCGCTACGGTGCAAAGAAGACAGAGGAACCATATCAATATGTTAAAAAACCCAAGTGGAGAATGGACACGAGATCAAACGCTAATTAAGCAAATGGCTGCCACGTTTTTCCAGGGGCTTTACACTTCAGTGGGAACTCGAAATATCCAACTAGTATTAGACTAGCTACCGCGCCTAGTGACAGAGGAAATGAATCAAGAGCTGATTAAGGAAGTTGCCCTAGAGGAAATGCGACAGGCTACCTTCCAACTGGGAGCATTGAAGGCCCCTGCACCAGATGGGCTAAACGGACTCTTTTTTCAACATCATTGGCATGAAATCAGCCAAGATGTATATAATGAGATTACCTAGTTTTGTAGGTCTGGTAGACTAAATCCAGTACTAAACAAAACAATAATCACTATTGTTCCAAAAGTCCAAAGTCCAGAACAGGTGAATCAGTTTCACCCCATCAGTTTGTGCAATTTTGTGTACAAAATCATCTCAAAGGTGCTGGCTAACAGGCTGAAAATATATCTCTCCCAATTGATTACTATGGAATAGAGTGTATTTGTAAAAGGGAGATTGATTCAGGATAACATTTTAATCGTACAAGAGGTGCTACACCAGCTGCGAACTAGAAAGAGGAAACGGAAATTCCAGGCGATCCTAAAGCTAGACATGAGAAAGGCCTATGATTGAGTAGAGTGGGACTTCTTAGAGGCAAATATGATCAAGATGGGCTTTAGCAACACCTGGGTTGGTTTAGCAATGCAATGTGTGTCAACAGTTTCCTACAGTGTTAAACTAAATGGCCAGCCCTTACCATATTTTCACCCATCTAGAGGAATCAGTCAGGGTGACCCACTATCTTTATATCTCTTTATCCTAGTAGCAAATGCTATGTCCCACCTACTACACAAAGCAGTGGATGAGGGTAGTATAAAAGGTATTCACTTCAATAGGAAGTACCCCACTTTATCCCACCGTATGTTTGCAGATGATCTTATCCTATTCATGGAGGAAAAACCTCAGAATGCCAAAACTTTACTACTGTCCTAAATCAATATTGCTTTGCTTCAGGACAAACTATTAATCTAAATAAATCAGGTATGTTTTTTAGTAAAAACTGCCCACTAGCTTTGAAGCAAAGCTTAACAAATGAAATGAGATAGCAGAAATAGAAAAATCTGGGAAGTATTTGGGCATTCCCTCAGACTGGGGTAAGTCCAAGAAGGAGATGTTTGCATGGATCAATGCTAGAGTTAATAAGAAACTAGATGGCTGGAAGGAAAATCTGATGTCGAAGGCAGGGAAAGAGATACTGATAAAAGCGGTTGTCCAAGCAATACCGCAGTATGTCATGTCAGTCTTTAAAATCCCGCTATCTATTTGTCAGGCTATAGAGAGAAAGACTGCTGATTTCTGGTGGAAAACGAATGATCAACATATAGGAGTCCACTGGAGAAGATGGGAGCTATTGAAAGAAAGGAAATCAATAAGGGGACTAGGTTTCAGAGACCTAATAACTTTCAACAAAGCTATGTTGGGGAAGCAAACTTGGAGGTTGATTAAGCAACCGGAATCCCTGTGGAGCAAGATATTCAAAGGCCTATACTACCCGCATGAGAATCTATTACAGGCTGGAAAAAGTAGCAACCCCTCATGGGGATGGCTCAGCATTATAGCAGAAAAGAATTCTATCATGCATTCACTTCAATGGACCATAGGAAATGGGGAGAATGTCAAAATTCGTGAGGACAAATGGCTACCTTGAGGTACAATTAGCAGCCTAGCAAATAAAAACGATCCTAAGATGGTGTCGGAGCTGATAAATGTGGAGAATATGACATGGCAGGAAGACAGAATACGAAGCCTATTTGATCAGGAAACGATTGAAGAAATCCTCTCTATTCCCCTCAACAGAACCATAATGGAAGATCAAATAGTTTGGACTCCTACTAAGACAGGATTATACACTGTAAAGAGTGCATATCAGTGCCAGCAACCAAAGCAAAACAGTTCTAGACAGACAGAAGCATCTTCCTCCTTTCAGACACCAACATCAGTATGGCGCCACATTTGGCAAGCCCAAACACAGCCAAAAGTCAAACATTTCCTATGGCAATTATGTCAGAACGCACTACCAATAAGAGCAAACCTTCGAAAAAGAAACATTATACCCGAAGATGAGTGCACTATTTGTCGAAGCCAACTCGAGACGAGCGAACACCTGTTCCTCCTATGCCCCTGGACAAAAAATGTTTGGACACACCGTGAAATCAGGATCGACATAAATCAGAGGCAAATCACTTGCATTGAGGAATGGATTGACAAATTCCAGCATCACAGAATCCCATTTGAGCTCCTTACCTAAATATTGTGGCAGATCTAGAAAGGAAGAAACGTCTTCGTCTTCCACGGACAACAACCCTAACCGGCGCAAATCATAGACTTAGCAATAGTTCAACACGGCAACTTTAGCAACTGTATGTCTTGAAAAAACAGAACAGCAGCTCAAAACATCAACTTACCTACCCGATGGAAACCCCCTGATCGCGGCTTTCTCAAGTGGAACACCGACGGGTCTTTTTGCAGAGAAACTAGTCAAGCCGCAGCAACCAGGATCTGTAGAGACAACAGCAGCAAACTGATTGCCGGCTTCGCACGCTTCGTCTCGGTGGAATCGTCGATCCAAGCTGAAGCGGAGGCCATCCTCGAAACCCTAAGATGGCTATCGACAAAGGGAAGAGAAGAGAATGAAGCCTTCAGTTGGGAGTTAGAATCCGACCAGCTTGAGCTGGTGGATATGATACGAGCAGTAGCAGATCGGAAAAGTACTTCACCTACGTATCAAGTGCACGATGGAGTAGTTTAGTTTGGTTGGGAAGTACAAACCCAGCTCTAGGAAGCTTAAGGCCTACTGGAAACAATGCGGTCCATCAAGATTAGCCACTGCAGAAGAGAAGCGAACAAAGCGGTGGATTGGGCTGCAAAAGCCCAACGCAACCATATGTTACCGGGAAACTGGGTCCGGCACCCCCCTATGAGCCTTTTGGAAATTTTAAGTTATGATGTAATTCACCTACTTTCTTCGTAATGAAATGTTCGAACTTTCGACAAAAAAAATAATATTGTGAATATTTTTGTCAAAGCTACTAATTTCGACACACAAATTAGAAGAGAGGTTTTCTATATAATGCTAGAATGTTAAATAAAAATGATGGGGACTTGCCCTTCGGGCCCAAACTACGACAAAATTGCAAGTTTTCTAGCGTACTACTAATTATAAAATTGTATTTAATGCGAAGGACAAGTTAAAAAAAGTCAAGTTGGGTCAAATTTCTTATTAATTAAAAAAAATACATGTTTCTCAAGAGGACAACAAATACAGGACAAATTTCGGAAATAAATAAGAATATGGAGGGTGTAATGACAATTTCTTTTCTTATTTGAAGCCATTGGTGGACAACTACATTTGTAGCCGTTGACAAATTTCGCGGCGTCTCAAGCATAGTTCATGGAGGAATTTTAGGAATGCGCGTACGAATTCCAATCATCAATTGCACGTCTTGGATTTGTACAATTGATAATTGCACAAGACACACCATCTCAAAATTAAGATATGCAATGCCAATGCTGTCATATTTTTACATTCGAGTTCTTAATAAAAAAATCAATGAAAATAATTAAATAATTCAAATTAATTCAAATTATGTCTTTTTTTTTATATAATTATGCCCTCTCGACTTCAAAAGGTGGCTTTAGCAAGTGTCTAATCTCGAATCTCGTCATCAAGCACAATTCTAGAGGTCAATATGGTTGGAGGTGGATACAATCAAGACCCATTAAAATCCATATCTAGTTGGGTTTTGTAGCTCTAGACCCTATAACAATCTATTCTTCAAATTTTAACTAACCCATGTACAATCTGACCAGCTAAATGTTAGTTAAATAATGGTTTTTGACCCGTTTTAACACTTTTACTTGCGATACTATACCGATCATAATTTTGAACGATTTTCAAATAATTTTAGTGCCGGATAGAATGGAATTGCACATCAAGTGAACGCAAATCTGCTTGTGGCATTTTCGTTTGTTGTTTTATGACACCAGATTTGACACATGTCCTATTAATTATAAGCTTCATCAAACCCTACAAAATGCTCACTAGTCTTCTCACTCAGCCAATCCTCTTGAGTTAGCCACATCATCAGCCATCACGTCGTCACCGCCATTGCCGCACTGTCTCATCCACATCTCGTCCTCCTCGTCCTGTGTCCATCTCATCACCGTCTCCATTGCTCGCATCCATGACCATAGTTGCTTTCACAATTTATAGCCTCACCTAGACCCTACATCTACACCCTTTTATCTTTGTTAGTTGTTGGTCTTAGCGCCAACCTTGATGACTTCACTGAAATCTATCCATGGCAATCTTCAATACGAGGTGGGTTGGGCGCACAATAAGAGGGACATGTATTGCGATATAATTTCAGAGACATTACACTTTTTAAAAATTTTATGTTTCAATTACATTTTTATAATAAATCTTAAGATTTAATTGTATTTTTAAAATTTTACAATTTGATTGTATTTTCGTGATAAATTTTAGGATTTGGTTATATTTTTTGAAAATTTCAAAATCCAATTATATTTTCAAGATAAATTTTAAGATTTTAATTGCATTTATTCTTAAAATTTACCTTGGAAACCATTTTATTGTCAAATACAGAAAAAAACAAAAATCTCTAGCTATCGACATTTTGTGGACGTGCAATGAACGGGTGTTAGTAATGATATGGAAGAGCTTGGGAAACGAAGAACCTCCACCACACGTTCTTCTCTCCTTCTCCAATCTCGAAGCCGTCCCCAGTTCTTCCCACACCGCACACACCACCGAGCTCGAGCAGCATTCCAATGGCTTCCGCAGCGTCGGCTCTCGTCCAAGCTCTCTCACCCCACCAAGCCCGCAGCGAACGACACTCCCCCCACGGCAACGGCAAATCCCGCCCTCTCCCCGCGCCCCCAGGCGGCGGCGACGCGCCTCCCCGGCCGGCGGCAGATGGCGTTCCTCCTGACGGCATCGACGGCGCTGGCTGCGGCGCCGCGGCCCTCGGCAGCGCAGGACATCCCGCTCTTCGGGCTGCGGAAGAAGCTGAAGAAGGCGGAGGAGGAGGCGGAGGAGATCGTGAAGGAGGGCTTCGAGACAGCGGAGAAGGGGATCGTGGCGGCGGAGAAGGGGATCGTGGCGGCGGAGAAAGGGATCGAGACGGCCGAGAGGGAGATAGAGGCCGAGGTGAGCTTCGGCGGGTTGGCGCAGGCGGGGGCGGTGGCCGCGGCGGAGGTGGTCGGGGTGCTGGTGGCGACGTCGGTGGTGAACGGGATTTTAGGACCGGAGGGTCAGAGGTCGTAGAGAAATCGAGCGATTGGATTGCGATTTGGCGCAATTCAGGATCGGCTTCCTCAATATTTCAGATTGTTGCATTGGAAATGATTGATATTTAGCTTCGTTAGAGTACAATTTTCATGTTATAAGCCAAGCTCCTATGATCAAAGTAATGTACATGTGGCTTTGGTGATGACAAAATGGAAACATTTGGTAAGTTATTGTTCCTAGTTCCCTCGTGAGTCTTCTCTAGCAATGTCCCAAGCAATTAATGAAGATTTAAGAAAAAAAATATCGATAACAAGAGTGCGTTTGTTTTATAAAATATAATTGATTTATAAGATATTTATTTTTCATAAAAATGAATAGATGAAAAAAAAAATTCATCGTTTATGAATATATTTAAATATAGATTATTATCATTAATAAAAATATTCTTTATCGGTTAATTATTTAAAGTGATATAAATGATTATTTTTAATAAAAATGTTTTTCAAATTGTTATTATTTACGAGACAATAGAAGCCTAAAGATTCATTTTTGACTCCATCATAACTTTTTATCCTCTATCTTTGAAAATAAAAATTTAGCATCTCAAACGAAAACTCGAGACAATAAAGAATAAACTACCCTCCCGGCATGCAAACCTTAACCACCATATATGCAATGCCCTACTTCCCAAAAGCCATGAGACTCACAAAACCCAACCCCTCCACCCGCCAATGTCGGGCGGCAACCCGCCATCTTCGGTCGCTTTTTATGGTTATCAATCTCCGCCCCCGACAGCCTCGCCTCCGCCATCAGCCCCGCAGCCCCCTTGCATCCTTTATCTTCTTTTTCTTGGTCACCATGTTTGGCAGGAGGAAGTGAAGGGAAGGGTAGGGAACTAAATATTTAGGGAAGTATTTCCTTTGATTGGTTGAAAAAGGCGGATAGATTTAAATGAGTGAAAAGTATTTTCTTATGACTTACACTTTTATTTCCCTAAAATTGAAAATAATTGAAGGGAAATGAACTTTTTGCTCCTTTTTTTACACTCTTGCCCTTTACTTTTCCCCTAAAATCTAGACAAAACAAAGAGTATTTAGGTAAAATTACTCAACACTCCGTCCATATCATTCTCCTCCATTGCCCATCCAATCAACATAAGTTATTTCCCTAAAATTGAAAAATACTTATATAATATCCTTAATTTACTGTGAAAATAATAACTTATTTTGGATTGAAAAACAAATAACACTTATTTAGAAATTATTGTGATGTCTACTTTTTGAAAACTCTGTAACTCAAAACATGTTGTTACTCTTATTGTAGTTTGAAAATCGTCATGCTAGCAAAACTCTCTTACAATATGGATTGTTAAGCTAACTTTGTTATCATCGACCGAAAAAAGAGAGGGAGGCTAACTTTGTTATCAAAACATGCATAGCTATAACTTTGAGGTCTCTTGAGACCAGCCGCCCATAGTCCTCGTAATTTCGCAAAGATGATATATTGTCCTTTACACCAAAAAAAGACCAACTCTTTATAATTGGCATAAATTCAATTTGGTTGAAAGCAATAAAAACAATACAAGTATTGACAATGGTAAAGCTCATCGATGACTACAAACAATAATTATTGATTGCCATGAAGTACAACCGTCGATGCATGATGGTGAATGGTGTCGACCAACTTGATGTGATGATAAAATCAATAATCGCCAATGTTACATGAAATTTGACTAAGTGTTCAAATGCAAGGCAATGAAGAAAGAAGACCAAGTGAAGATGCCGATTGAAAAAACAATATGTCATTGACGATTGAGCTTAGTGGCATTTAGGGAGTTGTAACCATTTTTAAATAAGGTTGACATTTGCTACCATGAGACCGAAATTTGTGTAATTGCATTTCTGATTGCATTTTGAGTTAAACGCATTGTGTTGTTATTATAAATGAATTGACACTTATCATGAGCAAATTCCCTATGTATTTCAACTTATCAATATATTTGCAATTTCCACTACTTGTCGTTCTTTTCCTTTAAATTTATCGTTCTTAATTCTTCTTACACAAATCAATTTCTGGCTAAATCATCACTGAACCCATTGACGAAAAACCAAAGATTCACCTTTTCGGGAAAGGTTTTTCACTATTTTGGTCGTCGACAAACGATCTGGATAAGCCACTGTTCTCCAAACTTGTGTCATTGCGCAAAGGACGGTCGTGTCCCTAGGCGAAACCCTAAGTTAGAATGGCCAACCATGTGACAAAACTATGCTTTTGTTTTGCTTTTAGCAAATCGAAACAAACATTCTCCATCAAAGAGTAAATTTTCCTTGAATCATTCCCTACCCGTAGTAGCTCATTAGCTTCATGAGGCTTTATAAATTAAGGGTGAGCGGTTCTAGGAACCTATAACGTATTTATTGAA
Organism: Corymbia maculata; assembly: GCA_014182735.1. Classification (NCBI taxonomy): domain Eukaryota; kingdom Viridiplantae; phylum Streptophyta; class Magnoliopsida; order Myrtales; family Myrtaceae; genus Corymbia; species Corymbia maculata. Next base: position 14,020,064 of record CM024689.1, read on the forward strand.
ATAAGTTTTTAATTTTTTAGAATCTAGATTTCTACCTTATATACTTTGGAATTTGAAACTTATCCTATCACAGATTTATAAGATTGGTTTGGGTTCTTTTCTGGTTCAATCTATATTACTAATTGAAAAATCGTAGTGAATTATTACTTTTAATGACTACTATTTACTACTACAATTTACTGACCATAATTTATATTAAAACATATGAAAAATATGAAATATTAATAAAGTAAAAATTTCAATCATAGAATGAAAGCTCATATTAGTGGTTACAGATTATACATTTATCATAAAAAACTATGAAATGTCATAAGATTGCATGAAAATATAAATAAAGAAAAACACAAAAATTTATTCCAATTTTTAGGTTACTGGTTGTAAGTTCAACCAACTCAGAACCTTAAACTTACTTGTTGAAATATGTTCTTTAATTTTTGAAACCTTGAATCTACTTTACATTCTTTAAAATTATAGTAAAAACCTATAATTAGACAGGTTTTCATTAGTCCGGTTATGAGATCTCACGTTTTATATTGAAACTATACTCCCGAAATCATGCTCAACCCCATTATAGGGTCCGGACATGGGAGGAATGAAATTACAAAGGAGAAGTCAACGACATCACATTCACTCTCTCTCCGTGTCAAAGCTTCAGACAAAGATGAACTGGTGGCGTCAAGATAATCACTTGTTTTCTCATGGCGCTCGATTTATCTTTCCTCATAATTCTCTCCCTCTGCCCCGTCGCCTTGTCGTCTTCTCCGAAGCTCCGGTTCGTCATCCTTCTCTGAAGATATCCCACTTCCCGAAATTAGCAAGCCAGCCGTTATCGCCATCAAGATCCAGTTTTTGACCAGAGGAGGACGACCCAGTTGCAGCAAAAGCTTCCATGTCACGGGTGGCTTCCAACCCGCTCGCGCTCCACCGGTTTAGGCCCTACTTCCAAGCAGCCCCTCGATCCTCGTCGCTCGTCGCGACCCCGTCCGCCGTGCAATTTCGCCCCGGCAAGCGCGGGCTTCGGATCGTCGCGTGCGAGGCGAAGCCTAATCCTACGGAGAGTTCCACGTCGGTACGCTTTTCAATGGCTGATTCGCTTCGAATTGCTGCGCTCTTGCTTTTGTTCTTGCTGCTCATGGAGTCGGTCGAATTATCCAGTGCCCTGTGCCATCTAGATTGCAGGGGGTGCGTGCAATTTGACGGGAGAATTGATTGACAATTCTAGTTTCTTCTCAGTTTGTCTGATTCGAGCTTCGAGTTTTCCGACAAGGAACTTAGTTGGATACAGTTTGAGGGACAATTTGCATATTTTCGTGCTCTGTGTGAGCGTGTTTGCGTGGTGTTGGGTCTTTGCATTGCCGTTGATAGAGATTTGAGCTTGCATTCTCATGTCAATATGTGAAATCGATTCTGATCCTCGTATTGCCGTTTTTATATCTCTCGTTTGTCTGCGCTATGCAGGAAAAGTTGGTTCTTGAGCCTTCTTCAGAGAATGACAGTACTACTGACCAATCTACAGGTCCCTCCCCAAACGTTGGGCTTCCAGATGTACCCAACAAGTCTTTTAATAAGCAAATAGCTGTAGTTTCTGCTCTAGCTGCAGTCGCACTGTTCTTATCGGGGAGGTTGGATTTTGGTGTTTCTTTGAAAGACCTCACCGCTGCTGCATTGCCTTATGAAGAGGTATGCCTACTCATGCTTGTCCATAGAAAAAAAGGGAGGGGAAGCTTAAATTGCCGAGTTGATGTTTCTATATGGATGCAGAGGCCTTGCAATGAATCTGAAATGCATTATAAGTTGGAGAATGCGGAGTGAAATTTTAAGCCACTTCTCTAAATCTGATTTGTCCACAATTTGTATGTGTTTTGTGAACCCAAATATGCTACTCTGCCAGTTTACATAACTTGCCAGCCTTCGATAATCATAACTTAATGATTTAATTTTTATTGGAATGTTAATTCTGCCACTCTCTCATGTTCATATGTATCTTCAACGTTTGATCCTCTAGGCTCTTGCCAATGGGAAGCCAACTGTGGTGGAGTTCTATGCTGATTGGTGTGAAGTTTGTCGAGAATTAGCTCCTGATATCTACAAAGTCGAGCAGCAGTACAAGTAATCGTCTTTAATTTTCTCATTTTCAGACTTTACTTTATGGGTTGACTTATAAGCACATTATTTGAGCCAGATCTTTCTCAGTAGAAAGTGACAAGGGTAATATCCTGTAAGATTGCAAAGACCCAGCTTTAGTCGAAGATTGAGCTTTTCATTTTCAATAAATCAAACTTGTATCTGTGAAGCTTCTGGCAACTCACCTGAATTTTTTTTTCATTCAGGGACAAGGTTAATTTTGTTATGCTAAACGTTGACAACACTAAGTGGGAACAAGAGCTTGATGAGTTTGGAGTTGAGGGTATCCCACACTTTGCATTCCTTGACAGACAGGGAAATGAGGAGGGCAATGTGGTGGGCAGGCTTCCAAGGAAATACCTGCTTGAGAATGTGGATGCCCTGGCCCGTGGTGAATCATCCGTACCTCATGCTCGTGTTGTCGGACAATATTCCAGTGCTGAAGCAAGGAAGGTACATCAGGTTGTTGATCCGAGGAGTCATGGATAGGATTCGGGTTCATTTGGTTGAGAAGCAATGAATCAAGTTGCTGGTATTGTGTTTAGAGAAGGTACTGTTTCTATCTCATTGGTTGTGTCTGATTCAATTTCATTGCATGATTATGTAATCCAGTTGCACGCTCTTTCTGGGCATGATTTTGCTGTTTGGTTACTGATGTATGGAGATGAATCTCCTGGTGCACTTGTAGTCTTAAGAGCTGGGAGGCAGCTTATTCTTCTATCTCCTGATAGGAATGCATCTCCTCTATGTAATGGCTGAAAGAGTGATCAATCTTTCTAAGTAACATTTGTGTTCTATTTGGCTAGTAGATATTGGATAGGTGTTATGTGCAACCTGCAGATGCAATTATCTTTCTAGAAATTCGTCATTTGGCTGTGCAGATTCAAGAATGAGTAGTTTTATTGAGTTTTACATATAATTCCTGTTATTCAGAAATGCCCAGTGAAATGCTCAAAAAGGCAGATGAATCTCTCCAAGAGTATCATGAAAAAGCTTGTGTTGGTGCAGGGGGATTCTCCAATAAGTTCTACAAAAGTGAGTCTGTGCAGGATGATGAAGCCAGGGGTGGCCGTGGGAACTATTTCTTTGCTACAAAATTATTTGAGCTTGAATTCATCGTCATCTAACCTCTTCAGATTTTAAGATGTGTATACGTTGAGAAAAAATAGATGAATATCGAGATTTATGGGTACAGTGTCTTTCCGGCATTCTGTATACGTTTGCAATGAAAACAACGACCTGATTACAGGAAATTCGCGCGATATCTTCTCGATCTTCTAATTTGCCAAAGACAAGTAAGAGCTCGTTGTATGAAACTGGGACTTAATAGGTAGCCTCATGTTCTGTAACTTGAATTTCTTGGAAGAGAACTTCCGTAGGATGTCGATGTCAATGTCGGTGAGTGAACCGGGGCTGTCGGGCGGAGGCAAGAGTTCTACGTCACCCTGTCCATTGATGCCATCTTCTCATGTGTTACGTGTGAGAATCGAGTATTGGAATACTCGGTAGGATGTTGATCCGGGCGAGTATTTGACGTATGTATCTAGTGTCCGCAACCAAGTATACAGCAAATCTTTTCAATTTCTTTCACTTAAATTGGAAACACGAGTAGGGAAAGAACATATGGGTTGGTTGTGGAAACTTAGTAGAATATTAAATTTTTGTCATCACATTTTGCTTTTTATTTTTGGTAAAGTGAGAGGTATATAACTTTTCAACCAACAAGCTTTATAGCACTAGATACATTAGGCACCCACTACACTCACCACTACAACAAGTCAGGTGAGTGGGGTGGTACCCAGCTCAAGAGCAAAAGAAAACGAAAATACAAGCGACAACTACTATACAAGCCAAAAGCAGGTCAGTTGCCATCTTTAGCAAAGATAGACGGATCAAGACCCCAACAATGTTGAAGCCTTCTGTTGCACGGTGTGTCCTCCACAAAATTGTACGACATAGCCTTGTCCTTAACTGCTTTGATAATGTGGGATTTCATTGATGGAATAACCAATGTGCTACCACGGAAGATAATATTATTCCTGGTCTTCCAAATAACATAGCACAGGGTAGCAAAGGAGAATCTAGCAATCTCTTTGTGAAAGCCCTTACTAGAGAGAGAAGCAATAGCCCAACCGAGGGTTTCCCTCCAAGTGCTGTCTTGCCAAAGGATATTACATTTGCCCGCCCATAAGAAAACCAGAGAACGCAATATCGGGCACCCAAAAAACAAATGGTCAATGGAATCTGGTCCTGTACTACAAAAGACACAAGCCACATCCGAGATCCTACCATATGACAATAGCAACCTTTGAGTAGGTAGGCGTTGCCTAGTGATTAGCCACAAATGAAACTACTGCTTAGGAGTCAATGACTTATCCCAAACAAACGAAGACCACGAGACTCTAGATGCTTGCCTCCTAATAGCCGCCCAAGCCGAGGCTATAGAGAACTAACTCGTGGGGTGCTCTAGCCAAATAAGCTTGTTTGGGATGGGCTAGAGGCTTGGCACCGAGTTTTGCCACGATTGAATCGCTTATAGGGTCTCCTGGCCAGCCGGCGTGAAAAGATCCGCTACCTTGGCCTGTCAAGGAAGTTTTGAGCGATAAATATATGAGTTTGAGAAGACATCACTCAGAGGTCCTCTTGGATGCCGTGGATCAAACCATAGCGAAATGGAGCATCCATCACCTACCCGCCATCGAGCATGCCTTTGGAAATCACTCCTTAGCACAAGTAATTTTTTCCAAGCCCACGAGCATCTTGTTGGCGTTGTTGAATCCCAAAAGTTCTTCCTCTTTAAATAAGTGGCATGAATCCATTTGCACCACAATGATTTCTTGTCGGTGAACATAAGCCAAATATGCTTCAACATCGCCGCTTTATTGTATTCCCTAAGTTTGTGCAAACCTAGACCTCCCTCATCCTTGGGTAGGCAAACCACTTCCCATGCAAAGAAATTGTCAACATACTAGTTCGATCTTGTCAAGAACCGCACTTGGGAGGATGAATAAGCTAGCCCAGTATACTTGAATAGCATGAAATACTGACTTGATTAGTTGGAGTCGGCTAGCAAAAGATAAGAAGCGACGTGTCCATGATTGGACTCTAGAGGTTAGGGGGCTCACTAGGGCCTTGCAGTTTGATTTGCCCAACCTCTTGGTAATAATTGGAACTCCCAAATACCGCACCGGAAGGGCTCCTTCACGAAATCCCAAGGCTTGGCTAATTTGGTCACGGACTATCCTAGAGGCCTTGGCGATAAAATACTCACTCTTGCTCATGTTCGGCTTCAACCCGCTCCAAGAAGAAAAGATTTGGAAGCCTTCTTTCAAACACATCACTTGAGCCTCGCCAAGCCGTCGATAAAGCCTTTGCCTTGCCAGATGCTGGTGAGCTCAAGTCTTGCTAGATCGGCGAGGCTCGAGCCTAGCTAGATTTAGTGAGCTTGAGCTCGCTTTAGGCCTGTGAGCTCAAGCCTCACCAAATGTCGGTGAGCTTGAGCCTCGCTTGACCGGTTGTCGGCCGTGACTAAGAAAGATGGAGGAAGAGAGTTTAAGAAGGAAAGAAAAAGGAAATAAAAAGAGAAAAGAAAAAAGGAAATATAAAAATTAAATATAATTTCAATTTTTATAAAAAAAATATGTTTATAAGGCTAAAGTGGGAAAGAGAGAGTGGGTTGTAAAATGGGTTGTAATTGGTTTAAACTAGATCCATTTAAGATTCATATATTTTAGTTTCCTTATTTTTGAAACCTATTATAGGTGATCTGAAAATAAAGCTTGACCTATTTATGACTCATTTAATGTTTAAATGAGTCATAAATGGGAATGGGTCATAAATGGATTAGGGACATTTTAATAGGTGTAAAAGTATATATATATATATAATGGATATGATATAACAATATCGCTTGAATTTCATATCATATTATATATAGTCCTATCTTGATTGGCAATTTGGACAACCAAGCGTACCCTTATTTGAGAGTGACTTGGCTACTTTAGGTCTTTATTTGAAATAATATCCACTATGGACCATCTCATGAAAAAATAACTCTATTTTAGATCCTTATTTTAAATTTTTTCGTAATTTTATAGAAGTGTTGGTAAGTTATCACAAATCGCTTTTTTTACCAACACTTTTTGTCATTTACCGAAATTTATGAAAAAAATCCTTATTTTTTGAACGCGGGACAGTAAAATTTTGTCTTGAGTTGGTTCGAATTTCTTACAATGTTAATGAGATTATGGAAAATATTCCATGATTTTGTCTTTAGAATGTCTAAATATCTCACTTAACATGACAGAAAATTTGTAGAGTTGAAATTTCAGATTCTGATGTTTCTTAGAAGATTGAAAGTCAAATTGAAATATAAGGAACGTCTTCATCCATGTAAAGGAAGAAAGATATGATACTACGCAACTTAATTTAGGGGACAGTGCGTGACCAAATTTTTTTTCGGGGGACAGTCTTCACTCTTCTCTCTTTTTCCATCGAAAACATCTTCATCCATAAGCATAAGTCTTGTTGGGAAAAGTATGTCAAAAGACCTAAATTTGTAGCAGTGTATATCAATCTTTGTGAAAGAGGCAATGTTGGTTTCCCATTATGCAATTTATTTACGATAGCAAATATCCATATCACGGATCACCAACCAAGCCGTTGTGAAACATGGAAGATTCATTTGATCTTGATCTCATTGAGCAGACACAAAAAAGAAAAAGAAAGAAGACGAGGACATAAATTTGATATATATTCATCGTTTAGTATTCTCAAAAGCAAAACGAAGAGTAGAAGATAAGTATGAAATTAAAACAATGCCGTGTTCCTGATAAACGGAGAGGGATGTCACATTATTTCTTGAAATTATGAACTTATCAAGTCCTACCAATCATAAAATTTTCTTGCAAAATAATAATATAATTCAAACATTGCGACCCCGCCTTGTGTTCAACGTGACAATCCTAACGATTATTACTGTTTTGATTTTTTTTTTTTATATGGCATCTTCTAAGGCTAGTACCTAGCGATTTATGTGCGAAGTAAGTCATTACCAAATGAAAATTTGGATTGTACTTTGAAAGTATCTGAAAGTTTATAGCCCATGCACCGTGCACATTTTTCAATTTCTTTCCCTTAGACTAGAATCATGGAGAGGGAATAAGCATAAGAGGTGGGTGTGGAAAATTAGAAAAGTATAAAATTTTTCTCACAATAATTTCAAGGGAAAATTTCAAAAAAGGATTCGAAGTGAGCCTATTTTCTCAAATAAGGATTCAAAGTGGCCATTGTCTCAAATAAGGACCTCAAATCGCTGAGCAGCTTAATGTTTGCCGGCCAGTGAGCATGTGGCATTTCTAAGGGCAATTTTGTCAAAAAAATTGATAGAATTTAACAAACCCTAAACTAAATCCCCAAACTCTTCACGTTCTCATGTTTTCTTCTTCTCTATTCACGTTGTAGAGCTTGTCACGGTTGGCAAAGTTGAGCTCACATGTCGTGGAGGCCGAGCCCGCTGCCACCGGCAATGCCACGATGTAGCTCAGTATCGTTGCGAGGAGAAGAAGAAGCAGCAGCGGTGCTGCCAGCAACGAGCAGCCGCCATCGCGACGAATCGTCTCTAGGTAGAGAGATCTTCGGGCGAGCTCAGCCGCTAGATTCCGTCATGGGATTTTTGTGGAGGATCGTAAGAGAGGAAACCTTGAGAGTCGAGAGAGTGAGGTGGAATGCGGATCCACTTCCACGGACCCAACCGAGAGACACTGAACATCTCAATCTCAAGGACTCACGTCTTGGGCACAATGTGAATCCACTTCCACGGAGAGAGAGAGAGAGAGAGAGGCAGGCAAGGGGGTACTGGCACGTACCTTTAGAACTCAAGGAGTCAGGGATCTTACTCCATTAATAATGAAAGAGCCTGGAAGATGAAGTGCGGAAGAAGAATAGCATAAAGAGTTTGGGGTTTCCGTTTTTAGGATTTGTTAATTTCTATCAATTTTTTTGACAAAATTGCCCTTATTTCGGCCACCAAAATACCACACACTCGCCGGCCGACGAACATTTGGCTGCCCGGCGATTTGAGGTTCTTATTTGAGACTGGTTTAGTCACTTCGGGTCCTCATTTGAGACAATAGCCACTTTGGATCATTATTTGAGAAAATAGGCTCACTTTGGGTTCTTTTATGAAATTTTCCCTAATTTCAATACCTTGTATAATTTCGACAACCTTTGTCATTTTTCCTCCCTCCTTATTTGTACAAAAAAAGAATATAGCAAGAGTAAATCTCTTCCAATCATGGAAGGTTGTTGGCAAAACAAGAGAAAAACAAAAATCAAGGGAAACTTTGTTATGTTAATGATACTGATTGCTTCCCATTTAGGCAATTTGACGTTAGTAGATTTTTTTATTGGTTGATAAGCATGGTAACCTCGCCCAAGCACATATCAAATTTGAAAGATTATTTAAAGTCATTGAATAGGCCTGATTACAGCAAGCACAATAGTCAAAATTCCATCAAGATTTGCATAAATGAGTATAAGGAAGTTCATCAAATCGTAACTATATCTAGATTGCATAAATAAATACAAGGAAACTCATCAAATAAGCTTTAATTATCAAGATTGCATAAAATGAATGATTGGAAGCTCGCCAAATAAATCAAATATAAAGCCATCATTGCTGAAATACAATGATCATCTAAAAGATCTTCACAAGATGGCATTGGCAAACATTGAACTGGTCATTTTGTTCGGCTCACTTGCGTCTTCTTTGTTGTTCTCATGGCTCTCCATCAATGTAAGTAAAACTAGTAGGCCGAATCCCTTCTAGCTTCAAATTGTTTGTGTTGATAGCATTGATGCACACCTTTATTTCTTCATATTATGATTATCTCTTTGTATAATTAAACAAATTCAAGTCCGCCATGTCCATGGTCAGTGTCCACTGAATAATAAACAAATATTTAATCAATAAACAAAATCATAATGCAAAAGTACACTCATAACAGTCATTTAATCACATAAATCTCTCAATGTCACCACCCTTTCTTTCTATTGCGAGAAAATGATGAGGTTTTAGAAATTGCCCCAAATACGCGCCAATGGCCCCCAAATACGCACAGAGTCTCCCAAGCTCTTATTTACATGACACTAAATTCATTTTAAGTTCGGATTAATCCTTAAAGATTCTATGTGAGACAAGATTGCCACTAGCAACCAAGTCCTTGGGTCATTTGCCATTGGCCGGGAGTCTCATTTTTTGCACAACAAATGGAGCATTAAATAGGCTTGATTACAGCAAGCGCAAGAGTCAAAATTATATATAGATTTGCATGAATGAATGTAAACTTTAGAATAATAAAGGAGAAGAGAGAATTGTGTAAATTTTTATATAATTTGATGTGCATTGAAGAAGAATACATGAGCCTATTTATATACTTTATTAAAAGGCTATCTAAATTAACATATTAATCAAGATATGCACAAAGATATAAGGAATTAACAGAATTATCAAAATATCTCTAACATAAAAAAATATTTTAGAGAAATCCCTAATTTTATGTCACGATGATTTTGACATTTGTAGGTCCTTTATTGGTTGATAAGAATGGTAACCTTGCTTGATTAGGGCAGGCAGAAGAGTCAAAACTGTATCTAGATTGCATACATGAGCATAAGGGAGTGAGTCAAATAAATAAATAAATAAATAAATATTCATTTATATATATTTAAAGGGAAAATGAGAGCGTGATGCCATCGTCACTTCTAGGAGGGCAACAATGCTGCCCCACCTCAAGTTTTCTCAAGGAAACCGGATTCCTTGGGAAAACTGTGGATCCCTTATGGTGGGTCTCACCAAGTGGGATTCAATAAGTAAAAATAATAATAAATCAAATAAAAAAAGAAACTAGAAAAGATAATTATTAAATTGAATATTAAAGGGACGGTTTAATCATCTTGGATTTGTATTAACAACACCTTTACGATTATCAATGAACAAAATGAATACAATTATCAAAATAAAGAGTTGAATACCTAATTTACATAACTTAAGGCTTTAATAAATTTTGCTCAAGTCATGACGACCCAAGTTAACTCAAAAACAAAAAGTATGATCATCTCTTGACTAACTAAAAATAATTTTATTTAAAAATTTAAGTATATTGGATTTGTTTGTTTAAATTTTTTCACCTCAATGCTTTTTTTTTTGGTACAACCTCATTTTTTTTTCACCATGCCAACTTCCAAATTTTCAAAATTTCGGTAATCCTTTGAAATCTTATTAGATTAGGTTAAAATACCTGTGTAGGTTGCTAATTTGACTTTTAATGTCTCTAGAATTGTTGAAATTGTTTTCTCGAGTACTTTGCAACAGAATTGAGTTTTATATCTAAGTAGTTTTTCAAAGTATTAAATGGGCTAAGCAGCAATTTTCATTTTCTTTATGAAAAAATAATCATTGATATTTGAGAATTTTCTATCAAGATTTGTTTCCCATATTGGCTCAACCGGTTGCCCATTCCTATTGAATGGGAATTTATGGTCCACAAGACAACGTTATTCCCCGAATAACGGTGCCGTTCTCTTAGCAATGTCCCATAAAAGGCCGTCATCCTTGAAATGCAATGACCATCTAAAAAATCTTCACAAATGGTGTTTTGGAAACACACGACACGTCAATTTGTTCAGCTCACTTGCGTTTTCTTTATTCTTTTTATGGCTCTCCATCAATGTAAGCAAATCAGATGGCTAAATCCTCCTTTCGCTTCAATCCGTTTGTCTCGATAGCATTGATGCATCCATATATCTCTTCATCTCATGATTATATCTTTGTATTACAAAACAAATCGAACACCATCGTATCCAAGGCCGATGTCAATCGAGTATTAATCATACGTTTCTAATCTATAAACAAAATCATAATTTAAATGTGCCCACAACAACGATCGTATGGTCACATAAATCTCTCATGGATTTCATATGTATATCTTAAATTTACAGTCTAGAAAACAAGTCAAACCACATTATAATTCTTTCATTAACCTGTGGCTTTGCAATGACGTCTTTCAATTCCTCTTTTCATTTTGACCTTCCATTTCCCTCGCATACTTAAAAGCATTCGTTAACATTGATAATGACATACATGTCTTTTTCGATGCCAATAGGCACCGTGGCGACACATACTAAGGTTCTTGGCATTGACGTGGATTCACTTGACACGACGGAGGACAGGGGACCCGTCGCTTCTCAGGACGGTAGCAAATTGCGGATTCCTCAATGTCAAAAGTCGAAGTGCGACGAGGGTGACGACATCTGTTATTGCTGCATGACCGACCCCAGGCGAGGGTGCGACTTCGACTTTTCCTTCTGTATGTCAAATTGCCCTCCTCCCTAGGCCAAAAACGGAAATGTCACCACTGCCTGTACTTCATCGTTCCTGAATAAAGAAGCCATTGATCCAAATTTAACTCCGCTTGATGTTCTCGAATAAAACTACTCTTAGGCATTCGTGTTTAGATTTATAAAACAGGAAACGAAACTGGGAATAAGATGTCTGTAAGAATTTTTTTGACATGGGTTACATTAATTAATATTATAATTTAACGTTTTATGGAATTGGTCTAATAAAGTGAGATATAAGGTTTCCTAACTAATCTAATATGGTATTGGCTAGTGTGAGCAAAGTTGATCTTGATTCGTGATGAGAGAACATAGCTAAAAACTCTATAAATAGTGCTCATGTTTCTTCTCTAACTCCAAAACACACAATTATTCTCACATAAAGAGTGTTTGTAAATGCTAATGATGAGGGACAATCTCATTAAGTCAATCATACAGAGGGCAACAGAGGAGAAGTGCTTATGCTTGAATCATCACTCTTCTGCATTAAGAATGACGGGTCGCTGTTTTGCGCTAAGAATGATGAATTTCAAATTAGGTGCGTAAATCCTCCCTACTCAATTATATGTGTTTATGTTTCTAGTTATAGGGGTCGTGAGTGCGCTTTTGCCACCAACAATGTCTTCTCCAGTGGTGGCGCGCACTACAATAAACAGTGCAAATTGAGGTGAAATTTAAAAGACTGGTCATGCCGGCACTAACGCCTCAGATTTTGAGACCACTATGGCATTTCTCAAAACGTCCCATGCTCGCCTACAGCATAGCAGGTGTGAGTGATTTCAGCCGTAAATTTGATCGTCTCACTCATTGCAGTCTCTCCTACGCATCTGGCTTAATCACTCTCTCTCACACTTGCTCGCAATCCACTTGACATTAATGTTACCTCTCTTCTCAATTGACAAACCCGTTTGCAAATACACAATAGAAGTTATTATGTTTAGAGTGGAGACATCTGTCTAGATGTGACACCAAGTATGCAATGGACTTTTTTTAAACACTTGGTGATATGATTAATGGTTTAGGGAGAGGATCTACCTTGTTGTGTGCACAGTGTGAGAACGTCCCATACTTGCCTTGTCTGTAACAGGGTTGCTGTACTTCCACATGTTAGCTAGTTCTACACTTGTTATCTGGTGGTATTTGTACTTTTAATATAACTGGGGGTATTTGGCCTATTTGGTCTGGTAGAGCTGAAAGAGATGAGTAGGCACACCTAAGTCAACCGTGTAAATTTTCTTCACAATTTTTCTTTCTCTAAACTTGTTAATTTCCAATATTTATATTGTTAGTTCAATTCGTGTATAAAAACATTATCTTTGTAGGGGTTGCGCACCGAAGCAATATTTTGTTGTGATTAGTCCCACTGACTTAATTTGTGTCTACAAGAAAAACCAATTCATCTTCATCTCGATTGCTTATTTGGACCTAAAATATATTTGTACCTTACATAATTTTCTCCAGTTAAAGTATCAAATAGTTTTGGATTATCAACTTTAATTTGAGTTTCTTGCATTCATTTATGTCGTCTTTCTATTGAGCTACCATTTTTATTCGCCTTGCTCTCCGACTTTTTAAATTCATCAGCTCATTGAGAAATTACAAATCTCAATTAGAGTGATTATCAACTTTTCTTTGACAAAGATACCTACTTATTTAGTATTGCGAAACTCTTATTTAAGTTAGTTACCATTGTTTCAAAGGTATTTTTTTATAAAGGATATGTGTAGTAGAAATTTCTAAAATTATCACGAAAGTGAGATTAGGTCATGGGACTTGAAAAACATGCAATCAAATTCTAAAATTTATTAAACTTGTGCAGTCAAGTTGCTCTTTTAGTATAAAGAAAAGTTGCTCCATTAACTCCGCCCAAATTTATGAATGGAAAATAACGATGTGACTTTTTTTGATGTAATCCGGAGACATGTGGCGTCCATTCAGCGCCACATCAGAAAACAAGCGAATTTTGTCTTAAAAAATCATTAAAAGTTCCAAAAACTAAGAAAGAGCAAAAACCAAAAAGGCGCAGCATATTCTATTCATGGACTCGGTCATCTGAACTCGTCCAACAGAAGTCTCTAATCTATTACCAAAACCAGACGGTGAGGATTGCAAATTTACCCTAATGATGAGAGACGAAGAAGCTTCTCCATCATCTCGTCATCCGGCTTTGGAGCACGAAGCTCGCCCTTCTCAACTCTATTCGGCTTTTCTTCGTCTGTTCGCCTCTAAATCGAATTTGAAGATGACCGTTTTACTTGAATTTCTTGGTACAGGCTACTGAATACGAACTCATCCGCCTCCTCGTCCCCGTACACCTCGCTCGTCTCCTTCAGGCACACTGGCAGACCATGAGACGCCCCTTTCCTGCCGGTGAATCCCTCATAGAACTCGGCGTTAAGCTTTCAGGAGCGACTCCAGGAATGCACTCGTGAGGGATCGGAGACTCCTCTCTCATTTGGACTCGGATATCGCCGTCACAATCCAAATCATTTTCCCAAACGCATGGTTCGGCAGTGGCGACGCCGAGCTCTTATTCTTGCGTCGGGGGTTTATCGCGTGGGAAGAACGGACGGTCGCTGCTCACCATCTCGGCGGGCTTTGCTGGCCGTGATGGAGCGCCACCATATGAAGGCCGAGTCTGCCTTGACCCGGGGGTGTTTATCAACTTTTATCCGATTATATTATCAATAAATTTTGGATGATCAACTTTCTTTTGAGTGGTTTATCAACTTTATATGTTTCTTTTAACTAACCAATTTTGCTAGTGAGTTAACGTTTTTATTTCTCATATTTACGAACCTTTTTTTACCGTTTACTCATCCAAGTAATTTTGATTAGTAACTCTTATTTAGATTAGTCACCCACGTTTACCTTTTTCTTTTAGTACCAACTTATCATATCTCTAACAAAAACAAACTTCTTGTTATTCACCAAATTTTATTCAAATTTTCTGCCAACACCTTAATTTGCCAGCTTTTATGAACTTTGCAATATTTATTTGGTGATTTTACCAAATTTATTTCCAATTAAGTAACCCAATCGAAAAGTTAGTAGTTCAAAAAAATACGAAAGAAGTGTTGGTAATCCAGAACAAATTGGTAACTTAATCCCCGAAAAGTATGGATCACTTAAACTAAAGGTTGTAATTTCTATGAGTTGGCAAATGTATAGCACAATTAAGATAAGTAAATAAAATTTCGTGAAAAATACACAAAGTTAATAATTGGAAAAAAAAATGATAAGTAACTTAAATGAGAGTTGGTAAACCACAACTTATTGATCTTAATTAAAGACATGGTTACTCACTCTAATTAAGGTTGATAATTTTTTTTTATAAAGTTGGCAACTTACAAGCATTGCTAAGAAATGTAAATAAAAAATTTGTAAACAATAAGAAAATGTCGGCAAGTTCAAGCATAAAAAAACGAGAGTTGGTAATCCAATAATTTGTAAAATTGGTGAGCTAGGCAAACTTAGGTCAATAATGTCTAAACATATTATTAAATGTAAGAGGTTACTAAACAAGGTAAAATAAAGTGGGCAACTCAACAGAGAAGCTCGTAAATAGAAAAAAAAAATCAAATATTGGTAAGTAAGTAAAAAGAGAGAGTAATTTAAAGCTAGTTGATAATCTAATATGAAAAGATTGGTAAATCGGTATAATTGAAATTAGTAATTCACCTAAGAGTTAGTAGATTTGAAACATTGATAAGCTATGCAAATAAAAATTTGTAAATCTTCAATGTTTGGAAACTAGTCAACAAGATTAGTAGTTTAGGAAAAATTCTAAATGATGGTCTAAAATAATTTTTTTTTCAAAAGAAGGCCCAAAATAGATCAATTTTAAATAAGAATCTGAAATGGGTGGTGAGCACTTGGTTTTTCTAGCGGTTGGAATAGGGGATTTTGGTCCAAAACAAAATTTGGATAAAGATTAAAAGAAAAAAGAAAAACCGAACAACCCCCCCAAAATAAAAATTCAAACCAGGGAAAAATTGAAACAAGATTCTAACAAGCAAATGTCAGCAATGTGAACCGACTAAGGTCGGGATTTTAAGAGAGCAAAAGCTTGTAACTTTCCCTCATTTTCTTGGTCAACTTAATATTTTTAATACAACTATTTTAATATATTTATATTGGCCAAATTCATCCCCTAACTCACTTTTTCCATTGAAGCCACAAATTGGGTAAAGTTTTCATAAGGCCATATATCTCTTTCTTTAAGTATTCGTCGATACATCGACATTCTCGTTGTCAATTGAAATAAAATTTTGAATGTCAATCCATGGAAAGCTAAATTTGCAAATTCTTCCTTTGAGGGCGAAATGAGCCATATATTTCTAGCTTTCTTGAAATGAGCAATAAATTGATCAACTGAGTCATTATTGTATTAATAAACTCTAGCCAAATTAGCAAATGATACTTCACTTATTATTTTATAAAATTGAGAATGTAATTGTTTTTATATCAGCCAATTACACATTGAATAGGTTGATATACCAAGTAAAAATGGTTTTTTGATAAAAACAAAGTGCATAGTTTAAGTCTCAAAAATTCATTTGTTCTTACTTCTTCACTTTGAAATATAAATCGACTATATTATGATTAACTGTTCATTTTCGATAGTGAAAATGGCGAAGTTAAGGATTGGGAACCTCTATGAAAAGACTGATCATCCACTCATTTGGAATATGATTTTCTGTAAACAGGCCTAATCATGACCTCGGTTGGCCTTACATGTTCAACATTTGGCATCTGTCTAGCTTGCCAGCCACATTGGTTTGCCATATTGTTGGTTCCATTTTGATTACTTTTGACCAGCATTAATTCGATTATTCGCATTATCCTGGCCTTGATTAGAAGAAGCTAAACATTTTAAATAGGGTATATAACCAATCAAGTTAAAAGGTTACTAGGTACGATTATTTGATATCATGATACTTACTTTTACCTGACCTGAAGTCAAGGACAAAGTAAATGAGATACTAATTTCCAAGCCAACCTTTTGGAAAAAGAAAATGTAACTAAGTCCTTATAATTAAATTCTTTTGATTTTTACTATATGGCATCGTCTAAGGTTGCTGCCTAGCAATTTATGGTCACGAAGAAAGTTTTTGCCAAAATAACAATTTGTTTGCAATTTGATCGCAGTGGGCCAAAAGTTTATAGCCCATACACGGCACACATTTTCAATGCCTTTCCTTTTGTTTGGAAAGACATTTTTCAATTTATAGCTCATGCATGTAGCCATTTTATTTCTGTATTTCTTTATTTTTCTATTCCATATAACAGTTTTGGAACATAAACTTGTTTGGTAACGCAATTTCATTTTTGTACGGATCTAAAAATAGATTTGGAATAAAAATTAAAAGTAATATTTTTTTTACTTTTCTATTGTTGGAACAAAACTGAAATATAAAAACTCTTATCATCATTTGTGCTCGCTACTAGAAGGTCATTGACCCATCGCCATTGGCCGTCGTTTTCTGTTGGCGCACATTGCTTGCCTGCAAGCCGCCCTTGTGTCATTATCAAACGAATTTCTATTTTAGAAACAATAATTTTTTCATTATCAAACGGGTTTTTTTACTCATAAACTTATCTAAGAAATATAAATAGAAAAATCAAATTTTGAGGGTGCGCAATCACAATCGAGTTTTTTTGCGCATAAATTGATTTTTCTGCCCAATCATAGGAAAGAATGTTGGCCAAAGCTAAGGATGTACATGATACAATTTCTATTCTAGAAATTAATTTTTCTATTTCTATTTCTCGAATGAGTTTTTGAAACAAAATAGGCATTTACTAATGATATAAAATTTCTGTTTTCGGAATAAAGATTCGTTTGACAATAATATAAAGTTTCTCCTTCCCAAGTGGTGGTGGGAGGTGACTAGTAGAGGAGGGTCAGTGGTGGACAACCGCGGGTGACTGGTGGTGGTCAGTGGCCAGCGGGTGGTGACGAAAGCAAGTGATGATAAAAAATTTTATTTTTCACTTTTATTCCAAAAATAGAAAAGTAAAAAAATTTTAACTTCTGACTTCTATTTCAGATCTATTTCTAAAGTAGAAATTTGTTTCAAAAATAGAAAAATGAAGTTGTATTACCAAATGGATTTCTGTTCCAAACTTGTTCTTGAGGACAAAAAAAAATAAAAAAAAAATAGAGAAATAGAAATTATACCATGCATGACCTAAATAAAATGAGATAAATTGAGGGAAACATTGTTATGTCAACGATTCTTCCCATTTGGGCCATGATAAGAGTGGTAACCTCACCTTAGAAAATATCAAATTTGAAAGGTAATATAAAGTCTTAAATCAGCCTGCGCAAGAATCAAAATTATATCTAGATTTGCGTGAATGAATATTAGGAAGCCCATTAAATATATATCAGATTATATAAGTGAATATAGGAAAGTTAATTAAAATAAGTCTTATATATAAAGCCATCATTCTTGAAATGAAAATTACCATCCGAAAAATCGTCACAAATGGCATTTGGGAAACATACAACACGTCAATTTATTCAGCTCGCTTGCGTTTTCTTTGTTCTTCTCGTGGCTCTCCATCAATGTGGGTGAACTAGCAGGCTGAATCCTTAATTGCTTCAATTTTTTTTTGCCTAGATAGCATCAATGCACACATATATCTCTTCATATATTGATCATATCTATGTTATAAAATAAATTGAACACTACCATATCGATGGTCAATGTACATTTAAAATTATGTGCTGAGCAATCATATAATCACATAAATCTTCGAATTTTAGTGACCCAACTTGAATCACATTGTAATTCTTTAATCTAACACATGGTTTTTCAATTGGCTCTTCAAACTCCTCTCTTCTTCTCGACCTTCTAGTTTTCTCATATACATCAACATGTTGATATGTTTCTCTCGGGTGCAAATAGGTAGCGCCACGGCGGAGGAACAGGGACCCATCGGTTCTCGAATCAAAGACAGCAGAAAAATTTACATTCCTCAATGCGGAATAAAGACTTGCAAGGGTGGACCTATTCAAGGTGACTGCTATTGCTGCCTGACCAAAACCTTACCATGTACTAAAACCAGAGAGGAATGTTTGCCATCTTGCCCTCCTTTCCATCCGCCCGTGCAAAAAACAGAAATATCACTGCCTTGAAAATTGTACTCGCCGTTCCTGAATAATATAAGCCATTCATTGCTCTGAACTCTATCTGTTTGTCGGGGTGACGAGGACGAACAAGATGATATGAGAGGAACGATTAGACATGCTCTCGGTATAAACATCGGGGATGGTATTTCCATCCAAGCCATTAGTAGATGACTGTGTGCATGGTAACGCTACTATTCTCGAGAATAATTTATACTCATAAATGGTTCTTTTTTATTTTGTTCTCGGAAACAATTTTTGAGCATTTGAAAGCGTTTGATAATTATCCAAAATTTTTATTCCCGAGATAGAAATGCGTTTGATAAAACTTTAGATTTCTAATACAAAATATTTTCTTTTAATTTTTTAATGATTTAAATACATTTTTATTTTTATTTTTTATCTTTTTTCTTTATTTTCTTTTTTTCCCTTCCTCCATTGTGGCTGGTCGCCACCGCCAACGGTGGCCGGCGACTAACGACTGGCTAGGCGAGGTTTGGCGAGCTCGCCAGGCCAGGGTGAGGTTCGATGCAATGATGGTCATTGGGCAACGATGGGCGGCAGTAGGCTGAGGGAGGAAGAAGAAAAGGAAAGAGAAAGAGAAGAGAAAAAAAAAGAAAGGGAAAAAAAACTGATTCTTGAAATTATTCCCAGGAACAATAATCAACTTTTTTTTTTTATTCTTGATTCCGTTCCAAATTTATTCCCAGGAACAAAAATTTTAACAAACGGATTCCTATTCCAAACAAAAAAATGATAACTTAAAACTAACCAATAATTAATAAGGGGGAAGGTTTAACTCGCTCAAATTTAAAGGTAGTAATTTCATGGAAAATTTTCAAATAAAGGTTTAGAATGCTTTTATTTTCGCCAAAAATGACTTAAAGTGTACGTTGTCTCTAATGAGGATATGAAATGGCTACTTAATCTCAAATACGGGCCCCAATTAAGTGGTCGGTGATTAGAGCAGAGGCAATTTTTTTTTTTTTTGTGTCTTTCTTCATCTTCTTCGGGCTATCACCTCAAGGGTGGTGGCCAACGAAGGTTCCTAGAGTTGCTGTTGCCAACACGAATCGCAAAGCACAATCCCCCAGTTTAGTTCATTTTGCTCAAATTTCATTCTCATTGCTTAGACTGCAAACACCAAAACCTAAGGCATGCTAACGGCAGTTGGGATTTGTCCCTTAGAATTCGATCAGCCTCCAACATGGTGAAGAAATCAAGGAGCAATAATCAACCAAAGAGACAAACCCCCTTGCTTCTTCGCTCTTTGCAAGCCTTTATTCCATCGGCTTTGTGGATTGGGAACAAATAGCTGAACGCCAGTCGGCCCGAACCGCACGCACAATCGGGCAAATCCAGCGTACGAAGAAGTGCTTTCCCATGTTGTTTTGCTAGTAGTTCACGTAACGCCCACCCATGCGCATTCGTCGGGTTCATGGCCGGCCCAGTATAGCCCGACCCGACCCGACCACCAATAGCCCCGCCATTGCCATTGCCATCGCCAGCAGCCACACTCTAAAGCTCCTCGGCCCCTTCATTAATATCACCGGGCACTGATGGCGAAGGTTAGTGCACCCTCAGCGAAGCGCCCGTGTGCTCTCTTCTTCTCCGGCATCAGACGCAGGACGGTGTTTGCGCCGGCTAAGCCTTCACAGGCCTGAGCAAGGAAGCAGTCGGCATGCTCGATATGACGACAAAGTTGCTGTCAAGGGCGGTGGGGGATGAGGTTGAGGGTGGTGATGGCGAGGTCGATAAGTAACTCAAACAAGAGCCGGTGAACCCATACTTCATGGGAATTTAAAAGGAAAGAAATTTAACGAGTGACACTAATTGAGGTTGAGCATCTCTTAAAAGATTAGTATAAATGTAAGGTATTATTAAACTAGGAAAATTAAAGTTTACGGGAAAGTCTAAACACTAGAATAGAACTAACCCAAAAAAAAAGAAGTTGGTAGCTCCATAAACAAGTTGGTAAATAAAAAAATAATTAAATGTTGTCAAGTAACTCAAACGAGAGCTACTCACACAAAACTAGCTAGCAATTTAACCTGATAAAAAGCAGTAAATTTACTCTAATTTAAGTTGATAATTTCATGTAAGAATTAGTAAATTCAAAATTTTGGTAAATTATTCGATACTCTGAAAACTAGTAAAAAAATGGTAATGTCATAAAAATATTGATATGTTATCAACAAGATGCCTAAAAAAAAATGTCACTAACGATTTTTCTTCTTACCAACCACTATTAGGGGTGTGCAATGGGAACCGCCCAACCCAGACCAGACTGGTCGGTTTTGGGTGGTTCCCATAGCCGGCGGTCCGATTCCCGGTTCCCATTCTCGGAACTTGTGGTCGGTTGGTTCGATTCCCGGATCCATGGTGGGAATCGGACCCGACCGATTGGACCGGACCCGATCGAGCCGACCGACCGATAGTTTTTAAAAATTTATATATTTTAAAAATTCTTAAGAATTAAAAAAAATTATTATTTTCAATTCCAAATTCCAAATTCCAAATACACCCCTCTCTGCAATGCATGCCATGCCCCTTCAATTTCCATCTCAAATTTCCAACTTCCTATTTCTACAAGCCCTAAGTTCCCTAATCTCAACTTCGTTATCACATGAAACTTTTGTGTGGCCTATCAATACATATTTTGTTAGATTTTTTCTTTTGAAAGTTTATATCTTGTAAAAGATTTGACAATTGCAAAGTTATTGATCCCATCAGACTAGACCGGACCGGTCGGTTGGTTCGATTCCCGGTTCCAGGATTGGCCGGTCCAGTCTACAATCCCAAAATTTGGGAATCGGTCCTTCCGGTCCAGTTCCTGGTTCCACCTTGGAACCGAACCGGACCGGGAACCAATCACCCCTAACCACTATTAACATTTACCAACACTTATTTAAATTTATTGGGGTCAAAAAAATTCCAAATTAAGAAGGCTTGCACTATGATAGAGGTGATAAAGAGTGTAAGAACCGCTCACTTCTTCTAAGATCGATAGCGAAAATCATTTCCTTGTGAGATTTATACATTTCCATGCGATGTCATGTAGAGGATCAAATTACATTTGGTATATAAGATTTATGACTTTTAATGCGCTCCTTGAAAAAATTTGTGCGTTTTTGTCTCAGCAAAATCTCTGTAATCAAGAAGAAAATCATGATAAAGTTCTTAATAAAATTGTCGTGTTGGCTTTGCGAAAAATTAGACGGCACATCATGCAATATTTTGATTTACTATATGAATGGTCTCTAAAAAGTGGGTAATTTTATTTTATTGCTAATTGGCTAAAAGTTTTGCTTCCTTGTGAGAAGTTACTAATAATGTGAGAAAAATTACTGGTTATTGAGTACGCACATGATCATCTTTTCAATACGATATGCTGCAAACCACCTCGAAGATGTGTATATATTAGTGTAGTTACTGGGTATATTGAATTTTATTTCTCCACAGGAAGAATTACCAATCCTGCGGACGATTTTTTTGATTGTTGATTAATCGATAATAATGTACCAGCTCAGAGATTTATTAATAATATTTAAAAAATTATAAATAACAGTACGAACGTATATAATTTTTCAATATCAGTGTAAACAATCCCGCTGGACAGTGACTTGCTACAAGTATTTAATATTTCGATGCAACTTTTACTGTATAAAAATTGTTAAAGTAGTCAAACGATACGAAGTCCTCGCCTTTCAAGGACGCACGTTTAGCTCGGTGTTTAAGTTATGGTCGATCAAAGTTTGTCTGCCTCCCCTTTGGGTCAGAAATTGAAACCCAAACTAAAGCTCATGCTGGTTCCAGAAATTAGGCCCTCTTTTTGCATCTTTCATCTGCTATCAAATCGAATGCTTTTCTCAAGTTTTGCCTTTGGGTTCCCTGATATACCGGAGCACTCATGGACATTGCTAACAGCATATACTTCTTCAGTGCAAATAGAAGGAACCCTTCTCAAATCAATGGTAGCACAAAGCTGTACATTCCTCAATGTGCGAAGACGGCTTCTGGGGATTCGAAATACAAATGCTAATGTTGCATGTCCAGCGACGAGAAACCGTGTATTCGTCGGGCCATGGCCACTTGTATGAGAAGTTGTCCTCCTTTTCCTTGGCCAGCAATGTCATTGCCTTGAAAATTCTATGTAACTCCTCTGAATAACTAAGTAGGAAGTCACTAATTCAAGTTTTCTTGGCCAGTACTATTGTTTTTTTGGGCAAATTATTGTGGCAGCTTAAAAGTATATTTCGCAGAGAGGATGCTCGAGAAGAAGAATGAGAACAAACTGTTTATGGTCAAATCGCTTTGCCTTGAAGTAAATGTATGAGCATATTTTTCCATATTACCTTTCAATTGAGAATCTCCTATAATCCAACGTGAAGCACTTGCAAAAGCAATCACATTCAGCCAAAGGTGTAAAGCATACAGAAGCCAAACATGAAGTTACAAGGGAGTCCAACCTCAGAGAGAAAAACTTTCATATCCACCTGGATTGTAGAAAGTGAATAATTTATCATGCCCAGTTGCATATTTTCCTGTGAGGTGCAAATGACATCTTATCAAAATCTTATTTGCGATAAGGTCGGATAAATCATGAAACTTGTCATTATGTAAAATGCCATTCTTTTTGCAGCCTTAAGACTCATTAATCATAGATTTCAACTCTTCTCGGAATTGCATAACTTTCTCTGCTTTTACTGCCATGACTAACCCTGTCAACTGGTAATTCTTAAGCTGCATGTAAACAATATCTCTCAATTAGTAATAAAGATGACAACAAACACCAATTGTCAAGTCCCTAGGCTGCAGTAGAAGGAGCAACTTTTAATTTACTATCAGCCCTAATCAATGATTCCTTATATTCTTGCCAATCCCAACAACCCACTTTGATGCATGGAAAAGGATCTGGATAGAATACGGCTTTCTTACCTCATGATTTGTGACTGGCGGAGTGCGCAAAGGAAAATTGAAAGACCATGAGCTGAGCTGCATTAGGTAGTCGAGTAATACCGCTTTTTATTTCTATTTCTCGAATGAGTTTTTAAGATTCTGTTTTTGGAATAAAGATTTGTTTGACAATAATATAAAGTTTCTCCTTTCCAAGTGGTGGTGGAGGTGATCGGTGGTGGAGGGTCAATGGTGGACGGCAGTGGGTGACTAGTAGTGGTGGGTGGCCAACGGGTGATGAGAAATTTTTTTATTTTTCACTTTTGTTCCAAAAATGAAAACGTGAAAAAATTTCAACTTCTTACTTATATTTCAAATCTATTTTTAAAGTAGAAATTTTTTTTAGAAATAGAAAAATGAAATTATATTACCAAATGGATTTTTGTTCTAGATTTGTTTTCGATAACAAAAAATAGAAAAAATAGAGAAACGGAAATTATAAATGTCAGTGATTCTTCCCATATGGGCCATGACAAGAGTGGTCACCTCACCTTAGAAAATATCAAATTTGAAAGGTAATTTAAAGTGTTAAATCAGCCTGTGTAGGAATCAAAATTATATCTAGATTTGCATAAATGAATGCTAGGAAGTCCATTAAATATATATATCAAATCATATAAGTGAATATACGAAATTTAATTAAAATAAGTATTATATATAAAGCCATCATTCTTGAAGTGAAATTGCCATCTGAAAAATCGTCACAAATGACGTTTGGGAAACATACAACACGTCAATCTGTTCAGCTCACTTGCGTTTTCTTTGTTCTTCTCGTGGCTCTCCATCAATGTGGGCGAACTAGCAAGCTGAATCCTTATTTGCTTCAATTTTTTTTTGCCTAGATAGCATTGATGCACACATATGTCTCTTCATATATCGATCATATCTTTGTGTCATAAAATAAATTGAACACTACCATATCGCTGGTCAGTGTACATTTTAAAGTATGGGCTGAGCAATCTTATAATCACATAAATCTTTGCATTTTAGTGACCTATTATTTATCATTATAGACAACTTGAATCACATTGTAATTCTTTCATCTAAGTCGTGGCTTTGCAATTGGCCCATTCAAATTCCTCTCTTCTTCTCGACCTTCTAGTTTTCTCATATACATCAACATGTTGATATGTTTCTCTCTGGTGCAAATAGGTAGCGCAACGGCGGAGGAACAGGGACCCATCGGTTCTCGAATCAAAGACAGCAGAAAAATTAATATTCCTCAATGTGGAATAATGATTTGCGAGGGTGGACCTATTCAAGGCGACTGCTATTGCTGCCTGACCAATGATAGCTTACCATGTACTAGAACCATAGACGAATGTTTGCCATCTTGCCCTCCTTTCCATCCGCCTGCGCGAAAAACGGAAATACCACTGCCTTGAAAATTGTACTCATCGTTCCTGAATAATAAAAGCCATTCATTGATCTAAACTCTATCTGTATGTCGGGGTGACGAGGACGAATAAGATGATATGAGAGGAACGATTAGACATGCTTTGGGTGTAAACATCGGGGATGGGATTTCTATCCACACCATTAGCGGGTGACTTAGGCGCATGGTAACGTAATACTCCGGGAATAACTGATTCTATTCTTTTGTTTCCGAGAACATAAATACATTTGGTAATTTTTTGTTTCTAGGAACAAAGGAATAACTAATTCTGTTCTTTTGTTCCCGGGAATGGAAATGTATTTGGTAAATTTTTTGTTTATGGGAACAAATTTGTTCCCGAGAGTAGATTTGGAACGAAATCAAAAAAAAAAAAAAAATTGCTTCTTGTTCCCGGGAATAACTCCAAGAATCATTTTTTTTCCCTTTCTTTTTTTTTTTTTTTTCTTTCTCTTTCCTTTTCTCCTTCCTCCCTCAACCTATTGCCGCCCCATCATCGCCCACTGTCTTCGGCACCAGCCATCGCCGACGAGTGGCTGGGCGAGGTTCGGTGAGCTCGCTCGGCCACCGGCGAGCCTTGCCAAGGCGGTGCGAGGTCGGCCTTGCCTTGGCCTAGCGAGGCTGAGCCTTGCGTCGCCTAACGAGGCCGAGGCTCCCGGTGGCTGGGCAAGACCGACCTCATGCCGCTTGAGCGAGGTTGACCCTCGCCTAGCCATCGGTGAGACTCGGCCTCGCCTAGGTCTGTGAGGCCGAGCTCACCGGACCTCACCCAACCAATCGCCAGCCACCACCGGCAGCGGTGATTGGCCACATTGGGGAAGGAAAAAAGAAAAAGAAAAAAGGCAAAAAATAAAATAAAAATATATTTAAATCATTAAAAAATTAAAAGAAAATATTTTGGACTAGAAATTCTAAGGTTTTACTAAACGCATTTCTATCCCGGAAATAAAAATTTTGAACAGTTACCAAATACCTTTAAATGTTAGAAATTGTTCTCGAGAACAGAATAAAAAAGAATAATTTCTGAGCAGAAAATTTTCCTAGGAACAAAAGCGTTACCATGCATACTCTTACCGACTTTATTCCCAATTAAGTAATCCTATCGAGAAATTGTTAAATTAAGGAAATTACCAAACAAAAAAATTGATAACTTAAAACTAACCAATAATTAATAAGGAGGGAGATTTAACTCGTTCAAATTTAAAAATAGTAATTTCATGGAAAATTTTCAAATAAAGATTTAAAATGCTTTTATTTTCGCCAAAAATGACTTAAAAGTGGACGTTGTCTCCATAATGGCTACTTAATCTCAAATACAGGCCCCAATTAAGTGGTCGGTGGTTAAAGCATGGGCAATTTTGTCTATGGCAATTTTATTTTATTTTTTTTGGTCTTTCTTCATCTTCTTCAGGCACTCACCTCAAGGGTGGCGGCCAACGAAGGTTCCTAGAGTCGCTGTTGCCAACACGAATCGCAAAGCACAATCCCCCAGTTTAGTTCATTTTGCTCAAATTTCATTCTCATTGCTTAGACTGCAAACACCAAAACCTAAGGCATGCTAACGGCAGTTGGGATTGGTCCCTTAGAATTCGATCAGCCTCCAACATGGTGAAGAAATCAAGGAGCAATAATCAACCAAAGAGACAAACCCCCTTGCTTCTTCGCTCTTTGCAAGCCTTTATTTCATCGGCTTTCTGGATTGGGAACAAAGCTGAACGCCGGTCGGCCCGAACCGCACGCACAATCGGGCAAATCCAGCGTACGAAGAAGTGCTTTCCCATGTTGTTTTGCTAGTAGTTCACGTAACGCCCACCCATGCGCATTCGTCGGGTTCATCGCCGGCCCAGTATAGCCCGACCCGACCCGACCACCAATAGCCCCGCCATTGCCATTGCCATTGCCATCGTCAGCAGCCACACTCTAAAGCTCCTCGGCCCCTTCATCAATATCACCAGGCAGTACTGATGGCGAAGGTTAGCGCACCCTCAGCAAAGCGCCCGTGTGCTCTCTTCTTCTCTGGCATCGGACGCAGGATGGTGTCTGCGCCGGCTAAGCCTTCGCAGGCCTGAGCAAGGAAGCAGTCGGCATGCTCGATATGATGACAAAGTTGCTGTGAGTTGCTGTCAAGGGCGGTGGGGGATGAGGTTGAGGGTGTTGATGGTGAGGTCGATAAGACTGCGTATGGTAACCATTCTGTTTATATTTCTAGAATAGATTTCTATTCCATACCTGTTTTTGGAATATAAATTTGTTTGATAAAAAACTTTACTTTTTAATTTTTGGAACGGATTTCTATTACAGAAATAGGTTTGGAATAGAAATCAGAAATAAAAAAAATTTTACTTTTCTATTTATGGAATAAAATTCAGAAATTGTTTATCTTATTCTTACTTCTCAACCGAAGACGTTTCTTGCCGACCACCACTCACCACAACCACCACCCCCCACCCATCACCGCCGCTGCTCTTGCTGGCTGCCACCACCACTTGAAAAAGTGAAATTTTTTTTATTATCAAACGAATTTCTATTACAAAAATAAAAAAATTTTATTGTTATCAAACGCGTTTTTTTACTCAAAAACTCATCCAAAAGTAAAAATAGAAAAATCTATTTTTTTTCGAGAAATCAATTTTTGGCTAGAAATGTTATCATTCTCGCTCTAAGTAACTCAAATGAGAGCAAGTGACTCCATACTAGATGGGAATCTAAAAGGAAAGAAATTAAACAAGTTACACTAATTTAGGTTGAGCATCTCTTAAATGATTAGTATATATGTGAGGTATTATTAAACAAGGCAAATTAAAGTTAGCAGCTCTATAAACAAGTTGGTAAAAAATCAATTAAGTGTTGTCTAATAACTCAAACGA
Source organism: Corymbia maculata (assembly GCA_014182735.1). Taxonomy (NCBI): domain Eukaryota; kingdom Viridiplantae; phylum Streptophyta; class Magnoliopsida; order Myrtales; family Myrtaceae; genus Corymbia; species Corymbia maculata. The sequence goes on from CM024689.1 coordinate 14,047,941, forward strand.
GAGCTAGTAATGCAAAACTAGCTGGCAAACTAATCTGACAAAAATCAGTAAAATGATCTTATTTAGGTTGATAATTTCATTTGAAAGTTGATAAATTCGAAATTTTGGTAAATTATTCAAATAGAAGTTGGTAAAATTGTACGAAAGTTGCTAAAAAAATTGGTAATGTCATAAAAATGTTGATATTGACCGACGATTTTTCTTGTTACCAACCAATATTAACATTTATCAACTCTTATTTTAATTTATTAGCATTGAAAAAATTCTAGGTTTTACTATGACGGGGCGACGGGAGTGTAAGAATTGCTGGCGTCTTCTCAAATCGATAGTGAAAAACCGCCTCAATGCGAAGATTGTATAAAAGTGTGCCTCGGCAAAACACTCGTCATAGAGAAGAAGAAAATCATGATTAAATTATTATGAATTGTTGTGTTTGCTTTGCGAAATTAGGCGACACATCGTGATTATCTGATTTACTATATGAATATAAAGGGGGTCGATTATTTAATTGCTGATTGGCTAAAAGTTACATTTCCTTGTGAGGAGTTACTAATAATTTGAGGAAATTACCGGTTATTGAGTACGCAAATAGTTAGCTTTTCAACATGATATGCCGCGAGCCACCACGAAGATGTATACATATTAGTGTATTTACTGGGTTTATTGACGTTTATTTCTCCACAGGAAGATTTTCTAACCCTTTTATTGTCGATTAATTGATAATAAAGTATATTGTTGATTAATCGATAATAATGTATCGGCTCAGAGATTTATTAATTAATATTAATAAAAATTATGAATTACAGTACGATTATACATAAATTTTTCAATATCAGTGTAAATAATCCCGTTGGAAAGTGACTTGCTGCAAGTATCTAATATTTCGATGCAAATTTTACCGTATACAAATTGTTAAAGTAGTCAAACGAAACGAAGTCCTGGCATTTTAAGGACGCTCGTTTAGCTTGGTATTTAAGTTATAGTCGATCGAAGTTTGTTTGCCTCCCCTTTCGGTCAGAAATTGAAACCCAAACTAAAGCTCATGCTTGTTGAAGAAATTAGGACCTCTCTTTGCATCTTTCATCTGCTATCAAATCGAATGCTTTTCTCAAGTTTTGCCTCTGGGTTCCCTGATATACTGTAGCGCTCATGGATATTGCTGACAGCATACACTTCTTCAATGCAAATAGAAAGAACCCGTCCCTTCTCAAATCGATGGCAGCATAAAGCTCTACATTCCTCAATGTGCAAAGACGGCTTCCGGGGTTCAAAGTACAAATGCTAATGTTACATGTCTGGCCACAAGTAACCATGTATTCAGGCCACGGCCGCTTGTATGAGAAGTTGCCCTCCTTGGCCAGCAATGTTATTGCCTTGAAAATTCTATGTCACTCCTCTGAATGAAGGGGTAGGAAGCCATTGATTCAAGTTCCTTGGCCAGTGCTTCTGTTTTTTTGGGCATATTGTGGTGGCAGCTTAAAAGTATATTTTGCAGAGAAGATGCTTGAGATGAAGAATGAGAACAAACTATCTATTGTCAAATTGCTTCGCCTAGAAGTATATGTATAAGCAAATTTTTCCATATTAACCTTCAACCGAGAATCTCCTACAATCCATCGTGAAGAACTTGCACAAGCAATCACATTCAGCCAAAGATGAAAAGCATACAGAAGCGAGATATGAAGTTACAAAAGAGTCCAACCTCAGAGAGAAAAACCTTCATATCCACCTGGATTGCGGAAAGTGAATAATTTGTCATGCCCAGTTGCATCTTTCCCCGTGCGGTGTAAATGATATCTTATCGACATCTTATTTGTGATAAGATTGCATAAATCATGAAACCCGCCATGATGTAAATGCCATTCTTTTTGCAGCCTCAAGACTCATCAATCATAGATTTTAACTCTTCTCGAAATTGCATAACTTTCTCTGCTTTTACCGCCATGACTAACCCTGTCAACTGGTAATTCTTAAGCTGCATGTACACAATATCTCTCAATTAGTAATAAAAGATGACAAAGAACACTATTGTCAAGTCCCTCTGCAGTAGCAGGAGCAATTAATTTACAGTCAGCCCTAATCGATGATTCATTATATTCTTGCCAATCCCAACAACCCACAGTGATGCATGGAGAAGAATCTGGATAAAGTAAGGCTTTCTTACCTCATGATTTGTGACTGGTGGAGTGCACAAAGGAAAATTGAAGGACCATGAGCTGAGCTGCATTAGGTAGTGGAGTAATAATGAACTAATGAAATGATTGGCCAAAAACAAGATGAAGTAGCATGCTTAATCAAGCTACTGATTTGAGAAAATTTGTACCTTATAAAAAATTTCATCTTCAAGCTTACTGAATAAAATATCTGCATCTACGTCATGATTGCCTTTTCGTTTACTTTTCTGGGAACCACTCTTTAGCTGCATTAGGCAACATGAAGCAAAGCACAGCAGATGATAATGGCACGCATTCACAAATCTAGCACCAGATTGAAGAGAACTGAGTAGACCAAGAGAGCCACACTATTACCTTATAAATTTTGCTCACTAGTAAATAATTACTAAACTTGAAAGAGTTCCTAAGCTCCTCAGTGGGCTTCAAAAAGATAAACAAGATATGTTAATCATGGAAGACTTCTAGCTATATAGCAGGTAAGCAAGATACATTCACCAAGCTCACCGACTTCATACAATATTCTCAGCTGACCTCATCTTCCGTAGCCCATGAGACTTCATCAAAGAGTGCATCATAGAGAGGTGGCAAAAGCTGGGGAGGAAAATTCATCACATGCTGAGACACCAAAAGACCAGTACACTGTGCTTGCTCCTTCAAAAGTGCTCTGAGATCACCTGTCACATTGTTCTCTGGGCACACTTTGAGGAGGTACTCCTTCAGCTCGATAATACATTTCTGATCCTGGTAACCGAAAATAGCATGTATTAGATCTTGTTTCCTCTATAACAACCAAACTTATGAGCAATACACAGACATTGGCCAGCAAACGATTGTACGGAATGCAACAAGGAAGTGCCATCTAAAGAGGGGGGAGATTGACGAGACATCTTCACATCTTTCACAGGTTTGTTTGTCTCATCTATGTCATGTTTCAACAAGCCATTTTGTAAGGGAAGATTGATGTCGGTGTTGAAGCTAAGATGCAAATCATGCAATGAATTGACAGCAAGGGTTAAGATTCCTGGAGATGGATCGACTTGCCCTATATCTGTCCAGGTTAAGTGCGGAAACAACGGAGAAAAGCCCCTCGTCTTCAGCACCCTCTATCTTAACGACAGTCCCCACCGTTGTCTGTCCCAATATCAGGTCTACAAAGCCACTCAAGTCCCATTCCTCATCGCCGAGGTAGTTTTGTAGCAATATCTTCACTCCATGAAAGTCGCCCGGTTTCGGGTCGAAAAAAGCGAAATCAGCTTGTACAACCCCCTTCAGATAAAACCACAACAATAAAATTCATTAGGCGAAAGACAACACACCAAAGTTTCACCGCTGAATCGAAAGCTATCCTAATGATGCTCTTACTTCAATTTCATCATCATCATCACCACCATCGTCAGAAGACTGGGAATGTGCGCCCTCCTCGTCAGATGATTCGGTCTGCTTAATCTTCTCTTTCTGAGCATTCTTGCCAAACCCATCATCTAAAAGCGATGACCCAATTGAAAAACCACATCAAAACTCGACCTTGAGTACCAGGAACAAAAAGAGAAACAGAAAATTAACACGCATTGCACAACAGAAGCGACATCGACGCTGAAGAGCGACATACCAGGAGCATCCGTGCGGCAATCGGACTCGCGGGCATCCTGCTTGCTGCTCGAGCTCGCGGAGGTGGCGAGAGCGAGTGAACGACCGAAGGACGAAAACGTCTGAGGCAGAGAGGAAGATGAAAGGCGGCGCCTTTTCGCTTTGTGAGGCATCCTCTCGAGCTGATCAGGGGACTGAACGGAGGAAGAGGATGAATCAGTTGCCTGCAGGCGCCTGCCGATCTGCAAAATGCACGACGTTCATTCAGATTAGGGTTTAGGGTTTTTTCCGTGGGGTTGAAGAGCAGCACGACAGGGCAATTTCCATCATTTGTTTTTTTTTCCCCAATATCGAGGAAAACCTGCGCTGCTCTATGAAAGTCCCAAAAATGCGATTAAATTTGAAAATTTCCAAAAATATAATTAAATTATAAAAATTATTACAAAAAGTGTAATTGAATCCTATTGCAAAGTGTAATCTAGTGAAAGCATTTGTCAAATTGATTTAATCTAAGTTCTTTCTTTTTCGTTGATCTTACCTTTGAAAGTTTTGAAATTTACTTTTATGACAAATTTTAAAAATTAGTTATATTTTTCAAAAAATTTGATTGTATTTTAATGATAAATTTCAAGAATTTCAATATATTTATCTCTTTTTTTTTGTAAAAACTTATTAATATATATGAAAATTTTACTCCTTGACACTTCGTTTTGATTGCAAAATGTTGCTAATCACATTTAAAAGACACTAACTCCTAATTTAGAGTTACTTTTAACAAGGAAAATTTATTAAACTCGCGTCCAAATTACCAACAGGGAAAAACTAGATCCTCATCCCAGCCTTGATCTACTTATTCTTCAGGACACAGAATAATATCTAAGTAAGTTGATTGTTCCTGTTCTATCGTCCAAAGTGAATACCATTGCAAGGCAATATACAGTTGAGATCAGAGCAAAATTCCGGCGAAATAAAATTGACATTTCGCGTCCCGACGGGCGGTGCGCTTGCTTGCAACTAAATGCCCTCTACGGCGGATGTATTTCAACCAAGGCGAGAGAATATTCGCGGCCGTGGCTCGGCGTATTAGAAAGAGCATCATCTCAGACTATCAACTTGACATTTGCTTTTCATGATTGAACCGAAACAAGTACAGCTCATAGGTTGCCCGTTTACTATGAACGTAATCTACATCTTTGTGAGTACTGGAAGAAACAGTATGGCTGATCCTGATGATACATAAAAAGAAAAAGAAAAAAAGTCATTCTTTAGATATAACTATGCTGCAGTGGGCAGCAGAAACCTGTAAACTGGACCTGGAAGGATATTCACAGGATGATCGAAGAGCTGAGTCTACAAGCTGGTGGTCGAAAACCAGTTCATCGAACCACGTTACTTAGCAAGCTGGTGGTCGAAGGCGAGCTCTGTTCACTTAACCAAGAATCCTGAATTGAAACCGGGGAAGAGTCCTTCAACTCCTCCACTGAGCCCAGAGAATCGGCTGCCCTCGGTGTCACGACCAGACGTTGACTTGCAGGCGCTCTCTTCATCGACATGCCACCGAAGGACCTCTCGCTCCCATTATACGGCGAGGAACAAGAGGATGCCACTGAGGATGCTGCGAATATGTGCTCTTCTAGCGACGCCCACCCACTGAGCCTTATCTGCTCGAGTTCCTCGGCAACTTCTGTCATGGAAGGCCTCATGTCCTTGTGAAATGCGAGACATCGAAAAGCCAGCTCAGCCACCTTATGAATGGAGGAGAGTGTCCATGCATCCCGTTGTGGGTCGAGGGATGGGTCAATGATATCATCCATGCAACCTCGACCTATCCTATCAACGGCCAGTGCAGCCAAGTTCACATCGCTGTGGGGTCGGGAGAAGTCCACCACTTTTAGTGCGGTTAAGATCTCCACAAGGACTACCCCAAAACTGTAGACATCACTCTTGTCAGAAAGATGGAAATTTTGATGATATTGAGGATCGAGGTAGCCTGGAGTCCCTTGTGGGGCCGTAGAGATGTGGGAATCCCCAGTCTCTGTCATTCCAAGCCTGGAAAGGCCAAAATCTGCTACTTTGGATCTGTAGTTGTAATCCAAGAGTATGTTGCTAGACTTGACATCTCTATGATAGATGGGTGGGTTCACAGCTGAATGAAGATAGGCAATGGCATGAGCAGTTTCGGCTGCAATGGTGAGCCTTGTTGTCCAAGGAAGTCCTTTCCCTCTCTCTCTTTGTAAATGCTGAGATAATGTTCCGTTTGGCATGAACTCGTAAACAAGGATCTGTTCACCCTGCTCAATGCAGCAACCCAAGAGACGGACAAGATTGGGATGGCTCACGGACGATAGGAGCTTGATTTCGTTCATGACTTGGTCAATGCTATCTGTATCCCTATGCCGGATCTTCTTAATAGCGACCCACTCGTCATTGTGGAGCTTTCCGGCATACACTGTGCCATAGGCCCCAGTACCCAGCCTCTGTCTCTCAGAGAATCCGTTGGTGGCCCTTTCGATGTCTTTGTACTGGTACAAGGGAAGACTGGAGTTGCCGGCTGCTTCGCAGAGAAGGCGCTTTGCACTTATCCGGTTGCGCAGAGTAGTAGACCGGCGATGGGCAAAGAAACAGATGACTGCAAGAGCAGCCATTAAAATAGCTCCAGCACTAAGCCCTGAAACACCAGATGAATGTGGACAACATTAGCACTTATCTTTACACACCAAAGAGCTGCCGCCACGCTGATCCTCCCAAAAACACAGAAGAGAGAGAGAGAGAGAGAGAGAGAGAGAGATGATAATGTCCAGCAAACAGATGAAATATAGGCTTATTTTTCATCTATCTAGTTTCTTTCCTTCCTTGCTCTGCCCGTTAAATTACTTCGATTAATTGATAATGTAGACTCTTTGTTCATTTGTCTCTATCAACTGATGTCTGAAGTGACATAGTAGAAGCACTAGTACAGTCTAACCATAACAAGGGGAAGAAAACAACTCACCACCAATGAGTATGCCGATTCTTCTACTTTCTCCACAGCGCCTGGAGAAGTAGTTTGAAGCGCCACAACTTGAAGCTACAGATAACAAAGGAATGAAACTGAGTGTTCCAAATTCATAATGCAGAATTAGAATATTAATCATTCCAGAAATCAATTTCACTTTTAAAGAAAGAGTTTCAAACAAGCTAGACAATATTTTTAACACAAAATTAGTATTAAAAACATGAATACATCTAGAAGAAGCGTGCAATTGAAGCCAATATTGAAATGAGCCTAATGTAGTCCACTGACCTAGTGATGTTATATGACAAGTTATGCTAACTGCTGCATCATGTGTGAGGAAAATGAAAAGCTCTTTTAACTTAGGCCGAAAAGAACAAAATGTGACTACTCTGATTACTAGGGAATTGCAGTCAATGCCACCTTAATATGTCTTACTTATATATCATGGACCGTTTTCTGACAGCTCATAGGACAAACGGTCATCCGGCATTTATAAACATACAGTAGCCATCGATGAGCTCAAATTGTAGCCTTCTTGTCTGGTCTTATGACTTCCTCTGCCCCATGTATTTGAGGGGAAAAAAGAAGTTTCTTTTTCAAGTGGGCAGTACACCATTCACATCCTTGACTTATGCCCCCATGATCTAGCAGTCATTTTTTATCTTGCCCACAGTTCTTAGTTAATACAGATGCAAAGTCGATGCCGATCTTGTAAAGAACCCAACTACCACATAATGGAAAAGTTGATCAAATATATTGACAGGTCAGAACTCCAAGATGTAGAATCTTTTCCCTCATAAAGCCCATGTCCTAGTCAAAAGTGAGGCTTCAGAGATTCGGAGGCTGCTTTCAAATTAAAGAAGAGAACAGTCATCCTAACAAGAAACTTCAAAAAGTACAAAAGGCAAAGGTCATCTTGATTAATTGAAAATTTCACTCTTTATAATTTACCAATCTCACACTTTTATTGGCCGAAGAAAGGACATCCCTGTATCCTATCGGATGACAGTTGCATCTTTCTTTTCCTGCCTTCCCATTTGTCCTCAATAAACGAAAGTTAGACCCCAAGCAGAAAACAAGAGATGAAACAAAGAAAAGGCCGTTTGATGAACAGGATGGGAGATTTCACATGGTCAGCTAACTTTTAGGTCTTTCACACCTAAAGGCATGAACTAACTTAGCAATTAAGAGTTGACGATTTACAATGTATCTGAATGAGGCCCCTCAATTCGAACTTTTCATGCCTGCACAGTCTATGAGCATATCATGTGATAATTTCAATGTCTTTTGGAGTTTGAAGAGAAGAAAATAATGAGATACATGACAATTAGCATTATCCCAGATGACCCTACTTTGCAAGTATTCTGTAATAGTAAAAGGGATGTATTATCTACAATGGCTATGTATGTACGCATGCTCCAATATATTGTTGACTCACCTCTCCGGCAACCTTCTCCGTGGGCGAAGCCATCACCTTCAAAACCATGATCACACTCACACCTGAACCCTTTACCACCATCAACAAGAGAAATATTTGCACAACTCGCATTATTTGAGCATTGACAAGACCCATTGAGCCACCATCCCAACTCCAGAGCTTGAAACTTGAGGGAGTTCTTCTCTGGGTCAACAATAGCAATGGAAGAGAACAAGAACTCACAACCTCTCTGAATCAATGTCTCATGTGTAATCAAATCAACCCCCTCCTTACTCTCTTTCGAGTAACAGGTTATGTTTTCTCCTTGGCAGCTCCCGTTCTTGAATCTGTTTTTCACAAAACTTGCTGGCAGGAGGCATCCACTCAAAGGGGCTTTACATTTTTGGAATAGAAATCCATTTGTCCAAGTGGGTGCATAATTGTTGCTAAAAAGAGACCTAACCGAAGTGACTGGGCGGTCGCATTTCGCTGGGAGGTCGACGATTATGCTATATGTGGTCAAGTTGAGGACTTGAAAGTCCCCGATTCTGATCTTGGAGTTGTCGGTGCAGTTGAGCGGGATTTCGCAATCGCTGGAGAATCCAAATGGGTATTTTACACGCTTGGCAGATGCTCCAGCTCCACATGACCGGTTGCAATTCGCGGTATTACGAGCTTGTGCTAGAGAAATGATCGAGATTGTGGTGATTATTGCAAGAATTGCTTGTTGGAAAACCATACTCGACTGGAAATGGACTGAGCTGAACTGGGTTGATGGTATCTTGAGTGATCATCAGCTTTCTGCAACCAAAGAAGAGAAAAAAAAGGGTGGAGACTGTTTGATCACGAAAGAGTGATGAGAAAATTCAAGGAATCTTCTATGGAAGACGTAAGAAAAGCCCGGTGAATCACGGTTGCAATTTGCTGAGAAATTAAAAGCTCAATCTTCTGTACCGTTGGGAGACCATCTATCTCCATAAATGCTCATAGAACAGAGAGAGAGAGAGAGAGGTGTCTATTTGTAGCTTTTAATTCAATCAAAGACGTGACGAATGATTTCCCATCTTTGAGGGAAACGGAACCAGTCAACTTGGGCTTGTTCGAAACAAAAGGAGAGAAAAGGAAAAGAGAACAATCTTGTGAGCATACATATACCTCTAAAGCATTCTTTATTTCAAATTGGAAAGGCTCAAGACTCAAAACTTTTTGCAGTTGGCTGCCCCGGGGTTGAACTCTGAATATCTGCAATTTGAATTCTTGAAATCCCCGGTCTCAGCTCCGTCTCCTTTTCTCATGCTCGATCAAAAGGATCAAAAGCTCAAAAACACAAAAAGCAAGCAGAAAAGAGAAGGCTTCACCACGAGATTCTCTCTCTCTGTCTCTGTCTCTGTCTCTCTCTCTCTCTCCAGAGTCTGTCCAAACACACACTACACACCCACAAGAGCCTGGACTAGTCGAACGTTAAAGAAACGACTTTTTCTAAAAGAAGAAGAAGAAACGTCCAAGCGGACATCATCGTCCATGTGAGCGACATGGTTCGGTCATCGACAGGGAGTGGAGCAGGGGCAATACGTGAATGTGAAGGTGGGTTTCCGAAAGCGACCGGACGAGGGGCTGCCAAATTATAAACGGGTTGACCGGGGAGGAGAAAAAAAGGCAGAGGAAGTGGTGGTGGTGGTGGTGGTAATGGTGGGGGAGGTGATATGTGGACAGAAGCTTCGCCACCTATCTTTTGCTCCTCCATGATTCGACCGAGGTGCGGAGGTTGAAGATGCACCGCGCGCACAAAACTCCTCCCATATTTTCCCTTTTGCTGGCATCAGATCTGGGATCATTATGGGAAGGGATATTACCAGCTACATTCGACATGGTTATCTTATTCAAAATCTCATCCGAAAAAATTGGCATGATGCAAGGAATCAATTGATAAGAGTGAAAATCTTCTTCTCAAAATAGGAAGCTTTTAAAACTAAAATCAAGGCAGGAACAGACGATCAACTTTAGGAATTTCATTTGAACGTTAGGATAAGAAATTTATGAAATGTTCGATTTGAATTATAAATACTCCGCACCATCCATAACCTACAGGTCCTAGGTTGACAAATTTGTCATCATAACTCTATTAAGATATTAGTTGCTAAAAGATAGGCTATAGCTAGTCAAGGCAACATGAGTTATTTAAAAGTTCTTTGACAACTTGAATCAAACTCGTAAGCTCTATAGGAGCTTAGTTGTATTTTTTGTAGGATTCAATATGTGTCCCACGATTTTGATATGTAATTGCCTTGGTCTAGTAAACTTAATTTTCTTTAAAACATTGAGTTTGAAAATTGGGGAAATGTAAAAAGGAACTAAAATCAAATATTACGTGCGCAAAAAAATCAATCCATGGTCGGTAAATCGCTATAATATTGGTGAGTTTCAAATAATTTTGATAAAAAATGAAATTGCTAAATTTTTTGTACGGTAATTTGTTAATAATTTAGCAACTCTTATATCAAAATGGCAATATTTATTAGATTATTTCCAAATTACAAACTTCCATTATAACTCATCAACTTTTATTTTTGTAACTTACCTACCTTTTAAAGTTAACAGCTACTATATGAGATTACAACCTTAAGTGGAGCATCTTATCATCTTTTATGCGTTACTAATAATGTGAGGTCGCTTATATTTAGTTGACCTACCAATTCATACATGTTTCGTGTCAAATTACCTTGGCAAAAACTCATCAACCTTCATTCAGGTAACTCACCGAACTTTCGTAGGAAATTACCCACTTTGATTTTAGTGGCTTACCAACTTTTGTACAATCAAGTTATCAAATAATTATAGATTACCAATTTTTATTTGACTAACTTATCAATTTATTTTTAGCTATTTTCACATTATTTTTATGACAAGTTTCCATCTTTTACTTTCACATTATCAACATAAAAATTGGTAACTTTAAATAGTGTACATACTAAGCAAATAAGCCTTTTCATCATAAATAAAAGTGGCAAATTATTGAAAATTTTGTAATTTGGAAATGCTACATAGATAGTTGGTAAACTATGTAATTAAGAATCAATGACAATTGTCACTCAAATCAATGTTATAATTAGGATAAAATTCAAGATATGATAAAATTTATCTAATGATGCATTTCATGCCTATTTAAGATAGGACAAAGTCGAATGTAAGAGGAATATAAGCCAAATAAAATTATTTCATGAAGGATGTTGGATAAAGGTAAATAGAATTTCTAATATCCCTAATAGCAAAATTATATTTCTCGAATGACGAACTTCTTAAATTCACATAATTAACATTATATTCCAATATAAATAATGTTTGAATTCTAATATAAGAAATTCAAAATAATGAAAAATAAATTTTAGTTTTTAATTTAATCTTTTTTTATTTATACATTTGAATTTAATTCTATCTTGTAATATAAATTCAATATTTATATTATATTTATTGTATATTTTAGCTATTTTAGTATTTTTATATTTATGAGTACTGTTTACTATTTAATAAAATTTTACTGGATAATGATGGAAGGGGAAGAAATAAATAAAAAAGAAAGTAATTCAAAAAAGGAAAATAAAAAAAATTAAAGTAGTGAGAGATTTTTACCATCTTACTTAGTGAAAATTTTGGTTCATGTATGCCGATATGTCATTTATACTAAATAATGTACATAATATAATATAATTATATTTGATCTTATCTTCGTAATTATCAAACAGTAGATTGAATATAATAAAATCTCTACATTTCATATTCTATTCTATCTAGTCCTATCATAGTAATAAATTCATACGACCAAACATAACCCAAGAGTTAGTTACTCTAAAGTAATGGATGAGAAGATGCAAAAATATGGTTAAATAAAGCCGACACTCTTTACCAATAATAAGATTTGATGATGTATGAATACAACTCCGGTAGGACATGCAAAGTGCAAACAAAGGTGTTGGCTCGAAATTGCGTATAGGACATTGTCACGACACACAATAAGCACATTATCTTTTTTTCTAGAAGAGGAGACACGGAAGGAAGGTACCTAACTAAGCAAGAAATTGAAAGACGAAGATGACGAAAGAAAACTGTATGGGCATAGGGAAAGATCAATCTCGAAACTGATCCAAAAGAATTATTCTTACAAAAAAGAAGAAGAGAAATAAGGTTACGAAGCTAGAAACAAAACTGACTTAACAAGGTCGACCAGATCCAGCAGCATTCCTTGACAATTTCTCAGCAGCATAATTATTGTTGACAGGGAGTGCAAGGAAAATGAAGAGCATGGTCAAGCTTCTTGGTAATGATATAGCCAACAGACATGCATGACCGGTGTCATCCCTGTCAATTAATAAAATTACGGACACTATTATTGTCATTGCTATTATTGTTGTTGTTTTCGTCATGGTTGTTGTTTTAACAAAAAAGGGTATTTTTGTTGAAAATTGCAGCAGTTTTTGACTTGCCGGTCCATGAGAAATACGAGAGTCAATTTCAATTACCATCACATGCAAAGACACCAGGTTTTGGACAAGGCTTGAGCTTGGTGACCAAACTTAGTATTTTTCTGGCATTGTTAGGCAGATACGCCGGTAATCACCGTAATCTGCGTGAAGTCTCCCTTCTCTTTGTCGTTATTAGGATGAAAAGTGACATAGTTATCTTCTTAAATTGGATTGGCCATCTCGCGCGAGTCGATGTCTCGACGAGGACGACGACTTCGATTTCTTTCGTATCTTATGCTCCTTGGCCCTGGTCATTTACTACAGGTAATGACCGATGCATATCGAAGATCTTTCGGAACATACAAATGCTCGATGGCGTGGCGTTTCACAAGTTCTTAGAAATTTCCTTTTTTTTGTCTTTTGTCCTCATCGTTTCTCGAGAATACGAGGAAAGCCCTAAGCAATTTTCATCGAAATGGCCTGCGTTTTCGTGCTTGACTCGGTCCATTGCAAGTCCCTAGTCAACCCTTGTAAGTGCTGTCCAAATTCCTCGGGTCTATCTCCTTCCTTGAAGAGGGAAAGATCTTGAAAAATAAAGTAGGAGCAAATTCATGGGGTTCATCATTCGCGTCCCTTTCCATTTTCAAATTCTAGTCCCCCCAGAGATCTATCTTTTCAAAGTTCCTCGAAGACCATAATTGGAACTAAGCATATGGTCCCTTTTTCTCTAAAATTGATGCAATCAACCTCCTTGATTGATTGATTGCCCCCCCTTTACGCGTCCATTGACAAATTTTGTACCTTTTTGCAAGACCAAACTGCTGGGTGGGACCTTGAAGAAACATTTGATATCAGTCCAAGAAGTCAAAAATCTATTGTACGGTGGCAACTTTAGTCCTAAAATTTTTTGACGGTTTGGACAGGGACTTTGATCCTCCAATTGCATCTGACCCGTGCCTTGGGTTCCTCCTTAATTTTGTTCCTTGACCGAGTCTTGATCGTGTTTTTTCACATATGAGATGTCTCAGACGTATTGCTCGGTAGCTTGGCATTCTTTCTATGCCGACAACCCATGTGCAAAAATAGTAGAGACGATGAGATGAGATGGTGAAACAAAATGGAGATCCATCCCCACGATTCTTGGCTATCCAAATTTGATTTCCCACGGCAGGACTCTTGCTCCGGAGGGGGCAATTTTGCCTGCTGCTGACTGCTTATGGCATCGAAAACTTTGATTTTCTGATGGGGGAAAGCACGACACATGATGCTTGGACGTGGGTTTGGAAAGTCAAATGCAGAGATTGTCCAGAATGTTTCGTGTAGCTATGTGCTCGCGAAGGTCCCTTTGTTGAGACAGAATCATCTCATCAAACGTCAAAGGACATCTTTTGCTTCATGTGGTGTCTGCCCGTGATTAGATTTGTGGCCTACTACTTATAGATAGTAGATAGTCCGTGATTCCACAACGGCTGAGAGATATGATTGAAACCCTTTTGTCTTCTAGCAGAATAATGTCATGGGTAGTCGCTGGATTTTTGCACAATGTTGAATGCGGCCCCCTAAATTATTTGTTATTCAATTTAATGTCTCGAACTTTTTTAATTTGAGTTCAACACGACCCTTCCCTTAAGTTGATTAACAAAAATTGTTGACGTCCAATCGAACAGGCTTGATGCTTTTACATCCTTACTGAAGGGGCCCTCTTACTTTGCTCTGGTGCCACCCCAATATGCTCTAGTGTCACTGTTGTGCAACCGTCTTCGACACCATCTTTATGCTATGGACCATCAAACTCCATTGCCTCATCATCTTTGCTACTATGGTCGACCACTTGGCCGTCAGCACCCCCACACACCGCCCGACATCTCTCTCTCTGGCGTTACATATATGATCTCACCTATCGCGTGGAGAAGAAATAGAGAAAAATATAAACCTTCCATTATAATTATTAATCCTGTCAATATGTTTGTGATGGTACATGCACTGTAAGTGACTTTCATTGGAAGAGGGCATAAAGAGAATCTCCCCTTAATTTCTCTCATTACTTAGCCTTTAAAATCACACGCATTTTGCACGAGACGAGTTGGGTGGAGTTCCAAAGGTAAAACGGTAGGAGTTGGGCGGGCCTGAAGGGCCCTAAGTGGGAGGGCCCGAGCCCAAACAGGTAAATGCTTGTACAAGCCCGCACCGGTCGCTTCCCCAGCCCGGTGGGCCTCGACCGGCCCATCAGGCCAAGAGGCCTTGATCGGGGTCCGACGACGACGTCGCTCCGGGCCTTTTCCCTCTGCGCTCGCTCCTCTTCAAGCTTGTGAGGTGAGGCGTAATTGGAAAAACCCTAAACCCTAGTATCCATGCTTGGTGCCTCTTCGAAAATTCGTCGGAATCATCATCGTCTTGTTCATCTCCGAGCATCGAACTACTCGTGAATCTCAGGTACTCGGTGCAATCTTCTTTTGAATTTCCGATTAATTAGTAAAACGAAGATTGTCGGAGTAGCTTTTCAGCTTGAATTGCGATTGCTCTGGTTTGTGTATTGTCGAGCTGGGTGTCCTGATGCATGTTGTTCGTCATTGTTCGATCATGGGGTGGTGTTGTCCATGTAAAGTTCGAATCTTTTTTATTTATTATTTTTATTTTATGGTGACGAGTCTGATTGAATCCATTCTTGTAGAATCGTGACGACAAAGAGGCAGTTGTCTGGGAGAAATTCTGTTTTTATTTTTATTAAAGGGGGACAAGAGGAAGCTTGTGCGAGAGTCGTTTTTTCTTTTTTCTTTCCTCGGGGTTTATGTTGGAGATGGAAGACAATGACTCTGATGCTCCAGAGGAGCTCACGGTCGAGCAGGTTTGAACTTGTTTTCGGTGACTATTTCTTTCGGTCAATTTGGGGCTGGATTGCGAATAGCGATGTGTGACGTTTCATTCTGCTATTTCCAGGGCTTCCATCAGGATGAGGAGATAAGGAAGATCCAGAAAGACAATAAGGCCAGGTATGTGTGTTTGAGAAGTTCTGGCACCAGGATTAAAGATATGACGTATTGGTTTTATCTATTTTGAATATATGATGGGTTTATATTTTTTGAAATGCCTTCATTTACATTGCTGATCACATTAGATATGAAAAGTGTTTTGGTTCACATGACTGTGCAATGGCTCTATGCTTCGAAGAAATGGTAACTTGAAATGCTTGAATGTGTTGTGAACTGGTTTCCTCTTGGAAATTCCTCTATGTCTTCCAGTCACTGAAAGGAGAGGGGCAATTTGGATTTTTCATCTCGTGAGTCGTGATTACTTTTGTGAAAACTACCGACTGAAGTGGAAGATATCATTTTATCTGAGGACATGACGAAGTAAAAAGAAAAGAAAAGGAAAGAAAAGAAAAGAAAAAAGAAATGATGCCTTAGTTACTTGTCTGGAATTAGTAGGATCCACATGGTGGGTTTTGGTTTGATTTGAGTAATTGTGCCTTTATACTAGGTTTATTTCTGTTCTCCTCTGGATGTTTTGTCTCACTGCATCATCTATGATGGACTTCTTCCATGCAGAGTTACTCGTGAAGGAAAAGAACGCCGAAAACTATGGGCTCAGAGGAAGACACCACGACCTTCGAAAAAGCCTAAAGGTGGCCAAGAAATTGCAGAAAACAAAACTGAGGAGGATGGCAATGAGTCTCCTGGAAGGAGGGGAATGCTCCCAAATGAAATTGTTAACCTGCTTGCAGCGCGTGAGAAGTATGATATCTTTATGTTTTCTAAATTTTAACTGTAAGTTCTCTGGATGTTGTGTATGACCTATTAGAATATTATTCATCTGCAGGCAAGTTTTCTTGTCAGACTCGGAGGATGAAAGGGCTGAAATCAAGCCAATTTCACGAAAGAAGAAAGTTAAAGGATCAGGGTAAACGCTTCATCTATCAGGGGAAGAACTTTCTTTCTGCATTGCAATGCCTCTCAAGTTGCTGTATAAAATTTGTTGAATTCTGTGATACAGGTCGGGACCTATTATTTTAAAGGAGATACCACCTCCTCCATGCTTACAGAGCTCCCTGGAGTTCTTGAAGAAAAGGAAGATGCAGGTTTCAAGGTCATCCTCCGTTTTGAACAACCCAAACCAAGCCTTACGATATCTTTCTAATTCTGGCGTGTTGAGCAAGAAATGAGATGCTCTCCAATTTTTTTTTTTTAAATTTTTGGTTGGGATAGAACCAGGGAGAACTCGTTGCAATGATAAATTCTTGGAAGTTGTCCTCAGTATACGAATTCTCTTGATGAGGGCGTAGCAAAGAGATTTTCATTGGATATGCTGTGTCATAGTCATTCCTGACCGTCCTTGTTCCTCTCTTTTCAAATTCTTAAATGTCGTCATTGTTGTTTAACAACCTCGTCAAGCCGTCCTTGTTCCTTTCTTTTCAAATTTTCAAATGTTGTAGTTGTTCAATAACCTTATCAAGGCATAATACCGGCGTTTTTAGCATTTGACAGTAGTATTCCGTTGCTAGTTATATAGTTTACACTATTTTCAAATGAATTATTAGAATATTAGAATAGCAACTGATGTGTAACAAAGAGGATTGCTAATGTTTGGGTGGTTTTGGCTTGTGATAGAACGATGAACTGTAGCGAATCAAAGTGATGCGAGTATTGTTAAGCATGGTGTGCATGGTGATGGCATTGGAAGGTGAGGAAGTAGCCGGAGGTGGCCACTGTTGTGGTGGTAATGCTAGCAGTGGAGGTATCCCAAAAGTGCCGTCTGTGCAGACGATGGTGATGCTGTGGCGTTGGTGCTATGGAGTGAGATTATGGTGTTGGTGATACTGATTTTTCCTTGGGCACATAGTTTATTCTTAACTATTCGACATTCAATGGACGGCAGCCCCGAGTAGGGGTGTCAAAAAACTTGGCTCGACCCAACTAAGACATGTTCCGAACATGAAACAAATATGATACATATTTTGAATCTTAATAATGTTCGGGTCACAATTATAAAATAAGTAAACAACTATATTTTGGGTCGGGTCAGGCCCAGAACATTATTTAGCCCATAAACAAATAAACAAATTATCACCCAAACCCTTCTCTCGAACGCGAAGAGAGCAAAGAGAAAGGGACTAAGGGTCGGAAAAAGAGAGGGCGAGTGAGAGCGAGAGTAGAGAGTGAGAGAGAAGCCTTGTAGCCACCGCGCCTCAAACGCGGCCAACGAACCGCTGACATGTTTTCTCCACCTTCGCCAAAGCTCTTGGATCCGAGAGAGAAAAAACCAACAAAAGAGAGAACGGGGAGAAGAACAGTAGAGAAACTGAGAGTTGAAAGGCAAAGAACCAGAGATTGAGAGAGCCAACCCGATGAACCGCTGATGTTTTTCTCCACCTTTGCCAAAGCTCTTGGATCCAAGGGAGAAAAAACCAACAAAAGAGAGAACGGGGGAAGAACAGTAGAGAGACTGAGAGTTGAAAGGCAGAGAACTAGAGATCAAGAGAGCCAGCCCGACCCGATCCATTTGTATTATAGTAAGAGCCTCTGTATGTCTTATAAATACTTTTCATATGTATTGGTTTGGACACGTGATGAAATGAGGTAGGGTAATGCTTGCAATTGCTCATGCTCCAATTACTCTTTCTTTACATACTAATTCAGATGCATGAATAAACCAATATTGTAAGGGTACGTTGACTCTACTACAGACATGTACGTGTTGTCCCACATATGAAAATGAAGAAGCACTAAGGTTGTAATGTACTTGGTACTGTAGTTGGCTCTGTGAACCATTCGAGAGAATGAAACTAGTGCATACAAACGATCGATGAAGATGATGCACGTGAGACCAAAGCCAAAGCAACAAACAGTCTTGACCTGTTGGCCTGAAACTCGACCCGACCCATTTTCCATTCTTCATGTTTCATGCCTTTCGAGTCGGGTTGGATTGGGTAGGGCCAAAACACGCGAGCCTTCTTGTTCGGGTCGGGTCGAGTAACATAAAAACTTGACCCAACCCATTGACACCCCTAGCCTTGAGGATATGAGAGAGAGAAATTTGCTCTTCATGTATAATTCAGTCAGTGGGGCAGCCTAAGGCAAGCTACTAAAATTTTTGGGATATGTTCAAATTCTAAAACTTATCGCGAAAGTGCAATTAAATCCTAAAAGTTAAATTGATACAATCAAGTCCTAAAATTAACACCGCCAAATTTACTAAAGGAAAAAGTCGATGTGGTATTTTTAAATTATTTTTTAATGCCATATTAGCATTTTAAATTATTATTTTATTCAATCTTATTTTAATTAGATTAAAAAACTGGAAAAGAAAACTTAAAACTTTATTAAAAAACAATAATTGGAAAAAAAAAATAGAGGGAGAAGGGTAGGGGCTTCAACTGTCGTCACTGCCTATCATCGGAAAAGCCGGCATTGATGACCCTGGGGCGAGAGTGGCCGACTCTCACTTGGGCCTAGATGAGGGCCGACGACCCTTGCAACGAGCGCAAGGGCACCCAGATTTGGGCACGCTGGCCCTCACGGGAGGCTGGCGACCATTGCCCGCCCCCCTCCCCCCACGAGTGAGGCCTCACACTTGCCTAGGGCTAGCGACACCTCGCCCGAGGGGGGGGAATGGTCGTCGTCCCCTTGTGAGGGCCTGCGTGCCCATGTCTGGGCACCCTCGCGCTCACCATGAGGATCACTGACCCGCGGGCGAGGACTCCCCTAGGCGATCGTCGCCACCCCCCCCAAACGAGGGCCAACCCTAACCCTTCTGATGTGGGACAGCAGTGACTGAAGAACCAAAAGCGCCCCACCATTCTTCCTTTTTTTCCAGTTTTATTTTTTAATAAAATTTAATTAAAATATCATGTTAGCATTTTCCGTTAATCAAATTGACAATGTTAATTTTAGGACTCAATTGCACATATTTGATAAGTCTTAAGGCTTAATTGCATTTTTTGTAAATTTTAGAACTCAATTGCACTTTCACGATAAATTTTAGGATTTGCAGAGAACATATCCCAAATTTTTTTTTGGAGCTACATATGCCTTGATCATCTCCAAAGAAAATGTCTGCCAAGCATACAGCCATCGCACGCAGAGCATTTCATTTGGTATCATCTTTGTCGAGGAAACTCAATAAAAAGCCGCTCACAATCCTACGAACTATGGGATTTGGAATACACCGGCAGAGCCGACCGTCAACATAGGCTAAAATTCCTGACACCACAAAATTGCCTATGCCCCATCTCCAAGTGACCCCCGCCTTCGGCTGTTCCTTGGCGTCTTTGGCGGGAAGATTCTCTTCATGATCACGCTGTTTCAATGTTTTCAGCTTGATGTTGGCTGTATGTCTCCTGGCTTGGTTTTTCAGCATGCGGATTGCAAAGCTCACCAACAGGTGCTCGCACAATGTCATTACCGTCGGTCCAATTTTCCATTGCTGCAGACAAATACTAAAGTGATCACCAAGGTCTAAGCAGTAGGTCAACGTTATTTCATCTTATATCCGACAGATATAATTACAATATGGAAACTCCAGCACTTTAAGCAAAGCCAACTCATTGCGCAGTTATTTGGGCCTTCTTTTGCCCCAATAGAGCAATTGCTTCTCAAATTTGCAGAAGAACATACATTTGGCCTGCAAAGTAGTCTAGTGATTCTACAGACTTGATGCCATGCTAAAGGTGGAGACTTGTTATTGGAACCATGCCAAAGGAGGAGACTAAATAATCAGAAATGTACTGGCAACTGGTTTTCCTAAGTTGCAGATGTCTTAAGGGTGCCGTGTAAATTGGGTAGGCATTGCAAAGCGAGTGTCCTTGCAATTCAGGATAGGTGATTGGCTGATTCTTTGGAAATTATATTCTCTCTAGCTTTTTCTGGAGATGTCTAAAATGCAGAACTCTCATAAAGATTATATAGAAATCAATGCATGCCAACACTTACACTTTGTCCTCGGAGATGGCGTAAAGGGCGTGAAGTAGTGGTAGGATCTCCTTTTAACAGGGCCTTGCTTACAAGGAACCCTCTCACTCGGTCCATGATCTCCTCAATAAGTGAGCTGCTAGGAGGCAGGTTCTTAAGGAAAACCTGTCATTATGGACAAATACATAAACACGAATGCTAACTTAAAGCATCTACAACCAATAGTTGCATACATCTGCCATCAAAAATTAAGGAAATAGTCTCTGGGAATGCTGTCCTCAAGATAATGCAGCAGTATATATAGGCATCCTGTGCTATAAGTGGGAAAACCACTTTGGCCAACAAATTTTTGGTTGCCACTTGTCTGACATAGCCATTTGGTCCAAATATAACATAAGAGGGAAAAATGATTTCTACTTCTTATTCCTAATGATGGTGCACCACGTGAATAAACCTTTTGAGACTCTGAAAGCTTCTGTATGAAGGCGTTTTGGACTTATATTAGTCTTTCATATATAGAAAAGTCAAAGTTCAACAAACTAGGCAAATAATGTGCATGAATGAGCTTCTCTGAGAGAATGATATACTTGGCATAACTACAAGGAAAGTTCCTGTTAAGGATGCAATAGAGAAATGCTTTTTGTGTTCGGAGTCCAATATATGTAACTGATTGGAAAGATGAAATTCTGGAACTTTTATTTTCCATGTACCTGATTGTCGATAACTCTCACTCTTAGATATTCCTGTTTATAGATAGTATCCAACATAGCTTGCAGGTACCCCTCTATATATAACTGCAAAATTGACATAACCACTGCCAGTCACTTTGCAATAGTAAACAATACATGAGGAGCATTCCGACAGAATGGAAAAAAAGTCAATGGAAAAGCAGTCCAGGAAGTTTCCGTCTTCTATTTTATCCTATATTGATTCTGTCAATTTCTAACAAACTACACATTTGAGCAAAACTCTTAATGTTCGTAAGAGAATTTCCTCTAACTATGATAGATCTTTCCATAATACAGCTACAGCCGACATCTTACAGATGCAGGAAAGATAGTTTGCCTGTTAGGCAGATATAGATGACTCTACAAGCTGATAGTTGGCACAGCATACTATATCCTTCTCTACTTTGGTTTTTCTTAAAGGCATTAGCTATATCTGCTAGAAGAAATTTCATACATGGATTAACACCCCCTTAATACCTGTCCTGGAATCATCTTCTACTAATACACCCTCCCTCCTTCCCCCTCCCCCGAAACCAAAAATGAAAAGAGAAATAAAGGAGAGTGGAGAGGAAACTTGGGGGGGTGGCTGGGGAGAAGGTTCATGAATGAATGACTAAAATAGTACCTCATCCACTCCGGGACTTTGATCAAGCTTTATTGTTCTATCTGGGCCACCTTCCAACAAAGCACTGCCCAAAACAGACGGCTCCATAGCCAGATTCAGTATTCCTTGATGAAAACCCTTCATCTGAAATGCAAAAAATTAGATGTCATGTCATCATAATGTCCTGACAAAGATGATAACTCATATCTCAGGAGATACGCTGCACAGCAATAAAACAAAAGTTGGTATGATGCTTCACATTATAGTACCATTCCATCAAATCCACTTGTTTCTGCTCCCCTAAGAATAGAATCTGATATTTCAGTGACCGCGGCAAATAGCACATTTGATCCAGCTGTTCTCAGCTGCAAAAAGCATCACGTGTTTAAAAATCTGGTGAGTACAGAAGAAATTACACCTTCAATTTTTAAAAAGTATAAATGCTTACAGTCTTTCCTAAGTCACCAAAGTAACGCCTTGTCCCAGAGAATCCTTTCCCACCAATGCTTTTACTAATCAATTTGAAGGTATCTGTGCAGAAGGTTTCCTAGAAACGATAAGACAATGGGGAACCTTTGGCTCCTAAAGGAGATAAATACAGCTAACATATGAGCACTATGTGGTCAATTCAGCTGAAGAAGTTCAACATGTCATTTAAATGTGCAAATTACACAGCAACGGAGGAAGTAAACCATTGTGGTTCACCAAAGAGTTAGAGACATATAACACAATTGATCTGCCTAATGCAAACTAATCAATTTGTTAATCTTTATTTGCAACCACAGTATATGAGCATTGCTGCAATTTTGGTAATGGTGCAAAATGTATACCAGATTAAGGAAACTGAATCAATTCAAACACTTCACAACACAGCTTCAAAAATTGAATTTTTGAGAAGAAATTGTCCTCTTCACTTCATCTGGTGGAAGCAATTTGAATGGGAAGATCCAAGGAAAACCAGGCTGGCAAGCTCATCTAGAATTCTAAGCATGCACAACAATGCCATTTGCAGCATTTAATCCAAAGCCCAGGCGTTTAGCAATTGCTTGATGATGGGCCAGGAAGGATAACCTAATTACCAAAAGCCAATCGCAGTAACAGTGGGCTAATCCAAGGCCCCAGGCCATATGGGGTACAGGCTAATGAGAAAACCCAGATGGCAGAGTTAAGTGTTACCCTTTATGGCAAGCCAAGATGGTCCATCAATCACTTTCTATATGACTGGGAAAGAGATAACAATACAAGCTTAACAAGACAAGCTGAAGCAAACATATGTCAATCAACAACCATGACAAAGCTGCTCCTGTTCCCACGAATGAGGACACATTGATCTTTTATGCAATTGTTTTTCTTTCTAGTATTATACAGTACTTAAAATTTCATATAACTTGGGTCTTAGAACTTTTACCTATGTCACTTTAGGCCGTTTACCCCTTTTGGACTGATCCCCTACCAGAAAATTATAACCTCTTAAAGAAGGCTTATAATATTCTTCATCAGTACTACATCAGAATGTCTAATAGCATATGCAGATAAAGAATGACAGATGGAATGAAAGTAAAAATGAAGTACCTGATGTGACGCCTGGAAGCTTCATCAAACCGTGAGATGGATCAAAGAAGACGTCAAGGGATGATGAAGCCAAATCATCAAAAATTGATGCAAAACCTGGAGGAAGTAGTGGGCTTCCTTTTGCTATGTAGATAGCCCTCATGGCATACCTGCACAATCTTCTTTAAGGTACAACTTGGGAAACTTTTAAGAATAAATGTAAGGGGCGTGATGGGGCTCACCATGAATAATGCTGTGCACATCTAATGCACAATTCGCGTACGGTAATTAAGGCATGAGTAACAGAGACACCATTAAGCTCCACAACCACATTTTTCATGGGAGGAACCTACATTGTACATAATGGATAAAAGTTTAGAATATATAACCCACTGTAACACTTGACATGTGTTGAGTAAAAGAAAAACTATAGGAAGAAAAGTTCTCACACCTTTATCACACTGTGTATGAGAGATCTTAAAGTCTCCTGACCGGAACCATAACTTGAATATGAATCTCCAGGAAGAACGTTGGCAGTAATCTATGGATGCACAAAGGAGGCAGCTACCATTATAAGCAGATGCGGATGCTTTAAAGCTAGATTATCTAATTTAAAAACAAGACCGATACCTTTATGGGGTGGATTTCAAAATGATCAAAGTAGTACTGTTGAGAAGCACTTTTTGATTCATTAAGAGAGGATCTCCAAAAAGGGGCAATTCTCATTAGTGTCTCCTCATCAATGTTCAAATCAATTGGCTGTATACAAACATGGTGACGTCAGAATGCTGTATAGTCGCTACTCTAAGCCAATCAAAATACTTCAGGAAGTAATTATATAAATGATTTTGAATTATTCAAATACTGTTGTAATTTAGACAACATAAAGGTAAAATATTCTCTGAGAGGAAAGTAATGTAGCTGTGAGAGTTATTACCTGTAGCACAATGGATGAATATCTGACTTGTTTAACATTTGAAGTGGAGGAGCTCAGGACGAGGACAACTTTTAGCATGCAGTCAGCTGTGTGATCATACTCTGTGTGATGTCTCCTAAGAATTGCTGCAAAGGGTGTTCCTGACCACTTTGGTTCCATATCTACTGACTGCATTGACAAGGAAAGAAATTGGCTGATGGTGTATACAGCCTGGTGGATATTATCATACCAAGGGAGAAAACACTGATGAGAATGTTCAATTACCTGAACAGTAGTCTGGATATACCTATGAAGATCAGTAAACACAGCATCCATGCTAATTTTCGTGAGTCTTGCATTAAGAACAGGTGTACAAACAGATGTTCCACTCTCATCTCCATCCTTCAAATATACAAAACAACAAAAAACCATACTGAGATACGGTAAATCATTTCTGAAGGAAAAAGCAGTTACAGCCACAGCTCTAACAGCTCAGTCAAAATAAGTCGTAACCACGCTTTAAGTGCATTATGGAACCTTTTAAATATATTTAGGGGTCAATAATATTACTGATCTAATTTTGGACACCCTCAAGAAGAACACTGAATAGATGGTTTGTCAATTAATCTTTACTGTGGTTACTTCGTGATTGTCCATCCCATTTGCATGAGCATGCTCATAAAGAAGTTATTTAAAGTGAAGAGAACCATAGTCCTGTTTGGTCACCTCAAATCAGAAACTACCAATACCATGAGGAAGACCAGACCAATCACATTGTAAAACAATCTTTTCAGGTTGATCTAGAACCAAGTGGGATATTTGTGTTTCTGATAGTCTAATAGGAGTTCTTTTCTTGTCACAAATTTTGCAAGAAGTCAATACTAGTATTCACTGATTACTTCGCAAACAATTTGTTGTTTCGAGAAACACTACCAAATATGCTTAGTGGTGAGATCATTAAGTAGAAAAGCATTCAAAAGAACAGTTATTGCAACTTAAGATTCTCCAATTTGAGTAATAATCAGTAAATGCTAATAAACTGTAACATGGCATTCGTGACTGTTCCATAGCGATTCCTCCTAGACCACAAGTATCTTAGCAAAAGAAAGGTCAATAACTTTTTTCCTAACTATTGATTTGTAGCAAGTCAACAGAGTTCCTCTAAGAACAAAAAGAGTCGTAACTTATTCCTAAAAGGTTAATAGGTCAATAACCAGCATGAGCTTCAGAATGCTCACCGGCTCACAGTACTGCTGGACCTTAAAGATAAACATTACCTTTGATAAAGGTTAAAGAGTCTTAAGACCACAACCTATCATAAAATAGCATGCGCTCTAGAACATGACAACATGAAGAAAACCATAGAACAGTGAGAAGTAATCACCCGTCTTGATCTAGTTATTTAGGTCAACCATATACCTCTAGTGCTTGGTGTATATGAGTAATCAAAGGGTCCGTATGAGAATCCCACATGACCTGCTTTAAATATAACCTCCTAATCTTACAATGTTTGAAGAGAGATACAAATCTGACATCTTATCACATTGCACAGGGACTGTACCTATGACCTTAAGGCCTTAACATCGCACCAAATTCAACCCCTTCAAATGTTATTTCCTAAGAGAATAAAAATAATATCATAAAGGAAATGCTCATTCATAGATCAAAGCAATCCACTTATTTGACAGCCTGTAGAGAATGGGTCATTAATAGTACATTCATAAAAGTATATTTTACCCTGTTTTGTTATTCTGTAAAGAGAGAAACAAATCCTTTTCATTTTATATAAAAAATTTACTACACTAGCAATGACTTCCTAATCCCAATTCAGAGTTTACCTAAGGGATATCAGGCAAAAGGGCCTAAGGAATCATAAATAAAACCCATTACTTTGAGATGACCTGGTCAATCAATTTGTATAGAGAATTAAATCTCAGACCTTAGTTTCAAGCACATGGATCGTGAAACAAGGAACTCTCAATCGAATCTTCTCATGTGAATAGAATCGCAAATATCCCTTCTGACTGTTTGATGCTTCACAAACACGTAGAACTCTGGTAGAACCATCTGCATATACTTCATATCCAATCTTGACCATGTCCTTGTATCCACCATATTTACTTTTATCATCTTGTGATTGCTTGTCTTTAAGTAAACGAGATGACAGCCTTTCATATGTCTGGACCTTGATGAAAGGCTTCCACTCCCGAACTTTATCCAAGTTAATTTCACGTATTAGATGCATACCTACAGAACAAATGAAAAAGTCATTCATGCTACTCAAACTTATTGGATGAATTTCCAGTTTCACAACTTGAGAGAGTCAAATCAATGGACATTATTTAGTCTAATACTGCATTGGATTCACGATGACTTGTCACAAGTTAAGCATATCCCATTCATCATGCATATCTTTGCATCGATGCAGTCTCCATCATGTCTATTATGCAACACACAAGCTATTCACTCTTAAATCAAAATAAAAGCTACTCACTTGCCCCTAATATTTATGCACTAAAAGGTAAGCAGACCCCAGCAATTGGGACAAGGCTCGGTTGTCATCATCCATCATCATTGTTGAAAGAGGTTCTGAAGAACTAAATTCACATCGCATACAGGTGAGCCACTGTATATTTAGCTTCGCACAATTTAGATGTGACAACCATAAGAACCTGGGCTCCTCACATATTTATGGAGTTTAACTGGGCCTTATGTACATGTAGTATTCACACAATAGCTCAAGCATTTGGGTTGGACATCCTAACATGGTATAAAAATACGTGCAAAATAAAATATTAAATGGTGCACCAAGAATTAAGAAATGACTTATATACCACGTTAGAATGTCCAACCCAAAAGCTTAAGCTATTAGGTGGAGGAACACTATATGTACATAAGGCCTAGTTAAACTCCATAAACACACAATGTGTCAATATAATCCAACAATATGTATAACTAACAGCCTCAAAATGCATCACACTTCCAAGGTCCTCAACAGCTCTGTGTTTGTAGAACAGTTTCAATGGCCTCTTGTGGCAACACACATATTCAAAGTTGCCAATGACTATTCTTTTATGTTCTTTTCTTTGTCCACACAATACATATCAGGTACCACCAACTCTTTCTGCACAGAGTAGATTTAGAAATTCTCTGGTGGGGAAAAATTCCATAGTTTAACTATAATAATTCCAGTTTATTCGCTCTAATGGTGTATATGATAATATTTTGCTAAGTAAACCGACAGATGTCTATGACCAAGTTGATTTTGCTTGCAAGTAGGCACTATAAGGCACTAATTATAGATCTGTCTCTAAAATTCTCATGGCAGATGGGGAAAAATGCAAAAAATTGTTGGGCAATAGCTAGAGCTAGTATTAACTAGAGCATTTTAAGGGGCACAACATGAGCAAGTATTTTCTCATGCCCGGCATCAGCAAGTTCCTGTTTCTTTAATTATCAGCACTGATCTTAGCTACTGTACATCAAATATCATGCATGCAGCATGAGCTGTTCTCATGTGAGGACAAATAATTAAAATCTCCACCATCTTCTGAAGCTTGTTTCTTCTCCACCATTCTGATTGCAGGATATTTTTGAAATACCAAGAAAGAAAAGAAAGTAGTTACCATTTATCTGCACAATGAGTCTACGTGGAAGAGTCAAATCATCCCAGACATAATCAATGCTGTGTTCAGGTTGAAGAACCTCAGGCTCTGAGGTTTCCTGCAAAAGTTCCAAATCTTTGAAAATAATTTCAAATACATTACATTTTCTGTGGTAAAAATGTAGCCTGTGACCAAGAAATAGTTTAAGTTGATTGCCCAACCTTCTGATAGTAAGTGAGCAAAGAATCACGCAAATGATTTTCAATCCTGTAAGGAATTCTGGCATTTGGAGGTCTACAAAACTGCAAAACTAATGAAGAACTTTCTTCTATCACACGAACATTAGCGTACTGTGGAGTGTTGTTTGTTGCAGGCACTTGATTTGCTTGTCTTCTAAACTTCAGAAAAAAGCACCCAAGAGAAGCTACACAAATAGGTCCTGACCACCCAAATTCAGGGTCATTCAAATGGAACTGGACATAGGTCATAGAATCATCATTAATATTGCGGTGCTTTCTAATGAAGTTTTCGAACAAAGTGAATTCACTCCTTTCACTGACTCCACTACGTAACTGCAACATTGCTCTTTCCTTGCTCTTAACAGTAATCATGCCTGCCATGTCATCCTTTATGCAAAAGGGTGTTAATGCAAGTTAGATAATCAGATAACCATGTGCACAGAAAGTGGTCTAAAGTTCTGAAACAAACCTCCAAATAGCATTGGCGTGCAATGATGTTTTCCTGAGAATCATTCACTACTACAAACCGTGGGACAAGTGTTATCAATCGCGCAGGAACATCCACTTCACCCAAAGTTGGCTGCACAAGCACCCCTAACTTTGCGAAATATTTAACCTTGTTCCCTTCCTCGATTTCCAACCTTACTTCTGAAAGGCCTGATAAAGCATCTAAATCCAACAGTGTCTCATGCGAATCAAGTTCCAACAATGTTACCCTGACCTTGCTAGACCTAACAACAGCATCAATTCAGGTACATGTGATGGTGACAGAAAAATGAAAGATCTATTTAATAGCCCATCTTACTTGGAATACCACGATGCGCTCGTCTTTGGAGGCAAAATTAGTCCGCTGTCAGGAGAAATTTTGAAACTAACCTTCCTTGCCTCTTCCCTGGAAGAGATTTGTGACACTCAAACTCAATGTAGGAGATAAGAAAGATGTGCTCATTAGCTGTCTGAGCTACAGTAATTACCTACTAAGAGGTTTCTGTTTAAGTCCACAAATGTAAAGGTAAAAGTCTGTCTCATTCTTCAGGGAATATGGTGTGAAAATAACAGCCTGCAAGAGTGCACTATTGTTAGTTTCATAGGATCCTGTTGGAAAAACTAACTGTTAAGCATGGTAGATTAGTGGTACCAAAACCAGAAAATTGAATATCTATGGCAAGCAGCTCAAAAAGCAGAAGGTTGAATATCTATTTGCGAACCTCTAACATTCCCCTCTGTCCACGAGACAATCTCATAGATGCAAAGTACTTTCCACCATCAAAATCCAAATCAATATCTAAGAACCTGCTGTGTTTTTTTTGCTTAAGTAATTTCTTCACCCAGTCGCTGCTTTTCAGTGGTTTGCAACATGAACCAAATGCAGTCAGAGTTATGTTGAAATATACTTCGGAAGGATCAGCATAAAAATTGACTGTGGAACCGCATTTTAAGATTGCCTGATTCCCGATGTGGCGTCCAACATGTTCACCTGGATCAGAATTGAACTCAAATTTAGTAGGTCAGATAATTCCATCTGCACAAAAATTGTTTTCTGCCTTTACCTGTATTGGTCAAAAACACATCTACATCTGACTGCAGTAAGTTGTAAACTTGGACTGTTGGGAGAAGGACAATGTCTCTTTGCATTTGTAAAGTAAGATGTGAGCTTCCGGAGGTCCTGTCCTTTAACACATCCGGCTGTTGGACAGGTACACTTCTTCTATAGCTTTGAATAAGAAAATGCAGCTTCATGATATTTGAGTCATTCAATTTGACTATACAACATGCTGTGCTAATTGAATACTTTACTGAACCACTGGAGAAGACCCTACGCATTCTAAAACTCAATTTATCAAAAACTCCAGAGAGAAGTTTAGCTTTGCCACCCTTAATATTATCTGACCATGCCACTGATGGTGACCCTTCAGGATTCAAAAGACCTTCAATTTCTGGTCTGAAAGAAAATAAGAAGTTTCCTGCAAATTAAAACAAACAAATGAAAAAAAATTCATAAAATTTACAAAATACTTGAGAGAGAGAGAGAGAGAGAGAGAGAGATGTCTAGCTCCAACATGTATAATTCTAATTATGATACTAGGTGATTAAAAAATAATAGACATAGAACACTCCAGTGGTTTAAGGATAAGAGTTTTCAACACAGAAAGGGAAAGGGTTACAATATAAAGGTGGTGATAGAAAATATACTAAGGCCCATACACAATGCCAACACTTAGCCAAATGCTGGATGATCACCTTATTAAAAATCATATCATCAAATAAAAACCTCTAGTAGTCTACCATAAAATGACTACATGTCGAAATTCTATACATAGAGATATAAAAACAATCTAAAGAATCAATCCCAGATCATGAATATTCTTAGTGAAACTACATGATAACTTCCTTGCTCCTAATCCTATACTGCAGATTTAAGAGTAAGAAAGTGTTTCGGGCTTGGAGATGTGCTTCTGAAATACAGTCAGAGGCTTGTCGTCACGTATCCCTCTCAGCTTTATAGTTTCACAGTAAAAGAAAGAAAGAAAAGAAGAGGCATATTGTCCTCATATTGTCGACCAGCTCATATAAGATTCCAGGAAAATCACCACCTTCAAAGAGTCCAGCTTACTGCAACTGCAGTTAGGAAACGTCTAGCAAGACCATCAATAAGAATCTACATACAGTTGTATGCAATTCTCATACTTTTTGCAAATCCTAAAACATATTAGGGTTTGGGTGTTATGGCTTTTGGCCTAGTCAGGAATTATGGTTTTTTGGGGGTTTTCTAAATGAAGATCTATTTGGTCATTTATGAAATGTATTTTGTCCTAAGATGCTAGACAGTAGTTTTAGAAATAGAGGCTGCAAAATGGAATAGGTGTAAAGGGTCAGTGGGGTTTATGGTACTTTCCACTAGAGTAAATGATGAGGGCTAAATATCATATATCTAAAGAAATTTGGCATGGTTCCAACCGAAAATAAGATAAGAAACTCAATTTAGGTTGTTTAGACATGTGAAGAAACAAATGATCCATCATAGAGGACAAGGTGGGGTCTTTGACAAATATATGAATCAAAAAGAAGAAAGGATTGATCACAGGGAACAAGGATTGAGAGGATCTATACATGTGTGGTAATAGGATTTAATTTGTTGTCTACGCAAACAGCTGAGGCTACATTCTGCCCACTGAAAGATTCACACAAGTCCTCAAAGCTAAATATTTGATATCAAGCATATGACTTTTTGTGATGCTAAAAACATAGCAATCAAAACAACATAGTGAAGGATCCACTTAGTAAATAACATAGTTTTAAACAACTCATTGATACAGATGAGGCAATTAATGTACTAAATAGAATGGAGAAGGATTGGAATGAGAGAAACAGGTGGAAAATCAAATGCCTTCTGACCCATTCGGTTCATGAAAATGTTCAGTTTTGATTTTTAAACTGAAAAGGAAAACAGAATTGAAACAGTTTTCCATTTGCATCTTTCAATTTTCTTGAAATGTGTTTGGTATGTGAAAATGAGAATTCTCGTTCGCAATGGAAATGGTAAACATGCTAGTTTGTGTTATTTTCACAAGATGTACATTTTCCTTAAACTTTATCGACTGCAGAATTTATATCTCCATGAAATTTCTATATCTACAGTAAAAAGTTGCTTAACTGGAAAACCTATTTCTTTGGCCAAAAACTACAAAACATACTCCATTTTCATACTTTTAACCCTCCACTAGGCTTTCAAAATGGTTCATCATCATAAAGAGAAAAGGGGAAGGGGGTGGCTTCACTTGCTGCATCATTAACAAAGAATGAAAAGAATTTAAATCATCAAAACAAAAAGGAAAGGAGGATCAAACAAATTTACAAGCTTTTGGTTGCCTAGAAGCTCCATTGAAGGAAAAACCATCCTCGATTGAGGTTATGTAAAGCTCTGCCAGTTTCAATTGATGCTAAGGTTGCTTTATCCATCTTTACTTGAAGCTCAAGGTTTTTGAGCCTTCTCAAACAAAGAAGAAAGAATGTATTTGAAGATTCAGTAGCATGTCCTTGTTTTTGATAAAGAAGAAAAATTGAAAACTACTTATACTACTTTTCACACTTCATCTTCACAGTTTTAGACTTTTAGAGCAATTAAGTATTAAAATATTCCTTCATCTAGCAGCTTAACCTTTTTTCAACATTTGGCAATGGTCCTACAAAGTTATACATGGTATCAAAGCAAGAGGTCCTAAGTTCAAATCTTCTCAAACCCTTTATTCACATCCCTAATTACATATATCCACACTTCAGTCTTAGGCAAAATCTCAGTCGATACATGAGGGGGAGTGTTCGAATGTTTAGATATCAAACATTGCCTTCATCTATCAGTTTAAACTTTAAAAAATGTCAAGAATGATCCAACAAAATTATACAAAAGCCTTTGAAGGTTTTCAAACCATGTTTTTAAGTCAAAACTATTACCACGTCCACAACAAACACACTTTCTCTTTCTCAAATGAGAATGGAAATGGGAATTTAAAGAATCTTCTTTAAAAGAACATGACCTAAAGTAGAAAAACAATTAGGTTTAAATCAATTCAGAAATTAGAGTAAGCAAACCATACCCAAACTCAATGATGCTATCACTTTTTTAGATCCCCCAGACATCTTTATTGCATCAAACATTGCAGTGGAATCATCCATTGTCTCCCCCTTCTTCAGCAAAACCAATGCAGATCCATCATTCTCTTGTTCAAGCCGTTGAAATTGAAGCTCCATGGAGAAGTCAGTTTCATTTTGTATTCTTGTTAAAGGAGAAACCACAATTGATAAGCCATCCTACATGCAAACAGAAGATTGACTAGAACAAATTTACAGAGGCTTGACAATTTTTCAGAAGCAAAGTAAAAATGCATGAGGACTGCTCTGGTCATAACCTCAAATTTCCGGACAACATCAACTACGATATATGGTCCTGGGTAAGTCCTGGAATCTGTTCAAAGGTTAAAAAGAAGAATGATACAAAATGAGCTTTAGGCTGTCAACACTAGTCAGAAAGTACAATAACTTAACAAAATTATATATGCCAAAAAAATTTGTCATTTTAACCTTATCTATATGTTAATCTAAGCATATGCATAGATATACACATAGAGCAATTCACAGCAAAGAAACAAATGCTATTTCACCAGTAGGATTTATACATTTATCTTACAATTTTATTGCTCTATAGAAATTTAGATATGCAGAATTATCCTGGTGAGCTCCTGAAACCAACTTCAATACTCTAAAGTAAGACAACAAGGTCCCTACAAAAGTTGTCTTATTTCCATTTTCTCCTTCAAACAAGATATTTCTCGGTAAAGCTAAGACATTCACATTGCAATGAGCAACCATAAGAACACCTGGACCTCAGTTCTTTCATTTTCTTAGGAAAAAAATTGCACACTGCCCTCACAGGTCAACTTAACTAATTAGCGAAATAGAAATCAATAGGGCAAATTACATTAATCTCCAAACAGCAGAAATTACTTTACCTGCTCAACTTCATTTCATAATAAGTTCCATTAAACAAATCCAATTTAACAAGTACACCCTACCTCCATTTCAACATTAACAAATTGATATCACTTCTCTTTACCAATTTATTCCAATTTTATAAACCTTTTTGCCACTTAATTATATTTGTTAGTTCTCCTTCTTTTGCTGATATAAGCGCATCAAGAAGTAAATTATCTGAATTACTTTTTAGGTCTATACAGGTGAACAATGAGAATGATAAGTACTTTAAATGATTTGTAACATTCTTGGAGACATACAAATTTACATGTTGCCATCTGCAAGACTGCTTTCTTCAGATAATGTAAAACCACATTTTGCCCCTTTTTTATTCTAATTCGAGGGAGTATAACACAAGGAGAACATACCAAAGATGTTGAACTCTGGTTTTGAGATTAAACTATAATAACTTTGATGAGGGCCAGATAAGGCCTAAGGCTGTAGAGTCAAAGCCACAACCAGTAAAGCCTCAAGCACTCCATGGTTACCATCACAGTATACTGAATCTAATGAATTGTCGCCCACACTCTTCAGCAATATCATAAGCTAATTTGACTTGACCATGTTTCAAAGAGGTCTACTGTTTTTTTCAGAAAAGTCCACCATTGTCCTACAAGTCTGGTGAACTATAAAATAATTAGTTTGGCCATTCTGCTAATTCACATAAAAAAAAATTAATCACACTAAGATATAGTTGCAAATTATATAAACAATGCTCAAAGAAAGCTAGTTTGTATGTCTAATCCAAATATAGGAACTTGCAGTTGAATGAATTTTTTTTTTTTTTTTTAACTAGACCATACAGTCGTTGACCAGGTTCAACTGGTCCAAAACAGCATGGTTAAACCTGGTGAGGACCGGTTTTAGAAGAAGTTATGTTATTGCATGCCCATGGATTTGAACCAGCAAACTCCCAGTCCCTGGTTAAAGCTCCAGCCACAACACCACATTTGTACTAGCTAACCAATGCAGGAACAGCATAACTAATTCCTCTTGAACAAGAGATTTAATTATTCATGATGAATTTGTGAAACATAGACAATCAAAAGCCAGAATTTGCAAAAACAAGAGATTCAACTATATATGATGCTGTAAAAAAAGATGATATCAATAGCCAACCTTGTGGTGACACAATCCGTGTCCTCCATGCAATTGCTTGAGTTTCCAAGTATGAAAGATGTATGGAAGAAGTTGTATATGAACCTAAAACAAGTTGGACTGTAACAACAGCTGCACAATCTGGAGCTTGATCATCAAGGCATCTTCCAAGAGTATACAAAAAACAGTGTCAACTAACTGTCATATGCTTGTATGGACTTGTACGCATATATTTGCATGCTGTGGATGATTTTGATGGGCAACTACAGATAAGATAAATGCCATGGTAACTAACCAATCCCACACGTAATAATATTATTAGTCCACATCCAGTAAATTTCATCTGTTATTTTCTTCTGTCTCTGATTCATCTATGTTTAAGCCTTTTATTGTCAGCCACAAAGCTGCGAACTTTAACACCTACCACAGGCTAAAAGGAGCATAACAAGCTAGACCTCCTTTGGCAATCAAACATATCAACAAAACATCAAGGCTTAGAGTATTTTTCCCTAAAATAATCAATGTCTTGAGCTATCCAACCACTGATTGTGCTGATATTTCCAAGTTCTATCTTTTCAATGGGAAAAAAGAAAACTTCCCTGCTTTGAACTGTAAGATTACTAAGCCTCTAGGAATTTCATTCTCAAAAACATGGTGGCAGCTCTTTAGACACAAATATTTCTAGCTTGTCGTTTGGAATTGGGAAGCACCCCTTTGGTCCTCTTTTGATCATTCCTTTGGTGTTCTTAATATACTTACTCATTAAAAATAAAAGGGAGCCAGTTCAGTCAAACAACTCAGTAAAATCTTGCGACAACACTGGGTAAGTAAGTCTAGCAAAAATCTTAATATCTTTAGCATTCTTGTGTGATGAATCACCAAATTTATCTTCTTAAAAGGTTAGAAAAAACACAAAACCAACAAAGTGAGGCATGACTCTGTAATATAGGTTAATTCTTCATTGCGCAGATGCCAGAGGAGTCATGCTCATGCATTATTAGGATATTAAATCCCAGTAAGAACACCCTTCTACATAGGGACTTCCTATTAGTTGCACCTCAGATGTATAATGAAGGAAAATCGGGCATGTTGTGGTTTTGGAACATTTTCCTACAACAATAAGCCCACACCAAGATAAAACTTTTGACAGCCAAAAAGGAAAAAAGATAGAACTTTGACCTTTAAGAATCTATCAATTAGCTTGACTTAGCATACTTACCAGGCACATGCAAGATGACATTCCCTGATGCATGCTATTGCTAGAAAACAGGTACACGGCATGCAAGTTTAGTAAAGAGCAGTGTACCGATGAAGTAGTGATGAAAATTAGAAGATATGCCAAATCAAGTTTCAAATTTTGGGTCTATATAATAGAATATGTGAAAAATTGAAAATGCATGTTGTATCCTGTGTGATGGCATAATGCCGATTGAGCTCAAGGGCAACTTTATGCACTTTGTAAAACAGCTAGGTTCTAATGTACCAAATTTTGAGTGATCAAGTGTAATAGTGTTCAAATGGAGTGTAGCTGAAGCAAGAATGCTTTGTTTGAGATATAGACATATACAAAAATGAAAAAAGTGAGCTAATGATGTTATCCATGAAAGTTCAAAGAGCCCCAAGTGAGGCTGAGAACTCAGTTGAATAAGGTGGTATTGACTTGCAAAAAAGACAACTGTTATGAGCTCTGGTGCAAAAAAGTGACTTGAGGTTAAGAGAGCAAGTCAAAAAGGATGACGAGGTCAAATATAACTTGAAAATCCTAAAAAAGGATAAGAGTCGATGGACCTCCTGGAGGAATTGACACTTTATCGGAAATGATGATGTAAAATGTATTTGTCTATGCTTCAAACAAATTAGTCCACTTATAAAGAAATGATGAGGCCAATATAGGAACCTAATGTGTGCAAGAAGTGAACACAGTGATGACTTATAATATGAGTATTTATATGATGAGTTGAATCAAACGTTGCGAAAATTTTGGTCATCCACCAACTCCTTGCCCGAGTCAATATAAGCCCTAAAAGAAGCAGGAACATGCGGATGGCAAAAGTCCCATACAGAGAACTAATCCCTCACTCAAGGGATGTTTTAAAATACCTTGGTTGACAACAACTTCATTCTAAAGAAAGAACTTCTCATTCCACGAAAGTTTAGCTCCTTTTGGGTCACAAGCTCAATCTTGTGCTCTTTCGAGCTTCCAAATCATCTAATTTATTTGTGATGTATTCATCTTGATTCTATTAGTACTTGGGAAAGCTTAGAGCACAAGTAAAGGGCCATAACTTCATTCTAAAGGAAGAACTTCCCATTCCAAGAAAGTTTGGCTCCTTTTTGAACTTGTGGTTTTTGGAGCTTCCAAATCATCTAATTTATTTATAATTATGTGATGACATTGGTTAAGTAGTCAGTATTCCTAAAGGGATCAAAATCAATTGCATGAGGTCAAGACTTATCAGTGACATAAGCTGGAATTAGAAATACAGGAGCAAAATCTTTGTCTCTACCCTCCCCCTATCACCGATGCTTCCTTCTGAAAGCCTCTGAATTAGTAACAAGTTACTTCTTGTTTACACTGCTCCTCACTCATTTAAGAAGAACATTTTTAATGGTTCACACAGTACAAAACTGATATTCCTCACTCCATTTTCACACAATTGTTCAAGTGGGAATTTGCTTCTACATTAGCATTGAAGTCAAA
Source organism: Corymbia maculata (assembly GCA_014182735.1). NCBI lineage: Eukaryota > Viridiplantae > Streptophyta > Magnoliopsida > Myrtales > Myrtaceae > Corymbia > Corymbia maculata. Next base: position 14,085,446 of record CM024689.1, read on the forward strand.
ACGATTCCCAACTTCCACTTATAATGGTTCTTCCCTATTAATGTTAAAGTAAATCCTACATCGCTCGTTTAGGGGACATATATGGATACTTAGATTCATGTTCCCTCCCTCCACCAATAGGCTTGAACTATTGGATTGGACATTCTAACATGATATCACAGTCAGGTTGTACACCAATTTATTTCACATGTGCAACACCCCATTCATCAATTCCATGCGCCATTCCTCATCCAGCACGCACATGAGAGGGGGTGTTAAAAGTATCCCACATTGCTTGTCTATGAGATTTATATGTGCCCTATATTCATGTTGTCTCCCTCCATCTCTTGGCTTAAGCTTTTGGGTAACATTCTACAATTTTATGCATAAATAATCTTTCCAAAAGTCCCAAAGGACAAGATTTGCAATGTTTTGGAGCCTGAAGTTCATTCTAGAGTTATTCCATTCCAACTCGTACATTGTTTAGGGGTCATAAACATGCAATCTTCCCATGCATACAACTGGCAATGCAACTTAGTTACAGCTTCCATCAATCTTCGGTTTAAGTATGGATTTGTGATGGTGTTGTACCCTACCCAGCCTCCACATATGGTTCTTAAGGTTGGGATTAATAGGTCTGTTTTCCCAGCATAATTGATCTTCAAGTACTCATGTACTGGCTGGGAGTTAATGCTGAAGTAGATGAATAATAATAGTCCATCAGTACTTCCAGGAGAAAAACATTAATAATGGTGGTAAGAAGCGACAGCATTGCTTCATTTTCATGCTCCATGCATTAGTTAAATCTTTTGAAATCTATAAGCTAAGTAAGATTCTTAAGCTGAGAAACCATATAAAGAAGATCTTAGGAAGACCCTACAGTAATTCCCAGAGACACTGGATAAGAGAGGATGGACCTCACCTCAAGTATACAGAAGCACACTGCTTCCCAGCTATCTTTAAAGTCTGATTGCCATTGAACTGACAAAGAACATTAGCACCTGTCTGGTTTTCCACCTGGAATTATTCAGATATTAAGAGATCAACTTTTACAGGTCCATATCTATAGTGCATGTAATACTCTACAATAACGTTGGGGGGTTGGTCATCATATGGAGGGACAATATAAATCATATGCAGATCTACTATATCTAAACAATCTTGGCAAATCAATAAAATCAGGCTTTTTAGGGAGATTTGATCAGCATATGCATGTATGGACGAGTTCTCTTGTGAATATCAGGAAATAGAAATTCAGCCTAGATGGTTTTGTCATCTGGTGCATGGTGAAGCATGCAAGTACTATGGCACCATCTATTTAGACAGCATGGTACTAACTTTTAGATTCACGCCTATATTAGGTACTTGATTCAAGCATCCCATATGTGAAGCATGACCTGGAAGATTCAGAATCCACTGGTTTTAGCTTTCAGATCACTTCAACTATTGAAATTTAATTTATTTACAATAGAATTCTTGCAGGATGTTTACTTGGAAGAAAAGGATGCAGAAATCAAGTTCCTCTATAATTCACTTGTGTATCAGCAAATCCAGGGATTAAAAGTTGCATGAATTGGCTAAAATCACATTACATAGTCCTAATACATTATTGACCTTCCAACATAATTACCTGAGTGCAAATCTAATTTATTTTATTTACAGTTCCCTTCTTGTATCAAATAAAGCACGCATCACTATTCTGATGGCTAAAATGGATTGCACCATGTTAAATTTTTACCACTAATCACTAACAATAAGTTAGTCTGGTGCAAGTGAAAAAGTATAATTAAAGAGAGAGAAAAGGCTAAATGATAGTATACTATATAGTAAATTACGCATTCTGCTTACACAAGAGAGGACATACTCGTACAAGTATACTAACTCCATGTTGTATGCTGCTCTACTCTATACCAGGAAGTTCATAAGTTTTATACTGGTCCATCATGCACATAAAATGAAATATTCCTCCAACCTCTGGAGTGAGTTTTCATTAACTGACAGCAATTGTAGCAGTATCATGCTAGAATAAAAATGCACATCAACAACATTTAGGTGTTCTCTTACAGCTGGTGCATGGAGATGATACCATCGCTTGAGATACACCAGTTGTGGCAAACAAGCATACAAATTATTATCCACACGTGTAAAGAAGCAGTGAATTGTTTAAAGAAACAGCTAGTTGCTTATATTAGCTTAAACAAAAAACCTTGCAGAGGTTGGATAGAACCAAGGCAGTTCTAACTGTGTATGGGCCGCCTATATTCAATTCTCCAACCACAAAGAGAAGTACATCCAATGAAAGCTCAGTTAGAGACAAATCCAACTGTGAACAGGGAAAATATAGACTTTCAGATGTATGCTGTGGTACATTGGAAAAAAGAATTTCGCATAAGATATCATGCTTCACCTCTTTTATCTTGCAGAAAAATGAGATGGGAAGTCCATGCTTCAGAATATCCGATCCATGAATCTGTAATCTAGAACGGTAGTATACACATACTTCAACAGGGTGCATAAACTCTCTCCTACACCATATAAAACAAACTTAGGGAAAAGCACGAATTACAGACATGCATAGACAAACTTGCGCGCACGCACGTGTGCACAGAGAGAGAGAGAGAGTAATTTTTATCATAAACAATTACCATGCATTCTTCTGCGCATCAAAATAATCTAGCAAAGCCGTAAAGTGCACATAATTCTGACTTTAACAGGCAGACTTTGCACAGTGAACTGGGTATCAACAATGTGACCTTGAAGGAGAGGAACAGTATCCACTGTGCCTAAAAGTTCATGGACAATTGTGACAGAAACCTTGTCAACTTTAACATCAATCCTTGGAAGTACTCCCTGCCTAGACTTCCTCTCTTCAGGCATGTGTTCATCGTCATTCAGATCCCTCCCCAAGACCTCTTTAGAGCCCCCAATATCCACCATTGCACAATCATCAGCTGGAGCAATATCTTGAAGCACTTTAAACTTGAATGGATTTCCAGGTTTTCCCACAAACTCAGGAACCCCATTGACAAAAGCAATGGCACTGTCATTTTTTTTGTTTACTAGGTAAAAGGTATGTTTGACCAACTGATTGTAAGGCTCCCTCTCAATATCAACCTCAAAATTGTCAGATTTACAAGGATCTGCTCTCCAGAGTGCCCAGCTACCATTATTACTACTGGAGACTTCAACAAAACCCGAACCTTGACGATAAGCTAATTGGACTAGGTTCCCAGTCTCATCCTTCACATGCAGTGATATTAAAGAGAACCACAATCTAGAGGACCTCCACCTCCTTTGACTGTGGTACTTGACCTATGTGAGAGTTAAGAATAGATACTTCAGTTGCCTTAGCATCAATAAGGGGGAAAAGCTAATGCACCAAAAAAAGTAGATGTATCAATTGGATAAATCATGTTCTTTGAAGCCTAAGAGGGAGATAGTTTTGCTATTTGCCATGCATAAAAATTATCCAAAGCATTTGTTGCATATCTATGTAATGACTTAAGAGCTTTTTTTCTGTTTCAGTGAAACAACTCTAGCTCAAGACCAAAGATTGCAATGAAAGTTCCAAAAGACAAACATCACATACCCTGAAAAGAGCCCGTTCTCCAACAAGAGAATGATGAATAGAACCAACTAATTTGCACTCAGTTCTTTCACCTTCAATGGTGAAATACACGTGTTCATCGATGTCTTGAATAGCAACGATTGCTCCTGTATAATAGTAGACGTTTTTAGTTGATCACCAAAACGTTGCAATAAGAAGTCTGAACCATCTCATCAAATTACCATCTGGTACAATTTTCTCAAAAGTTTCATTAACTCCCTGGTTGTTAGACCAATGCCCCAGTTGAAACCCAGCAGTGGTCCCCTTGGTTGCTGCTCCAGGCAAGGCCCCAACAGCCAACAAGAAAATCTGATGGGGATGAAAACTAATCAAAGGCAGCAACAGAGTGATATTCCTAAATAAAAGCAAGCAGATGCATTATAAAACAAATTGCTAGCTTTACAAGATTGTCACATCACTCATCAATAGCAAAAATTAATCAAAACTCCAGCCACATTTATGTGATGAAACAGATTTAGGACATCTGCGGCATTACATTCCAGCGGATGACAGTCAACACTGGATCAGACAAGAATTTCCTCCGTCCACTTTCTGATAGCAGTCTGCAGTTCACTGTTTAACACAGCACGTTGAAAGAGCAGATCTGTACTTCCCTTCTAAAACTTCCTAAGAAAGATTCCCACAGAACTTAATTTCTTGCCACTTACAATCTAATTCTAAAACTGAAAAAACCAATGCCTTCAACTTGGACTAATTATGTTCCAAATATTTCCAATGACCACTAGATTTAGCTTAATATGTTCTTTTTGGGGGTAAGGGAATCTAGAATTTGGAGATTATACCTTGCATTACAGCATTAGAAAATTCCCAATAAGATCAAATAGCCAGTCACTGATAAGTAGGAATGACATACAGACATGAGAGCTTAAGTATATTGAATTATTTTTCTTTCTAATTACTAAACAGCTCGAAAGATACAATTGTTGGAGCACAAACAGATTTGAAAAAATTATTTACTTACCTGTATTTCAGACAACGAAATGTTCATGTCAAATCCTGAAACTGAGCCACAACCAACCAAAGCATAATTTAAGTCCCCAGGACCATAGTAGGCCTTCTTTACATGTATCAAAGCACCAAAATGCTCCAAAATGAACTTCTTATCTCTTGAATGGAAGACCCTCGTTGAGGAGTTATCTACAACAGAATGACTCGAAGACGGAAAGTCTTCTGACAAGGTGGCATTTTCAACTAAAGCAACACCATCTTCACCTCCATATCTCAAGCTACGATTTCCAGATGACATTTGTCTTGAAAGAGAAGGAAAATGAGGGACATGATTCTCACCATCAACATTTGGATTATGAACTTGAGAAAGGACCGACAGACGAGAGAAGTTAAATACAAGTTCTTTTCTCATATTTTCTGTTACCAGGTTCGAACCTATATCAACCTCAATCACAAGTGCCCGAATAACACCTGCATCACATGACTATAGTATTATGAACCTGTGTTATGACTAAGGGATAGTGAACAACAAAATACTGAATATACCAGATTTGTCTTCAGTTGAAAGAACTAAGGATAACTGAGATATGTCAAAGCAAAAGGCTTCCAGTTCCAGAAGTGCCAGTCTTGTTCGGGCTGATGAATGGAACACAACTTCGTCACTATCCATGATGTTTTTTTCATTAGAAGTTATAATCTCTCCATCCAGCCCACTTTTTCCAATGTTCCTATCATGTGATTGTACACCGAGCAATATATCTTCCACGTGATGTACAAAGGAAGTATAATAACCAAGGAACACAGCCAAAGCTGTCGTTTCAATCACCAGAAGACCACCCTGCTCATTACCATCATAAATTACATACTGGACAAGAGTATGGCTTAAGCTTACATGTTGACACAAATGAAAGGGGGATGAGAAAGTGCATTTCCAAGCATTAAAGAAAATTAATTTTTCAAGATTATGGATAAAAACTAGTTTCTCAAGACGATGGATAAAAAAATTGAGATTTTTTTAGCACATAAAATGACCAAAAAGAGAGCAAATACTAGAGGCATCAAAAGGAGGCAGAATTTATCTGATAAGTAAATCAGCACCTGCATTTTACATGAAATTCTCTGAAATGTTGCCCCAATAGATGATGTAAAAAGTAGTTCATTCATCTGGTGTGCCCCAAGAAGGAAACACTTCATTGAGGATTTTCCCATCCAAATTTGACTAACTTGAATATTTATGACTAACCAGTGACCTGGTTCAGGAGCAATGGAGTGCAAAGGAGATTTCAACTTGTCAATGAGACTAAATGACCGCAGACTTGATCTTCTCGACTCAGCCATCAATGATAGATTCCTCAATATCGTTGACCAGCTGTCTCCATAGATGGAAAGAAGTTCATCGTTCACTATGTCTTGACAGGGAGAACTCAATGATGAAGTAAACAGCAACTTCGAAAGACATGTTTCATATAAGCAATCAAGAGACTGTAGGACCATATTCCTTAACTGAGAGACATCAACAGTGGTATCTATTTGGTTATCATGCCTGAAAATGACAAGATGCACGCCCGATAGATTGATAAGAACTTCCAATTTCCCTTCTTCACATGACAACTCCAAAAATATTTGCTTGGTAAGAATCCGGATGCCAGAATCAAAGGTAGTATGTTCATCCAGCTTCATAGCATCAAAAGTTGTCGTAGGATCAGCCATACTATAGCAAATTCTTGATCTCTGAATGAATAAATCCATGGAGTTGAACTGGAAGGTGCTTTTAAGCATGTATAACACACATTTATTTACAGAAGCTGATTCTTTTATACTATTCTCATAAAAATTCCGTCCAACGGCCCCCAGATCTTGCCTCATAAACTCTTGAAGCTCTTGAAGAGGTATACAGCCAGCAGAAGCAGTGGATAAAGTATAAGAAATTGCAGAAAATAAATCTACAACTACCTGTCACCCAAAAAAAATAAAGATCAGATGAACAAATGCATAGAGAATGCATTACATTGTAACCAAATTTAACTGACATATGAAAAGAGACAGGAGAAGAAGTGAAAATTTGTTTTTTAGAAGTACTAATTATGACAACCGACTATGAAGGAGATAAGGGGGAGGAATAACACAGGTATAAGAACAACTTGAAATAGTAGCACCATGTCAACATAAAACAATTGTCTAGGATATTACAACTTTCATTTGTGGAAACTGATGACTTTTACCTATCTGGAGACCCAAAAGGACATACAAGTTACATTTATTCTCAAGAACTCGAGTATATGCCAAACAATAGAAGAGGGAAATGCACACAAGTTGCAAGCTAACAAAAAATATATGTGGGCCCAAAATACCTCAAGCTTCATTGCATGAAACACGAAAAACACAATCAATCCTTTGCCCGCCACCTTGTCCTTTTGCCCGTTATGATATTTCAATTGCAAGAAACATTCATCATGTTGGATGCCACAACTAATTCTAGTTATCTAATAGAGTTACAAATCAAGGTACATTAATCTTTGTTTAGTAATTAAATATTAAACCACACCTTAAACAATTAGAACAGTGAGCAGTGATCCCACAAATTCTCACATGATATCAATCTAGAAGGTCTTGAGTTCAAATCTTTCCATCTTTCCAGGCCCTATCTGCCTCCTCAATTATATATTTCCATGCTTTAGACTTAGGTCAAAAGTCCAACTTGCATGTGATGGGAATGTTAGAGTAATTAAATATTATACCATGCCTTTATCTAGCAATTAAGCTTTTAGAACAATTGGCAATGGTCCCACAAATTCTCACAATTTTCAACCGTCATAAAGTTAGTACATAACGAGAAAGTATATCAGTTAGTAAATGACAAAAAATGAACATCTAGAAAAGAGTCATTAGACAAATCAACAGTAAGCACATATTAGATTACTTGAAAAAGAATAGAGGACCATGAAAAGCCAACTATAATAACCAATCAAACAAGAAAGAACTCATGCATTCATAGACACATGAACATCTCTACCTAAATGGCCTAGAAGAATGGTTGATGGCAAATTTTCATTAGACAGCCTTAAGATGTCCAACGTGAAGCACCGGAGGATGGAATGCCGAAGTTAAAAAAGCATCAACTACCAGAACTCAACTCTTCATGAGAACAGACCAAAAGGAAACAACAACAACAACAAACTAAGCCTTATCCTACTAAATTGGGTCAGCTACATGAAGGGACTGATTCATGCCGAGTGGATTGACTGAACACAGAAAGCCTTCCACTGGTGGGCAAGCTTAAGTTAAAGAATCAATGGGAATCCTACGCCAGAAATTTCTAACAGGACTTTTACAAAAATATGAGTAGGAAATGCTAGAAATGGGGATCATTGTAAACTATTCTGCTAGATTCTGTATCGCGTATTTTAAAAGATCTAAAAACTCTACATCTTTTCATTACCATCTCTTTCCAAGTTCCTTTTCTGTCTTCCTCCACCCCTTTTTATCCACTGTATCTCATATTTGCAAGGGCCAAAAACACTCATCAGAAGAAATGCCAATCTGAGAGCTAAAAGAATTTTGATTATGAAGGTTACAGACATCAAAGCTTCTTTAAGTATTGAAGGAAAAAAGAACCAAAGACTGCAGTAAAAGGGTGTCAAGGAAGATCCCATCTGTATCAACAAAGATTTAAGGCTTAGGGTTGTAATGATGCGATGATAAACCATCCAATGAGAAACCAACCTTTCACAACTCAACAAAGCTTTAAAATATGAAGGATTTTGCGAATGAGTGCCCTTGGGGCACTGGTTAAATAACCAAATAAAGAAAGTTTATAGTTTCTAATGTGGTGCTTTTCTCATGCTATGTGCATTTATAGTTTGAAAATCAAAGCAAGAGTATGCTTCATGAGGGTCCTAGGAGTACTCATTAACAATACTATTATCACAAAATCCCTAGACATTGAATTAAATTGGCATTTAAGAAGAAAGTTTTATTCATGGATGTGAGAGAGAGAAGCTTGTTCCTCCCCTATAAAACAGTGTCCACTCAATGAAGGTAGTATAATTATGAGAGAGTTATGAAATTTTCAAAAGAAAAAATTAAACCTTCTAACTTAAATCTTACCCATTAAATGAGGTAGTTTGTCAATTAGAGATGCGTCTAAGAAATTGATAATTACCATTACAAGTTATTTAAAAATGTAATGCCTAGTATTTCCCATAATTCCACCAAAATGGATAAAAAAGATGAGCTTCTTCCATTAAGTAAACTTTTTTAAGGCCTTTTATCCAGAAATTTACTAATTTGTAAACAGATGCATGCAACATATAGGTAAGTGACTATATTTGCGAGATCTGACAAACAAATTCTTACTTGATAAGCTTTGGCTTGACTTTCAAAAAATATGCACAGATGTGGAGCTGTCAGTATGAGTACTGCGAAGACTAATTTTAGCTAATAATCAAATCCTTCAACATACTTTTCTTTTCTGAATAATCAATAAGAAGGTATCAAGGCAGTATCACCCCTATACAAAACAGCTTCAGGAAGAAGCTGCCCATACACAAAATTATGGACAAAGGACTCTTTCTAACATTTCCAACAAATTAGATGTATGAAACTGAACTTTCCTGATATATCAAAAGGGAAAAGTGTACCACCCATTACCCTAAAAGAATCCCAAGAGGATTCGACTCCTTGAAATGTCATGTTGTTCCTCTCTTTTTGAACGAGACAAAAAGCAGGGAGGAATCATCTCACTAATCTGTTTTTTTCTGCTGCATGAGCTGATAGTCCCTCTCCAAGCTCAAAGTTAGTTGCACTGTGCCTGAGCTCACCAAATTTACCCCTAAAATTGCAAAAAACTGTAGTCCAAATGTTTCTGGTCCAGGTACAATGTAAGCAAGTGATTCACACTCTCTTCTTCAGTCTAGCACCAAAAACACCTAGTAGCCAGTATTTTTCCTCTTTTTTGAAGATTATCCAAAGTAAGAATATGTCCCCATGCAACTTCCCAAGGAAAAAAGAAACCTTCTATGGAACCATGATTTTACAAATAGATTTCCACAAGAAGACATGCTCTATTGTAATCACAACTGAGTTATAAAGAGATCAGAACAACAGGATTTCACAGAAAAAGTTCCAGAGGAGCAGCAATTTCACATAGCCTATCATCCTCACTCACATTTAACATACCAAAATAAATAAAAAATCAAGAAAGTTTCAAGCTCCCAATCCCAAGCCCTATGTAAGAAGTTAACCAGCCACACTGTTTCTCCGTCATTTTCTCTGGCTCCCAGTCCTGAGTCGTATGTTCTTAAGCATCCACAATCCAGGCATTTAGTGTAATTAATGACTACTATTGAGGCCTTGCTAAAAGGGGGTTGTCTCTGAAGCCCATTTATGATATAGATCACTTGTAGTTGACAAGTGGGCTGCTCTTGACTTAAACAGATATGAAAAGCTTAATTATATATGAAGGACACATTCTAAGACAGATTTATCAGAAACAAGCAGATCAGCCTCCAAAGAAGCAAATCAGTTGGTCCAAACAAAACAGGCTCCCAACAACCAAATAAATTTTCTTGCTTCAAATTTGTTCCACATGCATCTCAACTTGAATGAGCTCAATATTTACTGTCACCTGGAAGAAGTCAAGGACTTACAGAATCATAGGGAAACATCGGTGGACAATGTGTGCATGCATATGCTGTGAACAAGAGATATATCTCCTAGGATGAGAATCACCTGAGAGAGAACATACAACTCGTCCATCTGTGCTATTGCCACAAATCCAGAAGCCACCCCACACAAAGCCGCAGAGAGAGTAATGACAGTTCTGCTAAATAAATGAAAGTATTCCCTGCAAAATACACATTTCCAGAAGAAAAGAGCCACTTATCAGAACCTTTTCCAGTTCTGTCAACTTGCTATGGATTTGGAAAAAGAGTATTGCACTTCAATGTTCACTGCGGTGTTTTGTTGTACTTGTGACCTTGTCATGAATAGGAAAAAAAAGAGAGCATTTATGTACATCTTTGAAACAAATTACTAAACTCCAAAACTGCAAAAGAAGAAAAATATGACAATGACAACAATCAACAGAACGGTCGCTGTGCTACTTCACGCTGAAGTATCTTTTGTGTAATACCCTGTGAAGATTGTAAAATGTATTCATCAAAGGCCTAACGAATATTCACAACACGCTGAGCAAATTCACTATGTTTTACTTCTGACAGATCAACCTATTGCAAATTGGGGTTCTAGACATTCGCGGATGAATTTCAAAATTAATCTTTAGGAACTAGTCCTCCTCTGTTTACTACAAGGGAAAGACTCCTTCTGGAGGAACTGTGGATAAAGGTTCAACCAAAATCTTGTACAAAAAAGTTGAGGTCAGAAGTTCATAGAAATTCTTCCAAGATATCATTCAAAGCCAGCAGCTGAAGATGCAAGTTGACAAGGAGACTAGGATCAGAATGTTGCAGCAGATGTGACTCCACTTGTGGTGGTGAGCACTTAACAAGAGACACTCGCAAGTATTCAGTGAAATATTCTTCCACACTCCCCACCCCCCTAAAATTTATTTTCTTCCTTTGCCATCACAGAGTAACCACATGATAGAATCTGCTTCCACTAAAATTTATCATCCGGTCCTCCAGAAAACTAACCAAGGTCTTAAAGCACCAAAAAAGAAAGTCTAAATTGATCAACCAGGTGATTCCCCCTTCATATCTATTTTCAAGTGGCTCTCTTGCTGACACCAGATAAAACGTCAAGGCTGATGTGCCAGATTCAATGAAACATTTCTCTGTTTTGCTCCTCCATAAGTAGTCTGGTTCACCGACAATGTTGTGATCAAGAAGGCGGAGAATATTGCTGTTAGAACTCCTGAGGTTGGAAAGGTAGGGATACAGATCTGCACAAGTGAGCGTGGCTGTGGTTTATGTGAACTGCAGACCTCTGATAGAACTCATTCTGCTTGGATCAGGATATTGCTGGGGGTGGTTAAAACTAATGTTAGATCTTTATTATTTCCAGATCTCCTTGCCACGCTCAAGTTTTGGGAAGTGAAGGAACTGCATTCACAGTTGAGATTCTGAATGTGGTACGGCAACTCTATATTTAACTGAGTAGGGTAGAGAGTGCCAGGGTTCGGTCATTGGACCAAAGTTTAGATATCATATAGATTTAAATAGATACAACATCCACTTTTCTCTAGCACCATAAACCAGATACTATTGCTAAACATTCAACGTTTGAGTTACATCAGGAAAAAAAATATTATTTTGAAAAAAGAGCTTGATGTGACTTGGGCTTGGAGGTTTGGGAGGTCCTCTGGCATAGCAAAGGCTAGAAAAGCAATTCATCAGCAATTGCAACATCAAACAAGCCAAACTTAAAACAAGTGACATCTTAAGTCATCAACATCAAAATAAACTGCAATGAAAATGTAACAACTTTTCAAAAAAGAAAGACCACATAAAGAACTGATGGCATTCAATAGTCCGATAGTCCAAGCATGCAATCTGGACGCTCTGTTTTAAAAGTAAAATCACTCACTGATCAGAATTTATCAAAATGAGTGCCTAAAAACAAATATATATAGAGTAACAAGTTGTTCACTTAATCTTTTTCCCTTTCTTTTAAGAGAAAGTTAGATTCACTCAACAAGACATCTCTCACTAGATCTCCCAATAAAAATATAGCAGAGACAAAATATGAACACAAGGTACAGAAATCATATCCATACCCAGAAGATGATAGCTGAAAAGTTAGTGGATTCAGTACAAAAGCGTGGCTCCGTTTCTTCTCCATTGATTCTTCTACATAGGCATTTAAACCATTAGCTCTGAAAAACAGATGCTGTGAAAGATACACGCGGGACACATGTCTCTCATCTTCCACTTTTGGAAGATGAAGGTTTTGGGACTCCATCATCAAAGCACACTCTGATTCAACAGCACCATGTTCTTGACATCTGAGTAATTTATCAGATTCTGAACTAGGACAAAGAGCAAACTCAATATCATGAATATCAAAGTCTAGGTGATACTGGTTCTGACTCAATGCATGTCTCAATGAGTCATCACCCAGGCTTGAGTTGCCTTTTCTGAATGAAACACGAACACTGGGGCCAGTAATGAATGCTCCAACCTCAACACGCTGTTCAGGAAGCATTTCTAGCAATGCCTTCTTCATGTGATCGGAAAATTTTCTATATGCACCATCCCAATTACCATTTGGTTGATTCAAAGAGTTGCTTGGATGATAAGAAAGTCCAGTTTGCCTACCATCCTCTCTGCAGAACAGAGCAAGCTGTGTATGCATCAGAAGCAAAGCCACCGAGATTACTGATGTGTAATCCAAACATAAATTCAGCTTTCCAACCGCCAAATTGTATTTTCGAAACCCAGAAATTCTATTTCCACATCCTGGATAAACCAAAAAGCTGCTGACCTCACACAAAAGGAAAGGATTTTCATGAGGATCCATGGCAATATCTTCAGACTTCCCCTGATTTGTCTGCCAACTCAACCACATCTCTTGCAGACATTTCTGCAGAAACTTAGTCCTGTCACCAGATGCTAGACCAGCGGCCTTGGCTTCACTAGCTTCTGAAGAGGCACTAATTTGTGCTGGCTCACTCCAAAGAATGATTTCCTTACTAGTAGGTCTCCCATCATGATGCCTATTTCGGTGGTGCTTAGCATAAATTGAAGTCTCTCCCCTTGCAGGAACATCTGCTGCAGGTATTGCTGATACGCTCACTTTTCCACAGTATATGAATGAAGACTGCTGAAAGATGTCTTCAACATACTTCCATGTGAGTGCAGCAACCAACAAATGGAATGAGAGAAAACTTGAGTCGGGAATCCCAGTGTGTGATAATATCGGTTCAGAAAGAGAAGCATGAACTTGATTTATTTGCTGAACAGTAATTACAACTTTGCCGATGTCGAATATAAAGCACTTCCTTATACAAGTATCAGAGCACGTAGTGTTCTTTGTTTCTTGAGGTGTTATTTCCCTTAGTAAAACAAGGAGTATGGCCTTTTGAAGCACTCTACAAACTGCTTTCCAAACCAAAGCAAGAACTATACATATCTTCTGAAAGTGGCAGGTGAAAGAGGATTCTGCAAAAGCATTCTGCCCTGTTTTCTCTTTTGACATTCTACATCGTACCACTCTCCTGGCTTGTGCTATAGCATAAGGTGGAAGCTCTTTCTCAATGTCTGAGATCTCTGACCAGAGCTGCTGTACATTACTCCTATACTTTATGTCCATAGACATCTTTTGCAATGATTCCTTTAATAAATCAGTATCAGGATATCCAAGTAGCAACAATAGATGCTCATAGACCCGTAGACAACGCAGCCACAAAATGATAACACTAATTAACCTATGCAAAGACAACACTGGAGCTAAATTTCCTTTCCTGATTCTGCTAGCAGCCAGTTTCCAGAGTTGCTTACCATCTCTATGATGCATCAACGTTGAAGCAAATGCTTTACTAAACGCTAATAAAAAGGAAAGATCAACTGGAGAAAAAGAGAGAATCAACTTTGGAATGCAAAGATGGAGATAAACCACATGAAGTTTATTCAAATTAGCACGTATAGACAGAGCTTCACAGGTAAAAACATTATTAGAAAGATCATTCCTCTTCAACTCAATCTCAAAGTTACTGCAATTGATGGTAAAAGAGCCCTCGTTCAAAGGTATGAAGATAGAACCCACAAGGCCCCGAGCAAAACTTCCTTGCTCGTGAATATGAGAGACTGCAATGAATTCTTTCATTCGCAACAAACACGATATGGAGTCACTGATGATGGGAAACTGCACTTGAAGATGTACATCATGTATGCCAAGCTGACAGTGCGCCAATATGAGGTTTAACATTGACGTTTTGATCCTACTTGTTGAAGTAATGGCATTGAATAATTTTTTCAGAGCATCATGCAAAGCAGCCCCCTGAAATTATCATGAACATCAAGACCATAATCAGGTAAGCATATAATATAAAAAGGGTAGGTATATCTGACTTCCAGTAGGAAGATCTCATTTTTACAAATGACTATAATTAATTATATTCATTACTGTCCAACCTAATCAAAATGCAGACAGAACATTTTTACAGGTTCAATAATATTCATCATATTATGGGACTACCTAAATAGAGTTGACCATATTACAAAATGTCATCCGTAGCTTGAAAAATAACATCTTCATCATGCTATTAAAGGAAACTTCTGAACATTATGTTATGGCATACACATTCCGGCTGTGATTGGCTTGAACAAAGGTCTGCTAGTGCAACAGCAACAGTGGCAGTAGATTGGTGTAATTATTGTGTCAATGACATTTGCATGTGCTACAAACATAGAATTTCATATTTTATTGAGGATTCAGTCCATCCAAATGAAAATAAAAAATAAAAATAAAAAAACATTACCTCAGGATCAATTTCAGAAAGCGTCTTCTCCAAGTCATCCAAAGCCGAGTCCCTTGACCCATCGGTTCTACTTCTACGTCTCTCTTCCAACTCACTTTCACCAAAACAACATAAAAACAAGTTAACAGCAGAAGAAATCAAGCGACACCCAGATCAGCAACAAGCCGTACCGGGAGTCCATCGTCGCGCGGACACGTACTGAACCACATTATCACCCACGCTAATCCCGGGAGTAAGAGACTAACCCAGCCGACAACGTCACATGGACGCCGTGAACGTCGATCGTGAACGCCTTGCCCGACCAAGCGGAGAATTGAAACCTCAGCTCCTCGACCGTCACTTCCTTGAAGACGAAGTTATAAGAGCAGTCGCCGATGAGCTCGTTCAGGGCGGAGACGTCGAAGCGGAGGTCCCTGGCGACGGCCCGAGACCGCGCGATCCCGACTGCCACGTCGAGCGCCGGCGGCTCCCGCAGCCACGGCTGGAGGAGGGACAGCAGCCGCCGCCGAATCGCGCCGCCGAAGAACGCCATGGTTGAATTAGAGGTCGCTCAGGAGGCGGACGATGACGGGTTCAAGACTTCGTGTGACCATGGCCGGGTAAGCGAGTAGAAGAGTGAAGATTTTCTCGAGAAAGGGAGGGGGAAAAACGCGCTGCCCTAACATTCCCGAGCGGGAAAATTTACAGATAGGCGAGTGGCTTCCTGGCTTTCGCCAAATGGCGGTGGGACCCAACGTCGGAACTGAGCGTTATCTTCTTCGGGCTTCGATCCTTAACGATCATGTCCTGCGGATCTTTCTTTCATGTCAGGGTGATGGTGATCGGTCCCTTTCCGGTCCAGTGGCACAAGACCGACATGAAATCAGATAAATCTTTCAAACTTTCAGAATTCATCCCCCTCCAAAAAAGATATATAATGGATCAGGTAAATCTTTCCCTCAAACAAATCGGGTCGAAAAAATCTTTTCTCCGAAAAAAATATTGGACTTGTTGCTACTTAAAAACATAGTCAATTTGGTTTTGTCTAGTTCCCTCTTATCCAACTAGTTGTCCCGAGACTTGGTTTCCCAGGCCGATGCATAAATGTTATTTTCAGACCGGGGCTCTAAGAAA
Organism: Corymbia maculata; assembly: GCA_014182735.1. Classification (NCBI taxonomy): domain Eukaryota; kingdom Viridiplantae; phylum Streptophyta; class Magnoliopsida; order Myrtales; family Myrtaceae; genus Corymbia; species Corymbia maculata. Next base: position 14,101,552 of record CM024689.1, read on the forward strand.
AGCAAATGAAGTCTTAATAGATGGGATGAGAATACATAGGAGTCAAGTTCAAGCCCCAATGTTATTTATCTTCTTTTCTAGTCTCATCTAGATAATTCTCGATTTAGTTAATATGATATGATCATCCTACTTTTAGGGTAAATACTTGCTCAACCCGGATTTGGATGGACCGGTCACAACAACCATATCATCGATAATCAAGGTGCATCTCCATTCATCGGCCAACTGAATACATGTACTAAAATAAATAGGCCATCTAATTTGACATGAATCAATATGCAATCCGCCATTTTTTATGGCTCAAATTTAGTTTGGTACACAAATTATATTTATGCAATAATTTTCTTTTGTTCGAATAGGTGGATGTATTTCGAATAAGGAAGATTGTATAATTCAATGGAAGGAATGATGGGGAAAATTGTCTGTGTTAGTAAATATTTATAAATCTTATTGGCAAAATAATTATATTTGATAAATTGCAACTTTTTTTTTATCAAATTAAAGATTTCATTCATTTCTCAAAATAACATTCAAGAGCTACATTAAAAGTTTTCAAGCTTAGAAAATCACAAATAACTACTAAATAAAGCATATGCTAGAATACAAATAATAAAGCATAGTCTATAGATAGTAGCACAATTTCATCTCCCAAAAATAAATCTATCACCGTAAACGTTCAGCAATCGACCACCAAATTCAGTGATAAGCATATGCCCAAATCTCAACTCTATTTGCAATTGTTTGTGATGCACGTTTAAGTTCAACATTCTCATTACCATCAAATACTTGTAAAGAACTTTCAAATCTAGACCTAAATCTAAATCGGGACAAGAGAACAACTTAATCTTGGTGGGATTATGGAGCCACGTCATGAACATCCTCCTAGATGGATGTGGACTGGACAGATAGCCGAACCGGGCTCCATGTTTACCCAATATTAGTTGCATAAATTTAATCACACACAAATTTCCAAACACAAATCAGAAGAGAAAAGAAATGACAACAAAATCAAAGAAAAATAAAAATCAAAAACTAAATATTAAGTAGGCTCTTAATTTCAAAACTGATTCTGATAATCTGAAAGTTTCAAAAGAGGGAAGAGTTTTTGAGAGATGACAGAATTTGCCAACTAAAAATGAGAAAAATGAAACCCTAATAAATAAAAAAAAGCTTTTAAATAGGATTGAATCACCTTTAAAATGTTTTCAATAATTGCAACTTATCGGCAAGTTGATAACTTTTATAGCAATTATCAAAATTTACTTTAATTATTCGCAATTATCAACTCTCGCAATAATTTGCTAGCTCTTAATTTAGTATTGTTTTCAGGTTATCTATTTTCATATGAAATTACGAAACATAATTTGAGAAAATACCATACTTTTTTAGATGATATTACAAGTTAAGTTTATGTTATCAATTCTTATTTGATTTGTAACATTAATGAATTAACTCACTAGAGATATTATCCACTTTGATTCGTTCAAAATTGAGTTTCACGACTTTGTCTTTTGGCATATAAGTAGACACTTTCATAAGAGATCACTCATTCTATTAGTGCTCTCATTTAAGCAAGTAAGATTACCATCACAACAAAATGATGTTTTCATGAGTTAATCAACATACATACATACATACATTCATTCATACATACATATATGTCAAAAACACACTCCCTCTATTCGGTGAGTAATTTGATCCATTGCTATCCCCTTTACCATCTTTGAAAATTAAGAGGCGCTCCTTGTCCACGTCCCTTGCCGTGGCGATCACTCCCCACCCTCATCATTACACGATCGACTTGTAAATATTTATTAGATAGATGGAAGTGAGATAGTAAATATTTTGATAGATGTTTAATGGATCTTCCTAACTTAAATTCTATCTCCTCATCAATAATAACTATGGAATAAATATATTAAAAATCAAGAAATATATAGTTCAAGTGCAATTAAATATATAACTTTTATCGACTTCATTAGTATTTTCATGACACATGACGTGGGTGTGGTGTCAAATGAATGCCAAATCAAACAAAGGCAAAAAAAAAACGAAAAGACAAAAAAGTAGAAGTTAGGGGGAGAGAGGAGAGAGAGGGTAGGTGGGATTGGGAGGGGGGAGGAGAGTGTGTCACCGCCCTGCTTTTGCCGCCAAGGGCTGTCGGCATTGTCAAGGCCTTGACGAGGATCGACAACCCTTTTGCCATGATGGCGGTGAATAGGTACGGGAAAGATTTATAAGTTCTTTGAACTCTATGATTCTCTCGTATTCATGCTCCTCATACCCGCCTAATACCAAGTACAATTCCCACCATGAGAGATCTCATATATAGGCAGTAAGCCACTTATAGGATGCTTAATCAAGTTATGTTTCTTATTTTAATGTGTCGATACTCGCACACCTCATATTTTTTGTTAATAGGTGTACATTTTTCTTCCCTACCATTCAGAAAAAACACAAATCTTTTGTCCTTGCTCCCTTGAGCTTTTTAATGACTTGTTCATGTCCGTCCTTGGGAAAATGAGCAAGTACAATCTCCATCATGGGAGATCTCATATACAGTGTGTGCAACTTCCCCACTTGTCTCGTGCAAATTCGAAGAAGAGAAGTGAAGAGAAGAGAACACTAATTTGATTTCTTCGATTGAGGTCTTGACCTTTTCCACATTCTGGACACGATCAAGAACCGTGTCGTCTCCACGGAACCCTCAACCTCAGGTACCATTTGGATATTACCCTTGAAAATTCGGCATGTGAGAATGAGAATATGACCGCACAAAACAGGATATAGCTGCAATATTCAAATGCAGCTCACGTGCGCACGAGCACAGAGAGAGAGAGAGAGAGAGAGGGGCCAAGTGATGTCGCTTCAATTGAAAATTTTCCACAGCTTAAACGTGGCAGAAAACAAATCTTTTGACATTTAACCTAACCCGTGACAAAATTTAAGAGAAAGTCCTCCCTTAATATATCGAGTAAGCCTTTCATGACGCAGTGCGCATTTGGCGACACATTGATACCGCCTATCTTTAGAAAATATATAAAATAAAATAATCACACGTTAGCATTTTTTGTCGGTGAAAATTGACAGAGCTAATAGAAGTATCTTATTGAACTTCATTAACGATTCTAAGGGCTTGATTGGAAAGTTTTGAAATTCGATTGCATTTTTGCAATAAACTTTAAGGTGCTCGCCGCACTCATCCCAACTACTTTTGCAGGGAAACATGGTTTGAATTTATTATGGTCGTTAATCACATGAACTCCATTATTTAAATCCTACGCGAATAATAGCTGCGGTTTATTTGAGCCCATAGATCGATATCCATGTGAGGTTTACTCGATGTCAAGGGAGGACTTTGTCTTTTAACTTTGTCCCGGGTACGTTGAAGTAGAAATATTCTATTGATAACATCATCTGTTTAAGAAGTACCCTCACGACACTTCATCGTCCAACTCTAAATAATTAATTATTCTTCTTCGGTTGTCCAAACGTTGAATGCGCATGCAACTTGTTTCCTTTCACGCAAAACACCCTTTCAGATCATGAAATTTATACTCTTAAACGATTTACTCAACATGGTAAAAGACCCATGTCTTGATTTCGCCAACCTCGGTGCAAAAAAAACAAATTATACCATCCCCATAATACTTCAAGTTCATCAACGTCGTTATACGAATCCAAAGTCGCTTATGCCTGGCAATGCGCCCTTCACGCTCATGGTTTGCTCAGGTCATAGATCGATCCATGTAAGGCTTACTCGATATCAAAAGATGACTTTCTCTTTAACATTCGTCTTGGGTGTGTTAAAGTCGAAATATTCTATTAAAAACATGGTCAGTTAAAGAAGTACTCCCACGATACTTCATCGTCCAACTCTAAAAAATTAATAAGTCCTTTTGATTTTCGAAATATGTAATGCGATCACAGTATTTATACTCTAAAAGATGAGTCGACATGGTAAAAAGACCCATGTCCTGATTTCACCAACCCTTGTGCAAAAAAACCAAATTAGACCAACAGCATCTCCCGTTATATTTAGACTCTTTAAGTTTATCAACGTTGTTATGCCAATCCAGAGTCTCTGTTTCCTTGCAACTCGCCGTTCACGCACGAAGATTGACCGAGTCAATAACGTCAAAACTTTCCACAGCCCGAGAAGAAAAATTCTCCTGCCACGAGCAATTCTTCCGTTCTCACCAGAAAATTTTCCACTGATCATTTGTCGGAAAGAATGGCGAGATGGTCCGGCCCGCCGCGCGTTTCTCTCCTCCAGCCGTTCTTGAAACAGCTCCCCCCCTTGGACAAGACAGTCGATCATCATTAGAAATTCCAATAAATAAATAAAAAAAACCTCCTTTAGTCCGAGGATTAAGGGCGTCGTATTCAAGACTTATCCGGACACGCAAAATCACTTGAATTTTTGAAAAAAGAAAAACCCAACTCCTAATTAAAGAAAAAAAAGTCCTAAATTCCTTTCACACCGGATCACCTTCACCTTCATACCAATTTTTTTTTTTAATTTAAGAAGAAGAAGAAGAAGAAATCAGAGAATTTGTCACTAAAAACCGATTTTAAAGAGCAGAAATTGATTCCTCTTCTTCACATTTTCTTTCCTCCTCTTCATTTCATGCGAGAATGGCTGCTTCCACGGTAAAAGCCATTGATGCTGCAGGAGATCGTCTGCGTTTTGCATGAGGATTGTAGATGAAGAGCTTGCGAGGCGGCCGCATATTCTCCGACGAGAGGAGCGTGCATGGGCAAGGGTTTGACCGGCTGAAGACCCCGGAAGAGCCCGACAATTACAGCGCCCGGGCCAGCAACTCGTCCACCGCCAGCCCGCGCGATGTGGAGTCCCCGACCGTCGCTGACTCCTCCCCCACGGAAGCGACCACATCGCCGTTCTCCAAGTCCCCGTGGTCGTGCCACGCGGCTCCAGCGGTGGACGAGAGCTTCGACTACTCGCCGAACGTCCTCATGGGGTCTCTGGTCCGCGAGGAGGGCCACATATACTCGTTGGCCGCGTCCGGGGACTTGCTGTACACCGGCTCCGATAGCAAGAACATCAGGGTTTGGAAGAACCAGAGAGAGTTCTCGGGTTTCAAGTCGAACAGCGGGCTGGTCAAGGCGATCATCATCTCCGGCGATAAGATCTTCACCGGCCACCAGGACGGGAAGATCCGCGTGTGGCGGGCCTCGTTGAAGAACGCGAGCGTCCACAAGCGCGTCGGCAATTTGCCGACGTTGAAGGACTACATCAAGTGCTCGTTGAGCCCGAGCAACTACGTCGAGGTGCGGCGGCACAGGAATGTGCTTTGGATCAAGCACTTCGACGCGATCTCGTGCCTCAGCTTGAGCGAGGACAAGTTGCTGCTGTACTCTTCTTCCTGGGACAAGACCTTCAAAGTATGGAGAATCTCGGATTTCAAATGCCTCGAGTCGGTCGTCGCCCACGACGATGCGGTGAATGCGATCGTCGCCGGCTTCGATAGCTTGGTCTTCACCGGCTCCGCGGACGGGACCGTCAAAGTGTGGCGGAGGGAGTACCAAGGGAAGGGGACGAAGCACTTCTTCTCGCAAACGTTGCTCAAGCAGGAATACGCCGTCACGGCCTTGGCCATAAACTCGGACGCGACCGTCGTGTACAGCGGCTCCTCGGACGGCCTCGTCAATTATTGGGACCGCGAGAAGCATCTCTCCCACAGCGGCGTCTTGAGAGGCCACAAGCTGGCGGTCCTGTGCCTGATCACGGCAGGGAGGTTGGTGATGAGCGGATCGGCGGACAAGGGGATATGCGTGTGGAGGAGAGACGCCGGCGGCGACCACACGTGCCTGTCTGTGCTGACGGGGCACAGCGGGCCGGTCAAGTGCTTGGCCGCGGAGAAGGACCACGACTCCCAGCCCTCAGGCGAGAAGCGGTGGATCGTGTACAGCGGCAGTCTGGACAAGTCGGTGAAGATGTGGCGGGTGTCGGAGGCCGCCCCGCCAATGCAGAGAGTGCAACAACACTACACGTCCGGCGGGACCGCGATGCCGGCCATCTTACCGTACGCTCCGAGCTTCTCCGCGCAGGGTAGGATAAGCCAAAAGAGATCATAGGAAGGAAGAAGACAGCAGATTAAAACCAACTTGCTCGTCTGTATATTTGATTGATTGATGCCTCTCAGTGTTGATCCAGAAAACGAGATTAATCGCAGTTGATGTAATTTGTGACATTTCCATTGTATAATTTCTTTGCATGGTTGGATTGTTTGGATGACAATGAGCGAATGGTCACAAAAATTTGTTCATTTGAGCAGGGGTAAGTAGTTTCAAGTTTCATTAAAATTTAACTTGAAATCTGCCTATTTCATTCAGTTTTTATTTGTATTATTGATTGAACAATTGTTGTAAATCATCATATCTAATGATCATCATTTACTACAATTTACTTATCACAACTTATATTTAGACACATGAATATTCTAAAATATTAAAAAAATAAAAGTTTTAGTTACAGATATAGCCAAAATGGAAGGTCAAATAGTGATTTTAGATTACACACTTTCACATCAAAAAATGCCACAAGATCATGTGAAGATGTATTTGTTCCAAGTTTCAACTTTAGGTTCTTGATTTGAAACCTACTCATATCCTGAAATATAAAACAGCTCTAGTTCTTATTATTCTGGTTGTCAGTTCTTGATTCTACCTTGAAATCATATTCGTCCCTACATTGAAGACTTTCTCGATGGTCAACCATCCCCATTTGACTCATCACAGGGATCCGGCAATGGTGCATGCACCGAAGAACCTAGGAAGGCTGCAAGAAACTTGGTGCGCGCTTGCTTCGTTTAACCAAACACCTTGAATTGCGGTACCTCGCATGATGTTTGGTTTGATTTCTAAATTGTGAAACAGAAGAAGAGAAAATCATCATTGCGCTGGACATTTTGAAGGAACGAGAGAGAGGGAGAGTACTATGGTTTGACTTTCGGCGCAAAACCATTCCCCTTGTCGGCCTTGAATTATCTTCTAATGGCGTGGGCAGATCGATCTCGTGAACGATCCAGAGCTAGCTACAGAGAGTCAAAGGGTTTGGCCAGTGGAGGAAGCGACGTAAGAGACATTCTGGTTCATTAAGGTTGACAAACGGGAGTGATTAGAGAGCATAATCCGAAACCTTTTCCTGGAGGCTGGATACGATTAAAAGGAAAAATCTATCTTGTGCACGGCTTTATCAGGACAGGAAGAAGACATGAACGCTCGTGCTTCGTTATATTATAAAGAAGGAAACAAGTCATTGGACGGACCAAAGGATTTCGTTGCTTTAAACATGAAGATCTGGGAATGGAATTAAGATAATGTAAGCTTGTCGGTCGAACTTTGCGGAATTGTCTCGAGAATTTTATGCAGGATGGCGTCGACCTTTTCACTTGGGATTTGATTGTATAGGTTTTAAGTTAGGGTCCATTTGTTTGTGGAAAATTATATTTTCCTATTTTTCAATGTTGGGTTAGTTAGGAAAATGAGTCAATGGAAAATATTTTCCTATTCAGGCTCCGTTCGTTTTACGGAAAATGTTACTTTTTTGGAAAATATTTTCCTTTATAAACTCTTTTTCAATAATTTTTTTATTTTTTTATTTTTTAAAATCGTTATTTATTATTTTTTAAAATAGATTATTAAATTATTTTTTTCTTTATTTTATGTTCTTTCCTTCCTTGGCCAGTCCCTAGCCATGCCTCAAGCTCACCTTGCTAGCAAGGCTCAAGACTCGCCTACCTCCGGCGAGCTTGCATGATCAGCTCATCGGTAAGGTGAGCTCAAGGCAATGAGGCTCGAGCCTTGCAAATCGACATCGCGAGTTATGCAGCTTCAATTCGGAAAGTAGTTGAACTACCAGGAGGAAGAAGAAGCACAATGCCATGCAAAAGCTAAGTGAGGGAGATCGACTAATTAGGGCAAGCAATTTACTTTGTTATACTTTAAAAAGGAGGGATTTGATTATTTTGAAGGGAGCAAAGAGAGGCAAGCAGGGGCGCTGGGTTCGTGAAGCGAGAGAAGAGATGATTACAATTTTTTATTTTAAAAATAGGTAAATTTGGAAATAAGTTTCCGTCTTGTGATGCTCGGGCGTCACGATCCGGGCAAGCTCGGCTCGCTGTTGTCGGCCACCGACCGTTCGTGGCCGACGATCGATCAAAAAAGAAAAACAGCAAAAAGAAAGACATAAAAATAAAGAAAAAAAAAAAAATAAAAAATTGATTTTATTAAAAAAATAACAAAAAAATCGATTTTATTAAAAAATAAAAAAATCGATTTTATTAAAAAATAAAAAAATCGATTTTATTAAAAAATAAAAAAATCGATTTTATTAAAAAATAACAAAAAAATTCGAATTTATGAAAACAAATAAAAAAAAAAAATCTAAAAATAAAAGAAATAAGTGAGGACTAATAGAGAGTGTAAGATAAGAGAGAGTGAATGTGGAAAATGTTTTCCACTTTTCAAAAGTGGAAAACATTTTCCCTCACTTTAGAAGATTTTTTTTCCTTTATGGAAAATGTTTTTTCTAATGAATTTATTTTTCGTGAAACGAATGTCGGAAAATCCGGAAAATATTTTCCTGAAAGTTATTTTTCGTGAAACGAACGGAGCCTTAGAATAATGATTTTTTCATTGAAATAACCAGGAAAATATTTTTCAAAATATGATTAGATATCAATATATAGATTTGAAATTCTATGCTTGTGCATAAAAACCCAACATTGGTTCCCAGCTCTTGGAGTTGAGGATCAGGTCTCTAGCCATCAGGCTTGGGATTCGAGTGCTTGGGCCGGGCCCTGCCCATCAAGGCTAGAGGCGACCCCTTGGTGTTTGTAATTGATGCTCCAACACCTAAAATTCGAGTCCATGAAGGCTATGCTCAAGTTCCCGACACTTGAGCTTTGATCCTAACCCTTAGGCCCAGTCCATAAAGACCACGCAAGTCCTTGGCATTTGATTTGGGTCTTTGATTAACGAAACGTTTTTCCTATAAAGATTTAAAAAAAATAAAAAAATTTAATTATTTTTTAATTTTCTTTCGTTTCATTTCTTTTTTTCTTCTTTCCTTTTTCCTTTCTTTTCCTTTCTCCTGCTTCCTCCTTCCTTTGCCAATTGCGTGCCTTAGCGATGGTCGGTAGCCCAGCAATTAGCCATGACATGGGCTAGTGAGCTTGAGGCTTGGCCAATCCAAGTGAACTAACTGAGGCTAGTGAACTTGGGTTCTACAAAGGCCAGCAAGCTCACGCCTCGCCCAATCCCAATGGGCTTGAGCTTGCCTATGGTTATTGTCAAGGCCCAATGGAGGGAGAAGGGAAAACTTTTTTTTAATTTTTTATGGCTTTAGATAAAGTCATGAGATTAATAAAGGAAAACTAGCAATTTTCTTGAAATATGATTTTTGGATAACTATGTTCTTTGATCATAAAGTTTTCCTCCAAATAAAAGCACCATTAGTTGTAGTTTTGGTGTTGACTCCTTGTTAGGTATCGACCATGGGCAACCTACTAACCTCATGATTTGCCTAATTCATATTAAAGTATACTCAAATTGGTTCATACAAGTGGTCCATTAAAGTACAGTATTGCCCGACATTGTATACAGAAGTCTCATGAAATACCTACTACCCTCATGATTTGCCTAATTCATATTATTCAAAATATACTCAAATTGATTCATAAAGTGGTCTATTAAAGTACAGTACAAGTGGACAGGTGGCGAAGTATGACCAAAGACATGTCCAAGCTAGGCTGGCGGTACAACCAAAGTCACCGATACCGATGATTCTCACTTTTGTTTATCTCCTTTTGTCTTGTTCTCTTCCGTGTGAATGAAGGACAGGACAATACTTAAAAAGAGTAACATCCCCTCCAGAATTCACTATTGTAACATATGCACATTTTGAGAACCTCCCCATGACCACTTTGCCTCAATGAAGAAAAACTGCAACAGAGAGAGAGAGAGAGAGAGAGAGAGAGAGAGAGAGAGAGAGAGGCCTTATATTACATTTCTTCATTCATAAAATAAAACCCTAATCCAACAGCCAATGCTGACATGGCCCAAAGAAAGAAACAGCCCATGCTTCCCATTTCCAAAACATCTTCTATCAGAGGGAGACACCGCTTGCAACTCCGTAAGGTGCCGCCCAACATCTTCAGTCATCTATAAAGCTGTACCGAGCCTGTTCCCGTGTGCTCAACAGAATATTCTTAGTAGCCCAACCCATTGACGCGATTTGGTCGCTCACCATGTGAACACTTCTTTCAGCGTGCTGCTTGCTATCCTCGGCCAACCTAAACCACTCCTTGAAACCTGTATCACATACATCGCTGGCCCCTAAAATCTGCTCCCATCGATTCTTATTTGGAATTAAGGCCTTGCGGATGTAACATGCCTTCATTCATCATGAAAGACACAAGATAATCATAATCTCATAGGTAAAAAGAATTGCACAGATTGACTTCGACAAGCTCCAGCATATGTTAACTGAGAATGGTAAAAAAGATGCCATCGAAAAACATAGGATGATGAATTTTACTGCAATTACCTGCAACAGACCCATGATAACATCTGAAGTGCCAGCTCCTTCTCTTAGACAAAGCAGGATATTTCGCTAAATTTCAACAAAATAAGTCAGGAAGGATTCTACAGAGAGTAAACAGAGGAAGTAATTCAACCAACTCTCCATTCAAGTACTCACTTCTGCGGGTCTTGCAAATCCACCAAAGGTCTCCAAGCAGATGAAGTAATAATCTTTGCCTTTCACAGATTTCATGGCCATCAATGACAACTTGGGAATCTGAACCTTGATGCTCAAGCTCCCTATTCTTATTGGCCAAAAGTCTTTGCCTGATAACAATCAACATTTCCTGTTCAAATGCCCAGCTCTTGAAACAGTTCGTTTTGTCAAAAGGCAGTCAAATGCAATCCCAATACTCACTTTTTGTATTAAATATGTCAATCCCCTCCTTTTTGCTCACTTCAGCGGGTGAAGGCACATAACCAAACTTGATCCATGTATTTAAGATGATCTCAAGCCTGTCCTGAATATTTTCCCCAGGAATTTGTGTGAAAGAGGAGAAGGGAGGAAGAGAAACAAGGAACCTTTAGTCAGTTGTAGATTCTAAGGAGGTTTCCCTCCTGCTTATAATACAAAAGAAAAGCAATGGAACCTAGATGTCATGAGGTTTGGGTAAAATCATTGCGTTTTTTTCAAATACAGTCAGAGAGAAGTATGACCCGGCTTGGTACTATTATTTGTCATTGAATATGTACAAGTCTAAAGGCTATATATTCTTGGTTCCATTCTTTGTCATCAATTATGTACATGTCTGAAGGCTATATATTCTTTTTTAATGAAAAGTACACTTCCAAAACAAATATACAGGGGGCCCTGATGAGCTTCTACTTGTTCACTAGGAAACCAACTTCAAAACATATTCTGAATTAAAAAATGTTCAAACACTATGCACCATGATAAAATGAAGAGACAGAATCTCACTAATGCAATATAAAGGAAATTGACAACCAAAAAGCAGCTCCTTAAATTAAATATCACTAAATTTCTAGGAATTAGGACCACAATTCAACTGTGGTGCGCATAAAATGTCGTGGGTGTACTAAGGAATTTTTCTTTTCCATTGCCTATGTATGAAATAAAAATCCTAAAAGCTATAGGATGATACTAACCCACCTTAGTTAGAGTTTGCAGGTGGACATACTTGAGTCCCTGATATATTCCCAAAAGGTCTAGTGCTGCGAAGATAGGGTATACCACAAAAGGTAAAGCTGCAAGTAATCTAACACATATGAAGGTTAGAACCATCAAAAAGCAACTATTATAAACTCTTGGGTTTAAATCTGGCCAAGAAAAAACTACTAGTTTGGTTAAAACATTCCCAAATTAAATCAAATAAGATCATCATATCAGTACAAAAGTCAACAGAACACAACTAGTAGAAGCAATTTAAGGACATTAAGATTCAAATTAGGCTCCAATTGCTGGCAGCCTGAGTATATGTTAAAACCATATAGTTCATGCTGCAATAGCCATGACTGTCCCTATCCTATACAAGCTCCATGAGTGTGATATTAAGAGCGCTTTGAAGGACACAATTAACTTCACCAAAGATTTGCATTTATGATGTAAGAAATATGCGAGAAGTTCTTGCAGCAGAACAGCACTAACTTGCAATAAAATGAGTAATGGCTCAATTAGTTTGAGCCAAAATATGAACAGAACTTGAGTGACTTATGTACAAAATATTGACCAAAATAGAAGGAAAGGTGGAAATATGAACCTTTGATTGTTCTTGAAAGACATATTAAGAAGTGCAGCAAGCATAAGGCCAAGATTATCA